>JAUDJH010000017.1:7500000-10000000 GCA_036320925.1 Automeris io
GCATGCACGATTTCTGCACACTGTACACCCGCCAACCCGCAATGGACAAGCGTTCTGACTGGGTTACATGTCCAAACTCTTTCACATGGATTCCACAAATACAGTGGAAAAGGGAAGGAAGATTATAAATACGGATTTTCATACTTATGCATTAGTGCTTCGTACACAATTAACGGGTTTTTAAATATACTTCCAATCTCTATTTCACCCCCCTAGTGGAGGCCTATATCATACAAAAAACACAATGTTTAAATTTCATGTGTCTAGCTTCAGATATTATGTGAGTGAGGATAAGTGATTTTATACATACAGTATGTATTAAAAATCCTGTCAGACCCGAAAAGGGTATATTGATGTCACGTTAACATTACCAAAATACAATAATTTTTATAATTAATAAATAAAAATAAATTAATTATTATTCGAGAACATTAAAAAATTTTGTCATATAATTCAAGTAAATGAATTTATTTTACAAGCGATCTAAGCACGGATTACTTACAAAAATCAGTATAAAGACTAAGACAATTCATGAATTGTCCATGATTCATATCGAGGGGTGAAAGGCTATTTGGCTTAAGCGTCATTTTTTGGTGATCTAGTAATATATACATACTCGTATATATATATTCGGTATCGGTGAAAAACGCTGATTCCAAAAATATATATTACTAAAACACCAAAATATGTCGCTTAAGTCAAATAGCCTTTCACCCCTCGATATGTTGGAATGATCTACTAGCAAAAATCTTTGTTATCCTTTTCTCTTTGTTCACAAGGCACGTTCACACTATTGCCATTTAAGTTTCCCTATTTTATTAATCTTAAATATAATATATTCGGATAGTTTATTTTGTTCTTCAACTAGAAACGTTCTGTCGTGGTATATGCGAACCGAAATAGCGATAGTGACTTTCAACAGATTGTCCTTCCTTGGTGTTCCTTCCTCGTCGCCGTTCTAGGATTACACTGTACTTTGCACCAGGTGCATATAGTCACTTTATCGAGCTAGTAAAAAAATTTAAAAAGATTAAATTGAATCTAATAACAATAACCGAGCAACGTATTTACGGGTCGGACAGAGTTATTGATACATATTGTATAGACCCATTAAATACAATATTTATATATTATAATGACTTACCTTCATATTTGATTTAATTCAAGTATATCCATAATGCATAATTATCGAACTTATCAGTAATACTCAATACATTTAGATAAAAATTTCTTTCATTTCACAAGTATTCACAAATGCACATATTTCCTACGTCAAACAGATTACAGGACAACCACCGTACAACGTAAATATGCGTTGAAAACTGAGATTAACCGACGGATTTTAAACATAATTGTATATTAGCATTGCATTAAAAATGTATCCGCTTCTACATTCATCATGCGAATTGCCAAGAAGTGGAATATTCCACATACAAGTATATACTTTCAGCGACCATATTTTCATGTTCGTACTTGGGAGACTTTGAAAGCTGAGATTTATCAGTTCAAAGAGTTTATTCTCATTAAGATACAAATCGCTTACATGATAACATTTTGTTTAAAAACTATCAAGAACAGTAAAATACTAGTAAAATGTTAAGTAAAATGTTAGTATTATTATTAGTTATTTATAGACGTAAATTGCGAAAATATTATAAATTATATTACCTAATGAATGTCATAGGATTTGGTAAGTTACAGATTTTGTCAACATGGATTTGACTCAGCGAATTCCACGGCTATACTCAAATTCCTATTATACATATATTCAGTGTTTTTGCCAAAACAAATTTATTTTTTGAAACTTTGCTAAGCAAAGTCAATATTGCGTCTATAAATTTCAGCCTCAGAGAAGAGCGGATAAGTATTTGTTGAACAGACGCTGTCCATCGTTGGACTCATCTTCAGCTTCCACCAGGTGTGATTGGGGTCAAACTATCGCCTGTACATCATTAAAAAATATTGAAGAATTATCTAATATAAAAGGCGAATAAAACTAGTTTCGCTTTTAACGCCGCCTTTGAAAGTGTTAAGAAGATCAGAACTGCAAATTTAATTTATTTATTTTTTGTATGTGTGTTTCCGCAAGCCTACCGCCAGATGGCGTTATACGGTGGCAAGTGATAACACCACTCCATCGAACGCCACCATAGCTTGTACATCGGATTTGCTTACGAAAGAATTTACTCATTTAATCACGGCCATGGACCAGTTTTTATGGTTGTTTATTGTGCTTTCGGTATTTTTGTTTGCGGAACAATTATATAATATTTAGCATGGAGTCGACCTCATTCCACGGACTTTTGAATTTACTTCGGGCATACGACAGTTAAGGATTCGCTGCCCCGTAAATTGTTCTGGATCCAGGCAGACAGAACCAACACGCCGGCAAGGCAAGCGGAATTATATGTGTATATTTATAATGGTCATGTGCATTTATTAGGGCCCGAAAAATAGTCTACCAGCATCTACAGTATACAGTCCACTTCACTTCATCAGAAAAACCCAGTGCAGCCCTGAGTGGCGGGCACAAACGGTATCTTTGGAATGTTGGAGAGGGAGCTGGGGAACGTATTTATTATATGAATTCATAAAAGTTGTTTCATGGTGTGTTACTTAAGAGTATATTTTTTTATTTTATTTAGGCTCTTGTATGTGCTCTTTCATTTCTTTTACACTGGCTCGACAAATTAAAGTGTAGTCCAAAAACGACAGCGACTATCAAAGGACGAAGATGTATTGATAGTCAATCTTATGTCAGACCACATGTACCACAAATGAAGGTTTCTAGGTATATGAGTTACTGGACGTACACAATCTGACCCCTTAACAGGATAAGGGAGTCAATATAACAATCTTTTTATCATGACTCGATAATCGCAGTGATCGTCTTGGCCTGCACAAATATATATATATATACACTCTTTTACGCTTTATCTTTTTACGCTTCGTTTAAAGGACCCAATATCATAGGACGGTGGATACACGCTCGCCGGAAGACGATTCGACAGGTCAAGGATACTGTCAAAGTAAGAGTTAGAGAACTTCTTTGTCCTAGCCGGGATGTGAGCGCGTAATGTATAGCGCGCGTGGTTCTTTTATGGAAGGGAGAGGATGAGGAAAGGTGGAAAACGCTCAGTGTGGCAATGTGTCTGCGCAAATGGAGCGGTTAAGGATGCTAAGTAACGTCAGGATCATTTGCAATGCGAACAGCCCTCTTCTGCAACTTATCCAGCGCGTAAAGCAAATACTGGGCAGGACCGTCCTAGAGACGCGAACAGTATTCCATACAGAGCATGATCTGGACCTTATACAATAGGAACAATACGTGTCAATATAGGTCACGATCCAATGCGGGCAATCGCCCTAAACATTAAAACTTGTAATCATATTTCCTGACTCTAAGATATCAACAAATAAATGATATCATCGCTTTAAATGGTTAACAAGCCAAAATAGTTTTATTTCAATAACTTTTATTTATCAAAACCCCTATAATCCATTTATAATGTAGATAGAACTAATTGGTGAATAATACTGAATGTTTTTTAAAGTGTATTAAATGATAAAATGTCCATACATCTTTACAATCCGTGAAAATATGTTCCGAAGTATCCGTAGAAGTACTTGTATTGTACTTTACGTACTACATCCATCAAACTATTTCTATCCGTCATCCATTACTCTCTGATTTGGATCTGAATATTGTTAGATCTCTCATAACAAAACCACGCACACTAGATTGCCGAGCCACAGTTTTACGATGAATTCTGTTCCAGCTAGAACTAAAAAGTTCTCTATCTCTTACATTTGTTAGGTCATTGATTTGTGGAATGGTCTTCCGACGAGCCTGTTCCCTTCGTCCAGTGATATTGGGTCCTATTAACGAAGAGTATAGATATATTTTACCGACATCATCGCAGCGACTATCGGCAGTTGGTTGTGGTGTTAGAACGGTCGGAACACGTTCACCGGTGACCCATTCCAAAGCACAAGAACTCGGCAAAAATTATACAAATAAAATTATACGTAAGAACATATTTCACCTTAACTTTCGACTTTTTTTATTTTATATAAATGGGTAACCGACATGGGTAACATTGAAAAAGGAAATAAAGAGAAAAGGTACTCAAAAGAGAACATATATATGCCCCTATAGATATAGAACACCACAGCATACACAGTAATCAATAATTAAAGCTAGTTAAAGGAAAATTACGAATATCGTAATATAATTGAAAAAAAAAAAAGGAATATACGTACATACATAGACACAATACAAAAAGATAATATCGTATAATAAATAACTATATACGCGATGTTATATATTATTTTAGAGTTAAACACAAAAAAAATACAATCATTTTCCACATGCTGCTCTAAATTCCGAGGGAGAAACAGATCTAAGTCATCAAATTGCGAGAGTGCGTTGTATTGCCTACAGATCCTCGGCATAGTGGGTCACTGGCCAAGATTCGTATTACAGAAAGATAGGGAAAGTAATGGGACGCCATATGTTTCCTTATTTTTTCTAATTTTTAGCATCAGATGTAAAAATAACTCTTAAGTATAATTTATTAACTTACCAGATCTTTTCTAAAGCAAAGTCCAGCACAAATCACTTAGAATAATTATTATTTACACTAAAATTTATTATATTATTATCATTTTTAATGTATTTTTTTGTAAACTAAATAACGATCCAATGTCGCGATTATATTCGTGATTAATGATTGATAAACTGATAAACGAACATATGTACTCTTTTAATTAAATTTCGGGTTTTGGAGCCGAGATAGCGCTGATATTTATACCTACAGGCTGTTTCATTTCCTGACTTTTATTTTACCTTACAATTAGTTCCAATTTTAGAATTAATAACTGTGGTTGCCAACTGGGTAAGGACCAGTATCTATGCGGAACGACGCGAATGGTCGCGAACGTAGAATACTGGCACAAACGTCTCAGTTTCCCAGATTTAGTCTCCATATGCACACCAGTGGAGGAAAACATCGTAAGGATGGCATCACCAAATAGAAATGTCATGTATACTAATGCTGTGAGTACGGCGATCAGCTGCGCTACTGGTCACATTGAGCACGACAAATAAGCGCAAAGATAGTCACTAATGTATGTCTGCTCACATTGAACTGGTTATAGAGCGATGATATTATTATATTACTTAGTTCAAAGTATAAATTGCATCTAGCGACCATACTACCTACGTCCTTATGACTTAGGAGCTTTATAGAGAAGAGTAAATAGGTATTTGTTGGGCGAATGCGGTCCATCGTCTGCACACACAGTATACAAGTGTAAAGACCGTCATAGTAACTCGGTTCTGCCTGTCACATTTCGTGTTCATTTCAGCTTGTATATATCTAGTTCTTTATACCTAGAGACCTTCTATTGTGTTATATGTGGGCCGACATAGCTATGGTGACTGTCAACGGATTATCATTAGATTACTTTCCACGTCACGTTTTCTAGTCACGTTGTCGAGCTAGAATCTAAGAAATATAGTAGAAAAGTTCTATAACTTTTATTGGTTCATTTGACACTTTTCTATAAGAGATATCGTTGATCGATTGTATCTTTATTTAGACTTTTAGTTTTATAGTGGAACGATGTGAGCTCCAATTGATAAATGAAATGAAATACATCAGCATGTATATAAATAAAATTGATAACATTTCTTAAGTTTTAACAAAGGAAATTCTGAAAAATTAATTAGTAAATATTAATAATATATTGTCCGCTATATCCCTTTCAGGGTGAGCAGATATATATTAGTGGCAGTGTCCACTTTGCACTTATGCCTGCTCTCACAGCACTAGTACATATGTCAATTCTATTAGATGCAATGTGGGTTTCTTCGTGATATTTTCTTTCACCGGTGAACATGTGGTGCCTAAGTCAGCCTCAATATGAAAAAAAAATCCAGATGCACGTGCCCAGAATTCAGACCTACATTTCGCACGGATACTGTTCACTTACCCAAGGTCATCACAGCCGCAGGACAAATGGGAATAATAAAGAAATACAGTATTAGCTGTACCCACTTTCCATTTATATGTCGTGCCCAATGTGACCAGTAGCGCAAATAATCGCTGTTCTCACAGCACTAACTAGAAGACATGACATTTTTACTAGATGTAATGCTGATTTCACGATGTTTTCCTTCAACGGTGAGCATGTAATACACAAGTTTTTTTTTTTAATTCTAGCTCCACATAGTGACCATACCACATCCAATAAGTAAGCCTGGTACAGTTCGAAAAACGATGACTATTAACAGTTAAGAAAACCCATCTGTAGTCGCAGCGATCATGCCGGTCTGCACAAATATCTCTTGACGATACGCCTTAAGGACCCCATATCATAGAATGGTGGGAACACGCTCGCTGGAAGACCATTCCACAGCCTAATGACACGGCAAAAGTAAAAGTTAGAGAACTTCTTAGTTCTTGCCGACTAGCCTAGTCTTAGTTAGTACTTTATCTGGAAAATACCAGAGGTATGTTCCGGAAATCATACCTATATATAACCATTCGAGTTTCTGCGCACGGATATTGATCTCTTACATATAAAAAATCATCACAGTCACGGGGTGAATAGGGATAATAATAAACTCAAAAAATATTTTCAAACCGTTTATTTTAAAACATGCAACAACATTATACAATCTACTATTCTAGATTTTTAGCACAAATTTGATTGCCTACATTCAGTGCTGAGCCTCCCATAAAAGCATGAAAAAGCATTACTTTGTTATGTTTGGACATTTAATAAATATATTGGCATAAAAATCTGGTAGAATCGATTCGGGGTCTGAAGTAAATACGTACGAATACGTACGAACGAAATCAAACTGAACAAATGTTTCTTTACAATTTTTTATTACAAGTCAAAGTTAAATTTTTCTCACTCATTTCTGAAAAAGCTTGCCCTACAATATTTAACTGTCATTGCAAGATCGGTCCCAAGCGAGTGTATATTTTCCAAAGCTGGTGCAACATGTCACGAACAAGATTGTCCCCAAATCTGTTTCCTTGTCTAAAATTGTTGATAATGTTTTACTGTGTTTATCATTCTAGATATTTTTGTGTCTGATGAATTATTGAAACAATCATCTCTTGATATCCATTGTTAACTATAGTCTAACTATGTATCAGTGACGTGCATAATGTATTTGGACAGGGTAGGCAGAATTCGCGTAATTAATTTGTATATTATATTATGATAGTAAATATTATAGTGCTTTCATAGGAAAGATGGACGATGTGAATATAGAATAGATATTAATATAAATGGTTCCTTTTTTGTTTAACTTTAAGCAATTTATTCCAGACTTATTTATCATAAGGGCATGCAATGCTTGCTTGCATCTATGGAATGAACGCTACTGCTATGTATATAAATAAAAAATTGGGATTGGAGCTACGCAGCGGATATAAACTGCACGTTACATATTGTGTGTCATGAATAACTGACAGTTAAGATACAGGTAGTCCTAGTTCGGATGTCGGCTGACTACGCTGTACCCAGTAGCGTTCATTCCATAAACGCATGAAAGCATTGCATGCCCTTACGATAAATAAGTCTAGAATAAATTCCTTTAATTTAAACAAAAAAAAGGAACCCTTTATATTCATATCTATTCTATTTTCACGCCATCTATCTTCCCTATGAATGTAATATAATATTTATTATCATTATATAATATTTAAATTTATTTTGCGAATCTGCCTACCCTGTCCAAATACCCTAAGCACGTCACTGGCTGTACCAATTGCAGTTATCTAAATGTTTTTTTTTTTCCATTGGCTCGTCAAAGGGTCAACAGTGCACCTGATGGTAAATAAAGTGTAATCCAAAAACAAAAGAGACTATTAAAGGATGAAAATCCACTGATAGTCTCCGTCGTCATGTCGACCCACGTACACCACGACTTAAGGTCTCTAGGTATATCAGTTGCTGGATATACACAAACTGATCCCGAAATGCGACAGGCCAAATTTATTATTTTATTATTATAAATAGCTGAAACGGACTCAGTTAGCGATTCTATATAAAATAGTGTCAGGAACTTAATTAGTTTACACGATGTATTTAATAAATGTCTAAGTATAACCATATAATTCTTTTTTGCTTCTATGGGATGCACGCAACTGCCTACATGTGTATTATTTGGTAGTTTATTTCAAAATATTCGTCCCCCAGAACTAATGTTTCCCAAAAATATTTTTCACGATTTGATATCCACCCGAAAAAACAATTAAAACTAAATTACTAAAAAAGGGATATTATTCAATCAATGACTGTTCGAATGATAAAAGTGCGCGGTCTTGATGTATACAATGTTTCTTACTGGACGTTCATTCCTTTGTGTGTTATATATTAGTACCTCATTATGTCTTAAAGAGCAACTACCAGTTCTTTGCCAGCTCTTCTCGGTAGATTCTGCTTTCCGAACTAGTGTCAGATTATTTTTTTTCTTTTTTACGATGAAAAAGTGCTCGGAAGTAGGCCTATTTCAATAAAGATAAATTTCATTGCTAAGTGCCAATTCAATTATTTTTCTTTTTTTTTTAAATATTGTCATACTTAATAAATATTTTAAATGCCACATATTGCTAGTTTTATAGAATTTCTACCAAATCTTACTAAAAACTGCTAGATCTGTTCATCAAATTTAAATTATATGCGCCTACATCAATTAGGTTTTCACAAAATAACAATTTTTATAATTAGTGCAAAGTAATCAAGTCCTTAAGGCTATTATTTCTAAACTGCAGTCAGATGCATCACAGGCAACACTAAATTAAACACACACACGCATACACACTCACGCAGCACACGTCCGTCCCCTCGTATACCACAGAACGACCCAAAACACACTAACAAAATGTTATTTGTAAACTTCTTTCCTTTTTATACTGGCTCGACAATATGACTACTATTGAAGCCGCCATCGCTATGCCGGCCCACATACAGATACCACGACTGAAGGTCTCAAGGTATATGAGTTACTGGATATACACAAGCTGATCCCGAAACGCGACAGACCAAAGCGAGTCACTGTGACGGTCTTTACATTTGTGTATTATGGTCACGACCTAATTCAGGCAATCGCCCTACCATCTCAACTGGCATTGTTGTTTTCTGTCGTGTATAATTAATTTCAAGGAAATATGCTGTAATGTTATTATTAAAAAAAAATGCTAAAAAAAAACATACGTCTAACCAATGCCGCTCCATTTCGCTTTAAATACATGCGCAATTGTCAAAATCGGAAGCGCGTCTTAAAGCTTTTTATTTAAATACCTTCAAAGTGATTGAAAACTTTACAATCGAATTTTAATCGTCTCTACCATGATAAACACTATTGTCAACTTTTATACAAGCTGATTTTATAAACGAGGGAGTTATTTCAGAATACAATAATTTGTACCTTCTTATAACTAATAAAAATGTAAACAATATTCTCAAACAAATCATAAAGAAACATTGATGAACAAATGAGAATTGATCCGTAAAAAGTTTCGAAACCGCAGCGCGTGAGGTGCACGATTGAAGGCATGTAGATAAAATTCCTTTTACGTAACTTTAGGTAAACAAGTAATTGACTCCTTACCCTTTCGTACTTTATCCTGGCTTAGGAGAGTCAAAATACGTACTTAATAATTGTTATTTATTCTATCATGTGTGTAATTGCCCCTTAATATGTTAACTATAAATTATTTTGTTTTAATGGAAATATTAAATTCTCACTATTCCTATATATTTGGAATTAGAATCGAATGCTGAATATCCTCCTTGAATGTTTCCCTCGTCTATAAAACCAGCCTGTATATAATGCTATATTGGCTTTTTGAAAGCAACAAAGTGATTTTTTTAACTCAACACGACATAGTGATACCACCACACCTGATGGTAAGCAGGGCGCAGGCCAAACAACTACTGCAACTGTTAAGAGTAAAGAAAAACAATCGACAGTTGCTGTGATAATGCCTGCACAAATATCCCTTCACGCTTCGTTTAAAAGACCCAATATCTTAGCACGGTGAGAACACGTTCGCCAGAAGACCATTCCACAGCTCAACGACTTGCAGTAAGAGTTAGAGAGCTTCATAGTCCTTGCCGGGATGTGAGTTACAGTATAGCTGATTATTTTTATTTATTTATTGTCAGGTAATAAGTTGAAACAGCTGATAAGTATCTACTTCACCTTTTTTTTATTTCTTTTTGTGATTGAGATAGTATTTGTTCCAGCGATTTTCATATTGGTTCACATTTAAAGCCGAGATTCCGTCTTCTGGGAGATCATTCTACACTCTGACTATCCTTTTACCTAGAAAGTGCTTATACTTAGAAATATCGTACTAAACTCTAAAATCTAGGACAGGCCTCCGTAAATTTTCTAACTACAAGTA
Organism: Automeris io; assembly: GCA_036320925.1. Classification (NCBI taxonomy): domain Eukaryota; kingdom Metazoa; phylum Arthropoda; class Insecta; order Lepidoptera; family Saturniidae; genus Automeris; species Automeris io. The sequence continues at coordinate 7,510,437 of JAUDJH010000017.1, forward strand.
TAAATATAAATCGCTGTGTAATTTATTATAAAACTATTGCGAATATTTGCTGAAAATGCCAAACACAATTTTGATTTTTAAAAACTTGTAAAAATAAATAAAAAGAAGTGTTTTCTGCGTCCACTAGTGTCGGTAAATGTAAAAAAAAATGTAAGAAAAGCAACAAAATACCTAAATAAATTAATATCATAGAACGGAACTTTAACGGAACTTATGCGCGAAATAACTTACTTTTAATTATGGTTCGACGTTCCAACCTGGTTACACAGGTCATGGTCACGAGCGTACTGATGCGCCGTGGAGTTTTCGTCGGGCACGGGAAGTTACTTCATCTACCCTCTTTTGTTCTTGATAATTTGAATAACCACGGCACACAAAACAGTATCAGCATTTTTACAAGTAAGCATGACTTGTGTCACCAGCTCGAAACGTCGAGCCGTAATGAAAAGTAAGTTAGTTCGCGCATAACTCCCGTTAAAGTGTTTATAATGAGTACAAAACACTAAAGTTAAATGTGTTATAAATTAATATGCTTTGTAAACGTTATTTTTCTTATTTCAATTTTGCCTAACCTTATTTGCTCTCGATATTTGCCGTAAGCGCCATCTACAAAATGGCGCAATGCATTGCACGCCTTATAAATTTAAAATATATTTCCGAAACAAAAACTTGGAAGCTGTCAGATTAATATGTAATTTAAAAAAACATGTTTTTTTATTTTTACCTTTTCGAATATAACCGATTCAATTTCATTATGAATAATGTAGTTCTTATTTTCATTAGAATGTCTGATACCAAAATATATATAGTCACTTTTTAACAAAAAAAAAAACCTGTTTATGTATTTCTATTTGATGAAACGTAAAAAATATCTCATGTTTCTTTTTAAAAATGTTTAACTATTTGGTACTAACGCTTAACTATTCATCAAACAACGTGATCTTAGAAATTTCTTTCAATATTAGCAGCTACACGCAATAATTTAAACTAATTTAAAACTCTAAATAATCGATATGGTAATCTATTAACAATTGGTTACCATAGCGATTATTAATACAATCGGCAAAAAATATTTTATATACATTTTTTTATTAGATTCTAGTAATTCTATTAACGATTTTGTATACAGAATTGTAAACCAAAAATAATTCGTAAAAATAAAAGAAATAAACTCAACATAACAGAATAATATAATTCGTAAAATAAAATAACACAAAACAAACATAATACTGAAATATAAACAAAAAAAGAGACAATAATATAATAATACTCGATTTACATTCCAATTTATCGAAGTACAATCGATTATTTGATAACTTTAAACTTTCGTAAATATATTAAGTCCTTTCGAGCTATAATTGTTTAAGGTAAAAGCAGGTACATTAGTGGATATATCCAAATTGCGCTTGTATGTCGTGCCCACCGTGACCAGAAGCGCAGCTGATCGCTGTGATTACACAGCACTAGTACACGTGACTCTTTTTTTCATATACGAGTTTTTTCACCATTTTTTTCTCAGTCGGACATACAAAAAACGAACAAAATAATTTTTAAAAATTTTAGACGTGTATTTCATCAATTTATTGTTTCTCGCTCTGTGAAGTTGTAAAGGCCTTTCACGGCCAACAGCAAATTGTTCCACCGAAAAAAAAAAACGTTAGGCCAATTATAATAAATTACAACTTACTATATATATATATATATGTTGTTGTTCATTCATTCATTCATATAATTTTACTAATGTGTCAAGGTCCCCGAATTCAAATATCGGACTGAGAATATGTAATAAATTAAAAAAAACAAGCTTTAATAGAAAATAGATAACCCCATAATAGTTGATGAGGAAAAAAATCACAATGGCGCCCATATAACGACATTAAAGTATAGATAATGTTTCTCGCACCATGAACAGGTCACATAAGCAAAATTAACAATATGCCGTCCGGCGACACCACAGTGGTGACGTTCGCAAACTTACGGTCTTCGAAATTTTATGAAAGTAGGGGAACAGTGTTGTGCAGTTATGAGAGCTAACGATCAGATAAGTAAGACTTAACAATTTATAATCTCCCGATAATGTCGAGAACGGCCGGCGACAAGTCAAGTGATCAGAATTAGCGCTGCCGGCGCCAAGCGAATCAATATTTACGAAAGACTTAATAAAACCACTAGACATCATGACGGATACCATCCGTATCTGTTGGACGTTCCTTATATCCGCTCGAAGAGATTTGCTTCTACATTCATCATGTGAACAGCGAAGGAGTGGAATATGCTTTCAGCGACCATATTTCCAGGTTTTTATGATTTGGAAGTCCTTAAGAGAAGAGGGAATAGGCATTTGTTGGGCAGACACAGCCCACCGTCGGACTCAAATTCGCCCTCCATCAGGTAAATTGTGACCAAGTGTCCGCCTATAAATTATATTAAACAAATAGAAAAAAATTGATTGTTAAATGAAACTGAACAACTTAAACGATATTCATATTCTAATTTAATGTCGTTACATAAGCCGCAATGTAAATTTGTTCGAGTATAAGACCCTAACACTTAATTATGTAATAATGCAATTTTAAAATGACTTGGGTTATCGATTAATACAAAATCAATGGCTAGGTGAAATCGATGAGAATCGAATGGCGTTTGAAGCGATAGTAATTCGATTCAATGTGATAGATCTTGTTTAAGCATGTACATATGATGAGTACGAGGCGAGTTTTAAACGCTTTGATGAGACATCGCTTAATTTCAAATCGATGGTCAACGTCTCGGTGCAATCGATGCGAATCGATTGCTTCTGATCGCCGGCGGTGGCCGACGAACCGCTCTGCGCTAGTAGCGATAGTAGTTCGGCTTGAAGGGCCCGACCTTGTTAAGGCCGAGGTACTTGGCCTGCTCATCCGTCAGCTCTGTCAGGTGCGCGTCGAAGGTCGGGAGGTGCAGGCTGGCTACGTACTCGTCCATCTTCTTGGGTAGGAGGTATACATCGGCCTGGAATTGATTAATTTTGTTTTTTATTTTTTATTCTATTTATTTAGAGGTCTTTTACGTGTATACGTATGTCAGCCCCATCGTACCCTAATACAAAAATAGCTAACATATGACATATGGGGTCATTGATCTGAACAAGCCAGACGCCTCATCAGATAACAGTTCTGTTAAGACTTGAACATCCCGACGTCGAGTATGCTCAGACCAAAGGTGCTCACAAAAGCCTCTCTCACAGATTCAGATCGGACAAATTCCATCAACAAATTGTGGATATCATCTATTTACATAATTTACACACAGTAGAGAATCATCAAGATGTTTAAATTTGTTAGATGGAATGTGTCTGGATCTTAGTCTGTGTGCCACTGACACAAACTCCCTCCCTGCATAAACTTGTTTCAGAAAACCAGGGTATTCGACAAGTTTTTATTACTTACAGGCTTGCGCTTGACCTCAATCACACCAGCTGAAAAGTGATGATGAGGCCGACGATGGAGCGCGCTCGCCCGGCAAATACCGATTCACTCGACGTTTGAAGATTCCCATGTCATAAGATGTTGGAAACACCGACTCACGAAGCGAGTTCCACTCCCTCTCGGTTCGCAGCAAAAAGGAGGAGGCTTCGTGCGAGCAGCTGGAATGTCAGCCACGTAAAGGTGCAAACCCCACGGCGTCTTGTCAATATATGGTAGAAGGGTGATTGGGGAACTAACTTGCAGAATTTTTGTATTAATACAGACAGAAAACGGGAGTATTTTTTCTCGGCATCAAGAGCCCACTAATGACCACTGCTGGATATTTTTTATCCTGATATATATATACACGGTGTATCAACTACGTCTCACGAATACTGAAGGACAATGTTAATATACTTAAAGTATAAACAAATAAAAAATATTTTATCTTTGCGACAAGTAGTTTTTGAGTAAATTGATGAACGAGTTTTATGTCCTAATGCACGGCCAGCAATGTATACTGACGTGCAAACACGTCGAGATCTGTTAACGTATTCGATTATTTAATGAAAACTCGAAACTAAGAAATGAATAAAGAAAAACCAAAATACTTGTCGAAAATTTCTAGTAATCACTGTTAACTATAATTGCAAGGTGTAATAATACATTTTAACTTTATACCCACCATGTGCTTACGTTAAGTATGTAACTTATCATGCTATACACGAAGACACAACACAAAAAACACAACACAAAACTAAAATATAAACAAAACGCGGTTATTGTTTTATACCTTCGCAAATTACGTAAGAAGTTCCGGAATAGACGCGCGTTAAATCGTAGCGAAATCCAAAGGCGCACTGATCAAATAAAAATTTTGATTACCTATTAATTAGAAATAGTAGGGTGACCATCCTGAGGTCTTAAAATGCTGGAATATCTAGGGTCCAGGATCTATCGGCACTAACGAGATTTAGAAGAATCTTAATAACGAATAATATGATTGTTTCGATATTTAATTGTTATTTTTTAAATTTAATTAATGGAAACCATATAAATATTACTTATTTTAACTGAATATCATTTTGTATTTTATTTTGATACGGTATAGTGATAACACCATAAGCACCGTAAAATTCAGCAAAGCCCGCAAATACACAGCATGCCTTGGAAAAGGGTTATAATATTGAACGCCAAAGTACTTGAAAAAAAAATGTCTGCTGCCAAGATGAGGTGGAGGCGGTGCGTACGTGTTCTGCGCACCACCCGATATGGAGGTCGGATGAGCAGGCCCTTTACACTCTCCAAGAGATAGAGCTTAAAAGGGTATTTGCTTGCCGGTTTGTTGGAGGAATACGGATCCCAGGTCCAGCTATCATTGATTTCGATTTTGATTTCGAGACAACTCGGGAGTTTTTAGTCAGTAGAAGTTTAACCCACTGGCATGACCGCTTTCGAGGTGGCTCTGATGGTCCTATACAGGATTTTCCTCTGGATTACCAAAAAAAAGCTAATAATATGTTTTCTTCTATGTTAGGATATTATGTATGGTTACAAGCGACATTTTCTTTGTACAAATGCAGCGGATCTAAAATTTGTAACGTTTAAATTATTAACATTTTGTACAGTCCGCGGTTGTAATCCTTCTAGACCCTCATCCAAACCTTTTCTAGGAACGGAGCCCTAACACCAGTTAACCATAATCCTTTGATCCCTCAAAATCTTGTTTCACTATTCACATAAGTGTATTTTATTCTCAAAATTTCATTTATAAATCTAACGCAATGTTCTTGTGGATAACAAGCTAGTCCTATATCACTTACCTGAAACGTCATTTCATCGTGTAACTGAAAAGGCTAATTGTGAGCATTACTGTACAGTTAGCAAGTTTTGCTATTTTCATTTAATACAAATCTAGTATATTACTATTTTGTAAAACACTGCTCTAAACTATCAATGAAATAAATAAACTATCGATTGGAAAGATATGCCGCAGAGACATAAACATTTTCCGTAGACAAACACGTAAAAAAAAGAAGTGCTAGATTTAAATCTTATAAAGACGTTATAGTGAATAACACTTAAAACTTTACAGTGCCATGCTGTACCCTTTCAATATGCAATAAAAAGTTATTTCAGGTGCAGTGTACTCACTTTGTTGTAATAAAATAGAGAAAATATGAGGTTAACCGTTTTTTGTAATAAAATATTAATCTGCTAAATTAGGTAGGTAGATTTTTACAAATGAATTTCATAATAGCGTATTTTTCATTTATTTATTTAAAATCGTTGATACTATTTCAAACGATTTGATACGAGCTGCTGCCTGGTAATAGAACATTTTTAACGTAGACCTATAATTACTATTTGTTAAAAGACTAATAATTATGTTTGTAAAGCGCTGAGACATTTATTACAGGTTTTGAAGAAAGATTTTATTTTTATTTTAGCTTGTGTTCTTTAATTATTTAATTAAAATAATACCCCGGATTATTTTTTAATTTAGAATAGCTATAAATCAGAAAAGATCACATTTTTAACTAATATGTATAGTCTCGGTACTAGAAATATGATTGTCACCCCATGATTGCCTCGTCCTCGTGACTCCTCTGAGTTACCAGACAGAATAATAAAAATTACACAATTAGACTAATTAAGATTTAAATAAGAATTTCAGTTTTGACTACTAAAAATACAGTAGGTATAATATTTTACAGTAAACAAAAATGCTAGTTTAAAGATTTATGATTATCAATCTGACTCACTCGCTTCTATTTAGTGCAGTAATCGTTTTATAAATTACTGAATTCAAGGCTTCCTTTCGTTTGAAATTGTGACAATTACTTCGTTGACGATGTATGTATGATAATGTATAGAGCATGACATCCTAGAAAAATAATTGATCTTCTATCTTATAGAAAACAAGTGACATTACAAAAGATCTCAATATCTTACCGCTAAAGTTATCCTCAATATTAAATTATACTACTAAAATACGGAGCATTCCATTTTTAATATTATTAAAAATTTTATTTGTATGTTTATTTATCTAAAGAACATTCTTAAAAAATACAGTAAATTGCTGTAATTTCAGTGTAATAGGTCGCATTGAAGGGATTAAACGGAGACACCCGATTGGTCGTTCTAATTAAATCCGATTGGTCGTGCGGTGTTGCGCTTTTTTAAGAAGTCTGCACACAATACTTTATTACAGTGACGGTTATTTCATACAAACATAAAAGCAATGCTTGTCCCACGCTCTAAGAGTATTTAATTCTAATATTATGAATTATAATAAATTAATTTTGGTTTTTTTAAATAACTTGTTTTTACTATATCTATCGATCCATCGAGAAAGTATTACAACAAATCATTCGCATTAAATGTGTAGGTACCAGCGCTACCTACAACCACAACTACCGTGTATCTAGCGGGTTTTATAGGGGTAAAGCAAGCATGCTTTGAACAAAAAAAAAGTAATTTTATGGTTTGTACTAATGAATATCAATTAAATTTTATGTGTAAAATATTAATCAAAAAAAGAAAAGCATTTCATTGCATGTTCCGTAGTCGAACAAATAATGACAGTTCGCCATATTGCGTATTTTTTTAATATTAAGTTTTACGGCCATATTGTGTATATTATCATATCTTAGTTTCAGTGTTTCCACTTTTAGAGATTTTTTCCTCTTTTTAGAAAAAAAAAACTAATAGTATGTATAGCTTAGAGACATTTTAGGAATTTAGGAAAATTTGGGGTTTCGGAGTTTTTTTTGTAAGTTAGTGAAAGACGTGTTTAGCTTTTTAAATGTTTGATAACAAAATGCAAATAGCAGACAATGAATTAAGAAACCTAGCTCTCATCGAAACCAAGTATTATGGGGTTGAAGTTGAGGAAATAACCTGGAGATTGTGCGGCTGAATTTAATTCACTCCTCCTTATCATACTATAAATTGACAAGACGTCGTGCGCTCCCATTCGCACGAAGGTAATAACCCCTTTTTTATTGTTACGATTTACCAAGGAGTAGTATTCGCTTCCTGTATCTATTTTTCTATCTTCTGATAACATGGGAATCTTCAAACGACGAGTGAATCGGTATTTGTTAGGTGAACGCGTTCCATCATCAACCTCATCATCACTTTGCATCAGGTGAAATTAAAGTCAAGCGCAAGCTTATCTGTAATAAATAAAGGAATGAATAAAATGTCAGCTAAAATTTATTTGAATAAAATATTAAGCTTGAAAGTTATCATGGTAATTTCATGTAATGTAGCAATTTAATCAATACTTCACAGCCTCGCCGTGCCGCGTCCTTGCAAGCACAATCTGGAGAGGCCTTAGCTTACTAGGTTTTACGACAAAGCGCGTCACCACGTTGCATAGACTTTTCGGACGTCACAGCCTATCGTGAACCAACGGGTCGCTAAGACTGATATGCCGGAGTGGTTGCCAGCATCACAACGTCTTATTCTTCGATTTGGATCGGATTAACTAAGTGTTCAAATAATGTCCAGAATCTTTTCATCCACGGCTTTTTAAACGCAGTGAAAACGTTTTAATCTTCCGATGTTATTGTTTCCTCTTTCTTTCTCGTCGAAAATTACGTCAAATGTAGTCAGATAGTCAAAATGGTTATCATTACAAATTAATTATCTTATGGTCATTTAAATAGCAACCATCCTATGGAATGGGATTTCTCAATCAAAATATTAATTTGTTCTTTTTGACGCGTCTATCTCAGGCGAAAATTCAAGTGAATTGTTAAAACCTACACCGATAAATCGGAAACTATACGAACATAAAACACCAAGTCAATTTTTTTTTTTTTTTTCAAAAATTTCAGTCCTACTGTGTTCAGAAGCTTGTTCCGATTCTATATTTTCAGTATTAGGGAGTTAAAAAAAAACACCCTGTATATATATATATATATATATATAAAGAGCCGTGGTGGCTGCCGGCAGAATAGAATAGCACCCCCCTCTTCTTGCTGAGGTGTCGTAAAAGGCGACTCAGGTATCTCTTGAACACCGCAATTCAACCAGGTGTTTAGAGAAGGAAAACTCGACCAAACCTGCATCCCGCTCCCTCCCGATCGTACTGGTTCTCCTTTCCATCGGGCCTGAGGGAGCTCGGACGAGAGAGTGCTTTTCTGGCTGCGCGTCCAGTTATGCACTTAAATATCTCCTGCGCAATTGACTGTTTCCGGAAACTGGACCTCGAATTTCTTAACCGGTGTTGAAACAGTCGCCGTGGCCGAAACCGGCTAGGACATCATCATATATAAAGAGATATGGTCACTAACCTTGTACCGTTGGTGTGGCGCGTTATAAAGCTCAATGAGGGCCAGGGCTTGAGTGGCTGCCGTCACCGACACCACAAACGAGGGTAAGGAAGAACAGCAGAGGTTCGCCAGCCGGCCCTCGGCAAGCAGCACTATTCGCTTGCCGTTCGGCCAGATTATATGGTCCACCTGGGAACCAGTAGCGTTCATTCCATAGATGCATGAAAGCATTGCTTGCCCTTACAATAAATAACTCTGGTATAAATTGCTTTAATTTAAACAAAGAAAAGAACCCTTTATATTCATATCTATTCTATTTTCAGGCCATCTATCTTCCCTATGAAAGTAATATAATATTTATTATCATTACATCAAATTCAAATTCATTATGTGAATCTGCGTACCCTGGTCAAATACCCTATGCACGTCACTGCTGGGAACAACTTGGCCATTCACTGTCTGTGGTGACTAAAGATCCATTATGGCTGTCTAGAGATTTTTCTTCTACTTTCTAGACCGAAATTCCTAATTAATAATAATATATCCTCACGCTGTACCCTTACGGGGTGAGCAGAGATACATTAGTGGTTGTATCCACTTTGCGCTTATATGTCGTGCTCAACGTGACCAGTAGCGCAACTGATCGCCGTTCTCACAGCACTAGAACACGTGACATTTCTATCAGATGCCGTGTGAGTTTCCTCACGATGTTTTCCTTCACCGGTTACCATGTGGCGCCTAAATCCGTACGAATTCTTGGAAAACACAGAGGTACATGTCGGGATTCGAACCTATGATCATTCGCATTGCCGCGTATGGAGACCGGTCCGTTATCCACTAGGCCAACACAGCCAAGCCACGCCCATTGTAGGCGGGGTTTAAAAACCAGCCCTACCAACTTATCTATACTAATATTATAAAGCTGAAGAGTTTGTTTGTTTGTTTGTTTCAACGCGCTAATCTCAGGAACTACTGGTTTGAATTGAAAAATTATTTTTGAGTTGAATAGACCATTTATCGAGGAAGGCTTTAGGCTATATAACATCACAATGCAATTATTAGGAACGAAGAAATAATGGAAAATGTGAAAAAAACGGGGAAAATTATTCATCCTTGAGGGCTTCCATTGCGTGCGCTGCGAAAATGGTTCAAGATACCAAAAATATATGTATGAAAGAATTATTTCTCTTGAAACGATCTAAAAAAATGTCCGCGACAGTATATGTCTATCTTTTAAGATTGAGTCACTAGAACCGTTTTTATGGTAAACAAATTTAGTCGAAATTAATGCATTATTTGTTAAGAGTTGTATCAACGTAATAATATTAATCTTTATCCAAATAAATGTGTTGTTGATTAAGAGTATTTAATTGTGAACAAAATTGTCTTTGACATCACTTAATTTCAATGAACATCTTAGAAGATATTACAAAACCTTATATAGCAAAACAACGTTTGCCGGATCAGCTAGTTATGGCATAAAGCTAAAAATGAACATGATTAAAAATTTTCTAATTTTCATAAATAAAGTGGTCACCTGACTCCTAACGCGTTCCCAAAGCAGGTCCGGCGTCCGCAGAGCGTGGACATCCACCTCGGTGTTGCTGTGACCCATGTTGCAGACCACGCAGCCGTTCTTCATCCTTTCCATGTGCTCCCGGGTGACCACGCCCTTGTTGCCGGTTGCTGTTATCACTATATCCACTTGACGTATCACCTGTGAACAGTCATCACCATCTTACATTTTCAGTAATAGATATACCCGTAGCCGTGGTGGCTGCCGGCAGAATAGAATAGCACGCCCCTCTTCTTGCTGAGGTGTCGTAAGAGGCGACTAAGGTATCTCTTTAACACCGCAATTCAACCAGGTGTTCAGAGAAGGGAAAACTCGACCAAACCTGCATCCCGCTCCCTCCCGATCGTACTGTTTCTCCTTTCCATCGGGCCAGAGGGAGTTCGGACGAGAGAGTGCTTTTCTGGCAGCGCGTCCAGTTTTGCACTTAAATATCTCCTGCGCAATTGACTGTTTCCGAAAACTGGACCTCGAATTTCTTAATCGGTGTTGAAACAGTCGCCGTGGCCGAAACCGGCTAGGACATCATCATCATCATCATACCCGCATAAATTTGCCGGCTGAGACTCTCAGTGTTCGCCCTCTCGCCCGATTTAGTTGTGAAGGTCTTTCCCGGCCATCAACCCATATGCATTCGGAAAAAAATATATACCCGTAGTTAAGGCTCTGAGGCTTAATACATGACTGAAGGCGTGCATTGCCTTCATCAATCAATCAATACATATCGAGGGGTGAAAGGCTATTTGATTTAAGCGACATTTTTTGGTGATATAGTAATATATATATTTTTGGAATCGGTAAAGAAACGCTGATTCCGAAAAAATATATATTACTTTATCACCAAAAAATGTCGCTTAAACCAAATAGCCTTTCACCTCTTGATATAATAAATATGTAAGAGTTTGGAGGATGGGCGAGGTCATTAATTAAAATAATGAAGTCCAAAGTAACGATCCACTTCCACTCCACTCTTACAATTTGATTAACAATCAAATTTTATTTAGATAATTAACTATTGTAACTTAACAAAAGGGTCGTTGTGCTTTGAGAATTAACTTAATTTTTTTAAAGTGTTTTAAGTTTATTTTATGTAATAAAATTCCCAATTATTAAACAAGCTCTCACCTCATTTAATTTGACAACTCTAAAGCCGTCCATGGCCGCTTGCAATGCACAAATGGGATCGATTTCTGTTACGTAAACCTGAAATAATATAAAATAATATATATAAGAGGGAAGCGGGACACAGTGTTCAGCGCACCGCCTGAATGAGAGGTTTTGGAGGGGTGGGCTCTTCCTCCTATCCCTTCCGGAGATATAACCTCAACAAGGCTTTTTGCTTCCTGGGCGTCAGGATGAATTTGGTTTCCCAGGCCCAGGTGGAGCAACTAGAGGGACATTCCGAGGGTTTTTGATCAGTAGGAGTCTGACACACCGAGGTCGCTGCCCTCACAGCAACCCTGATGGTGTTATGCAAGATTTTCCCCTGGGTTAGAAATATATATATATATATATATATATATATTTGTATATGTATATATATATACAGGGATGATTTTATAGACGAGGGAGATATTTCAGAATGTAATACTCGTAATTTGTACCTTCTTATAACTAATAAAAATGTAAATAACAATATTCCTTAACAAATCATAAAGAAACATTGATGAACAAATGAGAATTGATCTGTAAAAATTTTTGGCCACCGCAGCGCGTGTGGTGCACGATTAAATGGCGCGTAGATACCAGTTCCATATCCACTATGCCAACATGGTCGCATAAATCTTTTACTGAATTTATAATAAACAAAACAGCTTTCCATTAATTTTCTATACCCTTCTTTAAAACTAATCTTGGACAGTTTTCTACCATGCCAAGGATCTGCAGGCAGTACAACGCACTCTCGCGATTCGGTGACTTGGACCTGACTGTTTCTCTTTCAAAATTTAGAACAGCGTGTAGAAAGTGACTGTATTTCTTTTTTCTTTTTTTTTGTGTTACTTGGAATCAGTCACAGTTTCGTTTAAAGTTGTTAAAGTATACATTCTACAATATTATCCTTTTGTGTTGTGTCTATATATGTATGTATATGTTTTTTCTTTTTTTGGAATTTTATTATTATTCTTTAATGTAAACTAGCTTTATATATTAATCACTGAGCATGCTGTGGTGCCCTATAATGGTGGGGGCATTTATATGTTGTATTTAAGTACCATGATCCTTTTGTTTTCTTGTCTAATGTTACCCATGTTGGGCACCCTATTATGTAAAATAAATAAAAATAAAATAAAATAATAATTCAACTTAAGGAAAGTTTCTTATCATCTTGACTCCCGTGGAAATTTGATCATATAATATCACATTTTTTACCATTTCTCATCACATTTGATTTTAACTATAATGCTGTGTAAAAACTACTCTACTTACAACACATCCCAAAGCTTTAAGGGCCTGACAGCACCCCTTCCCGACCTCGCCGTACCCACATACGGCTGACTGCTTTCCGCCGAACATCAGATCTGTGCTCCTCTTCAGGGCATCTATTATACTCTCTCTGTAAATGAAATTTTAATAGTTATTGGCGAGGAGCACCGCTGATGGAGCGGAGGCAGCGCGTGTCCGACCTACCGCCTGGTAGAGAGGTCTTGAGGAATAGGTTTATGGTATTTCACACCATCACAACTTGTTAACCTGTATCAGGCACAAGAGCGGTCGGGTGTGGAGTACTGTTGTCACCTTTGAGACGGGTTCGCTAAATACCAGTTGATAGCTCTGGGCTCGATTGACCTTAGAGCTGTAAGATTTGTTGGCGATGACTCTTTGACTGAGACCAAAATACAAAACATCGAGCATCGACGTAAAGTCGCCTGCTTCGCAGTCTTTTACACAGTGGAGAGCGTTTTCAAGAGCTGCATTCTCTAATTCCACCAGCCCCATTTCACCATAAAACCACTAGACGCCGTATCGAATACCATCCGTATGAGGTGGACGTCCCTTATATCATCACGAATAGATTCGCTTCTACATTCATCATGCGAACAGCTAAGGAGAGGAATATGTTTTCAACGACAATATTTCCATATTTTTATAACTTGGAAGCCTTTAAGAGAAGAGTGAGTAGGTATTTGTTGGGCGGATGCGGTTCACCATCGGACTTATTTTCGCTATATTCACATCGGAAAAGCATAGCAATAAACAATAAAGAGAATTCACGCTAAGACTGACTTTTGATTCATATGCCTCCCACAAGTGGCAGAGGCCCCCACCACATTATACTTACCGACAGGAGTAGAGGTTGTCAAACTTCGTCTTAGTAACTGAATCGTTGACATTCATAGCTGGCACGCACAGCTTGCCCCCTTTGCTGAGCTGGTACAATCTGTGGACCCCGGTCACGCTTTCTTCGACTATACCTGATCATGGACAAAGTTCACAGTCAAAAACTATAGACAATACTCATTAAAGTTCATCAGTCTTGGATCTAGGGGAAAGCAAGCCGAAGCCCACACTGGGCGCTAATTTCTAGGAGCAGCAGACGAGCACATCACCCAGTACCCAGCGAATTAAACTCGGGCCAATTTCTTCATAAAAAATAGGTTGGTAGGTACAAGCCTTTGTTTTGAAGTTTTAAAGGTGAACTGAAAAGTTTCATAAAACATCGTTACCACGACCTCTAAAACGTGTACTGTAAACATTATTTCATTGGATTAATTCGTATAATTGAGAAACAAAGGCAACAATAATATATCGTCAAGTTATATCCTTTTCGGGGGAGAGCAGGGACACTTTGCATCCACTTTGTTCCTAGCGTGACCAGTGGCGCAGCTGATTGCCGTTTCCAGAGCAGTTACACATTCCAAGAATTCGAATAGTACATTTAGTTTTAAAGTGGGTACCTTTGATGTGTTTGAAAGCGGCCGAATGCTTCTTTAGCATGAGATGCGTAGCGTCTCCACCGTCATCCAGGATCATGTTCGGCTGCCAGGTCGCTGTCGGTGAGCAGCATTGGTCTATGCACCACCAGAACGCCTCCTCGCTCTCGCCGCGCCACGCGAACACCGAGTAACCTGGTGGAAATCGTCTATATAGGACTACAGAGACGATATCTTTACTAATGATGATGTCCTAGCTGGGTTCGGCCACGGCGACTGTTTCAACACCGATAAAGAAAATTGAGGTCCAGTTTACGGAAAAAGCGCGCTGCCAGAAAAGCACTCTCTCGTCCGAGCTCCCTCGGTCCCGAAGGAATGGAGAACCAGTACGATCGGGAAGGAGCGGGATGCAGGTTTGGTCGAGTTTTCCTTCTCTGAACACCTGGTTGAATTGCGGTGTTAAAGGGATACCTTAGTCGCCCTTTACGACACCGCGGCAAGAAGAGGGGGGTGCTATTCTATTCTGCCGGCAGCCACCACGGCTACTAATATTATAAACGCGAAAGTAACTCTGTCTGTCTGTCTGTGTGTATGTCGGGATTTCATGCTAACACTATTGAACCGATTTAAATGCTTTATTTCACAACAAATGTTTACATCTAATATAACACTTAACCGTTTCTCTCTCAGAATTTAGAACAGCGTGTGAACAGTGACTGTATTTCTTTTTTATGTGTGGTCCTTAGAATCAGTCACAGAATTTTGTTAAAAGTTGTTATTTAGGCAATCTATAGTTTTTTTTATGTTGTCTATGTGTGAACTAGCGTGTGAACAGTGACTGTATTTCTTTTTTATGTGTGGTCCTTAGAATCAATCACAGAATTTTGTTAAAAGTTGTTATTTAGGCAATCTATAGTTTTTTTTTTATGTTGTCTATGTGTGAACTAGCGTGTGAACAGTGACTGTATTTCTTTTTTAAGTGTGGTCCTTAGAATCAGTCACAGAATTTTGTTAAATTTGTTATTTAGGCAATCTATAGTTTTTTTTTTATGTTGTCTATGTGTGTATGTATGTATATATTTTTTTACTTTTTTGGAATTTTGCTAATATTCTTTACTGTAAACTAGCATTATGTATTAATTATTGTGCATGCTGTGGCGCCCTATAATTGTAGGGGCATTTATATGTTCTATTTTGGTACCATGATATTTTTGTTTTTTTTTTACTCTATGTCACCCATGTTAGGCACCCAATTTTGTAAAATAAAAATAAACAGGGTGATAATCCTTACAGTTGTATAAAAACACCACCCTGACTGGAGAAAAACCAAAAATCAAGACGTGATGCGAAGCACTTACCGGCGTGTGCCAAAGCGGCTGCCACTTCGTTCTGAGTGCTGTATATATTACATGCCGCCCAGCGAACCGTCGCACCCAGCGCCGCCAGAGTTTCTATCAACACGGCTGTCTGCGCGTTTATATGCGTGCAGCCCACGATCTGAAAACGATCACAATAACATACAATCCTTACTTAATTTCAAAAGTGTGTGTTTGCAAGTTCCGTTTTCTCGTCAAAACGGCTGAACTGTTTTTAATTAATTTAATCATAGAAATAGATTAGACCTTGGAGGCGGACGTAGGATACCTTTCGGTGCAAAATAAAACTTGTAGGGGTTTAAATAGGAGATGCAATTTACTATGTGGATATTATTATTTTTTTAAGTTAGGAACATAAATATGGTATTTTATATTTGGTCCTTTGAATTAATGAGGGGAGAAGGAAGAGGGAGATAATGGGGTGTGTAAGGAGAGAGGGTAAGTGATGGACAAGGGGTTTAACTGATAATATACAACTGACAATGTATTGCTGACATTAAACGTTATTATAATCATCAGCCCTCCCTAATCCAGTTGACATAAGCCTCTCTTAATAATCGCGATTGACCCCGGTATTCAGCTTTCCTCATCCGAACCTTATTGGTCACCTTCCCTAGATGTTCTAATCGGGGGCGCCCCCACACTACATTGCCGATTCGCTGTCTCCACGGCACGCGGTGTTGATGATGATGTCCTAGCCGGTTTCGGCCACGGCGACTGTTTCAACACCGGTTAAGAAATTCGAGGTCCAGTTTTCGGAAACAGTCAATTGCGCAGGAGATATTTAAGTGCATAACTGGACGTGCAGCCAGAAAAGCACTCTCTCGTCCGAGCTCCCTCGGGCCCGATGGAAAGGAGAACCAGTACGATCGGGAGGGAGCGGGATGCAGGTTTGGTCGAGTTTTCCTTCTCTAAACACCTGGTTGAATTGCGGTGTTCAAGAGATACCTTAGTCGCCTTTTACGACACCTCAGCAAGAAGAGGGGGGTGCTATTCTATTCTGCCGGCAGCCACCACGGTGAAAACGCGGTGTTATTGCTGATATTACAAGCAATGTATTGTTTACATTACTAGAAACGTATTGCTGGCATTACTGGCATTGTATTGCTTATATTACAGGTAATATATTGCTGACGCCGTGTTCCTAGTGGCATAATCAGGATAACTGAGAAATGCTAAAATATTTCGAAGCTCTATTTACCTTAGCATCTTTGAGAGGTTTATCATCCTTGGCCCTCGCCCTCAATGCCATTATTCCTGGCATCTCTTGTTCAGCGATCTCTATCTCTCTTCTACCAAACGCGTGTTGTTCTATATTTCTCACGCAGTACGGAGGGCTCAGTTGTCCCGCTGCTATAGCTTTCTCATGAGGCTGGACTCCTTCTTCTTCGTCGGATGACGAGCCTGGAATAAATATGAGGCAAATAATTATAAATTGTATATATCATATACCAGCTGTACCGGCCTAATGAATGAATAACCGGAATTCATGCGCGAAAAAGCGAATGGTCGTAGATTCAAATCCATTACTATCAGGTTTAGTGCAGTTACTGTGTTGAGTCAGGATAAAAAGAAACCTAGACCACGCACGTGAAATTTTTATATGGTTTAGTATATCTATCAAAACCACAAGACATCGTGTCGGATACCATCCGTATGTGGTGGATGTTCCTTATATCCGCACGAGAAGATTCGCTTCTACATTCATCATGCGAACAGCTAAGGAGTGGAATATGCTACCAGCGGCCATATTTCCGCGATCTTATGACCTGGGAGTCTTTAAAAGAAGAGTGAATAGGCATTTGTTAGGCGGACGCGGTTCATCATCGGACTCATCTTCACCTTCCACCAGGTGTGATTGAGGTCAAGCGTTCGCCTATAAGTCATAAAAAAAAATCTTAGTGACGTGAATAAGGTATTTGGACAGGTTAGGCAGAATTCGCGTAATTGATTAGAATATTATATTATGATAGTAAATATTATATTGCTTTCATAGGAAAGATAGACGGCGTGAATATTGAATAGATAGGAATATAAATTGTTTCTTTTTGTTTAACTTTAAACAATTTATTCCAGATTTATGTATCATAAGGGCATGCAATGCTTTCATGCATATATAGAATGAACGCTACTGATATATATATACACCCTCTTAAATTACTCCACGTCTAGTGCTCTGCTCTGACGCAGCATTGAGTATCTTACGGCATTTCTTCTCAAAGTAGCCGCTTCCGAAACGTTACTATATCACTCGTAGATTCTATCAATAGCTGGCCGCCCAAGTCCCGGTCCGTACCCACAAGGGGTGCAATTGCGTTGCCAACAAACTTATAAATTAGCTGGTTGAGCACCTTCTCTGCTCGCACCCTAAGCGCCCGGTTGAATTGTAAAGGCCTGTCGCGGCCAAACCAACATTTGTCCTATCCAAACAAAAATCCATAATCTAGCCAATTTACATGGTTGAGAAACAGATTTATTATAATCAATATCTACATGTAATATTGATATTACATGGATGATGATGATATCAGCTTTACATTGTCAAGAAAGGCTACTCAATGAGCTAACTTGCATACAAAGTCGCGGGCAAAAACTACAATAAAATCATGACCATTATTATTGACCTTCCCCATAAACAGTGACACATATAACAGCGAGGCCAAGTTGTAACTACCCAATTGATAGCAATAAAACAGCGCAGATGCCGGTGAAATGCGACCACTTTGATTGACCTTCTTAGTGTATGTCGACGCGTACAATGTAGAGGTCAAATTGTAGTATTGGTACGACGCAAGTTACTTTAATACTGTCGCAATATTTAATGTCATTTTAAAATATTATACCTTCAATTCAAATTATAAATACTGTAAGGAGTCTTATGCGCGAATTTCCTATTAATTATGGCGTTTCGTTTTGATCTGGTTACACAAGCCATGGTTACAAGCAGGCGGAAGCGCTGTGGAGTTTTCATTGGGAGCGAGAAGTTACTTCCTTTACCGTATGTCCCGTCTTTCAAACCAACCATTCCGCGTATCTCTTCATTCCAAACGCAATCCGCAAGAGTTACTCCGTCCAAAGAACGAAAAGATCGAATCTGCACTGCATTAATTCTACCTTAATGCTAATTAGTGGTATCTTATAAAACTGTGTAAGTTAGCAAAATATTTGTGGTCGCTTATCAAATACAATATTAGCTTAAGAGGGGGTCCTCCCAAAATCAATAACACGGTACGGAGTCTACGAGACAAAAAAGATCGGGGACCCATGGTCTATTAAAATTACCTCACAACTTGTCAAAAGGTCACAAACAATACTGCGGCAAAACTTTTGGTCAGACACTAATTGAAGAAATCCTGGCCGATTTTGTCCTTGGCAACGTTTACAAATCACATCAAGTAAGCGCGGGCTTCATCCACATTCGGCTAAGGTGAGCTTGCTGGTGAAAATATTCGGAAACAGTCAATTATACAGGATTGTAGTGATTGTATGAATGGAACATAAAATAGGTTTCGTTATCTATGGCACTTTTATCAGAGTTGGCCATTAAATAAAAAATAAGTTTTATTTAAAAGGTTAGAACATCGAATTTTAAAAGATGAAGTTGATTGATTTTTTCAATTATTATAGAGAGTTTGAATCTGAAGTTCAAAAGGGAAAGTCGCATATTAAAAATTATAATATAAAAATAAGATAGTTGTAATTATTAAATAGAGAAGTGCAATATAAATATTGAAAATATTAAGAGTGTGTCATTTCAAGCGAGTGAGCGACCATTCATAGGGAAATATAACACGACTTGCTAAAAGCGTGTTATAGGGTATAATATTTGGTGTGTGAATGCACAAACGTAACCTGTCGTCCAAGCCCCTCTTAATGCTATGGGACGGGGAACCAACACTACTAGAGGGGCAAGACGCAGCCTGAGTACTGATAACTGACCCCTATCAGCACCCTATGCCTTTCACAAAGCCTCGCTGCCTTGCCAGAATTTTCGGGTAATCTAGACTGCCTATAGCACGACAGATGATGGACAGAGGCAGATTTTGCACTGAGTCATGGAACCAACGTGCGCGATATAACATCGTACAAATCCCCTCAACCAGGTTTCACCCACGAGCCGACGTGGTTACCAGGGTGTGGCTGCTGCCACAGCCAGTAACCAACCACACCTGCAGGGTGTGGGGTGTGTGTGGGGAGCGGGGGTGGTGCGTGCTAGACAGCCACTGATGAGAATTCATGGAGACTAACGAGTTTAACTAATTTCCGTCACCTCTAGAGGTCGACTGACACAAATAGACGCTCAGTTTCCAGTACAACACGTTTCCACTACCCCAAACTCTAATATATCACTAAGGAAGTACTCACAATTATCACTACGTCCAGATATCACCGAATGACGTTTCTTGAGACACGGCCTTTCCTCTTCTGGTATTTTCTTCAGTATTCCATTTGAAGACATTTTCACTCAATATAAACTTGACACTATTTATTCTATAGGCACCCCTTGTTTTTTTTTTATTTCAAAACGTGGCCAACTCACCTGACAGAAAGTGGTCACTACCGTCCATAAACGAATACAATATCAGAAGGATAATTCTCGTAAATAAAAAACGTATATAAAGTTGATCCGATTTTAGTCTCGCATCTACAGGATTATTTTATAAACGAGGGTGGTTGCGTCAATAGAAGTACGGAATAGTGGACTGTATTACGGTATTAAGAAATGGAAATAAGAGGGAATAAAGGACACAGAGTGACCATACGATCCTCACGGCTCTGGTGACATAAGCTTTAACTTCTCCTTACTGAATGTGGCGTAACACCATATCAAGCGGACGAACATTAATTATAGACACACTGTCGTGTGCGCAGAGCTAGCAAACAAATAGGGAACCCAGGACAATAAGGTGTCCTCCCGGTGTGTTGGCGGCTTAGGCGGCAACCGTCAGGAATGACGTCAATATGTCAATGACGACACTAAAAAAATGGCCATGTCAAAAGTCAGGGACGCGTGCGATTGAAAAGGTTGCAGAATAAGGGTAAGAAAATAAGAAAGGGTAGATTTTTGAATTTATAAATAAGCGCGACCAGAGGGAGATGTTTCAGAATGCAATAGTTTGTACCTACTTGTAACTAATAAAAATATATGTAACTATATTTCCTAACAATTTATTAACTAATGGAAATTGGTCTGTAATAAGTGTTGACACCGTAACGCGTGTGGCGCACGATTGATTGGTAAGTAAAGTTCCTTTTGCGTAATTATAGGTAAACAGTATTGACTCGTTGTACCTACGTATTGTATCCTGGCTTAGTACAGGCAAAAATACCTGCTTAATAATTAATTCCTATTCATTCACTTATGTATGTAACTGTCCCTAAATATGTTGACTATAATATACTTTGTTTTAATGAAAATATTAAGATATTACTATTGTTAATTATTAGGAATTAGAATCGAAATCTAAATATTCTCCCTGAATATCTCCCTCGTCTATAAAATCACATGTATGATATTATTTGTAATTTCAATGAAGTAACATTCAAATATATTAAAAATTGCCTAGAAGGATACTTTTGTGTAATTCTTAATACCATGCTGTTCATATATAATTATTCAACAAAGTGACTATATTGTGCTTGATGGAAACCACAGTGTAGAACAAGAACAGCCAAGGGATGAAAATCCAAGGTGATTTGTCATCGCTATGTTGACCCGCATATAACACGACGGAAGGTCTCTAGGTAAGTGAACTGGATATACACAAACTGATCCCGAAAACGCGTCGGGCCGAAACGAGTCACTATGACTGTCTTTATACGTGTGTACTGTGGTCACGACCCAGTTCGAACAATCGACCTACCACCTTAATACCTGGAAGGTGCTAAAAGAGCAGTAGTGAAGTCAAGTGTAGGTGCTCGTACCCTGTACTTGGGTTCACAGATCAACATAGTGAGTTGCTTCGGTCAGGCACGTCTCGGAATCAGCCTGTATATGGACTGCTCCATTCTCTCTTCTTCAAGGTCGGCGGCAATGCTAATGGTAAATGGTAATGGTCTAATGTTGCACTCAGAGACAACATTAGCCACTTTCCATCTAATAGCCTGTTTGCCACCGTTTGGTAGAATAATTCTGATGTTGTAGTCGTTTGTAAGATTAAAGGCGAATGTACACAATTACTGACAGAGAAAATAAGCTTGTGGCGTTAAAACTAGTCTTTCTTAAAACACCCAAGTCCTTATTAAAAAATCAAAACAACGCACTTAATTAATGCACGGAATTTCATTACCTAAGTGATAATATTAGTATTATAAAAACAGACAAAAACCGATGAAAATAAATCGATTATCGATTAAAATTCAATCAAAACAGCATCACATCACTCTCACAAAACAGAGTACACAATTTGAAAATTTAAAAAACGAATGCGAATTAAACGAATTAAAAAGTGACAACTCAATGCACGTTCACTCCGAATAAAGATCGGTTATAATATGAAACTCAGTTCATTTAAAATGCTAAACAAATATGGAGTCAACTTCTGCATAGTGATTTAAATTTCAATATAGCCGTCTGTACTCTACAATTATTTCTGAAAATTAATAGCTTTGCTTATTCGACTATTTAGAAGCTTTAAATCTAAAAAACAAGAAGTAAAGAAGCAAAGTCTTTTACCATAAACACAAGAAAAATCCGAAAACCATGTACACATGTTTACGATTTTGTATGAATTTGTGTTGTGTGTTTGTGCGTGTGTTTAGTTACATAACAAAGAAATAATTGCAAGTACAAACTTATTGCCAGTTGGTATACTGACTGCAACTTATGTCAATGTATCCGAAAAGCTGGAGTTTCGCATTAGCGTCAAGCTCCACTAAGTAGCAGAACAGAACCAATGGACGCAACTGGTTTTCCAAAGGATTTGGAATCACAATCCTTAGTAGTGAGGGAGCGATTAGGCAGAGAGATGTCAATGTATGGCAACATCAGATTTCCAACGACCAAGAAGTCATTCTCTCAAACCGATTCCTCTTTTAGTTAGAACAATATTCGATGGTTTCATAATTTCTTTGTAAGAGACCCTCGGGTCATAGAGGAAATTTGCCGTTTTTTTTTAATTGCGTCGAGTTTCATTTTACGATTTCTTCTATCTAACCTTTAGTTATAAATTTTGGTCCACAAATTTAAACACTACAAAAGTAAATTACATGTTTTACTGTTTATCTTTTTGGTTGGCCTTTGCACGCCACTGCCTGATCGTACCAGACCTTATACATAATATAATACAAACATCAATTATAACTTCGAAAAGGAAAACCTACGAATTCTTATCGACAAAGCCGCGAGGAAATTTTGTATTACTTTTATCTACACTGACAAGTTTATCTCGAGCGATTTCTACGTTCTACATGTAGAATATTGCTCAATTATATCTGATAATACTAGATATTATTAACAGTACTTGCGCTAAGACCGGTTAAATGACCAGTTGCAACATTTTTATTTAAAGTATCTCTTCGTCAGCACCAAATATCCCGTTAACCTTAGATCGGTTTTTAAATGGTATTCGACACATTATGTTCGTCAATGATCGTAATTAAAAACACTCTACTTTTTTAATAAAAAAATCAAATATAATTAACATGTTACCCGCTAAGCAGTGGTGAAATTATCCTTTAACTTATTTTATGAGTTACGAATTAAATCAGTAACTTTGACAAACATTTTAACACTATTCAGTAAGTATTAGAAATGATCCTGCTTACATAGCTTGCTAAGCTATGTATTTTCAGTTTTATTAATGTAGAAACAATAATATATTTCTTTTCACACATGCGTCTGAAATAGATGTATATAACTGTATCTAAACTATCGAATTGTCTATATAGACATTTTTTATTGGCCAAAGATAAACTAAGGCTCCAGTGAAAAACTAAGGCTTAGTTGCTGGTATCAAAAATGTTTTTGTACTGAAAATGACAAGAATAAATATGTAATAGGCAGAGGCCACAGCTGACACAGCCTAGGACAATCTTAGACTATAGAACGATGACCTATGAAGGTTAGCTAAGTAAATGTCTTTGTATTTTTTGGATGTGAGGCACTGCAGTCTTGGGAAAGATTAACTCTAGTCAAAAATAGTATACTCTACAAAGAGAGTTTTTTTATAACAAACAGGCTTACGTGACTTCAGTGTCATCTGATACAAAGCGAAGCTAACACCGATGTTGGAGTGGAATCATCTAATAACTACCGACTAATTTGTAGTTTGAAGAATCATGTTACATGATGATGGAAAGTGACGTGAGGTGCGAATTCCACTCCCTAGCAGTATACAATAAATAAGAAGAGGTAAATCACTTCATAAGAGTAAGTAGTTAAAATATCAACAATATGCTAGTCTAGTATCTATCTATGTCAAATAGAAAACAGAAAGTCAAGTCACTCGAGTCGGTGCTCCAATCTTAAAAATGCTTTATTGGCAATAAGACATTATAAGGTGAGAAGGTAAAAATCGTTTATTCTTCTTGATAATGAATAAGATTTTTATAAGGATAATAATCTTATTCATTAGCAAGGAAATATGAATATATATATATATATATATATATATAGGAATGAATATATATCCATAATATCTATATATAAGTCGTACACGCTCAAAATTATTACAAAAACTGATGAATATGTGATGAGAAATAATCAGAAAATCTATTATTTGAACTAAAAACGCATAATATGGTAATCAAGATAAAACCCTCAAGCTGTATCATAAACGGCGACAGTACGTCGCATACCGACTCGTATCTCCTTAATGACATTGTTTAAATATTTAATATATCACTATGAAAAGGTCAACGTCTGGTAATGGCATAAAATCACATGATATGAAATAGCCAGATCTGTAATTCTTAGGTCATTTCACTGCCCTTAGTAGAGCAGAGATGCTTGGCCAGCTCAAATTATGTGGAAATATCGTCGCTGCTTATACATTGTAACTCGCTTTGGCTTGTCGTATGTCGAGATTAGTTTATGTATTGACAGTCATTTATCTACCTGTAATAATTTATTTATTTCGACCTCAATAAAAAAAAATCATACACATTTTTTCTCATACGCCCAATATTTCACCTTCGATTCCCTAACAATAACTATAAATCATTGTAAATGTTATTTAAGGTTTATTACTTCCTGGAAATAGTAAAAAATAGTTAAATAGATATTGGAGCCGACGATATACCTATATCGCGACGGCTCTAGAACGTATATAGCAATGGTATGTATCCCAAAGAAGCATAAAACGGCATTTTATTATATTTTGGGTCTTTAATACAGATACAGATTTAAAATTAACTCCGATTTGGAATTTAAGACTTCTCTTTTGGTGATTATCAGATTTTCGGTCAATATCTTTATTAAATGTCCAAATGTAACAAAGCATTGCTTTTTATGCACGCCATCTAGGCAATACCTACGTAATAATTATACCTCCGACTGAGTATTATTGAAGAGCCGTGTATTTTACGTGGAAGAGATTTAAATCGATGAAATTCTGAGAACTGAGACGGTAACAACCATAGATGGCCAAAATGTAATCAGATTAATGAAAAACGATCACGATTACATTTTGCGTTTTCCGTCATTAATATGACTGCATTTTACTCATCTATGTTTTAAACACTACAGAATCCTCAATTGCATACATATTTAAGACTTCTTAATGTTTTGAACGGATTTAATCATAATTAAAGAGCAACAAAATTAAAATTTGGACTACATTTTGTAATCGTTAATCATTAATCAGATTACATTTTGCCCATCTCTGGTAACAACACCATTATCAAAAGAAAAAAAATTGAAGATATAAGTATATCAATATGAGTGAATATTCTAGCGGTTGTGGTTGCCTACTTCAAAAAACACAAAAGCCACTGCCACTCAATGGTAGCTTATGCAGTGTACAATTCACCCGCATACAATTGATTGGTCAGTCCACTCACTGGCGCGGTAGGTTACTATTTGTACCTACAATCGGACACGTTCGTTGGCGCTCCGTACTAGGGTTACTATCATATGGATTTCGGATATTAATTTTACAGATAACAACAGCAACATGACGCACACACAAGCTCAAACACACACTCCACTCCACTACACTCCTCCCCTCTACACTGCACTCTACTCCCACAAACACACACTACACTCCACTCGCCACTATAGACGCGTTCACGGTTAAAACCACACTTTACACATCTCGGTGTTGTTATAAACGACACTTTAATCCTCGCCGCTTTGAATCATCTGCAAGTCTACAACCCGTTCAGGGAGTTGAATATATCGAAATTATAATACTAAAAATTTACTCTAATGAACAGTGTGACATTTAAAGTCAGTAATTTTATTTCGATTGTGAATTTAGTTGTTATGAGGATCAGTAATGGTAGCCTAGTCTACCGAAGATTCTGGTGAGGCAGCGAGGCATTGTGAAAGACCTAGGGTGCTGATAAGGGCCATTTATCAGTTTATTTTGCCTCTCTCTAGTTGTGCCGATTCCTCATCCCACTATATTAAAAGGGGTTTGTACGAGAGGGTGATTTTGTGCAAGCGCTAGCTAGCATTCACGCACAAAATATATCATGCGCAATTGACTGTTTCCGAATATTGTCATCAGCGTGCTCGTCTTCACCGAATAGGGCTTCTGCCCGCGCCTACTTGATGTGATTCGAAAACGTCGCCAAGACAGAAATCGGCTAGGATATCATCATAAGGATCAGTTAATTTATAAAACATATTTTTGACTAAATCAGGTAACATAAATGCATAAGCGTATAAAAATCAAACTGTTTCACATTAATGGCATTTAAAATTTGTCAAACTGACAGATCGTCATCAAATTCCGATCCTACGTGGTGGGTTAAAAATTGCATTATTTTTGACACCGTTGACGCTTCATGAACGCAACGTTTGGCATTATGAGCAAAATCGACAAGTTTGATGACGTCATAACTGCGTCATAAGCAGACGTCATACACAACTGATCGCGATTCATACAGCACTAGTACACATTATATTTCTATTAGATGCCTTGTTGGTGTCCTCACGACGTTGTATTTTTAGTGTGACTGTTTCGTTTCAAATCACAGCGATTTATAAATTTCGATCAGATTCGTTCAAAATGTTTCGGATATCGGATAGTTTCGGACACTGATTTCGATGGCTACAACATCCTTACTAGGTACACACACAACGGTCCTAAAGAATTTGGCTAGTATTTTCATTACGCGATCGTTTGCAAGTTTGACATTAATATTTAGTAGCTGTAATCATAAAATAATGAGTCCAGTAGATTTTTTTTAAAAGTTGCACAACACCTTATGATAAATACACATTTCAAAAACGGCGGCTACTATAAATGGATTCCATTGATAGTCGCCGTCGGCATGTCAGCCAACACATCCATGACGGAAGGTATCTGGGTATATAAACAAATATTCTATATATTATTCGGTATATTATAAATAAAGATTCAATGTGACGATATATTATTTACATAAAATAAACAATTTTAAAATATGTCGTCACGCTATATTCCTTTCGGGGTAAGCCGAGATGCATTTGTGGCTGTATCCACTTTGCGCTTATATGTCGTGCCTAAAGTGACCAATAGCGCAGCTGATCGATGTTCTCACAGCACTAGTAGACAGAACTTTTCTATTAGATGCCATGCGGGTTTCCTCACGTTTTCCTTCACCGATGAGCATGTGGTGCCTAAGCTCGACTTAATCTAGAAAACCCAGAGGTAGGATCCGATGATGATGATGATTTCCTAGCCGGATTCGGCCACGGCGACTGTTTCAACACCGATTAAGAAAATCGAGGTCCAGTTTTCGGAAACAGTCAATTGCGCAGGAGATATTTCAGTGCATAACTGGACTCGCTGCCAGAAAATCACTCTCTCGTCCGAACTCCCTCAGGCCCGATGGAATGGAGAACCAGTACGATCGGGAGGGAGCGGGATGCAGGTTTGGTCGAGTTTTCCCTTCTCTGAACACCTGGTTGAATTGCGGTGTTAAAGAGATACCTTAGTTGCCTTTTACGATACCTCAGCAAGAAGAGGGGGGTGCTATTCTATTCTGCCGGCAGCCACCACGGCATCCGATATACGAATCTCGAACCCCTTGCGTTGCCGTCCATATATACCGGTCTATTATCCATTAGATCACTACAGACCAGAAATAGGCAAAATGTAATCTGATTAATGATTAACGACTATAAAATGTAGTCGTAATTTTAATTTTTTTGCTTGTCATCATGATTAAATTCATTTCAAACATTAAGAAATCATAAATGTGTACGCAATCTGCGATTCTGTAGTATTTAAAACATAGATGAGCGAAATGCAGTCATATTAATGATAAAAAACGTAAAATGTAATCGTAATCATTTTTATTAATCTGATTACATTTTGCCCATCTATGCTACAGACACACTAATAAGCAATTTAATAGATGAATACTCAGAAAAACAAATCTATTGTTAGGATAGGCAACTATCCATGACACCGATTCAGTGGTTCGTGACTATAGACTCTGCTGAAGTAAAGGGCGAGTGTAACACCATTTATATATGCTTTTTTTTCTCTCAGAGTTGCAGTGCGGTATGAGGAAGGCTGATGAAATATATTTAAGGTTTAAAGATGTTCTGATAGGGCACTTAAGGCGTTTCTATATTGAACCAACGCAGTGGCGGACGCATGCAGAGCGTCATTCGGTGCTGAGAGGTCTTGTGCAGCGCATGGTGGTCCAGGTTAAGACGAGAAATAGGCTTGAGCTGGATTAGAAGCGAGATCGTCTTAAGACCTGTCCACCTGTAGCCGCTTCCTACAACTAAGTTGGCGGTGTCCTGACGTGCCCATCATGTTACAGGACATTCCGCGCTAAGATTAGTTACGTAAGTCACCAGCAAGCATATCCTTCATCGATTGAAGCTGCACCCTACGCCTGCTTGATATGATTTGGAAACTACGCCAATGACGAAATCGGCCAGTATTTTATACCACATCGAAGAACTCTAATTTTACGTAGTTCTCATGTAAATTCAGAAACCCACAGCGATGCCCTGGATCTTGAAATTTTTCAAGGCGAGTCAAAAACTACTACCTGCTGTTCCTTAAGCCAGTCTCTTTACCTTTCCTTATCAATTATAAAGTTTATTGTAATAAAAAAACGTGATGAAATTATTTATCATATAAGAAGCAAAATATTTACAAAATACAACATCCTAAATGACCTTTCTTAGCTAAATACGTGGTAACAAATATCCTATGAGACTTTTGGTTTAACTTTTAAAACGTCAAAACAAAGGCTTTTACTAAATTTCAGCATATAATATATTTTGTGAAGAAGTTGGCCCACATTTCTAAATATATTAACTGGGTGATGTGCTCATCAGCCACCCTTAGGATCTGGAGCACGGGGCTCGGTGTGCCTTTCCCCCTCCATATTCGAGCCTGTCACAGTGCCCAATTTAATTATTTTTCAGATGTAGGCATAAATGATTGTTTTACCCTTTATTAATTTCAATAAGGTAAAACAAGATACATCTACTGTAAATTGATAGAGAGTTGAGTATATTGCTTATTTTAAATGATGCTGCAGTACCAGGCCAATATAATATTAATATATTCTCACATTCTATCCCTTTCAGGGTGAGCAAAGATACATTACACTATCTATCACTATCTATCTATCTATTTATCTATGACTATCTTTGCACTTATATGTTGTGGTCAAAATGACCAGTAGCACAGCTGATCGCCATTCTCACATCACTTGTAGTCATGACATTTTAATTCACTGGTCAGCATGAGGTGCCTAAATTTGTACTTAATTTTGAAAAATCTAGATGTAAGTGCCATCATAAGAACCTATGTCATTTCCTGTCGCCGTGCATAGATACCTGTCCCTTATCCACCACAATCACTAACAGGTAAAGTTCGCAGCATACAAATTGAATAATAAGTGAAAGTGTAGAAATCAGTTTCCTGTCACAGCAGTTCAAAATTAACTACTAATTTAATTGAGATAATAAAAAGACATTTGGAGCTCCTTATTGAAATTTAAAAGAAAGGTATTGGAAGCACTAAGGATGATCTAAATGTAAATTATAGGTGTTAACATTTATGTTTTATTTGGATTTTACTGTGTTTTTATTGCTATTATTGTATTTCTAGTTGTTACATGTGCATATTCTGTTCATTCCTTCCTTTTATCATTACACTAGCTGTGTCTGCGACATCATTCGCGTGGAATAGTTATGTTGGGCATTTTAGTTAGTTATTTATTTTGAAATTGTAATATCTTCTAAGATGTTCATTGAAAGTAAGTGATGTCAAAGACAATTTTGTTCACAATTAAATACTCTTAATCAATAACACATTTATTTGGATAAATATTAATATTATTATGTTGATACAACTCTTAACAAATAATGCATTAATTTCGACCAAATTTGTTTACCATAAAAACGGTTCTAAGTGTGGTAATCTTAAAAGATAAACATATACTGTTGCAGACATTTGTTTAGATCATTTCAAGAGGAATAATTCTTTCCTACATATATTTTTAGTATCTTGAACCGTTTTCGCAGCGCATGCAATGGAAGCCCTCAAGGATGAATAATTTTCCCCGTTTTTTTCACATTTTCCATTATTTCTTCGCTCCTAATAGTTGCATCGTGATGTTATATAGCCTAAAGCCTTCCTCAATAAATGGTCTATTCAACACAATAAGAATTTTTCAATTCGAACCAGTAGTTCCAGAGATTAGCGTGTTCAAACAAACAAACAAACAAACTCTTGAGCTTTATAATATTAGTATAGATTTAACTCCCACAGATGCTTTCTAAACAACAGTATTGTCAGAGCATAGAGTAGTCTCCCAGAAGGCGTTATCACAGCTCTAAATGTGAACCAATTTAAAAATCACATGAACAAATACTGTCACAATCACAAAAAAAAATCATCATTTAAGCAGTTAAAACAACTGATAAGTACCTATATCCTGCTACTTCACTTTCTTTTTTTTATATTTTTTTCTGTGATTAATATAGTATTTGTCCAGGGGATTTTTAAATTAGTTCTCATTTAAAACTGAGAATATGTCTTTTGGGAAATCATTCTCTGACAATCCTGTTGCTTAGAAAGCATTTGAGTGGGTTATTGTTAGCTTAAGCTGTTGGCTTCTGAGATAGGTGCTGCTACTGAGTATGAACATATTTTCGAAACATGCAAGGTCATAATGCCCATACAAGATCTTATAGATTTCCACCTAATCACTGCAATTTATGCAGTCCTTGAGCTTGAATTAATATTATTTAAAAAAGTAATTTCTGCTAAGAAGTACACTACGAATATTTTGTTGGTTCTTATGCGAGAAGAAAAAATTACGCGCAGTCTTTTTTCTTCATATACAAAACTAATTTATGTATTTAGAATAAGTACAAAGCACAACATTAAAACATGGAAATGTATACCATAGTATAATGAAACAGCAGAGGTATAAATCAAGAGAAATAACTAACCAGTGTAAGATGTAGAGCTGTATGAATCAGCAGAAGATGCTGAGAGAGATCTGCTGCGGTATCTAGCAGATTTCTTCAACGCACCGGCTTTCCCGCGTTGCCCGTCGAATTTGGACACTCCGGCTTCACTGTTTCCGCCTCTTACTTGCCCAGGATCAGTCACAGGACTATCACTAGGCACGTTAGCGGCTGCTAAACTCTCTTTCCGATTAAGATTTGGCTCTCCATGACCTTCAGACATTTTCTGATCTTGTTATAATTCTTACCACAACTAGTTACCCTAAATTTCCTATTTTTTAATGCTAATCGTAAAGGCACGTGAGCTACGTTTCAGTATATCAATATATTAAAAAATAATAATACAAGTGCGACACTGGTAATTGCACTAATTCAATATTCACAACACTAAACAGTTACATATTACGATTAATTAAATTATAACGTTCGTTTGCAATACAATTATTTTTAAAAACATTGAAAAGACCTATTTTTAAATGAAGCATGAAAAACAGTATTTAATTATCCGCCCGAATTCAATCGCAATCCCCTCCCCTTCAGCCGTTTGCCCCTGAAACTGAATTGTCATTTTTTTCGATCGGCTTCCGCTAAGGATTGCAATAGATATATATCGTAACGGATTTTGGTTGTAGTGTAACTAATGGAATATATCGATTAATTAACCAATTTAATTATCATATTTGCTATAGTCTTTTTTATCCTGTTGAAACTAATAATGGTATATTATATAGTGGTATTGAATTGTATTAAAGTTTTTCATTTTAACTTAATTTCTTGGTACATTTTTGGAAAAATATAAAAATTCTTAATCGGTTAATTTCTTGATTTCCATGAATGATGATTTTGATTTTTTTTAGAAAACATTATTTTGCATTACTTCAGTCAATTTTAGTGTTGATGGAGTACCAATTAAAAGAAACTGTATCATCTCCGTGAAATCAGTCCTTTTGGTATTAAGTTTTATAAAAACAATTATAAAATCGGATGTTATGTATTTCGAATTTAATGTAGTTTGTCAATTGCATAATAACAAAAACAGAATTGGGAATGAAAATAAGAATTTATTTTTGGCAATAAATGAAATAAACTTATTTATTTCTCTATTTATATACTAAATACACTCTATATATGCTAAATTACAAGTCTGATAAAAAGGATTATCTTGCGTTCTATGAAAATTTGTATTTACCTTTAGAGATATAAAATTTCCTAAAAAAAATATATGTTATGCAGATAAAAACATGGGTAACAATCCTAGTTCTTATTTCTCATTGTAATCGATATCAAAGTCAACAATAAATTAAATCAATTTAAATAACAGTATTAATTCAAACAGTTTTATATCGATGGAAGGAGTTATAGTCTATGGCTCGTTGTAAATTTTGGAATCACTAGTTCAATATGGAAGTGAAACGTAGTGACAACTGCAGTACGACCAAACAATTCAGCAAATAAATAAATCTTAAATACGTAGTAACTTTATTTTTGGTGAGTAAACTATTTCTGATACGTTTTTAACGTATAATACTGTTAATATATAGTTCAGCGTAGAGTTTTATCAATAGCCCTAAATAAGGAACCTCTTATAATATTCATCGATGCGTTTACCGGTATACTCGTACCTACATTTATAACAATGTTTTAAACATCATAAATATTTAAATTTAGCTCTAGAATGGTTGAGATAAATATTAAAATGCATGACGTTGCCGTTTCAATTTATATCTTTGACTCTTATAAAAAAAGGTGTTAATGGCTTTATGGCCATTTACGAACAAATTCTATGTCAGAAGATCGAGTCGTCACGCGAATTATAAATTGAATATTTGAATGTTCTGTTTTATCTATTTGCATGTCACGTTGTGTACATTAAGTGATGATAAATAAAGATACGTAAAGGCGATGTTTACGCGGAACAATCGTCAAGGCCAAAGTTTCCCCATAACACGCTGTTTCGAACTAAACATCGCTAATTCGACGAACTAACATCGTTGGAACAATTTTTATAAGTACTGATTTCCGTATTTAAGTACTAGAATCGCTTGTCATAAAAATAGAGCCATGAAATTGGTCAAAACAACTCAGAAATCTGCTATCCTGATGACATTTCTGGTTGCTTCCAACTGAGGCGTCAGCATATAGAGATGTTGGATGCGGTACAGTACCAGTTCATTGCACTCAACCAGCACATGGCCACCTCCTCTTCTCCCATGCATGCTCTGCACAAAGAGGTTTCTGAGACACCTAAATGAAATAGATGTCTGTTAATACAAACTTGTCCTCTCATGACACTAGTGGCACTAATGTAATTTATGTAGTTATTTGTAATTTTATTGATTTCTTTAAAAGTAACTTTCCATTGGTGCTCAATGTGTTAAAAGAGCATTCCTATATTGTGATGAATACAAATATAACGGCACATTGCCATTATCATTATTTTCTGGATCCATCTCTGGCTGCCGAGCGATCGTGGGTAGGCGGGCGAGGAGAATTAAAACCACGTATTTGAAGGCTTTATACTATCCAATAATTATTTCAACGAAATAGTAACAGTAATACAATCAGCACTTTCGATATTTATGACTAGCTGATCCGGCAAACGTTGTTTTGCTATATAAGTTATTGTAATATCTTCTAAGAATTTCATTGAAATTAAGTGATGTCAAAGACAATTTTGTTCACAATTAAATACTCTTAATCAATAACACATTTATTTGGATAAATATTAATATTATTATGTTGATACAACTCTTAACAAATAATGCATTAATTTCGACCAAATTTGTTTACCATAAAAACGGTTCTAAGTGTGGTAATCTTAAAAGATAAACATATACTGTTGCAGACATTTGTTTAGATCATTTCAAGAGGAATAATTCTTTCCTACATATATTTTTAGTATCTTGAACCGTTTTCGCAGCGCATGCAATGGAAGCCCTCAAGGATGAATAATTTTCCCCGTTTTTTTCACATTTTCCATTATTTCTTCGCTCCTAATAGTTGCATCGTGATGTTATATAGCCTAAAGCCTTCCTCGATAAATTTTCTATTCACACAAAAATAATTTTTAAATTCGAACCAGTAGTTCCTGAGATTAGCGCGTTCAAACAAACAAACTCTTCAGCTTTATAATATTAGTATAGATAAAGTAACGACGCTCCACCAGGCACGTCTTGCTTACGAGAGAAGCAAATGGATTCTGATCTGTCCGCCTCTGCGCATACAAAAGAGCCTGAAGTTGTGTCAGAGTGGGGAAACGTCAAACCCCACTATTTCAAATGTCCATTATTACTTTTCACGTTTCTAGACACTCTAAAAGCACAGTGGCGCCGTCAAATATAATACAAGACCATTTTCCTATTTGTTACTATTGTCATATTTGCTCATTATTTTGGTCAATAAATGTATAATGCTCTGGTTAGTGTTTTTCACCACTTTTTAGTAACCAGAGTAGAAATCCTGCATAGAACCATCAAAGCCACTGTAAAAGCAGTGACCCCAGTGTTTCAGTCTTCTACTAAAAAACTCCTCATAGTGTCCCTGTAATAATTCTACCCGAGGCTGGAAAACCTTATTCTTTCAGTTGCCTGGAGATTGAATAGCCTGTCTAGTGTTTCTCTGGTAGAAGTGAGTGTAAATGGCCCACCTTTCCAGATCTTTATGTTAGGTGATGCATGGGACACTGCCGAAATCCATAAGGCCCTGTCAGAATAGTAGCACTGCAAATATAAATACTCTGTAGCTATTTTTATTATTTACAACAATTTTTATTATATTATTGTTTTTTATTTTCCTATTCTGTGTGTATTATTTATTTTTATTAGACAATACCTTGTTTTGGGGCTGCCATTGATGAAAGGTTTTCTTTCTTTCTTCCTTTTCTATGTACCTGAAATTTTACACTTAACCTGTAACTCAACTATAAAACTATGTGTCAATGTTAATTCTTCTTATCCAGATAATTTAGAATGTCAAGCACAGGCCGCGGTCGTGGGTACACGGGGCGGCACCACCTTCGAGAACCAAGACCTGGCGAGGGGGAGACGGTTGAGGAGCAGGAGGCAGCTAGAACTCTCGCAGAGCTTAGTCCTAGGTCAACAGGTAAGATTGTAGAACTAGAAAACTTGTGCTAATATTAACATATGTACTTTTATAGATTTTAAAAATCAAAATTGGGTTTCTCTGTAAACAAAGAAACAACCATTAAAGCTATAATTTCCTCCATTATGATGTTTTATATGGAAGTAAACAATTATTGTTACTTCCTTAAGGATTTGTTTGTTTGCATAGATTATTTGAATTCTTGCACATTGAAATTAATGAAAGCTGTTGCTTTGAAAGCATTGAGCAGCAGCAATATAGACTATCCTGCTTAGAGTGGCAAAGCACAACAAATTCAAATGTACTAAAATTTTTTTTTATCAATCTTTCTTCTTTTGTAACATGAATATTACGTGCAGTTCATGTGAATGAGTGAAAAGCCCCTTGCTTCACAGTGTCACCGTAATGTGAGGGAGAGTGAGGCATATGAAAGGCTTTCTAGAGAAAAGTTATATTTATTAAAGTTTAAACTAAGATTTATAGGGTTACTTAAGAGCGCTTGCACCAACAAATTTAATGTTATGTAAGCTTGTGTAAAACACTACTGAAATTTAACAGTTAAAAGTGGATAATCTTGTGTAAAATAATAAGTTAAGCTTATCACTAAATAGTGTTTCGTCAAGTTTAAACTAGATTTAATTTGTTGGTGCATGTTGCCCCACCTTGCACTTTGCTCAGAAGATAAGTTTTACTTATGCAAAAATGGAATTCATAAAAGGGACTTGAAGCATAATTAAATAGTTAATGGAATTGGTGACTTCATAAATACATAAGTACTAATGGAATTTGTACTGTTTATTTTTTTATCATGGCCAGAGTATTTCTAGACCTATAAATTTGAGAACTCTGACATTAATAATAATAATATATCGTCACGTAAAATCCCTTTCGGTGTGAGCAGAGATACATTAGTGGCTGTATCCAGTTTATGTTTATATATTGTGCCCAATTTCACCAGTAGTGCAGCTGATCATTGTACTTAAGGCACTTACACTGTTATGCCGGTTTCTTCAGGATGTTTTCCTCTACTGATGAGCATGTAGTTCCTTAGTCCATATTTATCTTGAACAACTCAGAGTTGCATGCCCGGATTCAAATTACAACCACTCCTTAACCACAAAGCTACCACAGTCATGCATTTATTGTGATATTCAAATATGACTGCATACAAAAAAAAATAGCCAGGTTGAGTTCACAATAAACTAAATGCAGGCTAAGTTTTAAAAGACCTATTAATTAAAATATATATCTATGTTTATATACTGTTTAAGGTTTGAAAGCCACTATTGTTTACATAGAAATATGTATAACGTCATGCTATTAATATATATATATACCTTTTGAAGTGAACAGAGACTAATTTTTCCCCATAGTTGTAGTGTAGGGCACGTTTTGTGATGAAATGAGGGTAATAGAACTTGAGAACGCATTTTTATTAATATATTTCACGATTATTCCACTCCCCTTTAGCTGGTTCAAATCTGAGATACGTCAAAGAATAAGACATCTGAGGGACTCGGATTGGAACAACCTGGTAGAATGCAGGCAGGCTAGAGAGGCATTGCCTCGAGCGAATCCAAGGATCTCTAAGGCTGTTCTGCGTCTCAGCAAATTACAGATACGTAGAGTCACCGGCGCCATAACAGGACACGGCTATTATAATAGACATCTCTTTTATTTAGGTGTCACAGAAACTACTCTGTGCAGAGCATGCATGGGAGAAGAGGAGACAGCCAGGCATGTGATTATGGAATGCAATGCACTGGCAGCATACCGGGCACAATACCTCGGTTCACCGAGGTCCCTTCAGGAAGCAACCAGCAACATCAGGCGGCTGGCGGATTTCCTGGAGGAGCTGGGCTGGGATGATTGAAATCATCCCAACCTGGCCTCACGCAAAATAGGCGCACTTAGACGTCGAGTTGCGGAGAACGAGCCCGTCTCAACCTTATACCTTATACCTAATATATTTCACTCAGGGATGTCATGTATCATGGTTCTAGTTATAAATATAATGAAAAGAGATAGTTTCGTCGCCCATTACAGATCCAGTGCAAGATTCCAAAGAGAAGTGGGAAATGGAAGGTTCAGATAAAGGAGTCGAAGGGAGAGACACCGCAGCAGATGATGCGGCTTTAAAAGAACTACTATATATTGATGAACAATATAGACCTTTACTTGTGTTGGTAAGTGTGTTATATGAATTATAAATTAAACAAGAACTTTAAATGACCAAAAAATGAAACTACCCCCATTTCATGAGACTTAATTTACAGATAATGTGTACAGAGGTCCACTGTAGGATGTAAAATTTGTGCATTCAAGCAGAAAACCCTTTATTTGATATTTACAGTTTTTCATTGTACTCAACATTTACAGGCCATTGAATTCAGTGTAATTGTTCATAAAAAAATTTTCAATGTACTGTCCTATCCATACAATTAATACCTGTGTAACTTTTCATACCATCGAAGTTTAATTATAATGTATTTAAATATATTGTATTCACCATATACACCATTATGTATGAGTTTAGAGTAATTTACTGTACATGCCATTGAATTTAGTATGTTTATTGTTTATACCATTGTGTTCAGTGTCATTTCCTGTACTTTTCTGAAATATATATGTAAAATACACTAATTAATTCAAATGTATTGTGTTTTTCCAGCTTGAACAGTTCTCTACAGGTGAGGATGGCATACTGTTTAACAGGAAATTAAGACACTTCGAAGCAACTGTTGCAAGTATGTGCCCAGATGAAAATAGACTACTGTGAGTTATATTTCTCCTATTTCATAATAATATTTAAATAACATGCCAAAAAACTACAGGGTGGCCCATAAGTCCTTTGAAATGAAAAAAAATCATTAAAATAAAACTAATTACAATATGAATTATATTTTTATTTACAAATAAAGGTTGAAAAACGGGAATTATTTTTTTAAAGTAACGTCTTCTAAATGTAATCCGTTACGATCACGGCACTCTTGCAAACGATGTCTAAAATTGTCGATAACTGCGCTGCACGTGTCTACTGAAATGCTTGCCATTTCTCTGCGGATGTTTTCTTTTAGCGCATCAATTGCCCGCGGGTTAGTGACGTACACTTTAGCCTTAAGGTAGCCCCACAAAAAAAAATCCATTGGAGTCAGATCCGGACTACGTGGTGGCCAGGAAATGTCTCCTCTCTTAGAGATTACTTTGCTAGGGAAAAGTTGACGGATAACGGGCATAGCAGTGTTAGAAGTGTGAGAAGTTGCTCCATCCTGTTGAAACCACGTCTGAACATTAAAGCCTGGAAAATTTTGCAATTTTGGTGTGAAAAACTCCTCTATCATAGCTACATATCGCTCCGAAGTAACAGTAACGCGTCCTCAAAGAAGTAAGGCCCTACGATGCTATGGTCTGACATAGCGGCTCAAACTGTCACTTTAGGACTATGTAAGGGCTTCTGATGCCTAAGTTTTGGATTGATGGAGCTCCAATAGCGGCAATTTTGCTTACTAACATGCCCGTTAAGATGGAAGTGAGCCTCATCAGAGAACATTATGTTATTGAACGAAGTAAACCGATTTAACATTTCATTGGTATAATTTTCTCTCTGAATGGCGTCAGTATCTTTTAATTCTTGCACCAACTGGATTTTGTAAGGGTGCATAAGTAAATCTTTCTTCAAAATTCGTTGTAACAATGTTCTGGGTACGTTTAATGCACTGGAACGCTTACGAGTTGACAGTGTAGGATTTTCACGAATAGAATGTGCCATTGAGTCGATGTTTTGTTCCGTACGTGATGTCCTTGGGCGACCCGACCGCGGTTTATCTAGCGTCAAACCGGTCTTCTCGAACTTAAGAACCTAGTTCTTAATCGTTTGAAGAGTTGGAGTGTCGTCAAAGTTGTGTAAACCTTTGTGTTCTCGAAATTTACGCCGCGCAACGGTTGCCGAATTGTTGTTTTGGTAAAACTCGCGCACACAAAACGCACGCTCCGCTCCGGTGAAACGCTCCATCGTGACTAAATTCCCAGAAACTGAAGTTACTGTCCCCGCTTCCCTTGCACCGCTCACGCGCATAGAGTTCGTTTTATTCAAATTTTACTTTTCAAAGGACTTATGGGCCACCCTGTATAATGTATGGAGCCGAGATGTGGACACTAACAATTAGGCTAGTCCACCAGTTTAAGGTTGCTCAGCATGCGATGGAGCAGGCTATGTTGGGCATCTCTTTGAAGGATAAAGTCTGAAATGAGGTTAGCTGACAGACAAACAAAGTTGTAGACACAGCTCTCCGTATTAGCAAAC
The DNA here is from genome assembly GCA_036320925.1 of Automeris io. NCBI lineage: Eukaryota > Metazoa > Arthropoda > Insecta > Lepidoptera > Saturniidae > Automeris > Automeris io. Next base: position 7,549,994 of record JAUDJH010000017.1, read on the forward strand.
TGAAGCGCCAGTGCTATATATACCGAAGAACCGATGCTCGTTGGAGCAGGTTCTTAATTGCAGACCGCGAATGGGTAGATGAGACAAGGCAGAGTGAATACTTGCAGAAGGTGGCCGAAAAGTATCAGATGAGAACAGCCGAAGACTGAGCTCAATGACACTTGTTAGGAGAGGTCTTTGTCCAGCAGTGGACTAAGGTTGGCTGATGATGATGATGTTGCCAAAAAATTAGCATCCAGGAACGTAAAATATACTTACCTTTTCGTGATTGGCCGTAAAAAAAACTGAAGATTGCTTACATTGGGTGAACATTCGAATGCATTAAACTTTTCCTAAACTATGTAACTTAATCTACTAAAGGAATACCGTTGTCATTAGGACGATGACGAAATTCGAACACGATTCGTTTCGAAGCGCATTTACATTTTCCAGGGGGAAGGTGGTAGATAAAGTTTAGGCTGATGGTGGAGCTCGTTCGCCAAAAATATGCCTATTAACTCTTCTATTAAAGTCTCTCAGATAATAAAAATGTGGAAATAAAGATGCAGAGTACATTCCTCTCTAAATGTTGGCACTATGAATGATAAAGATTGTTAAAGTGCCAGTATAGATAAAATCAAACACATAAGCCATATCTTGTTTGATATCCCGCTATTCTACGATATTTTAATTGTTATTCTATCATCACACCGTATCTCTATTAGGAAAAATAGGAGAAAATAAAACGCCGCTTCTATTTTTGCAAACCTCTTTTGCTTCATTATATCAGAAAAAGTTTGAAATAATTCTTGTCATAGCAAAAGTACTACTATGAAGCGAAGTCGCGGGCACGGCTAGTAAATAAATAGATTACAGTTGATTTACGGCCGAAATTAATAACCTATCCTATCCTCTATCTTAGATTTGTTACTATAGCAACTATAGTGCATCTCTTTTCGCTTGCACAGGATTGAAAAGGAGAGATATAGCTATCAATCTACGAATTAAAGATAGATAAGTTATTAATTTCGGCAGATAATGTGTCAATATGATATTTTGAGCTTAGGTCAATCTCATATTTTGTAGAGATATCGTTTATCGTCAACGCTAACTGAACTGTTTTTTGACTATGCTCTGTGGATCCTCGAGGAAGAAACAAATCTTTACACAAAGATTTATGTTATAACGATATCTCTCAGGGCGGCCTTCGCAACGTTTCGCGCGGCTGCACTGCAGAGCGCGGTGACCGCGAGGAAGCTCGCCGCCGTCGGATCCTGCTTCACCAGGCAGCAGAGGCAGCAGTCGCTGCGGGCGGCGCTCCTCAACGTGGTCATGCAGGGAACCTTCTCGAGTAAGACTGACTACAAGTGTTTTGTGAATACCGCCACATTGCTGTCCTATTTTACTAAAGCTATTTTAAGTATGGCTGTCATAGTCTAGTGGTTAAGGGACCTGTATCCATGTCTGGCGGCGTGGATGGTCGTTAGTCCAAATACCAGCACTCGCCTCTTGAGTTTTTCTAGACTACGTACAGATTTAGACACCGTATGCTTACCGTTGAAGGAAAACATCATGAGGAAACCCGCATGGAATCTAATAGAAATGTCATATGTACTAGTGCTGTGAGAACGGCGATCAGCTGCGCTACTAATAACGTTGGAGAAGATATATAAGTGTAAATAGGATACAGCCATTACGGGTACACACCCTCTACGTACTCACCCTGAATGGGTTATAGCGTGATGATCTGGGGCTGTCGAGAAATTGATCTTGGAAAAACTCACACTTGTTGAGGTGCAGTAGCTTGGTCATAAACAGAGAAATAACTATGTTGTGTGTTACGTAAATCGAAACGTCTTAGTTATGATGAATATCTATTATTATGGTAGGGCGATCGCCCGAACTGGGTCTGGACTAGTGATGAAAATGCCCGGGAATTTTCCCAAAGTACCCAAAACCTCCGAGAACATTTCGTAAATTCCCGGGAATATTCCCAAGGAAGTTTTGGGCACTTTGGGAAAATTCCCGGGCATTTTCATCACTAGTCAGGACCACAGTACACAAGTGTAAAGCCCGTCATAGTGACCAGTTTCGGCTTGTCGCGTTTCGGGATCAGGTTGTGTATATCCAGTAACTCGTATACCTACAGACCTTCAGTCGTAGTATATGTGGGCTGTCATAACGACGCAGACTGTCGACGGATTTTCATCCTTAGATGGTCGCTTTCGTTTTCGGACTACACTGTACTTACCATCAGGTGCACTGTAGTCACTTTGTCGTACCAGTGTAAATATATATATATAAATACACACACATTTATTATTCCACTAATTTATGCTACGATTGCACCCTTATGCGGTATGATAAGGCTGATCAATTCTATGGCGAGGTGTACTGATCCCGATATATTTAATGAAACTATATTGAAACGCAAAAAGATTATGTCATTCGAGAGGATTATGGAATAGTTTATTGTTTGTTTATTTTCCTTTTTCTGTGTTTATATTTTGCAAATTAGATTAGTGTTTTTTTTTTGTTACTGTTTCTGTCCGAATGTTGTTTGTATTTTCATTTTTCTCTCTTGCTGTGCAAGTTTTGTACACTTTTAAATATAGTCGCATTTTTAATGTATCTTGTACATGTCTTATGTATAAATAAATACTATGAATAAATAGTCTATGAATATTGTCTATCGTCATTAGCATATTTCCTGTCTTTTAAAATACACAGGCGCCAGCCTGCCGTGCATTATTGACAAGCTCGTATGTATAACAATGTGTTCAAATCATTTTCAGAATTGGACGTCCTGGAGAGAGCAAATCCTCAGTACTTAATAAACGCAGCAAATCTTCTCGGAGATTATTTTGCAGGTAATCATTATCTACCTTTATTTTTGCTGCGAATCGCCAGGCAGTGGAATTCAGTTCTTGCATCTGTTTTTCTAACATTGGAATCTTCAAGAGTGAATCGCTATTTGTTGGGTGAACGCGCTTCATCATCGGCCTCGTCATCACTTTCCATCGGGTGAGATTGAGGTCAAGCGCAAACCTATTGGTAGTAAAAAAAACCTAACTTTTTATTGCCCGGGGGAAAATTCTGCATAGGATTATCAAAACAGCGAATCTGGTGTGTTAGACACCTGATTAAAAAATCGCTGGAGTGTCCCGCTAATCACTCCACCCGGGCTTAGAAATCCAAATTTATCCTGATGCCCGGGGAGCCAAAAACCTTGTTGAGACTATATCTCTGGGAGTCTATCTTGTCTCTCTAAGTGCAAAGTGGATACAATCTCTAATTTATTTCTGCTCACACTGTAAGGGACATAGCGTCATGAAATATTATATATTATTATTAATGAATATAATAAAAAATAAGCTACTTAATAGGAAGTTATAAAATATTTATTATCAACTAAATGCAGTACCTAAAATACATAATATAAGCATCGACACATATCTATCTATCTATAACATATATCTGTTTTTTAATTTTTATGACGTATACTTGGCAGTTTATCGATGTTTCCAAAATAATACCGTATATATAGCCCTTATGAAATATCACACACAGTCTCTCATTTTACGGTAGCCAGGTAAAGCCGCGGGCTGAAGTAGCGTTCTGATATATCGGTTGTGGTTTACAGAGGCAAGGCTGTGCAACGGTAACAAGGTGCACATTCTGGCCTTCCCGCTGCTGCAGTACATTAAGGCGTTACTCGCAAGCGACGATATGCGGGCGCACAGGAGTCTCGCAACACAGGTCGGTATCACGCTTCTGTTTTTAAAACACAATGTCATCCCGCTTCTGATACCAAAACAAAGCATCATCCCCTTCGGATTTCAAAACATAGTATCATCCCGCTTCTCATCTCAAAACATAGCATCATCCCACTTCTGATCTTAAAACATCGTCTTATCCTTATTATCCATTTGTTGATGAAGAGTGTCCGATCTGAATCTGTGAGAGAGGCGTTTGTGAGTGCCTTTGCTCTGAACAGACTTGACATCGGGATGTTTAACAAAATCTTAACAGAACTATTATCTGATGAGGCGTCTGGCTTTTTCAGATCAATGGCACCATATGTAATATGTTAGGTATTTTTGTATTAGGGTACGATGGGGCTGACATACGTACACACGTAAAAGTCCCTTAAATAAATAGAATTTAAAAAAAAAATCCTTATTATGATCTTAAAACATTGAATAAACTAGAAATAATGTTAAATATTATTTGTTGAAAACACACAATAAAAATGGTAACCAGAACTTAACTCCTTTTTTATCTGGATTTGACATAGAGACCACACCACGTCTGGTGGTAAGCATGGTGCAGTCCAAAAACAAAAATTACTATCAGCAATAAAAAAAAACCTATCGATGTCGCAGCAATCATGCTGGTCTGCACAAATTTCGAAAAACACACTGGTATCGTTTTATAAGTATTTTTCCTAATTTCAGCTAATGCAAAATGGTCGTGAATTGCTCACAGTGGTGTCTACAGAACTAGATGAACTATCAATTTCCATACGCCTCCGCCTGCTCTCGCCTCCACCGGTGAACATCTTATGGCTACTACTCTCAGCTGATCTCTGTCTGAACAAATTTCTGCCGTTACCCAACACGTTGCAGCAGTTCTACGCTTCCCATTTGGAGCTAACCTCAGAAGATTGCTTCTGTGAAGTTAGCTACGGGTCGTGGAAGAAACCAGAAGAGAAATCAGAACCTGAGAGTTCTGAGAATGTGGCTCAGAATCTGTCCCAAGTTAGTTTAAACCACAGCGATGACAAGCCAAAGCTTAGACCAATATTGGGCGCAGGAGCTGGGCTATTGAGGCAGGAGCAATCTTCTTCCTCAAGCCAGGACTTTGATTTATGGACTCCAAAAACAAGCCTGAACAAACGCTACGACCTTAACTCCTGGAGGCAGTCCGATGATGAGAAAAAGGAAGAATCTGAACCAGTTTACAATCCAACAGTACTCCCACCGAACTATACAGTCCATTACAACTATACGGACAATTATGCTAACTATTTGCAACAAGGAGATGGATCATATATTCAAAACTATAACACAACACCCGACACTTCATACGAGCAGCCAACGGAAAATCCTCTAAGCACTACCCAAGTGACTGAAAGGGGCATTGAACATCCAGTAATGCCTGAAAAGGTCAACAGCGAGGTGCAGAAGAGCAGTAGAAGACCAATAGAGAACTGGAGAAAAGAGAAGAGTGATTTAAAAGACGATCCTAACAGGAGCAAGCAGAAAAACTGGACACGGCAGAAGTCCAAAGACAATATAAGCGAGGGTGATGATGAGTTTCAAGATAAACTAAAGTCGAGAGATAGACCGGGCAGTAGAATCAACAGGAGAAATAGCGGAGAAAGTTTGGAGTCTGGGAAAATTCAACGAAGAAATGTGACTGACGTTCCAAGAAATCATAAGTACTGGGACCACGATGACAGGTGTGACAAGGATTATAATAGTTAGTGAAGTGAATACGCAGACCATAGTGATAGTGTATGTAGGATAAATTCAGGGAAAGTGAGTTATATTGTTGAACTTGTGCAATAATAAGCGATTCTTTGAGAAGAATAATTTATCCAACAAATATTTATTTAGGACGTAATAAATGTGTATTTCTAGTTTGACATCAGCGACATCTATTGGTTAAGTTTTAAAAGGTAACGATGAACTTTATTTTCTTTTATATTTGATCGATAAACTAACCAAAGCGCATCTGATGGAGGAAAGCACAGTGTAGTCCAAGAACACATTGAGTACTAAGCGACGGGAACTATTGACAGTTGCCGTCGACACGCCGATCCGAATATACCACGAGTATTTACACGCTAGGTTGATTATATTCCAATAAACAGGATGCTCGATTGTTTTTGGTAAGGATTATCGCTGGATTAGTATAGATTTCCACGTCTACATTATTGGCGAATATAGAAAGAGACCGATGACAAAAACGCATGACTGCGCTATGTGTTCACATAAATATTGCTCACCAAAATGTAATAGGTAATGCTTATTGATAACTTTTTTATTGATTTGTTTACAATGTCACGTGGTTAGTTAATCTCGTGACTTATTTTAGCTGTTAGTTGCAAATTAACTATAACAAATATCAAGCCCAGTTACGACAACAAGGGGGGGGTCCTGACAAGTGATTAAAATGCCGGGAATTTTCCCTAAAGTGCCCAAAAACTTCCTTGGGAACATTCCCGCTAATTTACGAAATGTTCTCGGAAGTTTTGGGCACTTTGGGAAAATTCCCGGGCATTTTCATCACTAGTCCTGACTCCCCCTACCGTTTGAAATCAACTGGTAGAACTTAACTTTCTACTTAATCACAATTGTAATTTTAATTCCCCCCTCCCCTTTTACCATAAATTTACCACGGGCTGTGTGGGTGGGTACCTTTCACCTTTATTTGGTTGACATTACAGTTACTCCCACGAGGCGATTCACCTTCTCATTCTTGCTACGAACCACCAGGAAGTTGTAATTCGTTTCGGTATCCATAATTTACAACATCTTACGACATGGGAATCTTCAACCGTATTTATTGGGTGAGCGCGCTCCATAATCGGACTCGTAATCACTTTCTATAAGGTGTGGTTGAGGCCAAGCGGGAGCCTGTCTGTAATAAAAAAAGGAATTAATAGTAAAATACATTCTTAATATTCCGATCTCATATGTACATTAACTCAAAGTAAGTCTTAACCAAAATGACTTCAATAAACCTATTGAAACTGAACAAAGATTATCTTTTAAGGGTGTCTCTCATTTGCCCATATCGTTCAAAATTACTGTATACCTTCTTGTGTGTCCATACTTGTCCTTCAAAACAGACAAATCTATAGCAATATTTCTCGTGTTATTCTCTTTTATGGACTGCAGCAATGGCGTACATTCCATATATAGCATTATATCGTTATACTTGGACTTTTAATATACATATATACTTAAAATTTGGTCCAATTTGGACTCTCAGACTGTTATTTTGGTAAACACCAGATTTTAAGTCAATATATTTTTTAAATGTCCAAGTATAACAAGATGATAATGCTTTATATGGGATGCTCGCCACTGGACCACAGTAATCACTTTCTATTTTATGACACTTTCCCTAAAATTAGCTTCAAAATTTTCCATTTATCAATATTGGCCATTAAAAAATTGCCATAGAACATATTTCCGTTGCTAAGTTTTCAAGGACTCAATTTTTTTCTTTTCGCTCCATACAATTCTATTTTATTTTTAGTATAGATTACCAATTTCCTACTTAAAATATTGCTACGTAGTTAATTCACACAATAACATCGTTCTAGTACAATAAAAAAATGTTTACGGTTTTCGTAGATTTTTTTGGCAAAATAAAGAAAAGTTTTTATTTTACCGCATAATAATATTTGACAATTGTGATAATATATTTTAATACTTGAAATTGAATAAAATATTTTAATTAGTTAAATTTTAGAATGATTATAATATATAGTAATTTTTTTTATGAAAATTAAATTGGAATTAAGGGATTTTAAACAATATAACTCACTTTCCATTTAAGAAGCATGACGATTAATACGAGACTTAAAAGCTCAAATGTGAATATTTCGCAGCAGCGTTAACTAGTTGCGGCTCTAGAGTTTGCCTTAGCTAATCGCATAAATAGGTCCGCATTTGCCCCACAGGGGCGTGGGTTGCGACCCCTCCAAGTACAAGGCTGACGGGGCCCCAAAACCCATTTAGTTTTTACAGACAGTGCGGCTTGATGGCATATTGGTGCTGCAAAACGTTTTTGCGCAATTATTTCATGGTTTATTAGTTTTATTTACGTAACTTACTTAATACTAAACATACTAAGCGTGGTTTTTTGACCGTTTTTGATAATACTTTTACAGTTTCTTATATATAACGTTACCTATTGACTTATTCCTATAATAAACATTCAATCCATTTTTCAATATTCATTTTCTTATTTACTTTTTGAAAAAGTAAGATTTATAGCTTATCTAAACATTAGTAAACAAATAACATAAATTGTTAAAACGGTCAAATGACCGCTCTTTGTAGGAGTATATATAAATGAAATGTAGATATGGTTAGTGTAAAAACGGGTGTAAGTTTGACGTGACATTAATGTCTTATATCGGATTGACAATATTAAATCTATTCGTACTGAATTATAACACTCAACTATGTAAGAAAAGAAAAAAATAACCACAAATTGGAAATAATTTTAACACTACGTGTTCCACCTTACAGTGTTGACGTGTTAAGACTTAGTGTTTACATGCAAAGCGTGTTACGCTTTGACAAGACTAGCATGTTTTGACGATCATAACTAAACTGAAAAATAATTATAAAATTTTATAGCTATTTTTAACTCTCCAGTTTTTTTAACTGTGTGCCATATTGAAACCTATACTGAAAGTTTATTCAAACTGAAATGGACTTTATTCAAATTTATTATAAGTGAATTGAAATTAATAAAATGAATCTACCGACGATTTGAAAAGCAGATTCTGCTAAGAAGTGTCGGTAAAAATGTTAGACACTAATTTAAAATATCGTTCCATAACTACAGATTATTTTAAATATCCTTTAAAAACAATTATTCTCACGTTTCTTTATCAACCAGGCGTCTCTTTTTATATATTGAAAAATGCTCATAGGATCGTCCCGGCCGCACATAAGAGTATAGGTTGAGGTGTGTCGTATTTGTACCAGCTAAAACCCTAAGGTGATTACTTCTGCAAATTAGTGGGGACTGCGGGTCCTGCAATCAATTCGCCGCAGCTCCGGCTTTGCGTGCCTGACAGGCACTACCACGTGGAGTTCTCCCCTTCCCGGATACTATATAGTGTACTTCGGCAGAGCGCGTCACGGCGCTTCGCCAACTTCTCGAGAAACGCTATCCAGTTGGTTAGGGTCTCCACCCTGAGGGGCCACAATGCCAAAGGCCTCTCTTATACTGTGCCACTGTCCTTGATCCTCTGCCAATCAGAATCAGGCACACCCCGCAATGTTTGTATTATTTTTACTCCATCTCGCTGCAGGACGTCCTACAACAACAAATTCTCGAGACACTTAAATATTATGAACGATTTTAGCTGATATTTATTGTAGTATTAAAATTATGAAGAATTGTTTATTTAAAAAAAACTGCTAAAGGCATGATATTGATGTTTGGAACTCGTACAGTAATAATTTAATTTTAAATAAACTCCCTTTCTTGTTATGGTCGCCAAAACATGTATGTTTCAACAAAAAAAAGACTGGTTTTTCTCGCTTATTTCGATCCTATTACATTAGGATTTGAAACATTTTTACTTATAAATATTATGTGCCACTTTATTTTATCTGGATTTTTTACTGATACTGGGTATATTAATGTTCTTATATATTATGTTAGTATAGTTATGTGATCCTCGGTTTATATGTTATTAAAATTATCATGTAGCAAGTTTTGTAAGGCATAAAATAACCAATAATCGAGTATTAGATTTTTTTGATTCTGTAAAAATTCTCATGGGCCGTCAGAGCTGTGGTGACATCAATGACATTGGTGTTGTGGACTTTTACCAACTGAAACAACCACAGTGTACCTCCTACTTGTTTGCCAGGGTCCATAACTTGACCACAACTTATTCTAGTAGTCTCTGGTAAGCTGAGACGTCGGAGCATTAAATTTTAACGATAGGATAAAGGAATTTTGGGCATCAGGTCAAAGGTTTTAATATTAGGCCCTTATTTCATATAGTTATCATAATTCGTTTGGAAGTTGTAGGGACTCTGACAAACAAACGGACATAGTGCCTAACAGACCACGCTGTCTCAGAGACCAGTAGCGTTCGTTCAATAGATACATGCAAGCACTGCATGCCCTTATGATAAATAAGTCTGGGATAAATTGCTTAAAGTTAAACAAAAAAAGGAACCATTTATTTTTATATTTATTGTATAGTCACACCGTCTATCTTTCATATTAAAATAATGTAATTTACTGCCATAATATGATATACAAAGTATTTACGCGAATTCTGCCTACCCTGTCCAAATATCCTATGGACGTCACTCTCAGAGACAGATATGTTTGGTCAAAAATGGAGTAGATGTAGCTTAGGGATCCAATAATAATTATGCACAATACACTTGAATATAGAAATCCTAATAATTATTGTTAAAAAAATGTTTTGTTTTTTGTCTTTATGCACGAGAATTGAAACAGCGTTCGGCTGTAGCTTGCAAGATTGATAAGAGGTAATTGCTATGATAAATTGTACCTTGAAAGATATTTATTGTTTTGTATCCATGCTTTTTTTAAACAAAAAATAAATTCAACTTTTATTTTGAAATTAGAGATGAGCAAAAAAGTGAAATCACTGATGATTTAAAAATGCTAAAACTAAATTACGTGGAACATGACCAAGATAGCAAGATGATAACACTGCGCGTGCGAAATATATATGTAGCTAACAGCACGAACGCCCCGGATTATAATTTCATAATAATAATAAGTGATTTATTAGAAAAACAGAAAGCGGTACATTACTGTCAACTTCCTGTATATTGGGTGTCTGAATTATTCGTGTCATACAATGTGTTTTGTTCAGTTTATATCCGCTCCGATCATAACTTTTAATAAATATATATATATATATAGTTAGACTATATTTAACAAAAGATATAAAAAAAAATCATTGGTCTAATTATTCATCAGACATTAAAATATTTGCTATTATAAATACAACAAAAACAATATTAACAATCCCAGACAAGGCATCAGAAACAAGCACATTGTATATTCGTCATAAAATTTACAATGGCGTTTAACTTTAGATACAATTATTCCCGTAATGCGCAATACAGTTTTTGACACGCGCCTAATTAAAATTTAACGATTATTTGAAAAAATGTCTAATACTCAATTATGTTATATATGTTACTTGCAATAATATAATAATAATATTGTATGCCATTTATTTATTTGTTTTTGGTGCAATAATTTTTTGGAAAAAATTTACAGGTTTAGGATTTTTTAAATATTTCTTTAACACGTTCACGCTGCCGCTGTAATTCGCGTTTCTCGGCAATAGACCACATTCTCTCTATCGATATTAAAAATAAATAATTTCAATTAATATATTAAACATACGTTCTAAATTTTTGGTGGTACGCGCCGCCCGATGAGGCAGACTTGTGCAAGCCACCGGTGAAATGCGCCGCTCGAGGAGGCAAGATTTGTGCAAGCCACCAGTAGTATGCGCCGGCGTAAACGTCTTAAAAATCTTTTAGTTTGCTCAATTTTTTTTTATAAAGCAGCTTATTCCGAATTGTGTAGCAAAAAGTGCTGATATAAAGGATATGACATTTCGTACGGGTTAGCTTCTGAGCGTGTCACGCTGTGGTTATATATGCTAAAAAAATCTATAATAGTCTATTCACGAAGCTGAATCAATATATAGTAAATTATAGTTTCTTTGTTACAAAGACATAAAAAATACGGAATCAGAAATAGCTAAGGCGTGTTCACATCGGTACACTGTGTAACTCCGTGAATTGACTATAATAGAACTATTAAAATAATTGGAGATTTGATGGAAAAAAAGCAATATGTTCTAGGACATTTATTAGTAAAATTAGATAGTATTTTTATAAGCACTTTTTATTATATCGTGCAATAAATCAAGAGTGCTAGCGTGTCATTAGCTAACAAGTCACGTGCCCAGAATAAAAATTAAGGTTAGGATAAATATGAAAGTAACGTAAATATTTAGTATAAATAAATGAAATGCATAATAATAATGTATAATATAGTTAAATTAATTTTTCATATGCGTTAAGATAAGTAATATTAGATTAAAATAATTTTAAACAAGAAATTGTGAGTTAACACGCTGCTAGTGTGTTTGACGTGTCAGTACTAAATATATTAATGTTTAATAATTTTTGTAAGTTTTTTCGGTTTAAAAAACTACAATTATAATTTCAAACACTGGTGACTATCAACCAGTTTCAAAAATGTTTCTTGAATTTTAACGCTAGAACTACCGGACTAGTCAAAATTACTAGCGTAAATATTACTCATAGCAATTTACCTTTAAAACAATATTAATTTAATTTTTTAAATTAAAAATATAGCTAATAATCAATTTCGTAATATCACATAATACAAATTTCCTACAGCTCAAGAACAAGCCAATAACTACAACATAATTCTAGTTTTATAAATTTGTAAGCATTAGTGTTTAAAAGCGTTCTTAAATTTAAAGAGTTTCTGAAACTGGGCGTATGTTTATTAATGTGACGTATTTGCGGAATGCATTTTGAAGTGTGTGTGTAAGTCTGATTGTCACCTTATAGTTATTATATATTAAGTTCCGAAACTTGTTTTAAAATAAATTTCAATCTGATAGAATATGTCTATGGTTTAAGAATTATCAATAGTCTGTTTATCACTTGTCTATGATAGACGCAATCGTTGTGTCGAGAACAATAAAGTGTATCAAAATTATGACAATTCTGTTTTTTTTTTTAATATTAAAAACATTGAATACCTGTTTGGTTGTTTGATTTCAGAATTCTTAAAAAATCTTAATTAATTTTGATAATATATTTAAGTACTTGAATGTTGGCTAGGGAAGAAATTTAAAGGACTTATTCCATTAATATCCTATTAAAAACCCAATTAACTCATAAAGAGCTTCACCCATATATGACTGACGCGACGACGAACGTGTTAAACAAGAATCGACCATATTTCCGCGATCTTATTACCCGGGAGTCTGTAAGAGAAGAGTGATCATCGGACTCATCTTCACCCTGAGACCTGGTGGAATTTGATCATGAGGCTGACGATGGACCGCGAAACGCTCGTTCAACAAATCTCGATACAGATTCACTCGTTGCTTGACTCTGAACTTTATTGTGATATTAACGTTTTGTAATTTTAATTAGAAGACTAAAATTTTGAATTTCACTAAATAGATAGTTTGTAACTTCAATCAAACATATATTTATTTATATTGCTGTTTTATTTAATAAAGCATTTGTAATACAATAAACATAATACAATTATTACACAGAGTAAGATAGACATCTAATACGAGGTTATCATTCGTGGAGCTTATAGGAACTATAACATAATACAGTTGTAGCCTCTAAAGCTTAGACTAAGAACTATTATTATCTATATTATGTATTTATTAGTCTAAGCTTCAAAGTTACTGAACCTAATCTAATAAACAATCTCAATTATATACTTAAATAATAAATTATCCAAAAAGACTAAACGAACATATTGGTAATAATTTAAAACTAAGCCCTTAACAAAATATACATACAGCCTATAAATAAAATAAAAATAGACGTAAAAGCTTAATTAATAATAAATCATTTCTGATTTTCACAGTAATTAATAAAAGCATAATCTGGCCCATAACCTCTAAAATTATCGTCAAGATAAAGTACGGCTTGTAATAAAACTGAGCAGATGGAATGAAAGAGTGTTAACACTGAACAGGATTGGTCAATATATCTACTATCTGTCAACAACATAAAAAAAACAATGTTTCCCAACTTGAAGTCTGCGAACAAAGCTACAAAAACAGTGATATTAATGAACTGAACGAAAGGATAGTTCGAATTCAACGCTTTTGCTCCTTACCAAAAGTGCCCAAACGGCCAAAAGATTTTCTTATAAAAATTTATTTATATATTTTAATACAAACAAATACATACGATTTTTCGTTTCCCTATTTGATCAGCAATCACGCAAAATAATATAAGCCGAAGCCAATTCTCGAAAGCAATTTAAAAGCGAAGGAAAATCACTGTATAGCGCAAGTGATCGGATGAGTCAATAAATAGTTGAGAAAGACTGGGGTTCCTGCGGCCACTTCTAGCTGAAGATTTCTCTCTTCTCCTACGTTTTCTATCTCCTCAGATGATATCGACATCTTCTCCTTCTCGATCAAAAGGTCAGTGGAAGTGTTATCCTCTGGAATCGTATCTACGAACACCTAGAATATTAAATATATAATTATATATCGTCACGCTATATCCCTTTCGGGTTGAACAGAGATACATTGAGTGGCTGTATCCACTTTGTTCTTGTATGTCGTGCTCAACGTGACCAGTAGCGCAGCTTATCGCGATCCTTACAGTACTAGTACATATAAATTTTATATTAGAAGTCATGCAGATTGTTTCGCGTAATTTAATGTCCGGTGAGCATGTGGTGCCAAACTCGTACTTCATCTGGAAAAATCCAGAGGTAGGTGCAGGTATTTGAACCTAAGACTATTCGTGTTGTTGCGCATAGATACCGGTATCTTATCTACAAGGCTATCACAACCACAAAATAGTAATAAAGTGAGATAGGAAAAGTCGTCAAACCTCGTCATCTTCAGACAGTTGGTACTCTATATCATTGTGCGACTGGGAGAAGTACTGCGGGAAATAGTCACTGTCGTCAGAATAATAATCGTCACTGTCGTCGTCACATTCGAAGTAGCGGCTCTGTAACAAAAAAAAAACCCCTTATCTCGGTATGACTAATAGTGCGTCTGGAGCTAATGTTCCGTGTTTTGCGAAATATCTACTTATCTTTTTTTTTCGTATATTTGCAATTATTTTTTCTTTACACGAGCAAAACATTTGTCAATAGCCTGCCAAAAAGAGAAAAATAATCGCAAATACACGAGAAAGAAAAAAGAAGCACATCTATACTAATATTATAAAGCTGAAGAGTTTGTTTGTTTGTTTGTTTGAACGCGCTAATCTCAGGAACTACTGGTTCGAATTGAAAAATTCTTTTTGAGTGGAATAGACCATTTATCGAGGAAGGCTTTAGGCTATATAACATCACGATACAATTATTAGGAGCGAAGAAATAATGGAAAATGTGAAAAAAACGGGCAAAATTATTCATCCTTGAGGGCTTCCATTGCGTGCGCTGCAAAAACGGTTCAAGATACCAAAAATATATGTAAGAAAGAATTATTCCTCTTGAAATGATCTAAAAAAATGTCCACGACAGTATATGTCTATCTTTTAAGATTAAGTCACTAGAACCGTTTTTATGGTAAACAAATTTGGTCGAAATTAATGCATTATTTGTTAAGAGTTGTATCAACGTAATAATATTAATCTTTATCCAAATAAATGTGTTGTTGATTAAGAGTATTTAATTGTGAACAAAATTGTCTTTGACATCACTTAATTTCAATGAACATCTTAGAAGATATTACAAAACCTTACATAGCAAAACAACGTTTGCCGGATCAGCTATAGTGTCTTGATAACCGCGAAACTCGAGAACGGCTGAACCGATTTGACTGATTTCTTTTTTGTTGTGTTTGTTGAAGTCTGGGGAAGGTTATAACAGAGAGAAGATTTTAAAAAATTATCTGAAAAAGTCTAAAAACAACACTTTTCTATATTCTCATACAAAAGATTTGTTATAAGTCAATTTGAACTTTAACACCATAGTATAAAGCTTAAATGTTAGAGGACGGGTTCCGGGAAGGCAAAACAATTATTGAGTGACGTATAAATATTAATGTCAATATTTGTCAATTTTTATACATATAGCATTAGGGCCAGGTTCCTTCAAACAATTTTCAAAAAACAGCCGATAGGCCAATAGCTATTATCATTAAAAAAACAATGTAACTTTGTTTTAGAGAAATAGGGCAGAACAAGGTCTGCCGGGACAGCTAGTATTTTATAAAACACGAAATATTAGCTTTCAAGGCACTATTAAAGCTATAGGCACCTTGTCTTTTTAATTATTTACTTTTAAATATAAAACCTATTAAAAGTCTATAATAAAATTCCTTCGATACACCTAATCATTCTACTAAATCAGGAATGTATTTATACAATACATAAGTAACTTTTTAATATAATTTTGTTTCACCTAAAAGTAATTTTATTTAGCGAGAATCCTTTTATTAATTTCGATGCGATTTTTAAGTGTGATCAAACTGTACTTTACGCGTCAAATTGCGTATCTTGCACGTGCGAGGGCATAGGTCACAAGTGTTATCAATAAATGCATACAGACATGACGATAATATGGGTAACGAGGTCGTACTCGGAAATGGCTGGCTGATCTCACTATACCTTAGTCATAACTATTTAAAAAGTTATTATCTCTCATAATTACTACATCTACAATAGGTAACAAATTCTCGGTTTATTGCTATTAAAAAAAGCAGTATATTTTGTAAGCGATACGTGTCATTATTGAATACATGCTGACAGCTGCAATAAGAAGGAAGTTCTGTAAAACGGAATTATGTTGGCGCATTTGCGCATAACGTTCCGTTATGCGCAACTCTAATATTGATCGCATGTTAACATTGAAGAATCTAAATTTATTTTTATTACTTCGTAAACTAAAACTTCCACAGTTTTTTTTACAAAAATATTAGTTAATAAATAGTCATAATAATTTGAGGTTGAATGATAGTAAAAAAGAAGAAAAACAACATTTTATTGTCACAAATACGTGAAAAGAAACTATTAATTCAGTAACACCAACATACAAAAACTGACTCTGTCAAATGTCATTTAAGCGTAAATTTGTATTGTGTTGATTTTTGATTATGAATTAATTACTTTCAACTAAACAAAGAAACCATAACGCGGAAATGACACGTAATTATATATAAACATTATTTACATAACGTAACATTTGTGAAAGTTGTGCCAAAATGGCGTTATTCATTTTGAATCGTAAAACTACGATATGGTGATAGTGCGAAAATTGCATTGATATTTTATTTGTGATAAAATTTGTTTGTGCAAAACGATGACTGCTGCTTTCGCTAACGATTCCCCTAAATATCGTAACAGCTTGATATGCTGCAGCCCTAGGGCTGTGGAAGCCGTCATACGGACTTCCTCATCTTCATCCACTTCAGGCTGCGTTTCAGCCGACGAGAGCTATGATTATAACTACATGCCAAAGAGTATAGCAAACAAGAAACTTAAAATTCACAGCTCGGCAACGCGCGAAGAACTACAAAATACCATAACTCAGTGTAAAGAGCTAATTTTATCTAGTAACCAGTGCTCTGATGAGCGTAAATGGTTGGTGAGGTACTTAGTCGAACTCCGGCTACGTTTAGAAGACTTAAAAGACGATGACGTTCAAGCAAGGCAGCGGGTATCAATAAAAGGCCACCATTTTGAACAGCAACTAAATCCGAGCAACCGTAAACTATACTGCGATCACTGTAGTGGAGTTATATGGAGTATTGTCCAAAGTTCGTATATCTGTACTGACTGTGGCTACTTAACACATTACAAATGTGTGGACCATGTGTGCCGTGTCTGTGCTCACGTTGTTATGACAGAAAAAGGAGAGTTTGACATGAATATCTGTCCGGAAAAAGGTCTAGCTGCACAGGACTACAAATGTGCTGAATGTCAGACAGCATTAACATTCAAAGACGCATGGAATGAACCACGGCTGTGTGACTACACTGGCCTTTACTTCTGTGGTACCTGTCACTGGAATGATCAATCAGCTATCCCTGCCCGCGTCGTCCACAATTGGGATTGGGATAAAAGAAATGTATCTCGAATTGCATACCAGATGCTGATGCTATCATGGTCTCGTCCATACATTGATATAGAACAAATTAACCCCAGGCTATTCACATTTATAGCGGAGTTAGAATGGGTGCATAAAATGAGGAAAGATCTGGAGTGGATGAGAAGATATCTTTGTGCTTGCGGGGAAGGGAGTATGTTACTCTCTCCACTGTTTGTACAACTTGGTGATGTTAACAAAAAGTATAGTATGGCTCACTTGCAAGCAATAAATGATGGATCTTTAGAGACACAGCTGACAGAATTGACAGAAGTATGCAGGACTCATATAACTAAATGTCAGCTATGTTCTGGGAAAGGTTATCTTTGTGAAGTCTGTGGGAACAATGAGATCTTATATCCGTTTGACAGTGGTGCAATTATGTGTGATCAATGCAACTCCATGTATCATAGAGGTTGCTGGCTCAGAAAGGGACAGCTATGCCTCAAATGCGTTAGGCTTGATGTGAGGAAAAGCAAAGGAATCGAAGAGGACAAACCGGATTCTAATGTAGAATTTGAAATAGACAAATTTGTTGATTGATTTTATCTGTATTTAAGTTTTATCATTTGACATTAATTATAACTAAATTTAAATGACTATTTATCAATTTTGACAATAAATATGTTAAATTTCATGCTATTTGTTGTAATCTTATGCCAAGAAAATAGGCAAAAACGAATTGTATGACTTATATTTCTAATTTATAATATGATGGTCAATTTTTGTTAGAGTGAGCTTGTGCTGTGGCCATTATCACTAGCTATTTTCAAAAATAGCTGGCCACATCACTTAACATGTATAAAATGTTAGTATTTTTCTGAACATTTTCTTCCACTGCTAGTTAGCTATCAATTCAATTTTTTTAGATAAAACTTTGCATGATGATCTACACAATTTACATAGGGAGGTAGCTAGTACACAGAACTTTCAAAAACCTGTGGGTCTTATTCAAACTCTTGTTTATCTTTTTTAGTTTCGTAATGTATACTAGAATAATGTATTTATAAATCCATTATATTTTTAATTCATTTACATTAAATTCTATTGCACCTAGTTGCACAAACACTCTTCAAATTTTAAGAATGATTTTAAAACATGATGATGAAATTGATGATTGTTTGTAAAAGGAAATTATGAATTAACAATAAATTTAAATAGTGTTTCTGGAACTGTTTCTTAATATTTTGGATTTAATTAAATTTTATGTTTGCATAATTTACATTAAAAAAAAAAGTTTTACAATATTTTCGATAAAACTTTTTATGGAGATAGTAATATATTTAAATATTTTTATATGGTTGTGTGATTAGAATTCATTTGCCTTTCTCAAAGATAAAGAAGGAATAAAAAATTCCCGCCGTTTTTCGTCATGTTTTGAATGGACAAAAAAATTATTCGTTTAAGATAACATTTTCTAAAATTGCTTTATCGCAAATGTAAATCGTTATTCTATAACTTGAAAAGTAAATATTGTTTTTATTATAATTATACGCATTGGTGCTGATTTTTAATGAGCAATAAAAACTGAGCTTTAATCTTTTCAATTTGTCTTTTATTTTTTTCGACAACGTATAAACCAAGAACACTTTTCGATACCGTTTAATGAAGAACAAATGTCGATATTTTAAAATTAAATAACTTATCTAGTTATGGTATCTACTAACATAGCGATTTAACAAACAACCCGGGGTCGTCATGTTCATGGTAAAGTATGTTTTAACTATTATTGTGGTTATGAAAACTTGTTGCTAATGGAACTTAATAACTATATCGAAAACTGTTTTTGGAAAACATTTATGCTAATCCTTGTTCAAGACATTTGCAAGGCTCTTTATTGGTGCAAGACGTAAAAAGCACCCATATAGATAGCCAAAACGGTGCATTTTAAGTTAAAAAATGGTAAATGCACTGACAACCTATTAGATCAAAAGTAACTACTGTCGTTTATAGCTTAGTGCTTCACCAGAAGCTTTGCCATACTGCTGCTGATTATGAAGAAAATAAAAAGGATCCGGGCATGTATAAGCTGATCTAGAAACGCGACTGACTAATGTAACTCACTATGACGGTTTTTGCGCACATGTGGTCGGGATCCAGTCAAGCTTGAACGTCTTAACAACTCATTACTACACTTTAGTAACACCAGGGCATCACGTGTAGGAAATGGTACAGTTTTAATACCGTTATAAAAACTAATACTGCTGGGAACGGTTTTTATAACGAAAACTGTCTTGTACCGGTAACGGAAACATCATTTGAAATTAGATCTTTATGAATTTATATTACAATATGGTAATATCATTAATTTACGCTAATTTTAATAATTACAATTGTTTAATGCTTATAAAATTATTTACTTCGAATTCGATGGCTGCCCATTAGCCTGACATAGCTTCGCTGTCTTAAATTAGTAATTTGGTTTACTTTGCAATTTGGAACTAATACATGAAAAAAATTATGTACCGATATCTGAAACTTTTTGTACTGGTAAAGGAAACTATTTTCGGACAAACAACGGTAACTGTTTCCGTACCGATAACCAAATAGTTTTTACAACGATTACTGTTATTGGATGAAACACTGACCTGACATTCGAGACATCGGCAAGACTCCCTATAGGTGCAGGACATGAGGACGCTTTCGATGTGCTGCAAATACTGCATCGGGTCGGTATCTATACGTTTCTTGCGACGAGCGAGCGACGCCAGGAATCCGAGCAACGGCAACTTACGGCGTGGCTTACTTTTCGGCTTAGGGCTGGTTTAAAAACGATTATCGTCCATCATACACTTATAAAGGTAAAAAAGTTGTAACACTATACATTGTCTCGCAATTACAATTGTTAATAGGCGATAGTGACCGCTTATCATCAGGTAGGCTGTTTGCCAGTTTGCCTTCTTTTCACATAAAATATGTCTATTAAAAAATATAATCTCCATCATATCGACCAAATTCCAGCTTAGCAAACGTCAAAAATCAGATTATTTATACATATAAAGGAAACGATTAAATTCAAAAGTGACATAAGATTGAAATGTCACTGAAAGTATATCAAAAGTCGAAATAAAAGTATCGTCCTTCAGACTAAAAAGTTGAAACTGAGTCGCTAAAATGCCTCTACTCCTATAAAATTCATTTATTTACAACTAGCTGACCCGGCGAAATTCGTACCACCTAACATTTAATTAATGTCATTTTAGGTACACTTGCTCCCATTTCCAACTTACCCTCTTCCTTTTTCCCCACTCTCCTTCTTCCTCGTCCTATTTTCCTTCGCCTCCCCCTCTGATGTTAATATTTTTCCTTTTGTATTTATAACTTAAAAAAAACTATTATTTTTGTTTTTCGCTAAGAAAGGAACTGTTTCCGTTTCCGAGGTCAAATTTATTTCTATGCTAAAATTTATCAAAATCAGTCCAGCCGTTTTGACGAGAAAACAAAAAAAATATACAAACTTGCAAATGTATAAAGATTTTTTTTTAAGTAAGCAAATCTTCATAATTCAATAGTGGGATACGATTCAAATGCAATATGTATTGCAGTGATCAAAAATCGTGATACAATAGTCTCCGAAAAAATGGGCACCTTCAACTGGAATTGGAAAAAATAGACGTTTTTAGCATAATTTTATATTTTCGTTATTAACATAATTTATCACTATAATTCCTAATTTTTTGTTATAATTCTGTATTAACAAACCTAAATTTACATTTTAACATTAAAATAATTTGAATACACCAACAGATAACAAAATTTGAATACACCAACAGATAATAAAAAAGATATTATTTATTTTACAAAAACTGTGAATCGGTTTTTTCGGAGACCAGTGTAGAATGATTCTACATGTATTTTGTTATTAATTGGCGTGAATGTTACCTGTCTTCAGTTTTGTTCAACATGGCTGGCATTATATCCGTCTCTTTCTCGCACAGCGCGATCTCGCTCGAGCGCAGACTGACGCGTCTTTTCAAATCGCCTCCATCATCCAATCTCGCCTCATCCATAACTGTACCAAAGGAAACTATTAATTTGTGATAAACGAGAACTGAAAGATCCGGAAACGCTTATAATCGAATATTCGTCGGGCTATTTCGTAGAAGTCGAGTCCTGTTGAACTAATATTTCATTATTACAAGATGTATGTACAGATGTTTACATGTGTCGCTGACACGAGGAATTTTGTACTGCCAGGGATATCCTGCTAACCTATTCCCCTTTTCCCAATTCCCTTTTTTTAGCGACGACCCCGGTGTGTCAGACTTATACTGACTAAAAACTACGCTTCCAATCACTCCACCCGTGTCTGTAAATCCAGATTCTTCAAGAAGCCCGTGAACCAAATAGCCTGTTAGGTCTGTTCATCTCTGAGAGTAGTGGGTAAACAGCCTCCAAACTTATCTCACAAGTGGCGCAAACTTCCGTAAGTCTACTGCCCGGCATTGCATTACTCTCGCCCTCAACCAACCCCATTCCTCTCTGTTACATTCTACTGTCTTATCAAAATATTAATAAATATCTAGTAACTAATATATTTTTATTTATACATCTTTATCGGAGTAAACCCGCGGTTGAATATATTTTTAAGCGCATTTATTTTTATTTAGCGATAACTCCTAAAATATTCATTTTAAACTATACGCTGCAAAGGATTATCATAATCTGCAGGAAATGCTGAATGTAACTACCGTAGTTAAGTTGATTAGGATGAATACTGTATCCATCTAAATATCTATCTGTATGTATCTGTTCTTATATCCGCATTGTACTACATGTAATAATTTTTTTAGAAGTTAGAACGGATATAGTAACCTATTCTTATATTTATGTTATAGTCTATTATTTTGATATTCCAAACCTATAGAGTAAAATAAGGGTTAAAATAAGATTCAAATTATCCATCTGCTGCCCACACTTGAATAAGTGTGGAATGTGGGCGAATGGCAATGCTCGACAACGACAAGTAATGGAAGGTGGTCCTCCACTTTACGGATGAGGTGCTCAAAATGAAGGAGGAGGCGGAGCGTAAACGGGAGAGGCAGGCCTCATCAGCCCTGTCCTTCCCACCCCTCCGTCGTCCTCGCTGAAGTGGAAGCAGGAGGGATGCCTATTCAAGGTTCTCTCCTCCCTGACGGATTTACGCCTATGCGGCGCACTTGAGCGAGTCGCCCAACATTTTCAAGGCGAAAGGAGTGTGCGACGTGTTGCCGCGAACCTCTCCAAGACAAAAAAGATGAGCGGAGCGGTTGGCCATTTACAGGACCCCTCCGCAAATGCTAAGTAGTGGCCTTACATCTAGGCCAGACGTTGCCGGGTGCAGAGAAAGCTGGCACAGCCTTGCTCTTGGCCCCGGCAGACGGGAGAAGGAACATCCCGGGGGCTTTAGTCGGTGCGAGTCCGACACACCGGGGGGGCGGCCATCACCGCCCCCTGACGGCCCATAACGGGTTTCTCCTGGGTTACAAAAAAAAAAGGATTAAAATGATCTAATAAAATGATTATCTTAATCGATGAATAAATTGCGGAGTTCTAGGTTAACACATATATAAAAATACATGTAAGAAAGAAAAAGAAACACCTTCATTTTGAAACGGTATGCAATCATATGACATATATTAAATTATGTGGATATATTTATATAAAAATAGTATAAATATGCTGTTTACCTAATAAAGAGTAATTGGAAGTAATCGAAATGTGATATTTAAAAACATAAATAGCACGCGATATTGTAAGTTTTCTATACTATAAATAATAAAAATCTATACTAATATTATAAAGCTGAAGAGTTTGTTTGTTTGTTTGTTTGTTTGAACGCGCTAATCTCAGGAACTACTGGTTCGAATTGAAAAATTCTTTTTGACTTGAATAGACCATTTATCGAGGAAGGCTTTAGGCTATATAACATTACGATGCAATTATTAGGAGCGAAGAAATAATGGAAAATGTGAAAAAAAACGGGGAAAAATATTCATCCTTGAGGGCTTCCATTGCGTGCGCTGCAAAAACGGTTCGAGATACCAAAAATATATGTAGGAATGAATTATTCCTCTTGAAATGATCTAAAAAAATATCCGCGACAGTATATGTCTATCTTTTAAGATTAAGTCACTAGAACCATTTTTATGGTAAACAAATTTGGTCGAAATTAATGCATTATTTGTTAAGAGTTGTATCAACGTAATAATATTAATATTTATCCAAATAAATGTGTTGTTGATTAAGAGTATTTAATTGTGAACAAAATTGTTTTTGACATCACTTAATTTCAATGAACATCTTAGAAGATGTTAGAAAACCTTATATAGCAAAACAACGTTTGCCTGATCAGCTAGTACACAATAAAGTCTCAAGCATGACAGAGCGAGTCGGTTAACTTTGCTTGTGTTTATTACAGTTATCCTTGCTGCAGTCATGTACTCTTTACCTAAAACTCGGTCGGGCTTTTTGTAAATACATCCTTAAAGTTAATGATTAACACTTACTATTAACTTCATTTTCGTAACTCCACTCTCCTCTATCCTTGACCTGGTTGTCAAACTTGTCCATGTCACCGCCTCTGTTGTCTTTCTTCCACATCTCCTGCACTGAGGGGTTCTGGTAGATAGTCTCCGTAGACGCGTTCCCGTTCTCCAGGTCGAACCTTGATCCCGGCTGCTGCAGGACCTTGAAAAAAACAGATGTTCGTAAGGAAAGATGCGAATTCTTGCAGCGGGCACTCGGCAGTGGCTGCCTGGTTACGATGAAGAGCTCTGTATGCATTTTAAAGGCGTCTGAGATAAGCGACAGCGCCGCGCTCACAATTGCGACAGCTTTCATCGCAATCGTAAAATTCTAGCTAGCCTTTATTAATTCGTGCTAGCTAGGGATGGTTTGTTTTTGGAACGGTGCACATAAAGGAGTGCGCCGTCTTATATCCAGGCTAGAGCGGAGTGTGATGTGTTAAAGCGATGGCCTTTTACACTTCCCCTCCCTCATAATAGAAGAAGAGGCCTGCAGAAGGTCAGACGTCGCCTGCAGCCGAGCAAGTTGGAGTGATTGTACGCTTGGCCCTGGCAGACGAGTAGGAGAAACACCCTGGTGGCTTTGGTCCGTAATAGCTCCCAGCGGCCCTGAAGATCTATAATTATTTATATAGAGTGAAGAAAAGGGATAGTTCGTATTATCTCGTGATAATTAGGTTAGATAGAGTAGCGTACAAACCAAGACAGATTATAAGAAAATATACCAGATAAACTCACCTGATAGTGGGCACGACTCCCCAAGAAAAAAACCGCACCACTCCCACTAGTCGTCATTTTCACCTAGGAAACAAAATATATATATATATATATATATATATATATATATATATATATATAAAATAGATGCCTCCTACGAATTTGTCTATGAAAATAAAGATGAAATACCTATAAAGCTGCGGCGACTTACGACCGAAATTACGAGTAATATCAAATCCTATCCTAAATGGATAAGAAGCAGGTATAAACGAGCGAAAACGCGAATGGTTGTAAATTCAAACTCCGGCGAAATGTCATGAGTACTAGTGCTGTGAGAAAGGCCACCAGCTGCACTATTGCTCACGATGGCCACGACGTATAAGAGTAAATTGGATACAGCCACTAATGTCTCTGCCTTCTCCGAAAGGGATATACCATGGCGATGTATTATTATTGCTATTTACAGCAATAATATTTAAGGATCTTCTGTTACCACGATGACTACATATCACAAAAAAATTTCTCTCAGGCCCTTTAGTTTATTAATATTTGGAAAGATGATAGAATATTAACAACAGAGGTGTAGGGAGCAGAGGAAGGGCGGGCGACGAGAGGGGAAGAGAGAAGGCGTAAATTTAGCTATTTAACACAACATTAATTGAGGTTTCTTCTCAAGGCAGCTGCTTCCAAAACTCTGGCCCTGGCTGGACACACAAGTCGAGGTTTGTACAAGGGCACCCCTGTGACCTTGCGTTGCCTTTAAACTCATAAATTCGCTGGCTGAGCACCCTAAATGCTCGCCGCTCTCGTCCGGTAAAGTTGAAAAGGTATTTTGTCTAGCAGAAGAATCTGTTATGTTTTACGAAGTTCGAAGAAGCAGCCAATGTTTATGAGTAAACATACGTCACCCTTACTTTCGACGTGGCATCAGGCTGCTGAATGGTCTTCCATCCGATTTATTCTCTTCTTCCTATGATAATGGCTCCATGGAAAGAAGCGTGAAGAGACGTTTGAGCAAACAGGAATAGTCACAAAGACTGTCGACGAACAGTCTTCTATTCCCTGACAGTTGCAGCCGATCTTTGGACACGATGTCCAATGCAATCACTTTGCCGAGCTGCTATAATAAAAAGATTTTCTTAGACAAATGCAATGAGAAGTGTTTTACTTTGCAGTGCTTGATGTTCGCTTTGACAAGCATTGTGTGAAAACATAAACGTTAATCTATATTTAGAAAAATCAATACGAACCGTATACATTGCCCACATAAAGGCATCTTAAAGTTACCTTGTTTGTTTTTGTAGATGAACCAGAATTTCTTATAATAGTTCTATTGTTTTTTTATTCTACTGGACATAATGCTGTTAGTCGGAAAGGGCCTTTACAATATCACTGGACGAGAGGAGCGAGCAATTTAGATACAAATCTTCATTAGATACAAATCTAATCAATGTAAATTTATTTTTTATAAAAAAACTCTCTCATCATACAGCGCGCAGTACTCGCCGAGCAAGTTTGCTTGTGCTTCCTAAACCACGGACTAATTATGAAAAACGGAATATCACTTTTGAGGGAGCACAACTCTACAAAGCGTTACCCTCCTGCATTAGAAACGCGAGCTCGCTTGGCATATACAGAACTAAATTATTACAATATATTAAAGATAAATACTAACAAATATGGTTCTGTATTTCCTAAGTGAGCTCTTAGTATTTTAATGTTCTTGATAGTTTTTAAACAAAATGTTTTCATGTAAGTGATTTGTATCTTAATGAGAATAAACTCTTTGAACGGAGATACCCAGGCAGCGAGCTATGAGTGGGTGGCAACGCAAGGGCACCCCTGTAGTTATTAACCTCGACTAGGGCGGCCAGCCAGGGAAATAACGGTGATCTACTAGCGTTTCGAAAGCGACTGCCTTGAGAAGAATCGCCTAAAGAATCTCAAGGATACGTGTTGTGAATTGCCTAACAGACAATGATTGTTGTTTTAAAGAGCTAAAACTACGTCTCCCCTCTTCCCCTAACTCCATCGTCCCCTCCTACATTGCCTTCTCCTTTGTTATTAATATTCTACTTACTTTTCAAATATTAGGTCCTTACATATGAAATTGGCGTTTTGTATGGGAGGAACAAAAAGTCGAATATTTTTTAATATAATATATTTAATTAATCAAAGTATGAACCATTATTTTCTATGCACTTTTGCCATCTCATAGGTAGTTCATTGATCCCTTTACTAAAAAAACCAGTCGGACGGGAATCAATAAAATCTTTGAAGGCGATTTGGACTGCCCCATCGGAGTTGAATTTTTTCCCTTGCAAGAAGTTATCCAAATTTCGAAAAAAATGGTAATCTGTTGGAGCAAGGTCCGGGGAGTACGGAGGATGTCTTAGACTTTCCAATTGAAGCTCTTCTAATTTAGTAGCTGTCTGTTGCGCAGTGTGTGGTCTAGCGTTGTCGTGAAGCAGCAGTGGCGTGGAGCGATTGACCAGCCTAGGTGTTTAGCCGCTAGCTTTTCCATCATGGTTTGCAATTGCTGACAATAGACATCAGCCGTAATAGTCTGGCCAGATTTGAGAAAACTGTAATGAACAATACCGGCACTAGTCCACCAAACGCTTACAAGTAAATTTTTTGGGGTTAATTTTCGCTTGGGGCAGGATTTGGCTGGCTGGCCAGGATCCAACCATTGCGCTGAGCGCTTCCGATTATCGTAAAGAACCCATTTTTCATCACAGGTAATGATTCGGTTTAAAATACCTTCATTATTGTGCCGGTTTAGTAATGTAACGCAGCAGTCGACGCGCGTTTGCCGGTTTGCTTCAGTCAATTCGTGAGGTACCCACCTTTCAAGCTTTTTAATCTTCCCAATTTGCTTCAAGTGAATTAAAACAGTTTTTTCACTAACATCGCAGCCTGCAGCTAACTCGGACGTGGTTTGCGATGGATCCGCTTCCACAATAGGCTTCAACTCTTCATTATCAACTTGAGTCTTAGGCCGTCCACGGGGCTTGTTCTGCAGGTCGAAATTTCCAGAACGAAAACGTTGGAACCAAAAACGAACTGTGTTTTCTTTTGCAACACGACCGCCATACACATCATTCACCCTTCGAGTTGTTTCCGCAGCACTAGTGCCACGGCGGAACTCGTACTCGTAAATAATGCGATATTTTAAGTTTTCCATTTTGTAAAATGAGTGACACAAACAGAAAAAAACAAATGAATGACGATCATCGAAGCACAAATACATGAGTCTATAGCTGTACAAATGTGAATTTGGAATTCCTTACCAAAGAGGAGAAATTTGTGATTAAAGTGGCCAGTACGAAAAACGCCAATTTCATATGTAAGGACCTAATATTAATAAACTTAAGTGGTTTGGGAGACTTTTTTTTGTAATAAGTAGTGATCGTAATAACAAAAGATCCTCAAATATTATAGCGGTAAATAATAACAATATATCGTTACGCTATATCCCTTTCGGGGTAGGCAATGATACATTAATTGCTGTATCCACTTTTTGCTTACATGTATGTCGTGACCAGTAGCGCAGCTGATCACCGTTCTCACAGCACTAGTACACATAACATTTCTATTAGATGCTATAGCTCAGCCCGCGACGCTGTTCGCGTCGAAGTGGTAGTTTTTTTATGACAATAATTATTTCAAGCTGAAATCTTTGTAGAAATGTTAAATGCCATCGATTGTCTTTCATATACATTCCAAATCAAAGCGATCAGTTTCAATTTTATTAAAAGCATATGTTTTTATGTTAATCACCGGAACAATTATTTTATACAAGTTTTTCCAATAAATGATCGACGTGTATTTTTAACCTGATATAACTTTTTTATTTATGAACCGATTGAAATAAAATTAACACTCAACGTTAAGACAGTTTTTTACTATATATTAGTAATAACGGCATCTAAATCGATTTACCCGTTTCTGAGATTAGAGGGTACAAACACGTGTAGATATTAATAATCGATTCCGATATATTTTTACTAACATAAACCGCGGAATCTACATTTGTCAGTAACGCGGCTCTCAAGTAATCTAGAAATCTAGAAATATTATATAGGCGCCTGAGAAACAGCTTTATTATATCTATGCATGATATTGATATATGAAACTTAAAATATTTCATAAAAGCACAATGCTACTTTTTTAAATTTGATCAACAGATGGCGCAGATCTAACTTAGCTACTGATTTCTCCTAAAAATAGCTAATTTAATATATTTACGATATATAAATAATAAAAAAATAATAATAATAATAATAAAACATTTATTTGGCACACAACACAACAAACAACACAGTAAAATAGGTTAATAAAAACAAAAAAGTAAACACCCTATGTTGTGATGTTGCGCCAAAGGGAAGTCAGCTCAGCAAATGCTAAGTGACCAGCCGAGCCACCCAGCGCTGATTTTCAGCTGACACCCATTTATTGAATCGACGCGCAGAAAACAGCAAGGAAGGGATCAATGGAGTACAGATACAGAGCATTAGAGACTACACATACTCAGTACTATATGTACTCTATACATTGATATTTTTGACAGATCAGTTTAAAAAATGGATATTTTTTTATAAAAAGCATATATTAAGGTGATATAAACGAAACATTTTATAAAACAAATCATTCCATACGGCGCGTATTAAAATTGAAACTAAATATAACAGTTATTAGAAAGATATTTAAATTACCTTAATATGTGTTCTTTAAGTTAGGATTTCTTACTAAAACATATTATTATGTTACTTGTAGGTATTTTCTTGTGCGTTATGTTTAATGAAAATGAATTACATCTTGTATTCACTTCGATTTACTGAAGAGGGAGAACGATTTTGACACTGTTTTGCCTTGCGCACTGCGAAGTCCTAATATAAGGGCGTGATTGACAAACGAGCGTTTATACGGTTCTACTCCGACGCGGCTACGTAACCTTGAGTTTATTTCGGCGTTTCATCTCAATGTAGTCGCATTCGACACGCTAGTAGTTCACTGTCACGTTCTTTTCCTGGCTGGTCGCCCAAGTCGAGGACCATACCCACGAAAGTGCCTTTGCATTGCCACCTAGTCCATCAATTCGCTGACTGAGTAGTGAATCTCAAAACATTGAGACGAAGAGAAAAGTAATTGTAAATATATGAGAAAGAAAAAGACAAAAAGATGTTTTACAAAACACGAAAACATTTGTTTTGGCAATGTAGCATCAGGGATAGCGCTCGTAGAAAAGTGCCAAATGTATAAAATTTAATAAGCCTTCTAAATACCATGTGATCACGTTGCTGATCACGGCTGTTTAGCTTAGTTCACCTTTCGAATACCGCTGCCGAACCGCAGATAAAACTGACGGTTTTAAAACCGCGGTCGACGCTCGTGTGTCGATCACCCCTTTAATAATTAAGTAAATTATTCTGTGTTGCGCAGTACACGCATAAGATACAAGGTTGCCATATTTAAAAAAAAAAAAACTATCTCTATTAGGTCTTTCAACAGCGATAATAGTCCTCTGCCGTGTGCAGTGAGTGTTAAAAAAATAAGCCTGTATGGCGAATTCCTAAATTGTTAGCCAAAAATATTGAGTGTATGAACGAAGACTCTATAACTTATGTAGAATTTTATTACTGACTTCTCTTTGGCGTATCATCACAGGGATTTGCACAAGGATTTGCTTTTGTAGTTTTCTATTTTGGTTAACCTATTATTCTGTTGTTATTTAATGTGCAGAATAAATGCTTTTACTTTCTTTCTTGAATAAATGGTCTCGTACATTGCGGAAGAGATGGGCAAAATGTTATAGTAATTTTAATTTTGCTGCTCTGTAATCATGATTAAATGCTTTAAAACATTAAGGAGTCATAAATGTGTATACAATTGAGGATTCCGTAATGTTTAAAACATAGATGAGCTAAACGCAGACATGTTAATGATGAAACACGTAAAATGTAGTAGTAATGGTTTCTCGTTAATCTGATTACATTTTGTCCATCTCTGCCGCAATGTACGGGGCCATTTTTGGCGGTAGTTGGAAAGCTATTAAGATGAGTACAGTATTATTTTTATCAATATAAATATGTTAGTAACTTTAAGCATTTAATTCTCATTACAAAAATCCTTTACGTCATATAATTTACATAAATATTTTTGGAATTATCGTAAAATTAAAAAGGACGCGCGCTAAATCTGCGTACTTTTTTCGATTTGACTAAATTATTGTGACTTAGGATGGTTTTATATGGGCATGTAAGGTGCTCCGCCAGCGAGAATTGTGGGAAGGATAGCAATGCAAGGAGACCCCTGTGAGAACGTGCTCGGCTCGGCCAACCATGGAAAGAACTACCTATAGTCGTCTACTAGCGTTTTGAAAGCGACTATCTTAAGAAACGCCAAAAGAAACTTCAAGCTACGGCGTGAGACTGTGCTTCGAAGCTTAAATGCACTGGTTAGCAACAGTCGACTGAACTATCCTTCGGCGCTACCGGCGGCGCAGTTTTCAGAGCTGCAAGATAATGAAAACCTGAGCGTTTGATAATTTCATCATGAGAGCCCCTCTCGTTTCCAACGAGAAGGTTTTGACTAGCAGACGGATTATGATTATGAAGTGATATAAGAGTTGTGTACTATTTCTTGGTGGCTAGTAGATTTTATTGAATGAAAATTCCTTTTGAAGTATTATAAGTTGTTATCTATACTAATATTATAAAGCTGAAGAGTTTGTTTATTTGTTTGTTTGTTTGAACGCGCTAATCTCTGGAACTGCTGGTTCGAATTGAAAAATTCTTTCTGTGTTGAATAGACTATTTATCGAGGAAGGCTTTAGGCTATATAACATCACAATGCAACTATTAGGAGCGAAGAAATAATGGAAAATGTGAAAAAAAACGGGGAAAATTATTCATCCTTGAGTGCTTCCATTAGGTGCGCTGCGAAAACGGTTCAAGATACCAATAATATATGTATGACAGAGTTATTCCTCTTAAAATGATCTAAAAAAATGTCCCCAACAGTATATGTCTATCTTTTAAGATTAACTCACTAGAACCGTTTTTATGGTAATCAAATTTGTTCGAAATTAATGCATTATATGTTAAGAGTAGTATCAACGTAATAATATTAATCTTTATCCAAATTAATGTGTTGTTGATTAAGAGTATTTAATTATGAACAAAATTGTCTTTGACATCACTTAATTTCAATGAACATCTTAGAAGATATTACAATAACTTATATAGCAAAACAACGTTTGCCGGATCAGCTAATTAATACATATTTTGTTTAACAATCATTGCTTATTGCACAAATGATAGATTCGTAGGTAATGAATGATTGATGGCGTTAATTTATGGTGTTGTTAATGTGTCAGTCACCGTACAAAGGCACGCGACGTGAATTAGGGATGGTGGATTGGTGGCGATGTGTGTGAACTGGGTTTTATTTCGCCTTTCGAGTTCATCATCATCAAATCATAAAAACACGAAGAGCTTGAAGCAAGCAAAGCCATTTACGTTACATAGTCTTTATTTGTACTCTTTCGAGCTATTCCGGTCGAATGCACAGTATGAATCATAAAATTTCTGGTTTGGTAGTTAGCGGCTATTATTGAGTATTCGACTTACAATATATCGAGTATTCGAGATTATATCTACTAATAAATTTAACAATAATATATCGTTACGCTATATCCCTTTCGGGGTGGGCAGGGATACATTAGTGGCTGTTCCATGTTCCGCTTATATATCGTGTCCAACATTACCAGTAGCGTTTACAGTATAATTGTTTACAGAAAGCGAAATAAAGCGATCTAAGCGAAGCTAAAATGAAATATTTAGTGTAGTGCTTTGTGAACGAATTATCGTTTTAATTTGTATTTCAGTAAATCAAGTTTAGTAATACCAGTGTGGCTTTGTTGAAGACCTTGAGCTCAGACGAAATAAAAACAAGTTCCAACAAAGGGTCAAATAAAAATTAACCGGACTCGGGAAAAATGCGTAAAGCGTAAGCGACGAGAATAGTATTCAATGAACAGTTTAGTGCGCATCATAGACTGCACAACCAATAGACTACTCATGCCGCATAATGCTTTGTTTTGTCGTCGATTTGTTGCTGAATTACACTAGCATAGGTATTGCATCAACCAGCACCACAGAAAAAGTATTTTCTTGCTTAATAAAATGCAGGAGTTACCCGTGCGTCACTATCTCGCACAAAATAATGACGTTTGGAAAATTCCCGTCATCAAAATACCGCGACAAAAAGTGACGCAACCAATAGATGCGTTCTAAAAATTGATCGTTTTGTTGTAAATGCGTTTATATTTTCATTATTTATTTGATAATGCATATGATCTATAGTTGCGTCTAGTTTGAATTACATGAAGTCTACATTTTTATACAAAATTTTGTTGATTATATCTGAACTCATGGTCTTTAGGACTAGGTGGCCGGAAACCCGTCACAATTTGCTATCTTTCTCACCGCATACTTATGACAAAGGTGGCAAGCACGACATCCTGCCTGATGGAGAGTGCTACAGTCGCCTTTAGACAACTGTAACACAGGAAACGTCAGCGTAATATTTCCGATCCTGAAAAACATTTTTCACTCCCTCATTGAAGAATCTCATGTTATAGCGCCTGGAAAAAACAGTCGCTGGTAACCTATTCCTTAGATTTAACGCTAATCTATAGTTATTTACATTCACTTCATTAACGAGTATAGCCAGATCTTTATGCTATTAAAGTTTTATTTATTTTCAAACAAAGCTAAGCCTTTTTTTTTTCGTTAAGCCGGTGAAAATCCCTACGGACCGTAGGGGAGCGGTGAGGGCCGCTCCCCCGGTGTGTCGGACCTGCTCCGACTAAAACCACCGAGGTGTTCCTTCTCCCGTCTGCCGGATGCTAAGGGCAAAGCCGAGCCATCTTCCTCAGCATCCGGCAAAACAAAGCTCAGCCTTGACTAAAAAATATTTACTTTTACACTGACTCGGCAAAGTGATTTCACCTGAAGGAAAGTACAGTTGTGAGCATTTAAATTTTTTTAAATTATATTTTGAGAGCAATAACTGTTACTTAAGTCGTTGGTATTGTTTTTGAGTCACTCACTTGTCCGGTTTTACACTTCCGATAATAAATACTAGACGGTATAAAACGGCAGAAGGGGACAAGTATATGCAACGTCATTCAAACACTAGTCCTTGAGCAGAGAGGACGAATTGTAAACGGCAATAAACAACTTCTGTAATATGCAAATTGCTGAATTTTATTTCTCAACCGTTAAAACAGTCCAAAAATGGCAACAACCGTCAAGGTACGAAAATATGTTGACAATCGCCACCGCTATATCGGCCCAAATAAACCACGACAGTAGGTTTTTACCAGTAGCGTTCATTCCATAAATGCATGAAAGCATTGCATGTCCTTAGGATAAATTAGTCTAGAATAAATTGATTTAATTTAAAAAAAAATAGAACCCTTCATATTCATATCTATTCTATTTTCACGCCATCTATCTTCCCTACGAAAGTAATATAATATTTATTATCATTATATAATATTCAAATTCATTATGTCAATCTACCTACCCTGTCCAAATATCTTATGCACGTCACTGGTTTTTAGGTATATGAACAACTGAAAATACACTAACTGATCCCGACACGCAACAGATCGAGGCAATTTGCTACAAATACTTTATCTTTTAATAAAGATTAGATTTATTTTCTCAAGCTGTTTGCAGTAAGACACGAGAGCTCTAAGAGCGACATTGAAAATGCATGGAGATCTGCCAATATTTTTTTCACTAATTTAATATAAAAAAATATCAGTTTTGTATTAGACGTCTTGTTCCGATTAGTCTGTGCTGCACACCCAAGCGTGCGTTGCTCGAACACTCCTTAACCAAACGACCTAAGTCTAGTATTCATTTAAATAGTATGTTATGTTGTATGTTGTTATGTTGTGTGTTGTAGTGTGTAGTATGGTATGTTGTTGTTGTTTAGCCGTGGTGGCTGCCGGCAGAATAGAATAGCACCCCCCTCTTCTTGCCGAGGTGTCGTAAGAGGCGACTAAGGTATCTCTTTAACACCGCAATTCAACCAGGTGTTCAGAGAAGGAAAACTCGACCAAACCTGCATCCCGCTCCCTCCCGATCGTACTGGTTCTCCTTTCCATCGGGCCTGAGGGAGCTCGGACGAAAGAGTGCTTTCCGGATGCGCGTCCAGTTATGCACTTAAATATCTCCTGCGCAATTGACTGTTTCCGAAAACTGGACTTCGAATTTCTTAATCGGTGTTGAAACAGTCGCCGTGGCCGAAACCGGCCAGGAGATCATCATCATCATGTTTTTATAAAAAATACTTTCCCGGACCCTAAATTTAGAATTTTTATGAATTTTAGATTAATGAAGAATATAATACCTTACTTTAAGAGCTCAAGGTCAGTAAGGATAGTGTCTCTCTTTAGAAAGAATACGTTTCTCTAAATTTTTTGGACTAATTATATCATTTAGAATTGACGCCGCAAAGGATTTAACTTGATGACACAGTGAAGAGTCGTCGATGGCTCGCTACATACTCCTGACTAACTAAAGACACCGTTGTACGAAGGCATTCGAAACCACACCTGGAATCCAAATATTTGTATTGACAGTAAACTACACAGTCATAT
Organism: Automeris io; assembly: GCA_036320925.1. Lineage (NCBI taxonomy): Eukaryota > Metazoa > Arthropoda > Insecta > Lepidoptera > Saturniidae > Automeris > Automeris io. The sequence goes on from JAUDJH010000017.1 coordinate 7,585,493, forward strand.
ACACAATATATATATATATATATATATATTTACACTGGCTACGACTTAGTGACTACAGAGTACCTGATGGCAAGTACAGTGTAGTCTAAAAACGAAAGCGACTATCAATGGATTTTCATCCTTTCTAATCTAATCTAATGCATTGATAGTCTACATCGTCATGTCGGCCCACATATAACATGAATAAGGTCTCTAGGTATATGAGCTGCTGCATATACACAAGCTGATCCCGAAACGCGACAAGCCGAAACTGGTCACTATGACGGCATTACACCCATGTACTGTGGTCGCGATCCAGACAGCACCCACGCCCTACCACCTCGCTGCTGCTCGTTTAGCACCACCCAGGAGTCACGTGTAGGGAAACTAGGGTAGAGCCTACAGACGCGAGCAGCTTCGACTCCCAGAAAACAACAACAAGTCAGTACGAAAGACAGATTATTAAAAAAGGTTATTACGCTTAGAAATTGATAACAAAAAAACGTAATATACAAATGCATTTCTATGACGTAATAAACATTTAGTGTACCTATAAATTTATTCTAGGTGTAGATATGAAGGTAACTAATATATAATTGGCGTTCTTTTGTTTATTGTTAGTTGTTACACACATGTACTCGTCACATTCCGAGACACCGGCGGCTCCAACGACGAAGAATAAGGATAGGTCAGACCACTGTCGTTTAAATAAGGCAGTTTCACTCTGACACAGCCTTGAGTTTCTTTCCGTGTTTCTTTTCAAGATATTAGCTTCCGAAATCCTGGTACAGCATCATTAGGGTTCGTTACACTGGCCGGCCGCCCAAGTCGAGGTTCGTATCTAAAAGAGTGCTCTTGCGTAGCCGCCCAAGTCAAGGTCCGTATCCACAAGGGTGCTCTTGCGCAGCCACCCAACCCATAAAATTCGCGGACTGAGCGTCTTCTGCTTTCGTCCACCAAGCCCGGTTTAGTTGTGAAGGCAGGTCCCGACCAATCAGCATGGTCCTGTCGGAAAAAAATTGTTTACTGGAGTGTGGATGATTCATTAACTGTCGAGTTCGACGATTGATCAAGTTCAAGGCTGCGATGAGATGTTTAACAAATCCAAAACTGGCGGCAATACACTACACATAACTGTAAACATAAAATTGATTGTATTTATAGCAGTATACATTCGCTTTCAGAACTAAGAATATTCAGACTTATTCTAAGATTTATAAACGTTATTTTGATTTTACTTACACTTTGCCCAAAAAATAATTTTATCTTTTTAATAGCTAATTTATAAATAGCTAATTTTATCTATACTTTCACATTAATTAAATTATATAATTTGTAACGTTTGAACAAAGTAACAGCAAAGACACAGCATTGTTTTAAAATCTTAGCCTTAAAAACAGACAATTCTAGACTTATACACATTGGCTTTTCGTGTCATAAAGTATTCAACCAATAAGAGAACCTGAACTGCGTCGCGCTAGTAAAGTTTTTACGAATACTTGCTTATATACCTGCCGTCTCATTCACTGCTTGGGGAGTCCATAGCTGCAAGGTGAACCGGTGGGGCAGGGGGCCGGTCTAATCCTCTGTCCAATATTGTATTCATCAAAAAAGTTAATTTCTACTTCTAATTAAGCTGACAACTTGTACCACGTACCGGTCTAAGTTTGAGGAGTTCGAAAGCAAATTGTGCTGATGTGTATTCGTCACCGCCAACCTAAGCAGCGACTTTGATTCCCTTTTTTTACTTTTAATACAGTTGACGGCTACCGCGAGTCGTTTGCGTTTCTCACGGGGCTCAAATCCGCATAAACAAGCGATATGTAGGAATATACACAATATCACTCAAATATTATGACAAGTGATGAAAATGCCCGGGAATTTTCCCAAAGTGCCCAGCACTTCCGCGAACATTTCGTAAATTCCCGGGAATATTCCCCATACAAGTTTTGGGCACTTTGGGAAAATTCCCGGGCATTTCCATCACTAATTATGACCATATTGTTATATTCTTATCTTAGATCTATGGCAAAGAATAATACTTCTCTCTTTATATGTGTTTAGAGTGTTTTGACGAAAAACATAAGACATAGTATAGTATAATATGTTATTCTATATAAATTAATGTTCTAGATCCTATCCTATAAGTGCTTATTCCCTTAAATTCCTTTTGAAAATCCAACTAAAAATCCTATTAACTTCAACAAGAATAGCGCTACCCAGTTATTTTCGACTTTTTTTTTTGTATCCCGGGTAAAAATCCTGCGTAGAACCATCAGGGACGCTGTGAGGGCAGCGACCCGGTGTGTCAAATTTCTACAGACTAAAAACCCCTGGGGTGTCCCTCTGATTGCTCTACCCGGGCCTGGGAAATCATATTCATCCAGACCCCCAGTGAATAAGAAGCCTTGTGAAGGCAACCTCTCTGGGAGGGGGACCTAGATATGGCGGACGTGGTGAGAAACGTGTTAACATAGGGAGTGCCATAAGATGTTAAATAGGAAAAGTATGGATTAAAGTAGAGTATTGGGTGGGGAACAAAAGCGTAAAAAGAAAGAATGTATAGATATAAGATATAGTAATGGTAGCAAAGGAAAGCACGTAAAAGTAGGGTTAAATAAAATAAACATGTGTACATTAAGAGGGGGACAATAAGGAAATGGAAAAGAAATGGAGAACGGAAAAATATGTAGTAAATTGTAATAAATAAGAATTGTAACAAGTAAGAATATGTAAAAATAAGAGATAAATCAATAATGTATAAATAATAAGAGGGCGACAATGTCGTTGCAATACCACATACCTACCAACGGGATGTAGAGGAAAAAAAAACGTAGGGAGTGCCGTCACAGAAAAATGATTCTGAAAAACCTTTCTTTTAAAATTGAGTTATTTTATCAAGAAATATACTCATGTTTATTATAAAGATCTGCGTTAAGGTTCCAGGTTCCGTAAACATATTATAAAAAAGCTATTTGAGAACACTGGTAACCAACCATAAGAAAAGACGTATTTTTTTTCCAAAACTATTCATTGTGGACGATGTTTGTAAGATACTGTACCTCATGGCGGAATAAAGTAAACCAAATGAGGTCACGAGTGACTTCCATAGCATTTAACGCGTTAAATATTTTTTTATAATTCTTTATTACGTGATAGGGCAGGGGTGCTCAAACGGTCGGTCGCGAGAGCTTTTTAGTCAATCCGACCAGTAGCTTATTGCCGTTCTCAGGGCACTAGTACACATGACATTTTTATTAGATTTATTTATTTATTATTATCAGGCAAGCAGTTAAAATAATTTTAAGTAAAATACATAGACACAAACAGAACATAACCCCAAAACTGCTAGGTGTTTTGTGTATGAGAGAGGTTCACTAGGCTATTGCCCATTTCGAACCTGAACCTTTACCGAATCATATCGAAATCAGAGGTAAAAATATAAAGTTGTGTTTATAATAAGATTAAAAAGAAAAGAATACAAATAAATATAAATATAACAAAAAAAACAATAATAATATATAGATATAATAAGTAAAGATGCTATGCGGATTTCCTCACGATATTTACCTTCACTGGTGAGCATGTTGTGGCGTACATAATATGGAAAAATCCATAGATGCGTTCCGGAATTTAAATCGGCGAGCAATTCGCGTTGCCGCGTTTGGAAACCTATCCACTGTCTGCTTGGACACCACATCTGCCATACTCTCTCAGTAGGTTGTAGCAGTGACGTGCATAGGGTATTTGAACAGGGTAGGCAAAATTCGCATAATTAATTTGAATGTTATATTTTGATAGTAAATATTATATTGCTTTCATAGGAAAGATAGGTTGCGTGAATATATAATAGTTTTAATATAAATGGTCCTTTTTTTTTTGTTTAACTTTAAGCAATTTAGTCAAGACTTACTTATCGTTAGGGCATGCAGTGCTTTCATGCATATATGGAATGAACGCTACTGGGTTGTAGTAACTAACTATAAAGTCGTTATGTAAAATCCAATAGACGTAATATTAAATATTTTTTGTACAAACTTTTTAGAGCAGTAAACTAGACTACACTTGTGTTCTATGTACGTTATGATAGAGACTCGGAACTAGGGGTGGCGCAAGCCAGGTCCCACGCCTTGGGCCCCAAATTACAAGGGCAGCAAACAAACAGATTACCCGTAATACCCACTGAATAATTAAAAAAGTGGGCCAATCGCTCCATAAAACAATGGTTGAAAATATGTCTTTGGTTCTAACGTTTTAAAAGTTAACTCAAAAGTCTCATAGGATATCGTTACCACGTATTAAGTTACTGCAAAATGAATGTTCGTTTTTCGTGAATATTACGCTTCCAATTGAGAAAGAATATTTACATTTTTACAAAGTTGTAAAACACAAGAGCTATAAAAATTGTGCGTAAACTTTTTTTTTGGTAAATCTATATAATCGAGAAACATATAAATGGATTGGCACAGACACTAGTTCTTGCCCTGCCTCGAGAAATTTCAGGATCCATGTCGGGCTCAATCACAAATGTAATGCACAGTTTTTGTGAGTGAAATCGTTATCTAACGCTATTGGACCCGTCATTCCGTCTAAAAACTAAAAAGGACTAAATATAAACTTTGCTATCACTCGGAAACTTTCAGAAGGCTGGTATACGAGGAGCGTTCAATGTATTCTCAGCATCAGCATGAAGAAAAACACAAATTAATAAAACATTTCTTATTTCTCAATATAATCCCCCTTACATCACACACACACGTTTAACAGATTTTCAAACTCTCTTTTCAATGCCATGTAAAAAATAATTGTATTCCTTGTTTAAAAAATTACCATTTATTGCCTTAATTTCTTCGAAACAAATGTCTCGTGATTTTAGCAAGACCTTACTCAGCCGAAGCAAAGGAGTTGTTCAGGCTGATGGCTCCCCACCAGAAATAAATGTTAGTAGTGCATGTTTAGGATACGATGGGGCTGGCATGTGCCGCGGCACAAAAGTCCCTTAAATAAATAGAAAAAAAAAAATGTCTCGTGCAACAGCTTTGGATACATGCGCTGTGAGAATAGACGCGTTGTCATGAAGAAGCTCCACGCCTGCACTGTTTTTTCTTCTTTAATTGTTTTTCTTAAATTAAATAAGGTGGTTGCGTAAGATACTGCATTTATGATTACAGTTCTATTTGCAATCAACGCACGTAATTTCGAAAAAAAAAAAGTTCTTTTTGTACATATACTCAATTAAAAAATTCCATTTGAATCCCAAAATACTGTCGCCATGATTTTTTCGGCCGATGGACTAACTTTAAAGGACTTTGGATAGTCTGCACCTTTTTTGTGCCACTGTATGGACTCCTGTTTACTTTCTGGATTATAGTGATGAGTTCACGTTTAAACTCCTGTTACAATTCTGTACAAAATTTAGGCTGGTTTATCATCACACAGATCTAAATATAACATTTGACCAGCGTTTGTTTCTGCCAGGCCTTAAGCATTCGCGGTACCCATCTTCCATTGACCTTTGAGAGATTGAGATGATCATGAAGAACAGTGAAATTAGCACCAACTGATAGGTTAATCATGTCTGCTAACATTTTCACTGTTGTATATACATGACCCGGTACATGATTTTTCCTCTTGTATCAAAATTTCGTCGGCAGAGGCATTAACAGGCTTGCCCAAACGAGTGTCATCTTCGACACTCTCTCTGCCTCTTTTAAATTCACTTTTGTACGGTAGATAATAAAGGAGCAGGGTCTTCACAAACGGCCACCATTTCATCGTGAATCAATTTTTGACATTTTCCTTGTTTAGTAAAGAATTTAACTATGTTCAATTTTCATAATTATTGTCGCGTTAGTCATTATAGCAGTGGTTTATTGTTTATTACTAAATAGATAACTTATTGTCCCAATTATATGTAATTTGCTATATATACACTTTAATAGTGTCGTTTATTGTACAAATTATTAAGTTATCCGTATCATTTACAAATCATGCCGGTACCGAGAATACATTGAACGCCTCTCGTGTATGTGTTATTTTCGAATAAAAAGGCATTTACTGCAATAGTGTTTATCGTAACGTAAGCGTAACGCATCGGAACCGTAGCGTAAATATAACTTTACATTTTCGTTTCATTCGCGGACCTCCGGACATAGGTTTGCATACCTGAGGGTCTATGAAATCCACTTTAGAAAATACTTGTAGAGATTACAGAATTATAGAAACTTTACTTCCGCTGTAGTTATCTAGGGGATCGGTCATTATAAAGGGGTAAAATCGTCATTACTTTTATTATTTCTACCTGCATTTTCCATTTACTATTATTTAAATAAAATAGTCAAAAACCGTTATTATAAGAGACAGTTTATCTCTTATTTCGATATTTGAAAAAACCTATTAATATTTCAAAACCCACTTTATTTCTAATTAAAAGATAAACGATATTTTGTAATAACGTAACTAAACTTTCGCAAAGTTAATTTTATTTTGAGCGTTGCCAACTTCATACTGTTCAATAGTGTATAAAATCACGGGTTAAGCATAGGCATCTCTTACGTACAAAAGGAAGTCATATCAGCTACTAACCGTGTGTTTGAGACAATTGGTCTCTCTTTATCATTTTCATTTTCTTGGCATATAGGCATTTTTATTTCTTTAAATCAGCAATATCTCTTTACTTGCAAATCTGACGGCAGGTATTTAAACCGGCTACTTGCCAGCACCGAGTGCGGTAGTAGCTACGGACTCCCCAAACCAACTTTCTTTTACATTTCATATATATCAAGCGTCTTAAAAAATATCGTTTGCGCGATGTAGGCTGTATTTTTAAACTCATTTTTTTACAAAATATTAACTTTGTTATAAACTAAATTTATATAAATTTCATAGCGCATATAAAATTATATTAAAAAATGCATCGTATCTGAAAGTTAGTTGCGTCATTTTTCTTTTAAATGCAAATAAATTATTGCAAGTATTCTTATGGGTAATACTGTGGAAAGACAAAGATAGAATATAAGATAAACCTGAACAACTCACCTACGTCATTTCTAGCTTCAAGTTTATTTACATTTGATCTTTGTTTTATAATTAGGCTTAGAAAAGTAATAAAAAGCTAATGATTAACTTTACTTCTTAACCGATATATTAAACTGGTGAGAATAAATCATTTCACTACGAAGGTACCTTTTAATATTTATACTACCCGGTCTTAATAATATCGACTTGAGAAAAACCACCTACTACAAAATAAATATTTTTTATAATCTGATATCATTTTGTATATATAAATAAATATCTAACTGTTAGATAAATACGATATTCTTAATTAATTGATAAAACAAAATATTTAAATAAATTACTATACAAACATTTTTTTTATGGCAACTCATCTCTTCGAATTTTCTTTGTATATTTCAATGATAGGATTGTTTTAGCAAATGGCGGAATTGTATTTACGTGTCTCGTTTGTAGATATAAACGTAATAAAGCAGAGAAACGTGACTTCTTAAACAGTTTTGTGTAAGTTAACGCTATTGTTGCCAATCGCAATTGAATCGTAAGTATTAATTGTTGCAATAATAATAAAATTATAAATTTATGAATTAAATAGAAACACTGGCTCATTTTTAGAGTTGCAAGAAAAACTCCAAATAAGAACGAAGAAATCGATTGAAATCAATGTTATTGTCATGATAAAAATGATCTTTTTTTCTATGAAATTTGAGCATAAATAAGTTTATATTAAACTTATGAATGTGAAAGAAAATTTGTGATTAACTTAATAGTTCAAACAATGCATCATTTGAAGGTTATCTATACATTTTTGATTGTAAACATTTCAAAATATGTAGCTCAAGTAGTTTTTCAATATTACGGGAAATAAACTCATTTTCTTGTATCAGCGATACTTTATTTACAAAAGCTTTATATCTAGTATGGGAACGGACAGAAATAAAAAAAATATATATTAAAAACACACGATCCAATTCTAATGTTAAAGATATTTCCTGTTGTATTGATACTCGCTGACTATTTTTCTTGGTCAAGTTTGTGGATAGGCCTGCTTTTTGTGTTAACGATACCGCAAACTTTTCATCACTATTACTATATAACATAGCTGTGTTCAGTGATGGGGAAAATGTAATCTGATTAATGATCAACGATTACAAAATATAGTCGTAATTTTAATTGTCTTGGTCTGTAATCATGATTAAATTCATTTAAAACATTAAGAAATAATAATTTTGTATACAATCTGGGATTCTGTAGTGTTTATAGCATAAATGAGCAAAATGTAGTCATATTGATGGTAAAAAACGTAAAATGTAACCTTTAATCATTTTCATTAATCTGATTACATTTTGCCCATCTATGGCGGTGTTGATAAAATCGAATCCCAGTAAATCACACTGCCGTTAATCAAACGGTTAACGAGTTTTATAACATAATTAGTCACATTTATATAATTTGCTCTTTATATTATGTAAACTAATTTTAAAAGGAGCCTAAATATTCAAATAGGTACAAATGCACATATTATTTTATAAAAGTCTTTTGATTTTTTTTAACGCAGTTTAATATTATTAGCTAGTTTCATCCTACTGCTGGGCAGGGCTCTCCCTTCCCTTTTCTAGTATATTTGTGGAACCCATGTGAAGGGGTTTGGACAATAAACACTGCATGTTGCGTAATGCAGGTTGGCAGGAGTGCACTATGTTTAAGAGATGCATACAGTAGTTTAGCTGTATATCTTTGTCAGCTCTTGCAACACCTCAATATGATAAAGAGGGAGGCACAATCTTATTCTGCCAGTAAATTCGTTTTTCATATTGAAGTATAACTAGGTATCAATCTGCATATTTTGGCATCCAATTCGACAAAGGCTTCTTTCAATTATTCCCACTTAGCTCTACTGGGTGCAATTCTTAAGGGTCTAAGGGGCAAACTCAAATAATCTTCTGATCTTGTATGAATTTCAATGTGCTAATACCAACTCTGGTGTATCATAAGTCTTCTTGTGCCACTTGTACCTTATCCAGTGCAGTATGTTAGCTTACTTCTAGCTTTTTCTGTGTTTAATAAAATAGTATCTTTATTTCTGATATATGTGAGTGTTACAAAAGCTTAAAAATTGAAACATTGTATGTAAACCAGCAGTTGCATGCTAAGTTGCATGTCTCATCCCAGAGGTCATCAGCTTAATCTATGTACCAGGACTTTTGCAACAGGATTGTCAGAGCCTGGAATGACACGCTTCAACTTAGCCTTGAATTTTGTCTCAAGATAGTCACTTCTGAAAAGCAAGTAGATTACCCACAGGTGTCCCCTGTGTTGCCATCCAATCCACAGTTCTCAATCGCTTAAGTACCCTTCACCTCACTTGGTGAAGTTGTAAAGACTTCCAGGCTGACAACAATCAGTCAATAAAAAAAAAAATACCTGGAATCATCTCCCAGAAGATGTAATCTCAGCTTAAAATAGGAACCAATTTAAAAATCCTCTGGACCAATACTATCTCAACCACAAGAAGAAATAAATAAAAAAAAGCACAATAGCAAGATACAGGCACTTATCAGTTGTTTCAACTGCTTACCTGATAATAAATAAAAGATTTAATTCTTCTATTGCTAAGTTAGTGGTACAACAATATTATTCACTGATAGAGTGAATATCTGTGTTGAATATCTGATATTTCTAATCCATAACAACCCTAATTAAAAGTATTTTTTCAGATATCAATTGAATATGTCCATCCCTGTAAACACTAACAGTCAAGGCCAGGTGAGGCCACAATTTTTGACCGCAGAATACAAAGATGGTAAGAATTTCTATTTTTTTTTTTGTTTTTGCAATGTATTGGTCTTGGTTGCCCCAATAGAAGATGAAGAAAGTGGGCTCTATATGCAGTATCTAAATGGATAGAAAAAGAAATAAAAGGATACTTACTAACTGTCAATATGATCCTTGCAGCTCATATCAATGTTAAAAACAAAAATTATTGTGTTCCAATTTATCCCCTTCTGGTGATAATGGTCAGTTTTTGTTTGTGGATTATTTCAATTATTAGTCAAATGATGCAAATGGGTTAAAAGTCCTACACATATTCCATGAGGGTACCTGTCTGCCAAAGTTGGTGCATTTAATAGAATAGTGGGCTCAATTCTCTGATCAGTGCAGAAATAAAAATATAAGCAAAGTAATTACTTAATCAAGAAACATTTTATTCACAAAGTACCTTCCCTCTGTAAAGGGGTGTATTTCACGTGGGAACACTTACTGGGAGTCCAATCCACAGCTCAAAGACTCGGCAAAAGTAAGTGTTAGAGAACTTCTAAAAATACTGTATAGCCATGACTCCGTAAACCCGCATTCATGGTTCTTTTATGGAAAGGACAGTATGAAACAAGGTTAAATGGCTCTTCAGAACACTTGTCCTGAACTTTCCTTTTTTCCTTTTTGTCCTTTTGGCTAAGATCAAAGTGTAGTATTAAAGTGAACTAGATTGTAGAAATAGATCCAGTATAACATTTAAAATGAAATATCTAGCAAATAAAATTGTTATTATTTATTGACTGTGGTGGCCTAGTAGGTAAGGGGCCGGTTTCCATGTGTGGCACTGTGAAAGGTTATAAGTTTGAATCTAGATCCAATAAAATTTTCCAGATTAAGTACGGATTTAGGCACGACATGTTCACCTGTGAAGGAAAACATCGTGAGAAAACCCTCATGGCATCTAATCGAAATGTCATGTGTACTATTGCCCTCAGAGTGGCGATCAGCTGCGCTACTGGTCACGTTGGGCACTACATATAAGCTCAAAGTGGATACTGCCACTAATGTATCTCTGCTCGCCCCGATAGGGATATAGCGTGGCGATATGTAATTTTATTATTATTATAATGATTACTTTCAGGTCAATTGCAAATAGTGGAAGTTACTCCGTTTGAAAGAGACAGGGTAAGTTTTTCAAGAGTTCAATTTTAGCATTGGCCTCTGATTATTGAGATTTATATAATTATATAAAAGAAATGATATTATTTTAAGCATAATTCAAATAAGATTTAAATATACCTAAAATCTGTTTATTATTGTATAAAAATTTCAATTTCATACCATCACATCTTCCTGAGAAAAAAGGCTTTTACAGACATACAGGCAACAAAATGATCTTATAAGGGTTCTATTTTTGCCTTTTGCACAAAAGCATGCTTCAATGGTTCGAGCATGTGGAAAGGAAGACTTATGAAAGGATTATGGATGCTTTAATGGGGTCTAATGTGCAAATTAACTTACTTTTAACTGTTATGTTACCTTGTAATAATGCTGATACTGTGAGTGTTGTGTGTCATGACTATTCAAATTATCAAGAACAAAAGAGAGTAGAGGAAGTAAATTCCCAGCCCTGATGAAAACTCTGCGGCACGTCGAGCCATTAATAAAAGTAGGATAATTCGCGCAAAAGTTCCTTTTTAAACGCGAAAGTTTAAAATGTGTTGATGAAAGTATGACGAAAAAGATATACAATTTGAATATCAGTGGAAGTGAAGTGGCATTCCATGCACTCTGCCTATCCCAATGGGGATTCTGCGTAATGGTAGATAGATTTATTCCTTTTGAGGTATGTAACCCTCAAAAGTAATGTTTCCTTTACATTCCTATGATACTGTTTACAGGAAAGTGAATCAATTCTTCCAACAATGAACTGTGAAGAGGTTGACTCTAGCAGCAAGTACATGCAAGTTCTCGATGGAAACAAGAGTCTCATGCAGCTGGACCTTCTCAACTTGACAATTGTCAGGTAACAATGTCATTTCAGGGTAAAAATATTATAGAATTTATTACCAAGAACACTACACGTTTACTGTTACAACCCATATTCACCGTTTATGTATTTATTGCGAAATGCTGACGCGGGAAATCGAATGTCGACTGACGTCAATGCAACCTTACACTTTTGCTTACCTCAGTTTTATTTAAAATTGAATATGTATTATAAAACACTTCCCTCTAACATTGGACTCAGTCTTTTGTAAAACCACTTTTTTTCTTTCATTTAATTCAGTCAAAGGACAAAACGTTTTTTTTAATCTATTATAAGACCCACCCATAACAGTACCCTGTGTCAGAGGCGTTCCTATCCTACAGTTCCCATCTCTTTAGGTTTATTTTATTTTTATTTAGGAAAACAAATACTAACATAAAATAAAAAAAATAGTATAGAAAGAACTTCCTCCCATTGTTTCCCTTCAGCAGTGAGCATGAGATTTAGGCACCACATGCCCACCGGTGGAGTAAAACATCATAAGGAAACCCGCATGGCATCTAATTGTAATGTCATGTGTACTATAATCATGTGTAATGATGTAAGAACGGGTATCAGCTGCGCTATACTGGTCTCGTTGGGCACGACATATATGTGCAAAATGGATACAGCTACTAATCTCTGTTCACCCCGAAAGGGATATAGCGACGATATATTTTTTTATTAATTCATAGGCGAACACTTGACCTCAATCACACCTGGTGGACGGTGAAGATGAGTCCGATGATGAACCGCGGCCGCCTAACAAATACCGAATTCACTCTTCTTTTAAAGACTCCCAGGTCATAAGATCGCGGAAATATGGCCGCTGGAAATATGGATATATGTGGGACTCAGAAGTAGTTAATACCAACAGATATCCTGATGGACAGCAGTCGTACCAGGTGCTTGCCAACGCGGACCCGACGGGTGATAACTCCGCTGAGGACAGCACAGTCACCTGTGTCCTGCAGTCCAGCGACAACGAAGGCAGCGAAGGTACTATTCTGCATTGTTTTTACCTCAATGACTTGGAAGCCGTAGGAGTACAAAAATAATTACCTTGTTATATTTGGACATTTATCACGTTTGTCGGGCAGCACGATTAATTTGTGTTTCTTACGAATTTAATAATAATATTTAGTAATTTAGGCCCTGGCCTAAATTCTCGTAAACAAGCGTGTACGGTACTTCGATAGCTCCGCAACAGTGGCACGTGCTGCCTAAAGAGTCTCACTTACCGCGACCACCAGTTCGCCAACTCCTCAGGGGCTCCTGCTTCTCCTCCAAGAAACTGGTGTCTTCAAGGACCTCTCTTTAGCACACTTATACACTTTGGAATCGGTTTATGTTGGAAATGATGAATATTAGTATCTGTCTTCTGTCGTTACTCAGTGGATGGTTCGAGCAAGTGCAAAACTCAATTGATAACCCGCACGGTGTTGCCAAAACTATCGAAAGTTACCCACACATATTCGAATACGGAACAAAGCGATATGCAAGAATATGAACTATGTAACTTGAATATTATAATTATATTGTGATATTATTACCTTCGATTTATCGCGAAGAATGTTGTTCTTCACCTCAAACGTGTTTAATATATTATCTTATATAAATTAATAAATGGTCTATAATGTGAATATTTTTAGTATTTTAATGTTGTATATCCTATATTTACATATATGTGCTTATTCCATTAAATTCCTTATGAAAATCCAACTAAAAATCGTATTAACTTCAACGAGAAGAGCGTCACCCAAATATGGGCGATGTACCGACGACCGTGTTAGTAAATATATTAGACTAGATGTCTGCAAGCTTCAGAATAGATTATATTTAATTTTAAGTCAATATATTAGGATTCCGTACCTTAAAAGAAAAAACGAAACCCTTATAAGTTTGTTGAGTGTCTGTTTTTCAGACTTTTTTTTTCCAAGAAAACACGGAAAGCAAAGTGAACCTTTACTAGTCCTCTTTTTCCTCTTACTTTATGAAACCTTAAAAAAAGAGTTACAAACCGACCCATCAGATCATTATGACCCGGTTTTTGTTTCCAGGGCAAGACGGTCAGCAATATGTAATGGTGGACACGGAAAGCGGGACTGGTTCGCTCATGTTACTGCAGTCCAATCGGCATGAAGGCACTTCTCTTACCAAAGACGATCCTAAGGTATAGTTCAACTTATACTGACTGACTTTTTAGACAAGGGAGATATTTAAGGAAAATATTCAGTGTTTAGCTACACAAAACGGGTCTATTGTATCTTTATTTTAATGTGTTTGGGTTTACTACGCTTTATACTCGTAAATGCCTTCGTTAATTGCGTTCCTTTGTCAACAATCTCTAAAGTGTAAGACCTTTTTAGCAATAACGCAATAGACAATCTTTCACGGAGACTTATTGTGTAGTTTTGCCGCCAACACATCTGCCGTGCATACCGTCTTAGTTAGACGGAAGCCTGTGAGAAGAGAACCTCTGCAAAATAGTACATTCCGGGCTAGCAACGCGTTCACACTGAGCTTCATCAGAGTTCTATCGAATGCGACATCAGTTCCGAACGATATAATCACTCCCAAATCAGCATCAGATTCTAATGCCAAATATGTAAAATAGTGATATCATAATATATCCAATAAAACAATGTAAATTATAGTAAACCTATTTAGGGACAAATTTATATGAATTAATGAATAACAATTAATTATTAAATAGTTGTTCTTCTCTATCCTAAGCCAAGACAAAGAATGAAGGAAAAACGAGTCAAAACCCGTTTACCTAAAATAACGTAAAAGGAACTTTACTGACTTACCATTCAATCGTGTGCTTCACACGCTACAATATCTGCACTTTTAATGGATCATTTCTCATTCGTTCATCTATTTTGCTTTATGATTTGTTAGGTGATATATGGAATCAATTCACTTGTAATGTTATTTGAAGTTCGATGTACTAGTGCGTGTAATCCACTGCGATGTCTAGGTTACGCGAATTATATAAAACAAATAAATAATAAAGAGAATTCACGGTAAGACTGCCTTCTGATTCATACGCCTCCCACAAGCGGTAGAAGCCTACACCAGTTATTTAATGTTTTATTAATTGCAAGAAGGTCGGGCAGTAGACTTGAGGGAGTTTGCTGCCCGGATGAGAGGGCGGTGGTGCGCAGTGTCTTGCGCGCCGCCTATGAAAGAGGTACTGGAGGCGTGGACTCTTTATTCCCATCCCTCCCAGAGAGGAAGCCTGAATAAGGCTGTTCGCTCCCCGGGCGACTGGACGAATTTGGTTTCCCAGGCCTGGGTGGAGTGATTAGAGGGACACCCCGGGGGTTTTTAGTCAGTAGGAGTCTGACACACCAGGGTCGCTGCCCTCACAGTGACCCTGATGGTCCAATGTAGGATTTTCCCCCGGGTTACCAAAAAAAAAAAAAATTGCAAGAAGGTACAAATTATTGTATCCTGAAATATTTTCGTCGTCTGCAAAATCACCCTGAATGCGTACAGATTTTCATATACCTATAGATCATCTATCCGTGGTTTATGTGGGTCGACATAATGACTGCGTCTATCGATACATTATCATTATTTAGTGGTAACTGCCGTTCTTGGACAACACCCTACATTCCATCAGGTGCGCTGCAGACACTCTCCCGTGCCAGTATAAAAAAAAACACTTAAATTTAAATGCAGTTTTTTTGTGTTGTTTTAGAAAGCCCTAACTCCTGCGGAGATATTGGAAAAGGCGAAAGCTCTACAAAAAGCCAAGTAAGATAAATTGTAAAACTTCTTAATGTTTTGTTTAAAAATGATCACACCCAGTTCGAAAACACGCTTTAATTTTTAAGGACGATTTTGAACCCTAATACCCGTTAAAACCTGTTTTCGAAAGGCTCCTTAAATTTTAAAACTGTTTTAAACAACTATATAGGCGACCAAACATATCTCGGTTCTAAATCAACGCCATCTGTTTCTGTTGATGAATAACGTATATCACAAAGCAGCGCTACCTGTTTTTGAATAGGTTGTATTGTATACATTGATTAAACACTTTAAATTTTGTATACACGTATTAAGTAGGGAAGTAAATTACTAAATTTGTAGCGTATAAACAACGAGTTAATAGCTTTTAATCGGGATGTTTAACAAAATCTTAACAGAACTATTATCTGATGAGGCGTCTGGCCTGTTCAGATCAATGGCACCGTATGTAATATGTTAGGTATTTCTGTATTAGGGTACGATGGGGCTGACATACGTACACACGTAAAAGTCCCTTAAATAAATAGAATAAAAATAAAACTTAACTGACTATCTAAATACCAAAATTTGTCAAAATCGTTGGATCTCTTTCTAAAAACCGATTACATACAAATATGTACAGATGATTTTATAGATAAGGTATATAGTAAAAAAAAAAAACTAACTGTGCCGCGTCACGCTTTATACAGACGTAGCTCCGGCCTGTGTATACACGTACAATCTAAGTTGAACCCTATTATATATGATTCACAATATAGTTGTGAGCTCAACTATTATTGGAAGTTAGCAAATTTACGAAACCGTTCATTTTTTTTAAATCTTACTTTGTTCTTACAAACTTTTAGTCCTCATTGTATTACAGACTAAAGTTTAAATCAAATGAATGGATATATATAGCGGAATAAATGTATGTCTATATTATAGAGCGTTATTAAACAGCCAGCCGCCGGCCCAGCGCGGCCGCAAGAGGAAGAGCGACCTCCCACCCCCCCACGAGCTGCTCGCCTCCCCAAACTTCAAGCTGTACCTGTACTCCTGCAAGATGTGCAGCTTTAAATGCAACGCCATCAAGGACATGTCCGCGCATAAGGTACCAATTTTTTTTTTGACAGGTTGCTTGACCTGCAGAGGGTATTTACATCTTCAAAAGATGTATTCTTTTCGATTTTATAATGTATTTTTTTAACCAACATTCATACGTTCATCGCTACGTCACCCGTCTATGATATTGAGTTCTTTCATATTGACATTAATGACAACTGTCACTTTGGAACCAATGAGCAGCGTCGATATACACCATGGTGTTTAGAGTTGGAAAGCGCGGCAAATGCAAATGTACTGAAAAAACGTGCTATATATATATAAGCGCATGGGGGGCCGACATCATTAATTAAAATACCGAAGTCTTCGAAATCCACTTGACAATTTGACTAAACAATTTTACTTACCAATTTGATTAACTATCGAATTCTATTGTTAGCCCATTAACTATTATACTTCAACAATAGGGTCATATAAAATGAACACTGTAAACGATTACTTCACAATACGTGCACCAAACAATTCCTCCTAGTAGAGTTTGAATGGTGGAGGCCTGCCCGTTGCACGTTGTCAACAATAATCGAGGGTAGCGCCGTCATAGATATTATTATTACTACGGCGTTTATTGACTGTTGGGCGGTAGAGTTATGATCACGTTATGGTGTTGTTCCCGCAGGCGTCGGAGCACGGGGGCGGCGCCAACAGGTCTCGTGGGGCCGGCTCATACCGCGGCGGCGCCGGCAACATGCAGTGCGCTCGCTGCCCATACCGAGCTACGTCGCATTCTCAGGTCGCCTTTTTTCTTTTTTACGAAAATACTGCATAGGACCAACATAGCCACTATGAAGGCAACGACTAAAAACCCCCGGGAATCTAGATTCTTCCAGACCAGTTTAAACATCACATGTGACAAAACATCGTGAGGAAACCCGCATTACATCTAATAGAAATGTCATGTGTACTAGTGTTCTGAGAACAGCGATCAGCTGCGCTACTGGTCACGTTGGGCACGACATATAAGCGCAAAAGTGGATACATGTACCATATATGGGCAAATTATAATCACATTAACCTGTAATCATGATATAATGAAATTAACCTGTAATCATGATTAAACGCCTTCTAAACATGAATGAGTCATAAATTTGTATGCAAATGAGGATTCAAAAAAAAAAATATCGTTTCGCTATTATCTCCATCAGGGTGAGCAGAGGTTCATTAGTGGCTATTGAGTATTCATTAGTGTTTAAAACATAACTGGGAAAATGTAATCAGATTATTAAGACAGCCGCTAATGTACCTCTGCTCACGCTGAAAGGGATATAGCGTGACGATATAATATTATTTAATTGTTATTAACATTAGATTTTATCTTTACAGTTGATGAAACACGTCCAAGATAAACATGTGAAATACACAGGTATGCATATTAATAATGTAAATAGGTTTTGTATTAGACAAAACCAAAAAAATAAGAACAAAAATATAATATATAATTTTCTAAAATACATATCGAGGGGCGAAAGGCTATTTGGTTTAAGCGACATTTTTTGGTGATATAGTAATATATTTTCGGAATCAGCATTTTTTATTGATTCTAGCGACTTAACCAAATTTACCCCTCAATATGGATTCGGTAATTAAACCCTTTGCACTCGAGCGGCGCCGACACAGCGCCCGGCCTGTTTGAAGTGGCGTAAGCTTTTTTTTTGGAGCATGGAAATTTCCCTCATCAATTCGTACATTTTGTACAAACAAGAAAAGATCAAGAAAGGGGAGAAGCTGCTCAAAAAAAGCCATCTGCGGTATGTCAAAACACTCGTGGAACAATTGAAAGGACCGTATAGCCAACAACGAGTCGAAACTGCTCGCGTCCGTAGGCTTTACCCTAGTTTCCCTACACGTGATTCCTGGGTGGTGCTAAACGAGCAGCAGCGAGGTGGTAGGGCGCCGGTGCCCGTCTGGATCGCGACCACAGTACATGGGTGTAAAGACCGTCATAGTGACCAGTTTCGGCTTGTCGCGTTTCGGGATCAGCTTGTGTATATCCTGTGGCTCATATACCTAGAGACCTTCAGTCGTGGTATATGTGGGCCGACATGGCGATGTAGACTATCAATGGATTTTCATCCTTTGATAGTCGCTTTCGTTTTTGGACTACACTGTACTTACCATCAGGAACTCTGTAGTCACTATGTTGAGCCAGTGTAAAAAAAAGCATCTACGTCACATTCGGATGGAATCCGACTTAATGGGAAGCTCCACATAGTGCTAAAAGGGCCAAAAAGGGACTGCAAAGTTTGTTCTAACCGTAGCACACCTGGAGGCAGGCGAGAAATCACGTATTACTGCGATACGTGTCCTGACAAACCCAGGATGCACCTACGACATTGTTTTATAAAATACTAGCTGTCCCGGCAGACCTTGTTCTGCCCTATTTCTCTAAAATAAAGTCACATTTTTTTTTTGAATGTTAATTGCTTCCTCGTCAGATTTATTCTGCCAAAATTTATTGGCCTGTCGGCTGTTTTTTGAAAATTGTTTGAAGGAACCTGGCCTTAATGCTATATGTATAAAAATTGACAAATATTGACATTAATATTTATACGTCACTCAATTGTTTTGCCTTCCCGGAACGCGTCCACTGACATTTAAACTTTATGGTATGGTGGTAAAGTTCAAATTGACATTTAAATATTATTACGAATTTTTTGTATGAGAATATAGAAAAGTGTTGTTTTTAATTTTTCTCTCCGTAATAACCTTCCACAGACTTCAACAAACACAACAAAAAAGAAATCAGCCAAATCGGTTCAGCCGTTCTCGAGTTTCGCGCTTATACACATTTAACGATTCATTTTTATATTATAGATAACACCAAAACTAATTACAGAGTGTAATATGTAATAAAGCTTGTTGATTTCAACATATAAATGTATAAACTGGTGTAATTTTATTATTTGTATACGTTTGTTTATTTATAAATGTTTTTAAAGTATTTGTATTTTTTCTAAGTGCTCCCCGAATTTGGCCGAAACCGTTTCGAGTTGCTGGTTAGCGCAAGCGGAAAAGGCCTCGAGTGCAAAGGGTTAAATTTTTTTTTTGATAAACAATCTCATTAGTTGTAAATAATGCCCAAAGATGACAGTGACCAAAAAATAGATGAGAATTTATTAAGTCACCCTGTGTGTTGATTTGATTGATTGCACCAATTAGGTACTGACAACGATGAAGCTGATGGAAAGTCCAATGTAGAGTTAAAGTACCGCAGCAACTGCTAAGGGATGGAAATAAATTGGCAGTTGCTATTGTCACATCAGCTCTCATATACCACGAGTGAAGTTCTCTATACAACATTACTGGTAACTAACGCAAAACCTCTTAAGGCTGAGTTTGGTACATCAAGACTAACTTTTGTTTTATGACTTTTGCCAAAACTTAACACATCCTAAGATATATATTTTTTAGTTTTAGTGGGGATGTCTATCAATCGTTAGCTCTAAGTTTAGTCAGCAGATGCTACGAAATCGTCTGCTCCAGTTGCATCGCGCCGTCTTTCATAGTGTTAAGAATGTCAGAACTGCAAATTTGATTTATTTATTTTTTGTATGGGAAAAAAGAGACTGAATTAGAAAAAGTCGTAAAACAAAAGTTGTCAGTCTTGATATACCAAAGTCAGCCTCAAGAGGTTTTGCGTTATTTACCTGTATCCCTGTATATATGATCAACTGGATATACGCAAACTGATTCCGAAACGCGACAAGGCCGGAACGAGTAACCATGACGGTCTTTACATTTGTGTACTGCGCTCGTGACCCAGTATGGGCAATCGTCCGGCTACTTCAACCCAGTATGGCCTTACAATCTGAAAATAGCGCTTTGTTCACTTGAATAATTTTTGTGTATGTGTGTGTAAGTGGACGCGGTGAGTTTGAACACGGAGGAGGTGGACGCGGCGGACGTGCTCGTGTGCGGCGCCTGCGGGTTCGAGTCCAGCTCGAAGTCACTCTTCAGGATCCACATAGAGGACGAGCACGGAGCCAAGACCTGCTGAAGGTGAGCTCCTTCATATAGCGCAATTGCACGTACCCTCATCACTTTATCAATACATTATTAATTTTAGGAAGTTTCTTATAATAATTCTTTGAACGTAAATTTCCATATTCAATAAAATGTTATTCGTTTGTTACAGATGATATACGCAAGCGATGGGACAATATTTTTATTCGTGTTTTGACGCTAACGTACAAGGCGCAGTGAATTGTGTTATGTGTAGTGTTTTGCGTTGATTCACGAAAGTATTTTTAATAATTTAAATGGATTTTGAGGTGGCTGACCTTAATTGGCTCAGACGGCGCCTTTGATAACGGATTTTATTAACAGAGTTGATATATCAAGCCAATATACGTATTTATAAGTAACGTTGGTAGAAATTATGTAAAATTATTTACTTCAATGATTTATTGAAATGTAAAAATGTGAAATTCAATTTGACCTTTGCTACAAGGGCGAGTATTTTCTAGATTTACTTCTCGAATTGCAAAAATCAATGAAATAAATACAGTAGTTTAGTTATTTCGTTTTCTTAATTTTTACACACGCTGTATATTCGGAGACATCTTGAGCGGCGATATTAACGGAGAATGACATTTGCTACAAGGGAGAAATTTTTTGAGATTTACTTTTCGAGTTGATTGAAGTGTTTCTACGAGCCTTATCGCAAATCGATTGTTCGCTTGTCTAGCTAGGGCCTCAGGTACGACTGTAATGGTAATAATGGTGTACATAGTGTGTTCGAAATTACGTTAAAATAATTTTTAATCTGACATTAAATTATACTGGATATGTCTGGGGTGGTATCAGTTTCTTGATAGTTCAGGACATTTTTCAAAATTTTTAAACTATTCGAGAGCTGCAATTAAATACGTATTTAAAAAGTATGCATTTTTTTTTCGTTTCGTAATTCTCTACCCACGCTGTATATACATAGTTATCTGTAGCGCATTCTTATTTTTTCAATAATATATGGAGGTTAAGTTTCCAAAACTATCCGGTGGTGGCGCTGATCAAAAACTTCAAAAAAATTGCGCCTTAGAAACATTTAAACCGATGCTGATGATGATGGACGATGTCGAATATCGCCCGATGTCAACAGTAGAAGTGGAAGTGACGAAACGATTGTAATGAAGGCAGCAAGGTTGAAACACGTTGAAAACGACACAATGAAAAGTCACAAGATGAAATAATGAAGCGTAGGTATAGTTCAAGGAGAAATTAAGTCCAGGGCACAATAATACAAACACAAAAAACAACAACCGTGGCAGTAACAGTTGCGAGCGGTGAAGCGCTCGAGTCGCGCGCGCCCACGCAATCCCCCGCGCACGCCGGTACACAGTGCCTCCTCGACCTTAGAGCCATTGTATGTTAGTATGAAAATAGATAATGTTAAGGACAGAAATAAATAAATAGATAGTGAGTATGCCACAAACTAAAGCGAGAAGTGAAACTTGAAAAAACTCATACACGGTTTTCTTAGTACATTGTGAATAATACAACGCTATTATAATAGTGATATATAGTCACGCTATATCCGTTTTGTGGTAAGCAGAGATTTAGTGTCTGTATTCTCTTTGCGCTCATTTGTTCGTTCTACTGCTAATCTCAAGAAGGATATAGGATGTATCAGGGATGTTACGGAGCTTCGACTCCGATAAGTCGAAACTTCCGATTGATATTACACCTTCGGTTCCGAAACTTTTTAATCGGATGTATTAATCGGAGGTAACCACCACTGTAGTAGTCAATTCATTTGATTTCATTTTAGATGTTGTTGAAACATAATATCAATTAATCAAACAAACAAATAATTTAAAGAACCTTTTTTGAACTTAATAATATATACTTAATAAAAATAAAATTTTGAACTTAATTTGAAGAAATTTTTAAAAATCTGTTTAAAATATAATAAACTTAAAATTATTAAATTTAATATTAAATTTACATTAAAATTTATTACTAAAAGGTTTTGTTTTACATTTACATTAAATTAAATAAAATAGAAATTAACACAAAAACAACCCTGGAGCAAATTTAATTTAATTAGTTCACTGTTAATGAGACAATGTTAATAAGAATTTTCATTTTCATAGTCTGTGGATGTGTAAATTTATTACTTTCTAAATAAAAAGGTTCACTGAATAATGTTTTTATTTGTCTCTTAATAAAACTATTTTATTCTGCCGTCACTTGTGACTGACTTTGTCACTGACTCCGATTCCGACTTCGGTTCCGACTCCGATAAATAAAATTTAAAAACTCCGACTCCGACTTCGGTTCCGATAAAACTGCCTCCGTTACATGCCTAGGATGTATATATAAATAAAACAAAAACGATATTGTATATTTAATTTTATTCATTAATTAAAAAATCCTATTACATCCTATTATATTTACAAAGTGGATAAAACATCTAAAATGACAATTTATAACTTAGAATTATTTCGATTTCGATATATAATATCAAATCCCAAATCACATCTCAATACATCTCAGGTATAATAAATCTTAATTATTAGAATAATCTGTTCAATTTCCTCTCAATATTACGTATAATTTACAAAATATTTTAAGTCTTCTATTTTTGATATTTTACTTGACATGGAGTCAGTTACTGAATCGTACTTCAAATTTTTAATCCGGATCTAAACCCTAAACGGAGCATTATTACATGTCGCAAATCAACATTATCCGAAATTCTAATCCGGTGACTAGTCACCCAGCGAGTGCAGGCGGCGTTTTTTTAGTTGATGACTATAGTCACAGATAGTAGCGAAAGGGTTAAAGGCAAACAAATAGATGATGATGACTGTTAAGAAATTCGAGGTCCAGTTTTCGGAAACAGTCAATTGCGCAGGAGATATTTAAGTGCATAACTGGACGTGCAGCCAGAAAAGCACTCTCTCGTCCGAGCTCCCTCGGGCCCGATGGAAAGGAGAACTAGTACGATCGAGAGGGTGCGGGATGCGGGTTTGGTCGAGTTTTCCTTCTCTAAACACCTGGTTGAATTGCGGTGTTCAAGAGATACCTCATTCGCCTTTTACGACACCTCAGCAAGAAGAGGGGGGTGCTATTCTATTCTGCCGGCAGCCACCACGGCGAAAACAAATAGATATTAATTATTTTATAGAACAATTTTTTGTTTTTTTTCGAAGTAAGATTCTCTTTTTAATTAAGGTATTTATTTCCTATATTCGTACTACAAAAGAAAAGAATAAGCTTACAATAAATTTTTGGTATAATTTGGAAACTACACATAGATATAAGGTTAACCGTTTGCCGACCGCACGATTCGTAAATATTTATTCGCATGGCGCCGGCAGCGCTAATTCTGGTCACTTGACTTGTCGCCGGTTAAGTTTTACTAATCTCATCGTTAGTTCTCAACCCTGTTCCCCTACTTTCATGAAATGTTCGTTAAGCGAAAATTTGCGCACGTCACCACTGTGGTGTTGCCGGACGGCAAAGTGTTAAAATAGTTATAGACCAAGAAGATGTATGTCATCTGGTGATGGTTTCACATTGTCAAATGCAGTTCGAGTAATTATTGTTCCGCTTGTATCTCTAAGATTGTATAACTCATGACACCTTATCTAAACGGTGGGAGAAAGAAACTATATAGTATGCTTGAAGCGGCACAAGTGAATCAAGAAAAACCAATTGGTAGCATGATTAAAATGGTGTTCTTAAAATTACTGTAGTAGCTGACGCCTGTTTAGAATTACCTTTTGTAATCGCGAAACTTTGTTACCACTTTATAATTTATAAGACCTTTAGCAGTAACGTATAAGTCAATCTTTCACGGTGACCAATTGCTATGTAAATTTGCCGCCAACGCATCTGCGTATACTCTGGTTCAGTTAGACCGAAGCCTGTGAAAAGAAATACTCTGAAAGACTACATTCCGGGCTAGCAAGAGTCGACACTGACTTCATTGCAAGTTCCATCGAATGCAACATCAATCCCGAACAATATAATCACTCCCAAAATGGTTTATACTTATTCTGAGGTAGATGCTGATTAAGCGGTATTATTCTCCGACAGTTTCTCCGCCTTATATGCGCTACAACAAAGGAGTAGCACGAACTCCCAAGTTGTAGCTATACATAAGATCCTACACAACAACGGTATGTGCTCTGCAGAATCCAGATCTAACATAAGTGCCTCTATCAGCGCACTGAAATCAGTACAGTTTGTATGGCTTAAGGCCTACTCTGGAGTCACTCTGGTTAACGAGGAGGCTGAGATGTTGGCGAAGTTGGCTACCAGGTGCCACTTCTCAGCCTATTCATATTATTGTTATGGCAATAAAATGCACCATAGTGTTTAGAATAGAGTTTATAGTAAGTAGATATATAGAAGTTTATTGTCTCTGCTTTTCCTTCCGCCGACCGCTATTAAAATAATGGTGTGTGCTAATATAAGGGCTATTAAAAATTGGTGTGACGTTTTATTATAGAAGCTGATCTAATTGCCCAACTCCATAATAGGTTACGGGCCCAGGCACAAGATAGATGGAGAAAATAATAGTTTTGTATGGAAATAATTGGCCCGCTTGGGAATTCCAAACCAAAGTTGCTCTAAAGGCGCGTGGGTTGTTTAAGATTGTCACAGAGAAGTCTACTTTGTTGCCCAGTGATGATAAAGATTACGTATCATGGCAAGAAAAATATGAAAAAGCACAAGAATTAATTGTAAGTCGCATAGAACAAAAGGTTATATTACATTTAATAACCTGTAAAACATCGTATGGCATGTGGGAAAAACTTAACCTTATATATAATAGAAAATCAGAAATAAGTACCCACTTAACATTGCAAAAATATTACAATTTAAAATATGAAGCACCCATGAACGTTTTCTTAAGTAATATAGAAAAGTTATTGCACGACCTAAAACGTCAAGGTGAAGAGATTTCTGAAAAGATGATGATAACTAAGGTATTAATGTGTCTGCCTGAAAAGTTTAAACATTTTATATCTGCTTGGAAGTCTGTTACTCAAGAACAGAAAACATTAAAACATTTGAGTACAAAATTATTAATTGAAGAGGAAAGAAGTGATGCTGATGAGCAAGCGAGCACAGCATTATTGACACAGAAATGTAAAAAGATAGAATATCAAAAAAAGGACTTTACAGATCAACAAAAATGTTTTACATGTGGAAAGATAGGACACTTTAAAAAGGACTGTCGACAGAGGAAATATAATTTTTGTGGAAAACTTGGACATCTATACAATAACTGCAGAGAAGGAATAGAGAAGAATACTACAAAGAAAGTTGAGAAATTTCCAGGATTAGCAGCCGTTTCTGATAACATTAAAGGATGGATCATGGACAGTGGAGGTAGTGAACATATGTGCCAAGATATAAATTATTTTCAGGACTATAGTGTATCACAAACAACTAAGTTTATATCACTAGGTAATGGTAGTTTAGTAAAAGTTAAAGGAAAAGGTAATGTTTTATGGATATAATAATGTTCAATACATGCTCACAGATGTACTGCATGTTCCAGAATTAAAGGTGAATTTATTTTCAATTGTTAAAGCTATTGATAAAGGTTATAATTTAAAAATAAATACAGACAGATGTATACTATTCAAAAATAATGTTATTTGTTGTAAAGCAAAACAGACAGGGAAATTTGTTTTATATGGATTTTAAATTTGATATTAGCAACGGTGTAGCCTTATTAAGTATTAATGAGTGGAATGAGAGGTTAACCCATGAAAATTATAAATATACTAAAGATATTCTAAATAAAAATAATATTAAATATGATAGCTCGACTGATTATCAATGTATATCATGCATTAAGGGAAAACAACATAGGTTTCCTTTTGAATATAGTAGTTATAGAGCAGAAAATCCAGGACAGATGATACATGTAGATTTGTGTGGACCTATGGAGGAAAATAGTTTGGGAGGTTCTAGATATTTTTTGTTATTGAAAGATGATTATAGTAGCTATAAAAAAAAACGTGTCCTGTATAAATATAGATATAATGATAAAGAAGAATCTGGAAATACAGAATATGATGTAGAAGATTACACAGAAGATTGGAGTGATTGCGTGGAAGAGATACAGCGTGATTTTCAGGAAAACAGAGGAGAAAATCAACAGAAGAATACAGAAGTAGTTGAAAATAATACAGAAGAACATAAAAAGAAAACAAAGAAAAGAACTACAGAGGTAAATATTGTAGCGGTAATTTATGTCACGCTATGATACTTCCTCCCTCTTTTACATAACTGGTAATTAACACATATAACATTAAAAAAAAAACATATAATATATTTTGAAGGAGTTATGCTAGGGCCTACAACTCTCCACAAATTCGAGAAACATCTATATGCGCGGCGTAGATTAATTATCGTACTGCCCCAGACAATCGCATTTGTCATTGCTCTTTCAACTTTGGTAGTGAGAGGACGTATATTTATAGTCCGAATATTGTCCGACGGTGCCAACTGGTCGTGCCTATCGTGGACCCGGATTAGAATAACCGGGTATTTTATTGTTTGTATAAATATTTAATCACTCTTGTTGGCATATTAACTGTATAAATAATACCCATTTCCTTGTGTCAGTTATGTGTAGTTGTTTTATTTGTTATCTCCGGGACAGGGGGGGGGGGGTAGTTGTTGGTTGCCGCTGTGGACAGACCATGACCTAGGTCAAGACTCTTTTTAGAGGCTGTTCTTGTCCACCGCGCCGCCACCCTCCTATCCTGCCTGTACTGCATATCCCTTTTTCCCGGCGATTTCAGGTCTTTCCACGTTCCCTTAAAAGGAACTGCACTTGCTTGCGGGAGCCTGGGAGCGGCCAGGAGTATCGCCCCCAGCCTCGAGGACTGCGAGCCCCGGCGTGTCTCGCCGCGTTCGTCCCAGGGTCGCCGACCTGCGACCGTACCAGCCTAGGGGTCGCCTGAGTCGCCGATTCCTCTGTTCCTTTTAAAGCCAAAAGGAACAACAAGCACACCCGAATCCACCGCTCACATCTTTTTCGCGAGTCGCGTATTATTATTTCCAATTTTTTAAATAAATTTTATGTAACAGGTTTTGGTTGTTTTTATTTAACGAGCTAGGCCCTTCAGGCACCTACCCTGTTACAATATAGAGAACAGAGATGAAGAACTACAAAATAGAAGAAATATAAGTAGAATAGAAGATTCAGAGAGAAGATTACAAGAAGAAAAAGATATTCAAATGTAGGAGGTTACAGAAGATGACAGAGAGTTACATAGTGATAGAGATGAATATGTTGAAAGTGAAACAGAAGATTATCAAGAAGAGTTGCATGAAAACCGACTATGAAAATCAACTAGAATAAAAATGAAGCCAGAATGGTTAAATGATTATTATACTGGATTTACAGCAGATAATATTAAAGAAGGAGAACTGACTTATGAAAAAGCAATGTATAGTATAAATAAAGATAAATGGATGGAAGCAATACAGAAAGAGTTGAAAGCATTACTGACCAATAAAACATGGATAGAAACCGAGCTACCTAAGAACAGAAGAGCAATAGATGCTAAATAGGTTTTCAAAATTAAAACTGGAGATAATGGAGAAGAACAGTATAAAGCTCGTCTAGTTGCAAGAGGTTTCCAACAAGAGAATAAATTTGATCATTCAGAAATATATGCACTGGTAGCAAAATTACCAACTTTAAGTATTTTGTTGGCCATAGTCAATAAATATAATTTGTTAATTTCACGGATGGATGTTAAATGTGCTTTTCTAAATGGAGAAATAGAAGAAGAGGTATACTTAAAATCTCCAAAAGGAATAAATATTGAAAATGAAAAGTACTAAAATTACAGAAGTCATTATATGAATTTAAAAAAATCACCAAAGAACTGGACTGTAAAATTTAACACCTTTATGATAGAGGAAGGATTTAAAAGAAGTAAAGCAGATTATTGTCTTTATTATAAACAAGAACAGAAACTTTATTTACTGTTATATGTTGATGATTTATTAATAATAGGAGACAACAAAATTGAAATAAATAATTTAAAGCAAGGTTTAAAACAGAAGTTTGAAATGAAGGACATAGGAAGCACTAATATGAAGTATTTAGGAATAAATATAAATAAAACAAAAGATGGTACTATAGAATTGAGTCAAGAAGAATATTTGCAGGAGATATTACAAAAATATAGAATGGACAATTGCAATCCCATATCCACACCTATAGAGACAGGATTAAATTTAAGGAAGGATCTAGAAGACTATAAAGAATTAGAAATTGTTCGACTTTTGCATAAACACGTATGCGTCGACAGTGCACCTTATTAATTATATTTGGTGTGTGCATAAGCATCTGTGCTGTGAAATTTGGTGTCACATATTTCCGGGACTTCTGAACAGCCTAACAGGTGGGTGGCAAAACCTTTATCACATGAAGACCTTGAAAAAATTACAGTCCACTTTTTAATCCCGTGGAACCTTCCAAATACACGGCGGTTCCGCATATATTTACTTTCCAAATAGCTTTGCAAAAAAAGGAATTAGGAAACAATCATGGGTCAACTGGAACAGTTTTTAATTAACTCTGAGAAAGGACATGGAACCAAACAATGGTGTTCGGACCTCTATGCGGTTCGAGAATTAACCCAAAAAGTAGACACTAACTTCTATCTCACTCAGGCCCTAACGGGCTACGGCTAACATAAAAACAACTTGGAGATTTAAAATTATTGACAATGACATCTGCCCTTGCGGTCTGAATATGCCACAATCTTTAGAGCATCTCAAACTGTGTCCAATATATGATAGACCCCGTTTTGCACACGTTCAAATCTATCGCTTCTTCTAATTAAATTCCTTCAGCATGCAGGAACCCATTACTAAGACTCCATGTTTGGAGTCATTTACAAATTAATGCAAAGAAATATTCCAGAATATCAAGAAGTACAATAACAGTGTAAATACAACTAACACAATAGGAACTAAAGACAATTAAGGGGAGGTACAACACCCCAAGTTTAAAAAATCGATTTTTTTGCATTTCCTGAATCTATATGTATATAAAAAGTTTTGTCGAAAACATATTCCTTCCCAGGTTTTCAGGACTACAAAAAGTATCCATCTCCGGCCTTTTTATGCACCTAACAATAAACGCGACGCGGCCAACCCGTCCCTTTTCCAGGAACAGTTTCTTTCGTGTACTGACGATCCTGTTTTTTCTTGCATATTTTCTTCAGACTCAAAAAGCCCTATAATACTTTATTGCATACAGATGAAGAACAGATAAACCTGGTGTCACTTTTGTCCAAAACTATTGTTGGTAATCAATACCATATTTTGTTGCCAACGGCAAAAGTCAAAGTTGTAGACAGGAGTGGTAAATCATTTATTGTCAAGGCCCTGCTGGACTCGGCGAGTCAATCATCATATATTGCTTCTAGTGAGAGGGTGGAGCAAGATTAATAACTCTTTAGAACACGTGCCGTGATACAGACCGTAGAAAACGCTCAGGGAGGCAATGTTTTTGCGAGGTGGTAGGGCGTCGGTGCCCGACTGGATCGCGACCACAGTACATGGGTGTAAAGCCCGTCATAGTGACCAGTTTCGGCTTGACGCGTTTCGGGATCAGCTTGTGCATATCCAGTAGCTCATATACCCAGAGACCTTCAGTCGTGGTATATGTGGGCCGACATGACGATGTAGACTATCAATGGATTTTCATCCTTTGATAGTCGCTTTCGTTTTTGCACTACACTGTACTTACCATCAGGTACTCTGTAGTCACTATATCGAGCCAGTGTAAAAAAAAAATGTCTTTGCACAACTGGAGTGGTCCCAAATGCATTGTGTGGACAAGATTATTCGCGGTGCGGACAACCCTCCGCTGGAACCTATCCAGAGCGTCAAGTATGGGCAGACCCGGCCCAGAGATGCGAACAGCATTCCATACAGGCTGGGTTGTTGTTTGATTGACTGGTACATAGCTTAAGCTGATGGCCTCTGAGATGGGTGCTGCTACTGTGTTTGAATATTTTGTCAAAACCTTTAAACCTTTTGTAAAAAGTTGAGTTTATTTTAAAAAAATCATAAAACTCGTAAAAATAGCACATTTTGGTATATTAATACATTTATTCCTCATTTTTTTCTCGTTGCGGTTTGCAAGAATAGAGACAAGTGGCGACTCATTCTCTGTGTATCTCGATAGGTATTCGGCGTGATGGTATAAATAGATACTATTTTTTTTCTTTGCATTTAGATGTTTTGACATTTCTATTTTTTAAAAGTGCGGCAAATGGCCTTGTTTAAAAAAAAACAAATCTTTGTTTAGAAATTAACTCTTTAAAAACGTTTAATGTGAATATCAGAGGAAGTAAAGGCTATTTTTATTAAATAGTCAAATTGAAATAGGACAAAGAAATAACTACAAAATGAGTGATGCACTGAATTATGGTAATGAGTGTGTTGGTAAATATCAAAAGCACGTATGTCCATGGCAATCAAAATATAAAAAGTACCACAAAAGTCCCAAATAAATTGATCCAATATTTTGGCTCTGTGTAAACTCAATTTCCGTAATATAGAGAGAAAATAGTACCAAAGTCATATTTAAGCTCGTAAGTTATATACATTGAAGATCGTGTATCTTAATTGTGAAATCTAACGTATTAAAATCAACGATGTCGGAGGTCAGAGGACGGCTCCTACGTGGAATTGATCTGGCTAGACGAGGTAACGGCAGATGGATGGACTTTGGAAGTTAGGATGTGTTGGTTCAGATCTGGAAATTGTAGCATGAGATGTCCGGCTGTGAGGATGTTGGACGACGTGGTCAGGTTTATTAGCTGTAACTGGATGAACTGGACACGGGATCGAATATGGGATAACGTGAAGTCTAAACTCTGCAGTGGGCTAAATCGGGCTGTTGATAATGACGTGTGGTACCTTCAAGGACATTTTCTCTCAAGCTGTCCTTTCCCGCCTTCGTCATACTCTTGTGAAGATATCCACATCTGCTGGAATGAGCCGATTGACGCCAAAATGGAGCCCCCTGTATAAGAAACGAATTTGATGTATGACTTAAGAATTGACCACAACTGCTGAATTACATTTGTACAAGCCAATTATAAAAAAAAAATTATAACATATTCGTTTCCACATATAAAGAGTTGAAGTAAAATTATTTAAGTACAGATCCACTGTTGGGTTCTCTCCCTGGCCGGCCGCACAAGTCGAGGTCCATACCCACAGCCGTGCCACCCAACCCTTAACTCACTGGCTGAATATCTTAAGTGCTCGCTCCCTCTGCCAGGTGAAGTTGTGAAGGTATTTTCCAGCCAACAAAATATTCTCTTGTCAAAAAAAAAAACAGGTTTGGATACCTTACCATAAATAATACTGGGAAACAAGGCTGGTTATCACGACTATATAATTTATTATTGTTTAACTGAGCAACTCTGGGTTACCACAACTAGTGTTTTTTTATTATTATTTAAACTTGACACACATTTCAAACACATTTGTGGAAAGTGAAGATGAGTCCGACAACGGACCGCGTCTACCAACAAATGCCTATTCATTTTTCTCTTAAAGGTTTCCAAGTCATAGGATTGTGGAAATATGCTTGCTGAAAGCATATTCTCCACTCCTATAAATTAATCTTTCGAAATCTCATATGACTTTCCCGGCCACACATGAGAGTGAGAGCCAAAATGTGTCGCACTTGTACTGATTAAAAGTCCCAAGGTAGTAAACTTCTGCACATTGACGAGGGCTGTGGCAGATCTTGGGGGGGTGGGGGTATACCTTGGCAGAACGCATCACGACGTTCCGGGGACTTGGCCCACCATGCTTAACCAGTGCGAATAGCGTATGCACTCTACCAAGAAGGAAGAGCAACAAGAAGTGTGGTGGCATACCTATCCAGGCGGCGAAGCGCCTTTCATTGAGCGCCGGCGCCGCGTGCGTCTTGAGTCGGTGGGAGGAGGGCGCGCGCGAGGCTAGGTCGCGGGCCAGGCGCTCCGGCCAGCCCTGGGTGCAAGCGCCGCCGCCGCAGCAGACCACGCCACCCCACAGCGCGGGCCGGGCCTCCGCGTCGCACGCGCCCGCGGCGCAACACGCTGAAACAACACATCCACATGGAGCACACCACACGAGTGCAAAGACCGGCATAGTCACTGGCTTCGATCTTGTACTTTTCGGTACCAGCATCTATATGTCCAGATCTTCAGCCATGGCATGTGAGTCAACATGCCAATGGGGACTGCCGTTGGTTTTCCACCCCCTGATAAAAACCGCTGTTCTTAGACTATGTCGTACTTTTCATCAGGTGGAGCGAAAATAGATTACAGAGACAGTATAAAAATATAAAGGTAAACTGATTTTGCGCTGGATTCCCACATATTTACAGTGACACTGGAACAGGTAAAGAGGCAATCACCTGGAAACTGGATGCTAACAACAGAGACTAGAGCTCTGTCCACTGTTCACAATTATATTTACAGAGAATAATGCATATCCATGTCATTAAAAAAAAACCAACCAGCTAGGACTGAGATGTTTTCCAATTCTTAGTAGCCGTAGCCGAGTCGTTGAGCAGTGGAATAGTTTTCGGGCAAGCGTGTTCCCACCGTCCTATGATATTGGGTCCTTTAAGCGAAGCGTGAAAAGATATTTCTGCAGGCCTGCATAATTGCTGCAACTATCTAAGGTTTTTTTTTTAATTGTCGTTTTTGACTGCACTATGATTACCAACAGGCGCGGTGTAGTCACTGTGCTGTGTCTGGATAAAAAAAAACTTTATTTCGGTTAATTTCGTAAGGGAAGTGACGCCGACTAATGCTTTGTGACGGATACCGACCAATATATCTAGAAAGTGCTTACCTAGGTGCGATGGAGACATAGTGCTCTCAAACAGTGTCTCTGTCAGCTTAAATCTCTCCGGGCCAAAATCCTGATGGTATCCTCCTGGGAATTCATAATGGACTCCTGGGACGATGGCTGCCGTTCGCTCATCGTACGGCGTCTCTGACACCTGGGGGAGGAAAAGAAAATTTGACTTCTTTGAGATTTAGTATTTTTGGAATCACAAGATCTTAAGGGATTTTGTCTTGTGTCATTCCTAGCCTCACGAGATTTAGCGGTATTGACATCCAAAGATTACAGTCGTTTCGAAAATTCATGTGAGATCTTGATTTAAATGAGCACTTTACATGGGCGACACAGTGGCAGAAGTCTTCGTACTGCCTCTTCAGCATGTACTGTTGCCAGGAGGTTGTCAGGCCCGCCGGAAGCGTCTTGAGGATGTACCGAGCCCTTTCCCGCTCTCTCACAACTTCTTTGCTCTGTTGAGAGAGGGTTTACAGATTAGTCGAATTTTGTTTTTGCCTGATTTCAGGGGAAATTTCTTATTGGCATACCAAAAATTTCTCTTAAATCAAAATGCAAAAGATTCTTGTTATGATAGCTTTCATTAATAAACTAACTTATTCATTCGTAACGTTCTAGTTTGTGATGTTCTTTAGTACTGGACAATCTCAATAGTCACATTTAATAATACATAATCGGCCACATTTCCTTGTTTTCAAGTAAACACGCTGATATTGGCGAAATCACAAAGTGCCAGTCCCTCAGATAAAGCGTAAACAAAAAATAAAAAAAATCTTCATCAATCAATATGGCGGCAATTGACTTAGTTTCATTAGAGCATCAGTGGAAAAGCCACAATAAAGAAAAAAAAGTTTTATTGCGAATACTATACTAACCTGAATACTGTATATCGGCAGCATCTGTATATGGAGGCTGGATAGCATGTGCTTAGCTTGAGCTACGAGATGGTCTCCGCCGACTGGGGACCTTGCTGCCGCGCTCACCAGGGCGTACCTAGATAATTCATAATACACTTTCAGTCACATTGACATAGTGGTCAGTCGACCTACCTTACCTTAAGTCTATATCGCAGTATAGCTTGAAGGGATTTTTTTATACTAGCTCAACAAAGTTGCTACATTGCCCCTGATGGAAAGCACAGTGTAGTCCAGGAACGGCAACGACCAACAACAGCAAAAAAAAACCATCGATAGTCGCAGCGATCATGCCGGCCTACAGAAATGTCTTTTCACGTTTCACTCAAAAGACCCAATTTCATAAGTTAATGAAAACACGCTCGCCGGAAGACTATTCCACGACCCGACAAATCGGCAAAAGTAAGAGTTAGAGAACTTCTTAGTCCTAGCCGAGATGTGAGTTACTGAAAAGCTGTGACTCCATGACCATCTGCGTACTGTGGTCATGACTAGTGATGAAAATGCCCGGGAATTTTCATCACTAGTCATGACCCAATAGAGTTGATAGAAAGTATACAGACACAAGATTGAAGCACGTTTAATACACACAGTAAAGGGTCATAGTTGAAATAATGAGAAGATAGAAAAAGTAGAAATAAAATCCACAGCAAAAACAAGGAGTAAAAACAAATTCTGAAACAGTAGAGAGCGTGAACGGGCGATACGTCTAACAATGTGTAGCTGCGTGTTATTGCGAGACTGTAGGTGCCGTTTGCGACGCTCGCGCCGTGGTTTGCGCCTGCACAGTGGTTTGAGAGCGGGTGTACGGCGATGCCAGATTTACCGTCCGCTAGGAGTCCTTCCGTCACATAACAGGACATTAAAGAATAAATATCAATTGTATTAGTAAGGAATGTGTAGATAAAATTATATTACGCCACAATATTATTAATAACAAGCCCAATTTCCGCCGGACCATTGTCTGCCATCTTCATTTTAAATGGAAATAGTTCTTGCTTGATATTTCCTTCATATTTTTAATTGGTAAAGAGGAAAGTTATTGCAAATTTTATTCTTTACAACTTTAATTCTTACTATTATAGTAAAATTGATGTTTTGTAATAAGAAACTAATAGACATTTCAAAAGCATTTATTGTAACTGAGTAAAATGATTCCGGTTTAGCCATTTTTAAAACAAATAAGTAAAAGTAAACAGAAATTAAAATTCAGCATTATTAGGATCGAGAAGCGTGGGACAATTGTGAGGCACAACACTACACCACGGGTATGAGAGATGAGCGACTGGCGTCTAAGCTTTGTACACGAGCTGTTGTGTTCTTTGTGTCATTCATTGAACATTGTCTGCTGATTTTGTCGATATTGTAGCCTGCTGGAAGTGCTGCTCTAGTTTTTTGGGTTGGTGGAGGGTCTGGACAGCAACAAGATGCCTAGAAGGCAAGTGCTGCGGAGAATCGGTAATTTTTCTAATATCGTGGGATGGAGTGCGCGTCACTTGGTCAAATTACTGAGGACGGGCTCAAAAGAATTTTTATCCATAGTGAGGTGAGCGATACAGATGGCAGGGAACGATGCGGTTGCCTTTTACCTCAAGCCCTAACTGCATTCAACTCACGGAATGATTTTATTTTAATTAATATTGCTATTCAAAGATTACAAGACAATGACGACTTCAAAACTAAGCAGACATCAAGTAATATCTAAATATTCATGTTACTTATTAGTTACTTTTGTAATACCCCCTGTAAAAAAATAGCACTTACCCATCGACAACGGGAACCGCTGAAGTCTGACTGGCGCCGGCGTCTATCACCAGCGCCGTCGACTTCCCGTTGGCGAATGCTGCCAGCACAGCATTTTTGACAAGAAAGAACGCAGGAGCCTGGTATTTCTCAAAGAGCAACTCGGCCAGCTTCTCTCGGGCGGTGCGCGAGGTCCACACGGCCTCCGTGAACAGAGCCGGATGGTGTTCTGACGGCGAGCGTATAACCTGGAATATATCTATTATTATTAACTTATAATTAATAATAATATATCGTCACGCTATATTCCTTTCGGGGTAAGCAGAGATACATTAGTGGTTGTATCCATTTTGCGCTTATATGTTGCTCCCAATATAGCCAGTAGCGCAGCTGATCTATCTCAGGGCATTTACATATGACATGTAAAAGATGAGTTCCACCAGGTTACCAAAAAAAAGGCTTGCTTGATAATAAAAGCGACATAATAATCACCTTAGCATAGCAGTAATCCAGCATTCTCTCAAATAAGTCCCAGTTGTCAATCTGGCCATCTTTCATATACGTCAGAACCTCCATGCCTGGTCGAGGCACATGAAGTTCTGTGACATCAATGTAATGTCGTAGTTCGTCACCAGTTTTTGTGCCTGCAATAACACATTTTAAATAAATTATAATTATTTTTCTATTCCTATGACAAATCAATATTGGGGTAGGTAGAAAGAATAGAACACAATTTTCTATATACCTGCAAGTTTCTTCAGCTTCCTTAACATTAATTAGTCCCTTCATTAAAACTCTTTTAATGCGGTCTGTGTGGATAATCTCTATTGGCCTCCACTCTTACTTCCGCTCACATTCATATTGTATATCTTTTTCATCATTCACCATCTCCACATGCCTCGAAGCATGCTTTTGTGCATGCTGTCAATGATACTATCTCCAAAAGCAACTATTCTACATATCTCTTCGTTCTTAAAACAATCCGTAAGCTGTACTCCACGTATAGAAGGAAGAGATCGCATTTATTTACTTTTCTTCTTTTTATTTTACACTGGCTCGACATAGTGACTACAGAGTACCTGATGGTAAGTACAGTGTAGTCCAAAAACGAAAGCGACTATCAAAGGATGAAAATCCATTGATAGTCTACATCGTCATGTCAGCCCACATATACCACGACTGAAGGTCTCTAGGTATATGTGCTACTGGATATACACAAGCTGATCCCGAAATGCGACAAGCTGAAACTGGTCACTATGACGGGCTTTACACCCATATACTGTGGTCGCGATCCAGACGGGCACCGACGCCCTACCACCTCACTGCTGCTCATTTAGCACCACCCAGGAGTCACGTGTAGGGAAACTAGGGTAAAGCCTACGGACGAGAGCAGCTTCGACTCCCAAATACTTACATGTGATAACTTGGAAAAATTGCCTCAGGACAATGGTGTTACACCATCAACTAATAGTTTCAAAATCAGACTGGATAAATGGCTCTCCCTAAATCAGATTTTAACTATGGTCAACACAGTACTAGAAAATATGTGGTAGTTGAACACACCAGCTGAGAAATAGGCACATCAACTAATAGCATCTCCTCTATTATTGGATAATAATATTA
This sequence comes from Automeris io, assembly GCA_036320925.1. NCBI lineage: Eukaryota > Metazoa > Arthropoda > Insecta > Lepidoptera > Saturniidae > Automeris > Automeris io. The sequence continues at coordinate 7,623,278 of JAUDJH010000017.1, forward strand.
TTATTATTTGTTTATTTATTTACTCCTCAGATATAAGGATGTGCTGAAACGGCACATGAAGAAATGCTCTCTGGAAACATCACAATGGGAGAAGCTTGCTTCCTCATGGGCAGACTGGGGGAGACTCATCAAGTCCAGATACTTTGAATTTGAAGACAAGCGGTGTTGTGAGTTAGACTCGAAGCGTGACGAGTTAGAAGCCCGGCTACCTGCGGCTGTTAACTACATTTATATAAATGGTATGCTCTCAAGCCCTCAATAGTCAAGAGTCTTCCTAAAGAAGATAGGATATGATAGGATGTGAGTCACGTAAGAGCACACAACCGGAGAAATTGGTGTTGAAACAGTCGCTGTGGCTGAATCTGGCTAGGATATCATAATAATTTATTTATAAAATAAATCAGTCTATACTGAGCGTAAGCTGTTTCATTACATCCATATCACCTATTATTTAAAAAAATACCAAAGTATATAGTCAATAACCAATTTTGTAAACTTATTTATTATTAAGTAGTTAAAACAATTGATAAATGTCTGTATCCTTCTATTCCACATTCTTTTAGTTATTTGTTTTTATAATTGAGAACAGATGATTTTTTAATTAGTCCACAATTTGAGCTGGGGTTATGTCTTCTAGGAGATAATTCCAAACTCTGACAATAGAAAGTGTTTATGTGGGATATATATTGAAGAAGTTGGACTTGGCTTTGTGTATAGTTATGCTATACTCAAGTTTCTATTATATATTACATTTTTACATCAAAGGCAAACTTATTAAGCTAATTTCAAGGAACATCTATAACTCTCAGCCAAAGAAAACATGGTATAGGCACTTTTTTTTGGGTAAACCCATCTGATGAGATAATAGCGTAATCTGCTTCCACCAGTTATGACCGAAGATAAGCGTTTACTTGTAGTTCACAAAAAAAATACCACTGAGTCTCTTACAAAACTTTAACCACAAAATCTAAACCGGCGTCACGGTATTGAGGGCGATATTAGGCTAGGTAATGCAAGGTAAATTACATAGAAAACTTACCGCATTGAGTGACGTTTCCATCAGGCACCTTCTCTTCGGGTTCCGGCACGTGTGTGGCTGGACCGATTCCGACCACAGCTGGAATATCGGCTTTTGGCGTATCCTCCTGCGCGTAACCGACGCGTAAGGAATGGTGGCCCGGGTCGAAGACCAACGCGCCTATTTCATCGCCACCGTACAACATACCGTTCGGCCCACTCATTTTAAGCTTTCGTAACTAATTTCATAAAGCAAAGTATATTTCTAACAGTAATACAAGGCGATCAACGCTTCTGTGTTGACCACAGACTAATAAATAATGTGTTGACTTAACAATTGTCAAATATAAAGTAATTATAGTGTTGTGCCTTTGTTACACTATTTTTTAATCGATTATATCGTTATGCTATATACGTTACGGGTGAGCAGAGATACATTAGTAGCTGTATCCATTTTGCGCTTATATGTCTTGACAGAGATGGGCAAAATGTAATCAGATTAATGATTAACGATTACGATTACATTTCGTAATCATTAATCATGATTAATGATTAACATAATTAATCAAAAAAGTAATCATTTTTCGGTGATTAAGGATTATTAATCTTTAATCGGATTACAATTAATCATGATTACTTTTATGATTACTTTTCTGTTTGATACGTAAAATGTGGTGCCGACAGCAGAGCGGCGCTCGCCTTTTTTTATTTATAGTATACGACTACTACTAGCTAAACTGGCGAATTGTGTACCACCACATAGTTAGGTGTTAGGGCGATTACCCGAACTGGGTTATGACCGCAGTACAATAGTGCAAAGACCAGCATAGTGACTCGCTTCGACCTGACTACTTTCAGGATCAGTTCGTGCTCGGTGGACATTACGTAAATCCAACGAAATCTAGTTAATCATTGATGATTTTACCATTGTTCTGAGTGATTCCTGGACTATTAGAACTGATTATCAAAATACCGCCCATATTTTACTGAAATACCGTCTCCAACTCGATAATCTACGCCCGCCTTCGGGATGGAGATAGAGAGAGCAAGATAGCGCAAAATTTTAATTGATCAGAATAAGACATTATTTTCTCAAATTTACACAAGCTTCTATAGCGCAGTGCGCAACATCACCTTTCTCGGTCATCCGTCTCTCTCTACCGACTCGGTTTCGTCTTTGATGTAAACCGAGCCGCCGCGCCGCACACGTTCGTATCGTATTTTGAATTTTAACTCATAATTAAAGTTGAGATATAGATTTAATTTTTTTTCCGGATAACTGTCGTTCTATCTAATAACTTTGATTCTTACAATAAATCAGCGGGACACATACATAGTTTTTTTTCTCAGTTCGCTTCATTTTTTTCGCATTTGACTTCCATATTCTTAAAGACTAAGGAATATAGTACTCAGAAAAAAAGAAGCAAATCGACATACGGGCACGCGCCATTTTTATCTCACTAAAAACGCTTTTTGGTTTACCAATATATATATATATATATATATATATATATATATATATTGTTTAATGAGTAATAAAAGTAAAAAATAGTAATTTCATTCTGTTTTAAAAATTTAACTTTAACTTAAAGGATTGCACACAAAGTCTTTGGCCATTATCAGAAGTATTCTCCATCTCCAAGGCGGAAGTGGATTATCGGGTAGGAGTCGGTATTTCAGTAAAATATGGGTGGTACTTTGATAATCACTTCTAATAGTGCAGGAATCACTCAGAACAATAGTAAAAGCATCTATGATCAGCTAGATTTCGTTGGATTTACTTAATGGCCACCGAGCACGAACTGATCCTGAAAGTAGTCAAGTCGAAGCAAGTCACTATGCCAGTTTTTTCACTTTTGTACTATGGTCACGACCCAATTCCGGCAATTACCCTACCAACTCAAACGGCTGAAAGCACAAAAAATGGTCCTGAACGTAATCAGGTCGAAGCGAGTTACTATGAGTTGGTAGGTTTATTGGCCGAACAATGTCGTGACTCGTGACCACAGTACACAACTGCAAAGACCCTTATAATAATTATGATTCGCGCAACGAGACGGATATTTGGGAGCGGACTTGCACCGCCTAAAACCACCGGGTGCCAGCACTGCCTAATCTTCGCCTTCGCCGGGCCTAGGAATCCAGATACTTCCTAGGGGCCCGGCGAGCGCTTGGTCTTAGACAGGTCTCCTCCCTGGGAGAGGGTCGTAAAACTACACAAACAATACTTCCCATTGGGGCGGCGTGTGAGCACACACACGACGACACCACCCCACCCTCCGCTGAACGCCACCCTCCACTCTCCGCTGGACGCCACCCCCCCTCTCTGCTAGACGCCACCCCTACTTTCTGCTGGACGACACCCCAACTCTCCGCTGGACGCCACCCCCCCACTCTCTGTTGGACGCCACCCCCCACTCTCCGCTGGATCCCCCCAATCTCCGTTGGATGCCACCCCCCCACTCTCAGCTAGTGCCACCCCCACTCTCCACTGGACGCCACCCGCCACTCTCCGCTGGAAGCCACCCCCCACTCTCCCCTGGACACCCCCCCACTCTCCGCTGGACGCCACCCCCACTCTCTGCTGGACGCCACCCCCCTTCTCTCCGCTGGACGCCACCCCTCACTCTTCGCTGGACATCACCCCACTATTAGACGGAAGTTTGGAGTAATATTTAATTCGAAATAAAATAACTTGAAAAATTAAATAAACGAGTATTTAAATTGGTCTCTCTCTCAGCCAGAACACAAAAGTAATCATTAAAATAATCATGATTAATTGAATGATTACTGTAATCAAGATTAATGATTACCCATGTAATCATGATTAAAAGTAATCAGATTACAAGTAATCATGATTACATTCGTCATGATTACTTGTAATCTGATTATTAATCTGATTAAAAGTAATCATGATTACGCCCATCTATGTGTCTTGACCAGTATCACAGCTGATTGTCGCTCTCAGAGTACTAGTACTTATGATATTTCTATTAGATGCCATGTGGTTATCTTCACGATGTTTTTCTTCACTGGTGAGCATGTGGTGCTTGAATTCGTATTTAATCTGGAAAAATCCAAAGATGTGTGTTGGCCTTCAAATCTACAACTATTCACGCTTCCGCGCATGAAAATCGATCAATTCGGCAAATAAAAAACTTTTAAATATAATCGTTTTATTAAATTTACGCTATCACATCGAGATTGTTTTATAATAATTACAATTATTAATATCTTCATATAATTTAAAGTGTACATTGTGTAAAAAGATTCGAATTTATTACGTAAACATAAAAAGAAGTTACATTGAATGTGCAATTTTGTTGACACTTAAACATAATACAAAGTTTATTTCATACAAATGTAGATAAATTATTACAAAAATCAATACTCAAGACTTACACATTTAGACATTGTATAGGAACTGCAATAATCAAAGGCTAAGTTACATGATACATCATAAGATTGATTGATTATAAAAAATTCAGTACGAAAGTCATTCATTCAATAGCTACAAGATAAAATATTTTATCATATTACTCTAAAATATCATCCTATACGTACGTAATATATCTATGTATATTGCTAAAAAGATCTCTCGAATATATTACAGACACATTTTTTCTAAATATTAACATTGACTACTACAAGGGTGGGTTTGGGTAAATTTAGGGTTCCTTTGATACAGACTAAATGACAAATACAGCGATAGTTCTGATTTCATACGTAGTCTTATTTTTTTTACTAACATCTTGTACAATCACAAAAATAACTAAATGTAAGCCAGTAAGTTCTAATTTATTTATTTGTTTGTCTGTAGCAATTGCTTACTAAGTTAATTCTTGATAATCACAGTTGAAATAAAGTTAATTGAAATAAAATAATCCCTCATTCGTTGCTTTCAAACTGTATCACTTGGCACAAATAAGTTTTAACTACACCAATTACAACAACTATTTAGGTCCATAAACAGTAATTAAACTTAAAATTAAACATTGATGTAAGCATCAATATTGTAAAAACAATGCTTTTTTAAATCTAGATAAGATAAGAATATAAAGACGTTTTTTATTGGAAACATACATATATTTTTTAAATTCATAATTCAACGACCTCATCATTACCAGTTAAACATAGTATCCTGGTATTACCATGACACTAAGTCTATAAAAAAATCATGTCAGAACGTAAGAAGAAGAAGAATATTCAAAATTATCTTAAAAAAAAGTAACTGTATTCTTTTTATCGGTAATAAAAATTAATGCTCAACACTACGCTCCACTGCTATAATAAGCGCCATCTTTCAATGCTCCATTTTATTTGTAAAATTTTAAGGGAGATTTATATTTAAAGAAAAACATGCTATATTTATTGAAAGTATTCTAATGTAATAGTCTATAAAAATATTAGTGAAAATTCAAATACACCACTATATAACTTTATGAGATCACTTTTGGATTCATCACGAGATAGATAATATATTTTTGTAATTTATATGTATTTATATATGTACATATATATGTGTGTATATACATATATATATATATATATATAAATATTTTGATTTTATTGCATAGTTGCAACTTGCATGTAACGTTCTGTTAAACCTAAAATAATTTTGCAATTAACCGGAACCATTGAAAAGCAGTCCTTTAGGCCTGTCTCGCCGCAGCTACCATTTTTTTATATCGAAAATTCGAAAAATACTTGGATATAATCCAAAGATTATTTTAAAATTACACTTATCTTAAACATCAATATACTGCTAAAGTTACTATCATCAAAAATATGTATTTTGAGATTCAATACGTTGTAAATTTTAATAAATGCAAGTAAAAATCACCTTTGACCGTTTCTCTATACTACATTAAATTCATAGGGTAATTGTCGACATAAGTAAATTACGACGATGAAGTGGCCATATCGACTTGGAAAAATTACTTTACCCAAGTTTTAATGACATCAGTAACAATTAACACGCGTAGCTTCTTTGGCAGTCACGATCGTTGAACCTATGCCCTAAGTTTAAGCCCACATATGGCGGAGAGTAATTTGTAACATTTCGCTGTAATTTATAAATCAAGGAGAGATTATTTCTTGACTAAACTGACTGCTGTAAAGGCAGTACGTCAAAGGAATTAGTGCATACAGCCGCGAACGACAACAAATAAAACGTTTGTATAGATTTTTTTTTTCTGAATTTATGGCTTTATTCCAACAACTCAGCCTTTGTGACTTCGCCAATAACAGTGTTGTATAGATTTGTATCGAGAATATTTCGACATGCTGTTAACATTATTAAGTGCTGCCAATAGTATATGTTGCTTCATCGGGAAACAGTCCATACAAAGCTACACAAACCAGACATTTTGCTTGCTTTCTACCAAAATTGCTACTCCTTCAACGACAAACTAGTATAATGCTCAAGTTGTAACGCTATTTATCACATCTGAATGTTACAAATCAGTGTCCAACTTATGGTTTGATATGAGTACATTAGCTAATATATTGATCTATAAAATTACCTACACAAAATGATAATTAAGTAGGAAAACCTGCCTGGAAATACCTACGTATATTGAATTAAACGAATTCCTGAGTATATATTACGTCTTACAAGCTAGTGAAAGTATTATAATGGTGAAGCAGGGTTGCTTAGACTGATGGCAGTCTACTTTAAAATTTTTAGACTACAATCGATCGATTCATGTAGGTGAAGGTATGTAGATGCCGCAACTATTGAAGTGTATGTACTTTGCAAAAAGTTTCATTACATTTTTTTAAAATAAAATAAGGTATTAATTTCTTTTCAGAAAAATTAATGAATGTCAAAGAAGTTGTGCACTACGGCTGTTTTGTGACAAATATCGCTCGTTCTTTTGATAGAGTCGCCTTTATCAACGTGAACTACATATGTAGTCATCAAGTGAAGATTGTAAATCGACCGTTATCGGCCAATATAAAAATTAACCCTAAAACTTTCGCGATCGACCGTTTAAACGCATCTCCTGTAAAGATTTCGTGAAGCTTATATACCTAGACACGTAAAAGCTTTAAATAAAAAGATCACGTCTTGACAAAAATAGTACAGGACAGATAGAATGACGAATGGTGACAATAGGCTAAAAGCATGTGTATTTTATACCTAATCATACATATAATTACCAGCACATTGATGCATTTTCTGAGACCTATATTCACCAAACCAGTATGATCATGGAATGAAGGTTCACTGCAGTCGACAACCAACATTGACGGCACTCAAAAATGGTGCAGCCGCCAAGCCCCCGTCCCCATCCGATACCCCAGCCAGAAACTTGCAGTTGGTGCAATCTCCGCAGGTACAGTTGTCCGTGAGGGTGCAAAGACCTCTGGCCGTGGCTATGGCCTCCCACTTGATTTGATCGTCTAAGGTTCCGCTCCGTTTTAACAGATTCTGCGAATAAAGTGTACTTTCGTAATATTTATCTTTTTTATCCTAGGCATAGTGACCCAATATTTTTTTTTATAACTTATAGGCGAACGCTTGACCTCAATCACACCTGGTGGAAGGTGAAGATGAGTCCGATGATGAACCGCGTCCGCCTAACAAATGCCTATTCATTTTTTTTTGAAGACTCCCAGGTCATAAGATCGCGGAAATATGGCCGCTGGTAGCATATTCCACTCCTTAGCTGTTTATATGATAGGACAGTGGAAACACTTTCGCCGGAAGACCATTCCATAGCTAATCGACTTGGAAATAGTTAAAGAACTTCTTTGTCCTAGCTGGGATGAGAGTTACCGTATAGCTGTGATTTCGTAAGCCTGCACGCGTATTTCTTTTATGGAAGGGAGAGGGTAGAACAAGGTTCATCTTCAACACTGCGCGTTTTTAAAAGGTAGTAAACAGAGAATATATGACTGATATATACTCCCATTTGATATCAACAGTAAAGTGTTACGTCGTTATGTAGATGATAAGATTCTTCTAAAAAATTATGGAGAAGTATTACTAAAATGAGATATTATAATTATTTGCTATAAAAACATTCGATATCTATGGGAAGCAGTCAGCCCCAGATTTCGAAATTTTTCGAGGCGAAACAAACTACTGTAAGATGACCTCCCCTAGCCCCTCCAGTACATTTATCTATGTTTTTCAGCTATATAGATTAACCCAATGAAAAAAATGCTTACAGCACTTTAGATATCTTGTGCACTACAACTATGTAAAAATGTAAATATTATTCATCCCATAAATAGCGATATATTTACGAAAAATTACCTTTGACTTTGTATAACTTAAAACTTGGTATGTCTTATGAGACTTTTGAGTTCACTTTTAAAATTTCAAAACAAAGGCATGTACAAATTTTCAGGCCCGTGATTTTTAGATATGTTATTCAGTGAGTACGCTGGAGGAAGTGCTCGTCTACCACTACTAGAATTTGGTGTCCATCCTGACCTCCCCCCATAACCAGGCTTGAAAGCAGCTAATCGAACAACTCTTTAGAATATCTAATACCTAGATACATATTTCTGATGTCTGTTAAAAGTTATAAGTATCCTATCTACACATTCACGGTTCTTATTTATAATCTTTGGTTCAATCAGTTCAAGTTTTATTAGAATCTCAAATATCTTTCGTACCTGCATAACTTCGACGTCGCTAGCTTTCCACATGTCCATGTCCCTCAAATACTTCTCCGTTTTGGCTCTTATCTTCTTGACCTTCTTCAACGGTTTGTAATTAACGAATACGTCTTCACTTCCTGCTAATGAGTTCTCATCAAATGCTAAAGAGTTTGCGTCATATGTCGTCGAAGCGTCGTCGAATTCATGGGGATCTTTGTTTGGAGATATTTTGATTATTTCGTCAAGGTTTACTAAAGATCCTTGGTCCAATGATGGCCTTCGTTGAGGTTCATTGTCAACCTGATTATACAAATTGATACCAGAGTCATAAAACTTACAATTATTTTAATGAAGTGTCCTTTTTTAGAATCTTTGAAATTTAAATCTCGAAAAACAAAATGGCGACATTGAAAAGAGACAAACATATAAATCTGTAGATTTAACCATGTGAGAGAATAAGAAAGAATACTTTACATAGATTCTTTTCTACCACATTTGGACTTCACATACACACATCTCTATATTTAGGGGCTTTTCGCCAATACTGCAAACACACCCAATTCTGAGCCCCATTCCAATATTTTGGTACAAATATTTAAATAAGCAAAAATGAACAAGTAAATAATAATGTTAATCATTTTATTACGGTGAATATATGATAGCAAAATTTATTTTGCTCCAAAAAGGCTTCCTGATAGCTAACACTGGAAAGTTAGAAGGAAATATTACACTTTTTATATTCGGTTATATTTAAGGATGGTTTACAAAAACGCCGAACCGAATTTCAGCGAAAGAGCCGTATATTGCGGAAACCACTAGCAAATATGTCCATTCAAACACACAAGCAAAGCTTAACGACTAACGCCAACAAATCTTGATACTTATGATTTTTAATATTTTATAATTTCGGAAACTCGAAATATCTCGCGTTATTTATATCCTTTACACAATACATCATTTATATTCTTTAATGTTTAAGCTTACAAACTAAGTAAGAGCAAGAAGAAGTAAAATCAGCTTTTCAGTAAGGACAGTTTTGTACAGTAAAGACAAAATTCTTACTTCATCATCGGAATCTAAGCAAAGTGTAGATAGATCAGGAGAATATTCCGAATTAGTAATGCCTTTGCTCGTTGATGGTATAGGCGATTGGGGTGTAGTCACTGAAAAAATGAAATTTACGTATTAACTAGTGGCTAGTATATATAATCATAGAGCTTGAAGAAGAAACTTATTTATTTAATATCGATGGGTAGAAAACATAAATCAGGTACGCTGAATTTAACGCTGTCGGTCATTTTGCGAAGCTAACTTTAGTTTTCGAGATATTTACGTGTAAAGATTGTACAAAAAAGACCCAATAATCTTGTTCTTCCGTATATTTCAACCCTTCGTTCATCAAATATTGCCCGGATCCATCATTGGGTCATTGAGGACCCATCAATGTTGATTTTTTCGACTAGGACAGTGTCATAAAAATCTCAATTTCAGGGACGGGAACCATAGAAGTCGGGAAATGGCATATAAAAGCTAAAAAAGGAAAAAATACTAGATTCTTTATCTTCACTCCTCAATGCTAGACATGATAACCATGTCCGTGCTAAGCTCATCATAATAAGTCGCTTGTATGTCTATTTATTTGTATACCTCGCATCTTTCCACTGTGACGAAACTGTATGTGTGTGTGTGAAAGGGTGGGTTTATGGGTGTGTGACTGTAAATTAGGATGGCATAACAACGCTGAGTACCAACGGTCGTAATAAAGCTCGAATTTTTGTCGATCTAGTGTATAAAAATCAGACATCCTCTATTACCTTGGTCAGAACTATTACTGGTATGTATCAGATTTTCAGTTGACGGTTGCTCTTGATAATCTCTGCTGCGAGCTTTGAAAAGGCCGAATTTCGTCGGCGCCATTACCTGCAATATGATAAAAAATTATTTAAATCGACCAATGCAGGTTAATACTGCAGTTTGTCTACTTCTACATGGCGAGAAAACTTCAATGCTCGTACATAAAAATATTGCACAGCAACGACGACTGTCATTGAATTCTCATATTATAGTGGTCATCACCATTCTTGGACTATACTATACTTGTAATCAGGTACATTACAGTAACTATGATATCCCGTATAGTTCAAATCACTCTGTACACCACACATGGTATAAGCGACTATTTATTTTATCTAAAATACCAAGATTTTTGTTTTTTATAAACATGGCAAGGCTAAAAACGCTCTTATAAACAGAAATTATAATTTGAATTGATAATTTTTGGCCCTCACCTGTTTACTTTAATGATATCCTTTTTATTCTTGTGAAAATTTTATTAAAATCAGTTCAGCCGTTCTCAGTAATTTGTTAACAAGTAGTTACCCATTACTACCGTAAAGAATAAGTTATTTTGTAATATATATCTACGAATAATTGGTTTTAATTTATAATGTTTATTAAACTTACCTTTAAAATTGTCCTCTCCAAATTTTATTAATTCTTGATTTACTAAAATTGGGTACCAGAAATTTCCATCTCAATTCCGAAACGTAGTTTGTTACAATTGTATTATAAAAAGGTGTAAACTTGAATTATAAATAGCACTTTCATAAAATATTATTTTATATTCTCACAATATTATAAAAAAAATAATTTACAATTGATTTATTAAGTGAAATATCGTTTATACGAGTAAAAAGTACATAGATGTCCCTACTTCCCAAAACACTGAATTGGGCTCTTTACAGTCTACACATTTCTCCAACAGTCCTGCCAGTGGATTTTTAAATACTATCTATATATATATATATATAAATCTCGTGTCTTGGTGTTTGTGGTCGTGCTCCTCAGAAACGACTCTACTGATTTATATGATTTTTTTATGTATATTTGGTAGATATGAGAATAGGTCGTAAAGTATATTTCACTCACTAGGTAATTATGGTCTCCGTATCCAGATTTTTTAACAAACTTTTTTTAGTATTTTTTATTGGTCATCACAAATATCTATAACCCAAAATTTCCACTCTCCTGCCATATATGGAAAAACGACGGTATTTAAATAATTTGTACAAAGATATCAGCCTGAAATAATTCTTATCATAACGTATCAAAGTACTACTTTCACGCGAACGACGTCGCGGGCATAGCTAGTAATATATTATTAATATATTATTTCCTCTTATTTATTAAAGATATTAATTGTAAAGAATGTTTATGTATTTAAACAACTGTTTTAAAGTTTGTGTAAATTATACAATATTAGAAAATAGTTAATTTTATTGTATTCACTTTAGATTACATTATTTATATTTGGAATATATATTTTCACATTATTTTTTTTACATTATATTTTTCATATTATTTTTATCTAATATTTTCAACTGTGAAGATTAAATTACTAATCTTTACATGAAAAGAGTCTTCCGCCATCTTGCTATTCATAGTTGCGCGCGCATTTTGTTTATAATTCATTTATGTTCGATTTTGTTCTAGTTTATAGTAATTTCGGCTATGTTACAATCCATTATGGCTTATATTTTCTTGTTATAATTTCAGTCATATGTCAAACAGTTTAATTAATCGTAGCTATATAAAATTCAACCTTACTTGTTCATAATAAGTCATCTGTGTATCGAAGTATATAATTGGCAATTTGAAAGATTATAATGATCCCCAAATTCAATTAGTGGTCAATTAATTAATGTTATGTGAATTCGGTGATAGGTAAAAAGGATTGTAATGCTAATTTAACTTCTAATCATTCGATATTTATCAGAAATTCTAATATAAATTACGAACTTATAATACCTACATACAATACCCGACTGGAAAAATACCGTAAAAAAATAAACACGTAAAAAAAGATATGATTGGGATCATAGATGGGCAAAATGCAATCAGATTAATGAAAAACGATTACGATTACATATTCAATTTTTCGTCATTAATATAACTGCATTTTGCTTATCTATGATTTAAACACTACGGAATCCTCAGTTGCATACACATTTATGACTCCTTTATGTTTTAAGAGATTTAATTATGACTACAGAGCAACAAGATCAAAATTACGACTTCATTTTGTAATTGTTAATGATTAATCAGATTACATTTTGCCCATCTCTGATTGGGATCATGCCAGTCGCTATACGGCAGCAGTGACCACAAAGCAAGTAATCGTAACGGCCCAACAGCAGATGCCAAAATTTGAATGATGCCTTAAACCAGGGGTCGGCAATCAGCGGCCCGTAAGACATTATGGTGCGGCCCGCGCAAGTAAAAGCCGTTTCACAGAACGCCGCACCACAGGCAATAAATTAAATACACGTATAATATAAGAATAAATAAATTACTATTTCATAGTTTTATGTGCGCGGAAGCCGGAAATTCAGTTCAAGCGATCACAGTCAATAAAATGAAAGTAACACTCAATATGGTTAAAAATGCAAAAAATAATTTTATCTAAAAAAAAATTAATTTATTAGATGAAATGTGGCCCGCACCAATATACTCATAATATTTGTGGCCCTTATATAAGAAAAGGCTGCCAACCCATGCCTTAAACAATTAAGATTGATGAAGTACTGTTATGAATTATTTGGTTTTAGACAAATTTAATTAATTGTACAATTTTCCCCTTCTTCGATTTTACTCTTCGTTCAGTTGGTCTCAATTTAGCCATCGCTTATATTTTTCGCTGTGTCACCCCCCATGATTGAGGCTTGTTCTGAGGATATCTAGCATATTATAATGGCAAATAAAACAAATCAGTCATGGAATAATTCTGAATTTATTGAGTACACATTAAAATATGACTTTAAAACTATTTTTACAACTTATTAAATAATTATTACATCATTGAATGAAAGAGCTATGACGCAAATTGAACAGTTTCTCACCCAGCCTGGTAAACCGTTCAATTGTGACTCAATATAACATTTATAATTGACTAGAAAGAAAGACGGATATATTATTAAAAATTGACTAGCGTTATTTGGATAAAAATCGCGACAGTCTTATCAAATAAAACAAAATACTCTACACGACGTCTAGAACAGAAAAAAATGGCGTACATCATACAATTGAAGGTATCCTAGGGGAAGTCACGACACTTAGCATTGAGAAATACGAAACGAAAAACGGAAAAAAATATATTTTTAGTTTACCTTAAGAATATTGTTTCTTTTTTTTTAATTTTGGTAATGAAGATACCGAACACTTTTTCAAGAAAAACAACATTAAAAAAATCTTTTTCTTTGACTTATAAGTCAGTTAAAAAGATATTTTAAAAATAATAATTTAAATTGTCATGTTCAACATGAAATATTATTGTTTTCAATAATTAATAGATGAACTGTAAACATTTTGGATTGCAATAAATTGAGTTTAAGTGAATTATTAATAATAAAGCTTGGCGGTTTACTATGACGAAAAAAACGAAAATATTGGGATTCGTAAAAAGAAAACGCTGTTTTGTACTTATGAGGGTTTGTATGAAAAGGCTCGATATGATCTCAATTCAAAAACAACCGTTATTTCTTTTAGGCCATTTCATTTTTTCGTTTTAATTTTTTTTAAGTATGTCCTTTAAATTATATACAGAAAACTATAAATTAAAAATATATACATACAATTTTGTTCAAATAAAATTAGTTAAGAAGTAAAGGGCACGAAAATAATGTGTTCTTAATAGCTATAACAACTGGTAAAGATTTTTTAAAATTACATTAGTTTATTTTTTAATTTCAAAGATAAATTTATTTTTACAGGCATAGACAAATGTTTAGATTGATGAAAATTTTGGATAAAGCTTTAAAACTAGCTATTGGTTGAATGTTTCTAATTATACATCGTATTTGCATTGTTTTATTGGAATTTTATTTATATCCGAGAGTTTTAAATGAAGCCGCCTCGTTGAAGTTCGGTTCGAAAAATGGACTCTCCCTGAAAATCACAGATGCATCTGCTATGTGCATCTGCCGTTTGCCGTATCTGTGGACAAATAAAAGTAAGGGTTACTGCCATCTAGTAAGAAATAAGAGTATAATTTTTATTAAAATAATGAAAATAAATACTTTAGGTCTGCCATCTAGTAGCGAATAGAACTTTTATTGTAAGAGTTTCAATAATTACCCAAAAGATGGCTCTACTTTTATAACCCTTTCTTAATAGCGTTGTTCTTGTTACTTAGTAAAATTGTATTCCAATTTTGATTACGGTCATTTTTTTAGAGAATTGGAAAGTAATATTTATGAATAATTACAAACTGAAAGGCCGAAATTAAGCTTAACTATGTGGTATGAGACGCTTACAAGATAAATATATACATAGTTCAGTACATATTGTATGAAATTATGTTTAATTCTGATCTTTAAGCTTTTCGCTCTATCGTTATTTAAATGTTTTCAATTAACATACTAAATATACAATCTAAATTTTGGATTGTACGTACGCCTAGTACCATAGTTAGTTGCTAGGCACCAGTGGTACGTGCCGGCGTGAACATGTTAAGTAAATTGTTCATTTCAGAAAAGATTGTCGTAAACGGTTAGGAACTCATGGCCTACACCAGCGTTACAGATAGACCACTATCAACTAAGATATACTTTTAATGAGTAAGCTTTAAAGTTTCAACTCTATATGACTTGGCAGACCATTATGTGTCATTTATTTTTATACAAAAGACATTTATTGTTTAATATCTAATTACTAAATATAATGTTATACTATTTTTCAAAATGAAGCTGTTAAATTCTTGTCCTTTGCTTTTGAGGTGGTAGGGCGACTGCCCGAACTGAGTCGTTACACAGTACACGTGTAAAAACTGTCATAGTGACTCGCTTCGGCCTGTCGCATTTCGGGATCAGTTTATGTACCTATATCCAGTTGTCCATATACCTAAAGACCTTCTATGGTATATGTGGGCCGACATCACGATGTAGACTATTAATGGATTTCCATCCTTTCATGGTGGCTTTTGTTTTTGGGCTACACTGTACTTACCATCAGGTACTCTGTAGTCACTATTTCGTGTCAGTGTATAAACAAAAATATTATTATAAAGATTTGGAAAAATCCCTTTATTCAAAAGATTCATAATTCACTGGCATGTTTCACAAGAATTATTTTGTACTCGTCTATTTCAATTGGATATTATTATGTATATTTTCGTAACGTTTCGCATTTCGGCTACTGATAGAAATAATGCATTACCGTCCTCTGCCATGAACAGAGTAGTATTCCTGCAACTCCTTGAGATAGTTGGAGATCTGTTCCGCTGTGTCGAAGCGCTCGGGACGCCGCGGCCTCGGGTACTGCGCTTGCGCCGCGCACGTCAAAATGGCGGCCAGCAGTAAGATGGCAGCTAGCAGGAAGCGCATTTTGTCTATAAAAAATACATATTCAAACTATTTGCACACGACATGTCTACTTTCCTACACTACATAATCCCAGATTGTATACACATTTATAATTTCTTAATGTTTTAAATGGATTTAATCATGATTACAGAACAAGAAAATTAAAATTACGACTACATTTTATAATCGTTAATCAATAATCAGATTACATTTTGCCCACCTCTGCTTACAGGTATGCTTATCTGATGTAATGTGGTTACTGTGAAATGTCAGGATAGAAAAAAAAATGTTTTATTATTATTATTTATTTTATTTTTATTTTACAAAATTGGGTACCCAAAATGGGTGACATAAAGTAAAAAAATAAAAATATCATGGTATCAAAATACAACATATAAATGCCTCCACAATTATATAATTTTTTTTAATTGATTTGCAACGTATCAAGGCGGCCCTGGTTAAAAGCTATCGGGAATGACACTGCAAGTCGCCGAACCGTTTAATAATACGAAAATTATATCTCAATACTGTCTGTACACTTGAAAGTTCTCATTAAAAGCCAATTACAGGATCGGCAGTAATCCGACAGCTTCGTTATGCCCACGTAATAATGACGCGCGGCATGCTTTATGCTAAAGGTTACCTAATTTCGGCCCTAATCCGAACCGTTGCTATCTACCCGTTTCGGGATAATGCGGCAGGGACGGATTTAAACTTAGGTCTGCAGGGCCCCATAAGGCCACTGGTTCTTTAAACTTAAGTTTGTGGGTCCCATACGGCCTCTGGGCCAAACACCTTCGAAAACCGACCATCGGGAGTCGAAGCTGCTCGCGTCCGTAGGCTTTACCCTAGTTTCCCTACACGTGACTCCTGGGTGGTGCTAAACGAGCAGCAACGAGGTGGTAGGGCGCCGATGCCCGTCTGGATCATGACCACAGTGCATGGGTGTAAAGCCCGTCATAGTGACCATTTTCGGCTTGTTGCGTTTCGGGATCAGCTTGTGCATATCCAGTAACTCATATGCCTAGAGACCTTCAGTCGTGGTATATGTGGGCCGACATGACGATGTAGATTATCAATGGATTTTCATCCTTTGATAGTCGCTTTCGTTTTTGGACTACACTGTACTTACCATCAGGTACTCTGTAGTTACTCGACACAGCAGCTTTCTAATTTTTTTTTGTCGCAGAGTTTGAATTTACGAAATTGGTTGCTGGGTACCGTTTTTTCCCCAAAACTATGTATGACATGGACAGTGATGTTTATTCTATAAATGTAGAAGAATTCCATGCCTTACTATAAATAAAACATGTATAAATTAATTAAAGTTAGAACAAAGAATTTGTGGTCATCGAATTTTTTAAATACAATTTGAAGGACGCTTGACTTCAAACACACCTAGAGGATGGTGAAATTGAGTTCGAACATATATCGCGTCCGTCCAACAAATGCCTATTCACTCTTCACTTAAAGGTTACCAAGTCATAAGAACGTGGAAATATGCTCTTTGGAAGCATATTCCACCCCTTAACTGTTCGCGTGATGAATGTAGAAGCGAATTGTACAACCTTGACATTCTGCGTAAGGGTGCATAGTAGCGTCAATTTGTTAAATAATCTGGAATTAGGAACAAATTAAAAATAGTTGCCCTGTAAAGCTTAATCTAGGTTTAATTTTTTTGATGCAAGCAACCCTTATTATCGGTTGTCTCCTTAAATGTTCCCGACTCAACCCACGCGCGTTTGGAAGTTTTAATTAAAAGTCATTCGCGCCAAGGGATCGCTTAGATGCGGTTACCGAGATACGATTGAGTCTATTTCAGGTAATTCTATCGATACGTAACTTGCTGTATTTCCTTTTCGTAACACGAGTTTATATTTGACTTTAACTTACACGGGGGTGGCGGCTGAAGTATACTGGATTTGTAATCATATTAAATAAAATAATATAACCAACGCTATATCCCTTAAGGGGTGAGCAGAGATACATTAGTGGTTGTATCCCTCCCTGCCGGCAGTGGTGTCGGCCATGCTGGCAAGGCATGACAACTGGAGGGCCGTGCCCTCCTTCTGTGAGGAAGTCATGTCCCAGAAGGAGGCTGCAGAGCGAGAGCGGCAGAAGGCCGCTCGAAGAAAACACTGGGCTGTCGACAACCGCCCCGGCATATCAGTCCCAGCGGATCGGTCGAACCACGACCGGCCAGCTGATGTCTTAGGGGTTGTGGCTGTTCAGAGTGGGGGCTCTGAGCGACCGGCCAGCAACTTCCGAGAAGACAGCGGTGCGTTGTGACGCGCTCTGCCGAAGTATACTAGGTGGTGTCGGGGGAGGCGGCGTCTCCCCCCGTGATTGTGCCTGTCAGGCGCGGCGTAGTGGGGCTGAGGCGATTTGATTACAGGACCCGCAGTCCCCACTAATTTGCAGAAGTAGTCACCTTGGGGTTTTTAGCTGGTAAAAGTCCGGCACACCCCGGCTCCCACCCCCTTCGCGGCCGGGACGGTCCTATGAGGATTTTCCCCAAGTAAAAAAAAAAATGGTTGTATCCACTTTGCGCTTATATGTCGTACAGAATGTGACCCGTAGCGCTTGATTGTCGTTCTCAGGACACTTACAAATGAAATTTCTATAACATGTCAACAATTTACCGGAATTGTACCGGCTAAAACCCCAAGTGACAACTTCTGCGTATTGACGTGGACTATGGGTCCTGTAATCAATTCACCAGAGCCTCACCGCAGTTCTTCATATATCTATAAACCTCTCATTGTACATGTGGGCCGACATGAGGGCGACTGTCAATGAATTCCCATCCATAGATAGTCGTTGGAACTACACTTTACTTTCCCTCAGGTGATGTGTAGTCACTGTGACGAGCCAGTATAAAAGGTCCTTAGCATCTGCTTATTAATAAAACTGCATCACCAACAACCAAGCTATTAATTTCATACACAAGAGCTAGTCAAACAGAGCGCGTGTGTGCAGACTCTTCAAGCTCTGAAATTGTAATTAAAATTACCTTGTATGTACAGTGACGTGCATAGGATATTTGGACAAGGTAGGCAGAATTCGCGTAATTAATTTGTATACTATATTATGTAGTAAATATATTGTTTTCGTATTGTTATTGATTCATCCATGTGTGTAATTGTTTCTAAATATGTTGACTATAATTTTCTTTTTTCTAAAAGAAATATTAAGATATTATCTTATCTTCTTATATACAAAAATGAATCGCTAAATGTCTTGATAAGCGCGAAACTCGAGAACGGCTGAACCGGTTTGGCTGTTTTTTTTTGTTGTGTTTGTTGAAGTCTGGGGAAGGTTATTACGGAGAGAAAAATTAAAAAAATTGTCTGAAAAAGTCTAAAAACACCACTTTTCTATATTCTCATACAAAAAATTCGCTATAAGTCATTTTGAACTTTAATACCATGTCATAAAGTTTAAATGTTAGTGGACGGGTTTCGGGAAGGCAAAACAATCGAGTGACGTATAAATATTAATGTCAGTGTTTGTCAATTTTTATACATATAGCATTAAGGCCAGGTTCCTTCAAACAATTTTCAAAAAACAGCCGACGGGAAAGCTATTAACATTAAAAAAACAAAGTTACTTTGTTTTAGAGAAATAGGGCAGAACAAGGTCTGCCGGGACAGCTAGTTATTTCTATATATTTGAATGGTATATACCATAGTATATGAGTGAGGGGATATCCCCTCCTTTAATATTCCTCATTTGCAAAATCGTACACAACGTAGTAGCGCAACTGATCGCCGTTCTCACAGCCCTTAGTACACACGAAATTTCTATTAGACGCCATGCGGACTACCTCCCGATGTTATCCTTCACCGGTGCGCATGTGGTGCCTAAATCCGGACTTAATCTGGAAACATCCAGAAATACCTGCCAGGATTCGAACCTACGTCCGTTCGCGTTTCCGCGCATGTAAACCGGCTCTTTAGGCACTAGACCAGGGATCGGTAACCTTTCGAGTCGGAAGAGTCAAAATAACAATTTACAAAATTTCAAAGTTTTTATCCTCAAAAACTTCAAAAATTCTTGCCTATAATAAATAATACTTGCATAAATATAATTTTTACATAAAAAAAATATATATTCATTAATATATAAATGTTACTAAAGAATGTAACCTGTACTTAAAAATAAAAAAAAAAACCGTGACATACACTTGAGCAAATATATTTAAAGTGTTGGCATTGCTATGGAACTAAAGAGCCGTAGCTTCACATTCTAAGGCTGGATTTACATCAAACGAGCGAATGCTCATTCTATCCCCACTCTATCAAATTCGGTTACTGTAAACAGACATCGAGCGTTTTTTCGTTGTTCTTCCTGCGCTTGCAAAGATTCTATAGAATATTCTAAGAATGCTCGTTCGCTTTATGTAAACAATAATAGAGCGTGGGAACAGATTTTTAGAGCGTTCTTGCGTGTTCGGACGCGCTCGCCCGCCGGAGCGGGTTCTTCAAAGCGTTCTTGTGTTCAAGCGATCTCGATCACTGATCTGAGTATACTCATCGATTGAACTATGTATTGGTCTCAAGAAAAATATCTTTTTATGATAGAAGCCTACCAAAATTCCAAATGTCTGTGGGATCCGACGTTTGAACACTACAAAAATACAAATCGCAAACAAACTGATTGGCTGGAGATTGCAAATATACTAGAATTCAATGTTGAAGAAGTAAAAAAAAGATGGACTCACTTCTCGCATCTTATCGCTGAGAAAGGGTATGGTCGCAGTACCACAGAATTAACACGAATGCGCAATGAGCATTCGTTCGGCCGCTAAACACCTGAATTCTAGTTCTTTATTCTCATTCTTGCTCGTTGATCGTTTGGTGTTAACGCTAAGAGCGATATTTCGTTTACACTAAAAGAGCGAGAAAGAATGCTCTTGTTCTAGCTCTAGCTCTATGTTCGTTTGATGTAAATCCAGCCTAAGAGCTGCATTTGGCTCGCGAGCCGCAGGTTGCCGAACCCTGCAATAGATCAACACAGCTATGAAGAATCATTGATATAAATTAATTAATTTAAATAATAACCCCCTTTGCGTTTGAGTACTGTAATCATGACCCATTTTGGGCAATCGTGACTATCTTCAAACAATTAACCGATATTATATTAATATTTGTCAGTTTCGTTTCACCGTAAGGCAAAGGCTTCCCTTTCCTTGTCCACAATATTTGTGGAATCCGTGGGAAGGGGTTTAGACATGTAACCCATTGGCGGGCGTGCACTGAGTGCAGAGAAGATGCCTGCAGCATCAATCTGGCATGCTGTATAGCTTAATCGGCTCTTACGCGCTTATGACTCCTCAGTATGATGAAGATGGAGGCACTTTTCTATTCTGGCGGGTAATACCATGGCTAAATATATTATGTTCATTATTATGATATAATTACACTTTCACGGTATTATTTTAATGGCAACCACAATATATAAAAGTAATTTTAACAGACTCTAATATAAAAGTGCAATCAAAATCCCCATCTATTCAGAAAAGAGGTTCGTTTATCTCCAATTTTCCGAATATTTTCCGAGCATACCCCTCAATAAACTCGCGAGAATTGCAAAGTGAACGTTCAACAGGTTCTAGTGATGTGATGGAGTCGTGTGTAATTATCGATACAGATAAAACGGAAGAATTCGAAAAAATATTAAAATGTGCTAGTTGACTGTGTTGGCACTCTGGTTCTGCGTGTGATTTCAACGCATAAAATTGTAGGATCGATCCCCGTAGTGAATAAATATCTGTATGATTTACAAATTGCTGTTCTTCCAAGTAGTAGACTTTAGAGAGTCTGCTGCCTGGATGAGAGGGTGGCGGCGCGTAGTGTACAATGTTTACATCCATCCATCCCAGAAAGGAAGCCTGAATAGACCATTCTCGTCCAGTTGGCCGTGGCGCTCCACGGAATTTGGTTCCTCAGGCCCGGATGAAGTGATTAGAAGGATACACACATCGAATAAACAATTTCATTTTTCGGTAGGACAGAATGCTGATAGCTGGGATAGGTTTTTATTTATTTTATTTATATAGGACATGGGGGTTGCCAGTGGCCCAATACACTATTCTATTCATTAAATACACACATAATTACAATAAAAAATTTACAGTTCCTATTAAGGTATCCCCCAACATACATTAGAGTGACCTGTTTTGTATGAATATTAATAAAGTCAACATTATCAGTTTAAAAAAAAATGCGTTAATAACAAAAAGAAAATGTAAAGTCAGACAAAATAATACAATTTCAACATATAAATAAGATTCCTTTACAATTTCACCGGGCGAGGTTGCTTATCGATATCGATGTATTTCAAACTCGTCACTATTCATGATTTGACGGGCGAACAATAGTTACGAACAAAGTTCCAACCACCGTAATGGACTGACCATTATTTTCCGTTTTAATATTCCTTTTAAAAACATATTTTAACAAATTGATAATGAAACGATGTTTATTAGCTTTGGACTGTCGCATTCAAAATTAACACAAACTGTTTAGAAAAAAAAAACGAAGCGTCGATTAGGTCTAGAATTTTCTGATAACATATAAATGATTTAGCACTAATATAACGTTATATCTACTCATATTACATCAGCAATTGATCATTTACTATTATAGAAGATAAGCTGACTAAGTCCCTAGTTGGCAAAGTGTTCTGATGAGTTATTTAATTTTGTTCCACCTTCTCCCTTCCATAGTAGAACCACGCGCGCGGGTTTACGCAGTCACAGCTATATGGTAACTCACATCCCGGCTAGGACTAAAAAGTTCTCTAACTCTTACTGCAGCTGAGTTGTTGAGCAGTGGAATGGTATACGGCGAGCGTGTTCCCACCGTCCTATGATATTGTCTCCTTTAAACGGAACGAGAAGAGAGATTGATTGATCGATTGTTTTTTACCATCAGGGTTGCTGTGAGGGCAGCGACCCCGGTGTGTCAGACTCCTACTGACTAAAAACCCTTGGGGCGTCCCTCTAGTTGCTCCACTCGGGCCTGGGAAACCAAATTCATCCAGACGCCCGGGGGCAAAAGCTTTGTTCAGGCTACCTCTCCGGAAGAGGTGGAAGTAACGAGCCCACCCCTTCAAAACCTCACTCTCAGGCGGTGCGCTGAACACTGTGCACCGCCTCTCTCTCATCCGGGCAGCAGACTCCCTCAAGTCTACTGCCCGGCAATGATTATGTCTTCCGAAGCTTCAAGCTAACTATAAATAAATAAATAAAATCGAATAATTGAGTATAGAATAATCGACGCTTATACATATTTTTTTGTATTTAACCGTTTTATAAGAGTAAAGATTAAAAATGCCACATGTTTAAAAACCCATTATGGGCCGTCAGGGAAACAGTAAGGGTCGCCCCCTGGTGTGTCAGATTCTCACTGGCTAAAGCCACCAGGATGTTCCTCCGTTCACAAGGTGCGCCGGGCTAAGGGACAGAACAGGCTGAGCCCCTAGACCGCGGCCCGGCGCATGGTGCCCCCTAGAGAGGGCAACACCATACAGTGTAGGAGGGGTGGGAGAGAAGAGTAGTCACCACCCCTCCACCGCCAAGTGGTGCGTGGGAACACGCACAACATCACTGGAGTATCGCCTAAGCGACTGTCCCCTCAGACGGTCCGCCATGCACTCCCTGATGTTTAGCCTCATACGTAAAATACAACAAAAATTACGTAAAGTAATTTACACAAAATACAAAGTAAATATTAAACATATATTTACATTAATTTACTTTATTAATGTATAACAAGAAAATAATGTAATTAGCAAGTAAAGAAAGTTTAAACACGAACGCGTTATAAAGTTCGCCGTCACACGGCGCCATACAAAACAGCACGTTCCGTATCTAGTTACAGTGCTGCCAACCGTGAAAATAATATCCGACGCGCTATGAATTCACGCCTTTGAGTTGGCCACACTGCGACATGGTGCCTTTTATTATTCAACATCTGCATTCGTGCAGAAATTCTTTAAAATATCTAAAGCTAGGTGTTTGGGGTTATTTCTTTTATATTTATATTCTAAATATTATAAAATTGTGATAAACTTTTGCATTTATGTTTCACCTATCTATCTTCTATTCTATATATATAAAGTGACTTGTCTGTTACATCATCGTAGGGATTAAATTATTTACTAAAGCTAGAAACATTAAATTTAGACTTTAAGTTTTTTTATATGACATGAACATAATTGCCTAAGGGTGATTTTTTTATATTCCACCCTTAAGAGGGGAAATTTAGGAATTTATATTTAGTATATTTAGTGTCCAATGTGACCAATAGCAACAAATCCCATAGCTATGCCTAAAGAACGTGTAGCCGGTAACTATCCATTAGGCTACCACAGGCAAAAAGACTAACGAAATTCAAGCTTATTAAATATAATCGGAATTTTACTTTCGTTAATTTATATTCATGATTTTAAAACTTTTTTAAATATTAAAAAGTCAATTAATTTAATTTTATTAATTTAGTTTAATTGAGGTTACTTTGTGTTTAAAACATAGTTGGGCAAAATGTAATCATATCAATGATGCAAAATGTAATCGCAATCGTTTTTCATTCATCTGATTATATTTTGCTCATCTATACCTACAATATTACTAAGGACAAGTCATTTTAAACATTGCATAGATAAAAGCGTTTATTATAATATAAATACTCATACAATTAAGCAACAATAAAATTTTATTAGAAGTACTATGGTAACAATTAACTCCCTCGTAAAGATCCTCAGAGATTTAGTTAATCCTCTCAATTAAGTTCTAATTAAGGAGAAATTTCAGTAAAAATAAATCGTACATTTATAGGACGTGTTTAAATTTATTTTCTTAAAATGTTTATAGCCCAATAACCTCATGCGTAATTTATATACGCCTTGGACGGCGCATTTTTTCAAATGCGAGCAACATATCCATGCGAGAGTGGTGTATTACGTGTTCCCGTACACCGCCCCGATGACCTTGATGACGCTGATCATGCCATTCTGCAGAAATATCTCTTCACGCTTCGCTTAAATGACATTATATATGACGGTACTATATAGGACGGTACTATATAGGACGGTACTATATAGGACGGTACTATATAGGACGGTACTATATAGGACGGTACTATATAGGACGGTACTATATAGGACGGCGGAAACACAGTCGCCAGAAGGCCATTGCACAGCTCAATGACTCGGCAAAATTAAGAATTAGAGAACTATAGTATTTACATATATCGGAGTGGTAGGTTTTCTGGCATTTTTGAGACAGATCTTTTCTAAGTATCTAAGGAAGAATTCTATGTATCTTATATTTTTGCCCTCACAGATAAATAGCTGTCTAATTAATATTTAGATCACGCACGTCTCGTTTCTCGGAATGAACGATGTTGGTAGGGCGGCATCTTTGATGTTCACGTACCATTGATGATTTATTTGATAGATAGTCCATTCGTAAGAGCACCTCGAGACTATCTCTGTGTTTTAAAATTATAGCCGTGTGATATCTAGAAGCCTAGATATTTGTAGTTCAATTTTCAGCCTAGTTCCGTCGTAACAGTATTTTTATGTAAACTTTGAAAAATAAATAAGCATATATTGGTAGACGTTAATTGACAATTTTAAGATAAGAAATAACTGAGACATTTCTATTTCGGAATTCTGACTCAGTCCTTAAGAAAATAATGTTTATTGTTGACATTTTGAATGATATAGAAGTGGGCTTATGTCACTCAAAGCGGAAATCTTCCTTGTCCGAACAATATAGAGTTTGGCACTGCGAATTTTCACCGAATGATATTTTTCCGCAAATTTGGATCAAAATTGTGACTGTGATTTATTAAGAAGGGACCGGTACATACACACGGAAACGCGAATGTTTGTAAGTTACTCATACCTCTGTTTTTTCTAGATTAAGTATGAATTTAGACATTACTTGCTCACCGGAGAAGAAAACCCTTGGAAGGAAGCTTGCATGGCATCTAATAAAAATGCTACGTGTACTATTGCTGTGAGAACCGCGGTCAGCTGCGCTACTGGTCACGTTGGGCACGATATATAAGCGGAAAATGAATACAGCCACTAATTTATCTCTGCTCATCCCGTAAGGGATATTGCGTGATGTTACTTTATTATTTTTACCAGTGAAGCAAACATCGTGAGGAAGCCCGCATGGCAACAAGAAAACTACATCAAAATCGATTTATCCGTTTAGGAGTTGCGATGACACAGACCATCTTACATAACCACAGATACACGCGTTAAACTTAACTATCTTTTTACATCAATTAAAAACAAATGAAAAGCAAAATTTGACGTAAAAAGCCGAGTTATAAACATAGCTAGGAAGTTAATATTATTAGATAAATGAAGATTATGATTTTTATCCAATAAAAGATTTACTTTCAAATCAAAGAGTTTTCGATGCCATCTCGGTAATGAAAAATGGCTGGTTGTCCATTGTCGCATGGGTATATATAGAGAGCTTATTAAAATAAGATTTTATCAGCAGATATGCGGGGTCTCGCAGTCTGTGATATGAATGTGGGTTGTGGGACGTATTCTTAAGATCATTTGTTAATTGAATCTCGAGACTTTAGGCTGGTTAGGACGAGGGTATTTTTTGTGATATTTTTTAAGTTTTACAAACAGACTTTTGACCTCAAATACAACTGGTTGAAGGTAAAGATGAGTTCGACGATGGACTGCGGCCACCCACAGCTCTGTATACAAGACGTTTCAAGCCCGTCGTTAGTAATTTTCGTTATTTAGTAGTCACTGATTGACGTTAAAACCAACGACCCAAGAGACGCGCACTTTATCCCGCGCCGTGAGAAAAATCACCATTCTCCCGCAACACTTTGCCATCCGAGCATTTTGTTACTCACCACCCAACACCAACCCTACCACCAACCCAAAGGACAAGAATAACACGTTCAGAAGCCCACAACAACCACTAAATTTCTGGGTAAGCAGAGATACATTAGTAGGAAGGATTATTAGAAGGAAGGAATCAGCAGGATACATAATTCTCCATTAACTAACAGCATAAGTATCTGGGGTCGTGGCCGCTCAGGGTGGGTGCCCTGAGTGACTGGTTAGTGAACCTCGAGAAGTAGGCAGATTATTGTGACGTGCTCTGCCTAAATACAATGAGCAGTGTCGGGGAAGATATCTTCCTCCGAGTTTGTGCCCAGCGGGCGTGTCGCAACGGGGCTGTGACGAATTGATCACAGGACCCGCAGTCCGCGCCAATGCGCAAAAGAAGTCACCTTGGGATTTTTAGTCGGTACAAGTTCGACACACATCGGTCTCGCGCAACGCCCCAGTGCGGCCGAGACGGTCCTATGAGGATTTTCCCCAAGTAAAAAAAAGAGCATAAGTATCGTGCTAGAGCTCTTTGTAATGATCTTTATTTTATTTTATTTTTTTACATTTTAAGGGCGGCCAGTGGCCAACACACTACAAGACAAGAAAAAGCAATCAAAAAAAAATGCACATCAATGTGTTGCGCCGTTTAAGGCCACCACATCGTGCATCGAAAATACAAACAATACTACTTACAAAACAAACACACTAACAAATAACAATAAAACAATGAAAGAGAAAACATAGGCAAATAAAAATCATATTAACAACTACGGCGTGTCCCTCAACCACCCGATGATTTTTCTATTAAAGACCGGCAGACTGTCAGCGAAAACATCGATAGCACTCTCCAGTTCGTTAAAACCGCGAGATAACCTACAAATAGGCGAATTATAACCCAAGGATGTCCGAGCATAGGGTGGGACGAGCAAGTTTACTCGGTTCCTGGGGTAACGCAGGGGCACCCTAAAATGGAATCGCTGGAGCAAAACTGGGCAGTCTGTTGCGCCTCGAATAATTTTATAAAGGTTGGTCATATCTGATAACTTCATTCACTTCATCTTATTGAATTAGTTACAGACATATTGATAATAATTGAGTCGGTGGAATTATTAATACTTTTAGGGAGTGTAGACCAAGAACGGCAATGACAGCCAAGAGACGAAAATCCGTTGACAGTCGCCATTGCTATATCAGCCCACATATACCACGACGAAAAGTCTCTAGGTATATGAACAATTGGATATACACAAACTGATGCTGAAACTCGTCAGATCGAAGCGAGTCTCTATGGCGGTTTTACACTTGTGTACTGTGGTCACGACTCGGTTCGGACAATTACCCTACCACCTCGAAAATCTAAGCTACTGTGCAGCGCTCTCAACAACACTATCATCAGTTACTTGACAGCGCAATTGCCTATATGGTATGCTTTTCTATATACAAAAAGAAAGAAAGAAAAAGTTTATTTAGGCAAAGGAAACAACACACAAAAAACATATTTATATAAAAACAACAATGAAAGAATAATACATAACATCACATCATGTATCCTGTGTGCTGCTACCCATCTCAAAGAGCACTCGGCTCAGCGTGTGCTGGGCGACGCTGCACGCGCCATCCAGCGCTGATTTTCAGCCGACGCTCAGGGGAACCGATTGCGCGGACGTCGCGGTGCTAATGCAATATTAGATATAAATGTGTAGATACACAAAATGTGTCTGATATACCTTTATTTTAATATGTTTGGTTTCATTAAGCTTTAGAATCGCCTTCGCTAATTGCATTCCTTTGTCAATAATTTATAAAGTGTAAGAACTTTTTAGCAATAACCCAATAATCAATCTTTCACGATGACCAATTGTTATATGTAAGCAATTGCTATGTAGTTTTGCCGTCAACACACAGGCGTTCAAACCGGTCAGTTAGACCCAAGCCTGTGAGAAGAGAAACTCGGTAAGACAGTACGTTCTGGACTAGTAACGAGTCGACACTGAACTTTATCAATATTCCCTCCAATGCAATATCAATTCCGAATAATATAATTACTCCCAAAAATTCATAAAGTGTATTCCTGATCAGAATCCGATATATATCTTTTATCATCATCAGCCTATCCTAGTCCACTGCTGGACATAGGCCTCTCCTAACAAGAGCCATTGAGCCCAGTCTTCTGCTTTTTTCATCCAATCCTTTCCGACCATCTTTCGCAGGTCGTCGCTCCACCTTGTTCGGGGCGCCCCACGCTACGTCTGCCGAACCGCGATCTCCACTCAAGAATCCGTCTTCATCCATCCAGTCATTCATCCATCCATCAGTTCTTCGGCATATATGGCCTGCCCACTGCCAGCTTGCTAATACGGAGAGCTATGTCCACAACTTTGGTTATCTTTATACATGCGATATATATTCTATGTTGAGGTGTAGTGGGAACTCAGCGTCTATTTCTGTCAGTCACCTCTATTTAAAGGTGACAGAAATTAGTTAAGCTCGTTGGTTTCCATAAACTTTCACTAGTGGCTCCTAGTAGCAAGCAGCACGCAGCAGCCACACCCTGACAACCGCATCAGCTCAGGGGCAAATCCCTGGTTGAATGGGCTTGCACGATGTCTTATCGTGCAAGTTGTTGTTGTGACCCCACGCTTAGTGCAAAAGTCTGCCTATTTAATCATCTTTTCTTTCATCATGATTTTGGCGAGGCAGCAATGCATTGTGAAAGGCCTAGGGTATTGATAGGGGTCAGTTATCAATACCCAGACACTCCACTCTACCTCTCTCTAATTGTGTCGGTACCTCGTCCCATTAGATTAAGAGGGGTTTGGACAAAAGGGTGCTTTTGTACCAGAGCTAGCATTCACGCACCAAATATATCCTGCGCAATTGACTGTTTCCGAATATTTTCATCAGCAAGCTCATCTTCGCCGAATGGGGCCGTAACCCAAAACGTAGCGTTGTGTGGGGCAGATAAGTCGCCAAGGCCAAAATCGGCCATGATATCATCTTCATCATATATTCTTTGTTAGGTATATCTTTGGGTATGAGAATAGTCTTTTTATAAATTCCCTAAATTTAGCCTCGTGGTTGGAAAAAATGTAATTATACAATGTTTCTGACAAAAATAATTTTATAATATCATTAAACGTGCTTAAGATAACAATTTTAGAGTTCCGTAGTACAGAATAGAGTTGTATCTTAAGTAGATTTTTTAAATAACAGCGGATACTGACGCTGTCTTTCATTGATTAATAAAATAAATATATCTATAGAAGTGTATAGTTATTTAAATAACGCGTATTTTGTATTGTAAATAATTTTTTAGCTAAGATTTTAATTTTGATTACCGATTTTTGCTTGGTTTTCGTTTATGTTTAAAATTCGTATTTAAGTATTGCTATAATATTTAAAAAGATAATATGAAATTAAATATAACTTTATTCAAATAATAAGCCCACTGTCATGCATTATTGAATTATTAAAAAAAAATCTGCCGTGAAGCGCCGGAGATCAGTCGAAACTCAGGTAGTTGCTCTTTTTGATATAATAAGGTACAGATATATAATACTGCAACTTAGCGCTGAAAATAGGTTGACAATAATAAAAACAATAAAATGCTGTAATCAAATAAGTGAATTTGGTTTATAGACCAGAAGATATCGAGGGGTGAAAGGCTATTTGGCTTAAGTGACATTTTTTGCTGATATAGTAATATATGTATATATTTTTGGAATCAGTGTTTTTACCGATTCCATACTATATCACCAAAAAATGTCGCTTAAACCAAATAGCCTTTCACCCCTCAATATGTAATTAAGAATTTTAGTCCTAAACTAGCTGTCCCGGCAGACCTTGTTCTGCCCTATTTCTCTAAAACAAAGTCACATTGTTTTTTTTAATGTTAATAGCTTCCCCGTCAGATTTTATTCTGCCAAAACCTATTGGCCTGTCGGCTGTTTTTTGAAAATTGTTTGAAGGAACCTGGCCTTAATGCTATATGTATAAAAATTGACAAATATTTACATTAATATTTATACGTCACTCAATTGTTTTGCCTTCCCGGAACCCGTCCACTAACATTTAAACTTTATGGTATGGTGTTAAATTTCAAATTGACTTTTAAATATTATTACGAATTTTTTGTATGAGAATATAGAAAAGTGTTGTTTTTAGACTTTTTCAGACAATTTTTTTAATTTTTTTCTCCGTAATAACCTTCCACAGACTTCAATGAACACAACAAAAAAGAAATCAGCCAAATCGGTTCAGCCGTTCTCGAGTTTCGTGCTTATACACATTTAACGATTCATTTTTATATTATAGAGAAATAGATGATTTTATTAAATGATTTAATTAATTATGTTGGTAGTAAGTTCCAGCTGTGGCTGTGATCTTATGATCTTTTTACATCTCGATATAGTGACCGCACCAGATCTGATGCTAGGAATCGTTCAGACCAAAAAACAACTACAGTTATTAACAGTAAAGGAAACAAATCAATAATCGTAGTCATCATGCTTTGCTAAATATCTTTTCACGCTTCGTTTAAAGGAGGCAATATCATAGGGCGGTGGGAACACGCTCGCCGGCAGAGCGTTCCACTGTTCAAGGGCTTGGCAAAAGTAAGAGTTAGAGGACTTTTTAGTTCTAGTCGGGATATGAGCAGTTAATTTAAGTTTTAATGTTTGAGAGAGATAAGTCTAGGGAAAATGAAAGTACTTAGAAATGTTTTACCCATTTTCAATGGTGACAGCCCTTGACGTTGCAATTTTCGTTATAAAAATAGCAAACAAATCTACCCCAGAAATCTCATTTGTAATTGAAGGAAGAGTTAAGTACTTAATTCCTTTAAAACTCACCTCAAAGTAATCCGGCGAACTTTGATGGGTTTAATTAACGGGCAGATGGGTTCGGAGGCAGTTGGCTTCGCGACGGTTGGGTTAAGAATGGTCCGGAGCGGGCTAAAGTGCGCCTTTTATGGGCCATGTGAGTTTACCATAAGCGACAGGTGGGCGGAGCGACCGGCACAGATGCATGGAGCTGCCTTGCATCAACATTTTTATCTAAAACTTTGATTTATTTTTCTAGGTGGTAGGGCGATTGCCCGAACTGGGTCGTGACCACAATACACAAGTGTAAAGACTGTTATAGTGAATCGTTACGTCCTGTTGCAACATTCCGTCATGGTATAAGTCAGCGTCAACAAAACGACGGCGATGTGCTGGCTGAGAACCTTCTGTGCTCGCCCCCTAAGCCCGGTTAAGCTGTATAGGCCTGTCCCAGCCCTCAGAAGTTAGTACGTTACAAAAAAAAGATGACGATTGTCGATGGATATTCATTCTTTGGTGGTCGTTACCGTTCTTCAACCGCACTGTTCTTTCCATTAGGTAAAATGTAATCACTTTGTCAAGCCAGTATAAAAAAAAAACGAATTGGACTCTGTCAGTCGCTGTTCTGTATATGTTTGTATGGAA
The DNA here is from genome assembly GCA_036320925.1 of Automeris io. Classification (NCBI taxonomy): domain Eukaryota; kingdom Metazoa; phylum Arthropoda; class Insecta; order Lepidoptera; family Saturniidae; genus Automeris; species Automeris io. Next base: position 7,655,625 of record JAUDJH010000017.1, read on the forward strand.
AGGCTTCCAATGTAAACGACTGTGTGGTGCTATTTGCTGTCACGAACGCAAGACACACTGCCTATCAGGCGCAGAATGGATTTGTCCCGTAACAATCGCAACCATTATTTGACCGCACCGTGCTTTTCATCAGGTGCGGTACAGTCACTTTATCGAGCTACTACATAAAAAAGATTATGCTTGTTTGTTTGTATCTAGGAGGTCAGCTCCGAAATTATTTATCGAATTTATAATAATAATATATCGTCATGCTATATCTCTTTCAAGTTGAGTAGAGATACATTAACGGCTGTATCCACGTCGCGGTTATATGTCGTAACCAATGCGATCAGTAGCGCAGCTGATCGCCTTTCTCAGGCCACTTAATTATGACATTTCTATTAGATGCCATGTGGGTTTCCTAACGATGTTTTCCTTCACCAGTGAGCATGAAGAGCCTAAATGTGAAATGAAGAGCCTAAATGTGAATTTGATCTTGAAAAACTCAGAAATATTTGCTGGGATTCAAGCGTCCAACCATTCACATTGTTGCTCTTGAACACCGGTCCCTTAACCCTTTGAGGCCACGCTACGAAATAACCACTTATAGTTGACACTCGAAAACCACATAGCACACAAAAGAAAGTCTCAAAAAAAATTTTTTTTGTACTTATCCTAGTGAAGTGAAATTCCATAGAGCCACTTGGTTCTATAAAGCATACTTTGGTAAAGTTACCAATACCAAAAATAATCCATAAAGGTATAAAAATTACTAAATTATGAATAACGTGAATTCACGCCCGCGGGCGTCAAAGGATTAACCACTAAGCCGCTACAGCTATGCAACTACATTTTTTTTACAAAATTTAGAAAAGACTTTTAAAATCCATTGCTTGTATATTTCCCGTTCCCACAAGACATGGGAATTTTGTGAAGTATGTTGTTTAGTCTAAAATACCATAGTAACCACGTTATTTATAAAACAATTGATACTTTGACATACAAGAAAAAATATACCGATATATTAACGAAGCCAGCCGCTTATTATTTATCCTGAACCGTCTCATGCAACAAATTGTTCCTGAAACGGACATATGGTGACCCCGACGTGATCTACGTCACAGAAAATTATAGCAACACCCCAGGACGGCGGGGTTGTGAAGTTGTACGAAGACGGCAAAATAGAACGGCGGAGATTTATCCAAAGCTACGCTGACAACGGGCCACTGCTACACGCGGGTAGCAGCCGAAGCAGGCCAAGAACTTCAGAGCGCGCGTGGGCGTTCTCCAAATACCAAGTTAAGTGAGCTGGCTAAAACTTTTTCATTCCAATTTTTTGTTCCCACTTACCATCTAATTACCTAATTCAACTACTTTACCTTTATTAATCGTTTATTAAATGTAAACAAATCTGTAGAAGGGATATTAACTAACAAAATGAGTGAATCAGGTCACTCGGAGTATGAGGAAACGAAAGAAACCGAGACATATAAATTAAAAAAATTAATATCTAAACGGGGAATAGTTAAGCGGAAGCTGACTATATTTAAAAAATTCCTTGATTCAGTAAACGTAGCAGAATTAACAGCAGAAACGCTTATAGACATTCAACTACGTATGGAAAGGATACCAGCAATTTATGACGAATTCGAAAAAATACAGGATCGCATAGAGGCGATGTGTCTTGATGGGGACGTAGACAATCAGATGGCAGAACGGGAGGAATTCGAAACATCTTACTATAGATTAACCGCTAGGGCGAAGTTTCTTGCAGAACCAAAACAAAAAACATCGCCTCCCCAGCAGGACAGTGAGTCCATTAAATACCCAGAAATAAAAATCCCGACCTTTAATGGCGACATAAAGCAGTGGTTGGAGTTCCGAGATACCTTCGATGCACTTGTTAACCAAAGTAAAATGCAACCAATTATCAAATATAAATATCTTCGCAGTTCATTGGAGGGTAGCCCCGTAGAGGTGATAAGTTCGCTTGAATTCAACAATGAAAGTTATGCTCTCGCATGGCAAACATTATGCGAGCGCTATAACAACCCAAAACCCTTAGTGTTCAACCACATACATGCTCTTTTTGATATTGCTTCTGTCGAGTCAACTTCACATTCAATTAGAACTCTTCATGATAATATTTCTAAGCATCTAAGAACCCTTCGTTCACTAAACGTACAGGTAGAAAACTGGGACTTAATTATAATTTATTTTCTACAGAAAAAATTTAATCCAGAATTAAAAGCTAGATGGGAGGACAAAACGAATTCTAGGGAACTGCCTACGTTACAACATTTCCAATCTTTCTTGAGGGAACGTGCTGATAAGCTCGAAACAGCAGAATCAGCAGAGTTCACCGGCGTCAGTGGCGGCGACGAGGCCGCGAGTCCCTCCAGGAAGGCTATGGTAACCACGTCCAAATCCAATAAGGTACAATCCAAGCCTTATTTGAAACAAAATAAATGTCCCTTGTGTTTTGGTCCGCATTTTATAACTCAGTGCCAGAAATTTCAAGCATTAAGTGTTAGTGCTCGAATCCGAACTGTAAACAGACTACGTTTATGTTTCAATTGTTTATCTGGCACACATATTTTTGCAAATGTAGGGCAAGTACCTGTCGTTTGTGCAAGCGGAAGCATCACACGCTGTTGCATAGAACAGAAACTGATAACCAACCCACTAATCAATTAATGAACATACCAAGTTCAAATTATACCAGCGAGGAATCACATATACCATCCCAATCTAATAACTACCAATAACCAATGCTCAAATACAACTTTAACAAGTAGCGTTCCGAGAAACGTTCAACCAACACACCAACCGATATCTGTTATACTTTCCACGGCCCAAGTACTTATCATGGATAAGTATAACCGGCCTCAAAAATTGAGAGTTCTGTTAGACTCAGGCTCACAATCAAATTTTATAACAGAAAATGCGTGCAAGAAACTGCAACTTGATAGAAAAATGATTAATATGCAAGTGATAGGCTTAAACAATAATGTATCGAACGTACAACATTATTGTAATATTAACTTAAGCTCATTAGATAATATATATACAACTAATATGTCCTGTTTTATCGTGCCCAATATCTGTAAGATTAACAGGAATATTCCCAACAAAGAATATTTTAAAATACCGTCGCGATTCCAGTTAGCTGATGATGAATTTTGGTCACCATATGTCCGTTTCAGGAACAATTTGTTGCATGAGACGGTTCAGGATAAATAATAAGCGGCTGGCTTCGTTAATATATCGGTATATTTTTTCTTGTATGTCAAAGTATCAATTGTTTTATAAATAACGTGGTTACTATGGTATTTTAGACTAAACATATGTAATAATTATCTCTCTTTCTATGCTCCGCATATACCATGTCTCAAGGACGTACTAGGAAATCGTCATATTTTTCCTATTTTTTTTATTTGAGTTATGGTTGTAATATGAAATATGGTTGTATTCTATTCCTTTAGCAGATGCTGACCATTTTAGGACAACTCTGTGCTACTATCAGATGCGTAAGAACTGTCATGCCACTATAAAAAATAAATAAAACATATCGACTCCACAGCTGTCTCAATTCTTTTATATTGGCACGGAGAACGCATCGGTAGATACACCCCGCAGCTCGAGACTTTTGGCTTTTTGTAATTAAGCACTCGACTCGTTTTCATACAGCGACGTGACGAGACCGTAACGATTTTTTCAAAAACCCACATGGCATTTAGCAAAAATGTAATATGTACTAGTGCTGTGAGAATGGCGATTATCCGCTTAGTTACGCTGGGCACGACAGACAATCGCAAAAGGGATATAGACATTAATGTATCTTTCCTTGCTTTAAGGCTAGAATTAGAAGTTCATGATGCTGTCTCCGCTGCGAGTCGTTACCATTGACAGCTCCTCGTCTTTGGCTGCTTGGATGGCGTCCTTTAAGTTGGTATAGTTACGTGCTGCAATTATTGTGCTTAAGCGTGAATCGTTCAAGCCGTCTGCAAATCTTTTTATTGCGAATTTTTCATTCAAAGGTTTTAACACTGAGTAATTATCCGGGTTATCATCTGCCTGCGATATTGTCAGATTGGTGAATAAGTTTTCTAGTTCTGTACCGTACTGGTCTATTGTACGCCAGCCTTGTGTTGCATTTTGCAACCTTGATTGTATTGCAGTAAAAGATTTTTTAGTAAGTAATGTACTACGTAAATCTCTGACAAGATCGTTTGTAGATGCATAATCTCTCGACATACGTAATTTTGCATTCTCTGATAATCTACTCTTCAAAACAAACTTAATTAATAACTTTTTCCCTGTTTCTGTTAACATCTCTGCGTACATCTCTATTGAATCAATGATACTTTTGATGGTATTTTCATTACCGTGCATTACATATATTATGCTACTCGCTGTTTTTAAATCGAATTCCATGGTTAGTATTTTTCTATTTAATTTTGGATCACAAAAATTGCTCTCACTGCTACTACTATCTTTATCGGTTTCCGGCTTTTCTTCCAAACATAAACTTTTAATTTGCCAATAATAATAATTTATTTCTGTTTTCAAATTTTCTATCAAAGACAATAATTCTATGCTATTCCCTGGTTGTCTTATCAATGTCAATATTAAATCGTTACTTTTCTTATATATTAGTTCTGTTTCTACTAATTTATTTTTGATAACGTTCCCTTTATACCTAGATTTTCCCTTTTTAATTAAATACTTTCTGATTGCTATTAACTCGTCATAACATTCTTTTAAGCTATGTACCATGTCCTAATTTTACATAATACTAATACATATTTCATTGCTTAATATAAAATTATCATTATAATTACTTATATATCTATAAAATTATAATTTATTGTTTTTGTAAATGTTTACATTACTCGTTACTAAATTTTACTTGGTGGCTCGTGCCGCGGCGATTGGAATGCTCGGCGTCGGCGCAATCGTACACCGGGCTCGCGGTCGCACGTGCTGCCTGCTGCCTTTTCCACGTAATTCCAGGCCAAGTGATTCACCTCTCATATTATGTTGAAATAAAATAATTTTCGTCATCTCTTTACTAGATTTGAGAATCCTGCCTGGGGTGGGTCTGGCTGCGTCTAGAGGCCAGACTCTGCTTCATCTCGCCGTCCTTTGAAAGATGCCCTTACTTGGTTAAGGGTGTGTTGTCCTATCTGCTCCTGCATCCAGGACTGATGACAGGCTTTGTATGCTTTATACGCGAAGTACAGGAACATAAGGGTCACTAACGCCAAGGTTACGTACACTGCGACGCTGATGGAGCTTACGCGGTCCGCTACGGCTGCGTTGTTTCCTACTGCATTTTGATTGATGAAAACGTCCTCCTTTTCCACATTTGATCGGCACATATTGATTTACATCTTATTCACTCGCGTACTCCTTGGCTGTACCCACTGGCAGGGTCGCCATGAGATGTTGGGAGTAGACAAATTAGACGTCCGTACTGTAATGATGTCTTTATTATGTGCGCCCCGTGCAACGGATGCGCATTTCCTTATATACTAACTTACACATACAACATACACACACTGCAAATCGGCTACTTTAACTTTTCTTAGAGTTTACTCTAACATTCCAAATAATTTTATTTGATTAGTATCCCCAAGTTCGTAAAGTTATTAATAAGTTAAGAATACTTAAGCTATACTCAAGCTTGGGCCATAGGAAGTAGGTATATGGGCGCCCAGGCCCGGCGAAGGCCAAGCATGGGCAGTGGTGGTACTCGGTGGTTTTAGTCGGTCAGAGTCCGGCACACCGTCTCGGCGGCCCCCACTGCTGTCCTAATGGTCCATGAGGTTTCCACTGGATTAAAAAAAAGGTACAATCAAGCGTCTACTGTATATTCAGTTGCTTATCTATACTAATATTATAAAGCTGAAGAGTTTGTTTGTTTGTTTGTTTGAAGTTTTGTTAAACTTTGAACGCGCTAATCTCTGGAACTACTGGTTCGAATTAAAAAATTCTTTTTGATTTGAATAGACCATTTATCGAGGAAGGCTATATAATATCACAATGCAATTATTAGGAGCGAAGAAATAATGGAAAATGTGAAAAAAACGGGGAAAATTATTCATCCTTGAGGGCTTCCATTGCGTGCGCTGCAAAAACGGTTCAAGATACCAAAAATATATGTATGAAAGAATTATTCCTCTTGAAATGATCTAAAAAAATGTCCGCGACAGTATATGTCTGTCTTTTAAGATTAAGTCACTAGAACCGTTTTTATGGTAAACAAATTTGGTCGAAATTAATGCATTATTTGTTAAGAGTTGTATCAACGTAATAATATTAATCTTTATCCAAATAAATGTGTTGTTGATTAAGAGTATTTAATTGTGAACAAAATTGTCTTTGACATCACTTAATTTCAATGAACATCTTAGAAGATATTACAAAACCTTATATAGCAAAACAACGTTTGCCGGATCAGCTAGTCATAATATAAAATAGATAATGTCATCGACAGCGTGTACAAAAGCATGCTTCGATGGTTCAAGCACGGGGAGCGGATGAATGACGAATGGATGACAAAAAGATATAAAATATGAATGTGAGTGGAAGTAAGGGCCGAGGCCGACCGAGACTTACCTAAGCAGACAAAATAATTCTGATGGAGGGTAAGTACGCGGAATTGGCGACAGTAAATGAAGGAATAATAAATATTAAGGAAGCGAAAAAGATTTACAGATTGAAGTGACTTTTTATTCTATTTGTCTACCACAATAGGGATTTGGCATAATGATAGATATTTTTATTTTTATAAAAGATAAACTTATTTTCTAACCAAAGTGTAAGCAAAGACAAAGTTCATTTATTTATTCACAATCATTGAACAGCACACACAAAAAACATTTTATATACGGTACAGTTTACAAGCTGTGCCAATTAAACAATGATAATATTTAAAAACTGCAAAAAAAGTTGCATATATAAATCTCCGTCTAAAAGATAAAGCGTGGCGGTATCCTTATTATTTTATATCAAATGAAATTTTATTAAACCTGTGCTGTGTGAACAAACCTTTAAATGAGATATTCCGTTTAAAGCACAATTTTACGAACTTTTGATGAATCTTAAATAAATTCGCGGTGACATTTTATAGCTTCACGCTTAATATTGAACGAGGTAAGCGGTGAGCGTATATGCAATCTTCATCACCACTCTGCGTTATTATTGTTAGTGACAACCCGCACGTGATGGGAAGTACAGTTTATTTTATTCATACAGGGGCTACCAGTGGCCCTATACTTACTATTCCATTCTCAAAATACATTTTTTTTACACTGGCTCGACATAGTGACTACAGAGTTCCTGATGGTAAGTACAGGGTAGTCCAAAAACGAAAGCGACTATCAAAGGATGAAAATCCATTGATAGTCTACATCGTCATGTCAGCCCACAATTACCACGACTGAAGGTCTTTTGGTATATGAGTCACTGGATATACACAAGCTGATCCCGAAACGCGACAAGCCGAAACTGGTCACCGTGACGGGCTTTACACCCATGTACTGTGGTCATGATCCATACGAGCACCAACGCCCTACCACCTCGCTGCTGCTCGTTTAGCACCACCCAGGAGTCACGTGTAGGGAAACTAGGGTAAAGCCTACGGACGCGAGCAGCTTCGACTCCCAAAACAGACAATTACAAATGTACAGTTCCTATTAACAACACAACGCATGTTATTGTTAACAGGGTTGTTGTGACCAGTTTTATATTAATATTATTAAAAGACAAGCTTATTAATCATAAATAAAAAAAACAAAAACCGCCAACAATAATAAGAGAAAGACCAAACGCCGAATACGACTTCATAGAGGTACATACCAGGGATGTTACGGAGCTTCGACTCTGAACTCCGATAAGTCGGAACTTCCGATTGTTATTATACCTTCGGTTTCGACTTCGGTTCCGAAACATTTTAATCGGAGGTATTCGTCGGAGGTCACCACCACTGTTGTAGTCAATTGATTTGATTTCATTTTATATGTTGTTAAAACATAATATCAATTAATCAAACAATCAATGCTAGTTAATATGAATACATTTTTAAAAAATTGTTTAAAATAAAATACGATTAAAATTATTAAATTTAAAACTAAATGTACATTAAAATGTATTACTGAAAGGTTTTGTTTTACATTTACATCAAATATAATAAAATAGAAAATAACACAAAAACAGCCCTGGAGCAAATTTGATTTAACTAGTTTAACGGGAAAATGTTAATAAGAGACATAGCAATTTTTATTTTCATTGTCTGGATGTGTGAATTTATTACTTTCTAATTAAAATGTTCACTAAATAATATCTTTATTTGTCATTAAACAAAACTACTTTCTTCTGCCATCACTTGTGATTATTGACATTGCCTCCTTAGGTAATATTATATAGGTTGCTGAGGAGTAGATTTAATTAAATGATTTTATTAAATGTATTGATTATTGATAATATTGATTGATTTATTTGTTATGCATTTATAAGCTTACAGACAAACGGACAGGATAAGATCTTAAATATGCAAATCCAATAAAAACAAGGTGAATCATTTTTTATAATAATTGCCAGCCGTTGTATACCACGGGTTGATATCGGTCGGCTTTATGCCGTACAACCAACTTTAAAATGCAATTATTTTAATAAATATTACCTATAGTAATTTTTCATGATTTACGAGCAGCCATTTTACCTCGGTCACACCTGGTGGAAGGCGAAAATCAAGCTAATAATAGACCGTGTCTGCCCAACAAATAATTATAGTGGATAAGAGACCGGTATCTATGCGTTTTAACGCGAGTGGTCGTTAATTCGTATCTTAGCACGTACATATCGTCGATATACACCAATATATCATCACACTATATCCCTTTTAAGGTTAGCAGAGATAAATGAGTTGCTGTATCCATCTTACGCTAATGTTTCCTGTCCAACGTGACCAGTGGCGTAGCTGATCGCCGTTCTCACGACACTAATACACATGACATTTCTATTAGATGTCATGCGGGGTTTCCTCAAATGCTTTCCTTCAGCGGTGAGCATATGACGTCTTATCACGCACTGAATCTAGAAAACTCAGACGTGACAGGATTCAAATGTACAACCATTCGCGTGTCCGCGAGTAAATCCCGGTCCCTTATCTAATAGGCCATCAAAGTTACTTACGAAATGATATTATAATAAATTCAATTTTGGGAGTCGAAGCTGCTCGCGTCCATAGGCTTTACCCTAGTTTCCCTACACGTGACTCCTGGGTGGTGCTAAACGAGCAGCAGCGAGGTGGTGGGGCGTCGGTGCCCGTTTGGATCGCGACCACAGTACATAGGTGTAAAGCCCGTCATAGTGACCAGTTTCGGCTTGTCGCGTTTCGGGATCAGCTTGTGTATATCCAGTAGCTCATATACCTAGAGACCTTCAGTCGTGGTATATGTGGGCCGACATGACGATGTAGACTATCAATGGATTTTCATCCTTTGATAGTCGCTTTTGTTTTTGGAATACACTGTACTTACCATCAGGAACTCTGTAGTTACTATGTCGAGCCAGTGTAAAAAAAAACCTTTTGCATAACCGCGTCCAAAATGTAAGGATAAAATTTGGCCATTTATAATAATAAACTTACTGACGTAATATGAACTTCGCGCTGTTAAAATTTTATTTAGAAACTGTCAGCCTATTAATCATCCTTATGATCATCTACAACCTGTTTTAGCCCACTTATGTGCATAATAAACCTAGTGTAAACCATAAAATCCCACTGTGCTGGTAGCGACCTCTATATCTTGTTAATTACAAAGTCCCTTATAATAATTCTTTAAACGTATATTTTCATATTAAGTATATATACTGAAAATAAATATTCATCGATTGAGGTACTAAAATACTATCAAAATAAACTAGAATCAAAATAAAACATTAAGGGCAGCTTGCACCAACAAATTAAATCTAGTTTAGAGTTATATAAAATGCTATTTAGCGCTGATCTATACTTATTGTCTTGCACTAAATCAAAATCTAGTTGTAACAACTCTTAAACTGAAATCATCATTAAGATGGAATCAAACCAACTCAATTAATAAGCGTTTTATACAAGCTTAAACTAGATTAATTCGTTAGTGCAAGCCGCCCTAAATGACTGTTTCCTAAAGAAAACCAACATATCCTTTGTCTGTCATGGGGGACTTTGTAAATCCAACAAAGAATATATGTATTTTTTTCTGACGAAACGTTAATTTCTTTGTGTATTATATATTTGTAACCTTATTATGTTGTGCAGAGCAACTACCAGAGTTTCTTACCGGCTCTTCTCGGTAGATTCTGCTTTCCGAATCGGTAGTAGATTAATTTTCTTTGGACGACTCGAAAGTGCTTAAAGTTACCTATTTCGGTTATTAGCCAAATTGTTTTTTTCTAGACTGAACAAAATGTTAACGGCCGGGACAGGCATTTACAACTCAACCGAGCTTAGGGGGCGAACACAGAAGATGCTCAGCCGGCGAATTTATGGCTTGGGTGGCAATGCAAGGGCACCCTGTGGGTACGAATGTCCACTTGGGTGGCCAACCAGGGAAAGATCCTACCGATGATCTACTAGCGTTTCGGAAGCGACTACTTCGAGAAGAAAATCCGAAAGATATTCAAAGCTGTGTCGGAATGGTATTTTCCAAATTAGATTGGTTAATATTATAGATATATTAACCCTTAACTTGGGAGAATGTTCTTTCTTTCAATATCAAAGTAATATTTATACCGTTTAACCCTTATGTTCCAATGATGTCTAATAGAAACTAACCGTGCGTTTAAAAACTGAGAAATTACCTAAATCTATAATATAAAAATGAATCGCAAAATGTCTTGATAAGCGCGAAACTCGAGAACGGCTGAACCGATTTGGCTGATTTTTTTTTTGTGTTTGATGAAGTCTGAGGAAGGTTGTTACGGAGAGAAAATTTTTAAAAATTCCCTGCAACTGTCTAAAAATAACACTTTTCTGTATTCTCATACAAAAAATTCGTTATAAGTCATTTTGAACTTTAACACCATACCATAAAGTTTAAATGTTAGTGGACGGGTTCCGGGAATGCAAAACAATTGAGTGACGTATAAATATTAATGTCAGTATTTGTCAATTTTTATACATATAGCATTAAGGCCAGGTTCCTTCAAACAATTTTCATAAAATAGCCGACGGGCCGATAGGTTTTGGCAGAATAAAATCTGTTTTAGAGAAATAGGGCAGAACAAGGTCTGCCGGGACAGCTAGTATTCATATAAAAATATGAAGTTTGCGCTAAAAACTTATGGCAATAGGTTTTGTAAATTTTGATGTATTTCCACAGATACACTATCAAGAAAAGGGTTAAAGGGTATTCTGAACTTCAAGTTACGAGAATACCGCTTCTAGTCAATTCGAAATATATTTTAATGTAATTGGTTTTTCTTCGCAGAGTATTTGAATTATGAGAATAAACTCTCAGATGTCCATTGTTATGTAATAAAGATAGAGTCTAACTGAATCTTCGGCCGTAGCTTCGGTTTAGCTTCATTTGGACAAGCTTTGACGTCATTTATTTATCTCTAGGCGTTTTTTATATATATATACCTACATCATGCATATACATATATAAACATAAACATAAACATAAACATGGCATTTAAAAGTTTGAAAAATCATGACATTATTAACTTTTGTAATTATTTATTTACTATCAGGCAAGCAGTTGAAACAGTTGAAAATGCCTTTATCCTGCTATTTCACTTTTTTTTAATTATTTCTTAATGTGATAGAGATAGTATTTGTCCCGGCGATTTTTAAATTGGTCCAAATTTAGAGCTGAGATTACGTCTTCTGGGAGATCATTCCACGCTCTTACAATCCTGTTACTTAGAAAGCGTGAATTGATGTTTGATCGCCTGGTACATAGCTTAAGATCTTAGATAAATGCTGCTACGGAGTTTGAATTTTTTTTTCAAAATTTGGTTTATATCCGGGCACCGCACCCATGGGTTTTCCATACTAGATACAGATTTAGGAAACATGCTCACCGGTAAAAGAAAATATCACGAGGAAAGCTCGTATAGTATTTAATAGAAATGTCATTTGTGCAAGTGTTGTAAGAAGTTCTCGAGAACAGTGATCAGCTGCGTTACTGGCATAGATGGACAAAATGTAATCAGATTAATGAAAATGATTAACGATTACATTTTACGTTTTTTACCATTAATATGACCGCATTTTGGTCATTGATGTTTTAAACACTACAAAATCCCAGATTGTATACACATTTATGATTTCTTAATGTTTTAAATGAATTTAATCATGATTACAGAACAAGAAAATTAAAATTACGACTACATTTTGTAATCGTTAATCATTAATCAGATTACATTTTGCCCATCTCTGGTTACTGGTCACGTTGAGCTCATTACATAAGCTCAAAGTGGATAAAAGGGATATAGCGTTTTTTTTTACACTGGCTCGACATAGTGACTACAGAGTACCTGGTGGTAAGAACAGTGTAGTCCAAAAACGAAAGCGACTATCAAAGGATGAAAATCCATTGATAGTCTCCATCACCGTCATCCGTCAGCGTGACGGTATATTGTTATTATTAAATCACAATGAGGTTCATCAGTCTCATTTTAATGCTTACAATATTACAAACCTTAGACTTCGCTAAAGTTTCGGCTTATTTGAAATTTTTGCCGAAAAGCCGAAGCCTTCGGCCGGACTCTAATCAAAGTGCACGATTAATCTACACGATTGTTAGATATATTTGTTTATAAAATATCTAATGTAAACTTATAATAATTCTATTTAATAATACCAACTTATGCGACAGTTTCTTAAAACAACGTCCGCCATTTTGCAGAATTTCAAAAACAGATTGTTTACAGTGTTGTCAACCTTGACTTAGAAATTCAATAATCAGGGATTTCTTTTAAACAGTCTTACGACTCGTTCCTTTCAATCCTTTCCTCTTAACATTAATTGATTCTTAGTAGCATGCTCCTCGGAAATTCCTAGCGCCAACGCATTAAAAAACCAGTTGCATTGGACTATCAGCCGACTAAAAGCGTGATTTCACTGATTTCTGTTCAACAAATCCAGCTCATCAGCAAATTCTTTGTAAGTGATCTTTTATCTAATACTTTCAAGTCAAAGAGGACACTATATAAAAGAAATAAAAATGTAAAGCAAATTTAATTTACAACAAACGAGTTGACGCTTGACCTCAATTACATCTGATTAAAAGTAATGTTGAGGCGGATGTTTGTGCGCGCTTTCTTAAGGAATACCAATCAATACGGTGTTTCTACTTGGCTTTTCTGGCCAAGCTCTAGCTATCCGTTCTACGAGCTAATATGTATTTCGCCCACTGCCCTAAATACGCTAAAATGCTGAGCTATGTTCTACTTCAACTTACTATGTAAAAATGTCATACGCTGGCAACACTGACTACTTTTCATCTTATAGATTATAATTATTATAAACTAGTCGGTTATTTAAAACTTTTGCCATTGTCAAGTGCACAGACATCGCATTAAGATGTATTGGCTTTTAAAATTAATAATATGTTATCTGTATTTTGTTATATGTGAGAGCAGTTATCACGAGCAATACAGAGGTATTTTACTCTGAAATAAAATTTAAACGTGATTATTTCTTGTATAATGTTACTTTAGACCGAAAGTCGATTTCTTGCCGAAGCCGAATCAGAAGGTTTAAATATCCTAAGAAAAGATTAAAATTGACTTAGAGCCGACGAGCATTCGCTCATCCACTCATGGATACAGGTCGTTTATCCACTAAGCAACCATACCCACTGTTCTATTTCAGTTAATGTATTTTGTTAATAAACAATTTTCATTCTATTTCAGTACCGCATGAAACTTCAGCCAGATGGGAGTCGTACATCTTCAACGACAGAGAGTACTTGATACAAAATCTGCCCGTTAATTGGGAGAATTCCAAAATACTTTGTCGGTAAGTATTTTACGGCAGGACATTATGCTCTTGGCCGGGAATAACCTTCACAATTTTGTCGGGTGAGCGGATCGCGCACTTAGGGTGACTTGCAGCGATATATGGGTTGGGTTGTAACGCAAGGCACGCCCCCCGGTGTGCCAGATTTGCACGGACTAAAAGTCCCGGGGTGTTCCTTCTCCCACGTGCCGAGTGCCAAGGGCAAAGCTGAGCCATCTTCCTTGGCACCCGGCGACGTCTAGCCTTCTGCAGGCTCCACTTACATGGCAGAGGATGGTTAAATACTCGCCACTCCCTCGTACACCTAACACATTTGGCGGGGAGAGTGGTGTAAAGTGCCACCCTCCCCTCATCTCCTTGATTTGTCATTGGAGCGGTGTGCGGGAACACATCGCACACCGCTTACGCCTGGGTCTGGGCGGCGCGCTTGAGGAAGGAACCGAACGGTCATCTTTTAGCATTTCAGAACGCTAACAATAGGGAAGAAAATCTGTTGACAATGTTCTTCCCTATGCGCCTCACATATACCTCCACGGAAAGTCTTTAGGTATATGAATAACTGGATATACACAAACTGATTCCGAAATGCGACAGGCCAAAGCGAGTCACTATGACGGTCTTTACACTTGTGTACTGTGGTCACGACCCATTTCGGGTATTCGCCCTACCACCTCAAACCGTTATATGAATAAAGGATAACCAGTCAAATCAGAGTTCCACTCAGACGCAGCCTTGAGTTTCTTTCGGCGTTTCTTCTCAAGGTAGTCGCTTCCGAAACGCTAGTAGATCACCCGTAGGGTTCGTATTTTTTGGCTGGCGGTCCAATTCGAGGTTCCTACCCACAGGGGTGCCATTGCATTGCCACTCAACCCATAAACTCGCTGGCTGAGCACCTTCTAAGCCCGGTTGAACTTAAATGCCTGTCCTGGCAATAAAAAAAAAAGTCAAATCAGGGAAAAGCAGTGTGACTTTAAAAAAAAAATATTTTCAAGTCTACATTCGTTTGAAAGCTTCGCTAAGACCAAATTACAAACTAAAAGCTCCGAGCATTTCGAAGTGACCCTGCCCCGATAGTCGCTCCTTATCTCTTGTGGATTAGGCACATCCTATTTACGGTGTTGGGATAGAAACACTACGCAACAACTTGTAGGGAGCAAGCTGGAAGGTGTAGTAAGCTCATGATTTGATTATCTTTGATCTACAGTAAAATTGACAGATTTAAAAACTTAAATGCATTCTTCTAGGGGTCATCACAATGGTACCCTGGCGATACTGGACACGAGGGACAAAGCCGAATTTCTAGCTGAGGCCTTATCAGAGTCCCAATTTTGTAAGTTTTAAGCGCAAAGTGAATACAGACCATTATGTATCTTTGTTTATATCCAGGAAGGGATATAGTGTGACGATATATTGTTATAATATTCATGAAAATTTTAGCTATTGAGTCAGTCTGGATCGGTGCTAGAAGAGAGTCAGCGGAAGATCCAGCCGGATACAGATGGAGTCACGGAGTGGAGTTGAGGAGAACTGCAATCGATGTATTAAAGGGCGAAGTAGAAGGAAACGTCGGAAAACATTTTCCAGCCGTAAGTAAAATATCGTAGGGGTTTTTTTACTACAGACAAGCTTGCGCCTAACTTAATCTCGGTTGATGTAAAGTAATGATGAGGCCAACAATGGAGCGCGCTCACTCAACAAATACCGATTAACTTGCCGCTTAAAGATCACCCGTAAGAAGCTAAAAATGTACGCAATCTTGATAGGATAATCAATCGTACTTTTAATAAAGTGTTTTTAACGTTAAAAGATAGTAAAACACCATATGTCCTTGGTTAATTACATTTATTCTACATACATAATACATGTAATTTTGAAGACGACGGAGATCTTTCAGAATACAGTAATTCGTACCTTCTTGCAACTAATAGAAATAATACAAGAAAAATACTAAAAATAATATTACTAATAGAATAAATAGATTTCTTAAAAAATCGTAAAGAAACATTGTGAATCAATGAGAATGAATCCGTAACAAGTTTAGATACCGTAGCGCGTGATTGATTGGTAAGTAGTTAAAGTTCCTTTTACGTATTCTTAGGTAAACATTGTTGACTCGTTGTACCTACGTACTGTATCCTGGCTTAGGACAGGCGAAATACTACTTAATAATTAATTATTATTCATTCGCTTATGTGTGTAATTGTCCTTTTTTTTATTTGGGGAAAATCCTCATAGGACCGTCTCGGCCGCACTGGGGGGTTGCGCGAGACCGAGGTGTGTCGAACTTGTACCGACTAAAAACTCAAAGGTGACTTCTTCTGCGCATTGGCGGGGACTGCGGGACCTGTAATCAATTCGCCACAGCCGCGTCCGCTGTGCCCAAACTCGGAGGAAGATATATTCCCCGTCACTGCTCATTGTATTTAGGCAGAGCACGTCACAATGCTCTGCCTACTTCTCGAGGGTCGCTAACCAGTCGCTCAGGGCCCCCACCCTGAGCGACCGCCCCCAAACGCATCAGCCAACCGGTCGTGGTGTGTAATTTTCCTTAACTATGTTGACTATAATTTACTTTGTTTAAATGGAAATATTAAGGTATTATTATTTATACATATTTATACTTAGAATCGAACGCTGAATATCCTCCCTGAATGTCTCCTTCGTCTATAATATTACTCTATATACATATTCAGTAGGTATTTTGCATGTCCTAAGCCAGGATAAAGTGCGAAGGGAAAAAAAACGTCTTCCCTGTCTATAAAATCATTCTTCATGTTAACTCGCGTATTTTGTAGTAGATAACCCTTCATGTGAACTGTTTTTCTAGTGGTTGAATAGAACGCATATCCCGGTGCCGGAAAGTGGGGCTGATTGCGTGGCTTTGGAGCGAGTGTACCACGACAAACCAGTGTTTGTAGACCTCCCTTGCAGTTTAGAAAGACCTTTTGTCTGTGAAAGAGGTAAGTGTGATTTTTAAAGTCAAGTCTTCTTTAGGCACACCCCACACTTGCTCATTCCGATGTAGCCTTGAGTTTCTTTTAGCGTTTCTTCTCGAGGTAGTCTCCGAACAGCTAGTAGATCACTATAGGCAGTTTTTTCGCTGGTTGTCCGCTCAAGCCGAGGTTCGTACCCACAGGGGTGCATTTGCGTTACCACCCAATTCATAGCTCGCTGGCTGGTGCTTGCCCCTCTCGCCAAGTAAAGCTGTAAAGACCCTTCCAGACCAACAACAATTTGTAACGTAAAATAAAGGTGGCCACTTTTCTGGTGAATAAAAGCACTGAACTCGCGGGACCGTCACACTAAGGCAATATATGAAATACTAGCTTTTGCTCGCGGCTTCGCTCGCGCTAAGAAGTATTATTATTAATTAGGTATAGTTTTTGCGGCTTTACTTTTGTTTAGCGTGTGTAAAAAATTAGGGCCTACAAAAATTCTTTGTATACAATATTCTTAACGAATCTGTCATTAGGCGCTAAAACTATCAAGCTATTGGGTGAACTTACTCGTGAGCAAGCAACATAAAACTGTCCCTTGAAAAGCAATGTTCTTTCAAGTCAATACCCACAAATTTGAGAGTTTGCCCATGAAACTTGTTTATTGTCATGGCAAAGTAGACTTCACCTACCTACATGCTAAATTTTAGCCCGATCCGCCCAGTGGTTTGGGCTGTGCGTTGATAGATCACTATGTCAGTCAGTCACCTTTCAGTTATATATATTTAGGTATGTAACATATATCTATATGTAAAGGAATTACACGATATTGTTATTAGGATCTATTTACGTTTCTTTGTAGTTAAATAACAAAAAAATAAATAAATGGAGAAACTTAGAGACTGAACTTAATGCTGCGGAATAATAAATATAAAATAATAAATATATTACAAGTTACAGGTGTGTTGTGTTTTTTTAAATATTTCCTAATTCTATTATCTCTAATTATAGCAGCGAGAGTAGGCGTGAGTGTGACTGAGTTGAAGACAGTGAGATGCAGAACTGGATTGTATCATATCTACGACGGGAGATTGAACTGGCACCAAGCAGCTGCGCACTGCGTGCTGAGGAAAATGAGGTAATCCTAACAATATTCCTCCAACATTCCAATAATCTCAGCTGTAGACGCGCTGCATAGAATTATTCTTTTTTTTTTATTTACAGGCGGACGTTTGACCTCAGTCACACCTAGTGGAAAGTAAAGATGTGTCCGATTATGTACCGCGTCCCACCAACACATACCTATTCATTTATGGAGGGCGTATAGCCCTTTTTTATAAGGAAGGAAGTTAAAGTTATTGGAAGTTTGAAGTACTGTACACCGATATAATTGTCGCTTAACACAGTTATAAATGTTGTTACCTTTTTAGACAGTAGGGCGATTGCCCGAACTGGGTCATGACCACTGTACACAAGTGCAAAGACCGTCATAGTGACTTGCTTTGGCGAGTCGCGTTTCGGTATCAGCTAGTGTATATCCAGTTACTCATATACCTAGAGACCTTCAGTCGTGGTTTATGTGGACGACGGAGGCTATCTATGGATTTTCATCCTTTGATGGTTACTTTCGTTTTTGGACTACACTGTAGTCACTATGTCGAGCCAGTGTAAAAAAAAACCTTAATATAAATTGCACGGTTTGCAGTAGGTGTGAAAAAGGCACGCACAGCGCAACTGTGACCGTCAACAATCACCATTATTATACCAGTTTACGTTTGTTTATTTTTTGACTCTAAAATAAACTTTAAAATATTATAGGTTTCGGTGTATAGTTTAAATTTTAGCGTCATCTATCATCTAGGAGTATAACAAGTTTGTTTTACTAGTTGTCACTAGATGTCAGTGTATTATACTACAGGGTTTCATTAATGTCAAAATTATTTGATAATAATTTAGTATTTCCTAATACTTTACTAGAATATTTATTGTTTATCATTTAACCTGGTTTTGTATAGCTAAAATGGTTGTTTCAGCCTTGCAAACATTGCAACCATGAGATGCTTGAGGAAATTGGGGATGACGATGTTAAAAACTCGGCCAAGTAAGAATTTTTAATTTCTGTTCGTTTTTGAATTTTTTTTAAGTAAAGCATAACATACTCATTGTTTTATAACCAAATCTATAATTAAGCTTCCTATGATGTTATGGGTATATGCAAGTAATTTTTAAAATATTATCCTTGATTACATAATTCCATTTCTTCTTCTAATCGCACTATTTTTATAAATATAAACTTATTTCCTTGATAACGGCTCAAGGATACCTGTCTAAATCGAATGAGAAAACAATGTAAATTAGCGCCATCTGTTTTTAAATAGCTAACGTTATATACATTGATTAAATACTCAATAATAGATAGAATTGCATTAAATATAAATGCATTTTTCATTTGAAAACGGATTAACAGGGAGATGACTCGTGCTTAGAATAATTTTAGTAGCAAAGGACTACATAAATACAAAGATTCGTGAGTGATAGTGGCTGTGGTAGCCTAACGGATAATGTATCGGTTTCCATTGTGGGAACGCGAATGGAATTAAGTTCGAATCCCGAAAGGGATATAGCATGGTGATATATTATCGTTGAAGCGTTCCGGAGAAATCAATGACATACAAATGTACTAGAATTACTCTTACAAAGTATAAGAAATACATCTGAGGGACAATTATTGTAACTCAAAATTGTAACTCATTTAAAAAATAATATTGATCATGGTCAAGTTTCTTAAATGTCTAAAAATGCATTATTTGTATGAAGAAATCGTACAAAATGACGTGACATTGTAATACAAGAATAAGATAATTGTTTTTGTTATTTATAAAAACCTAGAGGAAATGTTTCCTAGGTATAGAGAACGCGTGGGTTGGAGCCACTGGGTCTCTGGGCAAGTGGAGCTGGCTAGACACCGGCGTGAGCATTTTCCAGGCGCCTGCCTCAACCGACGTGCAGCCAGATTCATGGCCTCCTATGAGGTGAGAACACAGATATCTAGACGTTTTCAAAACGATAGTAGATCACTGTTAGGTTCTTTCCCTTGTTACCTGCTCAAGTGCTGTGTTGCGACTTTTCCCAAAGTGCCCAAAATCTTCCTTGGGAATATTCCCGTGAATTTACGAAATGTTCTCGGAAGTTTTGGGCACTTTGGGAAAATTCCCGGGCATTTTCATCACTATTTGCGACCCATAGATGGGCAAAATTTAATCAGATTAATAAAAACGATTACATTTTGCGTTTTAATCATTAATATGATTGCTTTTTGCTCATTTATGTTTTAAATACTACCGAATCCTCTTTGCATAGACATTTATGATTTAATATTAACGGATATAGTGCGTAAACTCCTATACAAATACAGTGCAAACTTTATATAACGACCCTCAAGGGACTGTGTATATTTTGACGTTATAGAGAGTTGTCGTTAAATGGAAAGAAGAAAAATCTGTATTAGAAAAACAAAAAGTTTATTTCAGGCTAGTGTTAGTAATTACATAAAAAACAATTCTTATTTGATCGTTATTGAGTATAGCCTGTTATTTTTGTCTGACGTCTTTTGCTGCATCAATTTTGAAGTAATTTTGTTATATTTTTTAAAATATTTTATTCATATCTTGCGATATTGAGACATCTTGGTGATAAAGAAAGTACTTTATATTATTAAATGTCTGTCGTTATTTAGAGTGGGTGTAATGCTATATAGAGTGTATCATTATATGGGAAACAAGCTAAACCAACCAAAGCCGAGTGATATCGACGCTTTAGGGAGTTTGTCGTTAAATCGAGTGACGTTACATGGAGGTTACACTGTAGTTCTATGGCAACTTCGAAACGAGTTTGTAGCCTACTATCTTTCAACTTCTTTCCTTTCGTACTGTGTCATGCTTTGGAATCGTATGTGGTGAGTGGTAAGGTTGAGAGCCACTGTGTACCGGCGCGCGCGGGGGGATTGCGCGGGCGCGCGCGACGCGAGCGCTTCACCGCCCGCGCGCCCGGCAGAATAGTCTTGCTATCACACTGAGACTAGCTCTACGCACCACTCGCTCGCTACTTATAGTTTACGTATTGTGTTTATTTTCGTGTTCTTATTTGTATTGTTGTGCTCTGTACTTTACTTCTACTTGGACTATCTTACTTGTGCTTCACTATTTCTACTGGACTTTGTACTGTGCTTATTAAACGTCTATCTACTTGCTGTCTGGACTTCTTCATTTCATTCTATCATCTCATCTTTACACGCTATCCTGCGCTTTAGCCTACGGTAGGTTTACTATATACTACCTGCATACCTACCACGCTAAAAGTTTTTATGGATTATGATTAGACGCAGTACATAACCGGTTGAAATGTATATTTTAGGGACAGAAAGGCAGTAAAACAGAGTGGCTGCTTACAGTTGGACAGACACGAGTCCCACCCCCCAGTGTTCATGGAAGCGAGATGTGAAAGAAAAATGCAATTCATATGTTACCAAGGTATGTACCCACTCCTTGTTTTTTATTAGCGAAAAACGGAGAAGGCGTTCAGCTGCGCTACTGATCCCGTTGGACACGATATAAAGCGTAAAGTGGATACATCTACTAATGTATCTCAACTCACTCTGAAACGGATATAGTCTGATGATATTATATTTTTGTCACACTTACCCGCAAAGCCTATATACAATAGACATCTATATCGTCACTGCCAGAATCCGAGTCGCACCTTTGTTTTAAGACTACCGGCATGTATTTTCACGGATTCTGATATCGGACACAGTGCGTAACTGCCCTTACTCGGTAAAGGGACTGTACTGCACCTGATTGAGCAGAGTGCAGTCCAAAAACCGACTGCAATTGTCAAGAAGCAGGGGACTTCGTCCATAGCCACATGACCCATGCATGCTCAAGTCTTTTCACACTTCTTTTGAGGGAGCCAATATTATAGGATGTTAATACATCAACTGGAAAATTATTTCACATCCTGCTTAACCGCCCTCTGTGTATATACTTTTTTAGTTTTAAGATACGGAAGCCTTTGTGGTGAAGGCCTCTACCGCTTGTGGGAGGCGTGTAAATCAGAAGGCAGTCTTATCTTGAATTTTTATTATTTATTTGGAGCGCATTTTATATATTTCACGTGACCTAGATATTGCAGTGCATTGCACTCACTATGGCATCGAACTTCAAATAACCTTACATGTGCATTAACTGCTACTACAAGAGCTACTTTATTCCTTCAGGTGTTCAAGCCCTAAGACATACTTCAGCCCAGGCCAGCGACGACATCTACTATTACGTTTTGGTTCGGCAGCAGCTGTACTGGCAGCACGCTTTCGATAACTGTCTGAAGATGAATGGAACCCTGGCTGCGTTGGAGAACAATGACGTTCTCATACAACTTCTGCTACTCATGGGAGAAAACAAGAAAGAACGTATGTATTTTTTACGCCATCTTGGCAAAACTTTTGAAGGTAGTAGGGCGATTGCCCGTACACAGTACACAAGTGTAAAGGCCGTCATAGTGACTCACTTTGGCCAGGCACGTTTTGGGACAGCTTGTGTATGTCCAGTAATTCATATACCTAGAGATCTTCAATCGTGGTATATGTGGGCCAACATTACGGAGACTGTCAATGGATTCTTGTCCCTTGGAAGTTGTAGCCGATCTGAAACTGGATCTTACTTTGCATCAGGTGCGTTGAAGTCACTTTATCGAGCCAGTATAAAAAAAATGCATTTGAGTGAACAGACTGGGTCCGCTAGAAATAAATAAACCTTAGAATTACATTAGAATTAAATTAAATTAGAAATAAATATACCTTCCACAGACCCTCGCTCAACCTTGCCAGGGGGCGCCTTAAAGGGGGTGCGAAATAATAATATTAGCATAAAATTGCAGCTATAACCCACATTTGGGTGTCAGGTCGGCTGAACATGACAAAAGATGTCGCTACGGACGCTGTGACGTATAGTTGGTATAATCCAAACAATGGAAAGCGAATAGCAGACCCCAAAACTTTTTCTGATGCAACCATAGGAATATATGTGAGTTGGTGCAATATATAACCTTATTAGCTTTAATGATTTGGCGTTGCCGGGAGAAATCCCTTCTGTACATGTCATTATCTATGGCACTTTGAAACAGTCTCTAGAGAAAAAGAAAAAGCATTTATTTGGCACACAGTATAACATAACATACTATATAACACAGAAGGATATGTTAATCAAGATAGAAAACAACAAAAGCAAATACTCTGTGCTGTGATGATGCCCCAAAGGTCAGCTCAGCATATGCTAAGTGACTGGTTGAGCCACCTAGTGCTGATTGTCTACTGACATCCAATTATTGTGTGTGTATTGCGTTGGTGTGGTCACTTGTCCCGTATTCCTAGTGCAAGAAAGGCTAAGCGTATATTTTTCTCAGAGTTACAGTGTGGTAGAATATTTTAGATTTAAGGATGTTTTGATGCGGCACTTAAAGCGCTGCAATATTTAGCCGACGCAGTGGCGGATGCATGCGGAGCACGCTCGGAGTGGAGAAGTCTTGTGCAGCGCGTGGTGGCCGAATTCGAGACCAAACGTAGGCTTGAGTTGGATGAGAAGCGAGATCGCTTCAAGGCCCGTCCACCTGTGCTCGCTTCCTATAATTACGTGGGTGGTGTTCTGACATGTCCATTATGCAACAGGACATTCCGCGCTAAGGTGGGCTACGCAAGTCATCAGCGAGCTCACCTTCGTCGATTGGGGCTGCCGCCCGCGCCTACCTGATACTATTTTGGAAACGTCGCCAAGGCAGAAATCGGCCAGTATTTCATCATCATCATCATCATTGTGTCAACATGCGAGGAAGTTATTGTTCCCTATATAAGTTATACAGTTCTAAAGACTATTTCAAAGTGTTATAGATCATAATGACATGTAATGAACCCACACAAATACACATAGGCCTAGACATATATAAGTATTTTATACACATTACCGTAGAGCTGTGTATATGTATATATATACTCTATTATTCCTTTGCTCGCTGTTTTCTGTGCGTTGACACAAAACTGTCGTTATAAACACTTTAACGAGTCTTGTCACCTCGCCGTGCGACACAAACAAAACGCACTTGGCGACGAACGTGTTAAAATCAATTGATTAGAAACAATGATATAGCTTAACCTCTCAGTAATCAATGATTACATCACAGATTCCGCCGTGGCTAGATGAAGAATACACGATGGACGCACCATGCCTAAATCTGGATAGACAGGACCATTTAAACGCCTTGGTGTACGGATTGCCTTGCGATACTCCACAATACTCGATATGTATGGTTGGTGAGTGAAAAATATATAGTATGTTACAAAAACTCTGTCTGACCCATGAAGGAGTTACTCGATATTGATATTAGATTCTATATCAGTTATCCATCATTATAGTTTTAAAAAGCAAAATAATTCGAAAATTAAAGTGAAATAATTGAGAATAACTTACATGGAAACGCAAGGAGCGTGCATAGTGTGTGAACAAGCTTGTGATCATGCTAGTAGGTTAGGACTCCCCATAATCCTAAGCACCAATTATCAATTAAATCTTAATGGAAGATCAAACTAATTTTATATACTTATTTTGTCACCAATATGCCCTTCCGGGTTGGACACGGTTTCCAAAACATTTTGTATATATTGCTGTGCACTATATAAATCTTCAGGTAGGTATATGATATTAATAAATTTAAATTTCAGAAAAATCATCCAGAACAACAATAGAGAACGTTACTGATGCTTATGACAGTTACTGAAATCATTACATAAGTATATATCTATAACAATGAAAATACAGATATAGTTTACGAAAAAAAAAAAATATATAGTGTTTTTATCAGCCTCTGTTGGGTTTCATGAGTGTGAATAAAATTGTTTTTAATCAGTCAACTTTGTTTTATAACATTTGAAGGTCTCTAGGTTCATGAACAACTGGATTTAAACTATACAGAACTCTTAACGTTAGAAGTATATAATTTCACTTATGTCACATATGGACTGCATGCACACACGTTTCTATTCACTTATCACTTTTTCCTGATTATATCAATCCACTGAGAGTTTATATTGCTAAGTTGTTTATAGTTTTCGTTCATCCCCACCAAATTACTCTTAAAGCTTCGTAAATGTTGCAGATACTCTCTTAGGTTGTTATTCATGGCTCTCACTGCTTCAAGCTCTTGAATTAAATCTGTAGAGACTGCCTGAAAAGATGTAAAGATAATATTTAGAGAATTATACATTAAAATTTATTATTTAAGAAAAAAATTATTTAACTGGAAGGTTCATTTCTAGGTAGCTTACATAGTCTTGACGTCAATTACATAAAGTTTTCACACTACATGGGCAGTGGCACTAGAGGGAGTTTACAGTCCATGTATGAGGAAAGCAAGGTGTGAGTACTCCCATACGCTGCCCATTGTGACAGTTTTCTTAAGGTGGTCAACTCTATCCACCCTGCATAATTTGAGAAGGCCTGAGAAGGTCATCCTCGTGGCAGTATGGAGACAAATTGTGTAGTTTGCTCCCACGGCATGACAGAAGCACCCAGAGGTTTCTAGGGGGTTTCAGGGGTAGTCAAGACTAGTGATGAAAATGCCTGGGAATTTTCCCAAAGTGGCCAAAACTTGCTTGGGAATATTCCCGGGAATTTACGAAATGTTCGCGCAAGTGCTGGGCACTTTGGGAAAATTCCCGGGCATTTTCATCACTAGTCAGGACTCTGACAAAAGCTCAGCCGTCACTCTCATAGCTACCGGGAAGTCCTATGATGGAATATGCGCTGGTAATAAAAGGGTTACGGTTAGAGCGTCGACGGTAAAACCCACAGAAACGATTCGGATCCTGGCAAAGCCGTTACGGTCGTAGACACTTACATCAAAAACCTTTCCATATAATAAATACACACAAAGCGGTACATCGCGGCCTAGTAACTGTTAACTCGCTGATGACAATAACAGCTGCCTGAATTCAAATCCCGACCTACAGGTAATTAACTCAAAAAGTTTTACCTCATTTTTATTCGATGTCCCTGACAATGTTGACATTTTTTTCAATTACTGTCCCAAAGCTTTGATCGTTTCTTGATTAATTACTTGATCAAGTACTTTCATTT
Source organism: Automeris io (assembly GCA_036320925.1). Lineage (NCBI taxonomy): Eukaryota > Metazoa > Arthropoda > Insecta > Lepidoptera > Saturniidae > Automeris > Automeris io. The sequence goes on from JAUDJH010000017.1 coordinate 7,681,745, forward strand.
ATTAGCATTCTAATGATATTATTATAATAGGAAGTTACAAGGTATTATTTATATAATAAATTAAAATAATTTGAAATTCAAAGTTTGAACGACTTGTTGTCTTCGCCTGTTGTGTTAATTTTAGGGATGTCAGTAATCCTCAATGTCGTTATAACATTGATTATTTAGTATCGATTTATGTAATTAAAATAAATTAATTTAGATTTTCCATATTCGAAATTTAATTAAAATTATGTAATTTCTCAAGATATTTTTTAAATAAAATATCAAGTTACATATTTTGGTTAAAAAACAACAAAAAAGCTTTTTTTAAAAATAATATTTGATGAAAGAATATCGATGTTATCATTTAGAAATTAAGTATGACTTAACCATATCAATATTTACATTAATGTTTTTCTAATATTACTATTCCTGTGTTATTACTATGGATATTTACATTACACTTCGTAATATAATTTATGTAATATTTATATAAGCTAATACTATTAAGTATTATTTTTTTACTTTCTCATTGAAAAGCAAATTTAATTTAAAAGGTATGAATTTGATTACAATTAATAAATTAAAATGCAATGTTTGATTTAATTCCAGAAAATGAATAATTAAATTTTAGCTCAATATTGACTTTTCATAGCATCGTTAAAATGCATGCGCAAAACTACCGCCCTCTAAAGAAAAAGTCGCACAACTACAGAAGAAACGCCGCCATTTTGACATTTGTTTGTCTTTTGTGTTTCACAGTTGAAATCGCTGTGTGTTTAACATTTACAGTAGATAATGTAAATATTTTGCGATTCAATTAAAATGGTAGCTTGAATAATAAATAAAATAGTGTACATCTGTAGAAGTTTCTATCGTAATACGTCGGAAAAATCGATAATGTGTCTGTGCCGCTCTTTTCATTACGCGACGTAATTTTTCTATTTATTTTAGTATTAGACGCACGAAATTAATTGAATTATTGTAAATAAATGATTTGTGAATCTTTTTAATGCCTTTATTTTACAATACAGTATTGATATATTGTGAAAAGTGGAAAGTGAAAAAGGCGCGAGCGAGCCCCGCGCTGATCTGTAGAAGTGTAAATTGCGGAAACAGTTTTTTTTTTTAGAAAAGTAATTACATAAATAACTTTGTAATTTCATTATAAATGAGCAATAGTGCTTCTAGAATGCTTTTTACCATCAACATTACATGTGAGTACATATTCTCAAAAAAATTGAATTTACTATTTTTCAATAATTGAAATATCTCTTTGAACCATGTTTAATAAAATTATTGATAATTTATTTAGAAAATGTATTAAAGGTTTAGAAAAAAAAAGGAATATAAATATTTCAAGTGCTAGTATTAATTTTTTTATACATGTTACATAGATGTCTAAATATACAAATCCTTTTTCAGTAATTAACTATGTAATGAGGTACAGCAATGAAAAATGTCAATTTAAAGTAAACTCTCACGCAAATCTATATTTATTTAAATTGCTTTAATTTCATTTCTTGCTGTTTATTCATTTACATATTATTTAATATCTTCTTGTGGAATTACTAATCTTGTTATCAAATTTTATATACAGGTTAAGTTTTCTTCTGGACTTGCAATGCGGTTAAGAAGTAGAAAGAGAGAGCGGCCGCTCTCAAGTAACAACACAAGTAAAGTAACAAAGTTGAAGAAGAAAATAAATAAACCCCTTCCGAAGCCAACCGCAGCTTGGAAGAAAGCCTTAAAACTTGAGGTGGTAAAAAATGCTGTATCCAGCCAACAGTTTTGCGTCACAAGGTCACAGAAACTGAAAACTCGTCCTGTTAGAACAATCAGAAGCATGGAAAAGCCTATAGAGATGCACAAAAATAATTCTAAACACAGAGATGGTGCAAAACCTGCCAAACCTATTTTCCAAACTGTTGTTCGTCCAAACAAAGATCCAGTTACTTCCTCCACAACAATAAAAAAGCCACAAAATGACAAAGTCACAACTACAACAAAACGTGAAGTACGTACAACCAAAAGCGTCCAATTACGACACAGTTCCTTAAATAGAGAGCTGAGAAAAACAGAAATATCCTCAGCAATCAGCTCTCCACGCAAAACAAGACGCATTGACAATAATAAATCTATATCATTGAATAGTTCACCGATACGCAAGGTCCGTCAGATTGGCCTGACAAGTCCTAAAGCAGTCAGTTCAACCAATGAAAGTCCTAAGAAGAAGGCGAAGAAAAACCCAGAAGATCCTACCTGCTGGACAGATGAGAATGATGTCACAATGTATGAGCTCCATACAACAACATTTGTAGACTATCCAAATACGAAATCTGATGAATCGGACTCAGATAATGTGGAGTCGTCAGAGTTGTGTCTTCCTAATGATTGTTTAAATGATTTCATAGCTATAGCCGATTGTGCTAGCTTAATCAATGATACAATACCTACTACAGATGATGATATAAACTATTTGGCTGACAAGGCTGCGAGGGTTATGACTACACATAGAGATGATGAGAAAGATGTAAGTGTTTTAATTTTATTTCTTTGTACTTACTGTCTGCAGAAACTTATCTATATGAAACACTTGTCCTGCCTTTATATACCATTTATATTCCATACCCAGGTGGGTGCAATAAAGGATGAAATTTTAATTAAAAATTCACAAGGCTTCAGTTAAAATCCAATCTGCATGAGGCCAGTGTGAGTCAGCTAGTGCTCTATAAAATATAGTTTGATTCATGACTTGGTACCCATCTTAACATGTTCAGAGCCATATGTTTGTCTTACATGGGGCTTAAATCTGCATTAACAAGGATAAGCAGGAATATAAAAGATGTAATTTTAATATTATGATTGTATTGTGTTGTTATTGTCTTTGATTTATCATACATCATTTTGTTCCTCACCTCTAATGTGCTTAGAATGTTTTAACATAAAACATGTGACATAGTGTGTGATCTCGATATTAGATATACTTGCCCTCCATGTCCCACCATAGAATTTTTTCACCATGTATTCTAAATAAATTGATTGGTAAATCAATTTTATGAATTTTAGGAAAACCCAATTACTACTAATTTAGTAGAGAAGAGAACTTTGCTGAAACGCAGGAAGTCCAGCAATGACATGGAAATGTACCAACCGACATCGACAACTGATGATCTGGATAACTGTGTTGATTTACTTACTTCGGGGGAGAAATATGTTCAGGTACAGACCAAACTTGTTTTTACAGGGAGTTGTGAAACTTGAGGCCAAGAGTACACTAGGCGAAAGCTATACCACTTAAGAAAAAAAAAAAAAAGCATATTTTTTTTAATGTGATTGTTCCTTGGTGACCAGGAAAGGCCTCTTCACAGAGCTTGAGAGGGCGAGCACTTATGGTGCTCAGCCAGTGATTTATGGGTTGGGTGACAACGCAATAGCACCCTTGTGGGTAAGAACCTCAACCACAGGTAGCCAACATTATTAAAATACTGTTCGATCTCTATCCCATAAGAGATATCTATTCATGGACTTTTCCATCCATTCATATATCTTTCCATACATTTCATAATTAATAAGATTGTGTCACTCCAGCAGCCGGACTTTGTAACAATGCTGGAACAGGACTCATATGTCCGTGACTCGGAGTGTGAGATCTCATCCACGTGCGACACGCAGGGCACTGCCATTGAGAGCCTCGAGGCTCTGTCTGCCAGGAGCCCTAGTTCAGGCTTCCTGGCTGAGATCAGTCAGAGCTTGGTGGCTGAAGCGGCCAGCTGGGTAAGTGGAATTTTTTAACTAATATTTTATTCACAGAAAAACAAACATGTCCAATAACATATTTAAGCTAAAATATTAAGTTATAATTATCATATATGGTAAATAAATTTCACAATATTGCAGAATATTAAAGGTAAAGCTTAATAAAAATTAAGGGACCAAACACAATAATAATAACAAACAAGGAAGAGAAGAATAAAAGTAGTTGTAATAACAATAAATAGTTGAGAGAGGAATGAAGGTAGTGGTAATAATTGTAGACAATTGAGGGAAAAAATGAGTTAGTAATAATTAACTAGAGAGGGAGGGATTGATGTAGTTATAATATTTATGACTAAAACAGTGGAGACTCTTACACCTGCCTCTGGCTTCACCATAGTCATGACAGCTCCGAAGGGTAAACATATAGATGCAAATAGTATCAATTCCCAATAAAACTATGTCTTGTATTCCCAGAACGGCTCTGAGATAACTGCTGAAGAAACGTCATTGGTGTGTCATGATGAACAAACGCCAACAGATATCGAGGTAAGAGTGTAACGCTGATAACTAGGGTCCAACTGAAGGCCTCAGCTTTGGACCCCATTTTCTTATTTTTATCCTGACTCGACATATTGTGCATAAGCAGAGATAATGAGATAACAGTAGGGTCAGAAATATTAATGTAATGACCCTCACAAGCAGTAGACGCTTCCACCACAAGCAGTGAGTCTCGTGCCACCTGCCTGGACCATTGGTGACAATACAGTTGAAGTCTCATTCTCCACATTGGTGATTCTACAGTAATAAATGAGTAAGAGAGAAAATACTATTGGTTGGAAACTCATATTAGGCTGCTAAGTTGATGCTCGCTGGGCATTTCTTTAACACATAACCACTTAAGCATGGTGTATGCAATTCAGGTAATCGCTCAGCCACCATGAAAACAGAAAGATAAGACCTCTGCCCATTTGAAATGGCTATAAGGAGTTAAGTTAAATGGTTTTGTGTTTTTTTTTATAAGGAGGAAGCTGGTGACGTCATATCTTCATGCAGCAGCCGCGTCGATTGTGAGCAGATATCCTCATGGGTGGACGCGTTTGATCCCTATCTGTTCATTAAACAGGTGAGAAAAACAATCTCTGTAAAACATTGCAAGTATCGATACTGACATAGCCTCGCTGAGCGTCTTTTACTGTTTGTATTAGACGAGTGTTCGGAAAAATTGTATAACCTCGTTCTACCCTCTTTCATAACATGAGTACGCGTGCTGGTTTGCAGAGATTTATTGACAGTACATCGATTTCGTTGATGTTTTGCTCAGAGAGAATTACATATTTTGCATGCGTTATGTACAATGCGCTCGACCTAGATGTCGAGCATTGAACTGTAAATATCCTTACGTTGCATTAAGTTCATAAAACTTCCATTAGCCTTACTCTGCATAATATATGTCACCATAAGTTATTACATATAATAAACAAATCGACTACAAGAACAAACAAAAGTATAAGAAGAAAATAAATATATATTATTTTTATTGTTTTCTTAAACATAAATTTAGACGTGGATAGTATGTGTCTGATAATTTCGTCTTTGACAAAATCTGATCATGTAATAGGAACTTTAGTCAAGTATTCCCTCTCTTTCTATCTTTCTTTCCTTTCGCTCACGTACGTTTTCTACGAATTTACTACTTCATACATAATATTTCATACAATTACATCCATTCTACATACATTTGTTTTGTTTCAGCTGCCTCCACTGGAGACTGTAGCGACGGGAGCATTGAGGGCTCGTTATCCAGCTTTACCTCTGAAGACCAGGACAAGTCCAGACTTTAGCCTGGTAAGTACCTCTTCATGTTGATATTACGATCCTGAGGTCGTAGGCTGAGATGGATGCTACGTTAACTTGGCATAGCCCCTACTCTACCTTATAAATTATATCACCCCTAAACAAAATGGCGATTTCTAGATTATTCTAGTTTTGTGAATTTTTAATTTTACTCATTTAAAATAAAATACATGCGCTATATAAACAAATAATAATGGTAAAATCTCTTTATTTTTAAAACTTACCATCCACGTTGTTTTAATGATATTATTTTTATTTATTATACAATATTTCCATAAACTTTCCAAATGTATGCTGTTTATGATTATATTATATTACTTAGTAAATACAATCACAAACACGTAATATTATCAAGCGAAATAAAAAAATTCGTGTGCCTATGTTTTAAGTTCAAATGACATGCCAAAGAGCTAGTACCCAGGAACGTAAAACCTGCCTTTGCGGGATTGGCCGAAAAATCCGAACATGTCTTTTAATGGCTGAACTTTCGAATTCGAAAATTCGATTTTCTACTTCAACGCAGCCTTGAGTTTCTTTCTGTGTTTCTTCTCAAGATAGTTGCTTTCAAAACCCTAGATCACCGTTAGGTTTTTAGCGAGGTAGGATTGGTTCATACAAGGGTGGCCCCTCAGTTGCCACCCAACCCTTTAGGACCTTCAGTCCTTGCCCCTTTCGTCTGGTAAACTTGTAAAGGGTCCGCTAGTAATAAATAAATAATCGTCTTACCTCCCCAGGTGTTAGATCTAGACGAGACATTGGTGCACTGTTCGCTCCAAGAGTTGCCGGACGCGAGCTTTCATTTTCCAGTGCTTTTTCAAGACTGCCGGTACACTGTGAGTGGATTTTGTTACTTTATATTACGTCAAATTGGCTGTGATGGCCTTGTGGATTACGGACTAGTAACGTGAATGGTCTTAGGTTCAAAACCCAACATGTGCATCTGGAATTTGTTCAGGTTGATTACGAATTTTAGGCGCGATGGGGAACGAAAACATCGTGAGGAAACCCCCATCGCGTCTAGTAGAAATGTCAGGTCTACTAGTGCTATGTAATATCGACAGTTCAGAAGTTAAAACACAACTCTTCTCGTACATCATTTATTCCCATTTCCTTATAACAGTTTTAACAATAATCCGAATCATATTCCTTTTCCATTAATCCTTTCGATATTTTAATAATCACCTTACACAGTGTACCATGACCAGACGTAGGTCTCCACTGTTTGGTGCCACCCTCTGGAATGACTCGTCATCAAGACGACGTCATTTCGTTACGTCCGTTCCGCATTACAATTAAAATAACAAATATACTCTCAATTGATTCTTACAAAACAGAAATTGCTTTTGTATATATTTTAAAATAAAATAATATTTGAGATTATTGATAAAAATTGTAACCATACTGGATTCGATAATAATTACCAGGATATCATGTTTTAACTTTAATAAAACTAGAAACAAATAATTATAAATAAGTGCCAGATACTGCTATTCTTTTTAGAAGACGGAAACTAATAGGACTGTTGGTGAAATAAATCTTACATATGAGAACAGCGAACAGCTGCGCTACTGGTTATGTTGGGCATGAAATATAAGCGCAAAGTGTATGCAGCCAATAATGTATCTCTGCTCACTCTGAAAGGGATCTCGCGTGACGATATATTATTATTATTATTATTTTAAAGCTAATTTATAAACGGTGCTTGGGATCAACTGAGTTCATAACCCTTTTGACGTCATAACCTACTAGCATGATCCTTTGCTTTCTTTTGTTTACGAGCTACACACGCTCCCAGTGTTGCTGTGTAAGTTTTCCCCTTTTTAATATTTTTTATTTTATTCTTTTTTTTTCTTTTTAATTAAAACGGTTTACGTAAATAGAATCATATATCGATACCGAGTAATGCCTTGACGGGGTCGGGCAGGGTTTTATTGTTATAAAATACTGTATTAATCTACATTCGAAAGTTAAATTTTTTGTAATAATAGATCTATAGCAGAGATATCTGAAAGGGATAATAAACAGCTCGGAATCAAGCGTTTGTTTATAGGTAATAACAAAGCTTATGCGAATTATTTGCGTGGGCAGGTGTTCGTCCGCACCCGGCCGCACTTCGCGGAGTTTCTCTCGCGAGTGTCGCGTCTCTACGAGGTAATCCTATTCACGGCCAGCAAGCGAGTCTACGCGGATCGCCTGCTTAATCTGTTGGACCCGTCGCGTCGGTGGATTAAATACAGGTAAAAATTACACACAATTTGTCAACAATACCGTTATAAAAAAAAAGAGAAACACATTTTCACAAATCTTATATACATACCCTAAATTTCCGTATACATACCCGTAAAGTGTATATCCATATCCATAATTCGCATTCGTATGCCTTCAATTTGCATAAATATATGCTGCATCACAGCACAGGGTACTTTTGCTGCTTTCTACCATGTTAACTTATGCTTCTTTGTTTGTATATTACGTTGTGTGCAAAATAAATGATTTTTTCATTGTTATTGTGTTTACAGGCTGTTCAGGGAACACTGCTTACTCGTTAACGGGAACTACGTAAAGGATCTATCGATCCTGGGCCGAGACCTGCGCAGGACCGTCATAGTCGACAACAGTCCGCAGGTTCGAATTCTTTCAATACTTTTTTAAATTAAACATTAGTTTGATAACCGAAGGCCTGTTAGTGCAGGTTATGGCCCTGTTTACGATACTGAAGTCCTGGGTTCGAGTCCCGGCAGCAGCATTTTTTTCTGTGATAAATAGGGTTTGCCGCGGGTCGTGCTTGTGTATGTATCTTTGGTTTCCAAAGCACAAACACAGGCTTAATTCCAGTCTAAAACAATACAGTCAAAATTTGTTATAACGACATCGAAGGGACTACTGATATTTAGTCGTAAAAACCGATAGTCGTGTAACAACCTGTTATGTTTTCTAGAGACGTAGTCCTATTTTTTTTGCCGGGGTTCTGGGTCCTTTATGTTGTTCTAAACGATGTCGCCATAAACGGTTTTGAATGTATATGCAATTGTCTGTAAATATTATTATTATATTTTTATTCACGATATTTAAAAAAGGTGTATTTAAAAAGATAACATATATATTTTAAAATATAAAAACTGGTAAACCTGCCGGGGCGAGGCCTAAGGCCCAAGTCACCGGTAGTTAGGAGCTCAGAGTGAGGCACCTCCTCACAATGCGTGCCCTATCGAGTAATACTGCGTTCCGCATCCAGCCCTTGATATAACAACCAAGCCAGAGCCTTTAAGATTGTAATCGAGGCTCTTTGAGATCAGCCCATTAGTCGTTTCGACTATCGGGACAATAATAATTGGATCCACATCCCGCATGCTGGGAATGTAAATATTTTGAAGATTTCTATATTATTATTATTAATACAGGCATTTGGGTACCAGCTGGAGAATGGAATACCCATCGACAGCTGGTTTGTAGACCGCAGCGACAAAGAACTGTTGAAATTACTACCTTTTCTTGAACACCTGGCTACGGTAAGTTATTGTTTTCAACTGAATGTCCTTTATAATGGAAAATCAGTAATACATTTGTAGTTTTTATTTGTACTTCATAAAGAACATTTATAGATGTTATTTTGTTAGGGAAACATTTTACTTAATTTAAAATAAAAATAACAATAAATCGTCACGCTATATCCTTTCGGGGTGAGCAGAGATACATTAGTGGTTGTGTCCACTTTATGCTTATACGTCGTGCTCAAGGTGACCAGTAGCGCAGCTGATCACTGATAATTTAATTCACTTAAATAAAATCTGAACAAAATAAAATTCTACACAAAAACAAAGAAATTTATAGCAATTTAAATTTCGATATTTTTCAAGCTATTTGTTATATATCTTAAAAGTCATTTACTCATATACTTAAATATATATAAATAAAACATGTGAAAATAATATGTAATGATATAGTAAAGTTATGTTAACATTTTTTAAGGATATTCCTACATACATGTCTCCTTAAAAAAGTTGGGGACTTTGGCATTGCTAAAGAAGTTCCATTTCTTTCATTTTATTGTTTTAAATGCGATTTTATTCTTTCAGAAGGACGACGTACGCCCTTACATTAGGGACAAATACAAGCTATTCAGCTACCTACCGCCGGATTAAACCTATCAATATTACAAATGTATCGTTTATCTTCAAATCATGTCATATCCATTCCTCCGTAAACACTCGGTAACAATATTAATAATATAAATTTAATTTAAAATTAATGGTGAAATAGGGCTAGCTTGACAAAAATTTAAATTGAACATTCGTGAAAGAACATCTGATTAATAGTCCATTTTTTTAATGTTTATTCATGCCAATAGTCCATTTGTAAAATATTTTTCGTGTCAATAGTTCAACTATAAAATGTAGCATGAATATGCTAATCAACAGTCCATTAATTTTGATTTTCACGTCGATAATGCATTTATAAAATGTATATTAAATACATCATTGTTCGTTTCAATATTTTTTATGCAGTGGTAATGTAAATTAAAAATGAGAAATGTACTTCTATTATTACTGTTTCCGAGTGTTTTTAAGTGAATGGTGTAAATTATAACGTTTTTTATTCATAGGCCGTGCAGCGGAGATTAAAAAGGGAAGTCTATATAATTTGATATCTTGCCTGTATTCGTAAAATCAATATTTTTCATCTTATTTTAAATGTTTTTTTAACACTAGATTTACCGAATCGATCAAAATGACATTTGTATGTATTATTTTGCTTATATTTTTTATTCTGAATAATTTCATATCTTTTACTAAATCAAGATAGTGATAAATATTATGGGCTTAATAATAATATATCGTCACGCTATATCTCTTACGGGGTGAGCAGATTAATTACTGTATCCACTTTGCGCTTATATGTCGTGCTCAACGTGACCAGTGGCGCGGTTGATCGCCGTTCTCAAAGCACTAGTACACATGACATTTCTATTAGATGCCATACTGGTTTCCTCATGACGTTTTCCTTAACCGGTTAGCATATGATGCCTAAATTCGTACGTAATCTGGGATACCCAGAGGTGGTACTGACTAGGATTAGAACCTACGACCATTCGCGTAGCCGTGTATGAAAACCGGTCCCTTATAAAATTGATGTAATTTTATTTCTAACAGAGCAAAATAAATTATGTCATACCTATATTTTACAATAGATATAAATTATTCGCTGGTAGATCTAGTGGTAATACGATTGGTTAACTTTTTGATGGTGCCTATTTATAAGGATCCTTATTTTCCTATATTATAATTAAAAAATGGCAACTTCACGAAAATACTTTGTATGTCAATAAGCCACTTTCCTTTTTGATGTCCGCCGCACCCCGCTGCTAAGGTGTTCTATATCTCTAATTATTAATCTCGTATATTAAAAGGTACGTTTAAAGAAATTCACTATTTAATGTTGTTATGAAAAATGAGCTGTTTTTGTTCCTGATTTGATTGTTTCAAGGTGAATTTTCATTGGTTTACCTACATGTGGACGATTTGAAACGAGTAAAAAAATATATGTTGTAAGCAAATATTTAAATAGGTCATTCTATTGATTGGCTAGATTTTTCGTAAATGCCCGGGCCTCGATTGCAAAGCTAGGCCGTTCATTAAATCCCCCATTAGAAGGGATAGATTTTTTAAAATTAAATTATCCCCTTAGCTTGGACATCCAGGACTTGCACTAAATGCTGGAATTTGCTTGGGTACCTAGGTAGTTCATTATATTATGGGTTATGAATAGACGCCTAGATCGTTAAATTAATGCTGACACTTCTGTGAAAACCTAGGCCGTTCATTAAACGCCGTCATTCGATTAGAAATAAAGACCGATAGTTAAATTTTGACATTAGCTTGGAAACCTAGGTAGTTCATTATATAGTGGGTTATGAATAGACGCCTAGGTCGTTAAATTAATGCTGAAATTTGTGTGGAAACCTAGCCCGTTCATTAAATGCCGACATTCGATTAGAAATCAAGGCCGATATTTAAATGCCAGTATTTAAGCTTGGATACCTAGATAGTTCATTATATTGTGAGTTATGGATAGGCGCTTAGGTCGTTAATTAAATGCTAATATTCGACTGAAAACCTAGGCTCTAATCTTAAATGCTGGCATTCTATGATAAACAACGACCGTTCGTTAAATAATAACAGTTCGAACTACATTTCCAGGGTGATTGAGTATGAGCTTTTATTGAAAGGGCTATGAACACAATTTCTGTCATATATCTATTTTTTTTTTGAAAATTTAAAAAAGAAAATTTGTTCTTTGCCTATAGATGTACACGTAATTGTCGGCCATTCATGTCGATTCATCCCGTTTAGGACTTTCTTTGTGAGCTCTTGAGGATTACTGTAAATATGTGTGTGAAGACGATGCTGTTTTTTTTTTGGTAATAATTTCTACGAATTTTATTGCGTTAACGATTCAGAGGGAAATTAAAAAATCCAGAAAATTGAAAATTCACCCGAACAAATTTTCCCCTTTTGTCTTATTTTACCCCCTTTGAACTCATTTGACCTCTCGAGCATATTTTACCTCCTTTTTGGGTTAATTTTACTCTATTTTGGGGTCATTTAATCCCTTTGGGCTCATAGACATAAATTTAATGATTAGTCTAGTCAACCAATCAAATGGATGATTTAACTAATTGATTACGACATAAATATTGTAATATTTAATGAGCCATTCAAGGCCAAGGTGTTTGCTCGACTGTGAATTAAGTCGCCATTCAGATTTAAATTATTTATTGTAAACTAGAGTCTGCATTTTACTGTATTAAAAATAAATTTAAAAAGAGCTAAAATAGGTTTAAATTATTGTTTTTCTTTTTTTTTCAATCTCATAATTTAATTTTTTTTGATCGGTATTTTTTATTGAAAAATAAAACTGTGATTTTTTTTTAGAAATGCGTAAGATCATACATAACGAGGGGTGAAAGGCTATTTGGTTTAAGCGACATTTTTTGGTGATATATGTATTTGTAATTGGTAAAAAATGCTGATTATGAAAATATATATCTTACTATACCACCAAAAATGTCGCTTAAACCAAATAGCCTTTCACCCCTCGATATGTAATATTTATCCTTTGACATTAGTTGTGTAAAAACGTTTTTATTTGGCTGCTTTATTGTTTTTTTTATTTTATATCGTAGGTTTTTCCATTGAAGTAGTATTTAATCGATATATTTTTTAAATAATATCTTGTATTTTTTTTTTGTAATGCATGTTGATTTTGTGTATTTTTTTTACTGTATTTTCTAATGTTATTTGTAATCGTATATGTGGATGAATAAAAACTGGCTCAGACTTTGCCTGGACACAGTTTATTAACAAAACAGTACTGTAGGTGAAATAACATTTTCATGGCGTTTTTTTTTTACTTTGAAAATAGCAGTATCTGTCCAATTCATATATACGATTGTATTTTTTTTGTAGCTATTTATGTAAAGTTACAATATACGATATTTTACAGGTGCTATTTTTTTTAATAAATATTTTTTATTCGGACTCATACATTTTAGTTTCTAATATATCACGCTTCTTTTTAAAAAAAAATATTTAGTTGGACCGGAATTCGGTCACAACAGGATTCATTTAGGGTCTCAAAAGATTTTTTTTTTCGTTATTGCGATTGAGGGTGAATATTATATTTGTATGTTGCAATGAAACACGTTTATCTTGTAGTACACCCCAACAGCTTTATTTGAAATCACTTGTGGGGAGGAAATATAAAAAAATATATATCGTAACAGAAACTAGAATTATCTACTGGATATGGAGTATGTACTAGAGATGCCACGAATATTCGGCAACTATTCGGTATTCGGCCTATTCGGCCGAATACTGAATACCAAATCATGTAAAAAAGGCACGTTATATTACTCAAAATTATCTATTTATTTCCAAATTACAACACTTTAGTAATTAAAATTGATCAGTGGTAAGTTGTGATGGATGAAAATAAGCTTTTCAGCATTTTTGGTAGCAAACGATTACGCTTTTCATCGTAAATGTTACTAGCCTCAGAAAATAACCTCTCACTAAACACGCTACTTCCAGGAGAAGAAAGATAAACTTTAGCAAATTTCGAAAGGTTTGGGTATTGTTTTTCGTTTGTATTGGGTATTGTATTGTCTTTGCTGGCCGCGCCAACGCAACGAGGAAAACAGGTTGCAACTTGCCTTAATCCAGCAACCGCGCCCCCGACAAGCATGTATTCCATGCCGAATATTCGGCGCTTCGGCCGACAGCGTTGCCGAATATTCGGTATTCGGCCAATTCACTATTCGTAGCATCACTAGTATGTACATGTTCATAGAATTATCAAATACAAATAAACCGCACACGAGCCAAAAGAGCAACCTCACTTATGTTCTTAAATATTATAGAACAATATGAAGTATTTTAACGTTCTGTAGGGAGTTGACGTGTCGTGGTCTTTTGATTTTAATAACATAATTCGTTTCTGTTTTGTACTTGTGTAAGAAAAATGCTACATAGTTAAAGAAAGAACAAGATGTCCGCCTGGATATGTAGGGCGATCCACTCCTTCAGGTGCGCCACTCAACCAGGCTAACATTTTTGTTTTTTACTTTCGAAATTGAAGTAACTTTCGTGGACCCCCACTCAAAACTTGTGAACTCTCAATTTTTTCACCACAACGTAGAGCCCCTGTCGTGTCTGCCGTAGACGCCTGGGGGTTCACGTGGACCATTTTGGGAACCATTGTATTAGATTATTCTTGTATTTCATAATTCCATGGACACGTCAATTTTAAACTGACTGTTTCAGTATTATATTTCGAGTTAAAACTTATTTGGGCTCAATAAGAAAAACATTTCAAGGTCAAATCTATACGTTTCTGTGTAACAGTTCTGACGCAAAAGGGACGGAACATACGCACCAGGCTATAGAGTGAATTATAACGTGATATCACTGGCGATTTAACGGTTATAAATGAAAATCACGTGATCGGAATAGCTCTATGTAAATACCACGCGAGCGTAAGATATGGAACAAATAGCAGGTACGTCTCGTTATAATTTGTCTCGTGCCTAGTAGAGAGAGAAAGGGAACTATGCGAGCGAGAGCGACAGAGATTATTAGAGTAGGTTGGGTGCAAAAGAAAACGCAGTATCCGTCGTTTAAGGGCGGTTACATACTGTGTCCTATCCGATTCAGTGAAAGTACGTACCGAACGAAGTAGAACTATTAATGATATAGTATATTATGCACTTAGTTCAAAGAGTTTATTCTCATAGAGTTACAAATAATTTACATGAGAACATTTTGTTTTTAAACCTATCTGGAATAGTAAAGAAGTAGGAGCTTACTTGGCATAAACAACTATATACGAGTATACGCACTAAATCAGTTATCCGATATCTATCCATCATACTTTTCGGATCCGATTATTGTCAGACCGAAATATCTATAGTACTATTTTATTAATACTGTGAACCCCGGATATCCGATAAGCGTTTTGCAGGGCGAAGTCACACTATCAAACTTGACAGATTATAGAGTATTTCTACAACCACTCTATAGTTCGGAATTTTTTAAAGTGTGCCTTGTTATCCGACAAATTACAGAAAACATCTGTTTGAACTACGAATCATACTAAATAACTATGTATACCTCTATAATATGTGTGTGAAATTTGTATGTACAATCAACAAGGATACGCCTGTTGGATTACAAGGGGCGTCGGATTACCGGGGTCCACTGTAATTTTGTAGTGCGTTTGAACTGTCTGTACTATATAGAATTTCCTGTTGTATTGACGTGACGCTTTGTGCTGTTTATAATGAGTTTCTAGATCCATATTTTATCGAATTCAGATCAAGGGCATAAAGAACTTGATTTCTACGCTCGTATTTTCACGGATTCGTGTCAGACCCAGTGCGTAACCGCTCTAAATCATCAAAGAAGTTATACTTCCGTCACTTGTACTAAATTGTACGCGTATTTTTTTAATACTGTTTTTTTTTTGTAACCTAACGTTAAGTAGGTTAGCTTTCAACTTATAAAAATAAATGTTAGTTCTAAGCATAAATTAATAAGCGGAGAACAAATTGTTTTGAATCATAGATTATGTAAAATAAGCAATATCCCATTGTTTAATCTATTAAAGTATTTAATGACGATTTTTTATTTTATTTGATGTAATATCCTTTCTTTTTTTATTATGACTTGGCACACTGATTGCCTGGTAGCAAGCTCGGTGCAGTGTAAAAAACGACGACTATTAACAGTTAGAAAAATCCATCGATAGTTGCAGTGATCATGCCGGCCTGCACAAATATCGCTTCATGCTACACTTAAATGACCCCACACCATAAGACGGTGGAAATACGCTCACTGGAAGACCATTCCACAGCCCAACGACACGGCAAAATTAAAAGAACTTTTCCGTCATATATATTAGGTCCTTACATATGAAATTGGCGTTTTTCGTACTGGCCACTTTAATCACAAATTTCTCCTCTTTGGTAAGGAATTCCAAATTCAAATTTGTACAGCTATAGACTCGTGTATTTGTGCTTCGATGATTGTCATTCATTTGTTTTTTTCTTCTGTTTTTTTCTGTTTGCGTCACTCATTTTACAAAATGGAAAACTTAAAATATCGCATTATTTACGAGTACGAGTTCCGCCGTGGCACTAGTGCTGCGGAAACAACTCGAAGGGTGAATGATGTGTATGGCGGTCGTGTTGCAAAAGAAAACACAGTTCGTTTTTGGTTCCAACGTTTTCGTTCTGGAAATTTCGACCTGCAGAACAAGCCCCGTGGACGGCCTGAGACTCAAGTTGATAATGAAGAGTTGAAGGCTATTGTGGAAGCGGATCCATCGCAAGCCACGTGCGAGTTAGCTGCAGGCTGCGATGTTAGTGATAAAACTGTTTTAATTCACTTGAAGCAAATTGGGAAGATTAAAAAGCTTAAAAGGTGGGTACCTCACGAATTGACTGAAGCAAACCGGCAAACGCGCGTCGACTGCTGCGTTACATTACTAAACCGGCACAATAATGAAGGTGTTTTAAACCGAATCATTACCTGTGATGAAAAATGGGTTCTTTACGATAATCGGAAGCGCTCAGCGCAATGGTTGGATCCTGGCCAGCTAGCCAAATCCTGCCCCAAGCGAAAATTAACCCCAAAAAAGTTACTTGTAAGCGTTTGGTGGACTAGTGCCGGTATTGTTCATTACAGTTTTCTCAAATCTGGCCAGACTATTACGGCTGATGTCTATTGTCAGCAATTGCAAACCATGATGGAAAAGCTAGCGGCTAAACAACCTAGGCTGGTCAATCGCTCCACGCCACTGCTGCTTCACGACAACGCTAGATCACACACTGCGCAACAGACGGCTACTAAATTAGAAGAGCTTCAATTGGAAAGTCTAAGACATCCTCCGTACTCCCCGGACCTTCCTCCTAGATTACCATTTTTTTCGAAATTTGGATAACTTCTTGCAAGGGAAAAAATTCAACTCCGATGGGGCAGTCCAAATCGCCTTCAAAGATTTTATTGATTCCCGTCCGACTGGTTTTTTTAGTAAAGGGATCAATGAACTACCTATGAGATGGCAAAAGTGCATAGAAAATAATGGTTCATACTTTGATTAATTAAATATATTATACTAGCTGATCCGGCAAACGTTGTTTTGCTAAATAAGGTTTTGTAATATCTTCTAAGATGTTCATTGAAATTAAGTGATGTCAAAGACAATTTTGTTCACAATTAAATACTCTTAATCAACAACACATTTATATGGATAAAGATTAATATTATTACGTTGATACAACTCTTAACAAATAATACATTAATTTGTTTAGCATAAAAACGGTTCTAGTGACTTAATCTTAAAAGATAGACATATACTGTCGCGGACATTTTTTTAGATCATTTTAAGAGGAATAATTCTTTCTTACATATATTTTTGGTATCTTGAACCGTTTTGCAGCGCACACAATGGAAGCCCTCAAGGATGAATAATTTTCCCCGTTTTTTTTCACATTTTCCATTATATCTTCACTCCTAATAATTGCATCGTAATGTTATATAGCCTATAGCCTTCCTCGATAAATGGTCTATGCAACTCAAAAATAATTTTTCAATTCGAACCAGTAGTTCCTGAGATTAGCGCGTTCAAACAAACAAACAAACTCTTCAGCTTTATAATATTAGTATAGACTAGCTGTCCCGGCAGACCTTGTTCTGCCCTATTTCTCTAAAACAAAGTCATATTGTTTTTTTTAATGTTAATAGCCTCCCCGTCAGATTTTTTTGAAAATTGTTTGAAAGAACCTGGCCTTAATGCTATATGTATAAAAATTGACAAATATTGACATTAATATTTATCCGTCACTCAATTGTTTTGCCTTCCCGGAACCCGTCCACTGACATTTAAACTTTATGGTATGGTGTTAAAGTTCAAATTGACTTTTAAATATTATTACGAATTTTTTGTATGAGAATATAGAAAAGTGTTGTTTTTAGACTTTTTTAGACAATTTTTTAATTTTTCTCTCCGTAATAACCTTCCCCAGACTTCAACAAACACAACAAAAAAGAAATCAGTCAAATCGGTTTAGTCGTTCTCGAGTTTCGCGCTTATCAAGACATAGCTGATCCGGCAAACGTAGTTTTGCTATATAAGTTATTGTAATATCTTCTATGATGTTCATTGAAATTAAGTGATGTCAAAGACAATTTTGTTCATAATTAAATACTCTTAATCAACAAAGCATTTATTTGGATAAAGATTAATATTATTACGTTGATACAACTCTTAACAAATAATGCATTAATTTCGACCAAATTTGTTTACCATAAAAACGGTTCTAGTGACTTAATCTTAAAAGATAAACATATACTGTCGCGGACATTTTTTTAGATCATCTCAAGAGGAATAATTCTTTTTTACATATATTTTTGGTATCTTGACCCGTTTTTGCAGCGCACGCAATGGAAGCCCTCAAAGATGAAAAATTTTGCCCGTTTTTTTCACATTGTCCATTATTTCTTCGCTTCTAATAATTGCATCGTGATGTTATATAGCCTAAAGCCTTCCTCGATAAATGGTCTATTCAATCCAAAAAGAATTTTTCAATTCGAACTAGTAGTTCCTGAGATTAGCGCGTTCAAACAAACTATATATAATATTAGTATAGATTAAAAAATATTCGACTTTTTTTTCCTCCCATACAAAACGCCAATTTCATATGTAAGGACCTAATATATTAGGTCTGGGAAAAAGTTCGTGGCGTTTTTTCCGACGAATGGCGTTGGTCGCATATAACTAAAGAAACATAAATTACAGGAACACCAACGAGTGCACCTTTAAAGGTCACCTTTTGAACGTTAGTTAAATGTAAGAAACATTGCAATTTGTGCAGTGGTTCAAAAGTATTTCAGACTCGAACATGGAGCTGAATAATGAAAAAATCGGTTGTATTCTACAATATCGTTATGACAACGGGAACAACGCAGCGCAGGCTTACGAAAAAAAATGTGCTGTATACAGTGAAGGTACTTTATCAAATTCTGCTGTGTGGAAATGGTTCGCTCGCTTTCATTTTGGTAACTTTAATGTAAAAGATGTGTCACGCTGCGGTCGTCCAATCACTGAAAAAGCTGATGAAATACCTGAAAAAGTCCAACAAGATAAGCATATCAGCAGTGTCAATATTGGTATGGAGTTAGGCACTGACTATAAAAATGTTTTGAATTATTCACACAAAACTGGTTATAAAAAAAGCTTGACGAATGGAGCTCGTGAGTTGAGCGCGAAAAACATAATGGACCGATTAAACATCTGCGATACGCTGCTGAAACGGACTGAAATCCAGGCCATTTCTAAAACGTCTAATAATCGGAGATGAAAAATGGATTACGTACGATAACCGGAAGCATAAAATATTGTGAATAAAGGATGGTGAGCCTTCACAATCATTTGCTAAACTAACATCGACGTCAACAGAAGTGATGTTGTGTGTGTGGTGGAACTGGATGGTTATCGTCCACCACGAGCTACTTGCGACTGGTGATACGATTGATTATCAACTCTACTGTGGTTGACTAGAAAGATTAGGCTTGGCGATTGAGAGAAAAAGGCCCGAATTGATAAATAAGAAAGGTATTGTCTATAATCGTGACAACGCCTGACCACACACTTCTTTGATGGCCCGTCAAAAATTTAGAGAGTTCGGTTGGGAAGTTTTGGTGCATGCACCTTACAGTCCGGATATAGCACCCTCTGACTATCATCTATTCCGATCTCTGCAGGGCTCTCTTCATGGAATTAACTTGGTTTCAAAAGAAGCCTATGAAAACTCGTTGATCCAGTTTTATAACCAGAAACCACAGAAGGTCTTCTCCAATGGGATCATGGATCTACCTAGAAAATGCCGAAACATTGTTGACAATAATGGAACATATTTGGTTCAAATAAATTTAGTCACATGCTTAAGGAGACCAGTCGAAATTTACTGAAAAAACGTCATGAACTTTTTCCCAGACCCAATACATGCAGACATTTGAATATGCATATTATAAATATTTTTATATACAATATTAGAAAATAACATATAAATAAAAGGCTTAAGTTCAAAATGGCGGCTAACACATCAGCGTAATTTATTCGCCATTTTGAATTGACAATGAATTACTTCTTAAAAGTAAGATTTACATTGTGAGTGTTTCTGGGACTAACAGAACCTGTCAGTATCCGAATCACATCTTAAATGGTTAGTGCATTAAAATTTTTGCATGAAAAATGATAAATACTGGGTTAAAATTATTTTTCGTAAGTATTTTCCCTGACGGCAGATTACCAAACGTATATCGTGAACTTGTCAAGTATTTATAGTTTTATCAGTGTTAGAAAAAACTCTGCTTATCAATAGATGTTGTAGATTATTTTAATGTGTAATTATTAATTTATTATAATACAATATAAAACAATTGCGTATAATATTGTTTTATAATCCAGATTTCTCAGTAAATCGTAAATGAAATACTTTGAATTGCTATCACGCCCTATCAATATATAATGAGGTAGGCAGAACTGTAATGCTATATTTTGTACCGACAATATAGGACCCGGATCTTGAATTTTTTCGAGATGGAGCAAAAACGGCAGCCAGCCCTCCAGCCTGTCCCTTTACCTTTATGTCTCAATCAAAAAAAAAAAAAATAAAAAAATAAAAAAAATGAAATAAAAAAATTAAATAAAAAATAAAATAATAATAATAATAAATAATAATAAAAATAATAATAATAATATATAATATATATTAATAATTGAATAAAAAATGTGTAAAGCAAAATTTTAAGAGATTTTGTGTTCAATAATTTTGTGAAAATGTAAATATTATTAATTGCATAAGAAGCGTAATATTTATGAAAAATGAATTTGTACCTTGCTTATAAGTTACGTAAAGGTAAAACGACGTAAGACGTTGAGATATGAGACTTTTGAGTTAACTTTTAAAACGTCAAAACAAAGGTCTATACAAAGTATGGTCCACTTTTTTAGATACATTATTCAGTGGATACGCAGGGAATTAGGCGCCTATAGTGTAGGATCTGGCTAGCCTCTAGATTCGGGTCCGATCAATATAGCTAAGGCGGATTCGACATACGTACACCCAGTCTCAGAAACGCTCTTTAAATTTGAAATGCTTTTAAAGATAATGCTTTGCAGTTTGCATAGAAATGCTAACTTTGGACGGACCCTTGCGCAAACCTGACTCGCACTCAGACCCGGATGTAGGAGCAGTAGACGAGCAAATTACCCAGTTTACCTACTGAATAACTCATTGGCTAACTTGGCCATAAAAATAGGTTGTTTTGTACAAGCCTTTCGTTTGACGATTTAAAAGTGAATGAACAAGTCTCATAAGACATTTTCTTACTAGATTAATATACAGTCAAAATCTGTTATAACGACATCAAAGGTAATACTTATATTTAGTCGTGACAACCGGTGATGTTTCCGAGAATCGAAGTCCTATTTTATTGCCGGGACCTTTGCTCCGAGACAATATAACCGGTATGCTGATCTAAACGATGACATACTGCATTGCGGTTGCATAAACACTTTTTAAAACTGTATATACTAAAATTGTACCAACTTTTTACATAATGTTTCTCATGAGCCACATCACGTTTCCATGAAGATTTGTTTACCATTCGTTTGCGTGATTGATTTAGATCGCTTTTTTTAACAAATATCTTTAGTTCCTCCATTTTTTGTTATTAATATTTGATAAAAACTGTTTGCCCGATTCTCTTGCATAACATAAATTGCCATACTTGGCCATACTATTTGTGAGACCACGTGGTGCAAATAAAGCCTCGGGATTGGTCAATTCAATTATAGAGGATCAATAGGAGAGGATGAAATTAACTCATATCATTTTAGTGGATTTCGTTACCAAGCCTGAGGTTGAAAGCTTATTTTATGTATGTTTTAAAGGTATTAGTACTTTAATGATTTGAACACTTAGTAGAGAATTTTACGAACTTTCAGATGAGACTATTGATTATTTTTTTACGAAAAATCGTTTTGGCGGGATTTCAAATTAGACACCTTATGCCGCGATAAATGGTTTTGACTTTATTTATTTTGCATAGATAAGTCTGGTGACTTAAAAGTAAATTTTTATAATATATTTGTCGCGTCTATCTGATGGTTATCAAATCCAAATTATTTATAACTGGTATTTGAATATCAATGGTATCTAAATCCCTTCCGTTATTGCTTTATCCTAAGTGGATTAGGCTATGATATAGTTGTTAATATTACATATCCCGTTATAAAATATTACATAGCACTTCATGATACATCCTTAACTTGTATTTATTCACTGGTGAATATAGGCATCTCTCAAGATTCGCTACTGAGCCCGATTTTTGACACATCGCATTCCAAATATTCAGAAACTGCAGCTGGGATTTACATATACCGGGATACAGGTAACCTCTTAAGGGTGACTTTGGTATATCAAGACCAGTGATGAAAATGCCCGGGAATTTTCCCAAATCGCCCAAAACTTCTTTGGGAATATTCCCGGGAATTTACGAAATGTTCGCGGAAGTTTTGGGCACTTTGGGTAAATTCCCGGGCATTTTCATCACTAATCAAGACAGGGGGTCAGTCGCCTCGGGGGAAGCCAGCCCCGCTAAGCTGGTCTGATTTAGCGGGCCATTCAGATGTGCACAACATGTGCAAAAGGGATATCTTTCCGAATAAAAGTGTCCGTACAATTGATGTGAATCAAGACTGACGACTTTTGTTTTACGACTTCTAATTTAATCTTCTTTTTCCCCATACAAAAAATAAATAAATTAAATTTGCAGTTCTAATCTTCTTAACACTCTGAAAGGCGGAGCGATGCAAAGGCAATAGTAACTGGGACAAACGATTTCGTAGCATCAGCTGGCTGAACTTTAAATATAGAGCTAACGATTGATAGAAACACCCACTAAAACTAAAAAAAAATATATATATTTTAGGATGTGATAAGTTTTGGCAAAAGTCGTAGAACAAAAGTTGATAGTCTTGTTGTGCCTAAGTTACCTATAAGAGGTTTCGCGTTAGTTACCATTAACGTTGTATACTAACTGTGCCTGCGACTTTGTCCGCGTGGAAAAGTGTCTTTAGGTAGCATTTTTAATTATTTAAGCTAATTAGTTGGTTTGTGTGTGTGTGTCAGTCGCAGACTGATAGGGAAATTTTAGTTAACTTTTAAAACATCAAAACTAAAAGCTGTACAAATTTTCAACCTACTTATTATAAAGAGGTAAGCCCACTTATTTTAGATATATTATTCAGCGAGGACGCTGTGTGATGTACTCATTTGCTACCCTTAGAATTCATCCCTTTACCCCCGGGGCTACGTCTTAATATTGTTAAGCCATAGGCTCTTAAAAACGATAACAATCTGAATTTATTTCTAATTTCTTAAGATTAACATCTAATCTTGTAGATTATTATCAGAGATGATTTTAAAGATCGAACTATTGTTAAATTTATGTAATACGTTAAAATCTCCATTATTAAATTACAAGTTACGTATAGATAAGGTCGTTTTATTTTCCAGCAATTAGTGTCTGACTAAAGGTCGACGTTACTTAGGTTTGGGTTAAAATGTGCCGATATTTTTTTCAAGGTAGTCGCATTTCAAACACTATCAAATTACAGTCAGCAATAAATCCTTGGTGGACGTCTAAAACAATATCCGTGCCAACAAGGGTGCCGCTAACCCATAAAACCCGAGTAACTCGTATCCCGGCTAGGACTAAAAAAAGGTTCTCTTTATCTTACTTTTGCCAAGTTGTTGAGCTTCTGGTCTTCTGGCGAGCATGTTTTTTTTACACTGGCTCGACATAGTGACTACAGAGTACCTGATGGTAAGTACAATGTAGTCCAAAAACGAAAGCGACTATCAAAGGATGAAAATCCATTGATAGTCTACATCGTCATGTCGGCCCACATATACCACGACTGAAGGTCTCTAGATATATGAGCTACTGGATATACACAAGCTGATCCCGAAACGCGACAAGCCAAAACTGGTCCCTATGACGGGCTTTACATACATGTACTGTGGTCGCGATCCAGACGGGCATCGACGCCCTACCACCTCGCTGCTGCTCGTTTAGCACCACCCAGGAGTCACGTGTAGGGAAACTAGGACACGAGCGGGTTCGACTCCCAAAAGCAGCTTGTTTCCACAGTCCTATGACATTGGGCCCTTTAAACAAAGCGTGAAGAGATACATACAGATCGGCATAATCTCTGCGACTACCGATAGTTTTTCTTTATTGTCGATAGCTGAAATCCATAATTCCTATTAAAAGTTTTAAGTGAAAGGTAGTAGTTTTTGTCTCGCATCGTGAAAATTTAAGATCCGGGGCTTCTATTTGGGTTCCTTTATTCTTTTTGTGGAAAGGAACTCTAGAAATTACTTGTGAGGCAATGTATAAAAATAGAAATAGTTGATTGACTATCGATACGCTAATGCTCGATTTCTATCGATAAAAATCTAACTTCATTTAACTTTTAGCAAGATTGATTTTAACTCAATATCTAAGGCAATAAAAAATTAGCTGATAAATGTATTATTTATAATTTGACGTCAATGATTTTAATAATATACATATTTTCATTATTTATATCGACTCCTTACATCAAGCCCAAACTGGTGTAGACAGAGAGTACAGAAAGAAGGCTTAGACAAACTAACATGCTTTCTGATAAAACGCGAGTAAAAAAGTGTAGTATGCAATTTAATTTGTATTGTTACGGAAGTGAGGTAATAAATAAGTCGGCGGTATAGACGAACAATCGATTTATTAATCGCAGAGAGTGTACAATGTTAGCACACAGTCACAGAAATATTTCGAAGCGCAGTCATCTTATGATCCTGATGTTCAATAGCCTAAGGTTTTAGAAACCAGTTGATGAAAGTTCTCGAAGTTCGGTTGTCAACAGTTCAATCGCAGAGAGTTCTCGTAGTCCAATCGCAAAAACCAGTCCAAATAATTGCACATAGAAACAATATACTATTGCATATGTTCGCAAATGTATTCGATAACTAGAAGATTTTGATTGTATCGCTTCCAAGCCGAAACTCTTGCGATCGACTCCAGCTGTGGCAGGTTTCTGGCATTTTGAAGTAAGATCTTTGCACCTTTTGTATTTGCCCGGATGTTTCAAAATCGCTTATCAATCTTTAATGGCCCGATATTTCACAAATAAACAGCTGTCTAATTAATATTCAGTTCACGTACGTCTCGTTTCTCGTAATGAACAGTGTAAGTAGGGTGGTATCTTTGATGTTAACTCACCGTTGTCGATTTGTTTAATAGTTAGTCCATTCGAATGAGCACCTCTAGACAATTTATACGATTTAAAATTATAGCCGTATGATACTTAGATGTTTAGAAATCTAGACTTCAAGTTTAACCCTAGTTTTGTCGTAACAATATTCTTCAATATTGATGAGTAATTTTACCAAAGCAATGCAAAAACAACAATTGACCTTCCTGTTTTTATTCAAACTTGACTGATAACAAGTTAAAAAATAATCAAAGTATTGAAATAGGATTACGTGTATTCGTTTCTATTATTGTACATACAGCGTGTATTCTTATTTTAATATGGGATGTATTGGAAATATTCTTAAGAAAACTCCATCAAAAACAATTTCATATAAAAACGAAGCCACGCCTCTATCCCTGTAACAAGGGGGTTTGGCGACTAACTCTGGTTAGAGTTGGTAAGTGGGAATGGAAACATATCCATAATAAAATAGGCTGATTTATACAAACTTTTGTTTTGACGATTTAAAAGTTAACATAAAAGTCTCATAAGATATTGTTACTATTTCTTAAGTTAAGCAAGGTCAAAGGTCGCTTTTTGTTTTAGTGAGGTGGTAGTGCGATTGCCCAAACTGCGTTTTGACCACAGTATACAAGTGTAAAGACCATCATAGTGAGTCGCTTTGGCCTGTCGCGTTTCGAGATCAGCTTGTGTACGTCCAGTAACTCATATACCATAGATCTTCAGTCATGATATATGTTGGCCGACGTGGCGGAGACTGTCAATTAATTTTCATCCTTTGTTAGTCTCTGTCGATTTTGGTCTACACTGTACTTACCTTCACGTGCTCTGTAGTCACTTTCTCGACTCAGTATAAAAAAAACATTTCCTTTCCTAAGTGATAAATGATATTTATATTTTTAGAAATAAAATCATTTTTCATTGGATTAAGCCATATTATTGAAAAAATACGTAAAAGGATTGGCAGAGAGCGGGGAGAGATGAGGTCACTAGTTATTGGCCCGTCTTTAATTTCAAGATCTGGGTCTACTGGCGTCTCATTCTCTGTACGCCTTCTTCTATTACACTATGTATAGCGCTTTATAGGTGCACGAACTAAGGACAAATATAATAAACAATCGCTGGAAATTAATATCAATATATCTCTTATCTTTGCAAGTAAACAATTCTTTATAATAACGTTTTTCCTATTTTTTAACTCGGGGGAAATCCCTAACGCAACTCAGAGGGCGATGAGGGTTGCCTCCGCTGTGTCGGACTTGCCCCGACTAAAACCCCCGGGGTGTTCCTTCTCCCGCCTGCCGAGTGCCAAGGGCAAGGCTGAGCCATCTTCCTCGGCACCTGGCGACGTTTAGCCTTCTGCAGGCCCCGCCTACTTGGCAGGGATAATAACGTTTTTCCTAGTTGCTTACGCATTGGTTACTCTTAACTTCTTATTCGTGTTTTCGTGGAGAATTATTTTATTTTTCAGACGGATTATTTTGTTGGTGACATGATAAAGGCTTTTCAACTACAACGGGCTTAGGAGATAAGCACTTAAAGCGCTCAGTCAGCGAGTTATGGGTCAGGTGGTAGCGCAAGGGCACCCGTGTGTGTACGGACCTCGACTTGGCTGGATAGCCGGGGATAAAACCTAACGGTGATTTGTTAGCGTTTCGGAAGTGACTACGTGAGATGAAATGCTTAAAGAAATTGAAAACTACGTCGGTATTGCCATAAGGCAATTATGCATGCGGTATTGTATTAGTGATCTACTAGCGTTTCGGAAGAGATTAAACAAATGTGTCATGTCTATTCAAATTACCATTAAATAGTACAATATGTTTTAGAATTTATAGCCAGCGGACGCTTAGCTTATGACCTCGTGATTTAAAAAAATGCCGTATTGTGTCGTACTTGGCTCAGAAAATGCTTCAGAGTTCAAGAAAAAACGCGATAGAAGTAGTTGAGCACGAACTACATTACAGAAACAGAAGATAACAACATTTAGTGATGAATCACTGGCTGAGACTAAAATGCAGAATATCGAGCATCGACGAAAAGTCGCCTGCCTCGCAGTCTTTTACCAGTTGCATAGTGGAGAATGTTCTTAGGAGCTACATTCTCGAATTCTACCAGCCTTATTTCATCATTGAACCACGAGATTTCGTCCGGGATGTCATTCGTATGTAGTGGGAATTCCTAATATCCGCACGAAGAGATTCGCTTCTTCATTCACAATACGAATAGCTATGGAATGGAACATGCTTCCAGCGAGCATATTTCCACAATCTTATGACTTAGAAGCTTTTAAGAAAAGAGTAAAAAAAGCATTTGTTAGGCGGACGCGGTCCATTGTTGGACTCATCTACACCTTCCACGAGAAGTGATTGAAGTCAAGCGTCCGCCAGTACATAATATTTAAAAAAATATTTCTTTTTTATACATCATCCCAAGAACTGGTCCTTTGTGACTTCGTGATATCAACGTGTTGGCTTAAAACGAAGAAAGTTGTCCGGTCGTGTTTTCCATTTTTACAAAACTCGTAAATGTTTTTGATATAAATAAATGAATTTAATATGTTTATGTAGAAATCGTTTTGATGTCGACATTCTGTCTTGTACCTTTGGTTTCTTTAAAATATTGCTGAGATAAGATTGAATGTTGTTTAGCGCTTTTTGTACTAATTAAATATATTTTGAGCTCTTATAAAACGTTACTAGGGTTAAAGTATACTTATTTTCTTTAGGGTGGTGGGTGGAAACCTCTCGCTACCAAGCTTATCCCAATTATAGTCGGCAGCAAGGATACATGGAGAGCGGTGCTCAATTTCAGCGAGCAGGTGCTTGCACAGAAGGAGGCGGTGGAGTGGGTTCGGGAGGCGCTTGCTTCAGCAGTGTCATAACAGCCCGCCCGCCGACCCGCAAGAATGGGTCATCGTAGGGCGGCATTATTAAAAAACGTCCACCTGTAATGACACCACTGGGCGGCATGCTTGAGGGAGTGTGTCGCCCAACAAGGCAAAGGATGCGAACGGCACGCGATGTGTCCCCGCGTGCCGCTCAAGAGCGCAGAGGCAAGAGAGAGGGGTGGCTCTTTACATCACTCCTCCCCTAGCGATTAGAGGCCTATCCAGAGGCTGCACGCCTTGCCGGATATCCCGGTAGGTGGAAAGTGGAACACCCCGGGGGTTTTAGTCGGTGCAAGTCCGACACACCGGGGAGCGGCCCTCACCACTCTCTGAGGTCCGAAGGGATTTCCCCCGTGTTATAAAAAAAAACTTATTGTCTTTGTTACATTTACATTATCTACATTGTTACATTATCTAATATTAAAAACTGACAAATTTAAATTATTATTGAGGTTAAGTCACTACAATTAAATAGTGTTTTATACAAGTTTAAACTAGATTTAATTTGATGTTACAAGCCGTTCAAAGTGTTTATTGAGTGCAGGTTAAAGTTATTGCCTTTATGTATCCGCTTATCGTCAAGTGGGTTATCACTCTGTGTTTTTCATTTCATAAATTTATCAAATCGATTCGGCTAAGCTGCATAAGTCCAATACTACAAAGATTACAGCTATTGCACTAAATATTGCTAAAATCACCGTTTTATTTATAGGTAAGAACGCACATTTTTTTTTATCTCAAAAGCTTAAATGCATTTCATATTAGGGAAATTTGTAATCTTGTAATTTTTCGAGACGAGATGAAAATTACTATCTACCGCTCCCCTCTTCCTTTACCATTGATTCCAATTATATGGATTAATTTAATGAAAATATGTATGCAGCACAATATGTAGAGATTTTATTTTCAATAACTTTGTACAACATCGAATTTTGTTTCTATGTGGTTAAAATATAAATAAATCATTTATCGCCTAAGAAATGATATATTGACGGAAAACAAGCTTCGACCTTGTATAAAACGTAGTGACGATATCATATAAGATTCAGGCTAAGATTTATAGACGCTACTTTGACTTTGCTTAAACTTTACTTAAACTTAAACATCAATATCAGCTGATCTTGAACCGCTCCAATTGCGCAGAGATATTGCCTTAATAAGCGTTTTCTACCGTCTGTATCAAGGCGAGTGTTCTGAAGAATTATTTAACCTTATCCACCCTGTCACTTCTATAAAAGAATTACGCGTAACACTTGATAGAGTTACGGCTATACTGTAACTCATATACCCTCTAGGATTAGCAAGTTATCTAACTTTTACTTTTGCCCAGTCGCTGAGCTGTGGAATGGTCTTCCGGTGGGCGTGTTCCCACCTTTCTGTGATATTGGGTCATTCATATGGAGCGTGAATAATTATTTGTACAGGCCGGCATGACCACTGCGATTATCTAGAGGTTTTAGATTGCACCATGCTTCCAGGCATAGTGTTGTCACTATGACGAGTCAGGATTAGAGAAAACCTTGTTATACTTGGAAATTTAATAAACAGATTGACTTAAAATCTGGTAATTACTAAATTTAAATTAATTAAATTAAAATAAAGATTCAAGTAATACTGAAATCTTAATTTTTTTTGGTGGTATGGCGATAGCCCGCAGTGGGTCATGACCACAGTACACGAGTGTAAAAACCGTCATAATAACTGGCTTTGGCCTATCGCATTTCGGGATCAGCTTGTGTATATCCAGTAACTCATATACCTAGAGACCTTCAGTCGTGGTATATGTGGCACGACATGACGACGGAGGCTATCAATGGATTTTCATTCTTTGATGGTCCCTTTGGTTTTTAGACTATACTGTACTTACCATCAGGTATTACGGAGTCATTCCGTCGGGCCAGTGTAAAAAATCAGAATTTTAGCATCCAAATTGAACCAAACATCGAAGTATAACAAGATAATGCTTTTTATGCTTCTATGAGGTCTTCGGAACGGTTACATTAAGTAGGTGTAAGGAATAAGGTTTTTTTATAGATAGGCTTGCACTTGACCTCAATCTTACCCGATGGAAAATAATGATGGGGCCAACGATGGAGCGCGCCCACCCAACAAATATCGATTCATTCTTCGTTTGAAGATTTCCATGTCGTTAAAACAGACGCAGGAAACAAACTCCACTTCTTGTCGGTTCGCAGAAAAAAAGACAAGGCGAATCGTCTCGTATAAGCAACTGGAATATCAGCCATATAAGGGTGCATACCCGCACGGCCTCAGTTTTATAGTAGAAGAAGGAGGAAGAAAATTAATAAATTTTAGGGAGGCGAGAAGATTTTTGGAAGGACATAGAACTGACCTTTACAAAAAGAAAACAGCAGTAGACTTAAAAGAAAAATAGTACAATGACATTTATCGAAAACCGTCGTTATCTGGAGATAATTGAATTAATCTAGCTTTTATTTTCCTTCCTCATAGATATATACGTATGTTATGCAGTTATAAAATCTCATTTACATCCTATAGGTATCGTTTTAAAGGTGTTTTTCGTTTAATGTAACTGTAAAATAATCAATTAAATTTGTTTCCTAAACTTATAAAGGGTTTGAAATTTTTATACGAGCCTAGACAGTAAAAAGTGGTTGAACTGTTTCTAATATATTGTGTTGTGATAGTTATAAATATTTTAATATGAACGCTATGATAAATATCGGTAAGTCTAGTCTAGCTTAAGATGAACAGATGCTGCGGAGATTTTTATAATTATCGCAATTAGGGCATTTTGTTATTTTATTTTGAACTAGCTGTCCCGGCAGACCTTGTTCTGCCCTATTTCTCTAAAACAAAGTCACATTGTTTTTTTAATGTTAATAGATTCCCCGTCAGGTTTCATTCTGCCAAAACTTATTGGCCTGTCGGTTGTTTTTTGAAAATAGTTTGAAGGAACCTGGCCTTAATGCTATATGTATAAAAATTGACAAATATTGACATTCATATTTATACGTCAATCAATTGTTTTGCCTTCCCGGGACCCGTCCACTAACATTTAAACTTTATGGTGTTAAAGTTCAAATTGACTTTTAAATATTATTAAGAATTTTTTGTATGAGAATATAGAAAAGTGTTGTTTTTAGACTTTTTCAGACATTTTTTTTTAATTTTTCTCTCCGTAATAACCTTCCCTAGACTTCAACAAACACAACAAAAAAGAAATCAGCCAAATCGGTTCAGCCGTTCTCGAGTTTCGCGCTTATCAACACATAGCTGATCCGGCAAACGTTGTTTTGCTATATAAGGTTTTGTAATATCTTCTAAGATGTTCATTGAAATATAAGTGATGTCAAAGACAGTTTTGTTCAGAATTAATACTCTTAATCAACAACACATTTATTTGGATAAAGATTAATATTATTACGTTGATACAACTCTTAACAAATAATGCATTAATTTCGACCAAATTTGTTTACCATAAAAACGGTTCTAGTGACTTAATCTTAAAAGATAGACATATACTGTCACGGACATTTTTTTAGATCATTTCAAGAGGAATAATTCTTTCTTACATATATTTTTGATATCTTGAACCGTTTTTGCAGCGCACGCAATGGAAGCCCTCAAGGATGAATAATTTTGCCCGTTTTTTTCACATTTTCCATTATTTCTTCGCTCCTAATAATTTCATCGTGATGTTATATAGCCTAAAGCCTTCCTCGATAAATGGTCTATTCAACTCAAAAAGAATTTTTCAATTCGAACCAGTAGTTCCTGAGATTAGCGCGTTCAAACAAACAAACAAACTCTTCAGCTTTATAATATTAGTATAGATGTAGCTACACGATTTTTTTTTTACGAATATCTCGAATTATGTAGACAACATATAAGCAATTTATCTGCGCTTTTATAAATTACACATAAGTATTTATAATACCAATTTCATAGAAACTGCGCAAAATTAAATATATTTTCACTCAAAATCCGCACTATTTTTGAAAAGAAACCAGACCATATTATGAAACCAAAACAAAACTATTTTATTTTTTATATTTTTACGGAAACATACAACAATATTTAAAACAATAAAAAAATACACAAAAAAAGTATAAACAAAGTAAGCTAAGAAAAGCAAAACAATAAGAGAAAACTAATGATATAAAGAAAAACAAATATAAACTGCTAATTTTTTATCAGCAATCTTTTAAAGGAGCCAAATGTACAAGACATCACAAAAACGTAAATCTACATCAACATATATTAATGTTTTCGTTAATATTGAACTAATAATAATAAGTAATAAGGTACTGAGTTCTTTTGAGCGCAAAGATTTATGGAAGTGTAAAGAGCTTCACGGACGGTTTTATCGGACTCTTCATGGGCCTGATGTAGACTCGATTGCCTCCGTTTCTTGGCTACGTTTCGCTGACCTTTTAGGAGAAACCGAAGGTTTTGTCTATGCAATTATGGACGAGGTTGTCAAGACATACAACTACAGAAAGTATATCCTCAAGAACAGTGCGGTCGACATATGTCGGGCATGCCACCGTCCTGGAGGATCTTTGAGGCATGTGGTTTCTGGTTGTTCGTTTCTTGCTAATGGACTTTCGTTTTTGGACTACACTGTACTTACCATCAGGTGCACTGTAGTTTCTTGATCGAGCCATTATAAAAAAAATATGTATGCGAGTTTTGTAAAAGTGGAAAATACACTTGGTCGTGTTTTAAATTATGTATCCAATTTTTATTGTTGCCTACAATTTATAAACTTGCTTATAACACGATTGTCAGTCACATTTGAGAACGCATGAAACCCCAACTTTCCCCGTTTTTAAGCCAACACGTTGACATTCATTCGTCACATAGGACCAATCCTTGAGATAAACCCATAAAAAACCCTTAATTAAATATTGTTTACAGATAGATGCTTGACTCCAATTACACCTGGTGGAAGGTGAAGATGAGTGAAAATGGACCGCGTCCGCCCAACAAATTACTTTTCACTCTTCTCTTAAAAGCTCCTAAGTCATAAGATCGTGGAAATATGGTCGCTGAAAGCATATTCCATTCCTTAGCTTTTCACATGATGAATGTAGAAGCGAATCACTGCGTGCGAATATAACGAATGTTCAACACATACGGATGGTGTCCTACACGGCGTCTACTAGTTTTATATTGAAATGCTGGAATTAGAGAGTGGAGCTCCTGAGAACTCCCTATTGTGCAACAGGTAAAAGACTGCGAGGCAGGCAACTCTACGTCGATGCTTTTCATTTTAGTTTCTTATTAATCAAAGAGTCATCACCAACTGTTGTCACGTTCTGTTTTTTTAATGTAGAAGCGAATCTCTTCATTTGGGTATAAGGTACGTCCGCCACATACGTATGTTATCCTACACGGCGTCTACTGGTTTTATGATGAAATGGGGACATATCAGGCACCATCCCTCGTGCAGTGGGGCAGTGATAAGGGATTTTCCCGAATATAAAAAAAAAACTTTATAAAAAGTTGATAGATCCGTGTACTAATCCGATAAAGTATCTTAAACACAACCTTAAGTATAGATATTTGAAATATCATGTCTCCAATACATTCATACGTATTAATCATGATTTTTAAGCCTTTAACAATAAATATTAATTACATGATTACTGATTCTTTAATGAATACCGAATAATTATCAATATTTATCATTGCTAAGCGCCGCCTGAGGACATTTTACATTGGACATTGACATACGTCCTTTTACACAAGGGCAACTGAGAGAGCAAGCCTGAGATTTATAGACTTTTTTTGGTAGCCCGGGGGAAAATCCTGCATAGGAATATTAGAGCCGGAGTGTCAAACTCTTACGGACTATAAACCTCTGGGTTGTCCCTCTAATCACTCCAACCAAGCCTGGGAAACCAGAGAATAGGCTACCCCTTCAAACTTTTTCACGGGTGGCGCGCCGCCTCCCTCTCGTCCGGGCAACAGACTCCCTCAAGTATACTGCCCGGTTAGAGATTTATAGAGGCGTACTTCGACTTTAATCTTTTCACAGTAAATAGATTCGTCTTTAAATAAAGTTTTAATACATAATAGTAAGTTAAATATAGCCTAAATGTTTGCAGAGCTAAGTACAAGTTGATGATAATCGGTGATTCTTCGAAACATTTTTTTATACTGGCTCGACAAAGCGACTCCACTCCTGATGGATAGTACACAGTAGTCCAAGAACGACAAGGTTCGAAAATTGATAGTCGCCATCACTGTCTACCCACATACACCACGACGGAAGGTCTCTAGTTATATATACAAGCTGATCCTGAAACGCGATTGGATGAAGTGGATCAATACAATGGTCTTTACGTTGTGTACTGTGGTTACTACCCAGTTTGAACACTCTCCCTACCACTTCAATAGATGTTCATCCCTTGCCAGCCATTGTCGTTCTTGGATTACTTTGTACTTTTCATCATAAGCAATGCAGTCACTTTATCGAGCCAATAGTAAAAAAATATGAAAGGAGAAATAAATCAAGATCATTTAACTTTTATAGATAGTTGATATCTGAAAATCTGCATCAGTGACTACTCTTTGAGTGATTAAAAAAAAATGTAATTGTGTTCTTTATTGATAATTATAAGAATAATTAATTAAATAAATATTTAATAAACATTATTTCATCACTTTATAATCTTGACATCTATACATTCACCGCCTTCCAGCTCTAAATCTATTGGAGTACTTGTACCTGTAAGAAAATAACAACCATCTGTATCATGGCGAGTGTTCTGAAGATTTGTTTAACCTTGTTCCACCCTCTCCCTTCCTAGTCACAGCTTTACAGTATCTCACATGCAGAGCTAGAACTAAGAAGTTCTTCTTTTGCCGTGTCATTGGGCTGTGGAATGGACTTCCGGCGAGCGTGTTCCCACCTTCCTATGATATGGGATCCTTTAAACGCAACGTGAAGAGATATTAGTGCAGGCCAGCATGAACATTGTGATTGTCGATAGGTTTTTCTTACCTGTCGATAGTCTATGGCGTTTTTTTGGACTGCACCATGTTACCATCAAGTGCGGTGCACTCACTGTGTAATGTCAGAATAAAAAAAAACAACTTATATACTTGTTTTTAGGGTTCTGTCCTTTAAAATAAAATAAAAGCCCTTATAAAGTAGTGGTGGTTGATTGTGAAATCTATTTGAGTCCATCTCAGGAAATATTGAGTGATATCAGTCAATTTACAATTTCTATTTGATGACTAATTGATTCACAATCAACTTTCATCAGCCAGTGCAACCCATTTGTGTCTCAGGAGCCTAAATCCACATAATGGAGCAATATGTAGGATTATAAACAATGTAACTCACATATTAAGATTATACTGTGATTTTATTATCTTTGATTTATCACAAAGAATTTTGTTTCTCACCTCAAATGTGTTTAGAATGTTTTAATAAAAAACATGTGACATAGTATAATGTGAATATTTCTAGTATTCTGATATTGTAGATTTTATATTTACATATAAGTGCTTATTCTAGTAAATTCCTTTTAAAAACCTATATAAAAATCCCATTAATTTCAATAATATAGAGCATCATCTAGACATAGATGGTAGGACTAATGAGTTAAGTTGATTCACAGTGAAACCAGTGTCCCTTATTGCTTTTCAAATATTGAAATAACATGGAAATATAGTAGCTGGAAGCACATTCCACTTCTATGCTGTTCACATGATGAATGTATAAGCAAATCTTTTTGTGCAGAAATAAGGAATGGCCACAACCTATGCATAGTAGACATGTCATCTAGTCGTTTCATAATGAAATGGGCAGGTGGAATTAAAGGATGTAGCACCTGAGAACACACCTGTGTCTGTATTACCTATTGTAATCAAATATAGGCAAGCCGCTATTAGCTGATGCGCCTGTTTCAGCTGGTGTGTTCAACTATCACATTGTTTAGCAATGTATTGACCATGCATTAAAAAATGATTGATAGAAGAGCCATCTATTAAGTCTAATTTAGAAACTAGTCATAGATAAATAAATCTTAAGGTCAAATATGTTACCTGACAATGTTTCTCCGTCAAATAAAAACTTGAGTTTCTCTAAGGGCTTTTCAAAATGCTCTGCACACTGTATCATAGCTTTAGACAGTTTTTCATTGGCTTCCACTGTAACCTCAAATGGTTTTTTAATATTTTCACATTGGAACTTAAGTTTCATACCTCTTTCTGTATTTTTCTTTTTTAATACTAAATTCCTAACACTTCCGTTAGTTATTCCGCCTTCAATGAACTTTACAATATTGTATTTTATTGTGTCCGGAGTATCTTCACTACTTAAAATTTTATCATTATACATAAAAACTAACTTATTGTGTGAAATATTCTCTTTTTTGGCAAAATAATTGTACATCTCTGTGAATTTCTGATATTTCCGTATTGTGAACTTGACAACTTCGCTGCTCTGCCAGTAAACCTTGACTGACAGCTCCTCATTGTCAGTCAAATCTATTTCGTCGGCAAGGATGGTTATATCACTTTGTTTTGAGTTAAAAAGTTGTTGGTCATGTGAAAAGTCTGGATATTCATAAGTATTGCCTATGGAGTATGTTGGTATATTTTGGTCTAGAATACTATTTGATAAGCTGCTTTGAACCTGTCTTCTGCCTCTACCACCTCTTCCCCTGTCTGTTGTAGTTTGCTTTCGTTTTGCACTCCTGCCTCTCCTAGGAACTGAGGACTCTGGGCTCTTTTGTGTAAGTTTCTCTTGGACTTCTACTGCCTTTGACCTTCGTATTGAGGTCTGTTTTGAAAGGATTTCGCGTTTTTCTGCTTGCAAGTTTGATGAAGACCGTGTTGCTCGTTTCGTACTATTTTGAGCTATAATCGCGTCCAATATAGCTTCTTCAGAATCATCTAAACATTTATCTTCATCGTCTATTACAATACTATTCGTATTTAAGTATTTTTCTCTTCCATATACATTTTTTTGATACGTACTATCGTTGTATTTTTTCTTCAATAATTGAAGTTTTTGTGTCACATTACCGTAATAATCATCAGAATCTGATGAAGATATTTCTAAAGTATCCGTCATCTTCAGTTAATATCTTAAATATCAAATAACATTATACATTAAATTCAAAATCACAATAATTTTTAAAACATCAAAACCACAGACTAATAAATAATAATCAAAATTGAATAAAAATAACCGCAATCAATAATTTTTTAATAAATGTCATATAGTTAATACGGCCCTGAGTAAATGTGAGTTAGGTACATCGTAGCAATATAATAAAGTATAATTATGTAATACCTTCTTAAAATTAAAATATTTCCAGAATATTATCTTTAAATGTTTTCACGTGTTCATTATTATTTAGTTTGAATAAAATACAATTATTATATTGTAAGGATATATACTCCATTAAACCAATTACATACTATAAAATTGGACTGACATAACCGGTTTTTTTTTTAACTCAGACCTGATGCTCTTACACCATCAGCTACCGTTTATCAACAGACAGCTTTCTGAACCCGTTACTTATTTACAGCTGAAACATATAGTTTGAGCTTGCTGGAATAATCTAAATGATTAAGTTATAGATAAATGGTTCCTTGTTTAATACTTTTTAATTTTATTTTTTGGTAAGTGATAGTTTTCAAGACAGTTTTTATCAATGATATTAATATATAGTCACGCTATATCCCTTTCAATGTGAGTAGAGTTAGATTAGTGGTTTTATAGATTTTCTGCTTACATGTTGTGCTCAACTAGTAGAGCTAAAGCAGCTGGTCGCCGTTTTGATGGCACCCTTCTATCAAATATTCCTAAATCTCAGAATTTGGAACAATAGACGCAAGAAGCGTATTCCGCTCTTTAATTATTCGCAATATAAATAAGTTGTTGTTTTTTATGTTCTCCAAAAGACAGGCAAAGCATCGAATCATACAGTCCTGACTTTTTATATTATTTTAGTTTGTAATATAAATTAATATATGAATGTTTGAGTGCAATATATGGATATAAATGAATCGAATTATTTCAGATTTCGTTATCCATCACAGATGCTTGCTAAACACTTGAAACTAGCCTATATTAAGTTTACTTAACAAGGCTTTTACTGAAAACTCTTAAAATAAAAATTCAGGAATTATCTTTTTAGTATATCAACATTACAACTCATTATTGTCTATAAATCATACTTGTATTTACATATCTAAATCATCACATTGATGGCCTCATATTGAAACTGCCTTTGTGAAATGACTAAAGTTGAAAACCTTGACGTGTGATGGCCAAAGCCATTGCCAGTCCTTGTGATCTGTATCAAAATTTTAACACGATTAGTCATGTCATCAGCTCATTTACACACAAAAACACTTAGCACGACATCGTTTATCATAATTAATGCGTTTATTTATCTATAAACGCATTTCTGTTTTGCGTTCCATAGTTTTTTGGGTTTTCGAAATTGTCACATCAAAATGACTACATTATGCTTTTTCTTTGGTAACTTGGGGGAAAATCATGCATAGGACTATCAGGAGTCAACAGTCGGGCTTAGGGATCAATATTCCTCCAACAACCCGTCGAACGAATACTCTTTCTCATGTTTCATCTCTTGGGTAGGTATGTGTTGAAACCCCTATGCGCAATTGCCTTCAACTTATATGCTAGCTATTAAGTTTTGTTGTGACGGTAATAGGGCGAGTAGAGTAGAGATGAGAAAAAATGTAAAATCACTGATGATTTAACAGTGATAAATGAAACTCACACAGAGACATAATTATGAGAAAACTACGCGTGCGAAAAAGATGAAACTATTTAATAACCGGAAGGCTTCCTAATATAATGTTTCCAATGCCTACTTACAACCCAGGATCTATGGGAACAAACAAAGAACTTTGCTCCGGGCACTAAATTCTAGCGGCAGCTAACGTGTGTAATTAATTTTATATATATTTACACTGAATAGCATATATACAAAAGTGATCCAACCTCCCCATTTGGCTATATTCCATCAAAAAATTAATTGTTTTAGAAGCTAACTCAAAAATCTCACAAGATATCATGTGCTTAAACTGTGCAAGATTATTGTTTATTTTTGTGAATATTTTGCTTCCTA
The DNA here is from genome assembly GCA_036320925.1 of Automeris io. Lineage (NCBI taxonomy): Eukaryota > Metazoa > Arthropoda > Insecta > Lepidoptera > Saturniidae > Automeris > Automeris io. The sequence goes on from JAUDJH010000017.1 coordinate 7,721,234, forward strand.
TGTGATAAATAATATTTACTTTTTTACAAAGTAGAGACCACAAAATCTATAGAAATTGTGCTGCAAACATATTTTATTGGATTAATCTATATCATTGATAAACAAGGACTATTTACGGCATGCAGTAGTGTTCCTGTTCGCCTGCTCAAATTTCAGGATCCCGAGCTGATTTGTGATGAGTGATCACAGAAATATTAAGCCCCTCGACATTTTTAGCTTAACCGTTAAATCTAATATTAGGTTTTTTTTTTAATTTATTCAAAGAAAGTTGACGAGAAACACCAAAAAATGAGGTTGTTAGTCATAGAAGATTAGGGATATCAATACAAAACAAAGAATTCTGGTACTTGATAATTAGGGACAGAATCACGTGATCAGAAAAAATCAAATCTTAATAGATATCTTAATAATATTGAAGAAATGATTATTATACAAAATATTTCATTATCTTTATGAAAAAAAAAACTGATGTTACTACTTAAGATGTCTGATAGTTTTGGTTATGAATGTTGTTTATTATGTTCGCCAAAAGGTAGGCAAAGGAATGAGCCATACAGCCTTGTTTTGGTAATTAAATTTGACTTCTATAACATTGCAACTACAACGCGTAAAGCTCAGGACGTGGAAGTGGAAGCCAAGTTCCTTCGAAAATACCCTGAGCATCGAAAGAAATTTAAATAAGTATATTATACGGAACACAATGTTGTTTGAATCGATACGCATAGCAAATTCATTAATTATTACATGTTTTAATTATAAATTAGCCAGAATTAAGATTTTCCGATAGCTTTACATGATGGCTATCATAAGGGTACCGTTATCGCTAATTGGTTTATTATTATCACAGTCTGTCGGTCGGTATTTATTAAAATTGATAAAAAATATAAGCCATATAAAGAAGCCGATGCTTATTTGAAAAAATATTTATGGCGCCTCAATATTTATCTAATATTAGAAAATAGAAATACAAGAATGATTTTTGATAACATAACTAAGTATTTTGTTACACAAATGTATAATATACACCTATTTATATATAGAGAGAGCGAGAAAAAAAAAGCACAGTGATGTTATAGACGAGGGAGATATTCAAGAGGATAGTCAGAATGCGATTCTAATGCTAAATATGTAAAAATAGTCATATCTTCATATTTACATTAAGAATAAATAAATTATGGTCAACATATTAAGTATATTAGTCGTTTAAACCAAATAATAGCCTTTCACCCGTCTAATTATAATCAAGGGCGGCTGTACATTAAGTGAACTCGTTCGCTGAACTACTAGATTTTAATAGGTTTAGAATACACCTATCCCCCGATTTACACGGTACTTGTTTTACACGTTTTCGCTTTTACACGGTTTTCCAAATAAGTTTTTTTTTTGTTTTTATCGCACTCTACTAAATGCTACTGTGTTTGAACACGCACGCTGTGTACACATCTCACGGGGAATCCCGAGCTTATGTGCTGACTTGCTGCACATGATGAAGGATAATGAAACACCTTTGGTTTTATTTTTTGTTCTTTTGTTTAATGTATTGTAATTAAATAAAAAACAGTGTTTCCGTAATATATTACATATTTTAACCTGTCAATGCATTGTATTTTTATTTCGTTGTACACCTAAAAATATTGATAAAAATCACAACTGTTAAATAGCAAAATTATGCATTTTCTGCAAGTTTTTCGATTTACACGGTTTTGACTTGAAAATTTTTAATTTTCGATTTACACGATTTTCTCAGGAACGTACTTCCGTGTAAATCGGGGGATAGGTGTATATACTCACGTGCACGGCTTAGAAAAAACAAAAAAAAATACTTAACATATCTGATAACTATCTATTTAATATTAACGAAATAAATACGATATAATTTAAGCTCTATGAGCTTAAAAACTCATTATTGGTGTAAAGAAAATTCCTCATACGTAAGCCAGAACGTGCGCAAAAAGTTCATACGGATTCTACGAGATAGGAACTAAACCCGGTGCGTGAGACAAGGATAGAATACTACAAAATGCATGACGCACGAACGAATCAAAATTTATCGAGCTCACCGACTCGTTATCACAGCATCAATTTACAATATGTGTAAATTTTGTTTTTGCATTTGTAAATAAATTATAAAAACACCTAATGTAATACCTAATTTCCTATTACAGTTCTTGTTTTATCTACTAAATGATTAATGATGCTTAGGTACTCTTTATTTATTTCAGATTGTGACAATTGTTTTAAAAAATTCCCTAAAAACTATTTTCCGCATTTATAAACCCTGCAGACACTTGAAAGCTCCGCGCTCGGGGCTGCCACCACGAGTACCTAAACTCCGTGTTGCCAGCACTAGTACAGACAAAATTCCTTATTATAAATTCTGGATTTGAATAATTAGTGAGCTGGTAAAGTGCATCACCTTTTTCCTAATCCACTCGTCGCTACTGATTATTAACTACTAGATTGAGGATATTGATATATGTAGATGAAAATCATGTCCTATTTTAGTGATGTTATATTTAGTACTGTTTGTGTTATATTTTGAATATATCAATGTTAATCAGCAATTCTTTTTTAGGGTTCCGTTCCTCAAAACGAAAGCTTATAGGGTAAATTTCTTGGCGTCTATTTTATGTACAAAAATATGGTCTAGAAGTTCCTAAATAGTGCCTCTTTCAGGAAATCTCCTGGTACTCCTGTTTGTGGTTGGAGTCGCCATGACGGCTGCCATCGCTGAGAACACCACCACGGCGAAACCCACGCCCAAGCCCGCAACCACTACCACCGCCGAGGCAACAACTGAGACCTATAGGCCGTTCAGGGGTATCGATCCAAATACCTTATCGTGTGACCCTGAAGGACATGTGAGTATCTTCTCTTCTCTTTTATTATAAAATCTTTCTTTGCACTCTCGACAAAGTAACTATAGCGCATCTAATGGTGACATATAGTGTTTTCCAAAACGACAGCGAAATAAAGGACAAAAATCTATTGACTGTCTCCGTCGTCTTGTCGGTCTACATATACCACGTTTGTTGGTCTCTAGGTATATCATTTACTAAATCTACATAAGGTGATCCCGTAACGTAGCAGGCTGGAGCGAGTCACTATTAGAGTCTTTTTACTTGTGTACTGTGGTCATGACTAGTGATGAAAATGCCCGGGAATTTTCCCAAAGTGCCCAAAACTTGTATGGGGAATATTCCCGGGAATTTACGAAATGTTCGCGGAAGTGCTGGGCACTTTGGGAAAATTCCCAGGCATTTTCATCACTAGTCATGACCCAGTTCGGGAAATCGCTTTACTACCATCTACTACATCATCATACAGCCCGATTCTGTCCACTGCTGAGTATGAGCTTCTCTCATTTTATGCCACCATCACCGATCCCGGGTCAAGTTTGTGGTGGCATATGCAGAATATGGCTAAAGGAAGTTTTATGTACTTAATGCAACGTAAGGTTACTTATAGTTCAGTGCACGATATCTAGGTCACGCGTATTATATATAAAGCACGCCAAATAAATAATAAAGGGGATTCAAGAAAGGACTACCTTTGATTCATAAGCGTCCCACAAGTGGTAGAGGCCTCTGTCACAAGCTGTAGTCAGCCAGTACAACTGTTAATCCCGACCTAATCGGTGCGGTTTGCGCCAGGCCATGAGCCTCGTATCGCCTACCTCCACATTTAGTGGTTTACAGCTGCAGGCTCATCCTGCACAAGTTCATCCAGCTACAGCCCGCAAAAATGACCACATTGTCCACCTATCCTGCACGCTAAGTGAGGCGTCTAATTTCAAAACCTGCTAAAACGATTTTTCGTACAAAATTACTTAATAGTCCTAAGAGTAATTTCAAATGTTTTTATCAAAACAAATATAATATTATATATGATTTTTTTCTTTTTTGCTTTTTCACTCTAAAATAATTAATTAAATACTTTATAAGAATGTGATTGATTGAAGAGAGTGATTAAGTCAAAGAATAATTGTTTTTATAGATTTATGGGATTTGTAAATAAACATGTTATAGTGGGTTTTGAAATCAGTTCTAAAGCACTGATAAAAACTGGCGAGTATGTAATGTCGGCAACTGTCAACATTTTCTAATGAGGCCATTTTTTGAGTACGTGAGCATACATACCTAAGTGAGAACTATTTAAGCCCGTAAAATTTACCACAACATATTTCAGGTGTTTCTCCTACTACCCCATTTCACTGACTGCACAAAATTCTTCATGTGCGCACATGGAGAAGAAGTAGAATTTCATTGCTCGTCAACCTTGATCTTCGACTTCGAGTTGCAGGTATGACTTTCCTCACAATCATTTTAAATTTTGTGCCTTTAATGTTAAATTTTGTCGTTTGTTCGAATTCCAGCACGTACCTCTGGGTTTTTCCAGATTTGTACGTGTTGAAACAACACAGGCTCACCGGTGATGGAAAACGCCGATAGAAAACTTGCAAAGCATCTAATAGAAATGTCATGAGTACTAGTGATGTGAGTACAGCGTTTAGCTCTCTACTGGGCGCGTTGGACATGACATATAAACGCAAAGTGGATACAGCCATTGATGTATCTCTGCTCAACTTGTAAGAGATATAGTGTTACGATATATTATTATATATTTAGAGAAACAAACAGCAACGTAAAACAACAACATAATACGTAATAAAGATACATAAGCCGAAAATATTTCTACAAAAAAACTTTAAATAATATAAAAATAAAAAAAGATATAACACAAATTAGCTGGGCAGTAGACTTCGCCGGAGGAGGGCCTTCGCCAGAGGCCTTCCTCCATAACTTGACATACGCTGGGCGACGCGCTTAAGGGAGCGCGCCGCCCAGGTCTAGGCGTGAGTGGTGTGCGATCTGTTCCCGCACACCGCTCCAATGACAAATCATGGAGATGAGGGGAGGGTGGCACTTTACACCACTCTCCCCGCAAATTTGTTATGAGTATGCGGGGGGTGGTAATTAACCACCCCTCACCAAGTAGATGGGGCCTGCAGAAGGCCAGACGTCGCCGGATGCCGAGGAAGATGACTCAGCCTTGCTCTTGGCACTCGGCAGACGGGAGAGGGACTACTCCGGGGGTTTTAGTCAGTGCAAGTCTGACACACCGGAGGGCGGCTCTCACCGCCTCCTGAAGGTCCGATAGTGATTTCTTCCGGGTTACCAAAAAAAATGGACAGTAGACTTGAAGGAGTTTGCTGTGCTGTGAAATAGCAGCATACAGACGTCAGCCACTTATCAGTTGTTGCTACTGCTTGCCTGATAATAAATAAAAAAACGGATCGCTTTCTTTATGGAAAGCGGGTACTGTTGGCGACTCTCCATAGATTCTCGTAACATGGCAGTCGCAAGACCCATATCTTAAAACCTTTCAAGCCAAATGCTTGTGCATTTGTGCAAATGCAAAAAATGCTTACAGCCCGATTTTTGGTGATCGTGGTTACCATGTGTTATATCAGTTTTGAGTTCACTTTTCTAACGTCAAAACGAACGCTTGTAATAAATCTAACCAATTTTTATGGTGACGTTGACACTCTTTTTTAGATATATTATTCAGTGGGTACGCTGGGTGATGAGTTCTTTTGCCGCCCTTAGAGTTTGGCGCCTGGGATTGCCCAGGACCCCAACTTGAAATCTAGATCCAAGCTTGGAGGTCGTTGCAGCTCTTGCACTAATATGAGCTTACAATCGAGCTATATTGGATATCTCTAAGAAGAATAAAATCCAAAATAAAGTTATGCGGCAAAGAACTGAACATACCGACATAGCTCTCGGTATTAGCTTAAGTGGTAGAGAGCAGTAGCGATCATCCTATAGATGCGTTAAAGCATTGCATGCCCTTACAATACATAAGTCAGGAATAAATTGCTTGAAGTTAAACAAAAAAAGAAAGCATTTATATTCATATCTATTTTATATTCACGCCATCTGTCTTTCCTATGAAAGCAATATAATATTTACTATCATAATATAATATTCAAATTAATTACACGAACTCTGCCTACTTCGTCCAAATAGTCCTATGCACGTCACTGCTAGAGAGTAGTAGCGGTCATCCCATAGATGCGTTAAAGCATTGCATGCCCTTACAATAAATAAGTCAGGAATAAATTGCTTGAAGTTAAACAAAACAAGAGAACATTTATATCATATCCATTCCATTTTTACGCCGCCTGTCTTATCCATGAGCATAATAATAATAATATAATATTAAAATAGTTACGTAAATTCTGCATACCTTGTCCAAATACCCTATGCACGTCACTGGTAGAGAGCTGTCCATATGGCAAAGAACCGATGACTGTTGGAGCAGTTGCAGCAGCAGCAGTTCTTGAGTGGAGACCGCGAATCAGCAAACGTAGCGTGCTGCCATCCCGGCACGGTAAACCGACGAGATTGGATAAAAAGAGGCGTAATCCAAGCTCAATCGCGTTTATTGGGATGGGCCTGTGTCCACCAGTGGACTACGATAGGTTGATGTTGACTGCGCTTTCCATTAGGAGTTTTGTAGTCATTTTACCGTGTCAGTATAAAAAGCACGATTGTCACAGACCTGCAATTGGAAGTTCGCGACGAACTGCACCCTTCGTGTGCCCAAAGAGGACATCGATACTGAAGGCTCGGGGTTCGGTTCCGGAGAGGAGGTGATCGGACTCTTCGGGGAGGAGATAGAGAACGGACCCATTGGTGAGTATTTATTATTTAGAATATCTGAAATAGCATAACGTTTTTGTAAATAAAGCATTTTGAATCGGACAAGTTTATATCAGTGCAGTCTGTTATTAAATATGTATTGAAAAAGACTACAAAGCGGTACCATACCGGCATCGCAACGCGTGTGCCCTTCTCCGCCTCGCCTCTTATTCGGAATTCTTTGAAACCTCAATCTATGTGTAGAATAATATATTCACTAGACTTTTTGGAAACTTCCATATTTTGATAGATTGGTAAAATTTATAAGTAGGTTAGTTAAAGTTCCAGTTAAAATATTTTTATAGTTAAAGTTGATACATCAAAGGTCAGCTTTTACAAAAATTTTGAGTATTTTTACGAAAAATTATTAAGTTCGTCTATTCAGCCAAGAAATCTGCTAAGTACAGAATTAAAGTTAGAATCCTGATAAAAAATTAGGGTCCTGCTAAATTTAGCTTCACGATTCTCGGACTACTGATGAAATGAAATGAAATATGAGTATATTCAAAAATGTCAAAAAAAATCTACCACTGAGGGAATAAACCTCCCCCCTCCCCCCGTCTCCCCTAATTGAGGAGGCACACCGTGCGCCGGTCGTGGCAGAGCGCGAGTTCAATCTACGATCGGTGATCCTGTGGGTAAAGAGTACCTAGGAGTTTTATATAGTTAGGGAGTTCGATAATTTTGAGTTTGTGAGTGCTCCATTTTGTAACAACTCTGATTTTACAAATGTCAATATTTTACAGAGGTCCTGACGGCTGACTCAGCAGGAACGGTCAGGCCGCTGTCTCCAACCAACACGAGATTCACGACGCATGAGCTCAACTGTCACAGAGCTGATTCGGCAGCTAGACAAGTCGCGTTCAAGTAAGTCCTATACTTTCTTTTTGTTGGCTAGTCCATTCGGGCAGTAGACTTAAAGGAGTTTGCTGTCTGAGGAGTTTATTGGCAGCTGTAAGCACTGCATTATAGAACCTTATACCAGGGAGATAATTAGGGAGGATGTGCAGCATTCGATTCTGGTTTCAAATACAGTGTAAACTCCATATAACGTCACTCGATTTAACGACAAACTCCCTAAAACGTCGATATCACTCGGCTTTGGTTGGCTTAGCTTGTTTTCCATACAATGATACATTCTATATAGCACTAAATCCACTCTCAATAACGACAGCAATTTAATAATATAAATACTTTTTAAGTTGCCAAAATTAGTAAAAACTGCACAGCTGTGTACGTTCTTTTGTCTTTTTATTATCATAGCCCGTAATAAACTCTACTGTCGGCATTACACATACCGAACATTACCAAGATGCCTCAATATCGCAAGATACGAATAAAATATTTAAAAAGATACAACAAAATTACTGGTACAGCAAAAGACGTCAGACAAAAATAACTGATTATTCTCAATAGCGATCAAATAAGAATTTTTTTATATGTAATTACTAACACTAGTCTGAAATAAACTTTTTCTAATACAGATTTTTCTTCTCTCCATTTAACGACAACTCTCTATAACGTCAAAATATGCACAGTCACTTGAGGGTCGTTATATAGAGTTTGCACTGTATATAAAAATAGTGATATCTTAATATTTCCATTAACCCTTTAACGTCTACGGGACGGATTTTCAAGCTTCGAGTTTGAGCTGATACCATGCCGTGAATTGGAACGGGAAAAATATGTTTACGGGGGTGGTCTTTCGAATGGTCATAGTTAAAAGTCGCTAAAAAGTGTAAAACTATGGAATGATTAGAAAAAAAGAAAAAAAGACGAGATTTTTTAAAAAGAATTTTTTGTGCGTCAAATTTCGTTCTCTATTCATTTTTTAACACTTCTAAAACTGGTTTAGAAGGTGTCCATGGTATCTAAACTATCAATAAAAATTGCTGCACTAGGTAAAAATTTTTTTGGCTGAGCACAATGGCGTACCCTAAGAATTTATTGAATATTTAATACATGAGGATGGTAACTAGCGTGGTGCATTTTCCTTAAAACGAAATTGAAGTCAAAATTTTTATAAATGATTTTGTTCCAGGGGTGATTGCCAGAAGTATTGGCGATGCGTTTCAGGGGTTCCCCAAGCCGTCTACTGCTCCGATGGGCTATTCTTCAACGAACTCACCCAGCAATGTGACTTTGAAGCCAACGCGAAGTGTTCTGTGCAAACCGAAGACGAGTTGGGAGGGGAATTCATCGTTTACAAAAACTAGGCATTGAATACTATAATCGGATCGCTGATTATCGATTAACACGTTCTCGCTGGCGCGTGGCTCTATACACATATCTGTAAGCTTTTGTGTACGCTAATCTCAGGAACGGTTTAACTGATTTTGATGCCGTTAGGACTAATGTAATATGATAAACTTTTAACATTTAGTGTTATATTTATTTTAATCGGTTTATAAATAAAAAAAGTTATGTCAGTTTAAATAAAGCATGTTGATAATTTATTGGAAAAACACGGTTTTAATATAATTATTCAGGTGATTTGGCTGATATACTCACAATATTATATTTTTAATAAATTGTAAATAATTGCTTAGTTGAATTTATATAAAAAAACAGTCGACGGAATTTAAATCATTTATACAAAGACTCAGCTTAAAATAATTACTATTATTATTACTAAAGTATTAATTCTCCCCGAACGAAACCCTCAGTCCAGGCTAGTGATGAAAATGTCCGGGAATTTTCCCAAAGTGCCCAAAAACTTCCTTGGGAATATTCCCGGGAATTTACGAAATGTTCTCGGAAGTTTTTGGCACTTTGGGAAAATTCCCGGGCATTTTCATCACTAGTCCAGGCCCGTCCGATAGAGCGAAAAACTTTAAATACAACCGTTTCTGCCCGAGAAACATGATTATAGCGCCGGCGTGTACGTGTTAATAACTAGTGAGTTAAGAATATCGATATTAAGATATCGATTTAACAGTTTTTTTGATTGAACAACGATTAAACCTTTCGCTACGGCTGGCCTCGTTGCAAAGTGTTTTGCAGGAAACGAAACTCCGTGCTAAAACTGCGCACATTAAATACGCGCAGTCTTTACCATTCAGAGCCAAGGTTTTGACTCAAAAATTTTCATTACTTTTCAGAAGTAAAATAATAAGGGTGAATAAAATATAGTCATCCATAACGTAGAGGCGGCGTATTTTAGCATGTGACTATATTGACCGATAGTAGCGAAAGGTTTAAAGCGAATTATAAGATGCTATGAACAAAACGGGAAGCTGATAGAATACGACATATATCGTGATAGTATATTCGTAAAGTAGTTATATTTATTATTTTTGGTTACTGATCAATGCCTTCGATTTCCGCCTTCTTCTTCGTAAAACTCTTAAAGTTAACAGAAGTTTTCGTCAAAGCTTAAGGTTTTTAGTAAGCGTGGAACTATGACTGAAGATCTGATTATGATTGTTTAATTAATAAATATACATTTTACAAATACAGGCCTACTAAAAATTTTAACAGCTTCCCTTATGAATGGTTACATCACGTTCTAAAGCCAGTTATCTCCTCGAAAGAGTTGAGAACTAGTATCGATATTGAAATATCGATTTTTTAGACCGCTCACCCGTAATTTAGGATACGCTGTGTCGATTTTGTTTATAAAAGTGAACCCTTGAACTCGCCATAATTTTATGTCTTGGTTGACGGCACGCTTTTACATAAATAGTAATTTTAATATTATCACAGAATGCATAGTAATAATTTATAATATCTATCTATAAACACGCCGAATCCCTATGGAGGTTGGCAGAGAGAATGGAACGTTACTTCTCTCTATTATTGCAAACTTGTTTCACATCCTTAACATTTATTAGTCCCTTCATATACTCTTGCCGATTCCGCGTACTTTTGATATTACCCTACATCAGGACTCTATTTATTCTGTGTAGTTAAGTCTCGGTCGGTTCCTAACTTACTGGTCACCCATAAGCCTGACATATGGGTTCGCAGTCCTTCAATTGTGATTTATTTCCTTTGTACATAATTTTAAAAAAAGTAGGCTTAAGCTAGATTTTGTTGGTGCAAGGCGCATTTACAATGTGAGATTAATATGAAAATTACTATTTAACATTAACAAAATCGACTAATAGATAGTGTCCCATTGACAATTAGGAGTATATTCATCCCGGAGTAACGGTCAGTTTCAGAAACGCTCTTTATATTTTAAGAAGTTTTTAAGCCTCAATGAAACATGCATTTGTATAGAATTGATGATTTATTAAAAAATAAAGATACGCTTTTGGAGAAACAATGAACAACAAGAAAGGAATCTTGAATATTTTTCCACCATGTTGAGAATCTGCAGACAGTACAATGCACTCTCGCAATTTGATGACTTATGCCCGTATTCACCAACGTTCCCTACATTTTAAGAGTCACCTAAGGCATTTTAGGTGGTCCCTAGTGATTATTTCGTTTTCACCAACATTTAGGTCACACATAATCACTTAGGTGTTACTTAAGAGTTAGAGGCTCGATTGTTCATTCTTCAACTAACCCCTAAGAAAGTAAAATTTAAAATGGAAGGAGTATTCTATACGATGGAGTGTCGAAACCTTAGATTTATTAACCAGTCGTAGTTTTTTTTTATTATCTAGACCGCGAATACATCGTGAAAGACCAGACTTATTCAATAAATATGACGACAAAGATTTTTAACAAGATACAGATTAACAAAACACCTGTTTACCTGTTTTTTTCTCGGAATTTAGAACAGCATGTTGAATGTTACTGTATTCCTTCTTTTTTTTGTTTTCTTTGAAATATTTTCCGGGATTTCATTTATAGTCATTATTTATGTATTATGCAATATTATCTATGTATATTTCTTTTGTTTTTGAAATTTCAATATGATATCCTTCTCTTTACTGTAAACTAGCATTATATATTAATTATTGTGCGTGCTGTGGTGCCCTGTAATTGTGTGGGCATTTATATATTCTATTTTGTGTACCTTGGTTCCTTTTTTTTACTCAACGTCACCCATATGGGGTAACCAATTATGTAAAATAAACACACAATATACACATTTAGATGAAACAATGAAAAAATATCGCATAATATTATCATCATTAGTGTTTTAAAGTGTTTTTATTAATAAAGGAGTGTTTTTGAAACTAAGCGATGGACTGCCAGGAGTAATTATTGGTGCATGATCAGTAAATGTATAAGTTATGACAGCCTATTTTTTCAAATATATGAAAATATCCAAAGTAAAGGAAATACATTAAGATATGGCAACATTAGCACCTAATTATTGTGAATATTTATAATATTCTCCTTTTTGTCGATAAAAATAAAAAAACATTAAGTATATAAATGGTTTTTTAATGATCTTCTCATGTACATATATATAAGTTAATATTATATGTGTATAAATATAGTAAAATTAGTGTTTATAATGTGATATTATTTATTTTTACATTTTCAAATAAACCGCAATATATAAACAACTAGCTTTTGCCCGCGGCTTCGCTCGTGTTAAGAAGTATTATAATTAATTAGATATAGAGATTATGCTTTTACTTTTGTTTGGCGTGTGTAAAAAATTAGGGCTTAATCTGTCATTAGGCGCTAAAACTATCAAGCTATTATATTATACACGTGCAGCGCAGTTATCGACAATTTTAGACATCGCTTGCAAGAGTGCCGTGATCGTAACGGATTACATTTCGAAGACATTACTTTAAAAAAATAAATCCCGTTTTTCAAGCTTTATTTTCAAATAAAAATATAATTCATATTGTAATTAGTTTTATTTTAATGATTTTTTTTCATTTCAAAGGACTTATGGGCCACCTGTATTATAGTCGAAAATCTGAGAAGATTTATACAAACTTTCATCCCCTATTTTATCCCCTTAGGGGTGGAATTCATCAAAATCCGGCGGATGCCTATGTCATAACATCTACCTGCATGCAAAATTTCAGCCCAATCCGTCCAGTGGTTTGGGCTGAGCGTAGATAGATCACTATGTCAGTCAGTCAGTCAGTCATTCAGTCAGTCATTCAGTCAGTCAGTCAGTCAGTCAGCCAGTCAGTCACCTTTGAGTTATATATATTTAGATAACAAATACAAAAAAAGATACACAAGCTAGCAAAGCCTCCACAAAAAAAAAATACAGAAGAAAAATTAAGCTAAGGGATTTTTTTACGCTGGCTTGACTTAGTGACTGCAGTACACCGGATGGTAAGTACAATGTGGTCCAAAAACGAAAGCGATCACCAAAGGATGAAAATCCATTGATAGTCTCCGTTATCATGTCTGCCCACATATACCACCACTGAAGGTCTCTAGGTATATGAGCTACTGGATATGCACAAGCTGATCCCGAAACGCGACATGCTAAAGCGAGTCACTATGATGGTCAATAAACCAATTAAACCAATTATGTAGTTGTTAACATATTTTCTAGTTAATTCCAAATATAGGCTAAAATAATAATTTTTAAAACTAGCCCTAATTCCTTTACGAAAATATTACTAAAATGACAGAAAAAAACCAAAGAAAAAGGTATATTTTTTGAGGCGGTAGGGTGGTTGGTCTGGACATATATGATCCCGAAACGTGTCAGGTAGATGTGAGTCACTATGACGGTAGGTATATAAAAAAATAGAAAAGTAAGTGCTTAATTAATTTATTCTATATCAAAGTTAGCCCCGTTTTTCCATCTCATCAGTGATTCGGGTATTTCCGCTTTCTCTGGCACCTTATCGAACGGGTAGTTAGTGAAGTCTTGCCAGAAAATAGGTCTGACGGTTCGGAAATCGTTATCGAACTTGCCCAGCGTCGCCATATCTTGGCTGTCCAGCTCGAAGTCAAAGATCGACGCGTTTTCAACCACTCTGCTCTTAGTTATCGTTTTTGGAATTGATACAATGCCGCGTTGGTACTGTAAATAACAATAATATATGGTTAAGCAGTTAAGCTACGGGGTGAACAGAGATACATAGAGTTTTCCTTCACCGGTGAACGTGTGGTAGCTAATAGGCTTGTCAAATAAATATCGATACATCGATATATCGATATTTTCAATTAAATACATAGATATTTTTGGGCCATATATTTTGTAATGATATATCGATGTATTGATATAAAATATCCAGTATCGAAAATTGTATCAAAAACGATATTTTTTAAATTCTTATGGCAGTGAAGTCGCTGAAATCTGAAACTGTAGAAGATAGGACCGAACGAAAAAGAACTATATTGTCTATGACTGTTGAGTATTGTTTTGTTACGTTACATGCATTGACATCTGAATTTGTTGCATGTATATTATTTGCCGCCATTTATTTATTTATTATTTATTTTTGTTCTGTATCTTAAATAGGTCTTTAAGTTAGAAGATAGCCTTTTAGTTCTTGATATTTTTGTAATTTTGTCTAATAAAATGGAATACTGGTAAAATACTTTCGTGTTTATTGAGATTTAATTGATATATCGATATTTTTCCTTCGATATATCGACGCCGATATTGATATTTTAATAAATATCGATATAATGATATATTTTTTCATTTTCGACATCCCTACTAGCTAAATCCATACGTAATTTGAACGAATAAATAAAAATTGTTGTAGTTACAACGCCATCTGGTAATGAGTAGATGTAGCATTTTGGGTACTAAGAGAGTTTTAATAATGCTCTGGATAACGCTATAAAACATGTTACATAGAACTTTTAATCAGCTCCATCTAGTGATAAATGTAATATTAGTTAATGTAATTTGGTTTATTAAATAGCACTATTAGATAAATAAATGAAAATATTTTCACTTTACCTACAGCGCTATCTGTTAACAAGTAGATGTAGAAATTTAGAATTTAAATGATAGAATTGCTAGCCAACGTTAGTTGACGCCATCTAGTTCATCAAATAGTACTACTGCAAAAATTCATAAAAGTGCTAGTTCAGGTTGGTTATACCGCTATCTGTTGATGCGTAGACACAACATTTTACTGTTGAATTGATATTCTTATAAACGCCAGATAACATGGTACAATTTTTGTAACTTGGGATTTTTTTATATGCTCACTTAACGAGAGAGGCGAGCCCTTAAAGCGCTCAGCCAGCGAATTTGTGGGTTTGTGGCAACTCAAGGACACCCCTATGGGTACAAACCTCTGCTTGGGCGACCGATTAAGGAAAAACCTAGCTGCAACAATCTACTAGCGTTTCGGAAGCTACTACTTTGAGAAGAAACGCCAAAAGAAACTCAAGGCAATGTCGCAGTGAAAAAAGCAAGAAACAATCTTGTTTCATGTGGGCTGTGGCAGGGATAAGCAATATTAAAGTAAGACTGAAACAAAACTGCTTTGAATGACCGCAGTAGCCTTTTGAACTTACCAGATATCTGAGAGTGACTTGTGTGACAGTTTTGCCGTATTTCTTCGCCATGGCGACCATCGTAGGATTGTTTAGCTTTGGTTCTGGGCTGTTCGGTGCAGCTCGAGAAGGCACCATAGTTCCGAATGGGGAGTAAGCTACGACTACCACTCCATTCTTTTGGCAATACTCCACTAAATCCTTCTGACCGAGGTTCAAATTTATCTGGAATATATCAGTTATCAAATATCGTAAGTTAGTTACTTGAATATTGTTACAAAAAATTTTTGTTTGTATTCAGGCTTTTGGGATGTGGATCTTGAGGAAAATGTTCAGCTACCCCTGGGTTAGTTTTACTTTAAATAGCACGATTCCGGTAATAGTCCTTCGCAAGACTATAATATCGATGGTCATAAAACGGTAAGTGACTTTCTTCAGATATATACAGACAGGATTTAAATATGAGTTTCCTAGGTTGATCTTCTAAGGCAAGAATCTGGAGGAAAGAATCTCAGGCAGCATGTGGCCGGATTGAGCTTTCTTATTTTGAATAACACAGCACCGCAGAATGCTTTGACTATTGACCTCCAAATTTCATTACGAAGATGGCACCCTGTGATGGTGAGTAATCAGAGGGCAATTCTCTTAACTTAAAAAAACGTTCAAAATCTAGTTTCAATTGTGTTACAATCAATTATAGTCAACGTAGTTCCATAATATTTAGGGACATTTATACTCAGTTATGAACTAATAACAATTAATAATTAAGTAGATGCTTTGTATGTCCTGAGACAGGATAAAGTAAGACGGGAAAACGAGGCAATACCTGTTTACTTAAAATTACGTAAAAGGATACCGTGTTACACGCGCTACGGTGGCCACACTTTTTAGGGATCAATTCTCATTGGTCATAAATTTTTCTTTATTGTATTCTGATATATCTATCTTTCCTACAGAAAAGCTGTGTATATATTGTAGAATAATGAGGGAGAACTAACTTCTATTTGATTGACGGCCGGTGGAACTTTGCAGTTAGCCAGTAACCTCTTCATCTGCTCCAAATTGAAGTTCGACACCCCTATCGCTTTGGCAAGGCCTTTCTTCAGGACAGTCTCGAATCCTCGCCAAGTCTCCAGGTAGTCAATTTTTTCATCAACACCGTATTCCTGGTAAAACGATAAAATTGATAGGTAAAAAATTGTGTATGAGATAATTAAATTTCTATTCGAATTTGAAGGTTCAAAACCCTAAAAAAATGCGTTCAAGATTGGCTGTATCAAGGTTTTGGGGTTCAGCTTCTTTTTTTCTTCAACTGTTCATCGGGCATCCATCAAGAACATGTGTATCAGACATCTTGAACCCTTCCAGTTGCGCAGAGATATTGCCTCATTGAGCGTTTTTTACCGTCTCTATCACGGCAAGTGTTCTGATGAGTTATTTAACCTTGTTCCACCCTCTCTTTTCCATAGTAGAACCACGCGCGTGGGTTTACGTAGTCACGGCTATACTGTAACTCACATCCCGGCTAGGACTAAGAAGTTCTCTAACTCTTACTTTTGCCCAGTCGTTGGGCTGTGCAATGGTCTAACGGTGAGCGTGTTCCCACCGTCCTATGATATTGAGTTCTTTAACCGAAGCGTGAAAAGATATTTGTTCAAGCCGACATGATCAATACGACTATCGATAGGTTTTTTAAAATTTTGAAATAGTGAAAAAATATCGATATTTTCTAGCGATATATTGATAAACATCGATGCTGGATCTGATGTTTTACATCGAATATAAATTTCGATACATTTTTTAAGTGAATGCTCGTCGTATCTTCGCGCGTATATTAGCGCGACGGTCACGCGAATTCCGCAATTCTCCTATCCCAATCGCAGAGTATACTTACAGATATAGACATAGGCCAATGCATTAGGACCATGTCAACATAGTCCATGTTAAGTCTTCGTAGCGAGCCTCTCACCGAGACCTCCACATCGGCCTCTCGATGATAATGTTGCCACACCTGTAAAGTTATCCATAACACTTTAATGACAATATTTACTAATAATTAGATTTCGACTGACAGTTCGGATTTGGCCACCGTCAGCTAATAAACCATATTAGGTAAACATTTTAAATGGTCCGAAATTTTAGCTAAAGCCCGCTGTTTCTAGCAAGCGTCAAACTAAGGCTGAGATTTATAGATGCAACCTTATGTTTGCTTAGACTTTTTTATCCTAACTCGACATAGTGACCACACCACACCTGATGGTAAGTAGTGCAGTCCAAGCAACGACAACGGCTATCGACAGCTAAAAAATTCACCTGTAGTCGCAAAGATCATGCTGGCTGGATGTGAGATACCATATAGCTGTGACTCTATAAACCCGTGGACGTGTTTCTATTTAGGAAAGGAGAAGACGGAACTAAACTTTACTAAAACACTACAATTTATGTAACTCAATGAATGTCAAAGGATTTGGTAAGTCACCGATCTTGTCAACATGGATTTGGCTCTGCGAATACTATAGCTATACTCAAGATCCTATTATATATTTAGTACTTATGTCAAAATGAATTTATTTTTTGAGAACTTTGCTAAGCAAAGTCGAAATAGCATCTATAACTCTCTGCCTAAGATTGATTGATCTGATTGCGATCGTTGAATTACTTCTAATAATTACCTGATTATAGATCGATGCTGATTAATTGGCGATTGCTGACGATTATCAGCCAAAGTGAAGGTTTTAAAATATTAAAAAACTAAGTTCGAAATTGGCTCCAAGTTAAAAATATAACGATTTGAAAGTGCAATGTAGTTTTAGATCAGCAGCGACCGCCAAGGGATAAATTCCAAAGGCAGCTGCCATCTGGATGTATGAGCAATTGGATACACACAAGCTGATCTCTCTCTGCTCACCCGGAATGGATATATATAATAGTTTGACGATATATTATTATTATAAATATACCTTAGTAGTGATGAAAAAATCTTCTCTCTTAGCAACTCCGTTTTTTATTTTCTCGTTTACAACCTTTCCCACTTCAGGCTCAATACGGTAGATATGGGCCGTGTCGATATGTCGATAGCCGACGTCGATGGCGTAAGACATAGCCTCTACCATTTTCGGCATATCTCTGCCGTCAAAGGCGTACTGGAAAATAATAATCATTCCATTAAAAAAATTAAAGACTCCTCGACTCAATTATATATCTACTACATTGTAAATCCGGCAAACTTCGCATCGCTTAATAGTCGATGAATATCGTGCTAACATTTAGTTAAATCCTCTCTCTCCACTCTCCTTGCCTCCCTCTATCCGCTTTCCTTTTCCTCCCTTCACCCTCTTTTATACTCATTAACATTATATAAAAGAATTGAATGTAAAAAAATCTATATTTGTAATTTTATTTAAAAAAAAATCAATGCGCTGTAGTAAATTACATCCCCATTTTTGTTAACCCGAGAGGTATCCTCGTCGACCGTTAGGGTGCCGTGAAAGTGGTGGCGTCAGTATGCCGCCTCTTACCGGCTAAAGCCCCGGAGTGTTTCTCCTCTCGTCTCCCGGGGCTATAAGAAAGGCAAGGTCAGCATCCTCGGTTCCCGGCGACATTTGGCTTTCTTCAGACAGCTTTCAACTAGGCTGCAAGGGTGGTGGTGTAAGAGGCCACCCCTTGCTCACCTTATTGTCTTAGAGCGGTAAGCAAGAACATGCCGCGAACCGCTAATACCGGAATATGTTGGCCGGCGCACTCCCTATAGTGCGCGGGACGGGCAAAATACCTACTTAATAATTAATTTTTATCCATTCCTGTGTGTATAAATATTATGAATCTATGTTTTATACTTTGTTTTGATGACAATATTACAGCGACACTTTTTTAGATATTTGGGAGTAGAATCGTATGCCGAATATCCTTCTCGACTATCGCCCATCTCTACAAAATGACCCTGTAGAATGTCATAGAAAATGGCTTACGATTAGAAAGTCTACAACCTTCACGAGGGACTTAGAAGTTCACCTTAGTCTATAGTTAATTTATTTAAAACCTAGCTGACCCGGCAAATGTTGTTCTGCCATATAAATTATTTTACTGTGGGTTATCCTTTAGATATATATAACATCGCAGACTTATTTATCGATCTTTTGTTGATATACAATTCCGTAGTACATTAATTTGATCTATCTCGTAAGGTTTAGAGCCAGCGTTTGCTATTTTAGCGTACAAAAACGTTTGTTACGACATCACATTACAAATATTTGAACTTTTTTGCTTTTCTGGACTATAATATATATGTATTACACATATAAACCTTCCTCATCTATTGCTGCATTAAAATCCGTTGAATAGTTTAAAAGGTCTAAGCGAACAGACAGCGCAAGCGACTTCATTTTATAAAATAGAAGAAGAAGAAGAAGAAGAATGAAAAGAAGACAATATCTGCATTAACGCTTTATGTTTAACGAAGACATCTTAAATGTCATTTTTGTTACTTTTTACCGAAAGTTCATAATTGACTATGTAATATAGCTAATTTTATTTTCGGAGAGAAAAAACAAAGGCTTTGCTAGGCTGTATTGTAGGTTAGGTACGCAGGTTTTCCTCAAACTGTTCTAGAAAAAAATCAGTCTGTAGATCGATATGTGGAAAGAGATACACACCTCGAAGGCTTGCTTTGGATCGCTACTGTGCTGTGCCTGAAAAAATAAACAAATGTTGTGATATCCTGATTGATTAAATAACAAAATACAAATCTGCAGCAAATCGTTGCCAAAACAGACAATCTTACGTTTTCCAAATTAATCTTTAAATCATTGCTGGTCATACAAAATATTTAGATTCAGACAACTATTACAGAAATTAATAACTTAAGACTTATCACTTATTTTTAAGATTATTTAAGCTAGATGTTATTCTATTTTTTGTGTGTTTTTATTGCTATTTCTAATAAGATGTAACACGACCGGGGCCTTTCACGAAAATCAGCGCTGCAGGCTTCCTCTGGGGCTTTAAGCTGATGAAGGTCGCATTTTTCGCCATGTTTATATGTTTTGTATTTTCTTTTGTTTCTGTGTGTTGTTTGTGTTGCTGCATTAAAATTTCTGGTTTTTGCTGGTTTGTGGCGAAATAAATACATTTTCATTTTTTCATTTTTTCAAATTACATGTTGAGAGACATACAATTAGTGTATGATATATTTTATATTATATATATATATATATAATAATATAAAGGCAAGCATTTTTTTTTGTAGCCCAGGGAAATCACTATAGACCTCAGGGGGTGGTGAGGGCCGCCTCCCGGTGTGCCGGACTTGCGCCGACTAAAACCCCCGAGGTGTTCCACCTACCGGGATCGAGGGCACGGCTGGTTTCATCCTTGATACACGGCTGGGCGTACGGCCTCACTTAGGCCTCTAACCGCTTGAGGAGGGGTGGTGAAAAGAGCCAAGTGTTTTATATTTATTGTCTGCGTTGCAGCATCGTGTGGAACGGTTCTTACTTGCGCGGGCCGTACCATAATGTCTTACGGGCCGCACGCAAAATAAAAGTAATTTTGCTTACCCTAAAGGGGTGATATAATATTATTACCTCCTCACTGATTCCCAGCCAAGTCCCGTAGCCAATAACTGGGAAGTTCAGTCCATTGTTGAGCTTGATTGTTGGAATATGTACCTGAAATTGGATAAACTATTAGCTTAAATTACTTTGAAAGTCAGGTTAATATTGGTTTAGTAATTTCAGTGTCACGCCCGTACAAACATCAGCTCTGGATCTTGAAATTTTTCGAGGTGGGGCAAAACTATTGTCAAAATTGTGAGTCTCTATCCTCATGTCGGCCCAAATATACCACGACTGAAGGTCTCTAGGTATATAAGTTACTGGATATACACAAGCTGATCCCGAAACGCGACAGGCGAAAGCGAGTCACTATGATATATTTTTTTTTATTATTGTTTATAGGCGAACGCTTGACCTCAATCACACCTGGTGGAAAGTGAAGATGAGTCCGATGTTGAACCGCGTCCGTCCAACAAATGCCTATTCACTCTTCTCTTAAAGACTCCCAGGTCATAAGATCGCGGAAACATGGCCGTTGGAAGCATATTCCACTCTTTAGCCGTTCGTATGATGAATGTAGAAGCGAATCTTTTCGTGCGGATGTAAGGAACATCCACCACATACGTTTGGTATCCGATACGATGTCTAGAGGTATTGTGATGGAACGGGTCAGGTGGAATCAAATAATGTTGTTCCTGAGAACACCCTCCACCGTGCAACCGATAAAAGACTGTGAGGCAAGCAACTCTACGTCAATGCTCGATGGTCTGCATTTTAATCTTAGTCAAGGAGTCATCGTCAATAAGTCTACGAGCTCTACGGTCCAACCTATTCAAACAGGTACTATTATAATATATCAGGTATTTAAACCTGGCACGATGGTGGCCGCGATCTGGCCTACACAAATATCTCTTCTCGCTTCGCTTAAATATCCCGGTATGGACAAAGGGAATACGCTCGCCGGAAGATCATACCACAATCAATGACCCATCAAAGTAACCCGGCATTGGCCGCAGGAAGTTCCTTATTTTTACCCCTCCCGGGGCAAAATTAGACAACGGAATAAAAAGAATAAAAAAGCTGCAACTAGTAAGATAGAAACGGATACAGGCAGACAGGAATATCGCCTTTAAGTTATATTATTTACATCAAAATACATAAAGAACGAGTATTATGTAATTTTGTCAATATTTTTATTTCATTACATAATAAGTTATCAACTAAAGATACAAATGTCATGTCTATTTATAAAAACTGATATAAAAACGCCTTAATAACAACTTTAGAATCATTTTAGCGACTTATACTCTACGTTAGCATGAGAACAGTAGCGTTCTTTCCATAGATGCATGAAAGCACTGCATGCCCTAATGATAAATAAGTCTGAAATACATTGCTTAAAGTTAAACAAAAAGAACCATTTATATTAATATCTATTTTATATTCACGACATTTATCTCTTGACGAATTTTACCTACCCTGTCCAAACATCCTTTGCACGTTACTGCATGAGAATGAGATAAACCTCGAATTGAGCGGCCAGCCAGGGAAGAACTTAACGGTGATCTATTAGCATTTCAGAAGCGACTACTAGAAGAAGAAACGCCGAAATAACTGGTTGGAAAGAATAGTTTTGTGGTGAAATGGGGCTTATAGAATTAGATAATGTAGTTCCCGAGAATAGTCATTATTCTTGTATTGTGAATGATGAAGACATTACTAAGCATCTTGAATCGCTCCAGTTGCGCAGAGATATTGCCTCACTGAGAGTTTTCTACCTTTCGAATCACGACGAGAGTCCTTAAGAATTGTTTATTCCATCTCCCTTCCATAGTTCCACGCGCGTGGGTTACGGAGTCACAGCTATACGGTAACTCACATCCCGGCTAGGACTACGAAGGTCTCTTATTCTTAGTGCAGTCGAGTCGTTGGGCTGTGAAAAGGTCTTCTGGCGACCGTATTCCCACCGTCCTATGATATGAGGGCCTTTAAACGAAGCATGAAGGGATATTTGTACAGACCGGTATGATTGCAGCGATTATTGGTCCCAGAACGGTAGATTTTTTTTACTATTGATAGTTGTTCTTGTTTTTGGACTGCAACTTACTTACCATCAGGCGTGGTGTGACACTATGTAGAGTCAGTAAAAATAAACACTAACCTTCGCCATATTGTGATGCGTCCGTATCGAAACACAGTAGATGACTGCTCGTTTCGTATTCCGACGCAACTAAATAAATATAGGAATTCGGTCATAGATTATGCTGATTACCCACAGAGATGACTATGCAGAAATATATCACGAAATAAATCTACGCAATAGTGGGGAAAATTATCTGATAAGTTTATTTTAATTCTTTTATCTACTATAGATTTACATGAAATTGCTTTTCTGCTGCGTAAGCAGGGAAGTGATATTTCATTTTTTAACATATACATATATATGTATATACTAGCTGACCCGGCAAACGTTGTTCTGCCATATAAATTATTTCTAGTGAATATCTTCTGTATTATAATATACAATTTGGTCATAGTGGCTTCCTCATAAAAGGTAAATATATGCTGTCGCGGACTTTTATTTAGAACAAGACAAGCAATCCTACGGTACATCATCTTTGTGTAACTCTAATGGTTTAGGCAGTGTACGCCAAGATAGCTCTCAGCGGCCAGATTTTTTCCAAATTAATTTATATGAATTGTTTATATTACGACCAAAATTACATAAAACCATTACAAATTCTAGCTTATATGTTATTCCGAGGTATAATCTATATTACTGTTAAAGTTTCCTGCATATCCGTCCAGTAGTTTTATCGTGAAAGTGTAACAAACATATTAATAAACTTTCGCAGTTATAATATTATAATAATTAAAATAGGAAGTAGGATAAGGAAGTAATAGTGCTTATATATATATTAATATAAAGTATTGTATAGTGTGGATATTTTTAGTATTTTTAATGTTGTATATCCTATATTTACATATTAATGATTATTCCAAAAAATCTAAATATATATATAACTCAAAGGTGACTGACTGACATAGTGATCTATCAACGCACAGCCCAAACCACTGGGCGGATCGGGATCGGAGGTCACCATCACTGGTGTAGTCAATTCATTTGATTTCATTTTATATGTTGTTGAAACATTATCAATTAATCAAACAATCAATGCTACTTAATTTGAATAAGAATTTTTAAAAATTTGGATTAACAAAATATAATTAAAATTATTAAATTTAAAACTAAATGTACATTTAAATTTATTACTAAAAGGGTTTTTTATATTTTACATTTACATGAAATTAATTAAAATACAAATTAACAGAAAAACAACCCTGGAGCAAATTTGATTTAATTTGTTCACTGTTAATGGGAAAATGTTACTAAGAAATACAACAATTTTTTTTTTATTGTCTGTGGATGTGTAAATTTATTACTTTCTAATTAAAAAGGTTCACTGAATAATGTTTTTATTTGTCTCTTAATAAAACTACTTTCTTCTGCCGACACTTGTGACTGACATTGCCTCCGACTCCGATTCCGACTCCGTTAAATCAAATTTAAAACCTCGGACTCCGACTTCGGTTCCGATAAAACTGCCTCCGTTACAAAATTACTTTTGACACAGTAAAGAAAATTGTACGAACATAGAAACGAAGCCAGCCGCTTTTATTTAATCCTAAAGCGTCTCATATAACTACTTGTTCCTGAAACGGATACCCGCCATCCCACATTGGTCAAGCATGCTAGGATACATGTACAAACTCTTTCCCATGGATTCCACAAATACAGTGGAATAAATGAAAGAACTATTATAGTTTACAATTTCACTCACCACACATTCCAATGCCTTTCAACCGTCTTTTCGCACGTCACGTTATTGTTCGGCCACTGAGAAGGGTTTATGGTGAGCATTCATTCTGAATAAAGTTTGCATATAAAATGCATTGTAACTTAAAGTTAACGACGGAATTTAATATCCACAGAAACTATACTAAGTGTACAAACTAATTTTACATGATATATTTACAATAAAACCAATATCTAAAACATTCCTTAATAGAACCACGTGCGCGGGTCTACGGAGTCACAGCTAAATGGTAACTCACTTCCTGGCTAGGACTAAGGCTGAGATTTATAGTTGAATTTTAAGGGCGGCTTGCACTAACAACTTAAATCTAGTTTAGACTTACATAAAATGCTATTTATTGCTGAACTTTACTTTTTTTTGCACATAATCAAAATCCAGTTTTAACAAATCTTAAACTGAAATCATCATTAAGATTAAATTAAACTGCTTCAATTAATTGGGGTTTTATCAAGAAAAAAATTACTAGATTAAATTAACAAACTAGATTAAATTTGTTAGTGCAAGCCGCCCTAAGTGTGCTTTACTAAAACATTACAATTAATATTACTCAATGAATGTCAAAGGATTTGGTAAGTCACCGATGTTGTCAACATAGACTTGGCTCTGCGAATACTATACTTAAGTTCCTATTACATATTCAGTTTTTTGTCTAAAAGAATTTATTGTTTGAGAACCTTGCTAAACAAAGTCTAAATAGCGTCTGTAAATCTCAGTCTAAGAAGTTTTCTATGACTTTTGCCGTGTCGTTGGGTTGTGGAATGGTTTTCCGGCGAATGTGTTCCCCCATCCAATGATATGGGGTACTTTAAGCGTATCGTGAAGAGATGTTTGTGCAGGCCGATATGATCACTGCGACTACCGATACATTTTCTTTTAACTGTTGATTTTTGTCGTTGTTTTTTGGACTGTAACACTTGTGAGGTCACTATGCTGCGGAAGGTTATAAAAGAATTGTAAAGTATATTATGTATAAAGTGGCGGTTTGAAGAGATGTGGGGAAACTGTTTCAAGGAGAGGCTTCTCATGGTGGCTCTCATCGCTGACTGCAACTACGGATAGGTCGCTGGGTTGAGGCGCACTTCATGGTGGCAAAGTGAGGGAGGTCTTTGCCCTGCAGTGGGATGAAACCGGGGCAATAATAATATTCAGAATTTATATAACCTCTACTAATGTGTCAACGAATATTGGTTTGTCATATCCGGTTATGGTGATTGGTAGTTTCCCAATGAATTTTGTAAATATAAACAACGTCATTGACTCTAAAAAATCAAATATCATAATCGAAGTTTACACCGATCGTTTCAAGGCTATAGATTGTCCTATTTAAGATATTTCAATCTAAATGAATAAAAACGTAATTATAAATTCGTTCGATGAAATTATACGCAGGACAGGACGAAGGAGGAGGGCCTTTGCCAGAGGCCTTCCTCCGTAAGCTGAAAAATACGCCTGGGCGGCTTGTTTGAGGGAGCGCGTCGCCCAACTTATCCAGGCGAGAGTGGTGTGTGACGTGTTCCCACGCGTGCGCGCGTGTTGAGGAGAGCGAGGGGTGGCTTTTTACAACAACCCTTCGCAACGCAGAGATACGGCCGAAATAACGGCCAGACGTCGCCGCGGATCGGAGAAGAGGACAACGATGTACCTCCGGTCCCGGCTAAACGAATAGGAGAAACCCCGGGGTTTTAGTCGATGCAAGTCCGACACACTGGGGGTGGCCCTCACCACCCCCTGAAGTCTGTAGACAAATGTAAGCACACTTTTGTACCAACTGATTTGTGTCATTATTTGAACCTTTACTGAGTTAAAACTTGTTTCGTAATAAAGCCGTTTGTATCAATTGATGTGTACTGCCTTTTGCACTCAGAGAATTATCTTATCAGTGTGAATATTGCTTGTTCATTTGTGATTACTAAAGCTGATAACAAATCAGCTAATCTTTTACGTCAACACCAAAATAAGTCTTGTTTATTACAATGGATGATTTTATAAAATTGCCTTCGATAAAAGATTATTTTAGTATAAAAATTAGAAAGAGCATAAAAAACTTAAAAAAGCAGCTACAAGCGAAACGTTCCAAATACGATCAAAGCAATGGAACATGGGTGATAATATTTTAAAATGTCCTAGATTGTGTTCGTGATGCAATACTTTATTGATGTACCAGTCAATAAAACTAGATACATATGTTGCTAAAAATATTTAAAGTATGATTTTAAAGAACTGTCCGAATCGAAAATGCATATTGGTGGACACGATAATATTACTTATTTTAAATAAAACAATCATAATTGTATCTACTGTTTTCTATGTACCATTATTTATTAAGTTTGATTTGGAAGCAAAGCATCTATTAAAAAAAAGGATTTATACTCCTTTTATTACATTTAAAATGAGAAGTGGATCTTTTTTGCATAACAACATCTAAAATCAGTTTTATTTCATATATATAGTGGCATCTATTGTAAAGATGTAGATATATGTCTTGTATTATGTAGTAAGAAACTGTTTTGTTTTGACTGTTACCCTATAGATGTCACTGAAACAACATAATTTAATTAAAATTTCATGAATTAGATATTCTTCTATTCTATAACAGATGTCAGTATATTCAATAGCGTAATGTTATTAAATAATCTTTATAAAATAATTAGTTTTAATTTGCCTAATAATTCGATCTATATTACTCTAAAAAGATCTTGATATGTGTTATACTTTAAATTTAATTATTTTAATTAGTAACTTATAAACTTTTATAAAAACTAGATTGAAGGAAATTTAATAAAGTAAACGATTACTGGACAAACTTCATTTTGGATATTTTCTAAGTTTATCTTTTATTTACAAGTCAATGCTTGATTTTAGTCACACTTAGTGGAAGACACAGATGAGACCGATGACGGGCCCAGTTCGCCTAACAAATGCTATATACTCTTTTAAAACATTCCAAATCGTAATACCATGGAAGAATAGATGCAGGAAGTCTATGTCACTCTTTTGCTGTTTACAAAAAAAAACAAACAAACAATTTTTATTTTGTTTTAAAGAAAAAAAAAAGCAGTTTTTAAAGTAAATAGTTCGTCTATTTGATCATAGATGTCGCTACACGCCAATAATATAACTAATTCATGAGATTTCTATCTATTCTGTAGGTGCTAAACAGATCGCTATCGCTTTAACTCGGTATAGCATAAGTCAAATTTAATTGTATTCGACGTACCATGCCTTACATTCTGTTGTAAAAACTCAATTAACTGAAAAACAAGTTTTTATAAAGCTTTTTATATTAAAACAACGACTTTTATACCGATTTATGTCGGTACATACATGTTTTGATCTTTTTTATAAATAGAGCTCGTTGTTTTAATTACAAATTAAGTTATACCTAATGTAGATTTATGTAAACAGTCGCTTCGTTAATTTATGTTATAAGCATTGAATTAGGAAAAAAATATAAACCGCACACACTCGATAAAAATGACACTGGTAATATGCTCTTCACTTCTTCAGGATTTTTTTTTTCTTTTTGAACTGGTATGTATACTAAAATTTACATTGTATATATGGTGAAATCTTGACCGATTTCGGCCTTGGCGATGTCTCCAAGTCACATCAAGCAGGCACGCGCTGCTGCCTCATTCGACGAAGATGAGATTGCTGGTGAATATATTCAGAAACATTTTATTGCGTAGAATGTGTTTAGTGCTTGCATAAACGCACCTTCTGGTCCTAAACCTTCTTAATCTAATAGAACCGGGATCCGACACATCTAGAGATAGGCAGGATGCAGTGTCTGGGAACTGAAAACTTACTCTGAACACCATCCCAGTTCTTTCACAATGCCTTGCTACCTCGCCAGAACAGTCGATTAACCTAGCCTGTTATTAGTACGACAAATGATGAATAATTAGGCAGACTTTTGCACTAAGCGAGGAGTCATCACAACCCTTCAACCAGGTTTCGCTCACGAGCCGACGTGGTTACCAGGGTGTAGCCGCTGCTTGTTGAACAGCTACTAAAAGCGTCTATTGAGAGTTCATAGAAACCAGTGAGTTAAACTAATTTCCTTTACCTCTAAATAGAATCTGTGACACTAGCCGGCTAGAAGACATGAGGGTCTCTTCTGTCCGTGATAAAAGTTTGGAGGGGTGGGCTCTTTACATCCTCTCTACCCCTCCCAGAGATTAAGGATAATCAAGAGGTTATCTCTCTTGGCGTTTGGAAGAATCTGGATTCCCAGGCCCAGGTGGATTGATTGGAAGGACACTCCGAGGATTTTTAGTCAGTAGGAATCAGATACACCGGGGTTTTTACCTTCACAACGGCCGTTATGGTAGTATTCAGGACTTTACCTCGGGTTTATCATAAAAAAGGGTTTGGAAGAAATTGGGGAGAGGGAGAATAAAATAAAGAGGCATTCATGACGGCACGAAGTTCGCCGAGACAGCTAGTAAATACTTTTTCAAATTCTGTGACAACTTAGATGCTTATAAATACCCGATTCTAATCATTTCTTTATATCCTCACCACAACTCTAGTTTTGTATTTCAATTGAACTTGAAAGTATTTTTAAATTCCAAAGCACTCTCTCTTTTAAAAGAAAGAACCAAATATCGAATGACTTAGAATGACTTGTAAAAAAGTTTTAATTAAACCGGACGCCCACTTCATTT
Organism: Automeris io; assembly: GCA_036320925.1. Taxonomy (NCBI): domain Eukaryota; kingdom Metazoa; phylum Arthropoda; class Insecta; order Lepidoptera; family Saturniidae; genus Automeris; species Automeris io. The sequence goes on from JAUDJH010000017.1 coordinate 7,750,387, forward strand.
CGAGGCGTGATGTTACAGACGCTGCGAGCAAGAGCATTATCTGTTTTACGAGGTAAGTCTTATTTTCCCCGCTTTTTCTAAGTTATTTCGCTGTCTTATGCTGCGTTCACCATACTTTGCTATTCAGTTAATTACATCTTAAGAGCTAAAGTCTTCGACATAACTCAGAGGATTAGCAGGCTGAAGTGTTAGTTGAGTTTTTACGGTGAATAGGCGATTGCTCTAACTGGTTCGTGACGTTTGTTTCCCCACATAAATAAAAATTAGTTCGTTAATATGCGCAGATCTCGTGTAACCTCAGTATTTAGATTAAGATTGGATTACATTCCATCAAGCAATTTTGGATATCTCATGAAATTAATCGACTCTTCTCTTTGTGAAGTTTATGGTAAAATTTACTATGCCCACAACTTCCTGATGGAATTTCACAAGTATGAGAAAGAGAAATCTTTCCTTATAAATATGGTAAAGCTAAATTTGTTAGATATAGGCATGTGTCACAGCATTCCAGCGGAACCACCCTCTAGTGCTGCTGGAATATCATGGCACATAAGTATACATTAGGAGTAATTCTTAGTGTTTTTTTAGTGTTTTGTTAAATTTAGTGTTGTTTTGTTCAGTTTTAGATTTAGGTATGGTGGGACTGACATGTTCTTAAAACAAAAGACTTTTTAAGGAATAAAGAAAAAATAGCGACAAGAAATCAGTTTACTCGCTCGTGTAAAGGAAGCATCAACCTGAAAGTAACACTTAAAAATGTTGACTAATTAAAAAACACCCTTGCTTCGAGAATGTTCCTTTTTATTTCATTCGTTCTCTCCGGGGGTGTTTTAAAGGGTCTGTCTCATTCTACCTAATCAAATTTCGGGGGTTTTGAGGGGTTTATACGAAGATTTTTTGTAAAATAATTGCTGACCCGGCGAAATTTGTACCGCCTAATTTTCAATAAACGTAGTATTAACTCTTAAACACTCTCATTGTCCGCCATTTTTTTTTTAATATCGTTATATCTACCTATGTATTTGCATACATACTTACACACAGAGATGGGCAAAATTTAATCTGATTAATGATCAATGATTACAAAATATAGTCGTAATTTTAATTTCTTGCTCTGTAATAATGATTAAATCAATTTAAAACATAAATAAATAATAAACGTGTATACAATCTGGGATTCCGTCGTGTTTAAAACTTAAATGAGTAAAATGCAGTCATATTAATGGTAAAAAACGTAAAATGTAATCGTTAATCATTTTCATTAATCTGATTACATTTTGCCCATCTATGCTTACACAAACATTTTGTGATATCGACATTCAGTCTTGCGTATTTGACTCCTTTAGATGAATGGTGAGAAAAGCCACGTTACTTTGAATTTTATTTTTTGTGTGTTTTTGTTTAATATATATATTTAGTGCCTGTGGTGGCCTGGCGGATAATGCACCGGTTTTCTTTGGGTTATTGCAGATTACTTACCGACTTAGGCAGCGCATGCTCACCGGTGAAGCAAAACATCGTGAGGAAACCCGCACGGCATCTAATAGAAATGTCATGCGTACTAGTGCTGTGAGAACGGCGATCAGCTGCGCTACTGGTCACGTTGGACACATTATATAAGCGCCTAGTGTACACAGCCACTAATGTATCTCTGCTCACCCCGTAAGGGATATAGCTTGACGATATATTATTATTAGTTATTAGTTAATTACTTAGTTATCTTTCATAGTTTTGTGGCCCTTAGCTTGATTTTTATTTTGTTTTTTTTTTTTGTGGAAGCATTCCTATCCTGTGTATCTTTTATGTGTATTTTTTATTGTGTACACTAATATATTGTTGTATATTTTCCGGAAAATGTGAAGAATAAATAAAATACACGAAATGAAAAACATCGCGAAGCGTTACTTGAGATCGTGGACGAAGTCTTCGTAAGAGCTGCAGGTGGAAAAAGCAGGCAAGCTGTGTCATGAGCAGAGCGGCAGAGTGCAGCATGGGGGTAGGAGAAACGTAGATGAGATGAAGAAATTGCGTAACTTTAGGTAGTACATGTAAGACGAACTGTACTTAACTGTTACTAAACAAAAAAGCTTAAAATGCGTTAACTAAACACAATTAATTAAATTTGTATTAATTGTATTAATTTAGGCCACAATGCACCCATATGCAGTATGACAAGGCTGGACAATTCTATGTTGAGATCTCGATATATTTAATGATAGTAATTTGCAGCTCAAAGAAAGGATCTTATTCGAGAGGATTGTTTAATAGGTTCTAGTTTGTATGTTTTTTTCTTTTCCTCTATTTTATGTTTTTCTTTTGCAAATAACACTGGTTTTTTTGTTACTGTTCCTCTCCGTGTGGTGCTCGTATTTTTCAGTGACGTGGATAGCGTATTTAAACAAGGTAGGCAGTGTTCGCGTAATTAATTTAAATATTATATTATTATACTAAATATTATATAGTTGTTATACAAAAGAAACATGGAGTAAAATAGAATACGTATAAATGTATGTAGGTAGGTATTTCTTCATCTTTAAATAATTTATTCCGGACTTATTCATTGTAGGACATGCAATGCCTTCATGCATGTATGTAATGAACACTACTGGTATTTTAATTTTTCTTTCCTTCTGTACAAGTACTCTACACTTTTATATATAGTCGCATTTGTAATGTATCTTGTTCATGTCTTATATATTTATGTGTGATAATATAGAAAATGTTAGTGTTCTAATACATAAATAATTAATGTTTTTAATTTAACAAATCCTTTTCTCTGATTCGGCATAGTGACCACACCAAGAGTGACCTGCATAGGGTAATTGGACAGGGTAGGCAGAATTCGCGTAATAATTTGATTATTATATTATGATAGTAAATATATTGCTTTCTTAGGCAAGATAGATAGCATGAATTTGATATGGGACCTTTTAAGCGTATCGTGAAGAGATATTTGTGCAGGCCGGCAAGATCGCCGTGACTACCGATGGGTTTTTCTTGCCTGTCGATAGTCGTTGGCGTTTTTTGGACTGCACGATGCTTACTATCAGGTATGTTGCGGTCACTGTGTCGAGTCGGTATAAAAAAATATTGAATATATATGAATATAAACGGTTCCTATTTTGTTTAACTTATGGGTGCTGCAGGTGAGCATACATGAATGAATACACCACCGATATAATTGAGATTAACTTTAATTATTAAGTATATGAGAGCTATTGATTAAATTTGTTAGAGAACAGTGTTCGCATGAAGGTCTCGGTAGCACGGCCCCAGTGCACCGAGCGAGGCAATCATTTCCGAGGTACCTCCGCGTCGCCCACTGGGGTCTGAGACGGTTGCATAGGCGTTGGTCCGACTGCATAATATTGTCGCTACAAACTTTAAGCAATTTATTCCAGACTTATTTATCGTCAGGGCATTCAACGTTTCCATGCATCTATGGAATGAACGCTACTGCATATTACGTCTGAGGTCAGTATAGCGCAGTTAAAACGACTACGACTATCAATTGAAAAACGTATCGTTAGTTGCAGTGATCATGCTGTCCTGCACAATATCTCTTCACGCTTCGTTTAAAGTACCCAATATAGTATGGTGGGAACACGAACGGAGAATTTTTTGTATTTTATGTAAGACTACCGTATACATTATTCAATTGTATGATCATAAAGGAATGTCTGAAGACCGCATTAAATGTTAAAATAGGCAGTTAATATTATTTATTTGCAAACAACAGTTAATTTTATTCAGCAAGACAATAAGAGAAATTAAGGCGCTTACACACTATCCGATACGAAACCGTGAAAATAAGTTCCGAAGTAAACATTTTGTATGATACCTAAAGCACTCATCCGTTATCCAACCAGGACAGAATCAAGTGGGGGGGAGGCAAAACAGAGCTCATGCCTGGAACGGCGGACGAGCAAATCACCCAAAGTACTCATTGAAAAATATATTAAAAGAAGTGAGCCAAGCTGTCCATAAAAAATTGGGTGAGAAATACAAGGCTTTGGTTTTGACGATCTAAAAGTTAACTCAGAAGTCTCACAAGATATCGTTACCACCAGTAGCGTTCATTCCATAAATGCATAAAAGCATTGCATGCCCTAACGATAAATAAGTCTGGAATAAATTCCTTTAATTTAAACAAAAAAGGAACCGTTTATATTCATATCTATTCTATTCTCACACCATCTATCCTCCCCCATGAATGTAATATAATATTTATCATAATTATATAATAATCAAATTCATTATGTGAATCTGCTTACCCTGTCTAAATACCCTATGCACGTCACTGGTTACCACGTCTTAAGTTATGTAAAAAATATTTTTAGTGAATATTAGCTTCAGTGGTTGAAGTGGCCTAGATGATAAGAGGTTTTCACACGCGGTAACGCGAATGGTCTCAGATTCAAATCGCGTACCTCTAGGTGTTTCCTGATTCAGAACCGATTTAGGCGGCACATGCTCACCGGTGAAGGAAAATATCGTGAAGAAATCGCATGGCATCTAATAGAAATGTTATGCATGTGTACTATTGATGTGAGAACGGAGATCAGCTGCTCTACTGGTCATGTTGAGCGCGACATATAGACGGATGCAATGCGTACACACCCTAACTTAGGATACTTGACAAAAAACTTGTTATAATAACGATAAGTTACAAGTTGTGACAATAGCACTTAATGACAACTTACTCGTACATCATTATTAAGTTCAATTTTTTGCATTTATACATTAAAAGGCAAAGCTACATTGACCTATATGTTCATAGACCGCTCAGAACAATACGTGGAATTACCTTAATCACCTTAGGGAACATATCTCTAAGCTGTAGTCAGATGAATCTCATGCAACACTGAAGTAAACACACACATGCACACAACTACACGCACACACACACACAACACTCACTCGTCTACTCGAGTACTGAGAGCGACCCAAAACATGCTAACAAAATGTAATATGTAGCATAACTTCGTTACTGGCACTGTATTTTTGAAGTAAAACTTCTATAGAATCGTTCTCATTTCAAACCGGATGCAACGGATAGCGACAGGTAAGAGACACAAATACAAAAATAAGTGAGCCAGAGCGAGAGATCAAATGTCGGTGTGTTTGTGCGTATTACAGTTTTTTTATTTTATTTTCTAATTTGTATATAATTGACTTTGAAATGTGCTTTGAATTTAGTATTAAAATAAATAAAAAAAATATAGATTTTGTCATCTCCGCAATAGCACCTAGACTTGATATCCTGAACAAAGTGCGAAGGTATTTCACGCCGGATCAACTGTACCTGTTTTGTGTAAGGGTCAGGTCAGGCCCTGCATGGAATGCTGTTCGCATATCTGGGACAGTTCTGCCCAGTACTTATGCGACGCCTTGGATAGGTTGCTGCGGAGAGCTGTCCGCATTGTAAATGATCCAGTTGCGCTATTTAGTTATTGGCTCAAGCGTTTTCCACCGTCTGTATCACGGCGAGAGTTACGAAGAGATATTTAACCTTGTTCCACCGTCTCCCTTCCATAGAAGAACTACATCCGCGTGTTTACGGAGTCACGGCTATACTCCGGCTAGGACTAAGAATTTCTCTTACTCTTACTGCAGCAGAGTTGTTATGCTGTCGTATGGTCTTCCGGCGAGCGTATTCCCACCATCTTATGATCATAGATGTGCAAAATGTAGTCTGATTAATAAAAATGATTAGATACGATTACATTTTACGTTTTTTACCATTAATATGACTATATTTTGCTCATCTATGTTTTAAACACTACAAAATCCCAGATTGCGTACATATTTAGGATTCCTTAATGTTTTAAATAAATTTAATTATGATTACAGAGCTAGAAAATTAAAATTACGACTTCATTTTGTAATCGTTAATAATTAATCAGATTACATTTTGCCCATCTCTGCTTATGATATTGGTTCCTTTAAACTAATTGTGAAGAGATATTTGTGCAGGCCGGCATGATCACTGCGTCTATCGATTGTCTATTGATAATTGTAGTCGTATTGTGCTAACCATGTGTTGAGAAACACAAACGGATCACGCTGGACGACGAACGTGTTCAAATGAGTCCATTAAAAACTCTACATAATTATGACACAAGAATAATAGCCTCATGATGAAATGTCAAGACATCCCTTTTATTTAGATCAAACAAACGAAACAGCATTACATTATAATAAACAGTACGAAAATAAAACCACAGACAAGAGAATATTCGAACGTATAAATAGGCAAAGGAAAAAACGCATAATGCCTCGCTCCGCCCAACGTGGGCTCGTACAGCCACGCCTAAAGTAGGGGGGGTGGGCTGGCGTATTCGCCAGTTGGGACTGGCAATCGCGGTTTGCGTACGGCGTTTCTGTTGAAAATAGCCCCTTTTAAATAAGTATTTATAAAAAGGTTATGGGTCCGGTGAATTTTCAACGCGACATGATCTTTTAACAGTTTTAATTATTTGAATCGACATTTAGACGCTAATTTCGGATATGTGAGAGTGTTTGTGAGTGTTCTATGTTTGATTATAAAGTTAATTGTGGCAAAGGAAGTAGTTAATTCGGAATAACGCCAGATATATTTTTAAGGTATTTCATAATTTAGTTTTTACGATATTTTTAAAATTGGACATAAAATTATAAATTAGATCCACGTACTATTTTTAATATATTTTAAGCAATATTATTAATAACGCAATTATTTAAATAATTTAAAGTAAATTCGCCTTCTCTTTTTTGTTGTCAACCGCCAAAGAATGGAATTCGTTTCCTGCGTCTTTTCTATCAACGACGAGTAAATCGGTATTTGTTAGGTGAGCCTGCTCCATCATCAGCTCTATCATCATTTTCAATCAAGTGAGATTGAGGTCAAGCGAAAACCTGTCGGTAATTAACAAAAATTTTACAAGTCATTATAATTTGTAGCTAAATTTTTTGATAATTACGTATACATACGTAATATGTTTTTCTTTACTGATGATAGTCGTTGTCGTCTTTTGGACTGCACTATGCTTACCATCAGGCGTGGTTTGGTCAATGATACGAGTTAGAATTTAAAAAAAATATATATTCGCAGATATGATTTTTTTACACTGGCTTTCTGAGTGACTTGCATGCGGTGGAAGATCCATTTATTATGCATCCAAATTTCGTTCCGGTATGAAATGAAATTAAATGTACTTATTTCGCCACAAACTAACAAAAAATTAGAAATTTAAATACAGCAACACAAACAACACACAGAAACAAAAGAAAATACAAAAACATATAAACCTAGCGAAAATGGGACCTTCATCAGCTTAAATCCACAAATGAAGTCTCCAGGGTTGATTTTCGTGAAGGGCCCTGTTCGTGTTACATCTTATTAGAAATATCTATAAGCAATAAAAACACAATAAATAGAATAACATATAGCTTAAATAATCTTCTTCTATCTATAATATAAAAATGAATCGTTAAATGTGTATAAGCGCGAAACTCGAGAACGGGTGAACCGATTTGGCTGATTTCTTTTTTGTTGTGTTTGTTGAAGTCTGGGGAAGGTTATTACGGAGAGAAAAATTTAAAAAAATTGTCTGAAAAAGTCAAAAACTCTACTTTTCTATATTCTCATACAAAAATTTTCGTAATAATATTTAAAAGTCAATTTGAACTTTAACACCATACTATAAAGTTTACATGTTAGTGGACGGGTTCCGGGAAGGCAAAACGATTGAGTGACGTATAAATATTAATGTCAATATTTGTCAATTTTTATACATATAGCATTAAGGCCAGGTTCCATCAAACAATTTTTTAAAAACAGCCGACAGGCCAATAGGTTTTGGCAGAATAAAATCTGACGGGGAAGCTATTAACATAAAAAAAAAAACAATGTGAAATTGTTTTAGAGAAATAGGGCAGAACAAGGTCTGCCGGGACAGCTAGTCTTAAATATAAGTATAATAATAAGTTAAAGGAAAAGCAATAAATCCACTCAAAAATAAACAATACTAAAATAAACTATTACATACAATAAACAAATCGACTACAAAATGTATTAGTGATACTATAGAAAGATTTTTTTCCGGGTCATAATCCTGCATAGGACCATCAGGGAACCTGTGAGAGCAGCGACCCCGGTGTATCAGACTCTTACTGACTAAAAACCCTCGGAGTGTCCCTCTGATTGCTCCACCCGGGTCTGGGAAACCAAATTTGTACAGACGACTATAGTAAGAATCCTAAAACCTAAGCCAAGAGCAAAAGTATAAGTGAAAATAAAAGAAATAGACTACTTGTAGCTGATAGATTATTAAATAAATATCATTTTAATTATATTTTTGAAATTTAATTTATATACATATGTCATTTTCTTAATACTGGTGCGACAAAGTGATAATATTGCACCTGATCAAAATATAGTTTTATCCAAAGAGCCAATGGCCGCCAAGGGACGAAAATCCATTGTCAATTGCCATTTCTATGTTAGCCCATATATCCCACGACGGGAGATTTCTAGATATAGGAACAACTGATATCGACTGATATACACAAACTGATATCGAACCGCGACAGGCCAAAGAAAGTCACTATGACGGTCTTTACACTTGTGTACTGTGGTCACGACCCAGCTAGGGCAATCGATCACCATCATAAAAATCTATACTCAATGGTTTTCTCTAAAACTTGTATTACACCTTGTACCTATATTATCTATGGTTGAAAAATATGAAAGCCTTTTTTTTAAGCTTATGGATATCCCTTTGGACCTTCAGGGAAGTCGTGAGGGCCACTCCCCCGGTGTGTCGGACTTGCACCAACTAAAACCACCAGGGTGCCAGCACTGTCTACTCTTCGCTTTTGCCAGGTCTGGGAATCCAGATACTTCCAAGGAAAAATATGAAAGCCTGCTTTCTCTCTTGGCTGATGTTCGTCCAGTATTTTTGTTAGTGGGTTCAATAATATAATATTTTTGAAAAGATTTTATGTTAGATATATCAGACACACGGCGCGGTCGGTGTCGAGTACTATTGTCATCTTTGGAACGGATCAGCTAAATACCAGTTGGCGGCTTTGGACTCGATTGACCGTAGAGGTCGTAGATTTATTGACGATGACTCCTTGACTAAGATTTAAATGCAGAGCATCGAGCATTGACGTAGAATCAGGCCTGCCTCACAGTCTTTTACCAGTAACACGATGGAGAGTATTCTCAGCAACAACATTCTTTGACTCCACCAGCCCCATTCCATCATAAAACCACTAGACATCGTGTCGGATACCATCCGTATGTGGTGAATGTTCCTTATATCTGCTCGACAAGATTCGCTTCTGCGTTCATAATGCGTACAGCCAAGTAGTGGAATATGTTTCCAAAGACCATATTTCCGCGATTTTATGACCTGCAAGTCTTTAAGAGTAGAGTGAATAGGCAATTTTGGGTGGATGCGGTTCATCATCGGACACATCTTTACTTTCCATTAGGTCTGATAGAGGTCAAGCGTTTGCCTATGAATAATTAAAAAAAAATTAAACTAATGTGCCTAAAGTTATTTAGAATGTTTTCTATTGTTTTTTTTATGAAGCAGTGGGATAGTTGATGTAGTCCATTACCGAGGTATCGGGGAAGGCGGCGTCTCCCCCCCGTGATTGTGCCTGTCAGGCGCGGCGTAGTGGGGCTGCGACAAATTGATTACAGAACCCGCAGTTCCCACTATTTCGCAGCAGTAGTCACCTTGGGGTTTTTAGCTGGTAAAAGTCCGGCACACCCCGGCTACTGACCCCTTGTGCGGCCGGGACGGTCCCATAAGGATTTTCCCCAAGTAAAAAAAAAGTCCATTGACAAGGAGTTCCTTTTTACACAAAGATACTGGTAAAAAGCCTATGTAGGGGAAATAATAGTAATGCAGAGAAAGATTTCAGAAATTAATTTGTGGTATTATCTTAGCCAGGTGTTTTTTCTAGTTTCAAAGACTTAATTGTATGTTCCATTTCACTTCTCAATATACTTAAAGTACCAGTGAACTGAGAATATGTTTAGTAATAATAGATCATAACGGAATAATAGGTATCATTAAAAAGATCACAATGCGTCAACTAACTACACATCGTTAAACGCTTCCTTTCTTTATTTCTCATTTCTGGGATACCATGAATGGGAATGGTTTGGAAAGAAAGAAAGGACGACAAATCAAGAGATGGAAAGATGATTTAAAAAATGACGACAGTGAAAACATGGCTAAGGGAAGCTAGAGATAGAAGAGAGCAGCAGCGAGGTAGTAGGGCGTCGGTGCCCGTCTGGATCGCGACCACAGTACATGGGTGTAAAGCCCGTCATAGTGACCAGTTTCGGCTTGTCGCGTTTCGGGATCAGCTTGTGTATATCCAGTAGCTCATATACCTAGAGACCTTCAGTCGTGGTATATGTGGGCCAACATGACGATGTAGACTATCAATGGATTTTCATCCTTTGATAGTCGCTTTCGTTTTTGGACTACACTGCACTTACCATCAGGAACTCTGTAGTCACTATGTCGAGCCAGTGTAAAAAAAAAGAAGAAAATGGAAATCCTTAGTTAAAATATTTAGTATGTAAGTTATTCTAAAATGAAAGCTTACGTTATTATTATTACATGGTTACGCTATATCCCTTTCGGATTAAGCTGTTATATATTAGCTACTGTACCCATATTGCGCTTATATGGCGTGTCCAAAGTGACCAGTAGCGCAGCTGATCTCCGTTCTCACAGCTCTAGTACACTTGTAATTTCTATTAAATGCCATACGGGTTTTCTCTCAATGTTTTATGTTACACTGGTTCGACAAAGTGTGTACAGTACACCTGATGGGAAGTACAGTGTAGTCTAAAGTAAAGTAAGTTATGACGGTTTTTACATTTGTATGCTCTTTGAATGAAACAAATAAGCTTATTAGCCTTTAGCCTATTATATAAGACCCAGGTCAGGCCTTGCATGGAATACTGTTCGCAGGTCTAGGATAATTTTGCTCAGTGCTTACTCGACGCCCTGGATAGGTTGCAGCGGAAGGCTGCAAGCATTGTAAACGATCCAAATGTTACTAAGCATCATAAACCGCTCCAGTTGTGCAGAGATATTTCCTCACTGAGCATTTCCTAGCATCTGTATCACGGTGTGTGTTATGAAGAGTTATTTAACCTTGTTCCACTCTCTCCCTTTCATAAAACGACCATGTGCGAAGGTTTTCAAAGTCAGAGCTATACGGTAACTCACATCCCGGCTAGGACTAAGAAGTTCTCTAACTCTTACTGCAGCCGAGTCGTTGAGCTGTGGATTGGTCTTCCGGCGAGCGTGTTCCCACCGTCCTATGATATGGGGTCCATTAAACGAGCGTGAAGAGATATTTGTGCAGGCCGGCATGATCACTGTGACTATCGACAGGATTTTTTACTATAATAGTCATTGTCGCTTCTGGACTGCACCATTTTTTTTGGTAACTCGGGGGAAATCCGTTATGGACTGTGTGGGGGCAGTGAGAGCCGCCCCCGGTGCTAATTCTCCCTTCTGCCGGGGCCAAGGGCAAGACTGTGCCAGCTTCCTTAGCGCCCGGCGACGTCCGGCTTGTTATGGAAGACCCCTACGCTCGGCAGGCTCACCTTTGTTGTCTTGGAACGGTGCGCAGAAACATATTTTCTGGACTGTACCATGCTTAACATTCGGCATGGTGTGATCACTGTGCCAAGACTGGATAAAAAAACAGCAAATCGAAGGCCGATAAAGTCGTAAATTCGTGCTATATCAACAGTTGTCGTCGAGGGAATCTTTAGGAATAAACTTTTATTTGCCGTTTTATTGATTTCTTTTATTTGTACGCCTTTGTAATATTTTATTTGATTTCATGATTAATATATTTACTATGTAACAGTTGTTACGAAGTATTAATCATTTGTAATAATTATATTTGCTTTGTAAATCTATTGATATATGTATTCATACAAAGTAAATCGAATTAAGTCATACCTACTTGGAAAGATAATTTAGCACAAAATCCACAAACAAGTAAAGCAGTGGCGTGTAAAGTAAATGTAAACATGGTATGCATATTTTAAATAAAGCTTTAAATAAATGTATAATGGTAAGGACTCGACACTGGTACTTTTTTGTTTGCAAACACATGAATAATAATAAAAAAATATTTATTCAGAAAAACACTTTGAAAGCGGCATATTATAGTCAGTTGACACCTAACCTAGGATTAACCTGAATCTAGGAGTTAATGTTGTTCATGTTACATAAATAAATAAAAATAAAAAGTAAGAAATTGAGCTAAAAAATTCGATGAGCACAAATAGTTAATTTTAACATAAAAAAAAAATTGTAGAGCTGTTTCGGAGGATTGCGACCACAAACACCGTGACACGAGATTTTTATATATATAGATATATAGAGATACATCAATTCTATGAACACTTGTGTTTACATTTGAGTATTATCTGCGCTGTTGTTTTAAAGTGTGTTATATTAAGAATTATAAACATATATTTGAAATATTATTATATATTCTGTAATATTATTAACATTAGATTACCCAGAGCAGTCATTTTGATTGTTTTTAAAGTTTAGTTATATAAAAAATGTATATATTTCTAAGGAACCAATTTTTTAAAATATTATGACTTTTATATATTATCTTATAGCATTTATTAATAGTAGTACTTACCTCCCCCCTATCTTTATTCCCTATATACGTATGTGCTATACCTATATTCAGTCTTCCTAGTGTTAAAGATGACTATGATGGGCCAGTGGATAAGGGACCTGGTTCCATTCGCGGCAAAGCAATTGGTCGTAGGAGCGTATCCCGACACCTAGCTCTGGGTTTTTCTGGATTAAATATGGATTTAGGTACCACATGCTCAGCGGTGAAGGAAAACATCGTGAGGAAATCAACATGGTATCTAATATAAATGTCATGAGTACTGGTGCTGTGAGAACGGCGATCAGCGCTACTGGTCACGTTAGGTACCACACATGAGCACGAAGTGGATACAGCCACTAATGTATCACTGCTCACCCCGAAAGATATATGGCGTGATGATATATATATATATATATATATATATTTATATATATATATGGTGTTTAGAGAAGGGAAAACTCGACCAAACCTGCATCCTGCTCCCTCCCGATCGTACTGGTTCTCCTTTGCATCGGGCCTGAGGGAGTTCGGACGAGAGAGTGCTTTTCTGGCTGCGCGTCCAGTTATGCACTTAAATATCTCCTGCGCAATTGACTGTTTCCGAAAACTGGACCTCAAATTTCTTAACCGGTGTTGAAACAGTCGCCGTGGCCGAAACCGGCTAGGACATCATCATCATATATATATATATATATATATATATATATATATATATATATATATATCAGTGACGTGCATAGGGTATTTGGACAGGGTAGGCAGAATTCGCGCAATTAATTTGAATATTATATTATGACAGTAAATATTACATTGCTTTCATAGTAAAGATATATGGCGTGAATATAAAATAGATATGAATATAAATTGTTCCTTTTTTTGGTTAACTTTAAGGAATTTATTCTTGACTTTTTTATCATAAGGGCATGCAATGCTTGCATGCATCTATGGAATGAACGCTACTGATATATATAGACTTTAAAATATCAACATAATGAGTATAGACTATTAAAAGAACTGAATTACACCTGGTGGAAGGTGAATATAATTATTGGTCCGATGATGAACCGCGTTCGTCAAACAAATGCCTATGCATTCTTCTCTTAAAGACTCCCAGGTCATAAGATCGCGGTAACATGGCCGCTGGAAGCATATTCCATTCCTTAACCGTTCGCGTGATGAATGTAGAAGCGAATCTGTTCGTGCGGATATAAGCAACGTCCACCATACACGGTATCCGACACGTTGTGTGGTGGTTTTATGATGAAATTAGCCTTAATGTCGCAACCCTTTTGAATATTAACTGCACGTGATTTTTATTGCTAACCCGGGGATAAGTCCTACATAGAATCATCATGGTTGCTGTGAGGGCAGCGACCCCGGTGTGTCAGACTCCTACTGACTAAAAACCCCCGGGGTGTCCCTCTAATCACTCCACCCGGGCCTGGGAAACCAAATTCACCAGTCGCGCGGGGAGCGACCTGCCTTATTCAGGTTTCCTCTCTGGGAGGGGAGGGTATAAAAAGCCCACGCCTCCAATACCTCTGTCTAAGGCGGCGCGTTGGACTCAGCGCACCACCTCCCTCTCATCCGGGCAGCAGACTCCCTCAAGTCTACTGCCCGGAACCCCACGTGATTAGCAGTATTTAAGTACAGGAAAAAGAAGGCATAACAGTAAAAAACACATTCGATAATGAGAACAAAGTCTAAATGAAAGATTTTTACAGCACGAGGTTAATTCATGAAAGTCTATTTTTATTACACTTGGGTATCAATCATGCTGTTTGTTTATTGGAATGTTTTACTATCCTCGGACGTATATAGGCGCGTTGTTGAGTTTATTATCGTTTTTAGGGTTCCTCAAAAGAAAAAAAGGAACCCTTACAGAAAGCCTTGGTTGTCGGTAAAACTCCCTTTCTCAGAAACGCTTGTAGGTATCACAGATGAAATTAATATCAAACAATTAGATATACCGTCCCTTGTAGGTTTGGAAAAATCTTATTTTTTTATTAGCTTGATAGAGTGACTGCATTGTACCTGATGGGAAGTACAATATAGTCCAAGAACAGAAAAGATCGCATAGGGTTGTAAATTTGTTGAAAGCATCATTGATATGCTCTCGCTACCACAAGCTACTACGACGGAAGGTCTCTAGGTATACACAAGCTGATCATGAAACGTGATAGGCCAAAGCAGACTATGGTCTTTAAACTTGTGCACTTCTAATAAATCAAAGCAATCAAAAGATATGTCTGTTTTTGTCATTAATTTATATAAAATCTATACGGCACTTCCCGTTGACTTAGAATTATGAGATTTGGTATGAAGCAAGGTAAAACTGTGAATTTTTAATTACATGACGTAAAAAAATATTTTTGATATTATTTATACCGGTAAGGTCGTGCGGGACTTTCGGTACGCGAGTCAGGCTCGCTTTTGAATGTTTTTTTTTTTGCCTATGGTAATGCTAGCAAGTGTAGAAGTAGACTACTATAGAAAAACCATCAACTACGGGCTCAAAAGGGCTTATACCCAGAGCCATAAAACTTAATATTTAAAAACTACTATAGAAGGTTAGACCAATTATGTCACAATAGACAACAAATATTCATTTACATGACCCATGTACATAAAAGAGATAGAGATTGATCATTTTTTGTCTCTAACTCTAAATGGATGAATGAACATACATCCATATAAATACACTATATATTTTATATTATTATGATGATATCCTAGCCGGTTTCGGCCACGGCGACTATTTCAATGCCGATTAAGAAAATTGAGGGTCACTTTTCGAAACAGTCAATTGCGCAGGAGATATTTAAGTGCATAACTGGACGCGCAGCCAGAGAAGCACTCTCTCGTCCGAACTCCCTCGAGCCCGATGGAATGGAGAACCAGTACGATCGGGAGGGAGCAGGATGCAGGTTTGGTCGAGTTTTCCTTCTCTGAACACCTGGTTGAATTGCGGTGCTAAAGAGGTACCTTAGTCGCCTTTATACGACACCTCAGCAAGAAGAGGGGGGGTGCTATTCTATTCTGCCGGCAGCCACCACGGCTAATTATAACGGCTAATTATAATTATAATTATACGGCTTATATTATTATAATAACATATCGGCACGCTATATCCCTTTCATGGTGAGCAGAGTTACTTTATTAGCTGTATCAACTTTGCGCTTATATGTCGTACCCAACCTGATCAGTACCGATACTGACCACCGTTTTCAGCACTAGTACACATGCCGTTTCTAATAGAGGCAATTCGGGTCCCCTCACGATGATTTCCTTCATCGGTGAGCATGCGGTGCCTACATTCGTACTTAATATGGAAATACTCAGAACGAATCTAAGATAACTCAAGTGGCCGCGCTTGGATTCAGGTTTCTTATCCACTAGCCATCACAACTACAATGAAAAGAAACTTATAATATAGAATATTAATGCGAATAAATAATGACTAGAAAATATTCACAAAACAGCTACCATTTAAATCATCAGTTAAATCATTAGAAACAAATAATTAAAATTATGTAAAAAAGACCACTAAAATTTTATTGGTAACCAATAAAATAGCTATAAACTAGATGCTTTTAAAATTCTCATGTAATTTTTAATGTTTTAATTAAAATGGTTTGACGATTTTTATCTATTGATTCGCGTGCTAAAGATCTTGATTATTCTTTATACAGGGTTATAGGTAACTAACGCACAGCCTCTTAAGGGTGGCTTTGATTTATCAAGACTGACAACTTTTGTTGTACGACTTTTTCTAATTCAATTACTTTTTTTCCCATACAAAAAAAAATAAAAATCAGATTTGCAGTTCTGAACTTTTTAACTCTTCCTAAGGCGACGATCGCGCCACGCCGACAAAGGCGACCGTAGACAGACTTACGTAGTACGCGGCGTCTTGTGTCGCTACTAACAAAGAAAGGGGTCTGCGGCGCGGTGAGCGGGCGTGGCGACATGTGCTTGACTACTGTGTGACACGAGTCATGTCAGTCGCAAATTTGCTTGCGTGTGCGCCGGCCGTGACGTGTTAGTTGTCCCAGTGACGCGTTCGTTTCATAAATCACAATGTCAAATCGATACACTAACATTGAATATACCGAAATGGTGCGTGTTTATGCTCGGTGCGGTGACAATCTGTCTGAAGCTTGCCGTGAGTCCGCGAGACTATTTCCGAATGTGTTGACACCGAGTAAATAGATTTGTGAGTATTTTTGTAAATAGTTTAATTATTGTAAATAGAGTGATTCCACTTTTTAAATACGCCTACATTAAAAGTAGTTTGCAATTATCTATCTTCAAACAGACCGCGCGCCTCTTTTGGTGCGATGAATTGCTTGATTACGAATCAATGTTCGTGTTTTTCTATTTACTTTTTTATTTTTTAGTGTAGCCAGTCCTAAGCCTGGATAAGTATGAAGGGATTGTGGATTCAGTGTATAAATATGTACAGATTGTACAACCTTTGAAACATTAATTTACGTAGAGGCCTTTACCTTGTTCATTTTACGATGTTCCCTATGGCAGACAAATAATAGGTTGGTTTTGTTTGTGAAACAATTATTTAATGTTTTATTTTGATTCTAGTTTGTTTTAATAGTGTATTAGTACGTCAATCAATAAACATTTATTTTCACTATTTAACTAAATATGGAAATTTACGTTCAAATAATTGTTATAAGCGACTTTGTAAAATAAACAAGGTATAGGGTTAATAAACTTTCTGCTACATGATCCTTAACGCTGCGTAGCAACGTAACTTGGCGCACGACTGCATAGCACCAGCTGATTGGATACCTATGCCAGATCGAATGAAAGTTGGAATATAGAGCTAACGATGACTAGATATTCACACTAAAACTAAAAAAAAAAAATCTAACGATGTATTAGGTTTTGGCAAAAGTCGTAGAACAAAAGTCGTTAGTCTTGATGTACCTAAGCTACCTTTAAGAGGTTGTGCGTTAGTTACCAGTAACATTGTATATTTTGTCTATGGCTCGCCGCCATTTTAGTAAATTTGAATTTGGAACGGCTTGTTGCTTGTACGAAGCAAAGTTTAAAATATAATCCCACGCGCTTATCCAAATTTGTCAATACATGTATTATAATCTTATTTATTGCCCATTAAATGCAAATTTGCTGAAATAAACAAATTTCACATTTTTTTATGTTGGCTCAACAAGATAGTTACATTACAACTGATGGAAACTACATGATTTAGCCACCACATGCTCACCGGTGAAGGAAACATCGTGAGGAAACCCACATGGCGTCTTATATAAATGTCATGTGTGCTAGTGCTACGAGACCGGCGATCAGCTGCGCTACTGGTCATTTTGAGCACGATATATAAGCGCAAACTGGATACAACCATTAATGTATCTCTACTCACCCCGTAAGAGATATAGCGTGACGATATTATTAATTAAAAACATGTGGACCTACAGGAGCGAGGCCTGAGGCCCAAGCCACCGGTAGTTGGGGGCTCAGAGCGAGGAACCTCCTCATCATGCGTGCCGTATCGAGTAATACTGCCTTCTGTATCCGGACCTTGATCTAACAACCAAGCGAGAGTTTCTAGAGTTGGTAATCGAGTCTCTTTGCGATCAACCACTGATGGGTTACGATAACCCCGATGCGGCTGTCGGGACAATAAACGTTGAATCCATCCCACATGCTGGTAATCGCGTGTGCGTGGTTTTTATTATTATTAATACTCGTATACAGAGTCAGAACTGAGTCTGAGCTATGTAGAAGTTCTTGTCGTGTTAACGTAACGCTTTATTTTATCCTGACTTGACACAGCGACCACATCACGCCTCCTGGCCACCAAAAAGCAGTCCAAAAATGACAAAGATTAACATCAGTAAAAAAGTCTATCGATAGCTGCAGCCATTATGCTAGCTTATACAAATATCTCATCACACTTCGTTTAAAGGACTATATAGGACGGTGGGCGTGGATTCACACTCGCCAGAATACCATTCACAGGCCAACAGCTCAGCAAAAGTAAAAGTTAGAGAACTTCTTAGTCCTAGCCGGGATGTGAGTTACCGTATAGCTGTGACTCCTTGAACCAGCGCGCGTGATTCTATTATAGAAAGGAGAGGGTGGAATAAGGTTAAATAACTCTTCTGAACACTCGCCGTGATACAGACGGTAGAAAACTCTCAGTGAGGCAATATCTTTGTGCAACTGGAGCTCTCTAGATCATTGACATTGCGGACAGCCCTCCGCTGCAACAGTTCTGCTGAAAAAATCGTCCCACTCTATTTGGGAAACCAAGGTGACGATGATGATATTTGTGCTGACGTAATGAACTCCTTAAAATTATATATCTTAGGTACTATCAAAAGCAGTGCGAAATGCAATACCCTCACTCGATCCATATTTTCTAGGTTAACATTTTCAAAATTTGTGAATGTAGTGTTAAAACTGATCGCTACGTGGCGCCACTTTCTATAAAACAGTTTTTCGACTAGTACTGGAGTGGCTCACCATTCGCTGTGTTTGTATTAGAGAAACACACGATTTTTAAATTCGGTTCTTGCCCGTATGTGAAATTTAGAAGCCGTGGTTAATCCACACTTGTCATTAACTAGAAAACCCACGCTCTGGGTTCTAAAAAGGACTCAAAAAACCCAGTAATAACAAATAACCAACACCTTATATATTGCAAAATCGTGATTTCGAAATAAAACAGCTCAATACTATACACTTTAGCACGTAATGGTCTAGAAAACTATGAAACAAGCAAAATTACACCATATTGTTAAAGCGATAAAGAATATTTTTAAATATATCGCTAAGTTATTATAGGTTGAAGAAAAACAAAGATAAGTTTGCGGTTATGAAAACGTGCGAAGTAGCAATTTGTGGTACAATTTTGTGTTTTCGAGTAGTTTTAGTTATGTTTGTAGAGAAATTAATAGTGTCTGACTGAAAGATGATTTCTGTCCAATGCCAAAGCCGAATATTTAAAAAAACGTAAGAGATTTATTTTGATTAAAAATGAACCTTATGCTTTTGATAGCCTTTAAAACAATATCCACAGATGATAAAAAAATTCTTGTAACTTGTCAAAATTAATAAACATTTCGAATCTTAGTTCCATGAATTTAAAATAATGTGCGCATTAACAATAATGAGATGGTGATGATGAATATGATGATGATGAGTGGTGATGAGGGTGTAGCCTCGGGGGAGGTGGCGTCTCCCCCCGTGATTGTGCCTGTCAGGCGCGGCGTAGTGGGGCTGCGGCGATTTGATTACAGGACCCGCAGTCCCCACTAATTCGCAGAAGTAGTCACCTTGGGGTTTTTAGCTGGTAAAAGTCCGGCACACCCCGGCTGCCTACCCCTTCGCGGCCGGGACGGTCCTATGAGGATTTTCCCCAAGTAAAAAAAAAAAAGTACAGATGACATTTCTATTAGATGTCACGCGGCTTTCGTCGTGATGTTTTCTTTCACCGGTCAGCATATGGTGCCCAAATCCGTACGTAATCTAGAAAAATCTAGAGGTACATGCCGGAATTCGAACCTACGACAATTCGCGTTGCTGCACATGGAAACCAGTTCATTATACACTAATAATAGTTCGTTAAATTACGGCGACATACAGACTTTCGGCTTCGGGTAAAACTTCGGCCCAATTTGCCCGTAGCCGAAGCCGCAGCTTTGGTCGGGCACTAGAGATTAAGCGAATTTTAAGTCGGGTTGCGCGTGCGACCCATCGTGTGTGGTCTCCAGGTGGAAACGCTCGGTATATTGCTCTACTATATTTTTTTATGACTAATGGTTTTGTGCGGTTTCCCTTGTATATTGTTATTGTATATTAGGCAGTTTTTAAACAGTTTTTTTATATTTCTTTTACTACGATGTAGCAAATGATAATTTAGCTTCGTTTAAGAGTTGAAAGTATACAAGCTAACTTTGAACATTTTAAAGTGTTTTTGCGTTTTCCACACATTATTTTTTTTAAATGCATAAAGTATTTGATTTTTACTTTGTGTATATATACTTTATCAATTGTTTAGAATCTATAAAGCTGTGAGATGTGTATTTTTTGACTGACTACTGTGATATTAGGTACTTATGATACTAGATTTGCTATATTACTGGTCAAATTGGGCACGATAAAAATACCTACATGCAAAGTGGTTACAGCTATTAGTATATGTTTTGCTCATCTTACAAGGGATTTAATGTGATAGCATTTTGTTTTTATTTTAGGCACTTGTGATTTTTTTTAATGCGATATCTTTTTGGTTGTTCCTTTATAAATACATGAATAAGTAGGTACTAAAGATCTAAGACACCGTTTTTATGTAAAAAGAACATTATGATAGGAAAAGCATTTTTTTTTGCATTGGTAAAAAATATTCATGAAATTAATAACATTTATATCGTCTCCATAAATATAAAAAAATACAAAATGAAAAATAAACATACAGAAAAAAAGAAATTACACGAAATAAAAACATATAAACTTGATGAAATGGGCTTCAGTAGCTTAATGCCACTGTGTCGTGTAACATTCTATTAAGATAATCAAAAAAAGAAAAAGTATGTAGACAACAAATACATTAAAATAGAAAAAAATTAATCTTAAAACAATATACCTAATTAAAATTAAATAATTTCTGAAAAAATAGTTTTTAATAATTTTTACACAATATATGGCTTCTAAATTATTTTTAGGGTTTGGTTTTAATGAATACTCTAATAATTTTATTCTAAATTTTTATTTTTTAGTTTCCAGATATTGCCACAATATTTTTGAAATCGCATAAAACTAGTAGAGCATATTACAGAGCGATGAATTTCAATTGACTGTATGTATATATGCATAAGATAATCGCACAACCGCGACGGTGCAGTGGTCGGATGGTGACCGTTTTATAGTTATTATCTCATTACATACAAGCTTTAGCTGACGGATTCACCTGAGTCACAATATATTATCTAAGAAAAACTTGACCTAACAACCTAATTTTTCCAAAGACATAATTAAGAGACAGTAGATTTAAATATTTGTTATTAATTTCAAATTGACACTTTCACGCGTTTTTGATAAATAGGGGACTTGACAGACAGAAAGACTGACTACAAAGTGATGCTATAAAAGTTACGTTTTTCCTAGTGAAATACATAACTCTAAATTATTTTTTTTGGCGTATGGTTATGCTCAAATATACCTGGTAGAAGGTAAAGATAAGTTCGATGCTGAATCGCGTCCGCCAAACAAATGCCTATTCACTCTTTTCTTAAAAGTCCACAAGTCGTTGGAACGTGGAAATACTAGAAGCATTTTCCACTAAGGAGTCCTTAGTTGTTCGCGTGATGAATGTAGAAGCGAATCTCTTCGTGCGGACATAAGAAACGTCCATCACAAACGGATCGTAATTTTATTTATTTATTTTATAAGAAAGTTAAAATTAGTACCACATTATTAATTTTATTGCAAACATGATGTGATACAATAAAAGGAAGACTGAATTCGCAATCAGCGCTAACCAAATTAGTAAACAAGGTAACAGTATTTTAAACAACGAAAATATTGTCGCCTTGTATGATTCATTAAATAAAATTGTGCCTGAATATAATCATGACCACAGTACAAAGTGTAAGGATTGTCATGGTGACTCGCCTTGGCATGCCGCATTTCAGGATCTGCTTGTGTAGCTCAGTAACTCACATAACTAGAGACCTTCAGTCGTGATATATGTGTGATATATATACGCAGACTGTCAACGGATTTTCGTACATTGATGGTCGCTTTCGTTTTTGGACTACACTGTACTTATCATCAGGTAGACTACAGTCACTTTCTCGAGCCATTGTAAAAAAACGGTATTTTTCAGCCGGTGCCTAGTCACCTATCGAGTACAGGCAGCGTATTTTAGCTAGTGATTATTGGGATCGATAGTAGCAAAAGGGTTAAAGGAAATCTAATCAGCTGTTTAAAGATTATCACATCTTTGCTGGTTGTTAAAGGAATATAAACAATTTCTACAAGTCGAAGTCCAGTTTCGGCTTGTCGCGTTCCGGGATCAGCTTGTGTATATCCAGTAGCTCATATACCTAGAGACCTTCAGTCGTGGTATATGTGGGTCGACATGACGACGGAGGCTATCAATGGATTTCATCCTTTGATAGACGCTTTCGTTTTTGGACTACACTGTACTTACCATCAGGAACTCTGTAGTCACTATGTCGAGCCAGTGTAAAAAAAAAAAGTCGAATTGTATCCTGTATACGACATCCTGTATCCTGTGACATCAATGATGTTACAATTACATGGCAGCTTTAGACCTTACCCTTTAGCTGCAGCATCACTAGGATTCAGCAGGATGTTTAAATTTTCATAATTTTATCATTGGAATGATCTCAATGAATAGTTTACGGATATACTCTAAGGTCTCTTAGTATTTTTATGCGGTTTTGAAGTTGTGCGGTTTGTATTTCATCCAATAATTTCTTGGACAAATATACATACAGGATTGGCATATACTTAAGCTTGTTGTTGATCCAATTCCGGGCCCTCGGAAGTATCTGGATACATAGGCCCAGCGAAGGCGAAGAGTAGGCAGTACTGACACCCTGGTGGTTTTTGTCGGTGCAAGTCCGATATACCGCGAGAGTGACCGTCACCACTCCCCTGACGGTCCGTAGAGTGTTTCCACCGGGTTAACAAAAAAATCCTTGTTGTTGATTAATTGTTAGAAAAGTCCGTTTTATGTTAATGCTAACTCGTTGTTTTGGTTTTATGCGATTTTAGAAAATTACGGAACGTATCCCTACGTAAGACAACTAAAGTATTTTTAATGCGTATTTTTATGTGTTTTTCTGCCGAACGTATCCACAGCATAAACGAGACCTTACAGTATAGATAATAATCGAGCGAATAATTTTTACTTTGTGTTTTAGTTGCGTCTGTTTCATTGGAGTGCTTGGATATATTCCGCTTCTTGACTGTTTCTTTGGTCTTCCCACATAGAATTTAAATTCACCAAAATTACGAAGTGAATACTATAACTGATTTGTTCCTATTGTAGCAGCAACTTGGCAGCCGTTGATAGGTCGTCGCTGTTGAGGATTATCTGCCACAATCCAAAGCGCGCCTTAACAGCCAGTCATCAGTTACCGCTAATACTAAATCAATTAAATTGTACACAGATGGCGTAAAGAGTGAAGAAAATGGCGGCAGTATCATCAGCACATCTGGACACAATAAAAATACAAGAGCATAGCGATGAGGAACCCTACTCGCCTAACACTCGGGATACCACCAGCCCTGAATATCACGATGACGACAAAATCGAAGAACGAACTATACACACCTCTCCCTTCTCCATACAGAACGTGCTTAAGAAGGAAAGAGATAGCAGTCCAGACAACGTCTTCTCGACAGACAAACTTCTACAAAACACACCCAACTTTGACTCCGGTGATCGGAGTACAGAAAGCCTGAGCCCTTTAGATGAAGATATAGATAGAGCTGAAATTAGCGTAGATGACGATAACTCCTGTTGCAGTGATGACACAGTGCTCTCAGTTGGAAACGAAGCACCTGTGTCAAGTTTTGATGTTAAGAACGCCTCAGAAGCGTCTCAGGAGTTAACTTCATTCAAACACATACAGTCACACTTGAATGCAATCTCGCAGTTGAGCCAAAACATGACAGTAAACCAGCCTCTCCTATTACGACCGAATCCCATCGCCCCTAATCCATTAATGTTCTTAAACCAGCCGCTATTATTCCAAAACCCGATATTAGGTCAGGATATGAAGGGTGTGGTCCCAAATAGGCTACCGATTTCTAATAACCTAGTAACCCCTCAGCCCTTCGGCTTGAATTTTGGACTCAGGATGAAGCAAAATCAAGAATTGAGGAGAACAGATGAGAATAGGCGCCTGAGTTATCCAAAACCAGAGGAATCCAGAGACTTCATGAACCAAAACTGCTTAAAATTCAGCATTGATAATATTTTGAAGGCAGACTTTGGAAGGAGAATAACAGATCCACTGAATAAGAGGAAAAGTAAGACGAAATTTGAAGTAAAGGGCTCTCCAGTGAAGGAAATGGCGAAGGAAGAAGCTAGAATACCAGAGGTCAAGCCAAGTGATAAGCCATCGGCTATAGATCTTTCTAAAGATGACAGTGGGAGTAATCAAAGTTCTACTGCAGGTCAGTATGTTTTTCAACTTTATTGATTAAAGATTATCGCGTAAGTTGAGTGCAATGATGTGTGCAATGGAGTGATGGTGAATACAATGTAGTCCAAAATGGAAAGCAACCATCAACGAATGTAAATCCAATGATACTGTCCGTCATCATGTCGCCCACATCTACCATGACGACGATATACACAAGCTGATCACGAAACGCGACAGGCCAAAGCGAGTAACTATGAAGGTCATGAACCAGAAACATACTGAGAACTTACTTATGTCATTGGTTTTTAGTGTATAGCTTTGAGATATAGTAAAATATATCTGTTATGATTTAATGTTACTCTTATGTTGGCACCCGGTGTTCATAACAATATATATCGACACGCTGAATCCTGTTTGGGGTGATGTGCGTCGCGCCCAACGTGACCAGTAACGCAGCTGGTCGTGGTTCTCACAACAGTGGTCCACGTAGAATAACTATTAGATGCCGTGCGGGTTTCCTACGATGTTTCCTTTACCAGTGTGTGATGCCTAAAGCCATACTTATTTTGCAAAACCCACAATTCGAACCTATGAACATTCGGCAATAAAAAAATATATCGATACGCTATATTTTTTCCGGGGTAAGCAGAGAAACAGTATTGATTGTATCCAAATTTAGCTTATTTGAAATTGATTTCTTATTTTAATTACATTTTATACTAATTTTATTCTTTGAAAATTTTTAATGATGCAGTATATTTTAACACGTTTGCTGCGGAACAGGCCTATTTCGTCCTACCACGGTACTTTCGCCTGGTGCGGACGAACAAAACTATGTCCCTCCCGCCAATGCGGGGCGAGTATCTCAGGTGTTTGTAAGATTTCAACAGAGACAAATATATATTTCAGCTTGTGGTCAAAATTGTAGGTATTCCCAATCAAAACATTACGGCAGGCTCTTTTTGACCTACCACGCACAGACGGTAAAAAACATCAGCTTAGTGCGGCAACAGGTCTATTTGGGCCTACCCTCCCAGCAGGCCGCCCGCGACCCGTTGTAGTACTGAGCGCGCGCGCCGCCATTTAGTGTTGTGCGTGCTATCGAGGCGAATTAACGCTAGTCGTTCGTGCGATACTTCGAAATGACAAGCCAGTTGATTTTAATCCTTCGCTTACGTTAAATTTGGAGTAACACAATTCCCCATCGCAAGTCCCATACAATATTTCGTTCATAACTGTGAGCCATGTGGTAGAACTCAAAAAACATTTTAAATTCAGAAAACCAAGAAAATCCGAAGGACAGTGGCCATGTTCTAGAGATGACCGCTAAACGAAAAAATTGTGCAGGGTGCTATGAGAGACTGCGGAGAACTTTAAATACTACCCAAACAAAAAAAAAGTTAAAAAAATTAAATCATTTTGCAGGAGATGCAATCAGAACCTTTGCAAAACGTGTTTTAAAACTAAGCATTCACAGGCAGACTAATGCTAACAATATAAGTTTTTTCATTAATGTAACTTTTTTATTAATTAATAAGTTTTTCATTAAACAAGTTTTTTTTCTATTACGATAGTTCTGTTTTATTTTCCACATCCCTTATTTATTCTTTATCTGTCCCATCACTACTAAAAAACACTTTCTAGTGCGGACCAGGTCGATATCAGCCCGCTGTTTTCTCTGCTTTATTTTTCGTTTAATATTTGACAGATCCCGGAGCGAAGCTAAACCAAGGAAGTTGGGATCAAGGTCGTTCTAACAGTACAAAAAAAAATTACATACGTTACGTTTTCGCCAATTTACAGCATTTTAGTATACCCTAGTGCTGGGGGGTCGAGAAAGACCTACTACGCACTGGCGGATAGTCGTTAGTAGTAGGGATTCACAGGTTCTAGCTCACTGATCACGGCGGCAACCCTAAAAAAAAAAAAAAAAAAAAAAAAAAAAAAAAAAAAAAAAAAAAAAAAAAAAGGTTTTCAGGGTCGCTGAATCGAATGCAAGTATTTAAAATTGCGTAGCTTTAACCGTTTCAGAGATAGCATAACATTAAGTAGCCTATAATAATACAAAAGCAATGGGGTACAATTAACAATGGATCATCCGAGCAAGGGTCGTCTATTGTTCGGCTCGAACGCTATTGTTGTGTTACGGTCGGGGGGTCTCAGGTACTTTTTCTATGTATAATAAAAAGCCGTCTACATTCCTTCATTAGTCATATTCATTTATTTTAAAACAGTAATTAAACAAATTCCATAATAACATATCATTGTACATGGTATCGATGTCAAATTGATTAATAAAGTAATTCATTGTACAGTTGTGCAACTTGTAGTACAAATACATTAAACAGTATTGACCACATACTGAAGTCCAATTGTTTTGCAATATTGTTTTATTGAAACTCCATCGGTGGCTATTTCTCTTTAAGAATGCATAGTGATATCCAGAAGGTGGTCGTCCATAGGAGTCGAAAAATTCACCAAAACCATTTTTGTCTATATGTAGTGGAACCCAATGTGATCCAGGTTTTGTATCGGGGTCCAAATTACTAATTAAATAAGTAGGAGTTTCCATGTATATCGGTAATCTATTTGCAGCATACACATTATACCGCAAACTTGGATGTATTTCGTTCAAATATTTCTGTAGTTCTATTGTATTCATATTTATTTAAAAATACAACTTTCCAACCCCAGAGATCGCAAACATGTGTGCGATTGTAATTACAGTAACTTATTATATATCGAAAGGGTGATTATTAAAAATAATACAAAGTAAGTTCATTTTAATTAATTTATTCAAAAATGTACACACAAAGAGATACATACAAATATTACAAAGTTAATATTTTTACAATATATATATATTCAACTATTATAATCGACGGATACATTGCGGTTTTTATCTATCTCAATAACATTATCAAATTCGGCGTAAACAATACAGTTAATAGTTTGTACAAGCGTTGACTCAAATCGAACTTCTAATCTTACAGTGCCATGTCTTATAAGATTCCAATGACCTGAAGAGTTGGCTGATAAATCCGGAGTTAAATCAAAAGCTAACAAACAGTAACCGTTCGAATATTGTTCTCTCGAAATTCCATTCCCTTCATTTAAAAAATGTATACCCGTACCCGAAAATAATGTATGATAAGCCGTGGTGAAAATATGGTTTTCAAACGAAGGTTGTAAAGCTTTCGAAGGTATTTGTTGACCATCAATATATAAACAAAATGTGTTAATGTTGTAATTTTCGAAATTAAATGGATTTTTAGTGAGATTACCGTTAAATGCCCCGTTATCAACAAACCCAATAATACATCTTTTTGGGACTTGCCCCAAAAAAATGTTGTCAAGTGTTTTGCCTTGAATCCCAGATGGTATAGTTAAAACTTTCACTTCAGCTCGAGTGACGGGATATTTTGCTGTAGAAAAAGCCAATGCTTTTTGATGTGCAAGTAAAACAGTTGGATTGATTCGTGCTTTACGAACGATAAGTGTTGCATCTGTAATGCATACTTTAAACTTTGAATCACTTGAAGGGGCCATTAAGTTAAATGTTTCTCTAGAGCGAACTAATTTAACTGACATTTCTACACCATTGATCAAGAACTTTTCTTGGTTAAATATATCGCCATGTAAGTGTCCAATCATTTCAATTTCTTGACTTTCAGAAGCTAATTTTTGTCTTTTAACAAATCCTCCATTTTCCTCGCCGGTTTCATTCATTTTGTTGGCTGTATCTTCATACCAAAGGCCACACGTAAGATGAGATTCTTTAGCTGGTTTAGCATAATTCAACAAAGTTTCCATGTAGGCACGATACGCATATGTATTATTTGGAGGTGATATAAGTTTTTGATTTAAATAGACATCAAGTTGACTGAAGATTGAATGCAACCAATTATTAACCGGAGCCACTACCGTTGAGGCAGCTACCTTAGAGGAATCTTGATGCAATATCCTGGCTTTTATATGAATCAAAGTATGAGACAGATCTATATAATCTTCATATCTTCTTACCGTTTTGACGAAAGCATTCCAAAATTTGTTAGTTATGACTCAAACATTTCTAACAGTTTCATGTTACAACTTGTTTCATTGTCTGATAACAGAAAAACGTTCCAAAGTATTACAAAAATTTCTAAACAATGAGTCAAAATATTTTTAACAATAGTTTAATGGAAAGATGACTAACAAAGACACCTTACAAAATGTTATAAACCTATTCATATCTTTTGTTCATATCGAAGCCGGAATTCATTATCACAAACCTTTTGTGCATTGGACCCATGAGTCATGGTGTAGGAGCGATATTTTCTATATATATATAGGGTTGGAACTGTTTAAGTTACATTGTGAAAGTGTCTTTTCTATAGTGAACATTTAGTTTGTTATATTTCGTGTATTTCTAAGTGAAGTGAAATACAAGTATAAATTTAATTTACAAAGTATTAGTGACATAGATTCATAAAACAATGAATGTAAGTAATTTTGTTATTACTTTATACCACACTTATATACACTAAAAAACCATCGCTACACTACGAACATCCATCAATTCAGATTTAAATTTATAAAATATTTTTACAGAACTCACTGGAAATTATTGATGAAGAAAATACTTTTAAAAATTACTACTATCCTCTATCGGATGAAGGTAGTCAGGATTTACTTAGTAATTTACAATCAAAACTAAAGAAAAAGAGGGAGCAAAATATTATTACCAAGAATTTAGATGAATTCTTTGAAGGTCCTATAATAAAACGAAAAAAACTTTCATCCACTGTATCTCGAATCGATGAAGAAGGTAATACCGTCTGTTTATCAACAAACGTTGATGATGGTTCCAGCTCAAGTAAACTTATTAAAATAGAAATATATGACATGAAAAAGATTGCAAAAATAGCCTCCACAGAACATTGGAAGCACGCAGATTTTAGAGTTAAATATTACACAAATGATAAACACAAAAATTCTGCAAACGTTAGAAACATTGTTTACGAAATAACTAAAGAAATTTCTAAGACTGAAAATTGTAAAAAATCTCACTTTAGTAATAAGTAATAAACGCATTCCATTCAATTAATATTCGTGTATATATTATTTACTTATAGTTTCTGAA
Organism: Automeris io; assembly: GCA_036320925.1. Taxonomy (NCBI): domain Eukaryota; kingdom Metazoa; phylum Arthropoda; class Insecta; order Lepidoptera; family Saturniidae; genus Automeris; species Automeris io. Next base: position 7,780,357 of record JAUDJH010000017.1, read on the forward strand.
TATAATAATCATGTGTATTTTATAGCTAGAATATAAAAAAACTATTTTTGTAAATACCAATTTTTATTAGTACTTTCTTTAAATAAGTTCGTGTCATATATTTCCATTTTATTGAAACATAATCTAAAATTATATCTGTACCTTTCTTCAACGCAAATCTAATATGGAATGTATAATTTGTGGGGAATAGTTCCAGAGAGTGGATTGAAAGACTCCACATATGATGAAGAATTGTACAATATTTGTGCAGTAGTTGAGGAAAACATAGCGTGAGTATGCCTTCTTAAATTATCTCAAAATTTACAGAATTATTTTGTTCTTCTTCTATAAATATGTTTCTTCTTTGTTTTAGACAATCAAAACAATCATATCAAATCGGGATGGGGTCTAAGAAACTTTGTTGTACGAAGTATGATGACAATAATAAGAAAAAGACTAGATATGAAGATAGGCCATCAACTTCATTATCATCGATCGGGATATCAGCAGACCTCGATGTCGACAAGGTGCAATGTAACACGTGTAAAATTTTGATAACTAGAAAATACTTTACCAATCATTTGAAAAGCAAAATTCATAATAATAATGTTTTAACTTCTCACACATCTCTTAAAAATGTATCAATTGCTGAAACAGCCTTTGGAAATAGAATAATTACATATAAAATTAAAAATAAATCTGATTTATCATCTATGTTAGATTTTGAAACGCCGGAATTGTTTTTAAGTTCTATAAAAGATGATGTGCTATTTTTGATTGAAGAATCTATGCAGAAACATACTGCTTTTAAAGTAAATTTTATACTACACGCAGATTTTATACAACAAACTAAAGATATTCTAAATTCATTTGATTTTCAAACATGTAATTATATAATTTTTCGAGGTGATGACTTAAATATTTTCTTTTCTTCATTATGTGATGCTATAACAAATAAAATAAGTGCTTTTGAACAAAAAGACAGTGGGTGGAGTCTTAAACAAATTAATTGCTTAGACATGAATATTAATAAATTTAATCCGCTACGTGGTACGTCATATATTGATTTACCTAAAGATATTAGTAATAAAAAAGCTGTGATAAACGTAAAAAACTCTGACAATTTATGTTTTCAATGGGCATTACTTTCGGCATTATATCCAGTGAGTAAGAACGCAAATCGAGTATCGTCCTATAGCATGCATGTAAATAAACTAAAATTTAATGGTGTATCTTTTCCCGTTAAATTAAATGATATATCAAAAGTTGAAAAATTAAATAATATTAGTATCAATGTATTCGGTTTAGAATTTAATAAAGAAATGAAAAGGCATAGTGTAGTGGGTCCACTATATTTAACAAAATGTCGTAGAAATAGTCACATTAATTTATTACTCATAAATAGAGAAAGGACTTACCACTATTGTTATATTAAAAACTTATCAAGATTGGTCAGTAAACAAATTTCAAATCAAAATCATGCGGTTTATATATGCGATGGATGTTTATTGCATTTCCCCACAAAGGAAAGGTTGAATAACCATCGACAATATGATTGTTCACATATTACTGTAGAACTACCAAATATAGATAAAAGATATAAAAATTGGTTTGGACAACTAGTGTCAAATACTCAATTAAAATTTGAAAATTTTCATAAAAAGTTAAAGATACCCTTCGTTATATATGCAGATTTTGAAGCCTTTTTAAATCCAATAAAAACGTGTTCTAACGATCCAAATAAACCGTATACTAAAAATGTTCACAAACATGAAGTTTATAGTTTTGGATATTATATTAAATGTTCATATGATAATAGTTTGTCAAAATATGTAACGTATAGCGGTCCAGATTGTGTACAGATATTTATGAATCGTTTATATGATGATTTAAAAATAATAAGTAAGAAAAATAGTTTTCAAAAATGCCCCAAACCATTGACTGCAGAAAATGAAAAGGAAATTGCGAATTCTAAACTCTGTTGTATATGTGAAATAGAATTTTCTGATGATAAAAAGATTTCATATTTTGATTGGTATACAGGTAATTTTAGAGGTGTTGCACACGATGTTTGTATAAGCAAATTTAGGATACCACGTCATGTTCCAGTATTCCTACATAATCTCAGCCACTATGATGCACATTTCATTGTTCATGCATTAAACTTTGTAGAGGGTGATGTGGATGTCATTCCCCAAAACAAAGAAAGATACATATCTTTTTCTAAAACATTAATAATAAATAGCCAAATTTTGAATTTAAGATTTCTTGATTCCCTAAAATTTTTACCATGTAGTCTTGAGCAATTAGCTAAAAATCTCAACGATGAACAATTTATTACTTTAAAAAATAGTTTTCCAAGAAATGAAGATTTCAGGTATGTTAGGAGAAAAGGTATTTATCCTTATGAATTTATGACATCATACGACTGTTTAAAATTAACATCTATTCCCACTAAAAATCAATTTTACAGTTCATTAACTGATTCAAATGTGTCTAATGATGATTATAATCATGCACAGAATGTTTGGCAACATTTTGGTTGTCAAAATATGCTGGATTACTCTAACTTATATCTGAAAACAGATGTTATATTGTTAACTGATGTATTCGAAAACTTTAGAAATATTTGTATAACAACTTATGGATTAGATCCTGCTCATTATTATACAGCACCGGGCTTGAGCTGGGATGCTATGTTAAAATATACAAAAATAGAGTTAGAATTATTAACAGACTTTGATAAAATTGCTTTCATCAAGGCAGGTATTAGAGGGGGAGTATCACAATGCAGCAATCGTTATGCTAAAGCTAATAATAAATTTTTAGATAATTATGATGAAAATAAACCTACATCATATCTTGCTTATTTCGATGCAAATAACCTTTACGGTTGGGCTATGTCTCAATATTTACCTGAAGGAGGATTTGAATGGGTCAGTCCAAATACAAGTTTTGATATACCCGACACGTCTGAATTCGGTTTTATTTTAGAAGTAGATTTAGAGTACCCAGTTGAACTTCACGATTTACACTCTGATTTTCCACTTTGCCCTGAGAAAATATGTATAAGTAGTGATTCTAAAGAAACCAAATTAATACCAAATCTTTATAATAAGATCAGATATAAAATTCATTATAGAAATCTTAAACAGTGTCTGAATATGGGAATGAAAATAACAAAAGTTCATAGAATACTAAAATTTAGACAGAGCTCATGGCTGCAAAAATACATTGATTTAAATACAAAACGTAGAATAGAGGCAGTCTCGGATTTTGAAAAGGATTTTTATAAATTAATGAATAATTCCGTGTTTGGGAAAACTATGGAAAACATTGAAAAAAGGGTTAATGTGAAATTGTTAACGCATTGGGAAAATAACGGTAAAACTCTAGGTGTACAAGATTTGATTGCAAAACCGGAATTTCACAGTTTATCGATTTTTGCAGAAAACTTAGTTGCAGTACAATTGCGAAAAACAAAGTTGGTTCATAATAAACCCATTTATTTAGGATTTTGTATATTGGATATTTCAAAAACTCTTATGTATGACTTTCACTACAACTACATGATGAGGAAGTTTGATAATAAATTAAAATTATTGTATACTGACACAGATAGTTTAATATATCAGATTTTTACAGACAACTTTTACAATGATATTAAAACCGACCTCGTTTATCGATTTGATACATCCGATTATCCATCAGATAATACATATGGTTATCCAAAAATCAATAAAAAGAAACTAGGATTTTTCAAAGATGAAAATAATGGAAAAATTTTAAAAGAGTTTGTAGGTCTAAGATCTAAAATGTATGCATTTGACGTCGAAAATAAATTGACAGCAAAAGCAAAGGGTGTTAATAAATGTGTTACAAAAAAAATGACCATGGAAAATTATAAGACTTGTCTCTTCACTAAAAATATCCAATTTTGCAACATGTACAGATTCAAATCAATTAAACACACAATTTTCACCCAGCAAATAAACAAAAGATGTTTGTCTTATAACGACACAAAGCGTTATATTCTACCCAATAATATGGATACACTGGCGTGGGGTCATTACAAATTAAAATAGATTATAGAAAAATCTGTATGTAAATATTTCTTTGTTAATATAATTTTAATATATATTTCTATTCAATGTTCTAATTAAGTACCTTAATGTTAACTAAAATATGTATGTATTTCGTTTAGTTTATGAATATAATATTTGTAAATATGTTGCTGTACACTGCTGTATTTGTATACTAGTCTTAAGATGTATCTTTTATTCAATTATTATTGTCAATAAATAGTTAATATTTGTAAATACTTTTTCTTATGTTTATTTTTTAATATGCATGTAGTAAGTGAATATATAAACCAACAATTGAACGAAATGTTTTATTTCTCTCTGTAACTCTCAAGCATTTACACACATGCAACGTGATGTTTCACTTTATTCATCCATTTACTGCAATAGTTGCAGGTCCAAGTGGCTGTGGAAAATCAAATTTTGTTACAAACTTCATTAAATATATTAATGACATATGTAGTAGGGAGTTTACACAAATTACTTGGTGCTTTGATGAAATGCAACCTTTATATAACTTGCCAAATGTAAATTATCATCAAGGTATACCAGATCTTAATATGTTTGATGGGAAGAATGCAAACCTTGTAATAATTGATGATCTTATGAGAGAGTCTGATGGTCGCATTGTTGATATTTTTACCAAAGGAAGCCACCATAGAAACTTAAGTGTATTTTACATCACACAAAATTTATTTCACCAAGGTAAAGGACAAAGAGACATTTCTTTAAATTCAAATTATATTGTTTATTTTAAAAATCCCCGAGATAAAACTCAAATACGATACTTAGCACGCCAAGTATCACCAGAAAATCCAAAATTTCTTGAAGATGCCTATCGTAATGCAACTATGGAAGCACATGGGTATTTAATGATAGATCTTAAACAAAACACTGATGAAATGTGTCGAATTAAAACAAAAATATTTCCTCCAGATGTACATTGCGTTGTTTATGTCCCCACCAAAGGCTTTAAATATAGCAAGAATCAACAAATTCCTGTCATTTACACATAATGCCGCGAAGTCTAAACACGCATAAAGACTTACTGAGAGCACTACATAAGCTTAAACCTAAATATAAGAAAGCTCTTTTACAATCGTGTGACGAAAAGGAAATTAACTGTATTTGTGAATGTATACATAACGTCCTCCAAGGTAAAGTGGAACTACCAGAAAAAGAGAAAAAAAAACTTAAACGATATAAATCTATACTGCGGAAATTGTTACATAAAAGTTCTAATAAAATAAGAAAAAATATTATTATTCAAAAAGGTGGTGCATTTCTACCAATAATATTGGGTTCAATTTTGAGTGGCTTAGTTAATTATTTTATGTAATAAAAATGGAGCAAGCTAAGAAAATGTTGCTCATTGAACCAAGTTTGATGGACAAACTAAAATACAACCAAGTTCCTGATAGACCCACTTCTAGATTAGATGCTGAGATGAAAAATATTTTGAATAGTAATATGGATGATAGGAAAAAATGTATTCTATATCTACAAATTTTACAAAGATATTTACACTTTACTGGAGAAGACCGTCAACCTCATGAAATACCAATAATAACTAAAAGTATTGATACTACCACTCCAGAAGTAAAAGTAAATACATCTAATAAAAGTAATTATACCGACGACAAGAGTTTAGTTACAGCTCTGCCACCAAACACTGAAGATAAAAATCAGGAGAGTACTATATCTTATGAAAAACTTCCTTACACGAAAGATCAAATTCTTAGTTTAATACCAAAAACCTATGTAAAGAAAGGTGGGTCTTTATTGGAATTGCTAACTCTAAGTACAAATAAAATTCATTGGAATGATGATGGTACAGTCATTATAGATAACGAAAAAATTCTTGGAAGTAATATAGTAGATTTGTTAAATGATGCAATTAGACCGTTAAAAAAAAGTGATCCAATAGGTTGGGAAAAGTTTGCAACAGCATTGAAGGATATTAAAGTACCGTTGACTTACGTTGGGAATCCAGCTAGAAGTGAATACATACACCGGCTTCAATTAAAGGATATTGACCAAGTATCTACAGATGAAGAGTTTAATGATAAAAAAAACAATCTAGAAAAGATAAAAAAACCTATAAGAAAAAAAAATAGTTGGGAAAAATGGACCCCATACTAGAGATAACTAAGATTTATTATGATCCATCACATCCTGCTGGTTACAGTAGTATTGAAAAATTGTCGAAAGCTATGAAAGGTAAAATGACTAAGGAAGACGTTAAAAAGTGGCTACGGTTACAAGAAACATACACGTTGCATAAACCAGTACATAGGAAATTTCCTCGAAACAAATATATTTTGTCCAACCTAAATGAACTTTGGCAGGTAGACTTAAGTGATATGAGATCTTATTCTACACATAATGACGGATTTAATTATATACTTTGTGTTATTGATGTGTTTACTAAATATGCTTATGCTAGACCTATGAAAAATAAAAATTCTGAAACAGTTAAATCATGTTTTGATAGTATTTTTAGTGAAGCTAATACCACACCAACACATATACAATCTGATAAAGGAAGTGAATTCCTTTCAAAAGATGTAAAGGGTTATTTAAAGAGTAAAAATATAAATTATTATACAACAAATAACCCTGATATTAAAGCCAGCATTGTAGAAAGATTCCAAAGGACACTAAAAATGAGAATGTGGCGTTATTTCACTCACAAAAATACCCATAGGTATATAGATATCCTACAGAACTTAATATACGCATATAACCATAGCTATCATTCTAGTATTAAGATGTGTCCTTGCGATGTAAATTTTGATAATATAATGACTGTTTGGAATAATTTGTATGACAGAGAAAAAGTTAGTCAACCTACAAATATTCCACTTCCAAAATTTCATATTGGTGACTATGTAAGAATCACCAAACACAAACATATCTTTCAAAAGGGATATGAATCCAATTGGAGTGATGAAATTTTTATTATATCTTCTATAATAGATAGATCACCGTGGGTAGTATACACATTAAAAGATTTACAAAATGAACCAATAACAGGAACTTTTTATGAGAAAGAGTTACAAAAAATATCTTATGATCCTACTTCAAGTTATAAAATAGATAAAATTATCGGTTCCCGCTATTCCGGTAACAGAAAGCAAGTGTTGGTCAAGTGGAAAGGTTATCCGGATAAATTTAATAGTTGGATATTGGCTTCTAGTTTAAAGAAAATATGATGAAGGAAAGTTTTTATTTAACATTGTTGAGTAATAGCTCCATGGAATACTTCCCAGAAAATACGACAACCCAGTTTTCAACCAAATTACCGAAACCTATTATACTTGAAGGTAGATGGTCTGTTGGTGTCGTTGAATTTCAATATCCATGCACGATGTTTACAGTTCAGGAACATGAAAATATTGTTTATATAACAAAATGGGCTGTAATGCCCCATGAGGATAAACCTTCACTAATATACTACAAACATTATATACCAGCCACCAACTATGATGATATTAATCAAATTTTAACAGCATTAAACAGCATTGATGATAAAGTTATATTTCGATATGATGAAATTTCAAAGTTTGTATCTGTAACTGTAATGGATGAATCAATAAGATCAGTAACGTTAGCACCTAGCTTAAGTCTTCAACTAGGATTTGAACCAACTAGAAACTTAGCACACAGGGGTGGTTTTGGAAAATGTTCAGCGAATTTACATCTAGGGCTACCATCCCAGTTATTTGTTTATAGTGATATTATTGAACCGCAAATTGTTGGGGATGTGATGACACAATTATTAAGAATAATACCACTAGACCCTTCAAAATACATATATGGAGCTAATAAAATGCATGTTTTCTCACCACCTCACTACATACCTGTTATGCGCAGGGAGTTTGACACGATTGAAATAAATATAAGATCAGGCACAGGACAAAAAATACCATTCCAGTTTGGGACATTGTGTATTAAACTCCACTTTATGAAACTATAATGTATTCCAAAGAATATAATGAGATTTGTCCTTATGAGCACTATTATTCACATCAAGCTGGTCACGGTATTGGTGTGATTTATCGAGGAGCACCGTATCAGCGTGGACATGGAATTGGTAGTTTTTTAGGAGGCTTATTTAGATCTGTTTTACCATTGCTCTCTAGTGGTGCTAAAGTAGTGGGTAAAGAGGCTTTAAATGCCGGTGTGGGTCTATTATCGGATATGGTTAATGCACGCCCCATGGAAGATTCAATAAGAACTAGATTGAAAGAGGCCAGCTCAAATTTACACAAAAAAGCTCAAGATAAAATTAATCGAATTAACATGTCCGGTTCAGGATATATAAAAAAGAGGAACCGTTTGAATTCTCTCATTTCAGCACCGAATGTCAAGGTGAAAGGTATCAAAAAATCAAAGTCAAGTCATACTAAAATCAAAGACATATTTTCATAAAATGTCATTTCTACATAACAAATCATGTGAGTGCATTAAATCAGAGTTAGATTTATTTGCATTACCCTCAACACAAACTAGTATAGAAAATGGAATATGGATACATTATAAACCTATATCATCTCTAGCTGATGATGGGCCCCTCGAATTTCAAGTACCAGGAACTGGTGAAGATTATATAGATCTGTCTCATACTTTGATTCATATAAAAGCCAGGATATTGCATCAAGATTCCTCTAAGGTAGCTGCCTCAACGGTAGTGGCTCCGGTTAATAATTGGTTGCATTCAATCTTCAGTCAACTTGATGTCTATTTAAATCAAAAACTTATATCACCTCCAAATAATACATATGCGTATCGTGCCTACATGGAAACTTTGTTGAATTATGCTAAACCAGCTAAAGAATCTCATCTTACGTGTGGCCTTTGGTATGAAGATACAGCCAACAAAATGAATGAAACCGGCGAGGAAAATGGAGGATTTGTTAAAAGACAAAAATTAGCTTCTGAAAGTCAAGAAATTGAAATGATTGGACACTTACATGGCGATATATTTAACCAAGAAAAGTTCTTGATCAATGGTGTAGAAATGTCAGTTAAATTAGTTCGCTCTAGAGAAACATTTAACTTAATGGCCCCTTCAAGTGATTCAAAGTTTAAAGTATGCATTACAGATGCAACACTTATCGTTCGTAAAGCACGAATCAATCCAACTGTTTTACTTGCACATCAAAAAGCATTGGCTTTTTCTACAGCAAAATATCCCGTCACTCGAGCTGAAGTGAAAGTTTTAACTATACCATCTGGGATTCAAGGCAAAACACTTGACAACATTTTTTTGGGGCAAGTCCCAAAAAGATGTATTATTGGGTTTGTTGATAACGGGGCATTTAACGGTAATCTCACTAAAAATCCATTTAATTTCGAAAATTACAACATTAACACATTTTGTTTATATATTGATGGTCAACAAATACCTTCGAAAGCTTTACAACCTTCGTTTGAAAACCATATTTTCACCACGGCTTATCATACATTATTTTCGGGTACGGGTATACATTTTTTAAATGAAGGGAATGGAATTTCGAGAGAACAATATTCGAACGGTTACTGTTTGTTAGCTTTTGATTTAACTCCGGATTTATCAGCCAACTCTTCAGGTCATTGGAATCTTATAAGACATGGCACTGTAAGATTAGAAGTTCGATTTGAGTCAACGCTTGTACAAACTATTAACTGTATTGTTTACGCCGAATTTGATAATGTTATTGAGATAGATAAAAACCGCAATGTATCCGTCGATTATAATAGTTGAATATATATATATTGTAAAAATATTAACTTTGTAATATTTGTATGTATCTCTTTGTGTGTACATTTTTGAATAAATTAATTAAAATGAACTTACTTTGTATTATTTTTAATAATCACCCTTTCGATATATAATAAGTTACTGTAATTACAATCGCACACATGTTTGCGATCTCTGGGGTTGGAAAGTTGTATTTTTAAATAAATATGAATACAATAGAACTACAGAAATATTTGAACGAAATACATCCAAGTTTGCGGTATAATGTGTATGCTGCAAATAGATTACCGATATACATGGAAACTCCTACTTATTTAATTAGTAATTTGGACCCCGATACAAAACCTGGATCACATTGGGTTCCACTACATATAGACAAAAATGGTTTTGGTGAATTTTTCGACTCCTATGGACGACCACCTTCTGGATATCACTATGCATTCTTAAAGAGAAATAGCCACCGATGGAGTTTCAATAAAACAATATTGCAAAACAATTGGACTTCAGTATGTGGTCAATACTGTTTAATGTATTTGTACTACAAGTTGCACAACTGTACAATGAATTACTTTATTAATCAATTTGACATCGATACCATGTACAATGATATGTTATTATGGAATTTGTTTAATTACTGTTTTAAAATAAATGAATATGACTAATGAAGGAATGTAGACGGCTTTTTATTATACATAGAAAAAGTACCTGAGACCCCCCGACCGTAACACAACAATAGCGTTCGAGCCGAACAATAGACGACCCTTGCTCGGATGATCCATTGTTAATTGTACCCCATTGCTTTTGTATTATTATAGGCTACTTAATGTTATGCTATCTCTGAAACGGTTAAAGCTACGCAATTTTAAATACTTGCATTCGATTCAGCGACCCTGAAAACCTTTTTTTTTTTTTTTTTTTTTTTTTTTTTTTTTTTTTTTTTTTTTTTTAGGGTTGCCGCCGTGATCAGTGAGCTAGAACCTGTGAATCCCTACTACTGTCGTTGGTTGGTGTATTTTGACCTACCGCCGCACCAGGAGAAGGTTTATGACTTTCCTTGCCGCAGCAAACGTGTTAAAGGCATTCATGGTACTTAGATATTAATTTAATGTCGTTAAATGAGTGGCATGCAGTATTATATTTTTACATTTTTTTAATACTGTTCTTTTTCAGGCACAACTTCAAGTGAGGGTCCTATGGTTTGGCCTGCCTGGGTCTACTGTACGAGATACAGCGATCGGCCGAGTTCCGGTGAGTTCAATCCACTATTTTTTATTACTTATCCCAATATAGAATTTACTCCTGTGTCGTTTATGTGCCGGTATTGAATTAAGAAATGTATGGAGGACAATCTAGTATAAAATATGGGTATAAATGTAAAGCAACTATGCAACTAGCGTATTTTCTATGTTTTAGTATTCTATGTTTTATATTATACTCATTTTGTTATAGTATTCCTTTAACTCTTCAGCATTCCTTGGCACAAGTACGAAACAGACAAGAACAGCATAATTTCGTAAAAATCTGGACATCACGATGCATCAACTTGCGACAGAATGTTGACATTTTTTGTTGTTTCATTTAAGAACACATTATTGACTTTAATTTGAGCGCCTGTTTCGTAGTGTTCTTTATATTTCATATTTCGATGTTAAATTCATAAAGGCACGCATAAAATAATAAAACACGCGCGCAGGTATACCGAGTCAGTATGAATAAATATTTTAACAGGCCGGCATGACCGCTGCGAATATCGATAGGTTTTTCTTAACTGTCGATAATTGCAGTCGTTTTTTGGACTGCACTAGACTTACCATAAGGTGGCGTGGTCAATGTTGAGTTAGAATAAAAAAAAATTGATTAACCTCACCCGTTGTTTTGTATGTTATGTTGTACGCTAAACTTTTCTTTCTCTATTACACAGATCTGCAAGGTTTTGTTGTTGGCCAAGTGAGGGTCATTTTCAAAGTAATTTTTTGCATAGAATCCGAATCTGGCGTCATAATTACTCCATTGTGTCAGGTTTTCAAAATATCTTAATCTAAATGTGTAAAAAAACGGCATTTTCCTATATTAGATCCATAGATGGGAAAAATGTAATCAGATTATTGAAAATTATTAACGATTACATTTTACGTATTTTACCATTAATATGACTGCATTTTGCTCATTTATGTTTTAAACACTACAAAATCCCAGATTGTATACACATTTATGATTTCTTAATGTTTTAAATGGATTTAATCATGATTACAGAGCAAGAAAATTAAAATTATCACTACATTTTGTAATCGTTCATCATTCATAAGATTAGATTTTGCCCATCTCTGATTAGAACTAATGTTACTTTGTGGATATTTTTTATACGAGTTGAGTCAGTTTAAAGTACTATTCTTGCTCTTCAAAATCCTTATTTTATATGTGGAAAATCTTTTCTTTCCTCTGAGATATCGGCAATTGAAGTTTAATAATATATTGATTTCGTTACTCAGACCAATATTTAATTTAAGCTAATGCACTAGGCCAGACTTACTCTTGCAAATAATCTCAAACAACCAAAGAAACATTAATGTCGCGTCACAGTCGGAAAAACCGCGGAAAATTCCGTTTATGTGAGAAGTAGCAGCAACCCTCAAACGCTGCGCCCTCTGTAAATGGGAGGGCGGCGGCCCTTATCGCGCCAAAACATCCCCAAGGGGCTCTTATCAAATTATTGCGTATTATTCCGTACATTGAGCTAATATTGTAACGGGGGTTTATGGGTTTATGATTTGGTAGAGATGGATTTAGGGAGTGTTTGAAAGTAAATTAAGTAGATTACTGGGGCATCTTGGTGGATATGGCACCTTTATTGTTACATTAACCACATCGGTGCGGCGCCTATCGGCCACGTAAAGTTGCTCACAGCCGGCATTCACCGTTCGCACGCTGCCTCGTTCATCGACAGATCTGTGACGAGATAAGCTTTGAAACACTTTTGACGATTTTTTTAAACTAAAATTATGCGAGTAAACACTCCGCAGACGCAGAGATAAGAGAAAATTACTGGATGTTGCCTATAGTCGACGCACGGCCGTGTGCGTTTATATCACGGCCGTCGACTATAGGCGACGCTCGGCTGTGTGGGGTCATCTGTGGCCGTCGCCTATAGTCGACGCTCGTACCGAAGTGGTTAAAAACGGGTTTGTCTCCAACCACACCTGGCGGAAAGCGAAGATGAGTCCAACTATAGACTTCGTCCGCCCAAAAAATGCCTATTCACTCTTCTCTTAAAGACTCCCAAGTCATAAGAAAGGAAAAATGATCCCTTGAAGCATATTCCACTCCTTAGCTGTTTGCATAATGAATGTAGAAGTGATAGTTTTCATGCCGATATATGGAACGTCCACCACACACGGATGGTATCCGGTGCAGCGTCTGGTGGTTTGATGGCGAAACGGGACTTGTAAAGTCTGCAAGGCAGGCGACCTTAAGTCGATGTTCGATATTCTGCATTTTACCCTCAAGGTTTTTTTTTTATTTATTCTTTATTAGGGGCTTTTAACTTACGTCATATCAGCCCCATCGTAGCCTAACATATAGAAATAAAACCTTTCATACCTCACCTTTCATACAGTTTCCATAGCATTTCGGCAATTGCTTTAGTGGGCACCGCCAAAATGCTGCGGAACATACCAACATCCAATCTATTTAATTTCAATTCACATATAACATCCTTTCTTACATTAGCGTTCTGGACACACTCAATCAGGACATGCTGACCCTCAAGGTGAAATATCCAGAGGTTTTTGTGTATTTACAGTTGATTATTAGTTGTATAAATATTTAAGTCTATTAACTATGATATAATAATAATATATCGTTACGCCATATCCCTTACAGCGTTAGCAGATTTACATTAATGGTTTAACCCACTTTGCGCTAATATGTCATTCTTACAATACACTAGTAGTACACATGACATTTCTTTTAGATGACTAGTGAGTTTCTTCACTATGGTTTCCTTAATCTGGGACAAAACTGCAGGACATGTGTGTTTGAATCAATAATACGAAGCCTTATTTATGACGGAGATTAATATAAATGAGGAAGTATTTTTCTATTTCAAATTTTACAGTTGGTTGGTTGGTGATAGAAACAAACATACATTACATCTTCGTAGTGGTAGCAACTGTAACTTTTAAGTTCGAGTTTTAAAATAAAAGTTAGCACCCTTAGCAGAGAAAACATCCCCAAACTAATCAAATTAAGAATCATTACGCATGAACTTGTAGCTTGATAAATATTTATACGGAATTCCTTTGGGGTGGACTGTAAAAATTGGTTTTTAGTGATGCATACAACATATTTACTTTTTATCGATAACCAGACCGAATATTTTATAGTATTAATGATTGGTTTAATAGCTATAATGTGATTCGTGGAAGAATACTTTTAAAGATTTTTTTAATAGAACAGTGTATCCCTCTTCATCATACTGAGGTATCGTAAGCTCGTAAGAGCCGGTTAAAGTATATAGTATGTCGCTTTGCAGACAAATTGCTGCTGCAGGCACCTTCTCTTCACATAATGCGCACCTGGCAACCCGCATTGGACATTGTATGCTAGGTTACATGTCCAAACCCCTTCACATGGATTCTCATATGTAGGGAAAAGGAACTGGAGATCTTTGCCCTACAGTGGGACGAAACTAGCAATTTTTTAATATCTAAGTAACAGGTTTCAAACTTTCGACTTGATTTAAAGGTCCAAGATAATTTTCACATAAAATTCCATTTAAAAAGATCGTTTGTTGCTCGAACCGGGTCGTGACCACAGTACAAAAGGGTAAAGATTGTCGTAGTAATTCGTTTCGGGATCAGTTTGTGTATGATGATGATGATGATGATGTCCTTCGGTTTCGGCCCCGACGACTGTTTCAACACTGGTTAAGAAATTCGAGGTCCAGTTTCCGGAAACAGTCAATTGCGCAGGAGATATTTAAGTGCATAACTGGACGCGCTGCCAGAAAAGCACTCTCTCGTCCGAGCTCCCTCTGGCCCGATGGAAAGAAGAACCAGTACGATCGGGAGGGAGCGGGATGCAGGTTTGGTCGTTTTCCCTTCTCTAAACACCTGGTTGAATTGCGGTTGTCAAGAGATACCTTAGTCGCCTTTTACGATACCTCAGCAAGAAGAGGGGGGTGCTATTCTATTCTGCCGGCAGCCACCACGGCTTAAACACGGCTTATGGTATGTGTATATCCAGTTGTTCATATGTATACCTAGAGGACTTCATATTTGGGGTGACATACCGACGACCGGGATATTTATTGCCGTTTTTGGACTACTCTATATTTTCCATCACGGACGAGTTAGGGTCAAAAAAGATTGTAATGTCCTAGGTAGCTATATAATTACCGACAACATTACAAGATTGTAAAGACGTTTGTAGCAGTTCCCTATGACGTATCGCATTTCGGTATTAGATTCTATTCGTTCAGTTCCTTTTCCTCTCTTTGACGTTGTGATATTCGTCCTATTACACCAAAAAAACACGAATAATGCCTACATACTAACTATAGCTCGTAACTTCGAGTAGACTAACGCTTTCCCTTGCTTAAGCCTGTGACTACGCGCTCCCAAGGGACCAGCTGTACGCGATGTTTTTTCTTCCTTTTCACTCCGTTAGAAGACGATTTCTGGTATAAAAACTATGTTATGTCCTTTCCGGGATCTCAAATTATATCCGTATTAAATTGCACTTAAATCAGTTCAGCCGTTTAAGCGGGATGAGGTAGCGACAGGTAAACAAATGGAGCTACTTTCGCATTTATATGTTGGCTTGATACGAGTACCTTGCCCGCTAATTGGTGGTCATTTCGCGAATCAATTAAAAAGCATATTATAATGAACATAATTATAAATGGTAGGTTGTCTTAGCTAATAGAATAATTATGGCGTCAATAAATAACACAGTATGTAATGATCTCTTTGAGTCATGCCGACGTGGAGTAGGATGAGGGTTGCCAAATTATTGGCAAGCTTATTATTTTTATATAATTAGGGAAACATACAACATTATAAAAACAATAAAATAATGCACAACCAAAGATACAGAGGCCTGTAAAGTATTCACAAAAATATTAAACAAGTTACAGATTAAAATAGGAGACATTAAAACTTGAAATACACAGAATTGTACACAAAAAATTGAAATAAATACAATATTATAATATAATCAATACAATACAATTTATTTTTGTTATAATGTATTATCTATGGTATTCCAATTTTTGTGTCAAATTTTATGTTTCAAGTTTTTATGCCCCTTAGATTGCGTGCGTGGTATGTACGTCTATTTATTCTTTATTTGTCGTGCTAATGGCAATCTAACCTACCTGATGATTCTGACAAGGCAACAAGGCATTATGAAAGGCCTAGGGTGCTATTAGAGGCTAGTTATAAGTTCCCAGACACTGCATTCTACCTCTCTCTAGTTGTGTTGGTTCCCCGTCCCTTTGGGTTAAGAGGGATTTGGGCGAGAGGGTGCGCCTGTGCAGGCGCTAGCATTTACGCACCAAATATATCCTGCGCAATTGAATGTTTCTGAATATTTTCATCAGCGAGCTCGTCTTTGCGCAATGGAGCTGTGACCCGCGCCTACTTAATGTGGCTTAGAAACATCGCCAAGGCCGAAATCAGCCAAGATATCATCATCATTTTATTATTATTAAGTTTTTCATATAACAGCAGATATGGTTATTACAATTATTCTATTTTGTGTGTGTTTTTTTTTCCTATAAAATAAAAATTTACTGTGGCAACCCTAGCAGCGATGCACGTGGGTCTTAATAACCACGTAGAGTTAAAATCTAGATCGATTGGTTCATTACATGTCTGACTGTGTTATTTACTTTAACGAATCTCAATTACTCAGTAAAGCTGAATGTTTTGCGGTTATTAACATCTTTTCAAGGTCTCTTTTTTAGGATTCCGTATCACAAAACGAAAAAAGAAATCATTATGGGATCGTTTCGCTGTGTTTTTTTATACTAGTACAACAAAGTGACTAGATTACACTAGATGGAATGCACAGTGTAGGCAATCGGTTACCCTGAGCGTCGGCTGAAAATCAGCGCTAGATGGCGCGTACAGCATCGCCCAGCGTATGCTGAGCCGAGTGCTCTTTGAGATGGGTAGCAGCACACAGGATACATGATGTAATGTTATGTATTATTCTTTCATTGTTCTTTTTATATAAATGTGTTTGTTGTGTGTTGTTTTCTTTGTCTAAATAAACTTTTTCTTTCTTTCAATAACAACAGTGACTGTCAGAGGACGAAAATCCATTGATAGTCTCCGCCGTTATGTCAGCCCTCATATACCACGACGGACCGCCTCTAGGTACATGAACAAATGATAAAGACGAAGATCCAGCCAAATGGTTATTCTTCGTACTTACTTGACACTCAGGATAGGTCACAGCGGAGGTTGTAGCGGGATGTCCGCATTGTGAATGATCCTGACGTTACTAAGGATCTTAAACTGCTTCAGTGACGCTGAGATATTGCTTCACTGAGTATTTTCTGCCGTCTGTATCACGACGAGTGTTCCGAAGAGTTATTTAAATTTGTTCCATCCTCCCCCTTTTTTATAGAACCGCGCGCGCGGGTTTACGGAGTCACAGCTATACGGTAACTCACATCCCGGCTAGGACTAAGAAGTTCTCTAACTCTTACTTTTGCCGTATTGTTGGGCTGTGGAAGGGTCTTCCGGCGAGCGTGTTCCCAACGTCCTTTGATATGAGGTCTTTAAAACATAGCCTGAAGAAGTATTTGTACTGGTTGGCATGGTCGCTGTAAATGTCGAAGGATTTTTTTGCCTGTTGATAATTGTTGTCGTTTTTTGGACTGCAGCATGCTCTTATTCAGACGTAGTGTGATTACTGTCCCTAGAGACCAGTAGCGTTCATTCCATAAATGCATGAAAGCATTGCATGCCCTTACGGTAAATAAGTCTGGAATAAATTCCTTTAATTTAAACAAAAAAAAGGAATCCCTTTTCTTTTTCTTGGCAACCTGGGGGAAATCCGTAACGGACTTTCAGGGGGTAGTGAGGGCCGCCCCCCGGTGTGTCGGACTTGCACCGACTTAAAACCCCCGGGGTGTTCCCTCTCTCGCTTGCCAAGTGCCAAAGGAAAAAACAAAAGGAATCCTTTATATTAATATTTATTCTATTTTCATATCATCTATCTTCCTTATGAAAGTAATATAATATTTATTATCATTATATAATATTCAAATTAATTATGTGAATCTGCTTACCCTGTCCAAATGATGATGATATCCTAGCCGGTTTCGGCTACGACGACTGTTTCAATGCCGATTAAGAAAATTGAGGGCCACTTTTCGGAAACAGTCAATTGCGCAGGAGATATTTAAGTGCATAACTGGACGCGCAGCCAGAGAAGCACTCTCTCGTCCGAACTCCCTCGGGCCCGATGGAATGGAGAACCAGTACGATCGGGAGGGAGCAGGATGCAGGTTTGGTCGAGTTTTCCTTCTCTGAACACCTGGTTGAATTGCGGTGTTAAAGAGATACCTTAGTCGCCTTTTACGACACCTCAGCAAGAAGAGGGGGGGTGCTATTCTATTCTGCCGGCAGCCAACACGGCTAAATACCTGTCCAAATACCCTATGCACGTCACTGCTAGTGAGGATTAAAAAAAAGCTTTGGATTGGACATTACATTTAAGATACTTATAAGGATGGTCGTTCAACATAGTTTGAATCATCTAAAGGGAAATAACCATATCTAAAGGTAATTCAAGCGGTAATTAATAGCACATGCACGCAATTAGGGACAATTATCTCTGAACATTCATCTTTGCGCCAATTACCTCGTGGGGTATGTTTAAGCTTTTTGCCATCGCTAATTGCATTGTTTAATTGTCGTCTTTACTACGTATATTTTAAAGTAATATACCGACTGTATTAGGTATTAAAACTAATTTGAATTATAAATAATATGAAAATTGTCGTAGTTTTCGAATCCAGCACTCAGTCTGAACGTTTTGCATTAACACTTGGCATGCAGGCATACTTCGCTGCCGAATTACACGCGCAGCGGGCGTTTCCACCACAATCTACTAAATACGTATTTTTACGTGACTCGGGCTCTAGTGACAGACTGCGAAAAACGTAAAAATACGTTGCTCGCATGCCAAGTGTTAAATACAGACTTAGGTACGACAAGCTGTCGCGAAAGGTGTGTGATGTGATCCTGTACACCGCTCCAGTGACATTAGTTTAGATGCGAGTGAAGGGTAGCCATTTTACACCCCTTTCTCTTCGCGTAATAGTAGATGAGATTATATATTCGCAGAGCCTAGTCCAAGTTAACGAAATTGATTACTTAGCGTGTACTTTGACATTAATAAAATACTATAATGCAATTAACATCTTAATTAACATCTTAAAATCTCAGCTTTAGATTTACTAGATCACCTACATAAAAATCTATAATCAATTTCAGCTACATACTCGCACTTCAGATAAAAATATATAAGCGCTTTCCCTCTTATATATATGTTAAATATCTCTTATATATATTATAGTATTATAATAAGATTTCGAATACATACTACCATATCGACATAATTGTGCGAAAAAATTATCGACAATGTCACATCACTAAACATCTCCCTAGCCACTTGGAACATCTGTTTTCACGCTCCAAACTAAAGATCACACTTTACGTTATTGACTCGCGTGTTGAGGGTAGTTTGCTATGATACTGTTTATTGAATTTTATCTGGCACCCTTGCAGTTAAGATTTATTGATGCACTGTGTATTAACTGTGACTTTTCTTGTACGCATTTACTTCAAGCGTTGTTTAAGTTTTTACTTTTTTTTTTAGGGTTGCGTACCTCAAAAGGAAACGCGGTACTCTAGTTTGTTGTCTGTCTGCTTAACTATCTTTAAAGAGTATTTTTCTTATGAACGCATGGAGGTACCTGATTGAAATTAATATCAAATAGTAGCTGTAGTGGCCTAGTACGTCAGGGACCGGTATCCAGGCGCGACAATGCGCATGGTAGTAAGTTTAAATCTCGGCACGTGTAATACTTCTTTTTTTCTATCCCTGGGGCAAATCCTGCGCAGGACCATCAGGGTTGCTGTGAGCGCAGTGACCCCGGTATGTCAAACTCCTACAGACTAAAAATCTCTGAGGTGTCGCACTGATTGCTCCACCTGGGTCTGGGAAGCCAAATTCATCCAGATGCCCAGGGAAAAAGAAGCCTTGTTGAGGCTACCTCTCTGGGAGGGGAAGGAGTAAGGCCTACCCCTCCAAAACCTCTCTCCCAGGTGATACGCCGGACACCGTGCACCGTCTCCCTCTCATACATGTAATACCTCTGACTTTTTCCAGGCTAAGTACAAACTAAGCCACCTCATGGTCACCGGTGAAGGAAAACATCATGAGGAAACCCGTATGGAATCTAATGGAAATGTCATGTGTACTAGTGCTGTGAGAACGGCGATCAGCTGCGCTACTGGTCACGTTGGGCACGACATATAAGCGCACAGTGGATACAACCACTAATATATCTCTGCTCATTCCGAAAAGGATATAGAGTTACTATATATCTTATAATATAAAAATGAATCGTTAAATGTGTATAAGCGCGAAACTGGAGAACGGCTGAACCGATTTGGCTGATTTATTTTTTGTTGTGTTTGTTGAAGTCTGGGGAAGGTTATTACGGAAAAAGAAAAATTAAAAAAATTGTCTGAAAAAGTCTAAAAATAACAATTTTCTATATTCTCATACAAAAAATTCGTAATAATATTTAAAAGTCAATTTGAACTTTAACACCATACCATGAAGTTTAAATGTTAGTGGACGGGTTCCGGGAAGGCAAAACAATTATTGAGTGACGTATAAATATTAATGTCAATATTTGTCAATTTTTATACATATATCATTAAGGCCAGGTTCCTTCAAACAATTTTCAAAAAACAGCCGACAGGCCAATAGCTATTAACATTAAAAAAAACAATGTGACTTTGTTTTAGAGAAATAGGGCAGAACAAGGTCTGCCGGGACAGCTAGTTGTTATTATAGTCAAGTCAATAGCAGCGGGCCGGTCAGATTTGTCGAAGAGTTGACAGCCGTTGGGATGAATGGGTTCTGGAGTGGATGTCGTGTCTCTATAAGCATGTGTGGGGTATCCTGAGGCTAATTGGACCGACGACCTACGAGACGCATCTGGATGTATTTGGATGCGAACCAAGTTCGCGCAAAAATTAGATGCAATATATTACGTATACAGTTTCACTTTTACCGCACGTGGACACACATTTTTCTTTTTTCGATATATTTTATTACTTTTTGAAGAGTTATTTAACCTTGTTCTACCCTCTCCCTCCCTTGATAAAAACCACGCGCGTGGGTTTACGAAGTTACAGCTAAACGGTAACTCACATCCCAGCTAGGACTAAGGCTGAGATTTATAGTTGAACTTTTAAGTTTGCTTAGACTTTGCTAAAACATTACAATTTATATTACTCAATTAATTTCAAAGGAATGTTAGTTTAAGTTTAAATTTGGTAAGTTACCGATTTTATCAACATGGACTTGGCTTTGTGTATACTATGGCTATACTCAAATTTCTATTACATATTAGTTTTTTGTCAAAATTTTTAAGAAGTTTGCTAAGCATAGTGGAAACAGTGTCTATTTATCTCAGCTTAAGAAGCTCTCCAACTCCTACATTTGCCGTGTCATTGGGCTGTGCAATGGTCTTCTGCCGAGCGTGTTCCCACCGTCCTATGATATGGGGTCCTTTAAGCGTAGCGTGAAGAGATATTTGTGCAGGCCGGCATGACCGCTGCTACTACCGATGGATTATTCTTAACTGTTAATAGTAGTTGTCGTTTTTTGTACTGCTCCTTGCATACCATCAGGCGAGGTTTAGTCTCTGTGCCGAATTAGGATAAAAAATAATGTCCATTGGCAAAACTAATTCGTTTATCGATAATCTGCATTCACAACACTATCCGAGGACATTAATTCCAAACCATTAGATTCTGTCTTGAACGATTTTTATTTTCGATTCCGTTAACGGAAGCATGAAAACGATTTCAATTGAATATCATGGCGAGCGAAATTTGTTCTGTCAACTATCTATCGACTTTTTTAAGCCATGCAGAAATCTCATTACACTAATAATATCCAGTGAATTGAGTATTCTTAGAAGCTATATTCTCTAATTCCACAAGCCCCATTTCATCATAAAACCATTAGACACCGTGTCAGAAACCATCCGTATGTAGCGGACGTTCCTAATATCCGCACGAAGAGATTCGCGTCTACATTCATCATGCGAACAGCTAAGGAGTGAAATATGCATCCAGCATACATATTTCCACGATCTTATGACTTAAGATCCTTTAAGAGAAGAGTGAATAGGCTTTTGCTGGGCAGATGCGGTTCATTGACGGACTTTTCTTAACCTTACACCAGGTGTGATTGAGGTCAAGCGTCCGCCTGTAAATTATAAAAATAAATAGAATAATGCGAAAGTTTGTAAGTCTGTTACTTTTTCACGCTAAAACGGCTGCATTGATTTAGATGCAATCTAATGCAGAAATACTGTATACCCTGATGTAATATGTAGGAATGTGATTCAAACGGAATATATGCTATGAGAATATATTCGAATGATACGGAACAGTGTAAGAATACAAATATCATTTATCGTATTAGAAGCGATATACTCGCGAAAAACTACTTTTACATAACTTGGGAATAGTATCTTATGAGACTTTTGAGTTAACTTTTAAAACATCAAAACCAATGGCTTGTACTTTTCAGCTTGGAATGTACGTGCAATCAAACAGGCGATCCGTGCGAAACTGTTTATTACTAAACTGTCGGGTACTGATCAATATGTTTGTGGGCCACCACCCCGTCCGTGGTGCTAACATCATATGTAACCGAGCCCGTGCGCTGATTCACTACGCCTTCCTTCCATTTAGATCCGTTTTTGGAATAATTTCTCATAACCACACTATCGCCCGGACCTAGATTTCGTTCCGTTCCTCCAGCGTTATGTACCTGCGCACGCTGCGCCCGCTCGACGCTGAGCGCGGTGGACGGAGCACGCAACAAGTCTAGACGCGTGCGCAGCCGCCGCCCGAACATGGCCATCGCCGGCTCGCGCTCCGTGCTGCACTGTGCACTATTTCTATATTGTAGTAAAAATTTATTTAACGCGATCTCCACATTTTTCCCCTCGGTGCTAGCCTTTTTTAATGTTTTTTTTATTGTTTTTACCGCGTTTTCCGCTGCACCGTTACTGGACGGATGATACGGCGCGATTAAAATATGTTGTACTCCATTCCTTTTTAAGAATTCCTCGAATTCATGTGATTTGAACGGTGGGCCGCCATCCGTCACTATTTGTTTTGGAATACCGAATCTGGAAAATAGTTCTCTAAATTTCCTCATTACTAACACGGATGTCGTTCCATTTTTCATCGGAAAAACCTCTATCCATTTTGAATGTGCATCGAGGATTAGTAAATAAGGACACGCTTTATGAAATAAAAAATCAGCATGCAATCTCACCCAAGGGTCGGTGGGCCAGGCGTAGGGCACCGGGCGCGCGTGCGCCGGCGCGTCCTGCTTAGTGATGAAAATGCCCGGGAATTTTCCCAAAGTGCCCAAAACTTGTATGGGGAATATTCCCGGGAATTTACGAAATGTTCGCGGAAGTGCTGGGCACTTTGGGAAAATTCCCGGGCATTTTCATCACTAGTCCTGCTCCGCGCGGCAGGCCGTGCAGGAGCGCGCCCGCTGCTCGATGTCGCCGTCGATGCCGGGCCACCACACGTAGCCGCGCGCTATTTGTTTCATGCGAACTATACCTACATGACCGCTATGGATTTCTTCTATAATTTGCTTGCGTAAACTGACCGGTATGACCACGCGGTACCCCCAAACAATGCATCCGTGATCTATATGTAAATTTTCTTTGCGATGAAAATATACCCTTTCGTTTTCGCATTCTGGTGCCGCTGGCCACCCGCTCATAATGTATGAATATATTTTACATAAAATCCTATCTTTCGAAATTTCTTTTGCCACATCTTTGTGACTCAGAGGAAAGCTGTCCTCTATGTAATGTATCCACGCTCCCTCTTCTCCTTTGTTTTTCTCCGCTTTCGCTATCGGCAGCCGCGACAGACAATCTGCATTACTATTTTTGTCTGTGGGAACGAACTCAATACGAAAATCATATGCCGCTAACCGTACTGCATACCTCTGCAGCCTACTTGCTGCTGTTTGCGGTATACCGTGTTTTGGACCAAATATAAAAGTGAGTGCTTTATGATCGCTACGTAAAATAAATTTTCGACCGAACACGTACTGGTGGTGCTTTGTAACACCATAAACGATCGCTAAAGCTTCTTTATCTATTTGACTATAGCGCCGTTCCGTTTCTGTCAATGTACGCGACGAACAACTAACGATACGCTCCGAGCCGTCCGGGTAAACATGCGACAAAACTGCCCCTAAACCGTACGCGCTACTGTCTACCGCCAGCACGAGAGGCAGCTTGGGATCGTAATGCGCCAGCGCCGGTCCGCTCAATAATTTGTCTTTAATATTTTTTAAAGCTTTTTCACAGTTTTCAGTCCACTGCCAAGGTGTATTTTTAGCAAGTAATGAGTACATTGGTTGTAAAGTGGTACTTATATTTGGTAAAAATCGCGCATAGTAATTTATTAATCCTAAAGCTGCTCTTAATTGCGATACATTTTGTGGCCTTGGCAAGTTTACTATCGCAGCTACTTTACTTTGATCCGTATACACGCCGTATTTGTTTATTTTGTATCCCAAGTAACAAATTTCATTTTTAAAAAACTCACATTTTTCAAATTTAATTCGTAAGCCTGCTTCTTGTAATCGCGACGAAACCATTTTCAAATTATGTATATGTTCTAATTTATCCTTACCCGTGATACATATGTCATCGATAAAACAAACAACACCCTTTAATCCGCTTAATATTTCCTCAATAATTTTTTGAAAATTTTCGGGCAAACATTTTAATCCAAAGGGTGCCCTGCGATATACATATGTACCTACATGGGTAGTGATTGCTGTGAGAGGCTGCGAACTTTCATCTAAAACCAGTTGTAAATACGCCGTTTTAAGATCTAATTTTGTAAACTGCACACCCCCACTTAGCGCTGCAAATTATTGTTCTATGCGTGGTAACGGATAGTGATAATCTTTTATTTGTTTATTTACTGTAATTTTATAATCCCCGCATAGTCTCAGCGATCCGTCGCGCTTTATAAACGGAACCACCGGCGTCCCATAGTCAGATCTATCAACTTTATAAATGATGCCCTCTTCTTCTAATCGTTTCAATTCGCGTTCCACCGGTATTCGCATCGCTAACGGTAACGGGCGCGCTTTTACAAAAATTGGCTGTTCATTTTCTTTCAAATATAATTTTACTTTTATTTTACAAATGCCAATACCATCTTGAAACACATCTGGATATTCATTTTTTAAATTTAAAATTAATGAATCGATCGAGTCGTCTATTTTATACAAATTTATAGTATTTAGTTTAAGTTTTCTTAACCACGACCTTCCCAGCAGTGGCTGGCCGCCGTTACTTATTACGTATAGCGGTAATTCAAAAGTTTCGCCTCCTCTCACTACCTTGACATTAACATACCTGCAACAACAACCAATGAAATAATTTCATCCCCCGTATAGGAGTGAAATGTTTTTTTTTCGTTATTAATTTCTAAGTGCGGCAGATATTTACTATGAAAAACACTAGATATTGCTGAGATTCTGCTACCTGTATCAATTTCAAACAATATATTTATATTATCTACCTTTAAATTACAATAATAAGGTTCATCCGTGTCCTGCCTCTTAACCGTAATGTTATAAAGTCCGTCACTCGCCTCGTCACAGCTCTCGGACTCATCATTTACGATATAATTTTGGTATTTATATTTGCTGACACTGACCTTTTTTTCCGTTTTAGCACACACTTGTGCTAAATGTCCTTTTTGATTCCACCTCTTACATGCGTAAGTTTTAAATCGACACTTATTGGGTGCGTGGTTGTCCTTACCGCACCTCCAGCAAGCTACAAACCGCCGCGTACCGGTGTCCTTGACGTCCACACGGTGCAGGCCGGACGAGCCCTGCCCGAGTTCCGCTGAGCCCGGCGCATCGCCTCCGCCGCTTCTGGCACCGACGCCACCGCCGGCCCTCTCAGCATGACGTTCCGCTGCCTCCAGAGCGAGCGCCAGCTCCACCGCCTTCTTGTAGTCTAGCGTGGGTTCAGCGAACAAGCGAGACCTCATCACCTCACAACGTAAACCCGAAACGAACTGATCCCGGATATTTTCTTCTAACATCTTACCAAAATTACAATATGTAGCAAGACGTTTTAAATTTTGTAAAAATATACTAATGCTCTCTGCCTCCGCTTGCCGCCGCTGTTGAAATACGTGCCTCTCCGCTATTTCCGATCTTTTCGGTTCAAGGTGGTTGCTAACCAAGGTCACCAGCTGATCGAAAGTCTTCTCTTCTGGATACTCCGGCGCACAAAGATCACACATTAATTCGTACGTACCCGCACCAACATGAGTCACTAAGGTAGCCACATCGAGTTTACTTTCGATGTTATTTAGTGTAATATATTGTTTCACTAGCCGTACATACGCGTCCCAATTTCCGCGCCCGTGTAGGTCAAATTCGTGTAACTTCCCGAAAGGCATTTCGCTAATTTCGACAGAAAAATAATATCCTCGTCGCCAGTGGAATGTACGTGCAATCAAACAGGCGATCCGTGCGAAACTGTTTATTAGTAAACTGTCGGGTACATATAAAATAAATATTTTTAATATACACTACACAGCTAATAATAATATATCGTCACGCTATATCCACTTCGGGGTGAGCAGAGATATATTAGTGGTTGTATCCACTTTGCGCTTATATGTCGTGCTCAACGTGACCAGTAGCGCAGCTGATCGCCGGTCTCACAGCACCAGTACTCATGACATTTGTTTTAGTTGCCATGTGGTTACCTCACAATTTTTTCCTTCATCGGTGAGCACGAGGCACTTAAATTCGTACTTGCTTTGGAAAAAACCCAGATGTACATGCCAGGATTCGAACTTACGACCATCGCGTCGCCGCGCATGAATATTGGTCTCGGAACAACTAGGCCACCACAGTCACTTTGATATATAATTATCAAAAGCTGCAAAAAACAATGCATCCGTGCGAAATCTCCCGGGTCCGATAAATATTAAACAAATAATAAATAGGTGAAATAAAGATTTTGAAATCGCGTTTTTCATGGCCCGCACAACCCTCCGCTCCATTTAACTCGAGAAATGCAATTGAACTAAAAGTTTCTCAATTAAAACTCAGTCGAATGTCAGGACGATGTGACACGCCTAGAGCTTTATTAACCTGTCCGTCACCCTCCCTGTGAAGGGTTGGAACGTTATAGATTTTTACAGACACGACATACAGTATGTTATAAAAACCTTGTCTAACCGCTGAAAGCGGTACTCGGCAATATTAGTTTCCATTTACGTTGTACTTTTAAATTAAAGAGCAGAAAAATGTAGTCGTTTATGATAAAATAATAAGTTAATTAAATGGAGAACCTTACATGAAAACACGAGGAGCGTGTGTAATTTGCGAAAAAAGGAAAAAAGAAAAGCAAAGAATCGCGCTAGTAGTTCATGACGTCAAAAGGGTTATGACTTTTTTATATCCCGAGCATAACATCGGCACTGACAGCCTAATAGCGCAGTTTCTAGTGATTTACGATGCTAAGGTTCTGGGTTCGTGTCTTGGTAGTGGTAAACTTTTCTGTGATAAGCAGATCAGTTTGTGACTAGTCTTGGTTGTACATATATTTATTTAAGTATATATATCTTTGTCTAGTAGTTACAGTAAAAACGTAAGCGTAATTTGGGACCAGGTCAACTGGTGTAATCGTTAGTAAATATTATTATTATAAGATGTCTATCAACCCCACTGTCAGGTTGTCGTGAAGATTAAAAAGGTCAGAAGGAAGCTCCTGAGTGGGGTTAAAGTATTTTAATTACGTCACTTATGTTCTGTTGGCATCCCGTTGTGCGCAGTTTTTTAGCTTGGCGTAATTTATAAGCGGTTAGCGATTTGATTGATTTAATTTTTAGACTATGACGACTCCCCGAACTAGGTCATAACCACAGTACACAAATACAAGTATCGTTATAGTGAATCTCTGCGGCTTGTTGTGTTTCGGTATCACGGTATACCTTTAGTTGCTCATGTTTTTTTATTACCCTGTAGAAATCCTCAGATTCCGTCAGTGCGCCGTAAGGATAGCGGCCCCGGTGAGTCGATTTCTGGCAGACTAAAAAAGTCGCTGACATTATCGAACTACAATATACTTTACAAAAGGTTTTAGCGTTTTGATTACTTTTTCGAGCTATTATACATAATAAACTGAATCAAGGCCTCACTGTTCAGGGGTTGGCAAACTTATTCATCATAAGAGCTAAATGTCAGCAATTTTTTAAGAGCAAAGTATAGAAAACATTTGCTTTGGAAGAAAATTAAAACTGGAAATAATAATACTATTAATTGAGGCTTTTAATTTCAAAACCCGCTAAAACGATTTTTCGTACAAAATTACTTAATAGTCCTAATAGTAATTTGAAATCTTTTTATCAAAGCAAATATTATTAATATTTTTTTCTTTTTTGCTTTTTCACTGTAGAATAATAATTTTAATACCGTATAAGAATGTGATTGTTAAGTTAAAGATTAATTATAAGTTTTTATAAATTTATGGGATTTTAAAAAAATATGTTATGTTAGGGGGTTTGAAATTAGACTCCTCAATTGTCCATTTAATATAATATAGGTTACATATCCTGGCTTAATATATTGGTTTGTCTTTTCCAGACTATATTACAAATTAGTTAGAATGATTCCTTTGTAAAAGAAAAAAGATTATGATGCAGATAGTAATTATTTATGCAATTGCCTCAGTTTAATAGCCACATGCTGATCATGAATCGCAATTTGCAGATTCTTGATTCCTGGACTAGACTATTAGGTCCTTACATATGAAATTGGCGTTTTTCGTACTGGCCACTTTAATCACAAATTTCTCGTCTTTGGTAAGGAATTCCAAATTCAAATTTGTACAGCTATAGACTCATGTATTTGTGCTTCGATGATCGTCATTCATTTGTTTTTTTCTTCTGTTTTTTTCTGTTTGCGTCACTCATTTTACAAAATGGAAAACTTAAAATATCGCATTATTTACGAGTACGAGTTCCGCCGTGGCACTAGTGCTGCGGAAACAACTCGAAGGGTGAATGATGTGTATGGCGGTCGTGTTGCAAAAGAAAACACAGTTCGTTTTTGGTTCCAACGTTTTCGTTCTGGAAATTTCGACCTGCAGAACAAGCCCCGTGGACGGCCTGAGACTCAAGTTGATAATGAAGAGTTGAAGGCTATTGTGGAAGCGGATCCATCGCAAACCACGTCCGAGTTAGCTGCAGGCTGCGATGTTAGTGATAAAACTGTTTTAATTCACTTGAAGCAAATTGTGAAGATTAAAAAACTTGAAAGGTGGGTACCTCACGAATTGACTGAAGCAAACCGGCAAACGCGTGTCGACTGCTGCGTTACATTACTAAACCGGCACAATAATGAAGGTATTTTAAACCGAATCATTACCTGTGATGAAAAATGGGTTCTTTACGATAATCGGAAGCGCTCAGCGCAATGGTTGGATCCTGGCCAGCCAGCCAAATCCTGCCAAAAGCGAAAATTAACCCCAAAAAAGTTACTTGTAAGCGTTTGGTGGACTAGTGCCGGTATTGTTCATTACAGTTTTCTCAAATCTGGCCAGACTATTACGGCTGATGTCTATTGTCAGCAATTGCAAACCATGATGGAAAAGCTAGCGGCTAAACAACCTAGGCTGGTCAATCACTGCTGACTGCTGCTTCACGACAACGCTAGACCACACACTGCGCAACAGACGGCTACTAAATTAGAAGAGCTTCAATTGGAAAGTCTAAGACATCCTCCGTACTCCCCGGACCTTGCTCCAACAGATTACCATTTTTTTCGAAATTTGGATAACTTCTTGCAAGGGAAAAAATTCAACTCCGATGGGGCAGTCCAAATCGCCTTCAACGATTTTATTGATTCCCGTCCGACTGGTTTTTTTAGTAAAGGGATCAATGAACTACCTATGAGATGGCAAAAGTGCATAGAAAATAATGGTTCATACTTTGATTAATTAAATATATTATATTAAAAAATATTCGACTTTTTGTTCCTCCCATACAAAACGCCAATTTCATATGTAAGGACCTAATATTATTTTTTTATTAAAAGTCCCCTGCCAATGCCCCCTGCATTGCAATCTACGAACGACTTTATTAATTTAAAACTAAATTTATTTCGCAACAAAAAATAAAAATATAGAAGCGTAAGCAATACACAAAAAAGAAAAAAACAAAAGGCAAAAACATGTAAACATAGCGAAATGGGCTTCTACAGTTTAATGTCACAGAGGAAGATTGGGGCGCTGGTCTGCATGAAGGGTGCGGTCGTGTTTCATGTGATCAAAATAATTAATGAAAAAGAAAAACATGTAATTTAAACAATACACATAGTTAAAATTCAATAATTATTATTTATTAATTTAATTATAATTTAAGAAATCAATAGTCCATAACGTTGTGAATTGAACAATTAATTGTGAAATGTCATGTATTCAGAAAAATATTTTCGTTAAAATGATTCGTCTAATTTTAAGCAAGAGTTAAAAAAAATCAGGACTACTTAAATTTTATTTTTGTTCATGAACACATTTTTTTTAGTTTTATTTGGTAGACTATGTTTTGCGTAAAATTGAAAAGTGAAATTATTCCGTGAATTGAATTGATCTGAGTTTTTGTTTCCGTTGATACCTGCTGTCGCTTCTATATTCCGCCACACCCCACGCCCTTTCCGTTGGCTGCTAATTTTCCGCTGAATCCCTATTCCGTCAGTTTCTAACCGCTCGTGGGTTCAGTTTACGGATCAACTTCATAGACATTAACACGTAATTTCCAAGTATTTTAATTTTATTATTTTCTTTAAAATGTTTATTTATGTAGTTCACACGTGGTAAACGTGAAAATTCAGAAAATTTTACTTCAAAGCCTTATCAAGCCTCCCTAACTTTCATTTTTGCTGCAACATTGGGCTGTGAGCTTCCGGCGAGCGTGTTCCCACCTTGCTATGACATTGGGTCTTTTAAATGAAGCGTGAAGAGATATTTGTGCAGGCCGGTATGATCGCTGCAACTACCGATGGGTTTTTCTTAACTGTTTATAGTCGTTGTCGTTTTTTGGACTGCAGCATGCTAATTATCAAGTAGTGTGGTCTCGATGTCGAGACAGAATAAAGAAGGAGTGAATGACGCTCTTCCAGGTCGGCAGCGCAGAGACAGCAATTTTTGTCCTGCAGTTATCTTAGGCGTCAATGACCGTTTAGTTTCAAGGGGGTGCTTACCCATTTGGATTACTTTATTTAATACTAGCTGATCCGACAAACGTTGTTCTGCCATATAAATTATTCATACATATATTTTTGGAATTTTGAACTGTTTTCGCAGCGCACGCAATGGAAGCCCTCAAGGATGAATAATTTTCCCCGTTTTTTTCACATTTTCCATTATTTCTTCGCTCCTAACAGTTGCATCGTGATGTTATATAGCCTAAAGCCTTTCGCGATAAATGGTCTATTCAACACAAAAAGAATTTTTAAATTCGAACTAGTAGTTCCTGAGATTAGCGCGTTCAAACAAACAAACAAACTCTTCAGCTTTATAATATTGTATTAGTATAGATAAAAAACCGCCAAGTGTGATTCAGACTTGCGTACTGAGGATTTGGTACAAACGGCTTAAATTATAAAAGATTATATTATATACAAGCGGACGTATATTGTATTTTATTAACTCCGAAGTATAATATTTTCCAAGCTAAGAGGGATTGCTGACATCTGTATTTTTTATTAATTTCAACTTGATTCCACCACGCGCTCTTCAGAAAAAGGGTCTTGACAGAGAAATTTACCTTTTTTTTTATCCCGAGGGAAAATCCTGCATAGGACCATCGGGACGCTGTGAGGGCAGCGATCCCGGTGTGTCAGACTCGTACTGACCAAAACCCTCGGGGCGTCCCTCTTATCGCTCCACCTGAGTCTGGGAAACCAAATTCATCCAGACCCTAGGGAACGAAAAAGTCTTGTTAAGGCTACCTCTCTGGGAGGGGTAGGAGTAAAGAGCCTACACCTTCAAAACTTCTCTCTTAGGTAGTGCGCTGAAAACCGTACACCGCCTCTTTCTCATCCGGCCAGCAGACTCCCTCAAGGCAACTGCCCGAGACAAATATACCAACAATAAAGCGATACGATAAGGATTCCGTTGTTTCTTTTAAGGTACGGAATCCTAAAAATAACAATTCACATGAATTTACTTAGAAAATAATGCTTAAAGATAAATACCTATATAACAGTAGGTTAGTACTTATGGTGGTCTGGTAGAGAAGAGGCAATAAGAAAATGCCTTGTCAGGTCAATGGACTCCGTAATTAAAGGGAATTTCTCTCGAGTCCATTACCTACCTTCTCGAGCTTGAAAGGCGGCTTCACTTACACCGATGCGTAAGGTTTGTCATTAGTCGACAACGATTGTAACTAAATCGGCGAACTTTGGATATTAATAGCAAGTTCACACAGCGATCGGATTTACAGGTCAGTTTTATTGGATACGATTTTATTCGTACTTTTGTCATTTACATTTGTCATTTTCTATAAAGACAAAGGTTTATATAGCCGAATTTTATAGTCAAGTGATTACGCAGAACTTTTAAGATGCGTGTATAGTTTTTTTATACTGGCTTGATAAAGTCAATACACCGCAACTGATGGAAAAAACAGTGTAGTCCATAACACCACTAGACGCCGTATCGGATATCATTCGTATGTAGTGACGCTCCTTGTATCCGCACGAAG
Source organism: Automeris io (assembly GCA_036320925.1). NCBI lineage: Eukaryota > Metazoa > Arthropoda > Insecta > Lepidoptera > Saturniidae > Automeris > Automeris io. The sequence goes on from JAUDJH010000017.1 coordinate 7,813,287, forward strand.
AGATTTGCTTCTATATTCATCATGCGAACAGCTAAAGAATGGAACATGCTTCCAGCGAGCATATTTCCATGATCTTATGATGATGACTGAGGAGACTTTAAGACAAGAGTGAATTGTCAATTGATACGTGGGTGCGGTCTATCGGCGAAATCATTTATACCTTCCGCCAGGTATGATTGAGGTCAAACAATCACCTGTAAATAATAATAAAAAAAAATGTATCTTATAAAACTGAGCTGTGAAATAGACTGCCGCGTGACCTGGTCATAATATGAAGTGAAAAATATATGCAACGGACATATGCTTTTGAAATATCAGTTTGGGTTTCTCCAGATTAAGTACGGATTACGCACCCTATTCTCACCCTTTAAGGAAAACATCGTGAGAAAACCTTATTTTTGGCCTATTGGAAATCCTCATTGACCGACAAAGCCGTCGTGAGAGTGGCTGCTCCGGTGTGTTAAACTTTAAACGACTAAATCCACCGGAATATTCCTCCTCCCGTCTGCCGTGTGCTGCGGAAAAGGGAGCTTGCTTCTTCAGGAACTCTGCGATTGTGAGGAAGTCTGCATGGCGTTTAATAGAAATGGCATGTGTTAGTACACGCTGAGAGAACAGCGATCAGCTGCGTTACTGGTCACGTTGGGCGCGACATATAAGCGCAAAGTGGATACAGGCACTAATGTAACTCTGATCACACCTTATTATAGTCAATGTAATACAATGTATTATTAAATAATTCATGCAACATAAAAAATCCGTTTTTATTTATGAAAGTAACAATATTACACGCAAACTGGATTACCACACGTTTTGGTTTGTCGAGGACTATCCCGATATTTATTTAAATTTTACGTTACGTATTTGGAATTTTCGGCAATGCTGGTGTACATTTCGAGCATTTATAGGCGTTAAGGCCTGAGAGCGCAGTTTATAGTGCTCTTACCTTTGGAGCTGAAGGTCCTAGGATCCAGTTTTAATACCAACACACTGTACTGAGATGAGCAGATTAGTATGTTGCAAGTAATTATTGCGAGCTTAATTTGAATGAATGTTTTTTTATTGTGCGTAAATATTATTATAGCTAATATTGCTACAATGGTGTAAACATCTGCTTCAGTAGATTTCAGAGAATTGTATAAATGTATATACATATTATACTCTATCCTGTCTCTCTCTCTTGTCCTGATTTAGAGATTTAAGATCATGGTAAGCCTACACATGAATATGCATAAGAGTGTATTTTACCGTCACGCATCAACTTTTTCGCGTCGGTGTAACAGCGACCCGTGCTAAAGACTTGACTAATCGTTCAAGTAATTATCTCAAGAAACGATATTGAGTAACACGTTGGCGGGAATTCGCAGCCAAAATGGCGGCTTGTCAAAATTGACAGATACAAGCTTTGTTGCCCTCGGTTTGGGGCTCGTACGCACTCCGTCCAATACGAAACCATGAAAATATGGATCTAGGAGCTTATTAAAATCACTACAAAGCGTTACATCAACACCACAGGAAATCCTAGATAGTTCAGACTTGGTTCGAACGGAATACATGAGTATTCATAATGATAAAAAATTCTGGCTGATATCGACTTTAGCCACGTTACCAAATCACATCAAGGAGGCGCGGGCAGCCTCATTCGCAAGGTGAGCTCGCCGATGAATATATTTGAAAACAGCCAATTGCGCAGTATATATTCGGTGCGAAAATGCTAGCGCTTGCACACACGCACCCTCTCGTCCAAACACTCTTAACCTTGGAAAAGAAAGTTGTTGTTTTTACTATTAACTCGTATTCTTTACGTTTTTTCACTCCATAAGAACCTTTCCCAAACTTCATCAATCACAACAAAAAAGTAATCAGCCAAATCGATTCAGCCGTTCTCGAGTTATGTGCTTAGTAACACATTTTGCGATTGATTTATATATATATACTAGCTGTCCCGGCAGACCTTGTTCTGCCCTATTTCTCTAAAATAAAGTCACATTTTTTTTAATGTTAATAGCTTCCTCGTCAGAATTATTCTGCCAAAATCTATTGGCCTTTCGGCTGTTTTTTGAAAATTGTTTGAAGGAACCTGGCCTTAATGCTATATGTATAAAAATTGACAAATATTGACATTAATATTTATACGTCACTCAATTGTTTTGCCTTCCCGGAACGCGTCCACTGACATTTAAACTTTATGGTATGGTGTTAAAGTTCAAATTGACTTTTAAATATTATTACGATTTTTTTGTATGAGAATATAGAAAAGTGTTGTTTTTAATTTTTCTCTCCGTAATAACCTTCCACAGACTTCAATAAACACAACAAAAAAGAAATCAGCCAAATCGGTTCAGCCGTTCTCGAGTTTCGCGCTTATCAAGACATTTTGCGATTCATTTTTATATTATAGATATATAGATAACCATTATACTAGTGACATTTTTATTAATCAAATAACAAGATGATATTGCCTAGCAACGTTGTTGTTCCTCTTATTTATCTTTGGTTACTTAAATAAAACCCCAACAAAACTGTCAAAGGATTTTCGTCCCTGGACTTCTCTATACTTTTCATCTAGTGCAATATTGTCACTCTGACGAGCCAGTATTAAAAGGGATACTATTCCATCAATGACTGTTTAAATGACAAAAGTGGTGTTGTCTTCATGTATACAATCTTACGGGACATTCATTCCTTCGTTTATTAAATATCTGTGCCTCATTATGTTGTGCAGAGCAACTACCAGTGTATCTTGCCGGCTTTTCTCAGTAGATTCTGCTTTCCCAACCGGTGGTAGATTCATTTTATTCTTCTTTTCACGATTCTAAAGTACTTGGAAGTAAGCCTATTTGAATAATGTTATATTTCATTCCAAGCTACAATTATATTATACTCTTTAAATATTCCCCGAAAATATACGTAGCAATCAAGTTATTTTATGTGAGCTACACAAATGTTCAATTCTGTTACTTGATACATAAAAAAATTCAATGGAACAATATTTTTAATGACAGAGTTAAAAATTACAACGTACAGTATAATTAAAAATTAATTAAATGAATCACGACACAGGCAATACCGAGGTGTAGGTATGAAATTATTATTTCGATATTATTGTTTCGTTTATTCAACAATAACGCTGTGAAATTGTTATTTTTTTATCACTGTTATTTCACTGGTGATGCATAGCAAAATAGTGATAACATTAACTGTTATTATATTATAATTAAATTGCTTATTTACGCCATAAAAAGCAAATGTTTGACACACAATATATCATTCCACAGCACAGAAGGATAGATTTTTTTTTTGGTAACCTGGTGAAAATCCCTGCGGACCGTCTGGGCAAAAGTGAGGGCCACTCCCACGGTGTGTCAGACTTGCACCGACTAAAGCCACCGGGGTGCCAGCTCTGTCCTCTCTTCGCCTTCGCCGGGCCTGGGTATTCGTATACTTCCTACGGACCCGGGGAGCGATTGACCTTGGCAGGCCTCCTTGGGATGGGGTCAGTTGTTACCCCCTCACTACCTCTCAATGACGCCTTGTTCTCTCTGCCGAACGGCGGACGCCTTCAACGTCCACCGCCCGGCCTGTGTCAGGAAGGGAACGCGCCCCGCAGTTGGTCCTGCACGAACTGCTCTCTCCTTCAAATGCCTTATGCTGTGATATGCAAAAGGGAAGTCAGCTCAGCAAACGGTAAGGCTGAAATTTATAGACGCAACTTTAAGTTTGCTTAGATTTTACTAAAAAATTCAATTTACATAACCCAATGAATACCAAAGAATTTGGTAAGTCACCGATTTTGACAACATGGATTTGGCTCTGCGAATACTATGGCTATACTCGAGTTCCTATTATGTATACAGTTAAATATCACTCGTGATATTTAACGGGTGCTATTATAAAATATAGCTGGTTGAGCACGCGATTAAACATTGTCACAGTGAAATAACCGGTGTATCGTGAAATATAACGTGTCTAGAGTAATTAAACCGTAATTAATTTAATCACGGCGCTGGTAACACCAAGGAGCCGTGTTTTGAGGCGTTGACGCTTACAAGTTGTAATTATGTTTGAATTTATGTAATGTAGGCCAAACTAATTGGACTGTTGTTTCAAAAGCCTGTTTAATTAAAAAAACAGCTCAGATTTATTTTATTGTCGATGGATTGAAATATTTTTCGTTTGTGTATTAAGGCACGATTTTAATTTTGATAGTCGTTGCTCGGCTGCGGTGTTTCAGCAATGGCTGCCAGACTGGGGTTTTATATCGACTATACTAGGAGTATATCGAGGAAATAAAATGATGATAGCCGGAAAAGGTCTTTACAACTTCACCAGGCGAGAGGGGCGATTACATAAGCTCCGCTAGCGAGTTATGGGTTGGGGGTCAACTCAAGAGTACTTCTGTGCAGTGGCGTGCACATAGGGTATTTGGACAGGGTAGGCAGACTTACATAATGAATTTGAATACTATATAATGATAATAAATATTACATTACTTTCATATGGAAAATAGATAGCATGAAAATAGAATAGATATGAATATAAAGGGTTCCTTTTTTATTCCAGACTTATTAATCGTAAGTGCATGCAATGCTTTCGGGCATTTATGGAATGAACGTTACTGCTTCTATGTGTATTCCCTATAAATAAAATAAATAGAAAATAAAAAAGCCTTTATTTGTCCTTTTTTTTAGTTATTTACATTTATCTGCTAAATTAAATGTTTACTAAGTCAAGAACCCTTTAGCGGGTAAAGGCCTCCTCCAAGGATGTCCAAGCATCTTTGTTTTGGGCTATTTGATACACCTTGGGCCTGCAATTTTTTAAATTTCATCATCCCATCTTGTTATAGGTTTCCCTATTCGTCTTTTACCTTGTGGGCCTCCCCATAGGGTAATTTTTAGGGTCCACCTTTTGTCCTTTAGCCTCGCTACATGACCTGCCCATTTCCACTTGAGCTTCTGAGTTTAGCTCAAAGCATCTATAGCTCTTGATATTGTTCTAATTTTTGTGTGTCTTAATTTTGTCCATTTTTTAATCTTTAGCATACTTTTCTCCATTCCTCTCTGGCAGATGGTGATTTTCTGCTTGGCTTTTGTAGAGAATTTCCAAGTCTGGCATCCGTAAGTCAAACATGGTATTAGGCTGGAGTTCATTATCTTAGTTTTTACACTTATTGGCATGTTACTTTTAAATATTTCTTTTAAACTCCAGTATTTGTTCCAAGTTTTCTGTATCCTTCTTTCTATTCTATTCCCCATATCCGCACTAAAAAATTCGCTTCTTCACTCATAAGGCAAACTCTCTTCTCTCGTAGAATAAGAGGGCTAATGAATTTATCACTTATTGTTCGTTGCCGATCTTTGACTACACTGCGCTTTCCATCAGGTGCGGTGTATTCACTTTGTCGAACTAGTATAAAAATATTCAGATCACCTCGACCGCTAACCTCTCTAAGTTGTAAAAATAATAATATATTATGAGGCTGTATTCCTTTCAGAGTGAGCAGAGATACATCAGTAGTTGTATCCACTTTGAGGTTATATGTCGTGCTCAACGTGACCAGTAGCGCAGTAGATCGGCGTTCTCACAGCACAAGTACACGAAACATTTCTATAAGAATCCATGTGGATTTCCTCATGATGTTTTTCTCCACTGGTAAAATTAAGTATCTAATAAATAACATATTGTAGAGTTTATGTGGTAATGTTTATAGTATTCACTGGCCAATAATTTTCCAAAAGAATATTATAAAATGAAATGTGGAAAATTGCGGAAATCGAACATGAAATTTCCTTCGTAATATAGCGAAACGGGACGGAAAGGGAGGGCGCGCGCGTGACGTCACGTCGGTCGTTTGCCGTCTCTGTCGTGTGCTGGTTGTTTTGTTTCGCGCTGCCACGGTATCGGATATGGGGCCCACCCAGAATAACTCCTAGGGCTGTCACTATTCAAAAAATATTGTTTTAAATCAGGCCCGCGTTTATTTTTAAGCCCCTATTTTAAATTAGCTATAGGTTTACTCTTGCAATCAATCACACCAGATGAAAAGAGATGGGGTCGCAATTGCTCAACAGAAATCAATTCGCTCATTGCTTGAAGACTCCCTTATAAATGCAGGTAGAACAGTCACAGGCAGCGAGTTCTTCTTCTCGGCTTTGTTTATTTAAGTCGACATAGCCTTTACTCTTTTATATTATATTAGGTTTTATAACTCTAGACACAAGTTCTCTTGAGCCCGTCGTTAGTATTTTTTATATTCAGTAATCTCTGACGTCAAAATAAACGACCCAAGCGACACAGACTTCACTCCACATCAGAAAAATCAGCAATTTCCAGCAGCAATTTGCCACCCGGGCATCATGTCGCTGTGGAGGCACAACACCATCCCAAAGAACAAGAACAGCACGTCCAGAAGACCAGAACATCTCTTATTATTCTATTTTATCTGATAGCACTTTAATAGTTAATTTTCTTCCTTCTAGCCCATATCTCTTATGACGGAGACAGTTTTCTCAAACTTTCTTCTTAACGCTTGAATATCCAGTTTTATTAACTTGTAGTTTCTCTTACGTTTAAAAAACATCGTATCTTCGACTTACTTCATTACTACTTGTGATACATGTTCAGGTTCCAATTAACTCATTCGACAAATCTTTAGGAGTATATGGATCTCTAGCTCTGTTTAAAGCGATAACTCGGGAGCTTTCTAGCACGTAGGAGTCTGGCACACTGGGATCGCCATCCTAATGCCTTCCCTGACGGTTATATGCAGGACTAAATTCCGGGGCAAGCCCCGAGTTACCAAAAAAAGATGACTTTAACTTTTTTTATTTTTTCAGTGGAACATACAACAATATAAAAACAATAAAACTACACACACAAAAAAATATAAGCCCGTAAATAAAAAAATAAAAACACGCTACTGAACACAATACAATCGGACAAATCAATGCGAATGAAGGAGTGCACCGTCTAACATTTCCAGGCGAGAGTGTGTGATGTGTTTCCATACACCCCTCCAATATCATTAGTTTAGAGGCAATTGAGGGACGGCTTTTTATCACTCCTTCGCTTAATAGTTGTTGAGGCCTGTAGAAGGCCAGAGGTCACTGAGAGCCGAGGAAGTTGCCGTGGCTGTACCCTTGGCCACGGCAGACGAGTAGGAGATACACCCTGGTGGTTTTAGTCGCTAAGAGACCTACACACCGGAGCCGCTGCCTTCACGGTGGTCCTGACAGTCTCTGAGGATTTCCACTGGGTCAAAAAAAGGATTAATACGATAAGAGAAAACTTATTCATTATATAAAGAAAAAGAAATATGACAAAGAAAAAAAATAAAGCTCCAATTAGCTCATTAGGACCCGCGTGATGCATATGGAAATAAAAAATATTGTTTTACTGGAGTGACAGCCCTACGTAGAAAACTGACGGTAAGGTCTTGCGCAGAATTAATTTGTCAAAACATGAGTCAAGTCGGTATTAATAAATCGTTGCGCTTGAGGTCGCTTGAGTATAGTTTCACGCTTCGTTTGCCAGGGCAGACAGGGATGTAATTTGTCCTTCATAAGATATTTTCATATAAAGGACACCTACAACTAGTTTGTGCAGTTATACATGAACGTAAAAAACCCCGGCCAACTGTGAGACGGACTATCGCACCAAGGGTTCTGCATAAATAACCCATTAGAGACTGAGAAGCACTGAGCAATGCTCCAGACAGAAGAAATATTAACTTGAGGGGCAAACTTAACTGTTCCGTTCCTTCTCTCCGCATAGATCGAGAGGGCCATAGTTTATAAGTTTTATTTTAAGTTTAATTCCGATTTTAGACACTATATGTTCACCGATGAAGGAAAACATATTGAGGAAACCCCCATGCATCTTATAGAAACGTCATGTGTATTAGTGCTGTGAGAAGGTCGGTCAACTGTGCTACTGGTCACATAAGGGCACGTAATATAAGCGCGAAGTGGATACAGTCACTAATGTACCTCTGCTCATCCCGAAAGGTATATAGAGTGATGATATATAAATTGTTTTTGTAATGTAACAACAAAAAAGTTTTCGTAGTTTCCCTCTATATACGCTATAAGACCTTGCGTCTTGCTAAATTTCATAATTCAAGGGCAACGAGAAATACCCTACAGGCCTTGATTCTCTTGTGAAAACGGAATAAAGAAACATATCTTTTAATTGCGTTGACCCCAATGGACGACCCTTTTCAAAACTACAAAGATATCTTCAATTGGTTCCTGCTTGAGAAGGAAGAGGGGAGGCCAAAGAAGATTGTGAGAGTGATCGGGAGAGGAAGGGAGGAGTAGGTTTAGCTATAAACGATTCGTTTGTTATACGGCAGTGAGGCTATGGTATGCAAGAAGACGCATGAAAGTAGAATCAATGGAGTGGAGGTGCGAATAGCTTTAGGAACGAAGAGATACGTGTATTGGTTGTTTTGAAAGATAGTGTCAACGATACGAACGATGTCGATAGTTCGGGCAAGTGGAGAGGATGAATGATGAAAGGATAGTAAAAAATATATATAATGTGAATGTGAGTGGAAGTAAGAGCCGCGGCCGATCGAGATTTACCTACGCAGTCCAAATAAAAAGAGTTTTGATGGAGGCTAATGTCAATCGTTGGCTGAGCACCTTCTGTGCTCGCCCCCTAAGCCCGGTTGTACTGAAAATGCCTTTCCCGGCACTCAATAGTTAGTCCGCTTCAAAAAAAAAATGTTAATGTCAAATGTTCACGGAATCGCCCAACATTCTCAAGGCGAGAGCGGTGCGCGTTGTGTGCCCGCGCACCGCTTCAAGATTACGAAGGAGAATAAACGTTGTGCAGTGGTCTTCCATTAGGCTAGACGTCGCCGGGTGCTAAGGAAGCCAACACAGCCAACACAGCCTTGCCCTTTGTCCCCAGCAGACGGGAGAAGGAACACCCTGGGTGCGAGTCCAACACACGGGGGGGTGGCCCTCATCGACCCCTGACGGCCTATAACGGGCTTACCCCGGGTTACAAAAAAAAAGCGAAAGAGGTTTGCAAGAATAGAGAGAAGTGGCATTCTACCAGTCTCTGCCTACCTCAATAGGGATTCGGAGTGATGATATTAGGTCCTTACATATGAAATTGGCGTTTTTCGTACTGGCCACTTTAATCACAAATTTCTCCTCTTTGGTAAGGAATTCCAAACTCAAATTTGTACAGCTATAGACTCATGTATTTGTGCTTCGATGATCGTCATTCATTTGTTTCTTTCTTCTGTTTTTTTCTCTTTGCGTCACTCATTTTACAAAATGGAAAACTTAAAATATCGCATTATTTACGAGTACGAGTTCCGCCGTGGCACTAGTGCTGCGGAAACAACTCGAAGGGTTAATGATATGTATGGCGGTCGTGTTGCAAAAGAAAACACAGTTCGTTTTTGGTTCCAACGTTTTCGTTCTGGAAATTTCGACCTGCAGAACAAGCCCCGTGGACGGCCTGAGACTCAAGTTGATAATGAAGAGTTGAAGGCTATTGTGGAAGCGGATCCATCGCAAACCACGTCCGAGTTAGCTGCAGGCTGCGATGTTAGTGATAAAACTGGTTTAATTCACTTGAAGCAAATTGGGAAGATTAAAAAGCTTGAAAGGTGGGTACCTCACGAATTGACTGAAGCAAACCGGCAAACGCGCTTCGACTGCTGCGTTACATTACTAAACCGGCACAATAATGAAGGTATTTTAAACCGAATCATTACCTGTGATGAAAAATGGGTTCTTTACGATAATCGGAAGCGCTCAGCGCAATGGTTGGATCCTGGCCAGCCAGCCAAATCCTGCCCCAAGCGAAAATTAACCCCAAAAAAGTTACTTGTAAGCGTTTGGTGGACTAGTGCCGGTATTGTTCATTACAGTTTTCTCAAATCTGGCCAGACTATTACGGCTGATGTCTATTGTCAGCAATTGCAAACCATGATGGAAAAGCTAGCGGCTAAACAACCTAGGCTGGTCAATCGCGCCACGCCACTGCTGCTTCACGACAACGCTAGACCACACACTGCGCAACAGACGGCTACTAAATTAGAAGAGCTTCAATTGGAAAGTCTAAGTCATCCTCCGTACTCCCCGGACCTTGCTCCAACAGATTACCATTTTTTTTCGAAATTTGGATAACTTCTTGCAAGGGAAAAAATTCAACTCCGATGGGGCAGTCCAAATCGCCTTCAAAGATTTTATTGATTCCCGTCCGACTGGTTTTTTTAGTAAAGGGATCAATGAACTACCTATGAGATGGCAAAAGTGCATAGAAAATAATGGTTCATACTTTGATTAATTAAATATATTATATTAAAAAATATTCGACTTTTTGTTCCTCCCATACAAAACGCCAATTTCATATGTAAGGACCTAATAGATAAATTAAATTACGTTTATTGTCTGTTAGGCGGTACGAAGTTCACCGGGTCAACTAGTAGGCTTGTATGTTATTTCGCAGTCACGCGAAACCGCGGGCAGAGAGTAGTCGAATATAAACAGACATAAACAGAAGTTCCCAGAGCTTCTATATTCTTGACAGCAAAAGAAACACGGGTCTTCCATCTTATCAATTCGAGACGTGTATTAATACGCGAGTGCTCTAGCTTATCTCGAGACCTGTTCACGTTGAGTTGAATACCGTTAAGGGTGAGGATATATCGAATTTAGATGGTTCTGTATAATCTATACTCATATTATAAAATTGATAATATTTGTTTGTAAGTAAAAACAATTATTAAATTAATAAAAAGAAATTATGATTACAGTTTGCATCGTTAATCTGATTACATTTTGCTCATCTATGTTTTAAACATTAAGGAATCTTCAATTACATATAAATTTATGACTCTTTAATGTATAGAAGGGTTTTAAACATGATTACTGATTAACGAAATTATAATTATATATGTATATATATATATATATATATATAAAAGGGGTTTGGTGCCCTACTAATATTATTATTGAAGCCCTCTTGCCTACATAAATGTCATGCCCAAGAAGGTCCATAGTTGATACTAATAAAAATCATATCTGTTTACACTGTGGAGTGCAAATAAATGATTTGATTTAAAGCTTAGTTTGGGACGAGATCAATGAGTGTAATTTCCGTTTTCTTTCTCTGGTGAACATGTGGTGGCTAAATCCGTACTTAATGTGGATAAAACCCAGAGTTAATGCCGGGATGGGAACCTAGGATCATTCACGAAATCAGCTATATTTATTTTTTAAATATGTACGATCAAATTTTTTTCTAATTGATATATTTGCATGACTGTATTTCCAAAATGTTTTAAGTTTGTTATTTTTTATTATTGATTTTTATTTTTATTTAATATTGAGAATATAAAATATTTATTACGTATTTTTCTTCTACAAAGCTCATAAGTTTTGGTTAAATATTGAATTGTAATTAATTATAATTGATTAGCGGATTGCAGACAATATTTTAACTATAAAAAGTAAGTGCTATTATACACCAGACGCATCTCTGCGAATGATCAAATCATTTTATCTTTTCTTATATTAAAATGTAGAGTTATAAATTAGTAGATAATATTTTTAAAATTAATTTCTAACTGATCCCTAGATATTCATTCCGACTATTTGTCAACGGTAGCTCGGATGGCTGACAATTTTTGTACCGTTGCTTAGATCAACAAAAGTAATTAAAAACTTAATTGGAATAGTCTTTGCTTTTATATTTTTTTATTATTGATTTTGTAAGCGTATTTGCTACCGCGCGAGTATAGAGTGTTCAACATATGGAGTGACTAAATTAATTATTTATTTTTTAATGTTAAATCTAATAAATTATTACAAATCCTAGAACTAAGGTCGATGTATATGAACTCGTGAATATAGTCTTCCGAGGTTACTGATGTTTTACAAATAATCCTGTAAAATATCACAACTTACTAGGATTGTATCAGATCTGCATTCGTAAGCGGATTTCCTGTTACTTTTATCTCTTTCGCGCGCATTATTTTGTCATAGCTCTCAGCCATCTCAGCCCGTGTGATTTTATTTATTACTGGTCAACCACCAGTGATTCTAAGATTTTTTTTTCATATCGACTTTGGAGTGATCTATTCACAGTAAAAAATTCACTAGCACAATGCTCGATTAACTATAAACTTGATTAATTGAAAAAACTGTTAAAACAAAATGGCTATTCTCCGTATACCGTTATAAAAAGATAATACAAATAGAGCGTCATTCAAAATTCAATTAGAAACGTAACGTTCTAAAAAAGCATTTGTATGGCGCTTCGTTTCTAAAATAGAGTATTATTTTTAGTTCATACACGATTAAATCCAATTGTGACCAATTAGCCATCCAAAGCGAAGGCATCAAACAAAACAAACAGCTTAAAACATCGACATCAATCCGTAACGCGTTGTGTGGCCGACTCTATATTAAAATTTTATTAATTTAGAAACACTTTTTATTAATCTCGTCATAACGGTCGCGTGTTTATTTGTTTTACGCGGCCATGTTGAAACGTAAATCATAAGGAGCTGTCACATTGGGGTTCAAAGATGTTTATCGATATTCGTCAAATATGAAAAAATTGAACTGAACATCAATTTAGATACTATCGGCATAATAATGTATTTTCATAAGTGTATTGAAAGAACTATTGTTCTATCAATTTATCAAATGCCATTCGAAATATATTAGCAATATATTAAAAAACACAATACTAACGTAAGTTGAGCTCTTAATTTTGATTTTAAATATCTTCTTAATCAATTTGTACGCAATCTTTTTTGCGACATTATACCTACTTGTAGTTTTACGGTATTTACTTTTAATAATTTAGTCTAGGCATAAAATGTAAAGCAATCTTTGCAGTTCCAAAGAGTTTACATCTAGTATAAGATCTTAGATTTATCTCAGCTGTAAAAAACCTTTAATTAGATTTTAATTAAAATTTTACTTTTTTTTGTAAGCTATTCATTTTAATAAAGCTAAACACTATATACTGTGTATATACTTCCCTCATTTATTTTTCCACGTTTTTACGATTTGGGAACCCTTAAAAGAATGGAACAAGCATTTCTTGGTTAAACGTGATCCATTATCAGCGCTATCTTTACTTTCTTCGTGGTTAGATTGAAGCCAAGCGTTTTTTAACTATCGATATATGTCCTACATAACGTTCAGCTCTATCCCGGTGACAGCGAGTTTGGCGCCAAGGCTACGTCGAGCCCGTTTCACACCCGCACGGAATCGCTCCGTTTTTCACACCGTTTAATACTTGATGTATATTAAAAGACATCCGTGCGAACGTATTTACAGCCTCGTAACGCTGTCGTCGTGCGTTTTAAAGTCGCATGATGCGTTTCAATGGCTGTGTTGAATAATTAGTGTTAATTTGATTGGGTGTTGCTTCTGTCAACTAATTAAACAGACGTCAGGGAATCGTTAAGTCGCTTTACGAAGTATTCCCAATTAGAAACGTACTGGAAGTTCACGAATAAATCAGAAATGTATAGAGTAACAAAGACTTGAGGGAGTAATAATAATATGTCGTCACGCAATATCCTTGTTCGAGTAAACAGAGATCAATTAGTGACCGTATCCACTTTGCGCTTATACGTCGTGCTCAACGTGACCAGTAGCAAAGCGGATCGCCATTTTTACAGCACTAGTGCACATGACATTTCTATTAGATGCCATGCGAGTTTCCTCACGAAGTTTACTTTCACCGGTGATCACGTGAGTAAATCCGAATTTAAAATCCCAGCGGTACGTGCCGGGATACGAACCTAAGACCTATCCCCGATCGCGGCAATGCTTATAAAATCTGCATGCCATGATTTAAGGCCTTTGGAAAACACTGATTTGAAAAGTCGATATTTTGATATCTTGAAATAACATAAAAATACTAATAACTGTTTTCGTAGTTACAGTCAGAGATGGGCAAAATGTAATCTGATTAATGACTAACGATTACAAAATGTAGACGTAATTTTTTTTTGTTCTGTAATCATTATTAAATCTCTTCAAAACATTAAAGAGCTATAAGTGTGTATGCAATTGAGGATTTAGTAGTGTTTAAAACATAGTGAGAAAAAATGTGGTGATATTAATGATGAAAAACGTAAAATGTTATCGTATTCGTTTTTCGTTAATCTGATTACATTTTGCCCATCTTTGGTTACTCTCGCTCACATGTCTCATCATGTGTCATGTCTCATGTGTCATGTGTAAAAGTAACCGTGATAACATGTTATCATTATTTATTGATTAACTAAATTTTATTTATTTATTTCTGTGATGCACTAATTACGCCTTTGATGTAGGTACATATGAACGAACCTTTTACAAAATTTTCCAAAAAAAATTTATAAAAAAAAACCCTTAACACCTAGATTCGGCCCTCTCAAACGACACGGGGACAATTTTGACACTAAATTGACAGCTGTCAAAACAGCGTCCCGCCGTGACGGGTAGTAGGCGGAGATAAACGGAGAGATATTCTTTTCATTACTTCCGAATAGGTTTTTAAGTAAATACGATAGCTTACGAGCTACTGTTTACTTACACAGTATGTTATAAAACCACTGTCCGACTAGTAAAGCCGTTACCCGGTAAAGATATTCGATTTTATTTAGGTTATCCTTTTTAGTTAAAGTGCAAAAATAATCAGACTAAAATAAAAATTAATTCAATATGTCAAATTTATATGGTAATACTGGGACAAAAAATGGAAAACAAACGATCATGCTAGTAGTTCATTACGTCAATAGGATCATAACCTACATTGGTCTCATGCCCCGATTATCTATCAAATCGTTTCATTAGCCTTTAAACTGATTTTTGTTAGTTATCCGAGCCTTTATCGCACGTAATAATTCAATTCTTCAATATGATGATCACGAATAATATATTCTTTTGATGTGTTTTTCACACGGGTTCGTCAAAGTGACTAAAGTGCCCGTGATGGTAAGTACAGTGTAGTCCAAAAACGAAAGCGACCATCAAAGGATGAAAATCCGTTGATAATCTCCCCCACTCACGTACACCACCCACGACTAGACGTCTCTAGAAGTATGAGTTACTTACTGGATATACATAAGCTGATCCCGAAACGCAACAGGACAAAATGAGTCACTATAACGGTCATTACGCTTGTGTACTGTGGTCACGACCCAGTTCAGGCAATGGCTCGACCACCAATAAGATTTGTATTTTTGTAATTTTATCTCGTCACTAACATGCCCATCCGGGTCGGACAGGGTTTTTAAAACACACTGTTTGTGAGATGTAAGGCGGTTGCCCGCAATTGACCAAAGTAAACAAGTGCAAAAACTTTTGTATTCATTCACTTCGGCCCATTGCATCTCGGAATTAACTTCATTCGCTTATCTCAATGGATTCTTGTTCCACTGGTGTCATTGCCCATTTTTAGATTACACGGTTCATTGAAGCTATACAGGATGATTTTATAGACGAGGGAGATATTTCAGAATACAATAATTTGTACCTTCTTCTAACTAATAAAAATGTTAAATAACAATATTCCCTAACAAATCATAAGGAGACATTGATGAACAAATGAGAATTGATCCGTAAAAAGTTTGGTTCACAATTTTGGTCATAGTGGCTTCCACATAAAAGGTAGATATATGCTGTTAGGGACTTTTATTTAGAACTATCCAAGATAAATAATCCTACGGTACATCATTTTTGTGTAACTCCATTGGTTAAGGCAGTGTACACCAAGATAGCTCTCAGAGGCCAGATTTTTTTTCCGACTTAATTGACAAGTATCTTTATATTACGACCAAAATTACATAAAATCATTACAAATTCTAGCCTATATAATATTTCGATTTATAATCTATATTACTGTAAAATTTAATGCAAATCCGTCCAGTAATGTATCGTGAAAGAGTAACAAATATATTCACAAATTTTCGCATTTATAATATTAGTAAGATTAGTAGGATTGCTTTCTGCAGTTAATCTGCGTTTAATTTCAGGGTAACAAAAACCTGTGAAAGATTTATTATTTTATTTGAATGCATTAATAAATGTAGAGGTAGATGCAGAGGGTATCATCTTTATATCAAATCAATCGTTGTCGCTTCGTATATCTTGAGCCACGATAGCGTCTCGTGACAGTGTACACCTGAGAGACATATTGCCATTTACTTTATTTCATATAAAGTGTGGTAGGTGGAGTTAACCTACCTAAGGTCTATAGCGCATGTATAACGTGTATATATGAGAGAAATAGAGAAGTCCACCCAGCAAAGATAAATCTCGTTGAATATATCACAGCACAAAGTCCAGAAGAAGTAATGAAGCACAAGGAGAGTAGACAAGATAGAAGTAAAGTTCACAGAAAAACGATAGCAAATAGTAAATTGCGCGAGTGGACAAAACGTGTGGCTATTGTGGATAGTGATAGCGAGACTACCGGTCAGCTACGTGTGCTTCAGAACGCTCGAGTCACGTGACGCTCTCAGACGACATAATCTCAGCTCTAAATGTGAAGAAATTTAAAAATTGTCAGTCCAAATACTATACCAAGCACTAAAAATTCTTAAAAAAATAGCAGGGTAGCGGCACTTAACAGTTGTTTCAGCTGCTTACCTGATAATAAATAAATAAATTATATATACAGAAAATATACACGTTCTTCTAGTTCTTATAAACAATATATCGTTATATTATCTGTGACAAATTCTACACAGCATAGTACTATAATACGACAGTGCACAAGTGCAAAGGCGGTCATTATCATGGAATACTGACCGCGTTTCGTGGTAAGATTATGTAAGTATACTTATAGTTGTTCTTATACCTAAGGACCTTCAACAGTGGTATATGATGGTCCGTGTGATGACGTTGACTGTTGAATGAATTCTCTTTCCTTGGTAGGCATTTCTGTTCACCGTACTTTCCGTACCGTACCGTACACTGCAATTTATTACGCCGGTATAAAAAAGTCAGCTCATTACAGTGCAGTTTGCCAGTACCGCGACTGAAACTCAGAATATTTAGCATCGTAGGTAGGGTTACTACAAACTGCACTATCAGGTCATCACTATTATATACATTGTAGTGAAACTATAAAAAATGGCTATCGAATGCAATGACCGTCGCAACTGTCGCACGGGTGTACCCGGTGTCCGGTTACTTCGTGGAGGTTCCAAAAATTAAGTCATCACTCACAACGATCTTTCTGTTGGGCCTTTTTTAGTGCCACACGGGATGGCCTTATGCCACGGTAGCGATTTTATTAAAGCACTTTATTATATATTAAGAAAACCATGACCTCGGATCTCATTTTATGTCACCTTGTAAACATGCTGATACTGTGAGTGTTGTGTGTCCTGACTATTCAAATTATCAAGAATAGTAGAGGGTAGAGGAAGTAATTTCTCGCCCACTTCGCGAAAATTCCGCGGTGCGTCAGTATACTGGTGACCGTGGCCTGTGACACCAGTTCGAAATTTCGAGCCATAATTAAAAATAAGTTAATTCACGCATAAGACCCGTTAAAGTTTTTATTATTAGTCAGTTTCGTCCCACTGCAAGGCAAAGGCCTCCCTCCCTTTTTCCACTATGTTTCTGGAATCCATGAGAAAGGGTTTGGAGGTGTAACCTAAAACGCTTGTCCAATGCGGGTTGGTGTTACACTATCTGCAGAGAAGGTGCCTGCAACTGCTTAGATGCTAGCAACCTGCGTGTAATTTAGCATGCTGTATTACTCAATCGGCTCTTACGCTCTTATACGAAACCTCAGTATGATGAAGACTCACTATTATCCGAGGCGCAGTTCCAATCCGACAGAGCTTTGTGTTTCTTCTCAAGGTAGTCACTTCCGAAACGAATAGTCGTTCACCGTTAGGTTTTTTCCTAGCTGGCCACACAAGTCGAGTTTTGTACAAGCAGGGGTGCCTTTACGTTGCGATCCAACCCATAATATGCTGGCTGAGCACCAAGTCCTCGCCCTTCTGGCCAGTTGAAGTTGCAAAAGACCTTTCCCGGTAATCAGCGTAATGTCCTGCCAAAAAAGCTTGTCATTCTTATAGATTTTTACTTTTCTACAAGCATTGTATTTTGTCTATGGACCTTGATAGGATTTTATAGAATAGTTGACCTAGAGTACAGCTGCTAATAGATATTTCAAATTACAATTGCATAAAACCATCCAAACGCTTTTATAATCCTTATTTTGACAGCAAACTCTTCAATGGAGGTAAAAAAAGTGCGCGAGCGAGACGCAGCGATACAGAAGAGAGGGACGGCGACGTTCCCTCTCGTTGGGTGGCATTGTGAGTCACAAACTGTTGTTCTCGGTTCAAGAGCTGAACACTTTGCTGACTTCATAACGTCTATCTAGTTTTCTACTATAAATAGCTTCATGATAAAACAAATAGACCGTGAAGCGCTACGTCATACTATCAGAAATACGCGCTATCGGTACAGGAATAGGTGAGTCTGGCCAGAAGGTTAGTTTAGGACACAAGGTTGTCACAAACCTTTGGTTATACGCTTGGTGCATACACTGTACGATATTTACTCATATGATTTCGAGTAGCGCTGTTGCTTTATACGAATACGCTCTATACAAGTCTATAGAAACCAGGTGGAATGCTTGCGGCAGAGCAGCATTAGTGATTTTGCTGCTTCCTTTGCCATATCGTCTCAGTTTACCGGGCAGGTTTCCTTAGTAGGTAAATCATCACTATTATAACGTATTTTTTTATACTGGATCGACAAAGTGCATCTGATGAAAAGTACGGCGTAGTCCAATAATGCCAACGACCTCCAAGGGATGAAAATACGTGGACAGCCTCCATCACTATATTAGACCACATATACCACGACGAAAGGTCTCTAGATATATGAATAATTGGATATACACAAACTGATCACAAACGCGACAGGCCGAAGCGAATCGCTATGAGGGTTTTTACACTTGTACACTGTGGTCACGATCATAATATCACCATAAAGCAACATAAAACATAGTTTTATAACTACTGTTAAGTATTATATGCTGCAGAACGTATATGTTAGGTTATATGTCTTATCCAAAAATTTAATAGTTTTTTATTATCAATGTTTGGTTTCAATATAATCCCAAATAATTAAGAAAATTGACTGTGAAAACTCACTCGTTAATGCGCATCGATTCTTAAGATAATCGCTAACAATGTTTGTATAACAGAAGTGTAGATTCTTTTTATATTTTAATAGGTGAGATGAAGTTAACAAAAATATTTCTAGCTCCCCGTCAAACTCTGGGTAGCGAAAGGGGATTCAGAGAGGATTTAAAAAGTTAGTGTTCATGTTTTTTTTCAAAAACGTGTTAACTTTTTGGTCGTCGCGTGTCATTTTTTATCTGCGGGATTATTGAAAAAAATTGTTTGTTGGACAAACAGAGTCGAGACGTAATTACTTTGGCGCGTGGTTGATCTTTGAACGCCCAGTAGTGAAATTATAATCTTTTTAGGTATATTCTCGAAGAATTTGAATATATTGTTTGAACATTTAGGCACTGGTAGGACGGTTAAAGCTTGGTCTGGAAGATGTTGTTTGTTGGTAAAGAATAACACAAACAACCAGTCATAACCAATAACCATCTAATGACAACATCCAACTTACACCAACAGATAATCATCGCCATCAGCCAACCTAGGCTAACAGTCATCTATCATCAAGAACTTATTAATGCCAACATCCGACCAATTCTAAAAGCCAATGTCCACCAATAGTCTACAAACAGCAATAGGCAACCAACATTAACAACCAACCAATACCAACATCAAGTCATCACCAAGAACCTACTGATGCCAACATCCGATTATTACCAACACTCAATGATCACCAACAGCCAACTAACAACAACAGCCAACCAACACCTACAGCGAATCAACAATAAGAGCCAACAAACAACAACACCCAAGGAACAGCCAACCACCACCAAACTTTTCTTTTTTAAGAAACCGTATCAGTATTTGTTTTTTAGTGTAGCATATTTATTTCTTTTGATAAATTACCCCTTCATGTTAATTTTCAAAATATTTTTTTTTTACTAGTCAAACTATAAAAACAGATCCCGCACAGTTAAAAAAAAAACTTTGCATTCTTAAAATGCGTTTGAATCATCAAACAAAAGCGAAACGAAGATGATTGTTGTCCGCTAATTTTCATCCCACATACTAATCGAATCAAGAAATTCCACATGACTTACTCACTGATTACATCTGTAACTCTGTTGCATTGACTCGCACAGCTTTAAAATACAAACAGAAACAGAAAGAAAAAGAAAAAGCATTCATTTTGCTCATAACATAACGTATAGCATAGCAGGATAGGTTAATGAAGATAGAAAACAATAAAAGCAAATAACCTGTACACGTCTGTGACGCGGCAAAGAGAAATCAGCTCAGCAAATATTAGGTGACCAGCTGAGCCACCCATTTGTTGTGTCAACGCGCAAAAAACAATAAGAAAGGAAATAAAAGAGCATGTACGGGCAAAATGTAAACATGTTAATGAAAAACAATTACGACTACATTTTCGTTTTGCGTCGTATCATTATATTTCGTCCATCTATGTTTTAAACACTAAGTAATCCTTAATTACATACAAATTTATGATTATATATATATTTGGAATCGGTAAACAACGCTGATTCCGAAAATATATACATATATTACTATATCGCCAAAAAATCTCGCTTAAACCAAATAGCCTTTCACCCCCTCGATATATAATGTTAATTATGATTTAATTATACGAGTATATATATTTACTTATTTTTGCTTCATTGTTGTGTGTTGCACTAATTCTGCAATGTAATTTTTTATTTATCTATTATTTAACTAATTTTTTTGACTTATAAATAAATATAATTACATGAATTTCCACAACCAAATATGAAATTATTTGTATTGTATTTCAGAAATGAAATGTCTCTAACAATTTTATTTTTAACATATAAGATCTTCATTTTAAAGGTGTCAATGGGATCACTTTTAAGTAACGACCCGAACAAACATCCTAACTTATACATACTTGATAAAATGTCAGTTTAATGTTTAGTGACAAACGAACAAACAAGGCGTTGACGCCTCAATTAGTTAACATTTTTAGCCCTATTCAGCGAAAATGTAAACTTATCATCAAAGGAAGAAGGTTGAAAATTGCACGGACAATAATAAGGGAAACGATTTTTTTTTGCTTTCACTCTCGGTTATACGATTTTCGGGATATTTCTAAGAAAACCCGCATGGCGTCTAATAACAATGTCGTGTGTGCAAGTGCTGTGAGTACGGCGATCAGCTGCGCTACTGGTCTCTGAGGGCAGTGACGTGCATAGACTATTTGATCAAGGTAAGCAGAGTTCGCATAATTTAATTGAATATTATATTATTATAATTAACATTATATTGTTTTCATAGGAAAGACACAGGGTGTAAATATAGGATATGTATGAATATGAATATCTCTTTTTTTTTGTTTAACGTTAAGTAAATTATTCCAGACTTATTTAGTTTAAGGGTATGCAATGCTTTCATGCATCTATGGAATGAACGTTACTGATGGTGGGTATGTCATATAATTGCAAAGTAGATACAGCCAATAATATAACTCTTGCTCAGCTCGAAAGGGATATGGCCTGACGATATATCATAATTACCTTTTTAATCATCATCTTTACTATCACTATCAATGAGAAGTTTCCTTGTATTTGATAACTGAGGTGGATTTTTGTATTAAGTGCAGTAGCGTTCATTCCATTAATGCATGAAAGGATTGCATGCCCTTCCGATAAATAAATCTGGAATAAATTTCTTTCATTTAAGCAAAAGAAAGGAATCCTTTATATTCATATCTATTCTATTTTCACGTCATCTATCTTCCCTATGAGAGTAATATAATATTTATTTTCATTATATAATAAGCAAATTCATTATGTGAACCTGCCTGCCCTGTCCGAATACCCTATAAACGTCACTGACTAAGTGGTTTTTAGCATCGAATCCAGCGAAGTTACTTCGCGGTGCTAGAATAAAAAAAGAGAATCAATGGGATGATTTTTTTTCCTGACACGTCACACTGACCACACCATACATGATGGCAAGCGTAGTTCAGTCCAAAAACGACAACAACTACCAACAGCAAAAAAAAACAACGATAGCCGCAGCGATCATGCCGACCTGCACAAATATCTCTTCACACTTCGCTTAAAAGACCCAATATCATAAGACGATGGAAACACGCTCGCCGGAAGACCATTCCACAGCCCAACAACTCGGCTACAATAAGAGTTAGAGAAATTAGTCCTAGCCGGGACGTGAGTTACTGAAAAGCTGAGACTCCTTAGATCAGCGCGCGTGGTCCTGCTATGGAAGGTAGAGGTTGGAATAAGGTTGAACAGCTCTTCAGAACACTCGCCATGATACAGACCGTAGAAAACGCTCAATGAGGCAACATTTCTGCGCAACTGATAGATAAAAAGTACATCGTGGATACTCCAAGATTCGCAATTCTTATCCTAAAGAAAACCGTACGAAAACTAAAAACAAACAAAAATAAACCCTTAATCCGAACTGTTAAAGTGTTAATTCTATTTACTGATGTGTTTTGAGATTAAACAATGTAATGCCAGTGGAAAATGTACCGTAATACGTACGTTTTTAGGTCGAAAATGCAGTAATGATTATAGAATAGTTTGATATGTGGGTACGAAGCCAGTCGAGTCAGAAATGTTTTGGTGACATGACCAAGCGTTGTTCGAACAGAAAGGAATGGAGCCTTCTTATAGTTAGAAAACATTTATTAATAATAAACTGTAGGTGTGGTGGCGTAGTGAGTAAGGGACCACTATCCATGCGAGGCTACGCGAATGGTCGTAAGTTCGAATCCCGGCACCTAACTCTGAGTCTTGCCAGAGTGCTGACTTAGGCACCACATGACCATCGGTGAAGGGAAACATCGCGACGAAGTCCGCATGACAGCTAATAGAAATGTCATGTGCACATGTGCATTAATGCACTGGGAACGGGTATCAGATGCGCTACTGGTCACGTTTTGTACGACGTATGACCGCAGAGTATATACAGCCACTAATACATCTCTGCTATCCCCTAAAAAAGATACATCGTGACTATATATTGATATTATTATTGTTATTACGTTACGTTTTTCCAACTCCTGTTACATTGTTTGTTTACAAACACATATATTTTTTGATAGTTCTTCTTTTGTAGTTAAATATAGGTTCGAATTCCACTTTAAGAGTAGATCTCCTCAAGACTGTACCAAGTCTTCCTGTCCACCGCTATAGCTATTCAGTTCTTGCCCGCTATGATGTCATAAGCCCGGCTTTTCTGAACTCTCCTCTTTTTCTGGTAGCACGAGACGCATGCCAATGCGTTGCTGCGTATGATGTCTCCTGCCCATGACCATATTAAGTTTAAAATATATTATATATAATGTGATTTTATGAGTTTTAAAAATAACTTGAGTTTCTTTCTACGTTACTTCTCAAGATAGTCTTTTACTATAGACTAGAGTAGATCACCGTTAGGTAAGAACCTAGAAGTACAGTTCTAGCTGGCCGCTCAAATCAAGGTTCGTACCAAAATGGGTGCTCTTGCGTTCCCAACCCATAACTCGCTGGCTGAGCCCTCGCCTTTATCACCTGGTGATGTTGTGAAAGCCTTTCCCGGTCAATAGTTTTTCGTCCTACCGAAAAAAAATGCGCGTGAGCCAATGTTGTATACAATGTTTGTCATACGAAGTCGACTCCACGGTTAGTAGTCTCCATCTGGGTGGCCAGACCACCCGTAGGCGCTCCGTTCAATGCACATGTTTGTACACGTTACAAATTAGGCGATACTGTTCCAAATACCTAATTCTGGACATTTTCACCCATTCAATTACCCTTGTGGGCGCGATGCTTTCCTTTGAGGGTAGACAGAGGGATCTTTGTTTATTTTGCCTCTACATAACGACCTGATGGAGAGTGCAGTGCAATCCAAAAACCGAGTACAATTATCGAGAGACAAATTCCTGCCAATTGTCTCTTCAATCATGCCGACAATTTTATAGCAAGAAAGGAATACGCTCGCCGCAAGTTAATTTCACAATTCGATGACCCGCCAAAAGCAAGAGTTAAAGAACATATTTTACTACCTTGATAAAGTGACTACAACGCAGCTGATGAAAAGTTCAGTATAGTCCAAGGATGGCAGCGACGGTGAAGGGAAGAGAATACTGACTTAGATATATCTACACAGAAGGCCTCTAGGTATATAAACAGGGTATCATTTGAATGCCATTTCAGCCCACACACCTCCTCCTTCCTCCCTGCTTCATATAGGACTCCTTCATACTGTGACACCAGGCATGAACTCACACCTTCACAATTATGAAATGATTCTTTAAGGGTTTCTTTGTTCCTTTTTGTGATACGAAGCCCTAAAGATATTAGTCTACTGAATTATAAAAAAAAAAAAACAAATAACTCAGTCACCAGAGCATGAAAGCGGCAATTTTCTGTGTAACACTAAAAAAAAAGTAATAAAAACTTGAATGTATGCTCAGTGTCCGAGCCGCTTAAAAATAAAAACCACAGATAATAATTAATTGATCAAAAGAAAAAAAAATTGAATAAATTACAACTGTCAAAAAGTCAACATGGCCGCTCATTAACGTTTTTAACTTGGTAATAAAGCTATAAAAGTCTAAAAACGTTATTTATAACTTGTGTATGGTATAATAAAATTAGCATACGCAAGAATTCGAAAGCATACGTGGTGGTTATTTCGCTAGCGTGTGACACACGGACTTCTAGTTTAGGCAGCAAAAATATATTATTTATATCAATTTCTAATGGCCAACTAACTGTTTGTATGGTTGTGGTGGCCGAGTGGATAAGATACCGCGGTGTATCTATGTAACGCGAATAGTCGTTTGTTCGAATTCTGACACGTAGCTTAGGGTTTTAATCTAATCTAATAGAAATGTCTTATATAAATGCCCAGAAAATGACGATCAGCTGCATTTCTGGTGACTATGGGCACTAAATATAAGCGTAATATGTATACAGCCATTAATGCATCTCTGCTTACCCTGAAAAGGTTATAGTGTGGAGGCAGGCGACTCGAGGCTAGACCGAGCTAATAGTTGTGGAGAATGAGCAACCAGTTCCGGTAAGGCCTCTACCGCTTGTGGGAGGCGTATTGATTGAAAGTCAGTCTTTACTTGAATCCCTTTATTATTTATTTGACACGCGTTTTATATAATTCTCGTAACCTAGATGTCGTGCATTGCACTTGAAATAACCTTTGACAGCATTTCGCCATAATATGCGGTTGACAATATATTATTATTCATTATTTAATAAACTTTAATTGAATAACGTCAAACTTGAAAGAATACAGGATAAGTAGTTTTTGTTTTATTAGAAAAAAGGTATATCCGTAGATAGGAAGTCCTCGTTTGTTTTTTCGATTTAGGTGTTTATCTACGAAATCAACCAGTAAGAATGTTTGAAAATTTTGCACGGATTTGGATGAAATACGTAAGCGCCCTTAGCCCTTTCGCTACGGCAGGCTTCCCCGCTGAAAGTGTGCATATCATACATACGTAGTCTTCAGCATTTGAGACCAACGTTTTGGCTCAAAACGATTTTCATTAGTTTTTAGAACAAATATAATACGGGTGAATAAATTAAAGTATTAATACGTAAATAATAAAGTAAGTCACCCATCGTGTATAGGCGGTGTTTTTCAGCCGGTAACTATAGTCACCTATCGTGTACAGGCGTGTATATTTGAGGTGGTGACTATAGTAACCGATAGTAGCGAAAGGGATAAAAGATGGATGCCAGTATAAAATTTATCTGATGTTCTTTTTAAACTATTATTATACCAAAGTATATTTTTTGCCGAATTGCTCGCTACTCCAAACGACCGTATTTCTGTCTCCTAAAATGAATAATCAAATAAGTTTTTGAATATAACGTCGAAAAGGAGCGTAATTATATATTTAATTACGCTTTTGTGACAGATAATAAATTGTTCACGTCAATAATGTTTGTGGTGAGGCGCTATAAAATTATTTTACTACGGAATGAGACGAATTGGAAGTAAGATATCTTAATATAAATCATTGCGACTTGTCCATAATGGGGTTGATAAAGTAGTTTTCATTAGTAAATATTTTTTTAGTATTCCATGTTTCAAAAGGCAAAGGAAAATGTATACAATCACTTAGTTATCCATCTGACAGCTTGTATTTTTATCGATCAAGATTATTTTTCCGAGGAACGTGTAATTAATATCAAATTCTAAATGGCTGCTGGTAGTAAAATAGTTGCTGTGGGAGCCTAGAGGATAAACAATCCGTTTTCATACGTGGCAACGCGAATTGTCTTAGGTTCGAATCACAGTAAGTACCTCTAGGTTTTTTTTTTTCAGATTACGTATGGATTTAGGCACCATATGTTCCCCGGTGAAGGAAGCCCACATGGCATCTGATAGAAATATTAAATGCCCTGACAATGGCGGTCAGCTGCACTACTAGTCGCCTTAGGCTATGACGTGTAAGCGCAAAGTGGATATCGCCACAAATGTATCTCTGCTCACCCCGAAAAGGATATAGCATGATAATATATTATTATAAAAATTATATATATGTATTTTAACTCTACATCGTGACGCACCACGTCTGATGGTAAACATGGTATAGTCCTGTACCCACAGGGGTGCCCTTGCGTTGCCACTCAACCCATAAATTTGCCGGTTGAGCACCTGTCGCCCGGTTTAGATGTGAAAGTCTATCCCGGCCGTCAACTTATATCTAGTCGAAAAAAAAGGTGTAGTCCAAAAAACGAGTACGATTTCGCAGCTTAATAATGCTGGCCTGCATAAAATTTCTTCACGCTTTGCTTCTAGGAATCCAATATCACACTACGACCAACGACTCTGCTGCAGCAAGAGCTTGAGAACTCCTTAGTACTAGCCGGGATATGAGTCACCATGTAGATATGACTCCGCTAGACCACGCGCGTGACTTCTTATATTATTTTTATTATACCTATGATTATTACTTTCATTCGTAAGCTGCTGCTATCACATACCGCAGTAGTATGGCCGAGGCTTTATTCACGTCAAAAATTAAAAAAAGAAATAGCTACAGAACCACAGAAATGAAATCCGGTTTGATCTTTTTATGTGTCGACACCACCAACGAAGTTTGTAATGAAGACATTCTGTTTCAATTAAACTCCGCCGATTATTGCTGGTT
Source organism: Automeris io (assembly GCA_036320925.1). Classification (NCBI taxonomy): domain Eukaryota; kingdom Metazoa; phylum Arthropoda; class Insecta; order Lepidoptera; family Saturniidae; genus Automeris; species Automeris io. Next base: position 7,840,598 of record JAUDJH010000017.1, read on the forward strand.
AGCTGATAAACGACCTAATTCAGATTCAACTGGAAGATTTCGTATTTTTAATTACAGCGACATTAAAATTGTTTTATCTTTTTATATTATATCCAGTTTACATAATGTCTTCATATGGAATTTGTTGAATTACTCACAACAGACTTCATAGTTAAGTTGTTGTTAACTTTATTTGTATTGTTTCCATAGGCAAATGTATATTGGTCATACAGCCAACAATAAATTATTAATAAGAACTTTTTTCGATAAATTTTATCTATGGGATGCTTAGTTTTAATATTTATTTGGTCAATATTAATATATGTACGCACACACACACACACACACACACACACACACACCCGCACGATTTATATATATCTCCATTCAGTGGATAAATAAATACAGATTTTTCATTTTTAAGAGTTGAATTTAATGGTATAATTCATGAAATCAGTAAGTCAAATTCATAAATGTACCCCATGTACTCACCATTGAAATTAAAATATTTTATCAAATGTCTGTGCTGTTTTTGTAAATGAAACTCAAAAGTATAGAAGCTATTAAATCGTTTTTTTTTTTTTTGTAATTGAGATTTTCGTTTAAACCAATTTTGAACAAAAATAAATACATTTATATTAATGTTATACCATATATATATATATAAATAGTATTATTTTTAGTTTACATGATTAACAAGGTATGAAACAGCTTTATTAATATAATTTCAAAGGTTTCTAGATTGTATGGTAGTTTTTACAATAGTAACAGTTTATGAATTTTTATTTATTATCAATACTTAAAGATTTTTCGTTTTACAATACTTAGGGTATAGGTATAATGAAGTAATATATTATTTAGAAATGCGTATAATTTAATTGAACCATAAAGTTTTATGTATATGCTATTTTTATCACACTCGTATAATTTTAATTATATAGTCTCTTAATGGAAACGTAAAATTAACAAAGATTAATTTTTATTATCCTAATCGCTTATAATGAAACATTGTATTTTATACATAAGGTTTTAATCTTGAAATTGAAACTGCAATTAAATAGATATATTCTTAATGTCTTCGACGTCGCCGAAGCTTTCGGCTGAAAATACTTTCGAGAAATCTACGGCTTCTGGAAAATGAAACAATATTGTCTCGAACCCGAAGGTTTTTAGCAAGCTCTAAAATTGGTTGAAATACGATGAATGCCTGATAGTTTTTACTTATTATTGAGCAATTAATTGTTACAAATCAAATTATTTTAATATTTTTTATTATATTTGTATATAATCTTTAGTTTTAAATTATATTAATGGTGGTAATTTATCACCCTGATTTAAGGTTCTTTCGGGCGTCAAAAAGGGGTGTAATGTCGACATGGACTTTCATTCTTTATCTTGATAGCTGTTGTAGGCTGAGATTTATAGACGCTATTTCGACTTTGCTTAGCAAAGTTTTCAAAAAATAAATTCGTTTTGACAAAAAACTGAATATATGAAAGGAACTTGAGTATAGCCATAGTATTCGCAGAGCCAAATCCATGTTGACAAAATCGGTGGCTTACCAAATCCATCGACATTTATTGAGTAATATAAAATGTAATATTTTAGTAAAGTCTAAGCTAAGTCTAAGTCTAATTTTAAAGTTGCGACTGTTAATGTCAGCCTATGTAGTTTTAAATAATTATACCTATTAACAGTTAGTTAATCTTGAATTGAAATTATATGGTTTCAACAGTGACGTGGATAGGATATTTGGACAGGGTAGGTAGAATTCGCGTAATTAATTTGAATAACTCATTATGATAGTAAATATTAAGCTGCTTTCTTAAGAAAGATAGACAGCGTGCATATAGACTAGATATGAGTATAAAAGGTTCCTTTTTTTTTTGTTTAAACTTTAAGCAATCACAAAAGCAAGAGCAGACTTATTTATCATAAGGGCATGCAATGCTTGCATGCATCTATGGAATGAATGCTACTGGGTTTCAACTCTGGTCGAATGTAGTGTCAAGCCGATTAATTAGTTGTGGTTAGAAATTAATTTCTGATTGAGTACATTATATTTGCGAAAGTCCTTATTATCTTTCCAAGTATTTCTTAATTCTATACCTGAATCATAACCGCTTTGATAAATCGGCCTCGAGTCTTAACATTGCTAGTATTTTATGAGATGTATAAAAGATATATAAAGCTGCCTCCGACCACCCATTAAGCGCATCTAATTAAGCCATTATGGCGCAATTATGAATTTTATGTATATACTAATTGCTTCCCGTAACTCGGATTATGATTTATAAAATATAGCTCAAAGGCGGTTAGAGTCGGTGCACACGATTCTTTGCCACCGTTCAGTATTGTTTGTTATTAAACGTGTCGGAAAAGACAAAGGAGTGGTAGAACTCCGGCATCGCAACGCGTGCACTTTCCTACGCCTTGTCTCGTGTAGTGCTAGTCCCTGTGTGCACTATATTTGTTTGTAAAACGCATAAGTGGCAGCGCTCCATCATTCCAAATGCTAGTAATATATTTATTTTACAAATTGTTTGAGATATTCTAATAGTATTTTGTCTTTTGTTTCAGGAAGAAGTAAGTACGAGCTTAGTATGGTGAGATGAATCCTTTTTTATGCACGCTACAATGGCGTCGTTCATTCCACTAGTGAATTCATTCCATGTAAAAATATATCAGTAGTTCTGCCATCAATACTACCATAATGGCCGTTGGTCGAACATAAGTGCTAGAAAGTTCATACTTTAGGCAAATTAAATGTACTATCTGCTGCTTTGACTTCCCAATGGTTTGCTGTTATTTGGCAAGTCGGTGGATAAAGTATTACAGTGTAGATACTTGAAAAGATGTGCTTACAACTATATCACTTTTACAATGGACGACACTATTATTATATAACATGTGGGTACAAAAGACGAGAGAGATGTAAAGGTAGGTATTTTTAATATAATAACCATTAGTTTAGCTCCTAATGCCTTTCGGGTCCTAGGTATGTCTGTACCAGACGTATTTTAGGCTGTTCTCATACTATATAAAACCTGGTCGACATTTTGTTGAAGAAGACAGAAAATGTTATGCATACTGCCGTCTAAAATTACCATTTATATTTTACAAAGTAAAAGTTTTTATTTATCTATACCTTTTCTAACTTCAGATAAAAACTAAATTACGTATTATTTATAGTATGAAACGTCTATTGTTGATTTTTTGTAGTGCAGAAGAGAAATTATTACGAACTTTCAAACTCCCATTAAAAATCACCATTTAATTTTCACAAAGGGAAAGTTTTCATTCATTTTATAAAAAATAATTTATTTTTGAGAATATTACACAAACTTTTTGATTCCATACAATTAACACGACAAATAATCAATGGCTGGCTATTTGTCGCAGCAAATAAAACACTTTTCAGTGCAGCTGAGTTATGTAATTGTAAAGATTTTTATAGAGGAATTTTGCAAATAGTTATTTAAACATTTATAATTTATTAAGTATGACATGATCTAAATGTTAATTTCTTTTAAATTTAAAGGGATGACAAAAGCTTCCACTTTAAATTGTTATTTTTAGGCAGTGACAGTTAATTTTGTAAGCTTATATAGGTCAGAAGATTTTTCATCGCAGAAGACCTGAACAGTCCCGAAAGACGGTCGGTGGAATATTTTGACCAATTTTGTGCTGATCAATGTGTGCGTTTCGTGTTTGAACGCCTAGTTGAATTGGTTAAGATATTGCATCGTCTATCTCGGGATATATCGTCGGTTGGAGCTTTACGTGTGCTTTTTGTGTGTTTTGTGTTTGATTTTTTTTTTGCATGTTTTGGTGTATTTTTGTGTCAGCATGTATAGTAATCATATCTAATAATGTATAGATATGTAAGTGGCTATATTTATATGTATGTAGTTATATATACATATATTAGGGCGTTTAAAAAAAATATTTTTCCTCGGAACCACGCTCAAAAGTTTCGTTTTAATGCCAAAATAGGCCTCTGGAAATATGAGCCCTTAATATTAATATTGAGGTTGTCCGCATCGCACTTTTCGATTTCCCATACAAATAACACAGGACAAAAGTTTTTTTTTTCTTTTGATTTCTATAACTAATGAACGATATATCGTATTGCAATACCCAGTTATTATTTTTGTATATATATATATATATCTCGTGACTAACGTAACTAGTAGTGCATTTGCTCGTCATTCTCACAGCACCACCACACATATTTCCTCACAATAGTTTTCTTCACTGCTGAACAAGTAGCGCCTAAATCCCTGCAAAATTTAAATTGTATGTATATCTGCTCATCTCGGAAGAGATATAACGTAACCATATATCATACATTATTATTTTCTTTTGCTGAAATAATATGGGTTTTATATCTTTTGGCAATTCATTTTTGTTATCCCGGCTATAAAGTATACCATTATGACAAAAGTGTGTTAAAGTGGTATAAATGCACACGCGTATCATACGATATTTTTCACTGCACTTGCGATTATTGTGTTATTAATTTTTAAATGTCCAAGCAATTAGTGAAAATTTAATGCTCACAGTTTGACGGCATCATATCTTATATACTTGTGTTTTGTGCCTTCATTAATATTTACGACGAGTTTAAACCTATGCCTTGCTATTTTAACCTTTATGTTACGCCGTCAAATCACGTCATTTTTAAAAACAGATCGAGCTTCTGTACTGTACTTATGTATTCTCTGCTAGAAGTCTCCACGTGGCCTTTTTGGCGCAGGTCCCAGGACGCGGCGGCCGAAGAAACCCCCAGCTGATGGGGCCGCCACGGACGAGAAACGACCGCGAACTGCTTTCTCTGGACCGCAGTTGGCGAGGCTGAAGGTAACATACTCTCTTTATCTAGCTATGGGCAATTGTTGTTATAATCAAACTATTTGAATATTTTCGAATAAAAATCGGTGTTATTCAATACTCGTCGATCTTTAGTAATTACGTGACAGTGGTGGTGCGACGCGCTTGGTTACTAATTTCGGTATTTATTCGAATATCGAATTTTACTTCGAATAGTTATTTGTATCAAAAATTAATTATCGAAGGAACAATTTCACGATTGCCGATTAATTAGATTTTTTAAAACAATCACCCATAGCTCGTTGTGGGTCTAATATCATCAGCATATTGAGAGGGATGTCCGTTGCCTAGTCATATGGGCTACTATGGAAGATGAGCCTCCAGCAGTATTGTGGTGCTTCCTCTACCGCTTATGGGAGGCTTATGAATCAAAGGCAATCTTAGCTTGAACCCCCTTTATTACTTCTTTGGCGCGCGTTTTATATGATTCGCGTGACTTAAATATCGCAGTGTAATGCACACACTACTGCATCAACTTCAAATAAAGTTACACATCATTGCACCATACCATTAACTGAGGCATGTATGTCGAAGGTCGGAGTCGGTATTTGGTGTATTTGACATAAATAGGGTACTAATCTGGTAATTAATATAGAACCGGTCTTCATCATCTCTGGTTAATTATGGCACAATGGAGATCTTTGAGTCACATCGATATTTGGATGTACACGAAATGATTTTGAAAAGAAATTAGTCAAAAGCAGTTTTTACGAAAGACTAGTTCATTCTTTTTACCCTGGCTCTACATAGTCGTCACATAAAACCGTAAGCAAGGTGCAGTCCAAAAAGCGACAACGACTACAACAGTAACGTAGAACTCATCGACAGTCGCAGCGATCATACCGGTCCGCACAAATATCTCTCCACACTTTACTTAAAGGACCCCATGTCATAGAATGGTAGGAACACGCTTGCTAGAAGCCCATTCCATAGCTCAACGACTCGACTAAAGTAGGTGCTAGAGAACTTGTTAGTCTTAGCCGGGAGGTATTTTAAATCAGAGGTGACTAAGCTGTGGCATACAAGCCGCACGAACTCCGCCAATAGCTTTGTTGTGAACCGTAGATCAGAGTCAATTGAGTATATGAGCTTTAATCATATATGCCGCAATCCTTGCCTTTTTGGTGACACAGTGAACATCTTCATGGAATGCTTTGTTGCTTGGGGGGACTGAACAGGGTAATGTTGGACTCTTACTGATTAAAATCATTGGAGTGCCTATTATTATCGTAATCAGTTGCATATTCCAACGCGATGCTGATAAGCTGCAGCCTTTTCGTTCCTACTTGGAGTGTAGAGGTAGTTAGATGTTACCTGGCTAAACTTATTAGCTCTGATATTCGGTCTTTTTAATCTGTTATTGTGTATTTATGCTCTTTTCTTAATAAACAGGGGAAATTTCAGCATCAAAACCATCAGAGCCGCTGTCTTACAGGCTACAAACCCTCGGAGTGTCCAACTTACCCCGTCCTGGATATCAATATTTCTTTAAAGACCCTACGAGCGAATAGCCTTTCTCAGGTTCCATCTCTAGGAGAAGTAAAAATCCCATTTGTCAGGACCTCTTCATCTGGCGGAGCACAGAACACATACGCCAGTATGTATGTGCGTACGAAAGCCGTTCTCCGGGCAACGGATTCGCTCAAGTCTACTGCCCGATGCTCTGAATCAATTGTAAAGTACTTACAAATAAGTAGGTACCGATTCCCAAGGTTTGACAGAGATGTAAAAGAAAGACTAACAAAATTTTTATCCCACAGCACGAGTTCGCAGAAAATCGTTACCTGACGGAGAGAAGAAGACAGAGCCTGGCCGCAGAGCTAGGACTCGCTGAGGCCCAAATAAAGATCTGGTTCCAGAACAAAAGGGCCAAGATTAAGAAGGCTTCGGGGCAACGGAATCCCCTAGCTTTGCAACTGATGGCCCAGGGTCTTTACAATCACAGCACGGTGCCGCTAACGAAGGAGGAGGAAGAGTTGGAGATGAAGGCCAGGGAACGAGAAAGGGAGTTACAGAATCGATGTTAGTCTAACTTTAGGAGTTTTTTGGACTAAACGTATGGCAACGTGTGAAGTGGTGATTTGATTTCCTATTCCCGATTATTTCCTTTGATTCTTAAGTTTTCACGTCAAGCCGGCTGAGCCAATTTTGATGAATTTCACCGCAAAAATAGATAAGATCTTGGACATGGGCTATTGCTACCTTTCGTTGTCAAAATAAAACTGGAATGGGCTGAAATATGGGATGCAATTTACTAGGGGGGAAATGATTCTTTGTTATGTATAAAAGGATAGAATATTAATAACAAAGTGTAGGGAGAGTGGAGAGGATATAAGGTAGAGTGTGGAGGTAGAATATGAACAACAAAACAATATGACGGTATTACAAGCACAAGAAAATATTAAATCTATGCTAGCAGAGTTTCTAACAACCAACAAGCATCTTTAACTTGCGTGTCTGTCATTTCTTGCCTTTTAGTGCTGCTGGCCTGAATTTTAACAACTTAAAATTACATCAATGCTTTGTAGTTAAATTAAATTGATTACTACTTAATTAAAGGGGAAATAATAAACGGAAGGGGGGATTGTTGGCAAAAATTAACATTTAGGAAAATCACCACTTCGTACGCGACCGTATGTGAATTCGAAAACTCATTATATTTTTAGGCGGCGTGTTACAAAAGTAACATTACTGTAAAAATGTGTGTTGTTTAGTTGGTTTCTTCATGCTACAGTCTTCACTAGTAAATATAAAAGATTCAGGTAAAAATATATCATTATAACAAAAGATATGTAGACGTCATGAATATAGGATCTTTAAACTTGAAATTGTTAAAAATGTTTTGCATTTCTGCCATTAGTTATAGATTTTAAGATAAAAAAAGTTAATAAATGAATAGAACGATTCAAAAAAACATAAAGGTGATTTTTAAATTAAAAAAAATGTCATAAAAGGAAATTAATTTACGAAGTCATCAAGAATTGTGATAAATAATAAAGTAACTTGTATAGCTCTACATTTCTTATGTGAATATGGCCTAATTGAATTACAAAAATGAGAGGGATTTTTTAATAAATAAATGTTTATAATAATTTCGGACAAATCACGAAATTTTTTTAACTACGTGTTTTCTTTAACTGGATCCATGTAATGTAATTTCCATGTAAAAATATCTATAGAGTTAAAATTATAAAGGCGACTAAGAAAAAATGTTTTATTATATATTTTTGATTTCGTGTCTTTTTCATAATAGCAACAAAGTTTCATTAAGAGAATGAAATTAATTATAGAGGCTACATAGCGACGTAAGAACTAACAATGATGGATATCATATTTAGTGATAGACGATTAACGAAAAAAGAAAACAATCGAATTATTTGATGATTAGAAAGTACTACTCGAATATAGTTTTAAATTCGTTTAAAATTGTTAAATTATTGAATATTTTTGGGTAAAATAATTCATTCGAAAGAGTATATAACTTGGTGTTGCTTCTGAAAATTACTTTTATTTTATTCTCTAATTAGTGAAAGAAGTGTCAACTAAAAGTGGATAGTCATTTTAATTAAGAAAACAATTAAGTGAAAAATAAAACAAACAGAATATTTCGTTCATTATTTATGTATATTTAATTTATATCCATTACTCTTTCCCTGACTTTTTTTTGCTAAACCGGGGAAACTCCTCAAGGGCCATCAGAGCGCTGTGAGGGCGGGGGCTCTGGTATGCTGGCCTCATACCGGCTTAAACTTCCAGAGTGTTCCTCCTCTCGTCTCTCAGGGCTAAGGGATAAGCAGGGCCAGCAATATCAACACCCGGTGACATCTGGCCTTCTTCAGGCCAATCATTCTACGTTGCAAGGAATGTAAAAGGCCTGCCCAGCTCACTTCATTGTCTTGGAGCGCTACGTGGGAACACATCGCGCACCGCTCACGCCTGGATACTCTACCCGTGACCTATCAAGTGACAACTAACTTGAGCTTGAATAAATTGATGTCAATAAAAGTTAAATTGTTATCTTTTTATTCTAATGCAAATATAAACTTTCTAATATCTTTTTTTCTTAATTTGGTTTATTTGGTTATTCGGGCATCACACAAGAAAATACAAAACAAAAGTAAAACTTAAACCAATAATACCTAAGTTGTGAACACAGTGAGCAATTTTTCGAATAACTCTTTCTTACAATCGAGTAATTCGAATACGCACACGTTTGTATGATCAGTTGGTTGAATTATTCGTAATTGTCACTAGTCGTATCATTTGGGCATTTTTGTACATCAATAAATTATGTTTTAAATATAAAAGTGAAGGTTACAGCATGACGAGACCGTAGGAGAGTAGTGTAAATAATTATTTTAATTAAACATAACAAATTAATTAAGTTATTTATTGTGCAATCTAGCAGTATTAGTTGATGTTTATACTGGGATATTGTTTCTCAAAGTCAGTCTCTCTATAGAAGTTAAAACAAATAAAAGTTTGTGAATACAAACCTTAAAGCTTACAATAACACGTTCCTTGCTGTTCACTCGATGTCGCGTAATCTCACGTCTGATGTTTGGTCACACTCGACGTCGCGTGATCCCAATGTGATCTACGATCTTGGCTATGACTGAAACAAATCCCAGTTTATATTGTTCTAAGTTTAGTTGTTTGTTGATTTAAATCGCCCTTTTCTACCTCGTAAATCAGGATGTAACGGTATATTATTTTTAATATTAATTCGGTATATACAATAATTCTGCATTTTAAAATAAACTTTTATAAATAAACAACTTTAATTTTAAAAAGCTTTTAATTTTAAAACACTAATGATCCGTCAATTGAATACAAATTAATTATACGTTTTGAAACAGTTTTAAAATGTAATAAGCATTTTGAAACAGGACGACAGTACTGTATACTTCTGTGTCATCGACAGTTAAATATCAACAAATGACTAAATTCTTTACGAACTTTTAATAAAAGTGGGAGTAAAAATGAAATATAAACATATTTAAATTAATTTTGTACAAAGTAACAAATTTATTTCATTTTTACTTGCATCTTTATATATAAGTAGCGATTTATAGATGATAAATAAAGAATATATAAAACTATATGATTTTCATTTTAAGGTGTGTGCAAAATGGAATTAATAATAATAATCCCAGCTTGTGGGATGTGGATTCAACGATTATTGTCCTGATAGTCGTATCGACTTATGGGCTGATCGAAACTGCCTCGATTACCATCTTAAGGAGCTCTGTCTTCGTTATTTGATCAAGGTCCGGATACAGAAGGCAGTATTACTCGATACTGAACGCATTGTGAGGAGGTTGCTCGCTCTGAGCTCCTAACTACCGGTGGCTTGAGCCTCAGGCCTCGCTCCCATAGGTCCACGTATCTTTTAATTCAAATGTAAACAATGTGTTTATTTATTTATATCTTAAATAAAGTGTATAAATAATATAATATCGCAGTGACGTGCATAGGATGTATGGACAGGATAGGCAAATTCACATAAGGAATTTGAATACTATATAATGATAATAAACATTATATTACTTTCATATGGAAAATAGATGGATTGAAAATAGAATATATATGAATATAAAGGGTTTCTTTTTTTTGTTTAAATTAAAGGGATTTATTCCAGACATATTTATTGTAAGGGCATGCAATGTTTTCAGGCATTTATGGAATGAACGCTACTGTAATATCGTCACTATTTATCACTGTAGTCTCTTTATCGTGCTAGTGTAAAAAAAATCTTGTCGCAGTCCAGACAACAAAAGCAACATCTCCAGAAGACCACAATAGCGCTATTCAGCAATCCTCCGATACACGAAACTGAGACATTGACTGACTGAGACTCGCATTCCAAGCTTGGACGTCAATCTTCTCAATTAAATTTGATGTTGGGGTTATCTACTTTCACAACACAAGATTTGATATTTAAATCAATATTTTTAAATTATATCTCCGTCTCTTTTGCTCATTGTATTTTATTATAGATGTGGTTGGTTATATAATTATTTGTAACAATATCATTGATTTAGAAGCTTATTTGGGAAGCGTTGGATTTATTTACTCGATATATAAGTAATTTTAGGCGTAATTATATAGTTCGGTATTTATTTCGGATTCGTTGGAACTTAGGAAGTTCTGGTGTCGACTCGTTGCTAGCTCGGAACGTACTGTCTTGAGTTTCTCTTTTCACAAGTTTCCTTCGGTTTCACTCCGCAAGTGTGCACGCAGGTACATTAGCGGCAAAATTCATAGCGATTGTTTTGCTCACAACAATTGGTCACCGTGACAGATTAGCTATAGCGGTCTTGTAAAAACGATCTTACGCTTTCGAAACTGTTGACAAAGGCACACGCAATTAACAACAGCAATTCTAAAGCATAGTAAACCCGAACACATTAAAAGTAAAGTACAATAGTCAAGGTTTGTTTACCCACACTATCTATAGATGTAAATTTTCACACAATCAATCATTTATTGATCCTTAGTTAAAAATAAGAATTATTTCTGCGGTTATATCATGGCTTATCGAAAAAATAGAATAGTGTCTCCCTCTTCATCATACTGAGGTGTCGTAGAACGTAAGGGCCGACTAAGGAATACAGCATAGCGCAAATCCGTTAACCCGCAATGGATAAACAAGATGGGTTAAATGTCCCAATTCCTTCCCACGGATTCCGAAAAGAGAATTGAAGTCTTTGGTGCAGTGCGACGAAACTGCCTACTAATAATAAATAATATGTGCTTTCAAGAGATCGGACGTCTTTTTTTTATCATGTTTCGGCATAGTGACCACGCCTGACTGCAAGCATCCAGTGGAGCAATCCAAAAATGACACCGACTATCAACAGTAAAAAACCTATTTCTCTATCTTTATATCTCTTCACGTTCGGTTAAAGGTTCCATATGTGGGAGTACACTCGCTGGAAGACCATTTTACAGCCTAATGACTCGGCTGCAGTAAGAGTTAGAGGACTTCTTAGTCCTAGCCGGGATGTGAGTTAACGTATAGCTGTGGTTCCATAAACCGGCGTGCGTGATTCTATTAAAGAAGGAAAAGGTTGGAATAAGGTTTTTTTATTATTAATACAATCCTGTGACCATTTATTTCGTCACATCCTTACATTCTAGCGTTTTTCTTTTTTTTTACACTGGCTCGACATAGTGACTACAGAGTGCCTGATGGTAAGTACAGTGTAGTCCAAAAACGAAAGCGACTATCAAAGGATGAAAATCCATTGATAGTCTACATCGTCATGTCGGCCCACACACACCACGACTGAAGGTCTCTAGGTATATGAGCTACTGGATATACACAAGCAGATCTCGAAACGCGACAAACCGAAACTAGTCACTATGACGGGCTTTACACCCATGTACTGTGGTCGCGATCCAGACGGGCACCGAAGTCCTACCACCTCACTGCTGCTACCCAGGAGTCACGTGTAGGGAAACCAGGGTAAAGCCTACGGACGCGAGCAGTTTCGACCCCCTAGCGTAAAATGGAATGAGGTTAAATAGCTCTTTAGAACACACGCCGTGATACAGACGGTAGGAAACGCTTAGTAAGGCAATATCTCTGCTCAACTGGAGCGGTTCAAGATGCGTCTTTCTCCAGAGTAGTCTATGACCAACGAGGCGATGGAAACTAGAAAAAACACCGTGGATAAAGAATTAAATTAAATTTTCACGGCCCAGCATCGATCCGGATTCCCGATTCGCGTCACCTCAACTATTCTAATAAAACAGCTCGCACCCCCGAACGCTGTCACTCGCTATGGAGTGCGGAGTAAATGAAAGGGGTCCATCAGTATCGGCAACTTGCACCCTTAGCGTGGTTTCGCACTGTATGTGATCCGTGAAAATACGAGCTTAGAAATATAGTGCCTTGTAATTTCAATGATAACAATAACAAAGTAACCTGGACTTGATGCTGGAGTATCATCTGGAGTCTCAAAGAAATACTAAAAAGCGTTATAACCACACGGATGAAAACTAAAGTCATGAATACCTGCCTGCTCCCCTCATTAACATACGCCTGCCAAACTTAGAAATTTAGTAGAAAAACAAAAAATAAAATAACATCCTACCAAAGAAGCACCGAGAGAAGTATCTTAAAAATCAAGTAAATCCAAAAGATCCGCCACACTGACATAAGAAAAAAAAACTAGAACCATTGACGCTCTCAGCTGTGCACAAAAACTAAAATGGCGATGGACTGGTCATGTTGCGAGACTCAACGATAATCGTTGGACTAAAAAGACAACATGGATAGGCCGACAGGGACAGAGAAAAAGAGAATGACCAAACGCACGCTGGATAGATGACATTATAAAAGTAGCAGGTACGCAATGGCTGCTAACGGCAGAAAATAGAGTACTGGTCATCTTTGGAGGAGGCCTTTACCTTTCATAGAGAGTGTTCATGCTAAAAACATATTTAAATACTACTAAACGAAACTGTACTTAGAACTAAGCGGTGTCACAGCTATACGGTATCTCACATCCCGGCTAGGACTAAAAAGTTCTCTAACTCCTTCTTTTCCCGTGTCGTTGGGCTGTGAATCGGTCTTCCAGCGAGCGTGTTCCCACCATCCTATGATAAGGGATCGTTTAAGTGAAGCGTGAAGAGATATTTTTGTAGGCCGCCATGATCGCTGCGGCAAACGTTGGGTTTTTTCTTACCTTTCGATAGTCGTGGGGCGTTTTTTGGACTGTACCATGCTTACCATCAGATATAGTGCAGTCAAGGTGTCGAGTCAGTTTAAAAAAAGGCAAGAAATATAAGGTTTTTTATTTTATTTATTTTTATATCATCTGAAAGCAGCAAGATGCTCAACTCTTCCCCCACTTACAGTAGAAGTATCAGCGTCGACGGAACGCTCATTAGAATGGTTTTAATGAGTTGATAACAAATTCAGGCAGTTAGTATAAACGACTGCCTTTACTAATTACTTATAAATCATCGTCATGCTGATATCAGTCTAGTCTACTGGATGATTCTTGCACGGCAGTAAGGCACTGTGAAAGGCCTTTTTTGTTACCCGGGGAAATCCCTAACGGACGTCAAAGGGCGGTGAGGGCCGCCCCCTGGTGTGTCGGACTTGCACCAACTAAAGCCCCCGGGGTGTTCCTCCTACTCGTCTGCCGGGGCCAAGGGTACAGCATTGGCCACTTCCTCGGCACCCGGCGACCACTGTGAAAGGCCTAGGATGCTGACAGGGCCAGTTATCAATAGGTGTAGTGGGGACTCTGCGTTTATTTCTTTCAAACAGCATCTATTTAGAAGTGACGGAAAGTAGTTGTGATGAAACCGCGTTTGTGGAGGATTTTCCACCACAATATGGGAATGAGACAACGACTATGATATGGCTAACAATCCTAGCCCCGATGGTGTGTCTCTCGCGTACAATGCGTTGCACTAACCTGGCCGACGGCACTCTCGCGGTCCCAGCTGGTCAGCTCCCGCGGCAGGCGGTTCCTTCCTGCTGCGCTCGTCGGGATCAGCGCAACGGATGTAGACTTGGTGGTGATGAGGAAAGTCCGATAACACTTGCCGGCCGGCTAAACGTTCGAACACCACACTCTGCGATTGATATTCCAACAAATGCTGTACACCGTGTCGCGCGTTCGCTCGATGCACCTGAATCTTTCCTCCCGAATCGTTTTTATTTCGTTGAGAATGAGCAACTACTTGCTCCGGTTACGTTTTTCGAGTGTCAGACTTGACAAGTTGTGCACGCATCGCGCCATTCATAAGATGGCGCTCGCGACACATTTCGAGAGCCAATCATGTTAGGCCAAACGCGTGAATAAAATTTTACGGTTACGAAACAGTAGTTAAACTCGGTTACTACGAACTCTCACCAGTGGCTCCTAGTAACTGTGCAGCACGAAATGGCTAAACCCTGGTAACCACGGCGGCTCGTGGCGGAAACCTGGCTGAGGGGGCTTGCACAATATTCTATCGCGCAAGTTGTTGCGGTGACTCCCTGCTTGGTGCAAAAATCTGCCTTATAATACATCATCTGCCGTGTTAATGGTAGTATAGCCCACCGAGGATTCTAGTAAGGCGTTGTGAAAGGTCGAGAATACTGATAGGGGTCAGTTATCGGTACCCAGACTCTAGATCCTGCCTTTCTCCAGTTGTGTCGATTCCACATCCCTGTTGTTAATAGGGGGTTGGACGAGATGGTGCGTTGGTTCAAGTGTTAGCATTCACGTACCAAATATATCTTGTGCAAATGATTATTTCCGAATATCTTCGAAGCGATTCGTCTTTTCTCTGCTGCAAACCACCAAGGAGTGGAATTCGCTTCCTGTGTCTGTTTTTCAAACATCTTATAACATGGGAATCTTCAAACATGAACTAGATGAACTAGATACAGAGTAAATCGGTATTTGTTGGGTGAGCGCGCTCCATTATCGGCCTCATCATCACTTTCCATCAGGTGATATGAGTATGACATGAGTGTCAAGCGCAAACTTATCTGTAATTTAAAAAAATCATCAGCGAGGCAGCCTTCGCTGAATGGTGCTGCAGCCCGCGTCTACTTGATGTCATAAACGACTAGCATTAATATAAATTATAGAATTAGGAAATATAAAGAAGCCGCATACATGTATACGCCAAAAATTAAGACTAAAAAGTAATCTTCAATACAACAACAGGAAATTTCAACGAATTGCAACGCATTGAAGCGACGTGTGCTCGATTTATATTATTACGCCGTTTCTGTGTCGACTTGTGTCAAGGAATCTGCAGATTTAAAGGAAATACTCGATAGGATAAATCAGAATTAATGAGCAAAAGGAAACAGAAAATGTGTTGATTTTGAATCTCATGATTAAAGTAAGCAAAAATCGGTTTTTATTAGGCAACTCTATGGGAGTTTTAAGCGTGGTTTGGCTGTACTTTGGAGGTTTCATGGCACCTCGATGCAAGTGACCGAAATCCGAATATCGGAAGAGTTGAATGCCCTTTTGACGTTAAATAAAAAATGTCGGCCACCCACGACGAAGGCCTAAGTTTAAAACCTTTTTTACTACAAGAAACCGTTTTACTGCGCCTCGGTGATAACTCCGTCTTATTCACACACGGTACTATCTTCCGCGCGGAAGAGGGATGGATATATTTACCACTAGCATGCTTAATGCATCCATTATAATAAGGCCTGTGTTGTTTACCATTTTATTACCAGCAAGAGGTCTTTTACATCTAGATGGTGTTATAAATTGGTCAGAACTGTCCAATTAATCTTGACCTCTCGTTTCTAGTATTGCTGAGGGTAAACAGGTTCTTTATAGTTGGACTTGCCAGTATAAAAAGAACTCTGCAGTGGAATAAATGATAGGACGACACAGGTCTTAGTGATTGGTTATGTTAGACTTTAACTTAAGCCACATGCTAAGTTAATACTAAATGGGTTTGGCACCGTAAGTACAAGATTCAGTGCTTAAGCAAGTTTTCATATGTCGTAATACTAACTTAGTAGTTATATGTAGGCAATATATACTATATCATTGTACAACAATTTGTATAGTTTTTTTTATACTGGATTGACAAAGTCACTACAGTGCACCTGACGGAAAGTGTAATATTCCAAGAATGACAGCGACAGTGACAATAATCCATTAACAGTCACCTTTACCATGCCGATCCAGTTATATCAGGCTGGAAGGTCTCTAGGTGTATGAATAACTGGATATACACAAGCTGATACCAAAAGCGACAGGCCGAAGCGAGTCATTATGACGATCTATCTTTCTATCAGATGTCATGTGAATTTCCTCCCAATGTAATCCTTCACCGGTGAGCATGGGGTGTCTAAATACATAACTACTTGTAATCGGAAAAAATTCAAAGGTACATGCTGGGATACAAACCTACGAGAATTCTCATGAAAACTGGTTCCTTATCCACTAATCCACCACAGCCACAAGTGTTTCAAAATGCTATCGTTAAATATATCGAGATCAGTAGATCTCAACATAGAATTATACACCCTTATCATTCTGTATAAGGGTACATTGTAGCCTAAATATGTTGAGTAAGAAGTTAGGGCCATTGCCCGAATTTGCCATGGCCACAGTATACCAGTGAAAAAACAATCATAGTAACTCGTTTTAGCCTGTCACGTTTCGGTAGCAGCTTGTCTACATCCAGCAACTCAAACACCTTGAGATCTACAGTCATTATATGGCCGACATGAAGATGAAGACTATCAATAGAATTTCGCCCTTTAATGGTCGCTTTCGTTTTTGGATTACACTGTACTTACCATCAGGTGCACTGTAGTCACATTGGCATACCAGAGTAAAAAAAGAAATTCGGAGTTCTGAACATGGTCGATATTTAAGAAGCTAATGAGCAACGATTGTGATATAGTAATTAAAAATGTTCGAACATAGGCAATCAATGCTCTATGGAATTTTTAAAACAGTATACTGTAAGGCGCCGGCTATCAGCTCATAGGGTTGTCACGTTTAAGTTACCAGCTAAAAAATACAATATGTGCAGCAACAAATTAAATCTAGTTTAAACTTTAATAAAACACTATTTAGAGTTAAACTGTTTTTAATATCTTGCACGGAAACATTATGCAGCATTAACAACTGTTGTAACACCTCTGCTCTACACCGCAACATGAGCAGCCCGCATATATAACGATTGCGCTCGCCCTACGCGTGCTGTCAGCCCGGGTACTGCGCCACCCCCGCGCGCTCAGCCCGCACACCGCCGCACGACTATAATACAAGCAATTGTATCGGCACATTCGAGAGATCGTTAGGTTTCGTATGTTGGCTGGTGGTTCAATTCGAGGTCCGATTCACAGGGGTTGCGTTGCCACCCAATCCATAAATCGTTGGCTGAACATTTTATATGTTCTGCCTCCCGCCCGGTTTAGTTGTGAAGGTCTCCACCGACCAACAACACAGGTACACACACAACACACACAGGTACAGGGACAGGTACTGCCAAAAAAAGAGAGTTCTACACGTTAATAAGAAAGAATTTTGTTAAGGACCCCTGGACAATTTATTCCAGTATTTAAAATTTTAAACAAGAAATCGTCTAGATCAGTTCGCCTGACCGCGTTCAAGTATGACGTCCCACACTCCGCTTGCCAGTACTTGTTTACCATATAGATGGGCATAATGTAATCAGACTACAAAATGTAGTTGTAATTTTAATTTAATTACTCTGTAATCATATTTAAGGCTTTTCTAAACGTTAATGAGTTATAAATTAGTATGTCATTTAGGAGTCCTTAGTGTTTAAGACATAGATGGCCAAAATATAATAAGATTGATGATGCAAATTGTAATGGTAATCGTTTTACATTAATCGGATTAAATTTTGTCCATCTATGGATCACCACTCTCTGTCTTTCTTCACTGTCTTTTTCTGTCTTATCGGCCATCCACTCTACGAGCTGTGTCCTGACCACAGCCTGATCAACTTCCGGGGCTGGGCTACGTCGGTGACTCTTATTATTATTATTATTAACCAAGAAAAATGAATTAGAAATATTATGTTTTCCAGTGACAGCCCTACAGGTTGACCAATCAGGTATGTGCGCACGCCAGAGTATCGGCACAGCGCGCACAGTGCGTACAAATAAAAATAAACAGCTCGCGAGCTGGGTGGGCCTCGGTTAATATATCAATTTACATTTTAGATATTTATCTGGACTGCCTGCGACTTACTTAGCACTGGATTCCGCGTCTATCTCTTTAATTGTTGTGACGTCATGGCTTCCTACGTCACAGCTACAGCTGAGTGGTCTATCAAATGTCATATGAAAAAGTTATCATTTAATTTCACAAGCTTCGACTGTTTACATTTTTTTTCATACCATTTTTCAAGGTTTTTTTTATACTGGCTCGACATAGTGACTACAGTGCATCTGATGGTAAGTACACTGTAGTCCAAAACGAAAGCGACTATCAAAGGGTGAAAATCCAATGATAGTTTCCGTCGTCATGTCAGCCCAATGCCACGACTAAAGGTGTCTAGGTATATGAGTTACTGGATATACACAAGCTGATCCCGAAACGTGACAGGCCAAAGCGAGTTACTATGACGGTCTTTACACATGACGGATGTGACACAATTATAGATTTGTATATTATTAATCAATAATTTATTTTTATGATATATTTTTTAAATATTAAAAATCTATTATATTAATTACTCTCTTGTTCTTTCTTTTTTTGCTCTCGTTTTCTTTTAAGTAGAAAAGATAGGTTATGCGCTGTTGGACTAAACCAATGTAGTCAGACTTGGGGGAGGCTGCTGTCCGGATGAGAGGGAAACGCTGCCCAGTGTCCGGTATGCCGCTTGAGAGAGAGGTTTAAAGGGTTGGGCTCTTTACTTTGGTTTCCCAGGTCCGGGTGGTGAGATTAGAGCGATACCTCGGGGATTTTTAGTCAGTAAGAATCTGACATACCGGGGTCCTGTCCTCACCGTGGCCCTGATGAGCATGTGGTGCCTAAAAGAAATTCACAGCCTCGGTTTTAGCTTTGCTAAAGTTAAAACGCCAATAGGAGGGCACAGACGCCACACTGCATTCATATACATATCATATATAGCGTTTTTTCACACTCACCTTGTCACAACAAACACACACACACTCACACGCACACACATCTATCTCTAATTGTTGCGAGTTCACTGTTTTTTTTTCATTTTCCTTTTCTTTGTTAGTTTTTAAATATTATCATTGTGTAATTGCCACATCTTGTCAACTGTACCGTATGTAAAATGTTTATATGTGCTGTTTAATGATAGTGAATAAATAAATAAATAAATTCATACATAATCTGGAAAATCCCAGAGGTTTGTGCCAGAATTCGAACCTAAGACCATTTGCGTTGTCGTGCATTGATACCAGTCCCTTACCCATTGGGCGACCACAGCCACAAATGTATCGTTAATTACCAAAAATATTGTGTCGAAAGAATACGGGTAAAGGCGCTAGTCAGAGTCTAGTTGTCACGACTCGCTGAAACGACTTTCAGGTCGCAATGTAGCGCCCTGTGTGTATAGGTACGAGTATAAAGGCTCCCGATGTCTCATATGGCGGCGATTAATTTATCACCTATCTAATATTTGAAATGAAACACATTTATTTAACCTCAGAACAAGTATTAAAAACAGAAACATAAACAATATACAGAAAGAAGAAAATACAAGCGACAAAAACATATAAACAGCGAAACGAGCTCCGAATGGCCGCAAAGGAAGTTTGCGGCGCTGGTTTTGCGAGAAGGGTCGTGTTACATCTTATCAAGACAATTAATAAAAATAAAACAATAAACACGAAAAACATATAGCTTAAAACAATATACATACTTTAAATTAAATAATACTAAATAAGCTATGACATATAACAAACAAATAAATGGTTTTTTATAAAATGCAATCTTTAGCTAGTCGCAGGAAAATATCTGACCTAATATTTTTATTTAAAATATTCAATGGATATCTAGATTGTGCAGAACTTATCAACAATCTAAAAATTAATGCTCCATCTCGTTTGCCCCGCAAAACAGCTTTCCATTTTTTTTCTATACCCTTCTTTAAAACTAATCTTGGACAGTTTTCTACCATGCCAAGGATCTGCAGGTAGTACAACGCACTCTCGCGACTCGGTGACTTGGACCTGACTGTTTCTCTTTCAAAATTTAGAACAGCGTGTAGAAAGTGACTGTATTTTTATTTTTTTTGTGTTACTTTTTGTGTTACTTGGAATAAGTCACAGTTTCGTTTAAAGTTGTTATTTATACATTCTACAATATTGTCCTTTTGTGTTGTGTCTATGTATGTATGTATATGTTTTTTCTTTTTTTCCATTTTATTATTATTCTTTAATGTAAACTAGATTTATATATTAATCACTGTGCATGCTGTGTGCCCTATAATTGTGGGGGCATTTATATGTTCTATTTAAGTACCATGATCCTTTTGTTTTCTTGTCTAATGTTACCCATGTTGGGCACCCTATTATGTAAAATAAATAAATAAATAAAAATAAATCTACTACAAATGTAATAATGAGATTCTGAGGTGTAGAATTGGGTCGTGACCACAGTACACAAGTGTAAAAACCGTGATAGTAACTTCCTTTGTCGTGTTTTAGGATCATCTTGTTTATGTCCAATTCATATGAGTAGAGACCTTCCGTCCTGGTATCTTTTTTTTCCTGGGGAAAATCCTCATAGGACCGTCCCGGCCACGAAGGGGGTAGCCGCCGGGATGTGCCGGACTTTTACCAGCTAAAAACCCCAAGGTGACTATTTCTGCGAATTAGTGAGGACTGCGGATCTTGTAATCAATTCGCCGCAGCCCCACTACGCCGCGCCTAACAGGCACAATCACGGGGGGGAGACGCCGCCTCCCCCGATACCACCTAGTGTACTTCGGCAGAGCGCGTCACAACGCACCACCGACTTCTCGGGGGTCACTAACCGGTCGCTCAGAGCCCCCACCCTGAATAGCCACAACCCCTAAGGCATCAGCTGGCCGGTCGTGGATCGACCGATCCGCCGCGGAGTTTGCCGACATTCCGGCGTCTTCTTCGAGCGGCCTTCTGCCGTTCGTCTTGGTATGTGGGCTGACACAGCGATGGTAACATCGAAGAAATTTTCGTCCCTTGGCGATCACTATTGTATTTAGACTACACCATAATTTCAATCAGATGGGCTGCAGCCACTTTATCCAAGTAGTATAAAAAAAACGTTTTTACGACGGCTTGATATTGCAGTTTGTAGCGACCCTACTTACGTTGCTAAGGTCCTGGGTTCAAGTCCCTGTTGTGGTAAACTTTTCTGTGACGAGAAAATTAGTTTGTCATGAGTCATGGTTGTATATATGTATTTACGTATGTATATATTTGTCTAGTACCCATAGTACAAGCGCAAGCTTAGGGACTACCTCAATGTGTGTAATTGTTAGTAAATATTATTATTATTATGAACTATATTTACAAATTCCTCACCCACCAGCCCAACTCTAGCATTAGGCGAGGGATGGCACACCTCCAGTATAAGCACAAACGGCCAGAGATTAGGGCCCTAAAGATAGAAACCTGCGTACTATTCGCGCAGTATCAAGAATAACTGCCTTCTGCATACGCGCCATTATCACAGAAATCCGACCTCTCCAGGTGTTTTTGTAGGCTAACTGGAACCAAGCCATTAGCAGAAATTACAATAGGGATGATTTTAGCGGATACCACCCCCCACACGTCAGTTACCTCGTGAGCTAGATCAAGGTACTTCCTTTTTTTCTCGGTTTCGGCTTTTACAAGAGTCTCGTCGTATGGTATGGTGACATCCACCAAATATACCCTAGACTGAGCCCAGTCTATCATATACATTATTATTATTATTACGACGTAGTTACGACGTTTCGAATCTACGGTAACCTAATTGCTTACACACGCGAACAGTCGAAATGTCACGACACTTGTCAAACGCTGTCAAAACTGTCAAATAGAACGCATAGCTGTCATAACAGTTGACGGTATCAGACTAATTGATCATAAATTGTGATCATATCTTTCACAAAGCTTATGTTGGGATTGTTTGAAAGATTTTATTTTTGATATGAACTTGATAAGAATTGAAAGACAACTCTCTTTTGAATCTCCTTTCTATAGATGTATTAATAATTAACTTAATAATATGTCACAGTGAATATTTTACACACCTATCTACGAATATTTTATGATAGTAACAATATATCGTCACGCTTATCCCTTTCGGGGTTGACAGAGTTATATCAATGCCTGTATGGACTTTCCGGTTATATGTCGTACACAACGTGGGCAGTAGTGCAGCTGATCGCAGTTTTCACAGAACTTTTTTTTATTATTAATACAATCCTATGAGTATTTATTTCGTCACACCCTTACATTCTAGCATACAATATTTAGTTTGCTTATTTCCTGTCACATTATACAAATTGGTTTCACTTTAATTTGTTTTATTTTCTTTTAGAATTCTTTCAATTAATATAACGGCATACTCTAAAAATTTACCTCTGTAGTCTTTATTGGTAATTAATTCTTCCAAATTTTCTTCTTTTATTTCCTTCCCCATTGCTTGCTCTATGTTATGCCTTAACAAATTGTATTACTTACCATATTGCACGTCGTGAGTACATGCAGCCAGTAGCGTTCATTCCATAGATGCATACAAGCATTGCATACACTTATGATAAACAAGTCTGGAATAAATTGCTTAATGTTAATAAAGAAAATTAGCCATTTATATTAACATCTATTCTATATTAACGCCGTCAAACTTTCCTATGAAATCAATATAATATTTACTAGAATAATATAATATTAAAATTAATTGCGCGAATTCTGCTTACCATATCCAAATACCTTATGCACGTCACTGCATGCAGCGAGTTATGATTGCTGGTGTTGTGGCATTAACATTTGGATTTCTTAAAATTTTGTATTTTTCTTCACAAGTCTCATTTTGCTGAGAAACAATTTTGGGTTCTTGGTTCAAGGATTTATAATAAGGTTAATCATAAATTAAATATCTTGAACTTATCAAAATTCGAATGTAAGATGAAGCTGAGAGACTGGTTTTCGAATCTAAAATATAATGATACAGAGGAACTGTTGCAGGAATAGATGTGCTTGGGCTTTAATATTAACATTATTTTGTAATTGTTATTCACTTTGTTTGTATAGTCTGTTGTTTGGTATGTAATGTTGTTTTTTGTATTGTTTTGAGTTATGATTGGTGCTACGCAGCAGTGAAAAACTGTAACAAATTTGTGTGATATATGCTGACATCCAAGATACTGGGTGTCCTAGTTTGGGTGTCAGCTGATCTTTAATGTGCTGCC
Organism: Automeris io; assembly: GCA_036320925.1. NCBI lineage: Eukaryota > Metazoa > Arthropoda > Insecta > Lepidoptera > Saturniidae > Automeris > Automeris io. Next base: position 7,864,358 of record JAUDJH010000017.1, read on the forward strand.
TTGTAGTTGTTTGTCGAATAAATAATTTTAATTTGTTTTTTTCTAAATATTCATTGAAACAACCATGACCTGTTACTAGTACATATAACATTTCTATTAGATGCCACGTGATGCTTTAATCTGTACGCAATCTGGAAAAACTCAGCGGTACGTGCCTGGATACAAACCTATTACCATTCGAGTTGCCGCGCATGAATTTCGGTCCCTTATTCACTAGACAAGCACAGCCACATTAATAATCGAATATATACAACCTTTCGAATATAAAATATTCGTTGCGATGGTTATGTAGAAATTACTGAACCGATCTTGATAAGCCTCTCGCAGTTTTGTAAGCCTTGTACTCTAATTTAACATATAGGATATGAAGGAGTGAAATGGACTCTCTGTGGATATTTTCCCACGTCATTGTGATTTAGATCTATTAGAAAGAGTGAACAGGAAATTATTGAGTAGACGTACGGTACATTATCGACTTCATTTTCACCTACCACCAGGTCTGATTGAGGTCAAGTCTTGCTTAGACACCATAAAAATCACAAAATTTTGATAATCATATCCTTATCTCTTTCCAATTCCATCGTGGTGATAGAGACGGAAGAAATATTTAGAGGTCAAAAGTGCACGCGTGGGAGCGAGTTGGAGCATCCTTAATGTGAGTATAGAAAGGGATATTGCGAAAAAGGTTAGAATGAAATTGGCCAAAGAGTTGCATAATATAGAAGGATCGTTTCAAAAGCTTGGAAACTATTATAATATCGTCACGCTATATCCCTTGGAGGTGTGCAGAAGTACATTAGTAACTGTATCCTTTTTGCGCTTATGTGTTGTACCCTGAGTGACCAGTAGCGTGGCTGATCACCGTTCTCACAGCCCTAGTACACATGAGATTTCTATTAGGTACCACGCAAATTCCTTAGTCTGTACTTAATCTAAAAAGTATATTTTTAATTAGACAAGTATTTTCTTACAATAGGTTGATATATGTGATGAACAAACAGCAAACAAATTAAAATTATGTAAAGTTCTGATAGACATTTTGAAAAAAGCAATGGATTAGCATTTTCCGAAAATATGTCCCTTTAAAATGACAATTCAGTGGTTAATAATAATATATTTGGACATTTCAAAATATTTTATTAGTTTTAATCAGTATTAGAATAATTTATATTACTTACGTATAATAAAATAGAATAGTGTCTCCCTTTTCACACTAAGGTGTCGTAAGCGCGTAAGAGCCGACTAAGGTATAAAGCATGTCAAATTGCACGCAGATTGCTGCTGCAGGCCTTCTCTGCACATAGTATACACCCGCCAACCCGCATTGGACATTGTGTACTGGGTTACATGTCCAAACCCCTTCTCATGCATTCCACAAATATAGTGGAAAAGGGAAAAGAGGCTTTTGTTTTGCAGTGGAACGAAACTGGCTAATAATAATTATAATAGTACACCAACCCTAATAAATAATAAAACATTGTAAATTCATACAAAAACAGTGATTACAGCCACTAATATGTCTCTGCTCACCCCACAGGTATACCTTTCGATTATTATCATTAAAAATTCATGATCTATGAAATTTACCCATTTTCAAGTTACAATACCGTTACAATTAATTTATATAGCAACCAAGTATGAAAGTCTTCAAGAAGTAATTAATCAATTGCACAATTTACAGGCTAGTGTTGCTAAAAAGATATAATAGTTTTGATTGAAATATGGATAATTGGAACTAAGTTTCCGCATGCCACGTAGAAACACAATTTTAGTTTTTTATACTCCATTAAAAAACTATACAAAAAATTATAAAAACTTTTGCGGTGAATAAAGGTAAAAACATACTCTAAAATCAATCCGTTAATCTTTGACCGCGAAACTTCCCAGTCAACGGAGATAGCACATTGACAAACGCACTGGTGTGAGCGAGACGGTATGCCCCGCTGCTTCGAGACCACCCAAGTTGCGGTGGCATTCTTACAATGCTATTGATTGCGCGTATTATGTCTTGATCGTTGTTTGTTTTTTGTTTTACATTTTTTTATATGCAAAAAGAATTTTTTTCTTGTAATTATAATTAACGAAGGATTTGATTGAAAAGCCATCTTTAGTAAGCGTGGGAATTGTCATTCCCGTTGTATTTTTTTACCAGCTGTTGAAGTTGTTGTTTTTTAATATTCCGTTTTACGGCACCGGTTACAAGTCCGTGATTAATGTCAAAAGCAACGACTCAAGCGACGGGCACTCCATCCCACTTCATCAGAAAAATCACCAATTCTAGCAGTTTGCCGTCGGGTATCTTGTCGTTGTCCAAACCCACCACCAACCCAAAATACAAAAACTATACGTCCAGAAAGCCAACAACGAAAAATCAGCAACTCTCCGACGAAATAAACAGAGAACACAACCGCTCGTTCTCAAAGCGTGGATGTCAATCCTTTTTATTAGTTGTAGTGCCCGGGATTGTCTGGTAGAAATTTTATTACTTTCATGGACATTGATTTTCAAAATCCGTTTATTAGCAACCAAAAAGTTAAATACCGGGTTTTAAAGTAGTTGGTTACTTTAAAGTTGACGGATTTTCTAACAAAATTTCAACATTTTTTTCGTAACTTAGGGAAAAATTCTGCATAGGACCACAATGCCCGCTATAAGGGCAGCGACTCCGGTGTGTTAGACTCCTACTTATTAAAAATCCTATCCTTCGAATCACTGGACCTGGGCCTGAGAATCTAGATAAGAATCTAGAAGACGTCTTAGACTTCTTGAAGAGAAGACGCCTGGGGAGCGAACAGTTTATACTTCATCTCTGAGAGGTGTGGATGTAAAGAGTCTATCATGCGAATACTGCACGCTGCCTCCCTCTCATCCTGGCAGCAGACTCCTAGAATCTACTGCCCAGGTAGTGTCATGAAGGAATGTTGCGCTGGTCCCGTGCGAACGCGTCCCTCCCGTAACCATGCCTTGCTCGCCGAAAAATGTCAACCCTTATTTAACCTCATAAAATATAGAATACAAAAAAATTGGCCCTCAGTGGATCCCTACGATATTAAAAGGAATCCAATCTCCAAGTTTCTAGTTTCATTAGTTTAGACTCTATGATGATAAGTCAGTCAGGGCAAGTTTAAATTTATGTTTATAGATAGATAAATCTATTTCAGTTTCCTGTTGCATGTTTGCATCTGTCTTTATTAAGCTTTATATTTAACATTTTCTTGTTACGCGACATTATTTTCATTGTGCCATTGTCGGTATATTTTATTACTTTATTATGAATTGACTTTATCCATTTTTTCGTGACCACAGTTTGTTATTTTTTTTTTATTTTGTACACTAATGGCTATATTCTGCGTAAAATATCTAAACGTTTTCTCTCCTTTTTAAATATGAATCTATTATAATATACTAGGTTATGCATCGTCGGCGACTATGATTATGGCAAACGATAAATCCACGATTCCAAGACAATGAGAAATTATCAGACGCACAATGGTGTCTGTCACGTCATCACGTGTATTTTTCTTTTAACACAAATTAAAATAATTCCGACAACTGTCACTAACTGTTGCGTATACTTTGTGAGGCACAGTTCCACTCTGACATATTCTTGAATTTCTTGCGGCATTCTTCTGAAGGTAGTCGCTTCCAAAACGTTACGAGAGTACTATTAGTAGTTCTTCCCTAGTTGGCCGCTTAAGCCTCGGTCAGTACCCACAGAGGTGCCTTTACTTTACCATCTACTCGTAAAAATATGCGGGCTGACCGCCTTAAACGGTCGCTTCTGTCACCCGGTGATGTTGTAAAGGTCCCCAAAGACCAACAGCATTATATCCCGCCATAAAACCAATTAAATAGATTAAAAATCTTGGTGCTTTTCTAAAAATATTTATTTATATTTATACATATTAATTTATCGTAATTAGACTTGCGTTTATACAACTTGCACTACATTAATTCATCCATGATTCGACATAAACTAAACTATTAATTACAGAAAAGTGCACCGATATAACGACTGGAAATAGAATTCCAGACTAAGCGTTGCAGGCATGACATTACACATTTCCCACGTACCGCTCCTAGACATGAGGCTAGCAAGGGGTGGCTTTTTACAACGCCTTTGACACACACCGAGATTAAGACTAAGATCTTACGTTGCGGAAGAAGCTAGCTGTGCCATACCCACAGCACTTGGCAGACGGGAGGATGAACACCCTGGTTGTTTTAGTTGGTAAGATTCTAACACATCGGTGTTGCCGCCCTCACGGCGGCTCTAAGGTCCATGGAGATTTCCACAGGGCCAAGAAAGACAGGATCATTACCAACTAAGGTATCAAGAAATCAATTCCATTATTAATATAATTAATTAATCATATTTTGGATTCCGACTAACCATTACAGTGATTTAGTTAGACCGCACGACGCGCAATTTACGGGCTCTTAAAAAAACAACATCAACGATCAAAAGTGTAAATCAGCGTACACGAACACGGCAATACAAGAAAGAGCTTTGCACCAATACATTTTTTGATCTCCAACCAATGATTGTTTCTCTTTGCTCCGTACTTGAATGATTTGGAAACACACGGAAAGGAAGCTCGCGCGGTTTGTTTCCATTTTCATAAAGACAAATTAACATAGTAGACGAAGTAATATTATATCAGTCATAGCGATAGAAAAAAATGCAAAAATATATGAAATGGACATTGTGAAGGCACAGGGTGTAGCTAGATACTTGCCTGTAGAAATATTTCTTCACGGTACGTTTAAAAAACCCAATATCATGGGATAGTGGGAACTAGCTCGCAGGGAGATCATTCCATAGCCCAACGGCTCAGCAAAAAATAAGAGTTAGAGAACTTCTTAGTCCTAGCCGGGATATAAGATACCATATAGCCGTGAGTCTGTAACTCGGATGCGTTTCTATTACTTTTCAAGCTAGCAATGCCTAGTTTATTAATATTTCTATTTTCGTTGATTTCTTGTTTGATTCGTTTATTTTGAGTCGGCACAATGGCTGTTTCATTGATAGAAAAGACAGTGCAGTATAAAAACTGAATATAATTACCGAGAAGCCATCTTTTACCGACAAACCCCATGTTAAAATAACTTAACAAAGTTAGCTTGACGTTATATAACAAGTGATTTTTATAAACCTAGTACAAAACATAGTTAATAAATAATAATATATCGTCCTACTATATTCCTCTCAGGGTAAGCAAAGACATATAACTGAATATATCCATTTTGCGCCTATATATCGTGTCCAACATAGCTACTAGCGTAGCTGATTGCCATTGTTATGGCTCTTGACACAGGACGTACGACATTTATATTACACTAGCTGATCCGGAAAACGTTGTTTTGCTATATAAGTTATTGTAATATCTTCTAAGATGTTCATTGAAACTAAGTGATGTCAAAGACAATTTTGTTCACAATTAAATACTCTTAATCAACAACACATTTATTTGGATAAAGATTAATATTATTACGTTGATACAACTTTTAACAAATAATGCATTAATTTCGACCAAATTTGATTACCATAAAAACGGTTCTAGTGAATTAATCTTAAAAGATAGACATATACTGTCCGGGACATTTTTTTAGATCATTTTAAGAGGAATAACTCTGTTATACATATATGTTTAGTATCTTGAACCGTTTTCGCAGCGCACCCAATAGAACACCCAAGAATGAATAATTTTCCCCATTTTTTTCACATTTTCCATTATTTCTTTGCTCCTAATAGTTGCATCGTGATATTATATAGCCTAAAGCCTTCCTCGATAAATGATCTATTCAACACAAAAATAATTTTTCAATTAATAAAGTAGTTCCTGAGATTAGCGCGTTCAAACAAACAAACAAACAAACTCTTCAGCATTATAATATTAGTATAGATACTATGCGAGTTAAAACTTATTTTTCCAAATATACTGGGTGTTATAAAAATTGAGTGTCCATGTGGGGACCGCAGTTATTTGTGGGTTAAAAACGCAGCGGTAAAGTTTCAAGTAACCGCTCGTATGTCTCCCTGGTGTTTGCTTAACGCCTCTCCCCGTCCGGAGAGAGCATTTTTAATCACATTTATACGTGAATCGATAATTTGATTGATGTGGTAACTGTCGGTTACCACGAGTACCTCAACTGTTAAGTGTCGGCGTCTGTCGACTGACGGAACAGCGGTATGTTTACATCCCTTTGTTAGTCTTTTTGATAATTTGAGTGGTTCGGTAATGATTTGAGATGAGAAACCTTGGGGCTGTCGGAAGCGGTGCGAGCTATTAGCGGTGTAGTAATGTGAGTTTAGTTTGTATATTTGATTGCATGTCTGATGGGGGAAAAATTGGGACTCGTTTACAAAAAAAAGGAGTAAAAACAGCGATATGGTAACTCACAACCCGGCTAGGACTAAAAAGTTCTCTAACTCCTACTGCAGCCGTGTCGTTAGGCTGTGGAACGGTTTTTCGGCGAGCGTGTTGCCACCACCTTATGATATGAGATAATTTAAGCATGGAGAAATATTTATGCAGGCCGGCATGATTGCTGCGATTACCGATCGATTTTTTTAACTATCGATAGTCGTTGTCGTTTTTTGGACTGCATCATGCTTACCATCAGGTGTAGTGGAGTCACTGTGTCAAGTCAGGATAAAAAGAAGCGTAATTTCTGACTGAAAGTCGTTTTCTGGCCTTTTCTGGCAACCCAGAGGGAAATCACTATCAGGGCCGCTGTATAGGCAGCCCCCTGTCAGACGGACAAAGTGCCGAACATCCTAACTTGACTCAGAAACGTCATTTCGCTCCGTCGATAATGACCAATTAAACTCTATTAGCCCCAATTTCTTGAAAATAAGCGTAAAATTAAATACTAAAATCAATTACACGCGATTTGTTTCAATATTTTTTTTTTAATTTTTATAATTGCTTTCAGCAAGTCCGGTTTATGGATTAATTGTGAAATTCATTAAAAGACTTAAAAACTTACGTTGAGTGATATTTTCAATGATTCCGGATGTCCATGACGTTCCTTAGCCCACTGAGCATCTGCTCAAGAAAATATCTGTTCCACATTGGCGTTTTGCCCAGCGAAATAATGGAGCAATGTGAACTCCAATACCGGGGAATTTTGTAGACAAACCGGATGTTTACGCCAATTCTTATTAATTTTATCTTTTATAATATATCATTACGCTATATCTCTTTTGAGATGGGCAGAAACATTAGTGGCTGTATCCACTTTGCGCTTATATTTCATGACCAACACGACCAGTAGCCACCTGATCACCGTTCTGGCAGCACAAGTACACATCACATTTCTAATATATAGTGTGGGTTTTCTCATGATATTTTCCTTCACCAGTAAGCATTGGGGCCTAAATTCTTATTTAATCCCGAAAAACGGCGCACCGCACGGATTTTGGTGCCTTATCCACTAGATCACGACAGCTAGTTTGATAGAAATTAAATAACATAATTTGTATATGTAATGTTTGAGAGAAAGCTAAGCAAAACCAAAGTGGTGTCTAAAAATTTCACCCTAAATATTAAAGATAAATCGTTTTCTGGTATCGTAACAATTTAATAATGCAGCGAGTTCTCCGTTTATCACGAACGATTTTTTTTAATACTGACTCGACACAGTGACTGCACCATACCAGATGGTAAGCATCGTGCAGTCCAAAAAACGCCAACAACTATCGACAGGCAAGAAAAACCCATCGGTAGTCACGGCGATCATGCCTGCACAAATATCTCTTCACGATACGCTTAAAAGATTCCATATTATAGGACTGACAACATAACAAGTCTGACTCCCACATCGACGCAGCCTTGAGTTTCTTTCGGCGTTTCTTCTCAAGGTAGTCACTTCCGAAACGCTAGTAGATCACCGTTAGGTTCTTTCCCTGATTGACTGCCAAAGTCGAGGTTTGTATCTACAGGGATGCACTTATGTTGCCATCCAACATATAATACCCCCCTCCCCCTCTCTCGCTGGCAGAACACCTTAAGTGCTCACCTCTTTCGCTTGGTGAGGTTGTTCTTCACAACAGAATAAAGTCCATCCGAAAAAAAAAAAAACTTAGAGTTAGGCGCGCCTTTTATGCCAACTAAATTGCAATATTTTAGTACCTAGTCTTACTTTTTACTTACTTTCTAGTCTTAGACTTTGTTGATGTGTTTAGTATCGGGAGGTAGGCAGAGAGGTGAGCGAGTTCCCGGTAGACGGCCGCCGCCCGTGCAGCTGTGGAGTTGTTATTAATTCCTGTTCGTTTATTGCTTCTGTACTATCGCTGCGATGAATGTTCTACTCTGGCTTAACATGGATAAGGCCTTTAGAAAATCCTTGGCTAAAATTAACTGCTGGTATACTAAAGCTAAAAAAATTGACTAGTTAAAACACTGGTCAATCGCATTCAAACTTTATATAGATTAAAATTGTTTTGAAGTTCCGTACCCTACAAAAATAAAATAATGTTCGTTTGTCTGTCAAGACATTTTTTTCGGAGCCGCGTGGAAATATCAAGTTGAAATTATAACTACATACTCTGATCTGCAAATAAGAATGAACTTCTAGTTTAAGTTAGCTCAATCAAAAGATACATTCGTTTTTGTCGTTTTTTTGTCCTTTATGCCATTTTCGTAAGAGAATCAAAACCTTTAGGCTACTTCTCTTTGAACTAGAATCAGGAAATTTATCAAAAAGCAAGATCTTACATTATAATCCGGCTGAACATCTCAGTGTTCGCACTCTCGCCCGGTTTACAGAAAAAAAATCGCAAATCTTAAATACGTGAGCACGTAAAAAATGTTTTTAAAACTTACATAAATAAGTCTTTTAAATCTAGAAAATAACAATTATTTAAATAAATTTACACCTAGTAAGTACGCATATACCAAATATACCAAGATTAAAAATCACTATACAATATCATCCCCGGAAAAATTTGTTTGTATATACTCGGTAGGTTTTTATTTTATAAAATTTTTATTGTAACAAAGAATAATAGTTACAAAAATTCATTTATTTCTTATATAAAAACCTTAGTTCTATACCAAATGCTGGTCTATTTTTACAATAGTTATAAAATATGTTTTATAATAGCTGAACTTTTAGATTCCTTAAACTTTTGCTTTTTATTTATTTTATTACATACACACAGCAAACAGCTTATTGTGATAAGCCGTATGTATTTCCTTGTCTAGTACCCATGGTACAAGCGCAAACTTAATTTGGGACTAGGTCAATGTGTGTAAAACGTTAGTCAATATTATTATTATTATCATTTATTCATTATATATATTATTATTATTATTATTAAAACCGTTTTGACCAACTCGGCTATATATTCTATATTTACATACAAGTGCTTATTGCGTTAAATGAATTTTGAAAATCCAGCTAATAATCCTATAAACTTCAACAAGGAGTACGTCAGCCATATTTGGGTGACGCGACGACGAATGTGTTAAATATAGCATGGCGTGTCCATATTAATCGAAGGGCTGGCGTCGTGTGTGGTCCGGCACAACGCTCGTGAGTATGCTCTCCTTCCCCACGTTCGTTCGACATCACTGCTAAGGTGCTCGACTAGTATCTCTCCCATTTGATTCTTATTAGATTTATATATTAAATATTTTATTATAAAATTTATCATTTTATTACCGTCAACTGAACGTTATTAAACTTTACTTATTAACTAGCCTACGCCTGCGACTTGTTTCGACCTGCGACTCTGTTTCGTTCATCGGAGAGTTACTGATTTGTCGTTGTTGTGACCTCCTGGATCTATTGTTCTTGTTATTTGGGGTCTGTGTTGGGTCTGGACAGCGACAAGATGCCCGGGTGGCAAAGTGCTCCGGGGAATCGAGGATTTTTCTGATAGCGTGGGATGGAGTGCGTGTCGTTTGGGTCATTAGTTTTTTTGTTAATCAGAGACTAGTGAATGTTAAAAATTACTAACGATGGGTTCACTTCGACGCAGTCTTAAGTCTCTTTCGGTTTTTCTTCTCGAGGTAGTCGCTTCCGAAACGCTGGTAGATCACCGTTAGGCTCGTTTTCAACTGGCCGGCCGCCCAAGTCGAGATTCGTATACACAAGGGTGCACTTGCGTAGCCGCCCAACCCATAAAATTAGCATGCTGAGTGCCTTCTGCGTTCGCTCACCAAGCCCGGTTTAGTTGTGAAGGCCTTTCCCGGTTGCACAATACAGTTACTCAGAAAAATAAAAGCCTTACTATGGGATCAAAATGACTTCTATTTAGAGCCATAAAACATAATATTAACAATAAAAAAGTATAAATATTTGTAGATACATGATTTTTATTGTTAATCTTAATGTGTATGCTGTTTGCTGTTTTTACATTTCTAAATAATCGACTCCACGCAGTTTTTTTTAATATTTCTAAATGACAGAATATCACCCCAAACAATTTTAAAATATTAGTAGATAAATTTGTAATTTTACTATCGTCAACTGGACGTCGTTAAAGATAATTTAATAAAGGCTTTTAATAAAAATGTATCCGCAACTATATCTATCTTCAGATCTTATAACATCCTGGTATTCGATTAGGTTTAATTGAGCTTTTACGATCCTAAATATACCGAGGAGATAGATTATAATGAACTAGTTGTGCTCGCGATTTCACCTGCGTGGAAATGAAATATTAAAACTACTAAGCTCTAAAAATAAAAGTTGCATATACTATTTTTTTCAAATATTTAAATAATATATTACTGATAAATTCCACAGGAAACACGTTTGATGACGTCACATGCACGTAATGGAAATAGAATAATACTTACTTATCTATCAATTTTTAATAGGAACATTAGCACATATTTCATAGAGTGAGAAGTAGACAGGAAGCTTCCTTCTTTCCCCTTCTTTTCTTCATCCCTCTCTGTTGTTAATATTCTACGCATTTCAGCCCTTAATAAGAAATAAAAGATCTCCCTGGAGTAAATTTTATACCATATTTCAGCATGTTCAAATTTTATTTTTGCAACAAAAGGCAAGCTATGTTTCTTCTCCAAGGTAAAATCTATCTTTATGTTAATGTCCCTCAAAATTCGTTCAGTCGTTTTGACGTGAAAATGGAACATACAAATGTACTAACAGATACTCTCCGATTTGCAATATTATTAGTAAGGAGAAAGGATAAATACGAATAGACACATTAAATATTGGAAAAGTTGTCAGTTCGTGTTTTACGTAGAAAATGGGATAAAAGGTACGAAATCTGACTAATATTATAACTCAAATATGATTAGAATAAATAAAACACTATACTCTGAACCAGTGGCGTGCACTCCATAGAAGCATAAAAAAGCATTATCTTGCAATACTTGGGTATTTAATACGTATATTGATTTAACATTCGATCCTATTTGGATTTTGAGACCCTTATGCTGATAATTACCAGATTTTAAGTACAAATATTTATTAAAAGTCCAAATTCAATAAAATTATGCTTTTTGTGCTTTATATGGGATGCACGCCACTGCTCTGTACCAAGTGCTACAGTTTCAAAATTATCACCAATCAGGGCTGTTTGCCGAGCGCTCCCGATGTTTACCGTAAGCTCCCGATGTTTATCGAACGCTTCCGATGTTTACCGATCATGATCTACAACCACTAACAATATTTACACAAGGCATTAGACCCACTACGCACTGAGTCCGATTTTAATCCGTCAAAATACAGATCTAGAAAACAACAAATAACAAAAAATGCATTAACCCTTTTGCTATGGTAGGCCTCGCTGCGAAGTGTTTCGCAGGAAACGGAACTCCGTGCTGAAAGTGCGCACATCAAACGCGCGCAGTCGCGCAGCATGAACACGCACCAGCCTTGAGTTTCTTTCGGCGTTTCTTCTAAAGGTAGTCGCTTCCGAAACGCTAGTAGATCACTGTTAGATTTCTTTCCTAGCTGGCCGCCCAAGTTGAGGTTCGTACCCATATGGGTGCCCTTGCTTTGTTACTCAGCACTTGATTAATTTGTATAGGTATTTTCCGGGCAATAGCATTTTGTATAGCCGAAAAGAATTCAAAGTATGATGGATAGCGGATGAGTGAGTATGCGATTATACAAGAAATTCCATGAGTACTTTGAGACATATTCTTACACCTCTTATATTCTTCTTCTTTCTTAGTTTCTTCTTCTTCTTTTTTACGGATTCAGTGCAGACAGTTCAGATGTAGAGCCTAAAGACCCTTAACACGTTTGACTGCCACGGCAATTTTCAGAAATCTGGCCTAAAATGATAATTGGATTTAATAACATTATAATATTAAAAATTCTAATCCTAGTATATAGTTATCATCAATTTTTAATAAATTTTCTGTTCGTGCAAGCCCGCATTGATTTTTTGTTCTATTCCCACAACCTGTCTTCCGATATTAGCACTGATATATTTCGAGTATTATCGTACCTGCAGAAAAATGGCAAGTAAACACATGACGAGATAACTCGTAGTTGGCGTCGTAGAAAAGAATGCAGTCTACGAGTTATCTCGTAGTTGACAGTCAACGTGTTAAGAGATTGACAGAGTTAATTTTGCTGTTGCCATTTCAATGTATACTAGCAGCAGCGTTCCTAGTGTGTAACTTTTGCGTTACTTTTAGCCCATTCTTGTTACTTTAACCAAAATGTTACTTTTTTATCCTGTCTCGGCACAGTGACCACATCACACATGATGGTAAGCATTGGACAGTCAAAAAAAACGACAACGATTATTAACAGTAAAATAAAACCAATCTATAAATGTAAAATATATCGTCACGTTATGCTCATTTTGGGATGAGCAGAGACTGATTCCACTATGTGCTTATGCGTCGTGCTGAACAGCACTAGTACCATATATTTCTATTAGTTGTCATGCGGGTTTCCTCACGATGTTTTCCTTCTCCGGTGAGCATGTGACGCCTGAATCAGAAAATAAAGAATCGCTAAAAAATAATAACATAGAAAAAATATAGAAAACTCTAAAGCATCAAAATCAGTAGATCACCGTAAGTGCAAGTTACTCAATGTGACAGTTACAAATTTTCAAATAACGTTCGATATTCGAACCAGTTCCGTTCGGTTTATGGAATGTTAATTTGAATTTGTTCGTTTACGAAGGTAGTTACGTTTATTGTTTGAATATTGAGTACATTTTGAAGTCTATTATGATCGTTAAGATTTGAATTGTGTTAAACGATTTGTTTGATATATTTATATGTATCTCACGATTGTTTTATTTTCTTATTACTCCATTAATAGCCCCTAAGCCAATGTTCGTTTCTAGCTGAAACAACACATTATGTATTAATGACGTAATTTTTTTAATATAAATGATAATACCATCATGCTATATCTTTTTCAGAGTGAGCAGAGATATATTAGAGCGTCTATCCTTTTTGCGCTTATTTGTCGTGCTCCATGTCAGCTGTAGCGCAGCTGATCACCGTTCTCACAGCACTAGTACATATGACATTTGTATTGTACCATACCGGTTACACTACATACTACGCCGGTTTACACGATGTGTTGCTTCTCCGGTGAACATGTGGAGCCTATGTCCGTACTTCATTTGAAACTTAGAAATACGAACAAATATGAGATATAAGAATATGAGATGGTGAATATGAGATTCGAACTCACGACCATTCGCGTTTCTCCATATGGAAATCAGTCCCTAACCCACAATGCTACAAGTAAATAATAAATACTACGATTCAGTCTCTTTAACCAGGGTGATGATATTAATATAAACTACCCTCAAAGTACACTCAAATAACCCCCATAACGGTAAGCGATGATGTCTGATGTCATGACTACCTTGTTCAGTAATTGAAGGTACATATATATATAAAATATAGTTTCTTTACGGTTGTAGGAAAAAAAAATTAAATAACTTTAAAAAAATCTATTGTTTATTCTATTTGCTTTTCATATTATAGCCATTTACTAAAAAAATGGGACTTAATATGTAAATATGCACAATTGGTTAATTTATTTGAGACTTTTGTACCCTTTCACACATTGTACTTGGAATGAACGTATAGGGTTTTTGATATTTACCGACACAATTAAAATAAATAATATTATATATGAACACGCGCAAATATGAAATAACTCTATTTCAGCCTTTCCCTTGCATTACAGAACCACGCGCACTGGATTGTGGTTCCACAGTTTTACGGTGACTTATATTTCAGCTTGAACTATGAAGTTCTTTAACTCTTACGTTTATCGGGTCATTAGGTTGTGGAATGGTCTTCCGGCGAGCGTGTTCCCTTCGTCATACGATATTGAGTTGTTTAAGCGAAGCGTGAAGATATAATTGTGTAGGCCAGCATGACCACGGCAATTAAATTGAATATTATGTTATTATAGTAAAAATTATATAGTTGTTATAGGAAAGAAACATGGAGCAAAAATAGAATACGTATGAATGTATGTGGGCAGGTATTTCTTCATCTTTAAGTAATTTATTCAGAACTTATTTATTGTAAGGGCATGCAATGCTTTTATGCATCTATGGCATGAACGCTACTGGATGCAGTCACTATGACGAGTCAGAATAAAAAAACACACAATGTTACACAATGAAGAGTGTTCTCAGGAGCTACACTCTTTAATTCCACCAGTTCCATTTCACCATAAAATCACTAGACACCATCTACGTGTACATTTACAGAACAGCTAAGTGGTGGAATATGCTTCTCTTCTTTTTTTATAAAATATACGCGGACGCTTGACCTCAATCACACCTGGTGGAAGGTGAAGATGAGTCCGATGATGAACCGCGTCCGCCCAACAAGAGCCTATTCACTCTTCTCTTAAAGACTCCCAGGTCATAAGATCGCGGAAATATGGCCGTTGGAAGCATATTCCACTCCTTAGCCGTTCGCATGATGAATTTAGAAGCGAATCTGTTCGCGGGGATATAAGGAACATCCACCACATACGGATGGCATCCGACACGATGTCTTGTGGTTTTATGAAATGGAGCTGATGGAATCAAAGAATGCAGTTCCTGAGAACACTCTCCATTGTGCAACAGGTAAAAGACTGCGAGGCAGGCAACTCTACGTCGATGCTCAATATTCTGCATTTTAATATCCATCAGAGAGTCATAGCCAACAAGTCTACGAGCTATAATTAGGTCTAGTGTTCCACAGTATATGCCACCTTATACTCTTTTTAATGGACAATCAAGTCCGTCGACATTTGAGGAGCTTAATTTCAAAACCCACTATAATATATTTTTTCAAATCCCATAAATTTATAAAAGCTTATAATTAATCTTTGACTTAACAATCACATTCTTATAAGCTATTTAAATTATTATTCTACAGTGAAAAAGCAGAAAAGGAAAAAATATATATATAATATTTGCTTTGATAAAAACATTTCAAATTACTATTAGGACTATTAAGTAATTTTGTACGAAAATCCTTTTAGCGGGTTTTGAAATTAGACACCTCATATATCGTAATAGAATTTCGTGTTTTTATATACGTGAAATTTTTGCTAAATTAAAAATATCCAAATATTATTCAAGACTGATTTCTAAGAGTTATGCGAGAAATATTAATGTGAACGCAACCGGGTGTTTCTGCTAGTATTAATATGAAACTCTGCGATGATGTATGTTTGTTAGTAAATCTGTCAATAGAGATCGTAAGTCACAGTAAGTGCCCGCGAGTCGACATCTCGAGCTGTGCTGTTCAAACGCATGCTAAAAATAATCTAAGTGCCCTCTTTGTCGGCCTCTTAGGCTCAATTGTGGCAGTTTTGTCGAAATTCCAGGTTCAATCCTAAGCTTTAATCTTTTTGTCACAAAAAAAAATTGTCGTGTCACAATGCTAGTTACATTACTCCTCCGAAACGGCTTTACCGATTTTTACCAAATTTTATATGCATATTCAGTAGGTTTGAGAATCGGCTACTACCTTTTTTTCATACCCCTATGTGATAAGGGTTGTTCGCCCTCAACATTTTTCTTTAATTTTTAATTTTATCCTTACACATAAGTTATTTTTTGTCTACACTAGAAATTACCTAGAAATAACTTACATGGCAAAACTACGTTTGCCGGATCAGCTAGTTTTCTTATAATCTTACATATGTACAGTATGTTTTTAAAACCCTACACAAAAGCTGTATTCACTTTGCGCTTATATGTCATGCCCAGCGTGACCAGTAGCGCAGCTGATCGCCGCTCTCACGGCACTAGTATACATGACATTACTATTAGATGCCTTGCGAGTTTCCTTGCGACATTTTACGTCACCGTTGAGCATGTGGTGCCAAAATCCATACGTAATCTAGAAAAATCCTGAGATACGTGTCGGGATTCGAACTTACGAATTCGCTTTAATGCGCATGAAAACCGATTCATTATCTATTAGGCTAATACAACCACTGTACGTATTTCTGCTTACCCCGTAAGGAATACACCGTGACGATATATTATTATTTTAAGCCCTTTTATTTTGGTAACGCAGAGGGAATCCCTGACGGACTCAGCGAGTGGTGAGGGCGGCCCCCGGTGTGTCAGACTTGCACCGACTAAAATCCGCGGAGTGTTCCTTCTTCCCGTCAGACTGGGGCCGGAGATACAGTGTTATCCTCTTCTCCGATCCTCGGCGACATCTGGCCTTTTGTTATAGACCGCACCTCTACGTTGCGAGGAGTGGTGTAAAGAGCCATCTCTCGCTGACCTCAATTTCTTGGAGCTGTGTGCGGGAACACGTCACATACCGCTCTCACCTGGATAAGTTGGGCGGCGCGCTCCCTTAAGCGCACCATCCAATTATTTTAAGTCCTGACCGACTTGAAAAAGACATATTGGTGGCCCAATAACAAACTAAAAGACATCAGAATAAAAAACTATTCGTGAATATTAAAAAGTTGTTGTCACATAAAATTGAAGGAATTGACTTATTTTACATGCGATATAAGATTGGATTACTTATAAAAACAGTTTAAAAACTAATAAAACGATTTCATTGATAAACGGTGTTTGGAATCAACGGGGGTAATGACCTGTTCAACGTCATGACCTACTTGCATGACACTTTGCTTTCCTTTTTCCTTTCCATGATCCATGCACGCCCTCTGTGTTACCATATAGGATTTAAATTATTATTTGTATTCTTTAACCGCTTACCAGTGGAATCCCATTACAGGAATTTCTACAGACATAGATTTGAGCACTAATTTTTTAAATCAAGGTTTAGAAAAACCTGATTTTCTCTAAACCTAATTGGAATTTTATATAATTCCATTTAGTTTTATCAACAAAATATATTTCTTTGTGTAATTTCTTACACTACATTTGACTTTGAATTGCATTTCAACTGTTCTATGAGAAATAATATGGGCTACGTTAGTGACGTGCATAGGGTACTTAGACAGAGTAGGCAGATTCACATAGTTAATATGTATATCATATAATGATGATAAATATTATATTACCTTCATAGAGAAGGTAGCTGGCATAAGAATAGAATATATATTAATATAAAAGTGTTACTTATTTATGTTTAAACTAGCTGTCCCGGCAGACCTTGTTCTGCCCTATTTTTCTAAAACAAAGTCATATTGTTTTTTTTAATGTTAATAGCTTCCCCGACAGATTTTTTGAAAATTGTTTAAAAGAACCTGGCCTTAATGGTATATGTATAAAAATTGACAAATTTGACATTAATATTTATACGTCAATCAATTGTTTTGCCTTCCCGGAACCCGTGCACTGACATTTAAACTTTATGGTATGGTGTTAAAGTTCAAATTGACTTTAAAATATTATTACGAATTTTTTGTATGAGAATATAGAAAAGTGTTGTTTTTAGACTTTTTCAGACAATTCTTTTAATTTTTCTCTCCGTAATAACCTTCCCCATACTTCAACAAACACAACAAAAAAGAATCGGCTTAGTGGTTCTCGAGTTTCGCGCTTATCAAGACATAGCTGATCCGGCAAACGTAGTTTTGCTATATAAGTTATTGTAATATCTTCTATGATGTTCATTGAAATTAAGTGATGTCAAAGACAATTTTGTTCATAATTAAATACACAACCGAACACAACCGAACACAACCGAACACAACCGAACACAACCGAACACAACCGAACACAACCGAACACAACCGAACACAACCGAACACAACCGAACACAACCGAACACAACCGAACACAACACAACACAACACAACACAACACAACACAACACAACACAACACAACACAACACAACCGAACACAACACAACACAACCGAACACAACCGAACACAACCGAACACAACCGAACACAACCGAACACAACCGAACACAACCGAACACAACCGAACACAACCGAACACAACCGAACACAACCGAACACAACCGAACACAACCGAACACAACCGAACAGAACCGAACATAACCGAACACAACCGAACACAACACAACACAACCGGATACAACCGAACAAAACCGAACACAACCGAACACAATCGAACACAACCGAACACAACACAACCGAACAAAACCGAATACAACCGAACCTAACCGAACACAACACAACCGAACCTAACCGAACACAACCGAACACAACCTAACATAACTGAACACAACCGAACACAACCGAACACAACCGAATAGAACCGAACACAACCGAACACAACCGAACACAACCGAACACAACCGAACACAACCGAACACAACCGAACACAACCGAACACAGCCGAACACAACCCAACACAACCGAACACAACCGAACAAAACCGAACACAACCGAACACAACCGAACAAAACCGAATAGAACCGAACAAAACCGAATAGAACCGAACACAACCGAACACAACCGAACACAACCGAACACAACCGAACACAACCGAACACAACCGAACACAACCGAACACAACCGAACACAACTGAACATAACCGAACACAACCGAACACAGCCGAACACAACCGAACACAACCGAACAAAACCGAACAAAACCGAACACAACCGAACAGAACCGAACACAACCGAACACAACCGTACACAACGGAACATAACCGAACACAACCGAACACAACCGAACACAACCGAACATAACCGAACACAACTGAACATAACCGAACACAACCAAACACAACCGAACACAACCGAATACAACCGAACACAACCGAACACAACCGAACACAACCGAACACAACCGAACACAACACAACACAACCGAACACAACACAACACAACCGAACACAACACAACACAACCGAACACAACACAACACAACCGAACATAACCGAACACAACCGAACACAACACAACACAACACAACCGAACACAACCGAACACAACACAACACAACCGAACATAACCGAACACGACCGAACACAACACAACACAACACAACACAACACAAAAAAGTGTTAAAGTTCAAATTGACTTTAAAATATTATTACGAATTTTTTGTATGAGAATATAGAAAAGTGTTGTTTTTAGAATTTTTCAGACAATTTTTTATTTTTTCTCTCCGTAATAACCTTCCCCATACTTCAACAAACACAACAAAAAAGAAATCAGTCAAATCGGTTTAGTCGTTCTCGAGTTTCGCGCTTATCAAGACATAGCTGATCCGGCAAACGTAGTTTTGCTATATAAGTTATTGTACTATCTTCTATGATGTTCATTGAAATTAAGTGATGTCAAAGACAATATTGTTCATAATTAAATACTCTTAATCAACAAAATATTTATTTGGATAAAGATTAATATTATTACGTTGATACAACTCTTAATGCATTAATTTCGACCAAATATGTTTACTATAAAAACGGTTCTAGTGACTTAATCTTAAAAGATAGACATATACTGTCGCACATTTTTTTAGACCATTTCAAGAGGAATAATTCTTTCATACATATATTTTTGGTATCTTGTACCGTTTTCGCAGCGCACGCAATGGAAGCCTTCAAGGATGAATAATTTTCCCCGTTTTTTTCACATTTTCCATTATTTCTTCGCTCCTAATAGTTGCATCGTGATGTTATATAGCCTAAAGCCTTCCTCGATAAATAGTCTATTTAACACAAAAAGAATTTTTCAATTCGAACCAGTAGTTCCTGAGATTCGCGCGTTCAAACAAACAAACAAACAAACAAACAAACTCTTCAGCTTTATAATATTAGTATAGATTAAAGCAGTTCTTTCTAGACTTATTTATCGTAAGGGCATGCAATGCTTTCATGCATGAATGGAATGAACGCTACTGGGCTACGTAATACGTGTATATTATATTGACTTATCGTGTCCTGTAATGGGACGCGTTAACAGACATTGGGCTAACTCACAAGGAGAACATAAATAAACTAATATAAACACCGAGTAATGTCTTCAAAGTTTCTTTTGCCCCTTTACGGCACGGAATCCTGAAAAGAGAATTTAAACAGATTATAACTTAGAGATAGACTATTAGTATATTCCTATGAACCCCCTTTTAATATATCATGCGACACATATAATTGCCGTCCAATTAGCAGTTCCCCCATAAATCACCGCACATTTATCTTGAGACGAAACAAATGGAGCGAACGAATAGCTCACCGAAATAGAATGGTTAATAACTCGCTAATTATTGAGGAATTTATGGTTTAGGCGTGCATGGGTTTGCGGTTGCGCTTGCTGCTCGGTTATTCCAAGTTCCGAATCTATGGTGGTGGGGCGATTGCCCGTACTGGGTCGTGAACACAGTACACAAGTGTAAAGACCGTCATAGTGACTCGGTTTGACCTGTCGCGTTTCCGAATTAGTTTGTGTACGCCCAGTAACTCATATACCTACGTAAATACTAGCTTGTTACGCGTTTCTGTCTGCATTGAAATTAAATAAAATATAACCTTATTGTTTTGGTGGTAAGGCGATTTACGGAACTGGGTCACGACTAGTGATGAAAATTCCCGTGAATTTTCCCAAAGTGCCCAGCACTTCCGGGAACATTTCTTATATTCCCGGGAATATTCCCAAGAAAGTTTTGGGCACTTTGGGAAAATTCCCGGGTATTTTCATCACTAGTCACGACCAGAGTACACAAGTGTAATCACCGTCATAGTGACTCGCGTTGGCCTGTTTCATTTCGGGATCAGCTTGTGTATATACACAATGATAAATGAATGAAATGATAGGTATATACCTAGCGACCTTCAGTCGTGGTATATGTGGGCCGACATGACGTCGGAGAGTAACAATGGATTTTCGCCCTTTGATGGTCGCTTTCGTTTTTTGACTACACTACTTATCATCAGGTGCATTGTAGTCACTTAGTCGAGCCAGTGTAAAAAAAGTTCCGGGTTTGATATTTGATATTAAACAGGTTTTCTATTTATCCATGCGTGAGAACTCGAGTTGTAAGATCATATCATGGCATGTACCTCTGAATTTTTCTAGATTAAGTACGGATTACTACGATGCTGATACTATGAGTGCTGTGTGCCGGGAGTATTGAATTTATCAAAAACAAAGAGGGTAGAGGAAGTAACTTCCCGCCCCCGACGAAGACTCCGCGGCGCGTCAGTCTGCTCGTAACCGTGATCTGTGTAAGTGGTCGAAACGTCGAGCCATAATTAAAAGTAAGTTAACTTGTGTATGGGACTTGTTAAAGTCTTTATAATCAGAATAAATAAGTTACAACAAAATGAATGGAGAGGATGAACGATGAAATGATGACAGAAAGATGTACAATGTAAATGTGAGAGGAAGTAAGAGCCCAGGGTCGACCGAGACTCACCTACACAGAGCATATAAAAAGAGTTCTGATTGAGGTAAATGTCAATTTACACGCACTAGTTTCAACACGCACTAGTTTCATTCCACGACACCGGCGGCGCCGAAGAAAGATAGTTCAGTCAACTGCTGCTAACCGATGCGTTCTCGCACCGAGGCGCAGTTCTACTCCGACGCAGCCTTGAGTTTCTTTCGGAGTTTCTTCTCAAGGTAGTCACTTCCGAAAGGCTGGTAGAACACCCGTAGGGTTAGTACTTTATTTGGCTGGCGGTCCAAGTCGAGGTTCGTACCCACAGGGATGCCCTTGCATTGCCACCCAACCCATAAACTCGCTGGCTGAGCACCTTCTGTGCTCGCCCCCTAAGCCCGGTTGAACTGAAAATGCCTTTCCCGGCAATCAGTAGTCAGTCCGCTTCAAAAAAAGGTTAATGTCAAAAGTACGCGAAATCAGCGAGAGTGCACGAAAAGGCCAATTAATATTACGGAAGCGAAAAAAGTTTGTAAGAATATAGAAAAGGAGCGTTTCATCCTCTCTGTTTACCCTATTATGGATTCGTCGTAATTATAGATAAAATAAAACAACAAAATCATTAATAAAACCATGATATAATTTACTCTTTAGACAATTACAAGATAACACAAACGTAATTAATAATTACATAATATAATATAATTAATTCAATAAATTATTTACAGTAATGAAAACAAAGTGGAAGGTGATAATTGCGTGACTAAGAACTAGTGACATTTAATATTTATTATTTATAATTAATAACTAGTTTTAGTTTGCGGTTTCTTCTGTGTTGGCGTAAGTAAAACTGTAATGTGTTCCCTGAGCGTCTGGATGAATTTGGCTTCCCAGGCCCGGATGGAGTAATCAGAGGGACACCCCGAGGATTTGTAGTCAGTAGGAGTCTGACACACCGGGGTCGCTGCCCTCACAGAGTCCCTGATGGTCCTATGCATGACTTTCCCCCGGGATACAAAAAAAAAGAAAAATTGTAATGTCTAATTCAAGAGATCACTGGTATGACTCGGATTCTCAAAATTGTCTCTAATTTTAAGGTTTCTAACATTAATTTAGGCATGTAAACATCAGAATTACTAAACTAGTAAATTTTGCTATTAAATTTATTTACAATATTTTAATACATATTGAACATTTCATGAAGTTCGGGCCCGGATCTTGAAATATTTCGAGGTGGGGCTGAAACTATTTTCTAAGATCCATTTCCTTCTCCCTTTCCAAGTTTTTCTTTGTTTCTCCAAAATATATAGATTAATCCAATAGAAAAATGTTTACTGCACAATTTTTAGAGATTTCGCGCTCAATAATTTTGTGGAAATGGAAATATTATTTATCGAATAAAAAGCGAAATATTCACGATAAACTATATTTGCACAACTTCAGACGAGGTAATGATATCTTATGAGACTTTTGAGTTGACTTTGAAAACGTCAAACAAAAAGCTTCTATTTTTCAGCCAATATTTTATGTAGAGATTGACTCATTTTAGTAGACATACTATTCAGTGGGTTTGCTAAGTGATGTGCTCGTCTGCCGCTCCTGGAGCGGGGCCCTGTTTGCCCCACCCCTAGATCCGGGTCTGACGAACTTTTATATTTTAATCCTAAGTTTAGTTATATTTACAATTTTAAATCAACTTAAAAGCTATTTGGTTAGTTAATCGCATCTTTATTTTACATAAATAAGAACATTGAAATTCTTAAGATATAATAATAATATATTTATTTAATGGTATCGTCTCGCTATATCCCTTACTGATTGAGCAGACACATATTAGTGGCTGTATCCACTTGAACTTATATGTCGTGCCCAACGTGACCAGTAGCGCAGCTGATCGCCGTTCACACAGCACCAGTACAAGACATTTCTATTCGATGCCATGGGGGTTCCTCACGATGTTTTCTTCACCGGTAAGCATTTGGTGGCGTAAATACGTACGTAATCTGGAAAAACCCAGAGCTACGTAACGAGATTATAACCTATGACCATTCATCTTACCGCGTATGGAAAACGGACCCTTAATCATTAGATCTGCATAGCCACTGTATATCTTAGGGTATCTTAATATATAGTGTTTTTTTACGTTGACAGTTTGGGGGATATTTCTTAACTAAAACAGCGGTTTGTAACAATAAATGAAATCTAGTTTAACCCTTTAACGCCCAAATGCACAAAAATTTGAAGTTGAACGTAGGCTAGTATTATTTATAGAAAGAATGGTGCACGAGACTCTGCTCAACAAATGCATCGATAAATTTTATGTCAACCAAAAAAATACGGATTTGACACAAAAGTTACGTGGAGTTTGCAAATCACGTAAAAACGCCATTTATCGCTATTTTTTATATCAATAATGGCGAAAAATTAATGTTATTATGACATGATTTTTAAGTACAATTATTGCGTGCACGCTTTTAACCCTTTTCAAGACAGAGAAGTATCATTATTAAAACTTCTATTGAAAGATTTTTTTTTCACGGTTCTATATGTACCATTCGAAAGAGTGATGTCAAGTAGGTAAAAAAATATTGAGCAGAGTTGCGTGCACCATTTTTTCTATAAATAATACTATTCTACATTTTACCTCAAATTTTTGTGCATTTTGGCGTTATAGGGTTAATCTTATATAAAACGTTACTTATATGAAGCCGTTTAGTTCGACCTTAATGTTGATTTACATATAACAGTTGTTAAAACTGGATATTGTTTCCGCCGGGCAGTAGACAGAAATCTGCTGCCAAAGGAAAAGAAGGACGCTTCGCAAACCCACCCCTCGCAGAGATGTAGCCTGATCAAGCCCGAGCGTCTGGAAGAATCTGGATCGCCAGGCCTGGGTGGAGTGATTTAAAGAATACTCCGGGGGTTTAAGTAAGTAGGAGTCTGACACACCGGGGTCGCTGCCCTCACAGCGGATCTGACGGTTCTTTATAGGTTTTTAGCCCAGGGTACTTAAGAAAATCGGATAATGTTTCCGTACAAAACAATAAGTAATATTTAAGGCTAAGTATAGTTTTATATAAGCTTAAATTAGATTACATTTTTTGATACAAACTGCTTTCATTTACATAAAATCTGTATTACTCTCTCGTCGCTATAATAGGTACATACTACATCTGTAGTAGGTAATCTATAACCGCTGTTAAAATATTTTTAATATATTCACATTTTGTAATTATAATTTATAATTACCAGAAACGGTGACTAAACTTTTATTACAACAATAAATACTTTAATACTACATCTATTTATTTACAAAAGGAACATTTTGTTTTATTTTAAACTTTGATAGTCTCAATAAGGCTTTTGTAATTATAAATAAAATTAGTTAATATGAAACAATTTTGATTTTACATTACTTATAAAATTTTATTACTACGTACTAATTTCACGTGACAACTAGTTTATATAATCTATTTATTTTGAGTCAAATGAAATTTAAAATATCTGTTCAGTATTTCATAATTTATTGAAACAAAAAAAGAGGATCTTTATAAACAATGATGTCATATTGCAACGAAAATTACACCCAATCATTTAATAATAAAAAAATTGAATGGTTAAGTTGAAAAAATCTTTAAGTCAAAACTTTGTGATTTGTCTGAATTTTTTTAAACGTACTATCATTAAGAATTCGTATTACATTTACAAATAGATTGGCCAATATTATAAAACAATTTTAAAATTGTAAAAATTTGTTGATTGTTTTCAAAACCCTAAACAATTGTGATAAATTTTAACATTATTTTGTAACTTATGTAAATTTTGTAAAAAAGAAAATAGACTTATTAATTTAACAGTTCTTCCAGGTTTTATACAAATTACATTTAAAAGAAACAGTAATAGTTTTGATGTATAAGATATAGACAGACAACACTATATTAAAAAAAAATACAAGTAAATTAATAGGAAGTAAATTAAGTGGTTCAACCAATTTTAAAAAAATGTCATTCAATTAAAAATTTAATTCTGGAAAATAAAGTTTACTTTAAAAACACGCCTCGGGCAATTCATAGAACAATCGTTGATTCCTCAATAGTTTTTCTGCTTTTTCACATAGATCATTGTTTAGATTACTTGTTTCTCGTGAACCACCTTATTATTTAAAATTATACAATTACTAATTGTTTTGATAATCGATTGTTTTTTTTATAGACAACATCAATTACTACGACAATCTTTGTATTCATCACTATTTATTTTTACCTTTAGCCGTTTTTTTTCATTACTATAATAATTTTTATCCAAATGCCTAATTTCTTTGGCGTGAAATAACATTTTTTTTAGTTATTTGCCCTTAAATATATTTTCAAACAAATCTAAGGAACTACCAAAACACTCGATTATTATTTACGATTACGAAAACAATAAATATTTTCACTGTTTCGGGCCCGGCAGTATGTGTTTATTGCTCTTAGTTATGTTTTATATCAATTTAAGTTATGAAACATGAATCTTTCATCCTTGTCTAACTTAAGTAACATTTATCTCTTCATCTTCGTCGCTCTCGGTTACCGTGCTGTGGTTGTAAAGACCTTGAGCCATCAGCTGCATCGCTAGGGGATTCCGTTGCCCCGACGCCTTCTTGATCTTGGCCCGTTTGTTCTGGAACCAGATCTTGATTTGAGCCTCAGCGAGTCCAAGCTCCGCGGCCAGGCTCTGCCTTCTTCTCTCCGTCAGGTAACGGTTTTCAACGAACTCATGCTGTGGACAAAAATCTTCTTTTACCAATTTGCGAAGGGGTTGTTTGTTATTTCTAGATAAAAATAAAGCACATTAGCAACTGCTATCAGAAACGCATTAGGTACTGGTTACATCTATTCGAGACAAACACTTTTTTTTGTATTAATTTTGAGGAAATTCTCATTGTGTCTAATAGAAATGTCATGTATGCTAGTGCTGTGAGAACGGCGATCAGCTGCTCTACTGGTCACGTTGGGTACGACATATAAGCGCAAAGAGGAAACAGCCATCACACCCCGATATATCCCTTTCGGAGTGAGCAGAGATACATTAATGGCTGTATCCACTTTTGAGCCTCTCTGTCGTACCTAACGTGACCAGTAGCGCAGCTGATCGCCGTTCTCACAGCACTAGTACACATGACATTTCTATTAGATGCCTTGTAGGTTTCCTCACGATGTTTTCCTTACCGGTGAACATGTGCTGCCTAAATCCGTACTTATTCTAGAAAAACCCAAAGGCACGTGCCAAGATGCCGCTCCCACGCGTGGATACCTATTCCTTAAAACACCACAACCACTAATAATAATACAATAAATAATATCTAATATTATAAAAACAGAAGCAAATTGAAAACGTCTCATTGGAAACATTTTAGAAGAGTGTATAATAATTTAAATTATAAACAACACCTTAAGTCTAGCAAGTTGTGCAGCACTGAATGCTGTTCTAGGTCTCTTCTCTTCTGGGTTCATCTTCTTCTTGGCCCGTCTACTTCTAGGACCTGAGGACAAAAAGTCAATAATCAATCGCGATTTCATCTACTTAAATATTAACGGAATTGGAATGTTGAGATAAAGAGCTCAAATTCATTAAATTTTCTGTAAATTTAAAAATTGATTTTTACACTGTCTTTACAAAGTGACTACAGTATACATGATGGTAAGTACAGTGTAAAAGAGAGACATTATTCGAAAAAATGAAATGAAATGTATTTATTACGCCACAAACTAAGAAAAAACTAGAAATTTAAATACAGTAACAGAAACAAAAGAAAAATACAAAAACATATAAACTGGGGCCTTCATCAGCTTAAAGCCACAGAGGAAGTCTGCAGCGCTGATTTTCGTGAAAGGCCCCGGTCGTGTTATTTCATCAATAACTTTTTAATTCATATAGAATAAGTGGTCTTAATATATGTAATATTCCTCACGAGACATACAAAGAATTGTGCATTTATATGTACTCAAATATATTAACAAGCAACTAGCAAAGCTCCTTCTCGGTTCTGCTTGGTGGAGCCACTTTCCTTCTCTTTTGACGAATCAAAAGTGATAGGAGTTAGGCCTATTTGATTTTTTTTACACTGGCTCGATATAGTAGCTTTCGTTTTTGGACTGCATTGTACTAACTACTGTAGTTAGTACAATGCAGTCCAAAAACGAAAGCGACCATCAAAGGATGAAAATCCATTGACAGTCTCCGACGTTATATCGGCCCACATATACCACGATTGAAGGTCTCTAGGTATATGAGTTACTGGATATACACAAGCTGATCCCGGAACGCGACAGGTCATAGCGAATCACTATGACGGTGATTACACTTTTGTACTGTGGTCATGATCTAATTCGGAAAATCGCCCTACCACCAAAACAATAAGGTTATATTTTATTTTATTTCAATCCAGACAGAAACGCGTTACAAGCTAGTATTTACTCTATAGTAGACTGTAAATTTCATTACAAGCAATTATATTTGTTACGCCAATTGAAGCACCCCGTATCGTTTAATTAGAGCATGCTACTATACAACACCCCGTATATAACAAATATAGAGTCTAAACTAGAGATGTCACGAATATTCGGCAACTATTCGGTATTCGTCCTATTCGGCCACTTTTTTTGCTATTCGGTATTCGGCCGAATAATTCGTACTATTCGGCCAAATACCGAATACCAAATCATGTAAAAAGGACACGTTATATTACTCAAAGTTATGTATTTATTTCCAAATTACAACACTTTAGTAATTAAAATTGATCAGTGGTAAGTTGTGATGGATAAAAACAAGCTTTTCAGCATTTTTTGGTAGCAAACGATTACGCTTTTTATCATAAATGTTACCAGTCTCAGAAAATAACCTTTTACTAAACACGCTACTTCCAGGAATATTCGGCGCTTCGGGCGACAGCGTTGCCGAATATTCGGTATTCGGTATTCGGCCAATTCACTATTCGTGGCATCACTAATCTAAACCACACGGATATTTGTTCATAAATACATTATTGCAGTTAATGAACCCTTTAGCGGTTTGTTTTGTGATCAATATGGGTTTGATGGAAGAATACGGAACTCTAGACCCGGCTAGCAGCGATTTGAAGGACAACCGAAGGGTTTTTAGTCAGTAGGAGCAGTGACATCGAGACTGAGTGAGTGCATAGTGTACTTGGAGAGGGTAGGCCGAACTCGCGTTATTAATTTGTATTTTATATTATGGTAGTAACTATTATATTGCTTCCATAGGAAAGACAGATGGCATGAATATAGAATAGATACGAATATAAATGGTTCCTTTTTTTGTTTAACTTTAAACAATTTATTCCAGACTTATTTATCGTAAAAGCATGCAATGCTTTAATGCATCTATGGAATGAACGCTGCTGAGTAGGAGTTGAGACATTGGAGTCGCTGCTTTCACTGCAGGCATGATATATGCATGAGTTTCTTTTGAGATACATTTTACTATTCTGGCATGATAAAGTGTCTACAGTGCAACCGATGGTAAGTACAGTGTAGTCCAAGAATGAGAGGAATTACCAATGGACGAAAACCCATTGACTGTCTCCGTCGTCATGTCGGCTCACATATACCGCAATTGAAGGTTCTAGGTATATGAGCTATGATCCTAAAACGCGACAGGCCAAAGCGAGTCACTATGACGGTCTTCACACTCGTGTATTTTGGTCACTACCCAGTTTGGGCAATCGCAGTACCGCCACATGACCAAAATAGGGTTAAATACAGATAGTTATATCACATTTTATTTTAGAAATTTTACTTTCTTTCATTATGGCCTAAATATGACGTTTTTGCTAACTCACCTAATTTTTCTAGTTTTTTGTCTGTTTGGGAGAAATCGAAAGTAAATAATATTTATGTATTATCGCATTATTTCCCTTTTGGGGTGAGCAGAGATACATTAGTAGTTGTAACCACTTTCCGATTATATGTCGTGTATAATATTTGTATCTACATGTGAAACGCAGCGCAGCTGTTCGTCATTATCACAGCACTAGCACATATGACATTTCTATTAGATGCCATACGGGCTTCCTCACGATCTTTTCCTTCACCGGTGAGCATGTGATGCCTAAATCCGTACTTGATTTGGCAAAACCCAGTGGTACTAGCCGGGATTCGAAATTACGAGCATTCGCGTCGCTACGCATGAAATCCGGTCTATATTCCGCTAGATCACCACAGGTACTGTTTGAAGTAACAGTTTTTAATGTAATTTTTGGATGAACCAGAGCAGCTTGCTCAGATTGCTCTCGCAATCGATAGTTTGAGTATCCCTAATAAATACGTTTTCAGATTAAAGTTATTTTGTATCCACATCCCTTTTATAAATAGATCAATGGGGTGCGACATGCTTCCATCCTAGACTGGGGCCCTCCCATAACCTAATTAAGGTCAATAGAATGTCCCCTAATTGAATAACTGTTTTTATTGGCCATGACGCTACGCCGCCATATTTGTTTCCCGTACAAAATGGCAGTTAATTTATTTCCTAACAACTGGTAACTGACAGTCATGACCATTCATTTAGGGGTTTATAATAATACTAGATCTAACTCGGGTTTGTCTGTTAAAAATCCATTATTTTTGTCAAAATACTAATTTTTAATTTCTAACCAAAAAATCTAAATATATGCCTATGATGGCGTAGTAGATTACAGTGGCGTGCATAAGGTATTTGGAGAGGGTAGGCAGATTCACATAATTAATGTGAATATTATATAATGATAATAAATAGTATTACTTTCATAGGAAAGATAGATGGCGTGAAAATAGAATAGATATGAATATAAAGTGTTCCTTTTTTTGTTTAAACTAAACCAATTTATTCCAGACTTATTTATCGTAAAGGCATGCGATGCTTTCATGCATATATGGAATGAACGCTACTGGTAGATTATGAACCTGTATCCATGCGTGGAATCATGTGTGGTCGTAGTAGATCGTATAAGCGCAAAGTAGATACACTAATGTATATCTGCTCCCCACGAAAGGGATATATTGTGAAGATATATATTTATTATAAAAATTTTGAAGCTCCTATTTCACCCCCTTAGAGTTTGAATAGCAAAAAACGCACTCATAGTGGGTACAATTTTATTTTATGTAAACATTTGATATTTCTCGCTTCAGTATATTAGGCTTTGCTATAATACGCCATTCGGGATAAGTCTTTGTATATACAAATTACAGTAGAAACAAAAAGATAAAACTGGAATCAAATCTCCGACGCTAAGCATTATTAATTGCGCTGGATTTTGTTTATGCAAATAAACAAGCCATTTTAAATCACTAGTAATCAGCATTTAGAGATCTAGACCGTTTCGCGTGCGATCCCGGAGCAATAAATCCACACGGTGTTGCCATGTACAGAATAATTCCTGAACACTGAGGACTTGGAAACGCCAATACACTTCCTGAACTTGCATATTTCATTTATTTGGCATATAACATAAAACAGAATAATAGGTTAATCAAGGCAGAAAACAGTATAATCAAATACCCTCTACTGTTATGACGTGACAAAGAGAAGCTAGATCAGCATATGCTAGGTGGTGGCTTGAGCTGACCAGCGCTGATTTTCAGCTGACAACTATTTGTTTTGCCAAGGCGCAGAAAACAGCGAACGGACGAACGAACAAAAACAAAGAAAACAGCAAATCTAGAATTTAAAAAGAAAGAATGAATTCCACAAAAATAGTGTAAAATAGGAAGGGAGGCTATTTATTGCGTTGCAGTGGGACGAAACAGGCTAATTTAAATAATTTTAAATTTCAGGAAAATATATTTTTTAACAAGCAACACCAAGCAGTAGCCGCGTAGAATGAGTACAAACATTTCACGTCACCACGGTACTATTTATTAAACATTCTAACAAAGGATTTAACACTTTAACTCTAACATCGTAAGACTTAGATTAGATCTGAAAACAGATTAATTTACTTCCTTTACATTATTCTGCCTTTAAATATAAAATCAAATTTTTGTATTACAATTAAGTTAGCGATTTTTTTTATTCATGCTAGAGAAAGGCAAAGATTTTTACACATACAGACATTTCACTATATACATACAGTTTAATTTATGTTTGTTATTTTTTGTGGAATTTGGATGTTTATTTGTCTATTTGTGTATTTTTTATAATCTATACATTGAAGTTTCCCTGAAAATATTATAAAATAAAAATGAAACCATTAAATATGATATTGAATTAATTAATAAAATAACTTATATAGTTCTGAGTTCCTATTTTAATATGAGATAATTTATTTGTACAAATTAGCAAAGATATTTTAATAAAAAAAAAAATGTAAAAATCACAAATTTTATCAGTTAAGTTTAAGTCAAGTCTCAAGAATTTAAGTTTAAGTAAACACTGGCGATGGAATGTCTAGTCTTATATGAATTAGATCATTTCTGAAATAAAAATATTAGTACTATAACAAATATTAATCTGTTTGTTTATATTAATTAGCAGTAAAATATATTTTATAATTACTGAGTTTTTACATCGTTTAAACCTTTTATTTTGGAACCCGAAGGAAAACCCTTCATAGGGCCATCAAAGCAGCCGTGAGGGCGACTGCTACTGGCTAAAAACTATCGTGGTAATCCTCAACAGTTGAGCCAGGGAATCCGTGTTCCTTCAATGACACTGTTCAAATATTTGCTTAGTTAAAACCCACCTAATATAGTCGTATTATATGTCATAGTATCTTGTTTCCCAAAGGCAAAGATTTTTAATAATACAGTCATAAATCTCTGTCGGAATTAATAATTACATTGATAAATAAAAAGTATTTGTAGACGCGTTAGCTATGAAACAATGATACTAATAACGTTTGCAAACGAATTTGAATTTAATCCCTACAAAAATAGAACAGGAAACGGCGTAGAACACAAATCTTTTTGGCCATTACAGAAAAAAATTACGCACCGAAAATACTGCATCTTAAACGAAATAGCACTTTAAAACATTGCAATTAAAGTCCTATTTTCTACAATAAAACGCGGTATACGGCTCACGAAGTCGTTTATCACGCTATAAAATGGCCAGTAAATTTTTTTATTCGTGTTTTTAATTAAACAAAGGAACGTGAAAACGTTTTCCAGTTTCCATGTTGCGGGCCACGAGGTGTAGAGCGACTTGTTGGAATTTCCACCCTCCAGCTTGTAATACTTTAACCCTTTTTTAGAGTTCTTTACTTCGAAAATAAAAAAGTAGCACATACAGTCGAGGCACACAGTGCGTTTCGTCACCTGACTGCACGCGCGCCTGTCATACGTTTCGTGAGACCCTTCATAAACTCTCGTTGATTCCACGTACGTTTGACATTACCTTCCGTCAGAACTCTTATTATTTAGTCTGTGTAGGTAAGTCTCGTGTGGTTAGGTGTGCCTCGGCCCTTACTTTCACCCACATTCATATTATATAGCTTTGTCGTCATTCATCCTCTCCACGTGCCCGAATCATTGTAACAAGCTTTTTTAAACTAACCATTCTGCATATCTCTTAGTTCCTAATATGATCCACAAGCGTTACTCCGCATATAGAACGAAGAGATCGCACGTCCACTGCATTATTTCTACGTTCTTTCTTCTTCTGACATACCTAGGCCACACTGCAGTACAACCAGAGATGGGCAAAATGTAATCTAATTAATGATTAACAGTTACAAAATGTAGTCGAAATTTTAATTTGATTGCTCTGTAATCATGATTAAATTCCTTCAATACGTTTAGGAGTCATAAATGTGTATACAATCTGGGATTTTGTAGTGTTTAAAACATAGATGAGCAAAATGCAGTCATATCTATCTATTCTATAATATAAAAATGAATCGTTAAGCGTGTTTAAGCGCGAAACTCAAGAACGGCTGAACCGATTTGGCTGATTTCTTTTTTGTTGTGTTTGTTGAAGTCTGAGGAAGGTTATTGCGGAGAGAAAATTTTAAAAAATGTCTGAAAAAGTCTAAAAACAACACTTTTCTGTATTCTCATACTAATAATTCGTTATAAGTCATTTTGAACTTTAACACCACACGATAAAGTTTAAATGTCAGTGGACGGGTTCCGGGAAGGCAAAACAATGATTGAGTGACGTATAAATATTAATGTCAATACTTGTCAATTTTTATACATATAGCATTAAGGCCAGGTTCCTTCAAACAATTTTCAAAAAACAGCCGACTGCCAATGGGCCAATTTGGCAAAATAAAATCTGACGGGGAAGCTATTAACATTAAAAAAAACAACGTGACTTTGTTTAAGAGAAATAGGGCAGAACAAGGACTGCCGGGACAGCTAGTTAATAATAAAAAACGTAAAATTAATCATAATCGTAATCGTTTTTCATTAATCTAATTACATTTTGCCCATCTATGATACAACAAAG
Organism: Automeris io; assembly: GCA_036320925.1. Lineage (NCBI taxonomy): Eukaryota > Metazoa > Arthropoda > Insecta > Lepidoptera > Saturniidae > Automeris > Automeris io. Next base: position 7,898,519 of record JAUDJH010000017.1, read on the forward strand.
CGGGTACCAGAATCGTTATGTGAACTGCAACTCGCGCTGCTTGCGTAATATTTGTAAATGCAATTATAATTTTACTCAACAATAACTCTATCTCTTGGAATTCTGTTTTGTTTTCAATTATATAAATACGTATTTTAATAGCGCTGTTTATATATAGAATAGACTGTAATAAAGCTGACCAATGTAATAAAACTAGTATTATACATCCGAGCATAGGTCTAACGATGTAACTTGACTTCTATGCCATTATATTCGTAAAATTAGAAATTATAATTAAAATTAACTACCCAGAAATTCATAGCTAGGCATAAAACATGAAAATTATTGTATTGCTTTAGTAATAAATAAAACTCGTTGCTGGAATAATATTTATTATAATCCATATTCCCTTTTTTATTACAGGCTTGTGGTTGTCCTCAATCTCACGTGAAGGGAAGTGATGATGAGGCCGATGATGCAGCGCGCTCATCCAACAAATACCGGTTCCCTCGTCGTTTGAAGATTCCCATGTCATAAGATATTGGATTTTGGCGGGTGTGCATAATATAATGATTAAAAAAAATAACTTAAGGTTTATATTGATACCCTAATATATATTAGGGTGACTCCGGGAGAGTTGGCCGTATGGCAAAAATTTCCAATTAAACAAAACTTACTTGTGACCATCAAATTTCGCTTCTGTCTAGATAATTTCCTTTACACAGTGTTCCCGATCGCCATTTCACTCTAAAATTGACGAAAAAAATTAAGGAGAAAGCATAATCTGCCTATTATATTCTTCCTATAGCTAAAATAATCTTACCGATTTCAGTTTGTGAAATTATTTGTTTTATAAAAATCGCTTTTTTTTTTAAATCGATTTTAAGTGAAAAGAAATAGTAGGTAATAATGTTAACATTTATACATTTTCAGTTAAATCACTTCGATTGGATTTCAAATTTATTGTCTATAGGATGAACAGTGAGACCTTTGTGGTTGTATCCAGTTAACGCTTTTATATCGCGCCCAACGTGACCAGTAGCGCAGCTGATCGCCGTTCTCACAGCACTAGTACACATGACATTTTTATTAGATGTCACGCGGGCTTCCTTCACCAGTAAGCACGTAGTACCTAATTCCGTACGTAATCTGGAAAAACCCAGAGGGAAGTGCCAGGAATCGAACCTGCGACCAATCGCGTTGCCGCGCGTGGAAAGCGGTCCATAATCCACTAGGCCATAACAGACACGATTACATTACACTTTACTTTATTAGTGTTCAATTTTTTTTTAGATAAAAGAAATGCATCTCTCAAATGCCATCCTATGAATAAAGATGGTAATGTACATATTAACCAACATTATAGGATAAATGGTCGTCGTTATTTGTCCGCGTTATGCCCGTTAGGGTTGTCCGGGAATGTTAATTGCTCAAGTTAGGGGTGTCAGTACTGTTGTTATGTCTTTTTAGTGGCAAATGTAGTGTTTAATTTGTTTTGTTCACTGTTGTTCCTCTGGGGTCTTGTTTCGATTTGATTTACGGTATAACAAGTTTATTCTACCACTATGGTGCGACCAGCCCACACATTCAAACTTCATCAGCGTGCTGTACTCGGTGTTTCTCTGAAGGATCCAATCAGAAATGAGGTGATTCGTCAGAGAAATAAAGTTATCTATATAGCTCCGAGGATTAGCAAGCTGAAGTGGCGTGGCCTGGTCATTGCCGAAGAAATTATAACCAGTCGGGTGAATGTGTTCTTGAGTGGACACCACGCTTCAGTAAGAGTAATGCATGATGCCCTGTAGCTAGATGGAGCGACGATTTGCGCAAAGTTGCAGGTACTTGTTGGAAGAGAAAACCTGAAGATCGGGCCCAGTGGCGTACCTTGGGATAGGTTTATATTTAGCGGTGGACGGAATCGAGTTGATGATGGAAGTTCATACTAATCTTTGGTCGCTACTATATATAAAAAGATGGTACTACATTCTCTCTTCTCGATCATATGTTCTTGACCATTAATTCCCAAAGTGCATAGACACCTAGTGATCTACATGAGCGAAAAAAATATTGGAATAGATGAGATGTAATTCGATTCTCCTCTCCCCTTTCTACTCTAAATACACAGAAGCCGTGCAGGTTTGCACCCATGTGTGGTTGACACTCCGGTTGCTTGCACGAGGTGATTCACCTCCTCTTTTGTGGGGCACATCTTGAGGAAACCCGCATGGCATCTAAGAGAAATGTCATGTGTTAGTGACATGTGACACATGAAACAGCCAGAGGTGCGTGCTGAAAACTAACGTGCGACCACTTGCCTTGCCGCGCATGGATACCAGTCTATTCTCCTCTAAGTCACCACATGCATAACGGTAAGCGGAAACATCGTGAGGAAACCTGTATGATATCTAAAAGAAATGTCATGTGTACTAGTCCTGTGAAAACGGCGATCAGTTGCGCTGCAGGTCACGTTGTGAACGAGATATAAGCGTAGAGTGGATACAGTTACTGTATCTCTGCCTACATCGAAAGTAATGTAGCGTGATCATACTCGTATATTATTAATCTTGAAAAAGGAAAAAGGTTAGGTTTTTATCATTTCGTCTCAGTAAAAAAGCATCCTTTAAGCTGTTTCCAATTAAAAGTATAAATCTAACACAAAAACTATAGTGCTAAACAACACTTAACAAACGCAAAATGTTTATAAAAAACTTAATTGAGTTATTATAATATCAAAGCTTGACTAATCTCAGTTATAAACTGAGATATGTTATTCACAAGGTCACAATAAATAAAAACCCGCCAAGTGGAAGTCAGACTACCGCACCCGGGGCTCCGTACAAACTTAAAATTTATTAAAAAAGTTATCATTGAATTTGACTTATTTCCAATGTTCAGATTTTTTCCTACCATACAAAATAATTGTATTTAAAATTTTAGAGGTCTCATAGACTCGTGGCTTAATAGGTTTTAGATGCCCACATTTGAATATAAGAGACTTTTCACAGTTTAAAGTGCCATTTGAGAAGTCAACTTATGTTAAAAATACTATTAGTTTTCGTGCCCGTGACATGTATGACAAACATTTTTGTGATGTCGATATAATGATGTCTTAATGACTCCTTTAGAATAATGCTAAGTAAAAAATGATAGTTTATATTTTTTGTTTGTAGTATTTGTTTTTCTTTATATAATTAGTTAGTTTTCTCTTATAGTTTTATGTCTTTTGCTTGATTATTTTTTTTTTCTATACTGTATGTTGTATGTTTCCCTGAAAATGTAAAAAAGTGTTAAATTTTGTTGATTTTTGTAGAAAGCTCTTGCTTGACCAAAATTTTACCTTTCCAACTTTATTTTAAGACAAAAAGCACTGAAATCTTCCAAGATCGTATTATTATATCTCCTCTAGTTTAGCATTGCCCATACTGCCTTCTTTAATAATAAACTGCTTGCAAAAAAAACTACAAATATACGGAGTTCGGACTTTTTTCTCTATTTGTAATATAATACCTTGTTTCTTGCCGAATTTCATTATTCTAAGCCAACGGGTAGTACCTATAGGTTATGATTTCCATGCAAAATGACAAAAACGAACATATATTTTGATTGCGATGACATAAAGATTTTTTATACTGACTTGTCAAAGTAACCACACCCTACCTGGTGGTAAGCATAGTGTAGTTCATAAAATGACAACAATTAACAACAGTAAAAACCCATTGCTACTCGCAGAGATCATACTCTTTACTCTATGCTTAAAGGACCTCATGTCATAGGACGGTAGGAACACGCATGCCTCTCCACAGCTCAACATCTCGGCTGCAGTAAGAGTTAGAGAACATCTTAGTCCTAACCGGGATGTGAGTTTCCGTATAGCTGTTACTCCGTAAACCCGCACGCGTGGTCCTTAATATAATTAAGGAAGGGTGAGAGTGGAACAAGATTAAATAGCTTTATAGTACGTTTTTTTTTCAGTGCCACAAGAGATCACAAATCTGAGTATTTGATATTGATTTCTACCTGATCCCCAAGCGTTCCTGCTGAAAAGAGTCTTGACTGACGGAAAGACAGACAGACAGACGGACAACAAAGTGACCTTACAAAGGTTCGGTTTTTTAATTGCATCACGGAACCCTAAAAATTACGACCGTCTGGTTGCTCTACCGGTTTTTTACCGGCATGTAGTGAATACTCGTGATGAGATTATCCGACAGACATCCAAAGTTATGCACGTAGCTTTCCGTATAAGCAAGCTGAAATGCCAGTGGGCCACGTATGCTGGACAACTGATGATCGTTCTATGCCCAGCAGTGGCCTAAAGTTGACTGATAATGATGATGAGCAGCATATAGTAAATTCAACAAGAAAAATTGATATTTCAGAATTAGGAAGATACTACAACTAAGTTATAGTTTTCGTATTACCTATAGTATTAATAATAATCATATATCGTCACGCTATATCCCTTGCGGGGTAAACAGAGGTACATTAGCTGCTGTATCACCTTCATGGTCATATGTAGTGCCCAACGTGACCAGTAGCGCAGCTGATCGCTGTACTCAGGGCACTTACACATTACAATTATCTTAGATGTCACGCGAGTAGCCTGTAATAATAATGCCTATAGTATTCTGATCCCAAATTTTTTTCTGCTTAGGTTCACAGAAATCACAACGGAAAATGACATCATAGCTATGAATCTATGTATGTTTGTCTTAATAACAAACCTACTAATCTCGTATTGTCATAGTAAACTAGTATGTTATAGGTCTTACTTTAAGTTAAACCAAAACGACATGATAAATAACCTTGTAATGGGTTAGAGCAAAGCAAAAGTAAATCAAAAAACTTCGCTCTCCATACAAGTGACGTCATTCGGCACTTATGCACGCACTCCGCAATTTTTCATCACATGTAAAGTAACGAGTGTATTATTACGTAGTCTTTATGATTATAATTATATAAATAACGCACTCGTGCTATAATAGCATTGCCGCACTTAGAACCATGCCCAGATCTTTGGGGAAAGCCGGGCCAACGTACTCTCTCTCTGTTTAACTTATCTAAAACAAGCGGACGAAATGTTTCCATAAAAAGTAGGCTGACATTTCATAGACTTGACGTCTTTGTTTTAATGTTTCATAAGTGAACACAAAAGTCTCATAACACACTGTTACAATGTCTTAAGTTATGCAAGGTCAAAAGTAGAATTTTGTGAATATTTCACTTCCTGTGTGATAAATGATTTTACAAAGTTGTTGAGCGAAAAATCTCTTCAAATTGTACTGTTAGCATTTTTTTATTGGATTAATCCATTCAATTGAGAAAGAAAAGTAAAAGTATCGGTTGAGGGGGAGGGGTTATGCAGTATGCTTTAAAAATTTCAAGATTAGGCGTTGCTCAGAGCTCGTGCAATGTACCTAATAAAATAGATCTTATTATACTGATATTCTGTAATAACATAGAAGAACACGCGGGCTGAAACAAGTTTGAATTTGACTATAGTTTGTGTAAATACTTTAAGGGTCTTATGCGCAAATTAACTTACTTTTAATTATTGTTGGACGTTTTGGCCTGGTAGTTACACAGGTCATGGTCACGAGCCCCACACACGAGCGGAATACCACGCCGCGCAGTTTTTGTCGGGGGCGGGTAGTTAATGCAACTACCCTCTTTTGCTCTTGATTAAAAGTAAGTTCATTCTCGTATAAGATTCGTTGAAGTATTTATAGTACTTGTAGTGTTTTAACTACAAAACGCGGAAGTATAAAATTTATTATAGTTTTTATCTTAAAAAGCGGTAGTTTGAAGTGTAAAAAATACAACGAAACAGGTTTATACGAATTTTAATTTCAACGAATTCCAAATGTTGCTTGTCTGTGACTAAATAAAATTGAATTTCTTAATTGTGAAATCAGATGAGCCACGAATTAATCTAGAGCTTGCAAATAGAAATATCAGGGCAATACAAGACACTGTCAAAATCGGTTATAACGATATCGAAGGGACTACTCATATTTAGTCGTAACAAGCGGTCATGTTTCGATATACAGAGTCCTATTTTTTCCCCAGGACCTTTGTTCTGGGGTAATATAACCAGTATGTTGTTCTAAACGATGTCGCTATAGATGATCTTGACTGTATTATAATAATATAACATTTTTTTTAAGACAATAATATTTTTTATAATAGCAGTAATAATGGCGCAAAGGCGATACAGCTACTGATGTGCCTTTACTTACCCCGAAAGGGATATAGCGTGACGTCAAAAGGGTCATGACGGCCATTGATCCTAAATACCGTTTATAAATATATTTATTTATAAAAACGCTTACATAATCTACATTAACACAAAGATAAATAAATATATATCACATGAACAAGATATATTACAAATGGGACTATATTTAAAAGTGTACAATACTTGCACAGAAAGAAAGAAAAATAACAATACGAGCACCACACGGACAGGAACAGTAACAAAAAGAAACACATTAATTTGCAAAAAAAAAACAGAAGAAAAGAAAAAAACAAACATACAATAACCTACTCCACATCCCTTTCGAATAACACCCTTTACAATAATCCTTAACCCTTTTAAAGCGTTTTATTAGTCAATAAACATTTTTTTGTAACCCAGGGAAATCCCAAACGGACCTTAGGGGGCGGTGAGGGCTTCCCCCCGGTGTGTTCCTTCTTCCCGTCTGACCTGGGCCGGAGGTACAGTGTTATCCTCTTCTCCGACCCTCGGCGGCGTCTCGCCTTTTGTTAGGTCACATCTCTGCACTGCGAGAAGTGGTGTAAGGAGCTAACCCCACTCACCTCAATGTCAATGTAGCGATGTGCGGGAACACGTCACACACCGCTCTCGCTTGGATAGGTTGGGCGGCACGCTCCCGCAAGCGCACCATACAATTAGTCTATAAACTAATTTTTGTAACTAACCCGAGATTATATTGCATGTAAAATAATAAAATTCCTTCAATTTTACATTACAATGTCTATTTAATTTTCACGAATAATATATCTTTCTGATGTAATTTGGTAATGTTACATTGTCGCCAATATGCCCCTTTCGGGTCGGACAAGGCTGTCAACACAAACTGTATAGATTATCTCTTCATATATTTTAATTCCATGTATATTAGACACGATATTATTTCATAAAAAGTGAATGCACGATAAGTGCAATAGTCACTACAAATCTTTGGTTTTACGATCCCTGTATCTGCTTTCCCTTGTGATATCAAGTCGTAATGATAAGACTAATATTTTTCAAGAAAGAAACCTGGCAACACGTGTAGGTATTGTTTAAGGGGTTATATCCACTTGCGAGGCAGAAAAAACGCGTTTTTTTTGTGAATTTTTTCCAAAGAGGCATTTTATTTTATACATTAATGGAAAAAATGTACTTAAACAGAATTTAATGTACTTTAACAATCAGCGGTTTATTAAAAAAAATATTGGATCCCCTGGCTCCTGTAGATGATCTGCGGAGTGACCTCCAAAAAAAAGTGCTTGGCGGTGGCCAAGATATCTCTGGTCCAAATTATCTGAAAACCAAAAACCAAAAATATTTAGTTTTGTAATAAATAAATACAAGTAATAATCGAAGGTCTAGTCAAAATTTTGATTTTTGACAAAATGGCGGCCGTTAAAAAAAAAAATTCTGTTTTTCATGAAAATTTTTCACTTCAAAAGGGCTTAAAAAATCGAAATTATTGTCCAAAACCTTATTCCTTCGATCATTACTTGAAAAATATATCTGAGTAAGTCGTGTGAAAATTTCAAACCGATCGGTTTAGCGGTTTCGGAGAAATTTTGGCCACCGACTCTGAAAACACGGTTTTGAGATAAACGCGTTTAAAGTTTCGGGAACGATTTACACTAAATTAAAAATTTTTTTTTTCAACTTACATCGTGTCATCTATTCCAGCACCATAAGAGGAACCCTCTGCTTCGTCATTTGCCTCCAAAATGTTTAGTTGTTGTTGTCTACGAGCCATTCTCCCCTCGCGCGTCGACCCTTGCGCTCTTGCGTCGGAAATTGAGATGCGCTCTGCGTCCTCTTTACTCACGTAGGAATGAGCATTGGGTCCAAGTGATAATCCCATAGAACTCATATAATAAAGAAGAGATGTTTTACCTTCATTAAAGATCCCGGCTGCAATGTTTGCAGCTATTTCCACAATTTTAGAGCCAGCTGCAATAATTTTTGGAGTTATTTTCCATATCAGCTGATTATAACTTTCATTATTGTTCTGGGTAAAACCACCAACACATCGTTCCAATAATTTTTTGTTACTTAGATCTTCGTAAATTGGAAAAATAGCTGTTGCAACATCAGGTGGTAAGGCCTCATAATCATGTTTATAGCTGGGCAAAGTTCCCAAGGCTCGCGCTTTTTGCCACGAACACCACGAGTTTTCTCCTATAGGACAATTATCATGCTGAGGGTTTTTATCTGTAGAGCAGTTATGGAAATAAGATGCCCAAATGGCTTTATACATATTGTCAACAGAATCACAGTGTCTCCTAATCGCTAAACCATAGTAAACAGTTAATTTATCAATAACTTTCCCAGTCAATTTACCTTTGCCACCAAGTAACTTTTTTTTTTTTTCATTCTTATCTTTCATTTCTTCTACTGTATTATTATTTTAGGGTCCCAAACACAATATAAGTCGAGAACAAAAGGATAGAAGCTACAAGAAACAGCTGCTACTCCGGCTCGTGCTCCGCCTACTTTCGAACGCTCGGAGACGTTCTTACTACTACGCTCATATCTCCAAAACTAATTGTCGGATCGATTTGAAATTTTCAGAGAATATTCTTGAATATATGTACATTCAAACGCACATTCAAAAAAAAAAATGATTTTTTGAAAATCACAAGTGGATATAACCCCTTAAGTGATTGCTTACAAGATGTACAAACATAACGGATCTCGTGGATACGGCATGGTCACATATTTTTTTTACACATAGTTTCATACATCCAACTTTTTAATGTTATAGAATATTAGCAGGTAATATCGTGCATCCAATAAACGCATAAAAAACATTATCTTGTTTTATTTGATCATTTAATAAATACATTGACTTAAAATCATGTATTTGAACTTTTGTCCAAATATAACAAGATAATTCTTATTTATGCTTCTATAAGATGCACCCCACTGCTAATGAACCCTATGCTGGGCGTGATTTACACAAAAAAATGGGAGATTTTCAAATAATTTGTGTCCCTTATTTTGTCCTCTTAGAGGAAGACTATCAAAAAATCTGCTCTTAACCCTGTTGTGTTTCTAGCTCTAGTAGTTTAGGCTCTACGGTGATATATCAGACAGAACAAGTGTTTTTGTATGTATTGTTAGATAGAAGATAAAAAAATTACAACATAGAAGTTTATTTAGATTCTACCAAAATTATTTAAACTGATTGATTAGGTTTGGATGTATGTAGAATGTAAGTAGAACGGTACATATGATGTGAATGATATTAGAATGATAAGAAACTGTGTAAGAGTTCGAAAGGGATAGAAAATATAGGAGAGAAAGAAAGAGAGACAGTTATCAGTTGTCAGACAGATATGTTGTTATCAATGTAGCGAAGGAATATTATTATTAAAATCCTGTACCTTAGTGATTTATTTTGGTAAATAAAAGATTTAAAAACTAAACCTGTCTAGATATATATAATATGACCCTATTGACTAGATTCATTTTATTACTGAATATAGAAGTACAGAGAAAAATATATTTTTTAATGATGCATGTTACCCTTGATATGATAGACGCGTAGGGTTATTAAGTCCAAATAAGAGTCTTAGCCAATTATTGCAACGAAAAATAAATAACCCAAGCCTTAAACCCAACAGTGGCATTTTTAAACTATTACAAAACAGTAAAGGGAACAAAATCTTTAAAATTAAAATACCACATCCATGAAATCACGCATCCATTTTGCATTACATATTCATGCTGCGTGTTTGCACACCCTTGCTTGAACACATGTATATAGAAATTAAACCTTAGCTTTATACAAATACGGTCTTTTTCACTTAACACTGTAAGTACAGTTGGTTTCTCAAACGAATATAGACTTTACAAGTAGAGGCATAAGAATGATATTATTATGCATCTAGAGGTTTTAATAATGTGTAAGCATGAACAGGAATTGATTTTTTTCTTTGATTTTTTCAGGGTGACTTTATTGTTTCAAATTACAGGTTACGGTGATCACGTCTTGCTCTTTTGTAAGAGTTTAGACAGAGAGGTGTAATGTTAGGGGGTGTTTATATTACGTATTCTTTACAGGACTTCAACGCATTATTACGAAAACACTGGAATAAGGAAATATAGAAGCTAGATTTTTTTTAACGGAAATACCCCTTAAAATTATAACAATCACCCAGATCCAAACGCTTTTTTATTCTGACTCGACATAGTAACCATATTCACACGTGGTGGTAAGTATGACGCAGTATAAAAAACTACGAGTATTGAAAGCAAAGAAAAATCTATCGACAGTGGCAGTAATCATGCCGGCCTACACCAATATCTCTCAAGATCCCAATATCATAGGACGGTGGGAGCACGCCCCCCGGAAGACCACTCCACAGCTCCACAACTCGGTTGCAGTAAGAGATAGAAAACATTTTAGTCCTAGCCAGGATCTAAGTTACTGTATCTCAGTAGCGTTCATTCCATAGATGCATGAAAGCATTGCATGCCCTTACTATAAATACGTCTGGAATAAATTGCTTAAAATTAAACAAAAAAAAGGAACTATTTATATTCATATCTATTCTATATTCATGCCAGCTATCTTTCCTATGAAATAAATTTATTTTTACGATCATCATATAATATTCAAATTAATTACGCGAACTCTGCCTACCTTGTCCAAATATCTTATGCACGTCACTGCTGTATAGCTGTGACTACGTAAACCTGCGCACGTGGTTCTATTATGAAAGAGAGGATGGAACAAGGTAAATAGCTCTTCAGAACACTCACCGTGATACAGACAGTAGAAAACGCTTAGCCAGGAATTATCTCTACGCAACTGGAGCGGTACAAGACATAATTTAAAAAATACTGATATGAGCCGTTTTCAGAAGATTTCAGAATGCAAATGGATTAACAATTCCAAATCTATTTTATAATAAGGTCATGTATTTATTATGAATACTTTACAGGGTTTTATGCGCGAATTAACTTACTTTTAACTATGGTTTAACGTTTCGACCTGGTTACACATTTGATGGTGCTAAGCAGACTGACACGCCGCGGAGTTTTTGTTGGGGGCGAGAAATTACTTCCTCCACTTTCTTTTGCTCTTGATTAATAGTAAGCAAGTTCATGCGTAAGTTTTATTAAAATATTTATAATGAATAAAAAACGCGAAAGCTTAAATTTTGCTGAGGCCTTGTATACTTTTTTTTTTTTTAATAATAATATATTGTCAAGCTGTATCCCTTTCAGGGTGAGCAGAGATACATTAAAAGCTGTATCCACTCTGCGCTTATGTCGTGCCGAATATGACCAGTAGCACAGCTTGTCGCCTCCCTCACAGCACTAGTACACATGACATTTATATGAGAAAATGCTGGTTTTCTCACAGTGTTTTTCTTTAATAGTGAGCATGTGGTGCCTAAATCTATACGTAACCCCGAAAAACCTTGAAAAATAGGAAAAAAATCGCATTGCTGCACATGAAAACCGGTCCATTATTCGCTAGGCTACTACAAAAACAAATCTAGGGGGTAAGAGGCTATTTGGCTTAAGCGAAATTTTTTGCTGCTATAGTAATATATATATATATATATATATATATATATATATTAGTAAATCACCAAAAAATCGCGCTTAAACCAAATAGCCTTTCACCTCTGGAAATGATTTTTAGATTTAAAAAAAAATTGTCTCTATTGAAAATCTTGACGTTTCTGTTACGCTGTATTAGTCCAGAGATATATAATTAAATGCGAAGTTTGAGTTGATTTTTTACATCAAATACCTCGTTACAAAGATGGTAGGCAGAGTCATAACATTTTATCACCAAATTGTCGGACAAGGTCCACCTGATCAGCCGAAATCAAGTTATTAAAGGTTGCTTTAAAGCAAAAACTGCAACGTGGTGGTCAATTCTTGAAACTAATAAATTGATAGTGATGCTCTCTGATACTTATCGATATTTTCTGTGTTTAAAATTATTCTGGCTCACATTTTGCTATTTTGAAATATATAACAATGGTTGCAATGTCCCAGCAGCTGAATAACCCATATCCAGGCACCGCAATGCGAATGGTAGCTTTGAATTCCGCTACCTATATCTTAGTTAATAATAATAATATATTTTCACGCTATATCCCTTTCGGAGTCAGCGTTGATACATTAATGGCTATATCTATTATGCGTTTATATGTAGTGCCCAACATGACCACTAGCGTAGCTAATCGCCTTTGACACAGCACTAGTACACGTGACATTTTAATTAGATGCCGTGCGGGTTTCTCATGATGTTTCCTTCACCGGTGAGCATCTGGTGCCTAAATTCATACTTAATCTGGAAAAAACCAGAATTACGTGATGGGTATAAACCACTGATGGGCAAAATGTAATCTGATTAATGATGAATGATTACAAAATGTAGTCGTAATTTTAATTGTCTTGCTCTGTAATCGTGATTAAATCGATTTAAAACATTAAGAAATGATAAATGTATATACAATCTGGGATTTTGTAGTGTTTAAAACATAAATGAGCAAAATCCAGTCATATTAATGGTAAAAAACGCAAAATGTAATCGTTAATCATTTTCATTAATCTGATTACATTTTGCCCATCTATGGTATAAACCTACGACCACTCGCATTATCGTGCATGTATACCGGTCCTAAATCTACTAATACATCACAGCCACAAACTTTGACGTTTTCCAGATGAAGTACGGATTTATTCATCACAAACTCACCAGTGAAGGAAACATCCCATCTGTGATATCTAATAAAAATATCATATGTACTAGTGCCGTAAGAACGACGATCAGCTGCGCAGGAATGTTTATGTGCTCACTTCGAAAGGGGTATAGAGTGACGATATCATATTATGAGGTTTTTGAACTTGAATCAATTGTCTTTAGAAAATCCGTCAGCACAGTCAAAATCTGTTATAATAACATCGAAGGGACTACTCATATTTAGTCGTGACAACTGATAGTCGTGATAAACGATAGCCGTGACAACCGGTGATGTTTTATAGATGCGAAATCCTATATTTTTTGTCGGTTCCTTTGTTCTGGTCAATATAACCGGTATGTTGTTCTAAACGATGTTGCTATAAACTGTTTTGTCTGTATTTGTATTTGGGTGGTAGAATAATTACTCGAACAGAACTTGAGCACAGAACACAAGCGCAAAGACCGTCATAGTTATTCGTTTCTGTATCAACTAGCATACATCGAGGTGTTTACATATCTAGAAAAATCTTTAGACATAATGTTCTTTCAATATTTTTAGACTTTATTTTTACAATTATGCTACGTTTTTTTGTGTTTCTTTTCTGTACTGTTTTATTTATATCGTTCTTTTTTTTGTGGAATTGCGATGGCCTATATTTTTTGCTCTTGATCTAATGCTATTGTTTCCTTATCAAAAATGAAATAGAGAAGAAAACATTAAAATAGTCTTCAAAATTACAAGCCTGCGTTTTAATCCTCTTAAGCGCGTATACGTTAATTCTAAATGAAACGAAGTCGCAAACCTATATAGCAGATATTAATATAAATGTTGTACAAGAGTAGTTTAAAAGTCAATTAAAATTCAAGAAAAGACTCTAGCAACAGTTAGTCTATCACAAAAATTAACCTTGTATCCATAACAATAAAGTTGACAATAAATCTATCGATATTGCTAAATAATGAGATCACATTCTGCGGTTTATCGACGGTTGTGTAAAAACCGTAATTTATCGTGTCGTAAGCATTAATAACCCCTTATCGGAAACCATAACGGATGACATTAAAAATAAAGCTGTGGATACTGCTTAGTAGCGATGGGATTGGCATATTTCATCGATACATCTAATAGCTGCTACGTGTAGCTATTCTTGGATATATCACTTGTGAAAAAGCTTTAACATCAATCAGAGTTGTAACTGGTATACTATGTGTTAATATTACTCGTATAATATAGCAATAACCGCCGTCTTTCAATAACTAAAAAAACATGTTATGTTATTAACAAATAACATAATCTACAAACTGTTATTCGCAAAATCAAACGTTATTGCTTACATCTAAAAGCATAACATTTTAATTGATAATTTAAAAACAGTGAACGCGTCATCTGTTTTAAAATGTTCACAACTGACAACGATAAATGGCATTGCGCTGACAACATCCAGTTGTTGAGAATGGATGGTGGGATGTTTCTATAAACTTAAAATATTGACTAATACTTTTATTAAAAAATAAAAATATATATCGTCATGCTATATCTCTTTCGGGGTGAACAGAGGTATATTGGGTGTCCACTTTGCGCTTGTATATCGCGCCCAACGTGACCAGTAGCGCAGCTGATTGCCGTTTTCACAGCCCTAGTACACGTGATATTTTTATTAGATGCCATGTAGCCTTCCCTGTGATATTTATCTCCATCGGTGAGTATGTTGTGCTAAAATATGTATTTAATTTGGAAAAACCCAGAACAACACGCCGAGATTCGAATCAACGATCGCCCTGCCACCTCAAAAAAGCTAGTATAGAAAAAATTTCAAAACCGTAGTTTTGTGCTACATAAAAAAAAACACAATTTAAATCTTTATTAGTAGTTGGTGGCAAATGGAGACCTCGCGACATTATTAGGTAAACACGTCATTAAAAAAGGATTTTTCGAAACCTTGTCCTTAACAATTTGCAATTAGCTCCTTTTAAAGTTAAATCGTTAGTTATTAAACGAAATTAGTCAATTATACAGAACTAAAAAAGCTGGCTTTAAGTGTCCAAGTGGGTTTACACTTAGCCCAGCATCGATTTTTTGAGAGAATATTTCAAGATGAGGCAAAACCTACTGTGTGCCAGTCAGTGCCTTTACCTTTTCTTCTCAATGGTATGGATTAATTCAATGAAAATAATCATAACAGTACCAGCACAAAATACAATCTTTGAACTTGGATAACATAAGACGTGGTAGCCTATGAGACTTTTGTGTTCACTTTAAAAATGTCAAAACAAAAGCTTGTACAAATTATCATCTTATTTTTGTGGGGAAATTGGCTTGATTTTTTTTTAGATATGTTAACTGGATGATGGGCTTGTCTGCTTCTCCCTAGATACAGTCATGCTTAAGCCCAGTTTCAGATATCGTCATTAAAATTAAAAACGCTTTTAAGCACTAATGGACCATTAATTGCCTACGAATTTAGTAGCGTCTAAAAGCGCCTTAAAATTTAAAATGCTTTTTTAAAACTGGGCGTCGGACTGACAAAATAGGGAACCATGAGTGTGTGAAATCGACTCGCAATGTGTCGGCTATTCTAATTGTTTTTTTGTAAACACATCGTGGTTAAATATAATACTTTGTAGGAATATTGACTTAGCGGATCTGGCATAAATACATCACAGAAATACAATAATTAGAACGTTAGTTAGTAATAAATTAACCAAATTACAATTCAGCCGTTTTTTTAGTTAATCAGTTAATAGCGATAGGAAACTGATTATTTGTACTTAATAACTGTGTTTGAAGGAGAATGATTACATGATTCATAGACAACTCAGAAAAAGACGTCAGAATTAAATAAGTTGTTTGCGATAAAATACCAGTGAAATGACACTAATGATGGACCATTTACTTTTATCGCTACTTACTCGTCTAGGTGCTATCAACACTTAAAACTAGTGGATTTTCAAACAACATTTTATCCCCTTTCACTCCTTTTCCCCCTTAAAAGTTGAATATCAAAACATCCAATCTAGTTGGTGCCTGTGTTATATAACAAAAACCATATAAAAAAAAATGATGATTCTTGCAGCTAAATGCCGTGGTACACGATGCGTTGCGGAGGCAGAACGGGCATTTTACATACGCCGCGTTGCAACTGTACCGGACCTGCTTTTCGCGAGACGAGATGGAGATGCCCGCATTGCGATTTCAGTGTGGTACCACTGTGTTATGTTATCCGATATATTTTTAATAACAGACTGCACTGAGCGGTGTCGCTACGGCGTACCAACGTTACGAAGTCGCAGCGTATCGTGTACACCGGCTCTTACTAATGATATTAAATAGGCAATTCTAGAATCTAGATAATGGTAGATGAAATCAGTTCCAATCGATTTAATGGAACGATATTATCAAGTGAATTCACCGGAAAAATCCAGTTTAGTAATACATCGGTCAAATGTTTATAAAGCGTGACGATAAAAAACAGTTACACGCAATTAATCGACGATTTAGTTTTATCGACATACCGCGTTGCGCATCACTAGCCATTCTGTTGGAGCAATTGTCACAGTTGCGAGAAGTGGCTACCAGTTAATTAGACAAAACGTCTTTTACCGGTACACTCAAGGCCGAAACTGTTCACTATTATTATTTTTGTACGTGCTCCATAAAAAAAATTACTTGTTTCATGTCAATCATTAACTTTAATCCCCATAAGCCCTAATTATATTTAAAAAAATGCACCATTACTATTAAAAATATATATTTAAAAGACACGTAGACCATGCCTAAAGAGGGTTGATTTTTGAAGTCCATATTTATATTTACAATTGTAACATTTTTGTCTATAGATGTCTAATATTTAATTGTCTCAATTATCAAGTAGAAATTAGTTGTTTTTTTTCGGTTGGTACTTATAGTGTTGACCAGAAAGGGCCTTTACAACTTCACCTGGCAAAAGAGGCAAGTGCTTCTGGCGCTCAGCCAGCGAATTTGTGAGTTGGTGGCAATACAAGGCTACCCATATGGGTACAAACCTAGGCTTGGGCAGCCAGCCAGGAAAAGGTCTACCTAATGTCATCTACTAGCTTTTCTGAAACGACTACCTTAAGAAGAAACGACAAAGAAAAGAAATGAGTTTTTAATATATTACTTTATTGTTCGTATTTCTCTTTTTTTGTGTCAGGTATTTGTATTGTGTTATCATTTTTGTTTTGACTGCTGCTGATTAAATATTTTCTTTCTTTCTTTAAAAGAAACTCAAGGCCGTGTCGAATTGGAACTGGGCTTCCCAGCGTAAACGCACCGGTTAGCGTTAATTGACTGAATAATTATTCTACAACTCTGCGAACCACGCCGGTGTCGTGGTATGAAACTAGTACGTGTGGTGTGAGCCTTACTGTTTGTCGCTACAGGTACAACAGTTCCTCATAGGCGGCAGTAGCTCTCTATGAGGAAAACTGCCAGCTTTCTCGCTATCTTTGGCATAAAGAACTTAAACATATTTTGAGGTGACACCTTGGTCTACGCACCTTTTTGAGTTGATAGGGAGATTGCCGGAACTAAAGTGACTCGCTTCGGGATTAGTTTGTGTATATCCAGTTGTTCATATACCTAGAGACCTTCCGTCGTGGTAAATGTGGGCTAATATAGCGATGGCGACTGTCAACGGATATTCGTACCTTATCAAACTAATAATGGGTTATCTATTGCACGAAGTTTTAAATTTTACAAATGAAGATTATTATTATTATAATGGCCAAATTTACTCATACAATTTTAAATGGTTGTGTTATATCATTGCTAGCTTAAAAAATTTCAGTGACAAAATTTTAGCATTTTATTTAACTGATTAAAACACTTATGCGCGCGACTGTGCACGTGGTTGATCACAATTCGAGCTAAATTAAAGTTTTGGTTTGCGTTTACCGATACTGCTTTTTGCTATTACACCCAATACATTGAACGAAATTAGGTAGTTTGGCATTATCAAGAAACCGTTTTACGTAGGACTTTGTTTTTTTATTGGTTCCGTCAAATGATTACACTTTATTTAATGTTAAATACAATAGCCTTAGAACAACGGTGACTGTCAAGAAATGGATTTAATTGGCTATCGCCGTTACTGATCCAAATATATCATAAAGGTTTTCAGAGGCTCAAGTGTATTTTTTGACGTTAACTTCGCGAATTAGGTAATATTTATAATCGGTAAAATGTGAGAGGTTTCTCATCAATACCACTGACAGATAGTTAGTCATTAATTCCATATATTTTGACGTTTGAAAAACGTAAATCAATTCGAAATGTAAAGAAAAACTCGCAGTCACATTTAACGCTCAAAGAGCCTATACAAATTAACGTTCGATAAATTATAAAAGAGTGTTAAATGTGTGGGATTGACTTCAGCTAAATACACACAATGAGCGGACACGGGTTGAGCGCGGGTCTGGTCAGGAGTTCGACAGGTCTAATTCCTTGTATTTATATGGAAGGAACTACACATTGAAAGTGTGAACAGGTCAAGTGATGTCATATGTAATCTTCCATATAAATACAAGGAATTAGGCCCGTCGAACTCACGACCAGACCCGCGCCAGATCCACAACCACTCGCTGTGTGTGTTGCACTTCAAGCTTTCAATATATCATGTTGACACTTTATAGTTAATTCCAAACACGTTTGTGTTAGCGTTATTGATCAACGAATGTTATTATGTCTAAGGGGCTGTTCAAGATAACTGTTCGTACAGTCGATTCCGAAATGTGACAAGCCAAGAAGAGTTACTATAAAGGACTTTGAACATTTCTATTAGATAATGTAGGAATTCACTAAGGCGTTTTTTTTTTATTCCACCAAGAAGGTGAAAATTTGTCTGAAAAACGGTCGACGTGGAAGTATGCTCTATAAAATCCAGTATTTATATTTTCCTTAGAAATAAAAAACAAGCGTTTCGACATTTTCGAAATATCAACTCCCAACGGGATAAAAAAGGAATTGAAAAACTATTTTAAGAACCTTCAGTTTAGAAGTACACACTATAAAAACTTTTATTTAGATTTTTCGACAGAAATAATAAAATACATGTTTCGACTGTTTTGAAAAATCAATCCCAAAAGGAGAAAATAATATATATCCGGGCACCGCCGGGTTCCGACTTCCACCACAGCTTGTGCTTATAAGCTAGAAGATTTTCATAGACACAGAACATTACTCTAAATTTCTAGATTCTAAGATATTCAATGTATCACAACACATTCACTGGTTTTCTAGATTCACGCAATCAAACAAACAAAACGCTTCCGCTTGTTATGGTATGGAATTCACTTTTCATTGTAGAGCTGTACACGAATAATCGTCCATTTGTAAATTATCCGTAATTAAACGAATACCAGTGTTCATGCTTGTTGCAAAAACGATTCGTAATAAGTACTGTCAGCTGATTAAAGACTTTCAATTAGAGATGGTAATAACGGCTGTCTTTCAATAATTAATAATACTGTTATATTGTTTTCAAATAACAGTTTTCGTAAACTGTTATAGGTTAGAAGCACTAATACTCGACACTTAAAATACAAAACAAATTTCGTGATTAAAAAAAATTGCTTACATATATATTTATTAATACAGTAATATTTT
This sequence comes from Automeris io, assembly GCA_036320925.1. Classification (NCBI taxonomy): domain Eukaryota; kingdom Metazoa; phylum Arthropoda; class Insecta; order Lepidoptera; family Saturniidae; genus Automeris; species Automeris io. The sequence goes on from JAUDJH010000017.1 coordinate 7,918,085, forward strand.
AAAAATAAGTTTTTCATATATAATATTAATTTACTAATATATTTTAAAGTAAAATTTATATTTTTCTGCTCTTTGTCATAGGAACTAATATACGACAGCACCGACTATAATAAACATTTATTTGCACTAATAGTAGACATACCTTGTTATAGTTTTAAAGTATGTTTAATGAAAACAAATCAGCTATAAAAATAGTATAAAATAATAATAATATATCGATACGCATTATCCTCTACGCGGTGAGCAGAGATACATTAGTGGTTTTATCCATTCGTATAATACCAAGTCCTAATTATTAAGGGGACAGAGCGATTGGACAGTGACCACAGTGCATCGTCAAAATCGTCGTGGTGACGGCTTCGACTTGTTACGCCTCGAGATCAGCTTGTATACTTTCAGTAGTTCACAATCTTCCAAACTGCATTGAAGTTACAATAGAGTTGCTTTGAAATTGCGCCGGACTGTATGAGTGTCTATGTCATATATTCGTGAATAAATATACATGAGAGCTGCCGCCTATAGGCAAGTCACGTTGATGGCTGAAAAATTTAATATTTCGCTCGTAGATTAACTTTTCTCGTCTTTTAGGTTTTCATTAATTATTGGAATGTAGTTACCAGCAATTCAAAATGTTGGAAAATCTTGCTAAAATAGTATTGGTCATAATACACATATAATCTTATACATTTCTCGACAATAAACAAAATGTAATAATAAATTGAAAACTGTAAAAAAATAACTGCAACATGTTGTTATCTTAAGAAAAAATTTAACAAGTGCAGCGCACGGGTTCTTTCACTTTATTTACTATCGACTGATGCAATTTTGAATTTTGCTTAAGAAATTATTTGTATTTTTTAACATATATACTTAAGATCTTTTTAGGTATCTTTTAAATTAGTAATAACGCAATTTCAATGATTATTATTCTTAGTAAATAATGTTTTTTTGAAAGTGTTATAATTTAGTTCCATATAGAGCATTGGTCCTTTTACCTTACTTTAATATAAACTTTATTACTAAAGCCTAAGCACACAAAATTGCTATTCATAGTTTTAGACAGTGAACGCTAGCGTCATCTCTTATAAAATGCTCATAACTGAGAGCGGTAAATGTCATTGCGCTGACAACATACATTCGTTAAGAACGGGTAGGCTGACAGATAACATGTTGCTGTAAACGTGGTTCTGCGCTTGACAATGAAATCAGCACGTTAACAGTTACATTTTTAATTTTTAACAGCAGTGTTATCCTTTGCGTAAAAACAATGCCTTAAATTACCTGCTGCTGCAATAATAATCGATACTGCTTTCAACTGCTTGTACAGTTTAGTTGTTATAAAATTAATTTGTTATTTGTAATGCTTCGCTGGATAATGACTGTTAGAACAAATATCCATGACATAAAGGCAACAGGGGGAATACAAGGAATGTAATTTTAATGCAAATTCGAACGAAATAGGATATAAAACCATTTCAGACTAGGTAGTTATAATTAAAAATAAAAAAAATACATACTAAAACCAATAAATTAAAATTTAAAAACGGTTCTATTTCTTGATGCAAATATTACATAATCAGTTGCTCAATTAGGATTTAATATTGAATTTTATATCAATTTCAAGTTAGAGCTAAAACTTATAATATATTAGTAAGAGAAGAAAAATAATTCGAGTTGAAAAAGTTAAAAGTCTATAAAGAAAATCAACTTTAGAATTGTTTTAGTAAACTTGCAAAACATATACAGCGTGTCCCGTAAGTCAACGTCCAAATTATCGATTAATATTAAAAAAACTTATTCAAACTAAAACTCAAAAAAATTTAGTCCCTTCCTAAGCAATGCCGCGTCACCACAACCGATATATTAATATAATCCACTAGCTGTGGTGACCCGGGGATATCCGTGTAGGTCTACCTTACCCCCTGGCCTTTGATTTTCCAAAAACATGGAAACATTTTTTTAAATTCTGACAAAAATCTAAATACAGCTTACGTTCATAGAGCTTTCGTCAAAATTTACGGATTTTCAAACAAACTTTCAACCCCCTTGTCATCCTCCTACAGAATGAAATGTCAAAAATCAGTGTCTGCCTACGTCATAAAAAAACACTATGTAAACATTTCATATTCCTAGCTTCAATACTTCAGGCTATACGATGGTAATATATCAGACAGGACAAGTTTTTCTATATATCTATTATATAGATGACACTGTATCATAAATATTATACAGTCCCTTACGGTAATAAAAAAGTACGCCTGTAACTTGTCTTTATATTTCAAATAGAGTTTTCAAACGACCACAGATAACATCAAAACCGCTTGCCTCGCGTGAAAATAATATATTAAAAGTTTTTTAGTAATAAATTGGCAACACAGGTGTTGATATAGCGCCTTTTTTGTATGTGGCTACTGGGCGTGCCACCATTACGTGAAGCAAGATGGCGGCCGTGTAAAAAAACCAGCTGATTATCCCGCAAAATAATTGCTAATAAATTGTTTCATTATTTCACCTGGCCGCTACAGGGCTAAACACGATAAAGGACAATTTTGCTATAATTTCGTAAATATTTACTCAAATTACACTCGTATCTCTACGAAATAAGGATCAATGTTTTTTTTATAACAGCACTGGTAACTTTGTAACCTTGTTAAGGGAATTATGGCATGTGTCAATGCATAAATAAAATTGCGTTATTTTAAACGTGTACAATTAAAAATAATCTTCAAAAGTGTTAAAAATGGGTGAGTCTTGGATTAAATAAAATAATTAATCGATTATATGTAATTAAGTTGTCAAAATGGCGAGTTTTTGAGAGCTCTTTTCAGTTGTTAATTAAAAGTTGTAATGAAAGACAGGTTTACCAATAAGGCAACAGAAACATAGTTGTTGATTGATTTTTATTTTATCCTCATTAAAATGTATATACAATATATAAATACATATCCATAGACAGCCTTTTTAATTTGATATTCCACTATTGTGTTTCGACCTAGTTACTACAATAGAACTAAGAAATATGTGGAAAAGCATTGTAGTACAAAACGCGCTAATAAATTTGAAGCAATATATTTTTGTGCTTGTGAATCACGTTAAAAGCGAGGAGATACTCAGAACGATAGGTTTGAAAGATAGTATCATCGACAACATTCACAAAAGCATGCTTCGATGGTTAGGACATGTGGAGATGATGAATTATGTGTACTTATGTGTATATACCGCGACTGAAGGTCTCTAGGTATATGAGTTACTGGACGTACATAAGCTGATCCTCAAACGCGACAGGACGAAGCGAGTCACTATTACGGTTTTTTACATTCTTGTACTGTAGCATGACACAGTTCAAGCAATTCTCTACCACCAAAAAAAAAACATGAGTAATAAGAAAATAATATTAATATGGTGTCACGTCGTGACCCTTTCACGTGGAGCAGATATGTTGTGCTCAACGTGACCAGTAGCGCAGCTGATCGCCGTTCTCACAGCACTAGTACATATAACATTTCTATCAGTTGCCATACGAGTTTTCTCACGATATTTTCTTTCACCAGTAAGCATGTGGTTCCTCAGCCCGTAGGTAGTATATCTAGAAAAGCCAGAAGTACTTGAACCTACGGCCACACGCGCTACCACGCATGGATACCTTGTCCTTATCCACCAGGCGTCCACAGTTACTAAAAAATAATAGTCTCACAATAAGAAAAATATTATTTGTAAAAATACAAATATATCTACAAGCTAGTATAAAAACAGATAAATATACAATTATTAGTCCTAAATCACTTTTACGTATATCTCGCTGACGCTTCGCAAAACACGCTGCCGCCATTTTTTATGTTTACCCCAAAAGTCCTTATTAATTATCTGACATCATCTTCCATAAAAGTTATTGTTAAACGATTACAGCATAAATTATATGATATTAAATAATAATTATCAACATTGGCTGGTGGTTATATTTGTCCTTATTCTACGCTTTCACTCTGGTAATCTATAAACCAGAAATCAAGCTAAAAGGCCAAGCCGGAAGTGTCATCCTGACGTATTTAGAAAATTACTTTTGTTTAAGATCAAAATCAATAGTTATGCTAGTAACTACAAGGTGTTTCAAAAGTAAGTTCACATTTGCTTATCTTATTACGCGAAAGCAACTATTCTGAGGGGCGCGGGGGGTATGTCAGTCGGTAGTCTGGCTCTTGGGAATTTAGTCGCTATGGAGCGTTTCTCTGGTGCGGACCGTGCGTTGTGCGTACGTGAGTTTTACAAAAACGGTAATTTGGCGACTGTAGCGCGTAGAAAATTCTGCAGTATTCGACATATTCGTCACTTAAATGATGCGCCTAGCACTCGAATCATTGCAAAATGGGTTGAGAAGTTTGAAGAGACTGGGTCAACTCTGGAGAAACCAAAATCTGGGCGGCCAAGAACATCAAGAACAGCCGAAAACGTGGACAGTGTTACTCAGTCTATTCGAGATGATCCAAACCTCTCGATTCGGAAGCGTGCTGTTGCTTTAAATGTGCACAGATCTTCATTATGCCGCATTTTACACAAAGATTTAAAGCTGCACCCGTACAAAATTCAGTTAGTGCAAGAACTAAAGCCTCAAGATACTGGTCAGAGGCTTGCCTTTGTAAATCAGATGATTGAGCGCTTTCCAACGTTCACCAACATCTTGTTTTCCGATGAAGCCCATTTTCACCTGAATGGGCATGTAAACAAGCAAAATTGTCGTTACTGGAGTGCAACCAACCCAAAACAAAAACATCAGAAACCGCTACATTCACCCAAAGTCACCGTATGGGCAGCGATGTCTGCGCGAGGAATTATCGGCCCTTACTTTTTTGAAGATGGAAGGGGACGCACACTCACAGTGAATTCAGAGCGTTATGTGGAGATGTTAGACGAGTTTTTCGCACCCCAACTGCAAAACTTTCCTGGTTACAACCAAAGAACATGGTTCCAGTAGGATGGAGCAACTTCACACACGTCCAACAGATCTCTGCCTCTTGTTCGAGAAATTTTTCCGAACAAATTAATCTCCAGGCGAGGTGACATAAATTGGCCTCCACGGAGTCCCGATTTAACGCCTATGGATTTTTTCCTGTGGGGTTATGTCAAATGAAAAGTTTACGCTAATAAACCGACTTCCCTGGCACAATTAAAAGAAAATATCCGTCATGAAATGGCAGCCATCACGGAGACTACCTGCCGAGCTGTCATAGGCAATTTTAGTGTCCGACTAAATGAATGCCGAGAGCGCAACGGTTTACATTTAGACGATGTTATTTTTAAAAAATAAATTCCCAAACAGTGTACTTCAATATAAAATAAACATTTTTTCAATAAAGCTAAGACTTTTCTTTTAAAAAAATATTTAAATGTGAACTTTCTTTTGAGACACCTTGTACATACCTGTACGTTATTTATAATGACAATATTAAAGGGGTACCATTAATTGTGGAGCCAATCCTGTGTATTTGTAACTGGTAGTAGTTAACACTAGATTTATAGTTCATAAAAATTCCTACAGATTACAAGTATGGCGTTATGAGTTGAGTTTTTTAAATCGTTATATTAACCTAATATTTTTTAGAAGTACGCATAATTGTGACATGAGTGTTCTGTGTAGTTATTTAACCTTGTTTCACCCTTTCCCTTCCATAAAAGACCACGTGCCCGGGCTTACGGAGTCACGGCTATACGGTTACTCACATCCCGGATAGGACTTAGTTGTAGAACATTAAAATTTAATTTAAGGGTTATTTAAGGATAATCAGCGCTGGGTGGCTCAGCTGGTCACTTAACATTAGCTTAGCTGACTTTCCTTTGTCGCATCACAGTACAAGGTATTTGCTTTTGTGGTTTTCTTTCTTAATTAACCTGTCCTTCTGTGTTATGTCAAATAAATGCTTTTTTTTTCTTATTTGTGCAAAATAATATTTCAACTCTTACAGGTCATCGCCCCGATACGGCTAACTTATTTAAATATTTTATAATTGTAATATATTTAATAAAATAATCGGTTCAGTAGTTTTTTTTTATAGTTATTACCTTAAAATGTGTGACCCTGGGCAGTGGCCCTGAGGTGTCTTGTGGTCACTCACCTGCTACATGAAACAAAACAGAAAAATATATTTATAAAAATAGTATGTATTTTGTATTTTCACAGAATAAGCGTGCTTTACAGTGTTACCAAACCTGGAAAAAGCTTCCCTTGAAATTATTTAATATAAAAAAAATGTACATCTAAAACTATTCCACAAACTTTTGCCCTACTTTTTAATTTTTCTTCGATATTATATAAAGTTACGCATGTTGATGGCCGAGAAAGTTCTCTACAACTACACCGAGCGAAGAGAGCAAGCCCTTAAGATGCTAGGCGGTCTATTATGAGTTGGATGACAATGCAAGTGGGTACGAACCTTGACTTGGGCGGCCAGCCAGGAAAACGAACCTAACGGTGATCTACTAGCGTTTAGGAAGCAACTACTTTGAGTATGATTTTGTGTACTATAAAAGATTTGTGTGAAAGGAGGCTGACATAAGTTTTATTTACTTTTTATGCGAACGAATGAAGCGTGTCATAATATGAAAATGAAAATGTGTGGTACAGAACGAGTAATGAAAGATCGGGGGGTTTGAAATTGAGAGATTAATTCTAGAATGATGATTGGTGTGACTCGCAAATGTAAATGTTGTAAATAAAATAAAATAAATTTAAAAATTAAAAAATTATATATCCTTAGTTAAAAGTGCATGTAAATACGAGGTTTTTATTCATGGATAACTGATTTCACATCATGCACTATAGTACCTAACCACGGTGTTGACTACCTAAACCAAATACTAATTTTAAACTCTTCTTAGAGATAGGCTATTTATAATTTTGTAATATAGATAGAAAGTTTGGATAAAGGGCATTCCATTGAATAAGAGGCTCTCCGTATATTATGGCATTTTGCTAGCTTTAGTCCCTTTTTTCAATCGCGTATACCTAATCATGATGTCTAGTAGCTGAATCAGATAATAATTGTAAAATCCTTTGTATGAGGTAAGCCAATTTTTATTTTCTAATATATATAGAGAGTTGAGATACGCTGCCGTCCGCTGTCGTAACTGGTTGTTCATATATTACACCGCTTTACTAGTTTTAGCCCCTTTTTAAAATTGCGTGTAGCTAACCGTGGTGCCAATTTGCTAAGCCAAATAAATATAAGATAGGAAAAGATTTATTATACTGTAGATTGGGAGACAGGACGAATTAGAGATCGCCCTTATAATACATAATTTTGCTAATTTCACCCCCTTCTTTTCAAATTTTGTGTAACTACGGTTTCTGGTAGCTAAGTCAAATACTAAATGTAAGATCCCCAGTAGTATTTTTCGTAAATATTTTGTCTAGTTCCAATAACACTCGATTACCATACAATGGGGCCCGAACCCGTGAAACCAAATGTCAGACGGCTGTTGAAAATACTTGTAAACACAAAACACTATTTAAAAGTCAAATTATGTTTGTAAAATGTAAACATCGACGGAACAAAAATGTCGAAACTTGAGCCTTATATTTTTTAGAGAATAATCGATCATAAGACTTCCCGGTCGCCTTGAGGGAGACAGTCAGGGCTGTGACAGACTCCTGAGCCCTGCGATGGAGGCAGCAAGGAGTATCTATCACGCCGCTTGATAAAGAGTTCCCTCCGGAACCCACCTCACCTCTACAGGTGGGCTCTTTACACCCACCTCTCCCAGAGGAGAAGGCTTAATAAGCGATTAGTTCCTCGGGCCATCAGATAAATTAGGGTTACCGGGCGCGGGTAGTGCGTTTTGAGGAACACCCTGGGGTTTTTAGTCAGTAAGAGTCTAACAGACCAGGGTCGCTACCCTCTCAAAAGCTCAGTTGGTCCTGTGTAGGATTTTCCAGCAGGCTAAAAAAAAAACTCCTAACCCTCTACTGGCTGAAAAAGCCCTGGATGTTCCTCTCAAACGTGGAAATCTGAGCGTGGCAGAGAACTATGCAATCCGCCACAGTACCGGCACGCAGGTGGCTTACTCAAGCCTCAAGTTGTGAAGGTGGATAGACTTAGCCACCTCCAGAGAACCGTCGTGGCAGGCAGCGGGCTTGAATACTCATACTCTCCCATAATTAAACCTTAGCGCTTAAGCAAGAACACGCAAGAGACCCAACTGTCATGAGTGACTTGCTTTAGCATGTCACGTTTCGCGATCAGCTTATACATAGTGACTTTATAGAACAGGTATTAATGGAGGATATTCAGCATTCGATTATAATTTCAAATATGTAAAAATAGTGATAACTTAATATTTCCATTAAACAAATAAACAGAAAAAAAAGTAAGTGAAAATTTATTATATTTTTTATTATTGCAACTCGACACAGCAATTAAACCATACCTGATGCCATGATGATAGACAGTGTCCAAAAACGACAACGCCTATCAGCAGTAAACAAAACCTATCTATAGCTACAGCGATCATGCCGGCCTGCATAAATATCTTTTCACGCTTCGTTTAAAGGATCCCATATCATAGGACTTTTACACGCTCGCCGTAAAACCATCCCACAGCCCGACGAATCGGTAAAAGTAAAAGTTAGAGAACTTCTTAATCCTAGATGGGGAATAAGTTAAAATCCGCCAGTTTTTAATGTAAATTGTACCTGGACGAAGCCAGGGCAGGTTTGCTAGTTGTTCATCTGTCTGGAAACCTTCATTCTACCACGGTGGAGTATATACACCAATATGCGGATTGGTATATAATCATTATTTTATTCGATTTTACCAAATCTTTAACTTGAATCTCACACAGCTTTCAAGCCCTTAGCTTCGACGAAAACCTTAATAAAATTTCAATTAGATATGATGTTGTAATCGTGAAGTATAAATGAGGCGTCTAATTTCAAAACCCGCTAAAACGATTTTTCGTACAAATTACTTAATAGTCCTAATAGTAATTTGAAATGTTCTTATCAAAGCAAATATTATATATGATATTATTCTTTTTTGCTTTTTCATTCTAGAATAATAATTTAAATACCTTATAAGAACGTGATTGCTAAGTCCTAGCTTAGTTATAAGTTTTATAAATTTATGGGTTTTGATAAAAATATGTTATAATGGGTTTTGAAACTAGACTCCTCAAATATCAACAACAAAATTAAATACTACAGCTGATCTATTAAAAATAATCACTAAAGATAAGAGTATATCCAACGTGACCTGTACGCACATAAGACAAAACTGTTGCGAGAGAAATGATTATCCAAGCGAGAGCGGTGTGTGACGTGTTCCCGCACACCGCTCCAAGACATTGAGGTGAGCGAGGGGTGGCTCCTTACACCACTCCTCGCAGTGCAGAGTTGCAGCCTAAAAAAAGGCCAGACGTCGCCGAAGGTCGGAGAAGAGAATACCACTGTACCTCCGGCCCCGGTCAGACGGGAAGAAGGAACAACCTGGGGGTTTTAGTCGGTGCAAATCTGACACACAGGGGGGCAGCCCTCACCGCCCGCTGAGGTCCGTCTGGGATTTCCCGGGGTTACAAAAAAAAAAGAGAAAATATTAAATCCCTGTTGTGTCTCCCATAGAAACATGAAAAGCATTAGCTTTGGATGTTTAATTAACTTTTTTTTATATTGGCTCGACGAAGAGACCATATTGCACCTTATGGGAAGTATAGTGTAGTCCAATGACAAGCAAGGAGCAAGCAAGCTAAAATCCTTTCCATCGAGTGGAATGTAGTCACTTTTCTAGAGCTATTATAAAGAAAAGAATTCTTGTAACTTAGCGATAATAGAATTAATTGTCACTTTAATATTTGACTCTGTAAAACCTAAACATACAAATGTTGTCTCATTCTTTTTTACATTAAAAATATATTTAATCAACTTCTAAATTTATTTATTCAGCCTTTGCCCTTCAAATTGCCTTTAAAACTTAACAAATATAATGAAAAGTTTTCTATGGGGACTGGTTATGCTGGGCCAGTGGAATAAGGACCGAAAACATGCGCAGCAACGCGACCTACGGCCGTAAGTTCAAATCCCGGTACATGCATCTGGGTATTTCAAGATTAAGTATGGACGTAGGTCTCGCATGCTCACTGGTGAAGAAACCCGCGTGTAATTAAATAGAAATGTCATATATACTTGTGCTATGAGAACGGCGATCATCTGCGCAAGTGGTTACAGCTACTAATGTATCACTGCTCACCTCGAAAGGGATATAGCGTAATTGTATATTATTATTCTATGATTATAGCAGAATAAACTGTCTAGCCAAGGATTAAAGACTTACCAGAACTTGGCCGGTCGCTGTATCTAGTACAGTAAACCCAAGCGGGCCATAACTGCCCAGTGTTTCCTGAGGCTTGACTGTTGGCATCCGTACTGCCGCATGTTGAAGGAGCTCCACTTGATGTGGAAGATACTACAGAACTTGCTGAGTCTGGCCTTTTGCACTCCAAGTTCTTCGCTTCCTTCTGTACTTGCTCTCCTATCTGGGATACCGCTTGCCTGAGTCCGCCTAGAGGCGGCAAAGCTCCAACTTCCCTCCCGTCTTTCAAATAATCGAAACTATACTTCGAATAATCGGCCTGGGGCTTTGATAAATCATAAGGCTTGTACAATATGCTGTGATTCGGCCCGGCGGGTTTCGGTCCTTCGATTTTGCTCGTCTTCCGCAGCGCATTGAGCCCGAATTCGGGATGGAGAATGTTCGCTATCGAGAAGGCTGTACTTGACGGCTGTGACCGTGGATTTCTCCTCTCCGCGTCGAATATCTGCGCTTCTTGATTCAACTGCGGCTTGACATCAGGAGAATCAGGCCTGTAGTAGCTCTGATAATTCTCCACATCGTTCTGAGTATGCTGTGGGCTCGGAGGGGGTGAATTTGGCTGAACTTTCACTATTGTCATGTTAGGAGATCCTCTGTCGAATCTGCCATCAATTGTCGTGCAGGTATACTGACTTTGAGGGCAGTAGGTTGCAGGGTTTTGGTTGTGGTGCGCTGGGACTCGTCCGGTCACTGGTCCTGGGCTGTTCGCCTGGTTTGGACTGCAGCGGTCTTCGAAAGCCATGTCAGAATTTACCGAATATCGTCACAGAAAAATATCCTTTTATTGTTCAAAATAAACACATCGCACTGTCTGTCTGAATTGAATTATTCATTTGTATACGCAATGACGGCTCACGATTCTCAGAATCGGATGACGCGTTTAAAACAATATTAATATTAATCGATTTGTAGCTATCAGCATGATTTCTTAATCGGAACTTTGCGCTGCACTGTTTGAGGTTAGAACGCGCGTCAGGGACTGTCAAAATTGCCGTTTTAGCTATCGTAATGCGCTCGCGACGGCGGCTCCCGAGCGACTGAGCCCCGCTCCGTTTTTCGGGGACACGCCCATAAGCAAACAAGATTTTTTCACCCTACCCCATCCGTTTTGTAGGCGGTAACATCAACACTTTTCATTGTTTGGCAAGTCCCTTGGACATCACCCGCCTTGCTCACTCTTACGGCGTTACAGGGGGAGCAAAAAGAACGGAAGGTGAATTGATTTAACCGAATTGTGTTTAGTTGTAGAGATTTGTAATTCAGTTGTAAATTTTCGCTATGGCTCTCTCGCGGCCGTAATGTATCAATAATATTGTCTTTTGCCTTTGAACGTTCCGCTCGGAATTTCAATTAGACTTACTGCCAGAAGCGCACTTAAAAATCGATTATCCGCCTAATATCAGTGGCGTACATCCCTTTTTTATCCTGACTCGATACAGTGACTACACCACTCCTGACGGTAAGCGTGGTGCAGACCAAAAAACGACGACTAAGAAAAATACATCGGTAGTCACAGTGGTCATCCTAGCCGGCACAAGTATCTCTTCATGCTTAGTTTAAAGGGTATCACTGGACGGTGGGAAAACGCTCGCTGGAAGACCATTCCGCAGATCAGCAACTCGGCTGCAGTAAGAGTTAGAGAAGTTCTCAGTCCTAGCCGGGATGTGAGTTGCCGTATACCTGTGACTCCGTAAGCCCGAGCGCGTGGTACTATTATACAGTAGAGTTCATTCTATAAATGCATGAAAGCGTTGCGTACCCTTATAATAAATAAGCCTGGATTTAATTAGAGTAGAACAAAAAATTTGAAAAAAATATATTCATAGATACATATTATATTTATACGCGATGTTTCTTTCCTATGAGTACAATATAATGTTTACTATAATAATATTAGTGACGTGCATAGGATATTTAGACAGGGTAGGCAGAATTTGCATAATTAATTTGAATACTATATTATGATAGTGAATATTATACTACTCTCATAGGAAAGATAGATGGCGTTAATATGGAATAAATATGATTATAAATGGTTTCTTTTTTGTTTAACTTTAAGCAATTTATTCCAGACTTATTTATTGTCAAGACATTCAATGCTTTCATGCATCTATGGAATGAACGCTACTGAATAATATAATATTCAAATTAACAACGCCAACACTGCCCACCTTGTTCAAGCACTTTATCCACATCACTGCTATCATGGAAGCGGGAGGACGGAACACGGTGAAATAACTCTTCAGAACACTCGCCGTGATACAGATGGCATAGACCATAGGAACATGAAAAGCATGGCCCTGTTACACCTGAGCATTTACTAAATATATTTACTCCATATCTGGAATCACCACAAAACCACCACCACCAGAATAACCACCAAAATGCAAATTGGACCAAATTTTATATATTGAATATAATATAACAATAATTATAGACAGTTAAAACCGTTTATGGTGACAACGTTTAGAACAACATACCGGTTATATGGACCCAAAGCAAAGGTCCTGAAAAAATCACCAGTTATTACGATTATCGGTTTTTACGACTAAATATGAGTAGTCTCTTCGATGTCGTTATAACAGATTTTGACTGTATTTATTTAAGTTTATATATTTTGGCTGTCGTAGTCTAGTGGATAAGAGGCAGGTTTACCTGGTTTAATGGTGGTAGGGCGAGCCCCAGAACTGGGTCGTGACTAGTGATGAAAATGCCCGGGAATTTTCCCAAAGTGCCCAAAACTTCCGAGAACATTTCGTAAATTCCCGGGAATATTCCCAAGGAAGTTTTTGGGCACTTTGGGAAAATTCCCGGGCATTTTCATCACTAGTCGTGACCACAGTACACAGATGTAAGCACCCCCATAGTAACTTGCTTCGACCTGTCGCGTTTCGGGATCAGTATGTGTATATCCTGTTGTTAATATATCCAGAGACCTTCCGTCGTGGTATATGTGGGCTGACATAGCAATGGTGACTGTCAATGGAATTTCGTCCCTCGACGATCGTTTCCATTCTTGGGATACATTCTACTTTCCACCAGGTTCAAAGTAGTCACTTTACCAAGGCAGTGTAAAAAAAAATTACGCGGCTACGTAAATGGTCGTAGGTTTGACTCCCGGGTCGTACATCTATGTTTTCCCAGATTAACTGTGGATTTTGGCGCCACATGCTCCCCGGTGAACGGAAACATCATGAAGAAACTCACATAGCATCTATTAGAAATGTCATATGTACTAGTGCTGTTGGAACAGCGATCAGCTGCACCACTGGTCACGTTGGGCACGATATATAAGTGCAAAGTATTCGAACACTAATGTATCTCTGCTGACCCCGAAAGGGCTATAGCGAGACGATATATTAATATTTATTACATTTCCAGTTGTTATGGCTTGTATAGAATGAACGCCACGAAGTAAAGACTAGTTTTTGATATAATTTGAAGCAAGAAAACCCAGTAGCAAATTATAGTATGCTATATATTCACACCTGGATACATATAAAGAGGAATACAACAGTAAAATGAAAGAAATAACGCGTGTTAATTAAATATACATAACTTTTCACGCTTGTTAATGTTCGAACTTGTAAAATTGTAACTGAATTGTAAATAAGGTAATTAAAATTAAAAATTCCCTATATTATTACAAAATTAAGTTTATTTTTAGTACGGTCTACAACTGAAGCTAAGGTTTTAGGCTCTACTTTGACTTCGCTAATACCTAGCTAAAACATGACCTATCTATTTATCTATTTTTATCAATAAACATAGTTGTCCCAGCTGATATATCATCAAATACCTACATTTATTGTAGCTTGAAATGTAAAATTTGAATATTACGTTCGTTTTATAATGTGAGCACCCACTAAGGAATTGAGTAAATGAGTGAAATGAGAGCGAAAAATATCTATTATATTATTAAGTAGTAAGTAAGTTAGTAGGTTAATTACAGTTGAAATGACGTATAGAAACAGCTATGGTATATGCCACGGGAGTCAATGTAAGGATAGAAGGAAAATATGAAAAATACCCACAAAGGGGTATTTTATTGCGGCTAGACAAAATTCTGTTCACCGGGAAAGATTTTTGCAATATCACTGGCCGGAGGACTGAAAACATAAGCTGTTCAGTTATGAGTTGGATGGCAACGCAAGACCATCCCTGTGGGTACAGATCTCGGCTCGGCCAGCCAGGGAAAGAATCTAACGATTTACTAGCGTTCCGGAAGCGACTACCTTGAAAAGAAACGCTGAAAGGGACTCAAAGCTACTGCGAAGTGGAAACTAAGGGCGGGTGTTTTGATATTTCACCACTAAGGTGTAATAAGGGCCGAAATTTTGTCAGGCACGGATGTAACATAAACGTGGGCAGGGGCTACAAACAACTGCACCAGCCAGTGTATTTACTGATTGATAGATCTTAAAAGCAGGAGTAAAAACCTGGCGGGTGTGCACGGTATGCAGAGAAAGTGCTTTTAGTAGCTTGGATGCAGTAGCGTTCATTCCATAGATGGATACAACCATTGCATGCCCTTATGATAAATAAGTCTAGAATAAATTGCTTAAAGTTAAACAAAAATAGTAAACATTTATATTTATATCTATTCTATATTCACGCCGTCTATCTTTCCTATGAAAGCAATATAATACTTGCTATCATAATATAATATTCTAATTAATGAAGCGAATTTCGCCTATCTTGTCTAGTCACGCCAAAAGGCGTAACCCCAGAACATGAAAAACAATAATGTAAACGCACCTAAACCCAAACGCCATCTGGCGTACATCATTCACTTTTCTTAACGTTCTCGCTTTCAAATTACTAACGTCGCATCGCATTCTCTTTAAAACTCAAACATCGCATGGCATTCTTTTCACCATATAATCTAAGTTTCACCATTACAGTCGCTTATAATTCTTTCAAACTCGCAACACAACACAAATTCTCAAACATCATACGCATACGCATACGCATACGCACTCCACATACGCATTCAAACAAATACACAGTGAGTGGTTTGTAAAGTGTGTCTAGCTTTATATATTAATCACTGTGCATGCTGTGGTGCCCTATAATTGTGGGGGCATTTATATGTTCTATTTAAGTACCATGATCCTTTTGTTTTCTTGTCTAATGTTACCCATGTTGGGCACCCTATTATGTAAAATAAAAATAAATACCGCAAATACCGCTGCCAGCCGGTAAGTACTTTCTATTTGCCTCAAATATCGCAACTCTTTATTTTTATAAAATCATCCCGGATAAGTAGGTACATTACATATCCCGGCCCGCGTACTGTCCAAATTCCCTTATGCACGTCACTGCTTGGATGCTAGCAATCTGCGTGCAATTCGGCATGCTCTATACCTTAGTCGACTCCTACGCTCTCATAATACCTCGGTATGATGAAGAGAGAGAAACATCTCTATTCTGCCGGTAAGCCCCACGGCTCACACAAAAATAATATATTTATTATTTTAAATTCACAACGACAATACAAAGAATTAAGTTGTTATTGAAAATAATAAAAAACTGTATAATGTTTTATTAAAATTATAAACAAATTGTTGAACAAAACCTACAGGTCGTCAACAATGGGGACGGCGGGAAAGATTGACAGTTGACAAGTGCTTTGACAGCTCGGTAAAGCCGGCCATTCACTGGCGAACGAGATTTGGAGCTTTATTTTATTTACCAGCTGACCTAGCAAACGTTCTACCATATAAAATATTTCTAATAACGAATAGAATACAATTCCGTAGTACATTAATTTGCTCTATCTCGTAAGGTTTAGCCAGCGTTTACGATTTAAGCGCGCAAAAACATGTTCGTTACGCCATCACATTACAAATTTTTGATTTTTTTCGGCTTTTCTTTACTATAATATATATATATGTATTATACATATAAACTTTCCTCATGAGTCACTCTATCTATTGTCGAAAACTGCAATAAAATCCGTTGGATAGTGTTTGCGTTGAAGGCGATGTTTAAATAATTTAACGTGTTTATACTATTTTTTACATATTTTAATATATTTGACAAAACTAAAAACAAAAAAACAATAATCTTCTTCTAAATTTAAAAATCACAAATCACATTACATAGAAAAGAGATGAAATCAAAAGAGGCCCTTATATGACATTAAAAATAAGGTTTTAAACAATAGTTTAAAACATCTAAGCGAACAGACAGCGGTAGAGACTTCCTTTTTTCTATGTAAAGATAATAATTTATTTCTTTCGGGGTGAGCTGGGATACATTAGTAGCTGTATGCACTTTGCAGTTATATCTCCTGCCCAACGTGACCAGTAGCACAGCTGATCGCTGTTCTCACAGTACTAATACACATGACATTTCTATTTGATGCCATTCACGTCGCTAGGTGTTTTTCTTCGCCAGTGAGCATGTGGTGCCTAATTTTATTTTATTTATTTATTAATAAATATATATTAAACAACACTGCATACGCCAAAGATATGTTTCAATTTAGTTTCCCTACACGTGGCTCCTGGGTGGTGCTAAACGAGCAGCAGCGTCGTGATAGGGCGTCCGTGACCGTCTGGATCGCGACCACAGTACATGGATGTAAAGCCCGTCATAGTGACCAGTTTCGGCTTGTCGCGTTTCGAGATCAGCTTGTGTATATCCAGTAACTCATATACCTAGAGATCTTCAGTCGTGGTATATGTGGGCCGATGTGACGATGTAAGCTATCAATGGATGTTCGTCGTTTGATTTTCGCTTTCGTTTTTGGACTACACTGTACTTACCATCAGGCACTCTGTAGTCACTATGGCGAGCCAGTGTAAAAAATAAATAAATTTGAGACTCCTAGTTATCACCAGATTCTAAGTCAATATTTTTATTAAATTACCAAGTACATATAACAAGGTAATGGTTTTTATGTTTTTATGGAATGCAAGGTGGTGCGACGATCTGCGGAAGGTTGCTGGAAACGATTGAAAGAAACGGTTATTGAGGAAAAAGGAACAACATACACATTTTTTTGTCGCCCAGGTGAATTCCAGTATTGTCCTGTGGACTATTACGACCGCCTGCCACCTCAGTGTCAGACTTTACTGACTAAAAACCCCCGGGGCGTACTTCCAATCACTCCATCCGGCCCTGAGAAACCAAATACATCCCGACGCTTGGAGAGCAAAAAGACTTATTAAGGCTACATCTCTGGGAGGGGTGGTAGTAAAAAGCCTACTTTCTAAACCTATCCTTCAGGTGGCTCGCTGACACTGTGCACTGCCTCCCTTTCATCCGGGCAGCAGATTCCTTCAACTCTAATGCCAGGATACTGGTTTAGACAAAACAACTTCTTTGATTTCCTGTTTCCTTTGTTTACGAACTACGCACGCTCTTAGTGTCATTTGAAAGTTATCCCAGTTTAATTAATTTTTGTTTTGATTCCATGCAGAATTTTTTTGCTCCTTAACTTAAAAAGGCCTAACCTAAATAGAATCTAATATCGATACCCAGTAATGTCTTTATAGGTTGGACAAGGTTTTTATAACATACTGTAAACCGAACATGGTTTTCTCATTGCTCTTGTAAAACCATTTTTTTTATTAATCTTTAGTTAACGGCGAGAAGTGTTTTAACGTAGTTTATGAAACTGAAAGTCAGAATTTAAAAAATGCACATGTTAGATGTTATGTTGGTTTGTGAATGGATGCCTTTAGTGGAAAAATACAGTGACAGCATTTGTCGGCTTGTTAGCGGGGCTATGATTGCGTTTTATTTTCTTTAACAATTGTCTTTTGTGTGCCGTGACGAGCGCCTGAAAAAGCATGTTTATATGTATGTGCCTGTGGTTATTTATTTACTAGCCTCTGGTCCGCGATTCCGTCTGCGTTAGAAGTGTTGGCGTCGAAAAATGGACCTTAAAAGAAGAAAGATAGCCAATTGAAGCCATAGAAGAAATGGTTGTGAAGACAGAAGTTTCGCATATCGTGGACTCAGCGGCGAACAAACATCTCCATTCTTATTGAGCTCCACATCAAGATTCGCTTTTGATTATATCTATTGACGATGACTGAGTTCCACTCCGACGCAGCCTTGAGTTTCTTTCAGTGTTTTTTCTCAAGGTTCACTACCAAAGCACTAGTAGACATCGTTAGGTTTCTTTTCCTGGATGGCCGCCCAAGTCGATGTACTCACAGGGATGCTCTTGCCTTGCCACCCAACTCATAACTCGCTGGCGGAACACCTAAAATGCTCACCACTCCCGGCCGATGTAGTTGTAAAGATTTTTCCCGGTAAAAAAAAAACAAAATGTCTCATCGAATTAAAAAAAAGCAATTGATTGATATTTGTACGAGTATTATAATTTACACAGCAAGGTATGTATGATTCTCTTATTAGGATCAGCTATCAGCTTCCGACGTCTTAGGTTAAGACTTATAAACGCTATTTCAAATACACGTAGCAAAGTTCTCTAAAAAGAAATCGTCTTGGCAAAAAAACTGAATATATTATAGGAATTTCAGTATAGCCATATTACATCATATACATATTACATATACATATATATCACAGTTCATGTTGACAAAATCGGCGACTTATCAAATCCTTTAACATAGGTACATTGAATAATATAAATTGTAATGTATTAGGAAAGTCTAAGCAAACTTAAAGTTGCATCTATAAATTTCAGCCTTAGTGCGCCTATTTTACGTGAGACTGCGTCAGGTGATTTCAATTAACCCAGCCCAGTTCCTTCAGCAAATCCACCAGCGGCCTGTTGTTGCTGGTTGCTTTTGGAAGGGACCTCGATGTACTGAGGTGTTATGTCCATTCACTGCATTCAATGAGCTCATGCTTGACTATCTCCTCTGCATAGAGTAGCTTCGTGACATCTAAGTAAAAGAGATGTCTGTTAAAAAAAACCGTGTTTTGTTATAGCCCCAATGACTCTGCGTATTTGTAATTTACTGAGACGCAGAATAGATTTAATTTTTACTAGCTAACCTAGCGAGCTTCGTACCGTCATAAATGCCGTTACTTACAATGAATAATAACTACTAACAGAAATTAATGCATGTAAAAATGATTTAAGAGCTACTATGCATACCGCCGAACACAAAAAAATGTACAAATACATAACAGCTTTACTTAAATGCTTAACAGTAATTCACGAAAACATTATAGATACAAACTATATATACGTCAGGAAGATTTAATAACAATGACAATAAAAACTGACGGATGAGTTACGTTACATTTTACTCTACATATTTTTTCCAACAAATGATCGTGGTGTTTTTTTTTTAACTAACAAAACAATTTATGTTAAAGGCAGCTTTCCACAATACATTAATGAAAACAGCATTTAAAAAAGCCGATTCATAGATTTGAGGGCACAAATGGTTATCGATCTATTTTTTTTTTACATTATAAAATCGGCCAGTGGTCAACACACTACAAGACAATAAAAAAAAAATGCACATCAATGTGTTGCGCCGTTTAAGGCCACCACATCGTGCATCAAAAATACAAACAACAATTATTAACTACTACCAACGACTAACTACAACTATTAACGATTCTCGTACACTTTTTACTAACATACATCGCGCAAGTGAAGTTTTTCTGGGCACTCGCATATATACACGGAGTTGCAAATCATAGTATTTCCTAAGCCCGGCTGAGCACTAAGCCCGGTTGAGCCTTTAAGCCCGGTTGAGCCCCTAAGCCCGGTTGAGTCCTAAGCGCGGCTGAGTTGTATAAGCCTTTCCCAGTCCTTAGTAATTAGTCCGCCATAAGAAAAAATCATAGTATCTACCCCACCCGGGCTTAGTATTCCCGCCCGGTTTAGTTTTGATGGCCTTACCCGGACAATAAACACGTCGTCATTTCGAAAAAAAAAAAAACTAGAAACATATTATAGTATCTACGGAACGTCGCTGAGGTGTAGTGAATTTATTGTATATATTGAGTAGGACACATTTATAACAGCTCGTGTACTTTTTATGTTACTGAAAGCACGATACTGCTATAAATAAATAAATAAGAAGTTGGCATCTAAACAAAACAGTAGCGTGCTATGGGCTGAGCGGAAGATCTATTTACAGAGCATCGTGGGTGGTCCGGACACTTCTAACATTTACCCTAGCCTAGTGTTTCCACAAATAATAACATATCGTCACGCTATATCCCTGTCGGGGTGGGCAGAGATGCATCAGTGCCTGTATCCACTTTGCGCTTATATTTAGTGTCCAATGTGACCAGTAGCGCAGCTGATCGACTTTCTCAGAGCACTAGCAGACATGAAATTTCTGTTAAATGCCTTAAGCTATACTCACAACAATTGACTCAACAAATTTATTATTGACATTGATAAAAAAGTGAATGTATAATAGGAACTTAAGTATAGCCATAGTATTCGCAGAGCCAAGTCCATGTTGACAAAATTGCCAATTTACCAAATACTTTGCCATTCAGTGTGGAATATAAATTGTATTGTTTTAGTAAAATTTAAGCAAACTTAAAGTAGCGTCTAAAAATCCCACTCTTAGTTTGATGCTTGATAGAAACCGCAGGCTTTAGCAAAAAATTCGGTCCATTTACAAGTTTTACCGAATTCGGTTTTTTTGTCCGAAACCGAAGCTTTCTGTCGAACACTGATAATCAGGTAAATACGGTTTAGCTTTGCCCATTAAACTAAGCGAATAATTAATCTAAGCAAACGATTTCGCATAATGAATATTCTAAGCGTAATAATAGAGGTGTACCATAATGGAACAAACTGGTAATAGCCTGCCTGTTCCTTCTTGTATCGTTACAAAGGGAATATTGCAAGTGTAATGAGAAATGGAAGCATCAATTTATTAAATTTATTTGTATTTTAAAATTGCTCTTAGAAAAAGCCTTTTATTTCAACATAAGCACATTAAGAAAGTCTAGGCTAAGATTTATAGACACAACTTTAAGTTTGCTTAGAATTTACTAAAACATTACAATTTGTATTACTCAATGAATGTCAAAGGATTTGGCAAGTTATCGATTTTGTCAACGTGGACTTGGCTTTGCGAATACTATGGGTATACTCAAGTTCCTATGTTATATTCAGTTTTTTGTCAAAATGAATTTACTTTTTGAGAGCTTAGTTATGTAAAGTCTAAATAGCGTCTATAAATCTCATTCTAAGATTCAGACACACTTTTGATGTGTAATAAAGACATTGCAATTTTTTAGTATACATGGAAAGCAGTGGCTTGCATCCCATATAAAGCATTATCTCCTTATACATTAACACATTTAATAAATATATTGACATAAAATCTTGCGTTTACAAAAATAGCAGTCTAAGAGTCCAAAATGGATCAAATTTTAAGTACATATATGTCTTACATATATGTGTTACATATATATAGGACTAAGAAGTTCTCTAACTGCTTCTTTTGCCGTGTCGTTGGGCTGTGGAATAATCTTCCAGCGAGCGTGTTCCCACCATCCTATGATATGGGATCTTTTAAACGTAGCGTGAAGAGATATTTGCGCAGGCCAGCATGATCGCCGTGACTACCGATGGGTTTTTCTTACATATCGATAGTCGTTGGCGTTTTTTGGACTGCAGCATGCTTACCATCAGATATGGTGCGGTCACTGTGTCGAGTCGGTATAAAAAAAAACATGTCCATGTATAACAAGATAATCCTTTTTACTTTATATGGGATGCACGGCATTGATTAAAAGTATACCTGAGTCTAAAGGCGCACGCACACACAGGCGAGATCTGGAGCGGCGATGGCGCAATATGGTCCTGAGCCACTTTGCGGTATCCCCAAAAGCCTGGTACGATTAACTTTAAGGAACCTATATAAAGGAAAATCTACAAACCACTGGAACACAATCCCAGGGTTGAAACATTCCAAAAAAATAGTCAGGGCTTTCGACCAACGTAAAGCTGCAGAAGCTCTGATGCTTAGAAGAAATCAACTACGAGTATTAGTAAGAGCACTGACTGGCCACTGCTGCCTGAACAAACATATTTTCAGCATTGGTGGCCGGAGCACTAGAGATTGCAGATTCTGCGAAAGTGCGGACGAAGCGCCCAAGCACCTCCTGTGTGAATGTGACTTACTAATGCCCAAACGCAACCGCATCCTGGGCCGCCACGTGCTACACCCAGGAGAGGTTCCAGATATCTCTGCCAATAAAGTACTGCAGTTCTTTAAAACTATAGGCTTTGACAGAGAGATCTAGATGGTAGGTGGCGATCACAATAGATCTTTTAAATCGCAGTGATACAGGCTGATTTAGACTGCATAGCTCCACATTGCATAATAATAAAGGCACACTTCATAATCTACCAATCATTGCAAGGCCTCAAAATACTGCCCTATAGGCATTTATATCTTTATTTATCGTGCTAATGGCAGCCAAGTCTACAATGCTCGGCGACGCGAATGCTCGTAGGCTTGTGTCTCAGGATGTATCTCTTGGTTTTTCTCAGATTAAGTACGGATTTAGGCAGCACATGCTCACCGATGAAGGAAAACATCGTGAGGAAGCCCGTATGCCATCTAATAGAAATGTCATGTGTACTAGCGCTGTGCGAACGGCGATCTGCTGCGCTACTGCTAAGCGCAAAATGGATTCAGCCACTAATGTATCTCTGCTCACCCGGAAAAGGATAAAGCGTGACGATATATTATTTACTACTATTAGAAATTTTAGTAATTACTACTTACTCTTTAATCTTCGAATTTGATACTGGCGTATATATTTTTCATTGTTAACGAAGGAAAAGTCGCGGGCAGATGCTAATATAGTTTCTATTTCTGTAGATATCCTCCCTCCCTTCTGTAAATATATAATTTGCGGTGGGTATTTCTACCTGTGCTTAATGATAGCTACCCCAAACAAACCCCGCAAGCCGACGCAAGTAGATTAAGAAAAATGTTCAACAGATCATAAATACGAATCCGCCATTTTAGGGTGCGGAGTAGGGTGACCATGTCTCTAAATACCCGAGGATTAAAAGAGAATTTCTTAAAATAATATTTATTTAATTATAAATAATAACATGCAGAACGTAATGCCTCCACGACACTAAACCTTTCACTAGAATAAAACTAAAATAAAATATTATTTGAAATCCAAACGTCATGAATACAAGGTTAGGTATTTATAGGGGACTAGCTCTTGCCCGCGGCTTCGCTCGCGTTAAGAAGTTTTATTATTAATTAGGTATAGTTTTAGCGGATTTACTTTTGTTTAGCGTGTGTAAAAAATGAGGGCCTACAATACTTCTTTGTACACAATATTCTTAACTAATCTGTCATTAGGCGCTAAAACTATAAAGCTATTGGGTGAACTTATACAAACATTCATACCCCATTTTATCCCTTTGGGGGTAGAGTTGATCAAAATCCTTTCTTAGCGAATGCCTACGTCATAACATCTACCTGCATGCCAAATTTCAGCCCGATCCGACCCGTGGTTTGGGCTCTGCGTTGATAGATCACTATGTCAGTCAGTCACCTTTCAGTTATATATCTATACTAATATTATAAAGCTGAAGAGTTTGTTTGTTTGTTTGTTTGAACGCGCTAATCTCAGGAACTACTGGTTCGAATTGAAAAATTCTTTTTGTGTTGAATAGACTATTTATCGAGGAAGGCTTTAGGCTATATAACATGCAACTATGCATAACGATGCAACTATTAGGAGCGAAGAAATAATGGAAAATGTGAAAAAAACGGGGAAAATTATTCATTCTTGAGTGCTTCCATTGCGTGCGCTGCGAAAACGGTTCAAGATACCAAAAATATATGTATGAAAGAATTATTTCTCTTGAAATGATCTAAAAAAATGGTCGCGACAGTATATGTCTATCTTTTAAGATTAACTTACTAGAACCGTTTTTATGGTAATCGAATTTGGTCGAAATTAATGCATTATTTGTTAAGATTTGTATCAACGTAATAATATTAATATAATATTTATCTAAATAAATGTGTTGTTGATTAAGAGTATTTAATTATGAACAAAATTGTCTTTGACAACACTTAATTTCAATGAACATCATAGAAGATATTACAATAACTTATATCGCAAAACAACGTTTGCCGGATCAGCGAGTATTTAGATAAAGGATGAGTTTACATAAGCGGCTACGCGAGTGGTCGTAGAGGATCATGTTCCGATTTTTTCTCTGGGTTTTCCCAGATTAGATTTAGGCACCACATGCTCACTGTTGAAGGAAAACGTCGTGAGTACGCCCACGTGGCATCTAATAGAAATGTCATGTGTACTAGTACTTCACTGCCTCCTCCAAGCAGCAGAATCTCTCGTCTCTACTGCTCAGTGCTCTCCACGCCTAAAAAAACTTAATAAGATGCATTTTTTTAATACTGGCTCGATATAGTTGGCTACACTACATCTGATGCGAAGTGCTGTGTAGACCAAAAACGGCAGGGACTATCTAGGGACGTAAAATTATTGACAGTCGTCTTTTCCCCATATATACCAGGACTGAAGGTCTCTAGTTGTATAAACAACTTCGCCGGGAGCCGAGGAATTTCGTGTGGCCGTACCCTTAGCCCGGGCAGATGAGTAAGAGGAACACGCCAATGGTTTTAATCGATAAGAGTCCGAGACGCCCTGGCCGCTGCCCTCACGGGGGTCTGATGATCCATCAGGATTTCTACCAGGTAAAAAAAAAATATTAACGGTGAAGTCTCTGCTAAGTAAGCTCTGCTGGATAAACAGCCAGAGGTCTGTGGAGTGCAGACGTGGTTCGCAACAGCTCATTATACCTCGTCACACTACAGCGACTTTTAGAGATAGTTTTCGGTATGCTGCGTCCAAATGCTGGAACAGTATACCGCCTCCAATTAGGTCGTCTTTAAGTATAAATACTTTTAAAAATAAATTAAAAACCTTCTTACTGAATGAGCAGCATACCATGCAACAACTGGATGCCTCTTTTATTCAGCTGTTTAAATTTATTTATTATTCCATTTGCATTTATTTTGTGTGTATATTAATGATAATAATGTATATGATATGTATATGTAATATATATTATTTATATATATATTTATATATTTGTATTCTTGTATATGTGTATTTTCATCTATGATATATATCTATCTATGATATTTTGAATTTTAGTCTCTAATGATGTCTATCTGTTCTATATTGATCCCTTCCTTGCTGTTTTCTGCGCGTCGACGCAATAAATGGGTGTCAGCTGAAAATCAGCGCTGGGTTGCTCGGCTGGTCACTTAGCATTTGCTGAGCTGACTTCCCTTTGGCGCAACATCACAACACAGGGTATATGCTTTTATTGTTTTTCTGTTTTTATTTACCTATTCTGATCTGTTGTATGTTGTGTGCCAAATAAATGTTTTTATTATTATTATTTTATTATAGTCCAAAAACGATTGCAACTATCAAAGGACAAAAAACTATTTATAGTCTCCGTTGTCATGTCAGCGCACATATGCAAGTACCACGACTGAAGGTTTCTAGGTATATGAGTTACTGGACGCACACAAGCTGAATTCGAAACGCGACAGGCTGAAGAGTCACTATGACGGTCTTTGCACTAGTGTACTAATATCATTACCCAAGTTGGGCAATCACCCCATTTACTACGATTATCCTATGAGTATGTAAAATCATGGAGTCACTACAGAGTTATGGGAGAGGCCAGGTGCTGTCACAATAGGCCCTAATGCGCCTCTGCCGAGTTTCGCCCTTATGTATCACTGATGTACACGAGTCTGTTTGTATATGCTCGTTTTAAATCTGAAATTATTTACTCAAGTTATTACATACTAGCCTTTGCCAGCGGATTTTCC
This sequence comes from Automeris io, assembly GCA_036320925.1. Classification (NCBI taxonomy): domain Eukaryota; kingdom Metazoa; phylum Arthropoda; class Insecta; order Lepidoptera; family Saturniidae; genus Automeris; species Automeris io. Next base: position 7,944,267 of record JAUDJH010000017.1, read on the forward strand.
AGTGTTAGCGATGATGAAATATTCCTGTTTGAATTAAATAGATATCCCGTTGAACGAGGATCTAATTACCGCAGCTATAGTAGCAGCAGCTCACAGTTACAGTGAGGTACGCACACGCAATAGATTCATACCACGACACCGGTGTGTTTACGCTCCGAGGCGCAGTTCCTCTCCGAAATAGATTTGAGTTTCTTTCGGCGTATCTTCTCAAGGTAGTCACTTCCGAAACGCTAGAAGATCAATATAGGCTGTTCTCTCCCTGGTTGGCAGCCTTAACCGAGGTTCGTACCCACAGGAGTGCCCTTGCTTTGCCACTAACCAGTGACGTGCATAGGGTATTTTTAACAGGGTAGGCATATTCACATAATGTATTTGAATATTATATAATGATAATAAATATTATATTACTTTCATAGGGAAGATAAATGGCGTGTAATAGAATATATATGAATATAAAGGGTTCCTTTTTCTGTTCAAATTAAAGCAATTTATTCCAGGCTTATTTATCGTAAGGTCATGCAAAGCTTTCATGTATTTATGGAATGAACGCTACTGCCACCAACCCATAACTCGCTGGCTGAGTACCTTAAGCGCTCGTTCCTCGGGTACGTTGAAATAGTAAAGGCTCCCCCAGGCCAACAGCATATTCACTTAGGAAAAAAATCAATAAAAAGATAATAAAAGTGTAAATATCGTTCGTACAGACAACTATACGTGGAAAATATATGAGAAATACTAATATTTTGGACCTTAATTAACGCAATATAGACCAAAACAAGGATTGTTGATCTCAAAAGAAAGCAAGAAACATATCTCGACGGGAGTTCCATAAGGTCAAATGTGTAAATTGCAACTTTTCATGACAGCTATAAGAAAATTTTGATACAAATCCCATTAATAACACTATTTACTTTTTAATTTCGGTGACAAAATTGATTCTAGGTAACTGTAATACTTTTAATATGAATGATATTTTTATTAGAAAGCTTATTCTTGTAATTATTAACTTACGGAATGTTTCTGAAACTGTGCGTTATAATGATAAGCAATCTTTTTTTAATAAAATTTAAGTAAATAATTAATATTAAATTAGGTTGATTAGTGCAGATAAAGTTTAATTGATTCGTAATTATTCATCGAATCCCATATTATAAATTATTCGTCACACAAAATACATTCGCATATAAAATATCAAGAGGTTCAAGTATTTAATAATACCTGAAGATGTTGCGATTGTCTTTAAATTCTTATTATCAAAAACTATAAATTTTACAAAAAAGAAAGAAACTCTGCGGCATGATATTTCTCTGCCTAAGCTGATAATTAAAAAAAAAAAACAGAAATGGCCGCCGCCAACGTCCTTCTATAAAGTCGAAAAAAAAAACATATAAAAAGGTTCCAAATTCAAATTGGGCGCGGTGGGAGATGAAAAAGCGGTACTAATTCCGTGCGCTCACGCGGCGTTCCATTTTCAAAATGACATCAGAGCGGGACGGCGCTCCCCGTTAGAGCGAACCAGAGTATAATAAATGTATTAATCGGATCGTAATTTTAGTGAATATGTTGTTTATGCCTCATGTGCGCCGGTAACCGACGGTTAAGCGTTGAAAATATCAAGATTTTTATTATCACGATATGAAATTTCTGGCAATACGGTTCTGGTGTTTTATTATTTACATCCAGAGACTATAAAACGTATGTATAGTGCGACCACGTTACAAAGTTCCATCGGTTTACCTACCTTAGAGCTTAAAATACAATTCGTAATGTGGCAGTTGTTGGGGCGCCCTAACAACGTCTTTTAGGCCACGATATTCTGTAAATGCACACAGAGCAATATACATAATTTTACAAACAAGGAATATATTTAAAAGGTTGATAACACTGACCAGAAATGAGCCAAGAAGTGGAATCCGCTGCCATCGTTTGTTGTTATGACTTCGCATAATATGAGCGTCTTCATGCAATGAGGTAATAGCTATTTTTTGGACGAGCGCGCTCAATCTACGGCCTCATCATCACTTTCCAACAGATGAGATTGGGGACAAGCGCAAACCTGTCAAATAAAAAAAAAATGTCGATTTTTACGAAAAAACCGATGGTACTTTTAAGTGTGGTCAAACTGTTAATATCTTAAAGATTCACTTTTAGTTTGATCTTACATTTGAAAAGGAATTGTTCGACTGAAGGTCTTTAGGTATATGGACAACTGGCGATGCATAAGCTATTCTTGATGACCAGATATTAGTGACGATATCCACATGTTGTGCCCAGCGTATCCAGTAGCGCAGCTGAACGCCGTTCTCACAGCACTAGTATACATGACATATCTATTAAACGAAATGCGGGTTTCCTCACGATCTTCACCGGCCAGCATTTTTTGCCTAAAGCCGCTCTCAATCTAGAAAAACCCAGACGTACTGATCCTTTATCTAGGTACTAGAGCATAACTCCCACAGCAACTGACATTTAGTTGTTCAATTCTTTCTACCCTTCTAAGGATTTATCGTGATGATTCGAGATGAAGAAATAACATTACATTAATGACCTCCGAAAAGGAACCAGATCTTTGTGAGGTCCCGCCTTCGCTGTAATTACGGTGTGGGAGAAAAACTATTCCCAATGTCGGCCATTTTGGTCCCGAAACTTGCTGGCTCAGACAAGTCTGCAGAAGATTTTGAATATTTCTCAAATTAGAAACGATTACGATTACATTTTGCATTTTTCATCATTACATCTTGTCCGTCTATGTTTTAAACACTAGGGAATCGTCAATTGCATTCAAATCTATGACTTCTTAGTATTTAAAAGGGTTTTAATCATGATTACGGTGTATCAAAATTGAAATTACGACGATATTTTGTAATCGTTAATCAGATTAAATCTAGCCCATCTGTTAGTGACTAACCCTTAAATACACGAGTGTTTATTTTGAATATTAATAATACTTTACTAACAATTACACACATTAACCTAGACTAGGGTACTAGACAAAGATATACATACTTAAATACATATATATATATACGAGTACAACCATGACTCGTGACAAACTCATCTGCTCATCACAGAAAAGTGTACCATTACGAGGACTCGAACCCAGGACCTTACCATCGTAAGTAGGGTCGCTACAAACTGCGCTATCAGGCCGTCAGATGTATATTAATGAATAAGTAATATTAAAAATCAATCAGGCAATGGTTTTAGTTAATTGGAAAAATATCAGACAATTTTTCACAACATTATTCAATAATCATTACATACCCTCGCGCTGTATTCCTTTCAGGATGAACAGAGATACATTAGTGAGTGTATCACTTTGCGCTTATACTTACTCGTGCCCATTGTGACCAGGAGCGCAACTGATCGCCGTTCCCAGAGCACATTTTTCTTTAGCTTTTTAAAAATATTCATTTACCTATCCTACATTACCAAAAACCAGACACAGATCTAAGAGAGGCGCAAACTGGGGCCCTGGGTGCCAAATTCCAAGAGCGACATACGAGCACATCACCCAGCGGACACGTTGAATCTAAAAAAGCTATATCTAAAAAGGTGCACCAACTTCTATTCAAAAAGAGCGGGCTGAAAGTTTGTACAAGCGTTTGTTTTGACGTCTTAAAAGAGAATACAAAAGTCTTATAGATATAGTTACCACAGTTTTACAAAGTCAAATATCGCTTTTCATTATTATTTTGCTTCTTATACGATAATCAATATTTACATTTTGGCAAAGTTGCTTAACACAGAATCTTAAAGAACTGTGCTGTGAGCATTTTTTTATTGAATGAGTTCATATGTCTAACTGAGGAACAAACGTAAAAGGGGGGGGGGGGAGCAAGAAATAGTCTCTTCCTCGCCCCGAAAAATTTCAAGATCAGAAGCTGTCCGAAACCATCAATTATTGTAATCTACAAATCTGTTATGAGCAGTAATAAAATATTTTATAAATAAATAATGTTTTTCATAAAGAAAACAATGTAATAAAAAAAACATTTCGCCTCAAAATAAAAATTAAAATTAAAAATACAAAAACAAACAACAAAAAGAAAATACAATAGACAAAACATGGCGAAATGGGCGTCGTCAGCTTAATGCCACAAAGGAAGACTGCAGAACTGGCTTACGAGAAGTGCTTCGGCCATATTAAATCTTATAAAGGTTATTAAAAAAAAAACAATAAAATCAATAAAAAAAGAAAAACGTGAAACATAAAACAATATTCAAACTTAAAGACAAATCTTAAAATTCCCGAATCAATTATTTTTAGCATTTCAGTTTTAAGGAATATTGTATTTGCTATGCGATCCCTATGTATATAGTGGAGTTTTACACCTTAATATTTTTGAAAATTATTGCAGATCTTTGGGCAATGCTCTTTTAATTCATTCATAGTCGATAAAAGATGAGATAGCCGTAAAAAATGCTATGTAAAAGTTGTTGCATAAAGAAATATGTCGTTTAAAACATATAGTGTATATCTACCAGAGATGGGCAAAATGTAATCAGATTAATGATTAACGATTACGATTAAATTTTGTAATCATTAATCATGATTAATGATTAACGAAATTAATCAAAAAAAGTAATCATTTTTCGATGATTAAGGATTATTAATCTTTAATCGGATTACAATTAATCATGATTACTTTTATGATTACTTTTCTGTTTGATACGTAAAATGTGCTGCCGACAGCAGAGCGGCGCTCGCCTTTTTTTTATTTATAGTATACGACTATTACTAGCTAAACTGGCGAACTGAGTACCACCACATAGTTAGGTGTTAGGGCGATTACCCGAACTGGGTCGTGACCGCATTACAATAGTGCAAAGACCGGCATAGTGACTCTCTTCGACCTGACTACTTTCAGGATCGGTTCGTGCTCGGTGGACATTAAGTAAATCCAACGAAATCTAGTTAATCATTGATGCTTTTACCATTGTTCTGAGTGATTCCTGGACTATTAGAACTGATTATCAAACTACCGCCCATATTTTACTGAAATACCGTCTCCAACCCGATAATCCACGCCCGCCTTCGAGATGGAGGTAGAGAGACAGAGCAAGATAGCGCAAAGTTTTAATTGATCAGAACAAGATATCATTTTCTCAAATTTACACAAGCTTCTATAGCGCAGAGCGCAACAACACCTTTCTTGGTCATCCGTCTCTCTCTACTGACTCGGTTTCGTCTTTGATGTAAACCGAACCGCCGCACACGTTCGTATCGTATTTTGAATTTTAACTCATAACTAAAGTTGAGATATCGATCTGTTTTTTTTTCCGGATAACTGACGTTCTACCTAATAACTTTGATTCTTACAAAAAATTATCGGGACACATACATAGTTTTTTTTCTCAGTTCGCTTAATTTTTTTTTAGCGTTTGATTTCCATATTCTTAAAGACGCACCATTTTTATCTCACTAAAAACGCTTTTTTGTTTACCAAAATATTTAAATTATTAAATTATTATATTTAATATACATATATATTTATTTATATATATATTTATTTATTTATATATATATTTATATATATATGTAAATATATATTTCATTTTTCTGTTTTAAAAATTTAACTTTAACTTAAAGGATTGCACACAAAGGCTTTGGCCATTATCAGAAGTATTCTCCATCTCGAATCCGGGCGTGGATTATCGGGTAGGAGTCGGTATTTCAGTAAAATATGGGCGGTACTTTGATAATCACTTCTAATAGTCCAGGAATCACTCAGAACAATAGCAAAAGCATCTATGATCAGCTAGATTTCGTTGGATTTACTTAATGGCCACCGAGCACGAACTGATCCTGAAAGTAGTCAGGTCGATGCAAGTCACTACGCCAGTTTTTTCACTATTGTACTATGGTCACGACCCAATTCCGGCAATTAACCTACCAACTCAAACGGCTGAAAGCAGAAAAAATGGTCCTGAGCGTAATCAGGTCGAAGCGAGTTACTATGAGTTGGTAGGCTTATTGGCCGAACAATGTCGTGACTCGTGACCACAGTACACAACTGCAAAGACCCTTATAATGATTATAATTCGCTCGACGAGACGGATATTCGGGGGCGGACTTGCACCGGCTAAAACCACCGGGTGCCAGCACTGCCTAATCTTCGACTTCGCCGGGCCTGGGAATCCAGATACTTCCTAGGGGCCCAGCGAGCGATTGGTTTTAGACAGGCCTCCTCCCTGGGAGAGGGTCGTAAAACTAACCAAACAATATCTCCCATTGGGGCGGCGTGTGAGCACACACACGACGACACCACCCTACCCTCCGCTGGACGCCACCCCCCCCACTCTCCGCTGGACGCCACCCCCCCTCTCTACTGGACGCCACCCCCCACTTTCTGCTGGACGACACCCCAACCCTCCGCTGGACGCCACCCCGCCACTCTCTGCTGGACGCCACCCCCCACTCTCCGCTGGATCCCCCCAATCTCCGCTAGACGCCACCCCCCACTCTCAGCTAGACCCCGCCCCCACTCTTCACTGGACGCCACCCCCCCACTCTCCGCTGGAAGCCACCCCCCACTCTCCCCTGGACACCCCCCCAATCTCCGCTGGACGCCACACCCCCACTCTCCGCTGGACGCCACCCCCCACTCTCTGCTGGACGCCACACCCCCTCTCTCCGCTGGACGCCACCCCCCACTCTGCGCTGGACACCACCCCACTATTAGACGGAAGTTTGGAGTCATATATAATTCGAAATAAAATAACTTGAAAAATTAAATAAACGAGTATTTAAATCGGTCTCTCTCTCAGTCAGAACTCAAAAGTAATCATTAAAATAATCATGATTAATTGAATGATTACTGTAATCAAGATTAATGATTACTCATGTAATCATGATTAAAAGTAATCAGATTACAAGTAATCTTGATTATATTTGTTATGATTACTTGTAATCTGATTATTAATCTGATTAAAAGTAATCATGATTACGCCCATCTATGATATCTACATCACTTTGTATTTAAACCAAAGGCAAAAGTGTTAAGTCCAAAGCTTCTGCCACCTCCGGCAAAATCTTCAGCTAAATTGGACCGAATTTTTGACCGAAACCGAATGTTTCTAGCAAATGCCAAAACGGTACGAAGTGTTATAAAATACACGAATATTATATACCTACAAATTTTTATTTCAAATGTAATTAATCATTTTGTTTTGCCCTTTAACAGTTGCTGTCGCTATTCAACTGTTGTATACTTATTATTAAGTGCGCTCTAGTCACTTTGCCGAGCCAGTATAAAAATAGGTCAAGTGCGAGCCAAAAACGCGCACCGAGGGATCCATACAAATTTAAAATATATGAAAAAATTTTTGAATTGATCTAACTTCCTCTGTTCTGATCTTTTTCATGCCATACTAAATAATGATCCTCACACTAACATGAAATAAATCCTGTTAAAATTTTTTTTAGTCAATTTTGTTTCGTACATGTAATTTTCAAAATGATTATTATTTTACTGGTCGTAATTAATAGCAAAATTTGCCAAGTCTGTCTAAAATGTTAAAAATCCGTAAAATATACGGATAACCCTTATAAACGGCAATAATAAATCCACAACAAATCCACGAACAAAGCCGCACCATGTATAATCACAGTCTGTGGTAAAAAGCCCGGTCTATGACTACGCATAAATTAATATCTCGTAATGAATAGATAAAACGGCCAATTTAGTAAGACCTTCCGTCCCCTCTTCGTAATTCAATCTGACAGAACACGCAAATGATAGGAACGGAAAATTGATAGGTTTTCTTAAACTGGCAGTACGTTTGAGCGAGCGGGATAAAGATATTTCGTCGCATACGTTGCGAAACAGAGCAGGAGCGTTGCGATTGGTTAAAATTTCCCGCGTAGAAGGCGTCACCGCCATATTCCCGCCATAAATTGAGTTGTTGACACATTAATAAAGGTTATGTTTTAATTTTTTTTTTTGGAACCGGCGCACAGGCTGCGAAATTATAAGGCCGGGGAATATAATTATTGTTTTGGAAACGGATATAATGAGGCTACGTGTGTGGCCCGCTCTCGGGTTGCTTTTATAATTAAACTGTTTTGGTTTGCGCCCGCCATTTTCCGTCGGCCATATTTTAATTCGGTTTACAACTTGGGTTAACTAGTTCCCGATAACACCAAGCTACGGATGCAGTTCCATAGACGTCAAAAACGCTGGTAATAACGCGACTTTTATTCAAGTTTCCTACTTTATTTTTTTTATATCCCAAATATGTACCTGCTAATTTTTCAACATACACCCAACACACACATTATTTTAATACTAAAGAGTTTATTTCATTGCATTTATGTGTGAATGACTTCTTATTACTTTAAAGAAAATAATAAATCCTTAATTGACTATGATAATCATATTATAAATGTATTTACATTAAGCTGTAGTATTTTAAATGTTATAAATACATTCTAATCAAATTTAAAACAAAGCCATTTTCAAGAAGTGCCAAAACGTCATGAAATATTTCTCTTTCAGGGACATGCATCCCAAAAAAGCATCATCTTATAATACATGGATGTTTAAGAAATATATTGACTTAAAATCTGATAGTTACTGGAAAAAGAATCTCAGAATCAAAATTGGACCCAATTTTGAATTATTATTTTTAAATTATTTGTATTAACTATAGTATGTACAGTCAAATCGACATCGAAGGGACTACTCATATTTAGTCGTAAAAACCAATAGTTGTGACAACCGGTGATGTTTTCGAGATACGAAGTCCTATTTTCATTGCCGAGACCTTTGTCCTGGGTCAATATAACCAGTATGTTGTTCTAAACGATGTCGCCATAAACGGTGTTGACTGTATTAAGTACTCGTATTATGTACATTGCTGTTTAATTTTATTATTGTTGCGAAAATTACACTTATTTTCTTATAAGATCTTGCCTTTTTGTCATCCTGTGTCTAGTGTTTAAATTAATATATATAATTTGCAATCACTTTCTGGATTATTCTCTGTAGCTGCTTGACAAATTAGTAAAAAGCGGGCAGAGAGAAAGGCACGCAATTTTTGTCTATTCTCGCAAACTTCTTTCGCTTCCTTATTATATATAAATCCCTTGATGCACTGTCACGAATTCCGCATACATTTGACATTACTCAGCTTCAGTACTCTATTTGGTCTGTATAGGTAAGTCTAGGTCTGCCTCTCTCTTCTACTCACATTCATCTTGTATGTCTTTTTCGTAATCTTTTCATTATTCATCCTCTCCACGAGCCCAAAACATCGAAGCTTGCTTATACGCATGTTATGGTGACACTGTAAAATAAAATTCTCCAAAAAACAACTTTGGAAGATATAAAAAACGCTGCAGTTAAACGCCGCGACTTGTTGCCAAGAATGAACGCAGCCCTATCGACGCTGGCATCAATTTTATTAGAAAATCAAATGAGTGCTTTTTATTGATCGTAACGTAATATTATTTCACGTGTCGTTTAATTGATTACGTGAATTTATAATCACAGTTTTACTACTGAATACACTATTAAATTACTATTTTATATTTATTTATTGTAAAAATACACGCTACATTTATAATTCTACTAGTGTTTTTTTTTTTCGGACAAGATATTGGTTAACGGCTGGGATAGACCTCCACAGCTAAGCCGGACGAGAAGTCGAACACTGAGGTGCTCAGCCGGTAAACTTATGGGTTGGGTGGCAACGCAAGGGCACCCTTCCGAGTACAAACCTCGACTTGGAACACCAGCCAAAATATAAAACCTAACGGTGATCTACTAGCGTTTCGGAATAGGGATGTCAAAAGTGAAAAAAAAAATCGATATATCGATATTTATTAAAATATCAATATCGGCGTCGATATATCAAAGGAAAAATATCGATACATCGATTAAATCTCAATAAACACGAAAGTATTTTACCAGTATTCCATTTTATTAGACAAAATTACAAAAATATCAAGAACTAAAAGGCTATCTTCTAACTTTAAGACATATTTAAGATACCGAACAAAAATAAATAAATAAATAAATGGCGGCAAATAATATACATGCAACAAATTCAGATGTCAATGCATGTAACCTAACAAAACAATACTCAACAGACATAGACAATATAGTTCTTTTTCGTTCGGTCCTATCTTCTACAGTTTCAGATTTCAGTCACTTCACTGCCATAAGAACTAAAAAAATATCGTTTTCGATACAATTTTCGATACTGGATATTTTATATCCATATATTGATATATCATTACAAAATATCTCGCCCAAAAATATCGATATATTGAATTGAAAATATCGATATATCGATGTATCGGATATTTATTTGACAAGCCTATTTCGGAAGCGACTACCTTGAGAAGAAACGCCGAAAGAAACTCAAGGCTGCGTCGGAGTACTAGTGTATTACTTTTTGAGTTTCATATCTCAGCGGTGAAGGAAAACTAATTGAGGAAACTCGCATGTCATCTAATAGAAATGTCATGTGTACTAGTGCTGTGAGAACGGCGATCAGCTGCGCTACTGGTCACGTTGGGCACGATATATAAGTACAAAGTGTATCTCTGCTCATACCGAAAGAGATATAGCTCGACTATACATATATTATTAACTAGCCGATCCGGCAAACGTTGTTTTGCTATATAAGTTATTGTAATATCTTCTATGATGTTCAATGAAAATAAGTGATGTCAAAGACAATTTTGTTCATAATTAAATACTCTTAATCAACAACACATTTATTTGGATAAAGATTAATATTATTACGTTGATACAACTCTTAACAAATAATGCATTAATTTCGACCAAATTCGATTACCATAAAAATGGTTCTAGTAAGTTAATCTTAAAAGATAGACATATACTGTCGCGGACATTTTTTTAGATCATTTCAAGAGGAATAATTCTTTCATACATATATTTTTGGTATCTTGAACTGTTTTCACAGCGCACGCAATGGAAGCCTTCAAGGATGAATAATTTTCCCCGTTTTTTTTTCACATTTTACATTATTTCTTCGCTCCTAATAGTTGCATCGTGATGTTTTATAGCCTAAAGCCTTCCTCGATAAATAGTCTATTTAACACGAATTTTTCGATTCTAACCAGTAGTTTCTGAGATTAACGCGTTCAAACAAACAAACAAACTCTTCAGCTTTATAATATTAGTATAAATTATCTTATTTAATTGAAAAGCTATATGTCTTCGACAGACAGACCGACCGCAAGCCGAATACTCGAGCTAACTCAGAGTTCAGATACCAGTTGTTCATATACGTAGAAACCTTCCGTCGGGGTCTGTGCAGGCGGGCATGACGTTGGCTACTGTTAATTGATTTTTGGAACTTTGCGGTTTGTATCGTTCTTGAATACATTGTACTTTTCAATAAATGTGTTGTAGTCACTAAATAAGGCTTATCATTAAAAAACAGAAATGGTTTTTTTTTACACTGGCTCGACATAGTGACTACAGAGTACCTGATGGTAAGTACAGTGTAGTCCAAAAACGAAAGCGACTATCAAAGGATGAAAATCCGTTGATAGTCTACATCTTCATGTCGGCCCACATATACCACGACTGAAGGTCTCTAGTTATATGAGCTACTGGATATACACAAGCTGATCCCGAAACGCAACAAGCCGAAACTGGTCACTATGACGGGCTTTACACCCATGCACTGTGGTCGCGATCCAGGCGGGCACCGACGCCCTACCGCCTCGCTGCAGCTCGTTTAGCACCACCCAGGAGTCACGTGTAGGGAAACTAGGGTAAAGCCTACGGACGCGAGCAGCTTCGACTCCCATACTTTTTGGATTACACTGTACTTTCTAATATATTTTTAGATGGTAGGGCAATTGGTCATAGGATATACAAATAAATCACGTCTAGAGATTTATTAAAATGACGTCACAACTTATCAATAGGTGGCAATAGCCAAAGCAGCAGCCGAACTTCGGTAAGTCATTAAAAATGACGGATATTTCGAAGGTGCTTTAAAAACAAAATGGAATAACGCAAACGCGATGTAAAATGTCAAAAATAACAATAATGTCGCACACACGGGTAAATCTCCGTAAACAACGTAATTGTTTATGGTCAGGTGACGTGCAGAGACAATTCTTTACTTTTTCTGCGACCTGTCAAACATAACGTCAATATTTTGGCGCGATTTGTAACGCAGTGGGAGTTTTTCGACCGCGGTGACTTTACAAATAAAAATATACCTTTTGGTAATTAAATAAGGTTTCTTATCAATTGTTTGATTTGTTTTCTTAAGTTGGTATTAATTATTCATACCTAGGGTTACCATATTTATAACGTTCAAATTCGGGACGAAATTTGAAGACAGGCAGTAGCGTGCTTCCTATAGAAGCTAAAAAGCTTGTTGGGCTGTGGAATGGTCTTCCGACGAGCGTGTTCTCACCGTCCTATGATGTAGGATCCTTTAAGCGTGCCGTGAAGTGGTAATTGTGCAGGCCGGCATGATCACTGCGATTACCAATAGGTTTTTCTTTACTGTTGATAGTTGCAGTTGTTTTTTGGACTCCACCATGCTTACCATCAGGTGTAATGGTCACTGTATCGAGTCAATATAAAAAAAAGATTCCATCAGCCCCATTTTATTCTAAAACCACTAAACACCGCGTAGGGTACTAACCGTATGTGGTGGATGATCCCCATATCCTCACGAAAAGATGCGCTTCTATATTCATCATGCAAACGGCTAAGGAGTGGAATATGCTTCCGACGAGCATATTTCCACGTTCCTTTGACTTGGAAGCCTTTAAGAGAAGATTGAATAAGCGTTTATTGGGCGGACGAGGTTCTATTTCGTTCATCGGAGAGATATTAATTTGTCTTTGTTGAGGTGTTCTGGACGTGTTGTTCTTATTCTTTGGGTTGGGGTTGGGTCTGGACAGCGACAAGATACCCAGATGGCAAGACGCTGCGGGAATTGGTGATTTTTCTGATAGCGTGGTATGAAGTCAAAAAACGTAGAAGAGCCAAATACAGTCATACTAATGATGAAAAACGCAAAATGTAATCGTAAGCGGTGTTCGCTAATCTGAACACATTTTGGCCATCTATAATAAACTTACTAATCTAGGGTATGCGAGACTGTTGCCCCGCACGCCACTTAGAGATGGGGGGTGGTGTCACTTTCCCCCCCCTACCAGCGAAATAAATCCCATAGGGCGGATCACACGCTAGACCGCGGTGAGACCAACGTCACATTCCTGCAGACCGGCGCACCCTGTGCTAGGCGATGTACCCCAGTGGTTTTGGTTGGTGAGAGTCCGACACACTGGGGGGCGGCCCTCATCGCCCCCTGACGTTCCATAATGGATTTCCACTGGGTTACCAAAAAAAAGTATTTGAGAACGTGTGGTGACCCTACGCATGTCTAATATTCTACGCTCGTTCATAACGATTCGGATTTAACATCGCCTGTGGATTTTGTATGAAAACATTGTTTGATTCGAACAAAGTTGCATATGCTGTTAAAAAACACGATTTTCCATTGAAATTACTAATATTCTGCCATTATTTCGTAGACATGTATAACCTTGTGTTATATTCTTGCGGTAAATTGATTATCAAATGTATATTTGAGGTCGGTACGAAGAATACTTTACGTTTGTGACATTGTATTTTGTCTCGCCGCGTGAAATTGTTTAAGCGTGCATTTAATGTTTCTGACAAAATAACATATATATTTGCCTGCTTAAAGAGTTATAAAAACTGTTTTACCTGTTTCCATAGTTTTGTCAGACATTTTGTTTCGATGGTTCGGGCACGTGGACAATGAATGATGAATAGATCAAGAAAAAGGTAGGTAGGTATACAATACCAATGTGAGTGGAAGTATGAGCCGAGGCTGACCAAGACTTACCTACACAGAACATATAAAAAGAGTTCTGATGGAGGGTAATATCCTCCACTCCGACGCAGCCTTGAGTTTCTTTCGGCGTTTCTTCTCAAGGTAGTCACTTCCGAAAGGCTGGTAGATCACCCGTAGGGTTAGTACTATTTGGCTGGCGGTACAAATCGAGATTCATACCCACAGGGGTGCCCTTACATTGCCACCCGACCCATAAACTCGTTGGTTGAGCACCTTCTGTGCTCGCCCTCTAAGCCCGGTTGAACTGAAAATGCCTTTCCCGGCAATCAGTAGTTAGTCCGCTTCAAAAAAAAAAAACGGAATCGGCGAGATTGTATGGAGGGAATAATGAATGTTAAGGAAGCGAAAGAATTCGTGAGGGAGCGATAATAACATTAACTTTATTTCAGATTTCTCCAATATACAAATAAGAAAATAAACAATTATAATTTTAAAAAAAGTTTTATTTTTTAATATTGTATTTATTTAGGGGTCTTTTACGTGTATACGTATGTCAGCCCCATTGTACCCTTATACATAAATACCAGCAGCGTTCATTCCATAAATGCATGAAAGCATTGCATGCCCTTATGATAAATAAATCTGGAATATTTTCCTTTAATTTAAACAAAAAAAAGGAAACCTTTATATTCATATCTATTCTATTTTCAAGCCATCTATCTTCCCTATGAAAGTAAAATAATATTTGTTGTCATTATATAACATTCAAATTCATTATGTGAATATGCCTACCCTGTCCTACCCTGTCCTACCCTACCCTACCCTATGCACGTCACTTATAAATACCTAATATATGATATATGGAGCCATGAACAGGCCAGACGCCTCATCAGATAACAGTTCTGTTAAGACTTTGTTAAACATCCCGGTGTGTAATCTGTTCAGCCTAAAGGCACTCACAAACACCTCTGTCACAGATTCAAATCGGACATATTCCATAATGTTTCCATTTGTTTAGGTAATATTAAATTATACCATAAATACTAGAGTGGATAAGCCTCTTCACCCAAAACTGCATGAGAGGCCCGTCCACTCTCTCACCCAAAACCCTCAGGATGCCACCAAATCTGCCCCTCGATCTCAGCAGCATCGAAGCAGATCGCCAGCGCATTACAGAACCGGGGCAATCCCAACAGCGCCCTGAGCGCATTGTCATCTAAACACGCACGGCGTTGTAAGCCTTCGCGAGTACCTTATCCACAAACTGCTCGAGTAAACGGACTGCCAATACGCCTTGAACAATGTCAGTTCGACTTCCCTTGTGCAGCGCTCAAACCTGTGAGCAGTAGCGTTCATTCCATAGATGCATATAAGCATTGCATGCCCTTATGATAAATAAGTCTGGAATAAATTGTATAAGTTAAACAAAAAAAGGACCATTTATATTCATATCTATTCTATTTTCATGCCGTCTATCTTTCCTATGAAAGCAATATAATATTTATCATCATAATATAATATACAAATTAATTACACGAATTCTGCTTACCCTGTCCAAATACCCTATACACGTCACTGCCTGTGCCTGAGCAAGTATACCACATCGACCAGCCAACTCCCAGCGACCCCTGTTAATGTAGTAATGAAGAAGAAAACCACTAACCTATCACAGCCACAGACGGTTGAAAAAAGCGAAAATAATACAATACCATCCTAACACTGATCTCAAAACGCTAGCCCGGCATGTGGCCCCTATTTAAGAATCGGCCATTGTGTTACCTGTCAAAATATTTCTTTTTTTTACAGCGTTTGCCTCTAAAATGCCGGCACAGGTTCTCCGAGACAGCCTGAGCGAAAAATTTCAATTAAAATGGTTTTTATTCACTTTTATAATGTTGTGTGTGTTTGTGGTGGCTTAGTGGGTAAAGGACCGGTATCCATACCCGGCACCGCGAGAGGTCGCAGGTTTGAATCACGACACTAACCTCTGGATTTTCTCAGATTAAATACGGATTTAGGCATGCTCATCGGTGAAGCAAATCATCGTAAGGAAACCCGCATAACATCTAATAGTATTATCATGTATACTAGTGCTGTGAGAACAGCAAAGCTGCGCTTCTGGTCACGCTGGTCACGACATATAAGCGCATAGTGGATACAGCCTCTGGTGCATCTCTGGACTCCCCGTAAGGGACAAAGAAAATGTTCTGGTAGCTGCGTGAGTTAAAATA
This sequence comes from Automeris io, assembly GCA_036320925.1. Classification (NCBI taxonomy): domain Eukaryota; kingdom Metazoa; phylum Arthropoda; class Insecta; order Lepidoptera; family Saturniidae; genus Automeris; species Automeris io. The sequence continues at coordinate 7,960,331 of JAUDJH010000017.1, forward strand.
ATTTTGGCGGAACCCTGATGACTATTCTATGGAGCCCCTAAGTTCCGCGAAACTCAGTTTGGGAATCCCTGCTTTAGAGTATGCGAGAAAAAGGTTTTAAAGAACTGCATTGTTGTTCCGAGCTGATGAGATTTTCAATTGTGATTTTAATCTAATTAAAATTATACACTCCTCAATAAAAAATAACGGCGTGATTATACAGTGTGATTTTATGAACGAGGAAAATATTCAGAGAAGACATTCAGCATTCGATTTTAATTCCAGACATAGATGGGCAAAATGTAATCAGATTAATGAAAATTATTAACGATAACATTTTACGTTTTTACCATCAATAGATATGACTGCATTTTGCTCATTTATGTTTTAAACACTACAAAATCCCAGATTGTATACACATTTATGATTCCTTAATGTTTCAAATGGAATTAATCATGATTAGAAAGCAAGAAAATTAAAATTCCGACTACATTTTGTAATCGTTGATCATTAATCACATTATATTTTGCCCATCTCTGATTCAAGATATGTAAAAATAGTGATATCTTATCCTTTAAAACAAAGTAAATTATAGACAACATATTTAGGGACAATTACACACTTGAATGTATGAATAACAATTATTAAGCGGGTATTTTGCCTGTCCTACGCCAGGATAAAGTGCGAAGGGAAAACGAGTCACGACCTGATACCTAAAATTGCATGAAAAAACCTTTATTTACTTACAAATCAATCGTGCGCCGCACACGCTACGGTGTCTACATTTTTTACGGATCACTTCTCATTTGTTCATCAATTTTCCTTTATGATTGATTAAAGAATATAGTTATTACATTTTTATTAGTTACAAGAAGTTTAAAATTATTGTATCCGGTAATATCTCTGTCGTTTATTAATCCAGCCTGTACATAATTATTCTTAAAGCGCGTACTGGTGAATACCGCGAAGTAATTTATGACTTATTTACGCTTATTAGGTGCGCGGGCGCATGTCACTCTTAATGGTATAATTGCTGTGCTGAGGCGCTCGCACTCGACAATTATTGGTTAGGGGAAATCGCTGCAAGATGGCTGCCGACTGATGTCATGAGACGGAATGGGAAAATTCAAACTCCCAACTCAAAATAACATTATTTATATATATGTATATATATATATATATATATATGTGTGTGTGTCTTTTTGTTTTTAGTAACCAGGGGCAAATTCCTACACATAGAGCTATCAGGGACGCTGTTAAGGCTGCGACCCTGGAGTGTCAGACTCCTACTGATCCCCGGTGTGTCCCTCTAATTATACCACCCAGGCCTGAGAAATCAAATTTGTGCAGTCGCCCGGGGAGCGGATAGCTGCATAAAATCAGTTGTGACGAAGTAACAATTTAATAAATCTGTGTAATCGTTTCGCGTTAACCGACGTCGGTGCCCACAATACAACGTTAATTCCTATTTCATCGTTGATCTTTGAATATAAGGGTATCGTAATATTCTCTGCTTACACCGAAAGGGCATATAGCATGAGGATACAGTAAAACTTACACGAAGTTTACATTAATTGAGAGACGAGTTATCATAAGCAGAAATGGGCAAAATGTAATCAGATTAATGATGAACGATTACAAAATGTAGTCGTAATTTTAAATGTTTTGCTCTGTAATCATGATTAAATCTATTTAAAACATTAGGTAATAATAAATGTGTTTACAATCTGAGAATCTATTGTGTTTAAACCATAGATGAGCAAAATGCAGTCATATAAATGGTAAAAAACGTTAAAAGTAATCGTAATAATTTCTATTAATCTGATTACATTTTGCCCAACTATGTCTATAAGCAACTGTGGCCGCGTCAGGGAAGGCATCTACTGCTTGTGGGAGCCTTGTCAATCAGAAGACAGTCTTAGTGTGAATCCGCTTTATTATTTCGCATGACCTACCTAAATATCGCAGTGTATTACATTCACTAGTGCGTCAAACTTCAAATAACCTTACAAGTGCATTTACTCCTATACCTACTTATCATCAGGTGTTCTGTACACGCGATAAACTTATAAAACTCTTATTTTTGCGTCGAGGGTTAAAAATACGGATCAAAATAAATATTTTTAGTCCTTAAACGTTTACTGGAGCGAGTGCGCGGCTAAAAACCGTGAAAATGCACTAGAGTCCTACCGAAACTTCGGCCCCGGCTTCGGTTCCGGTTTCGGCTTTAGCCATATTTCGACAAGTTGTGAGATCATTTAATAATCTCTACACGTTGTTTATATACCTACATCAACATAAATCTCGTGATCGTTGGTCGTGTGTGGAGTATTGCTGCCACCTTTGGGATGGCCACGCCAAACACCATTTGTCAGCCTTGAACTCAATTGATCGTAAAGCTCTGCGGCTAATTGCCGATGAGGCTCTTACGTCGCGTAATCTTCTCTGTTTGTATCACAGATGTAGAGTGACCTGGCCTTCGGTTTTCTATAGACTATACTCTGTAGAATGTGCGGCTGAGTTGTAAAATTTTGTTCCACCTTTCCCTTTCTACCATAAATTGACAAGACGCCGTGGGGACTTGCACCCATACCATTGCCTCTTCTTTTTAGCTGCTAATTGCCAAGGAGTAGAATTCGTTTCCTGCGTCTGTTTTTCCAACATCTTAAGACATGGGAATCTTCAAACGATGAGTGAATCGGTATGTATTGGATGAGCGCGCTCCATCATCGGCCTCATCATCACTTTACATCAGGTGATATTGAGGTCAAGCGCAAGCCTGTCTGTAATAAGAACCTCACATTTTAATGTTTTAAAAATAACATTATTTACCTTTAGTCAATTTTACCGAATGTAGTTTTTGGCAGAAGGTGCCCGAAACCGATCCCTTCGGTCGGACACTAAAATACAGCGATAAAACAAGTTTCCAGGCGATATTTATGCAATTATAATACTTTTTAACTCGCTCCGTCAACTGTTTGTGCAATTTACGTTCACTTTGGCGTAAGAAAAGTAATTACAAGCTTTTAAAATATGACATAAAAGTAACGAGGTGGAACTCTAGCTTCGATATCTTGTCTTTATAATTGATAGAGTGAATAAAAATATATTTTTAAATATAAACAGATACGTGTTTTGTAAATGGCTGTATGGTTATATTCTTTTGCTTTTCAATACAGAAGAAATTAAAAATATACATATTTTCTAGACTAATTAATGTCCAAATATATTGTAAGTCACAAATTGTATCAACTTGGACGTAGTTTTGGGAATGCTTAAGTTAAGTTCAAATTATATAAGCTGATCCCGAAACGTAATATGCCGAAGTAAGTCACTATGACGGTCTTTACACTTGTGTACTGTAGTCCCGAACCAGTTCAGGCTATCGCCCTACCACCTCAAAAATAGCTGGCTAGCTTCAATACCTCAGCCTCTACAATGAAATACTAGTGAGGATAAATATTTTGATATGCTCATTTGTATATATGTAGATAGATAACAAATAAAAGGTACAGTTTAAAAAACACAATAAGTGTTTCAAATAACACTCCAGGGTGTATTGAGTGATGTAATTATAAAGCCAAACTAATGATTAAAAATAATAAATACCTTTTACACTCAAATCAAACGTGAAACAAATATTTTCAATTTCAACTGAGTGCGTAGATTGTTCATACATAATAGACGAAAGAACGGAAAATTTCACAGTACAAATAACATTCATGCGTTTAATTTTAGACCTTAGTGCTTTGGGGGAAAGATGAGAATTTATTTTGATATACTAATAATTATGGTTTTCAATATTAAGGTATTGGAAGCGGGAAAACATTAAAAAAGATTTGGGGTCGTGATGCCCTAGACCAGGGGTCTACCTCTCACGGGTCACGGTTGTTTTGGTCGTCACCAGTGCTATTGGAAGCGGGAAAACATTAAAAAAGATTTGGGGTCGTGATGCCCTAGAACAGGGGTCTACCTCTCACGTGTCACGGTTGTTTTGGTCGTCACCGGTGGCGGGTGTCCGGTGGAGAGCTGACGGTTGAATGCCACGAGTGCGGGAACGCTGAGGACACGGCACAGCACTTGAAGTGTGCCCGGCCTCGGCTGAGGAAGGGATGGTCCTGCAGGACAAAATTGGAGACGACCTCTCGCTGCCGGCGGTGCTGAAAGCCATTGTTGGCAGCAAAGAAGCGTGGCAGAAGGTGTCATCCTTCTGCGAGGTGGCGATGAAGCAGAAGGAGGCCGCCGAAAGGGTCAGAGAGCGAACATCTTCTCTGGCCACTCAGCGGCCAAGGCATCGTCGCCGGAAGCACGCGTTCGCCCAGAGCGAGCGCGACATCCCCCGATGACAACAGCCGGGCAGTAGACTTGAGGGAGTCTGCTACCCGGATGAGAGGGAGGCGGTGCACGGAAAAAGGTTATACCTAGCAACATTGCAAAACTAATTTAAAGTTAATTAATTATTACTTAGGATTAAAAATAAAGTAACAACTGTTACATACTTTAAAAAAATACTAAAAAATTAAGAACCGCCATTATGATTTTTATATTACAGACAGACGTGGTTAATAAAAACAATAAAATAGTTAATTGATTAATAAATGAAGTTTTTCCAAGATGGCAGCCCTGCGCGGGGACCACACACGTCGTCGCGGCGAGCCTTTTAAAAAAGGAACGCGCAAACCGCGCCTCATTCGTTACCTCATCTCGGAGTTCTTTTTTCAAATTTCTTTTTTCAAACCAACTAGCTTATACATAGGCCACAGTGATACCAATATTGGATTTTTATCCATAAATTTACGGGTTTTCTGTGTGAAAGGGAGGATTTTCAGTACAATCATTTAACAGGGGTTGTTTTAATTAAAAATAATAATACATCGTTACGATAAAACCCATTCGGTGAGAGTAAAGATAAATTAGTAACTGTTGCCACTTTGCGATCATATGTCGTGCCCAACGTACAGCGCATCTGATCACCGTTCTCACAGCACTGACGCATGACTTTTTTATTAGATGCCATACCAGTTTGATCTCGATATTTTCCTTCACCACTAAACATATGATACGTAAAACCGTACTTAATTAGGAAAAACTCAGATATATGCAGTGAGTCGAACCTATGATCATTTACGTTTTCGCACACAGAAACAGGTTCTCAGTGCCCTGAAAAAACGATTAAATTTTTTTGTGAATTAAAAACTTTTTTTTGGTAACCCGGGGGAATTCCCTAACGGTTCTTCAGGGGGCAGTGAGTGCCGCCCCACGGTGTGTCGGACTTGCACCGACTAAAACCCCCGAGGTGTTCCTTCTTCCGCCTGCCGAGTGCCAGGGGCAACGCTGAGCCATCTTTCTCGGCAACCAGCGACGTCTAACCTCACGCTTACTTGGTAGTCCCCTACCTTTTAAATAGTTGCCACCCTCCGTGTACACCTAACACATGTGAATTAAAAAATTGTGAGAAAAGCTTGATTTTAATTTTTATTACAGCCAAAGCAACACTTGGTTACAATCAAACCTGATGTAAAGCGAAAATAATGGTGACGCTGACAGAGTGCGCTCGTCCAACAAATATGTTAATTCGCTCATTGCTTGAAGAGTAAAGAGCTATAAAGCAGAAAAATTAAGTTGGCAACAAATACAATATACTTATACAATAAATATAACATCTATTAAATATCGTTTTAATTGAGGAACATTCTTATGTAACTATCCTACCCGCTTTAGGGGTGACGGCCAATGTGGGCGGCACTTTTACCACCTAAGGTCCAAACCAAATGCCCCCAAATGTCTAAACCCCATGGTCCAAACTTCGGGTCTATTCTTAAACCGTATTGAACTATCTATCAGGTGCGCTGTAGTCTCTTTATCGTGTCTGTATTAAAACAATATGAAATTTATCGACATTGGCATAATTGCCTAAAACAGTAAACGTCTTAGTAAACAAAAAGGGAGTTTTAGGGGAATTGTCCTTTTCAAGACTGGCAGCACTTATAGGGTAACACACGTTATGCTGTGTTGCCAGTGGGATAAAAAACTTCATAAGCCCAATAATGTTGTTGCGGCCGTATTATTACTCCGAGGTTCCTCTCGGGGCATAAATTAGCCCGTTTTATTAACTCGAAAAGCTTCTGACGGGCCCGACGTCAGCAGTGCCCAGTTTTTATAGTTTTTTAAATATTCTTTTAAGGTTTCATGCGTTTGAAGATTAGTTTGTTATCGGCCAGTAATAAAGTAGGTGAGGGTAACTAGAGTGGCCATCTTTTGCGTTTCGAAAGAGGACATTGGTTTATTACATTAATCAGTATGTAGATACACAATGGAAAACACCAGTTAAGTAAGAGTGGGCCTCACACACTGAGGGTTCCGTACAAATCTGTTGGTCTCCAATGCTGGAACAATATACGGCCTCTAGTTAGTTCGTTTTTAAGTGTAACATACCTTTAAAACGAAAATTAAGACCTTCCTGTTGAATGACCAACAGCTGGATACCTCTTTTGTTTAGTTGCTTAAATTTGTTTTTATTCTATTTTCATTTGTTTTTGTATGTATCTATACATTAATAATTATTATGTATATGGTGTCTGTATGTAATATACTTATATATTTGAAGGTGTATGTGTGTACTATTTATGACACTTTGAAATATCTCTAGAGCTCCGTGAGTCGCTGTTTTCTGCGCGTTAACACAGTAAATGGGTGTCACTTAGCATTTGCTGAGCTGACTTCTCTTTGCTACCTAATAGCACAGTGTATTTACCCTTTTCTACATTAATTAATCAATCCTTCCGTGTTGTATGTTATTTTGTACACTAAATAAATGCTTTTTCTTTCTTTCTTTTGTGTTTCTGTTTAGACATCATCTCTGAGAGAGATGAGTGTAAAGTGCCCACCCCTCCAAACCTATCTCACGGGCGGCGTGCCGCCTTCCTCTCATCCGAGCAACAGAATTCTTCAAGTCTACTGCCCGGACATTGGACATCCCTCCTATATACATAGATGAACTGAAATGACTGTGGGGACAGTCCCGGCTAAAACCGGCCGTATGGTCACATGCAGTATTGCTTATTTTCGATTTTTTTCCTCAAAGGAGGCTGCGGTAACCGGATACTTTTGGGTGGTTAGCTTTTTATTCCACGATCGCCCCCGATTGGCTTTGAGACCCATAATAACTTTTTAATTGGTAGTTTTATGTGCCAGCTGGCTAACTTCCAAATAGCTATATTTTCTAAGCAGATGTCTGAATGTTTGTGATCTTTTCTAATACGTTACCGAGTTTCTCGCTACGTTTTTAGAGTACCGCACCTCGAAAGGAAAAGAGAAACTCTTATTGGATCTTCTTTTTCTATGTCGGTCTGTGTACCTAGTAGGGTGCAAATTATCTATAATATAAAAATGAATCGCAAAATGTCTTGATAAGCGCGAAACTCGAGAACGGCTGAACCGATTTGACTGATTATTTTTTTTTTGTTGTGTTTGATGAAGTCTGAGGAAGGTTATTACGGAGAGAAAAAATTTGAAAATTCCCTGCAACTGTCTAAAAATAACACTTTTCTGTATTCTCATACAAAAAATTCGTTATAAGTCATTTTGAACTTTAATACCACACCATAAAGTTTAAATGTCAGTGGACGGGTTCCTGGAAGGCAAAACAATTGAGTGACGTATAAATATTAATGTCAATATTTGTCAATTTTTATACATATAGAATTAAGGCCAGGTTCCTTCAAACAATTTTCAAAAAACAGCCGACGGGCCAATAAGTTTTGTTTTAGAGAAATAGGGCAGAACAAGGTCTGCCGGAACAGCTAGTAAAAGTATAAAAAAGCTTCCACTCCGACGCAGCTTTTAGTTTCTTTTGGTGTTCCTTCTTAAAGTAGTCGTTTCCGAAATGCTAGTAGATCACAATTAGGTTCGTTTCCTGGCTGGCCAACTGAATCGATGGTCGTACCCTTAAGTAACACTATTACTTCGCAATCCAACGCGCTTGGTTCTATTATGAAAGGGAGAGATTGGACTAAGGTTATACAACTCTTCAGAACACTCAATAGGACATTTTTGACTATGATCCAGAAATGGGCAAAACGTAATCTGATTAATGATGAATGATTACAAAATGTAGTCGTAATTTTAATTTTCTTGCTCTGTAATCATGATTAAATCCATTTAAAACATTAAGAAATGACAAATGTGTATACAATCTGGGATTTTGTAGTGTTTAAAACATAAATGAGCAAAATGCAGTCATATTAATTGTAAAAAACGTAAAATGTAATTGTTAATCATTTTTATTAATCTGATTACATTTTGCCCATCTATGCTATGAACACACGTACGAACGCGTACCGGAGTTAACTACGCCAGCTTCTCTTTTGAAAGGTCACAGCACATTGCTGATACTAATGCTATTACAACGGCGAGTTATTACGCTATTAGCTTCGTTGGACATGACATATAAGCGTAAAATGGGTACAGCCATTAATATATCTTTGTTCACACCGAGAGGGATATAGCATGAGGATATATCATTAGCACTACGTTATACCTATTGTTGCGGACCAATTATTTTTCCCTAGCTCTAAAATATACAAATTGTTGAACACATTAATTTATATTTAAAATTTTCTTTTTATGATAGATAAATATATCTATTATAACTGAGTTTTGATTGTCTGTGGTATTGTCTGTGTCATTGTTTGTAATATAGTCTATGATTCTTTCTCTATTAAATTGACTGCCGAACTGTGTGCATCGTATAATTTCTGTATCGTGTTTTGCTCGCTATTTATGACTATTTTACACAAATCAAAAACTATCTAGAAAAATAATTCCCTAGATTTTCCTTTAAATAAGCTATGTGACATTTCCACATTTCCGAGAAATGTTTTAGTGAAATATTTATAACAAAGAAAGGAATTGAAGACTTTGTACAAAGTTTGAGAAGAAAATTAAATTGCATATCGTCACGCTATATTCCTTTCAGGGTGAACAGAAATATATAAGAAGCCCAACGTTTTCAGTAGCGCAGCAGATCGCCGTTCTCACAGCTCTAGTACACAGGACATTTCTATTAGATGGCATGCGGGTTTCCTCACAATGTTTTCCTTAACCGGTAAGCATGTGCTGCTTAAATCCGTTCTTGATCTGCAAAAACCCAGAGTTACCAGTCAAGATTGAAACTTACAAACATTCGCATTTCCGAGTTTGGATACTGGTCCCTTTTCTCACAAGCTACCTCAGCCACATAAAAGATATTGCCCAATATCAAACACGGAATTGTATGGACGTAATGAAATCGAAAACTATCACAGATCATATTTCAAAGGACGCAATCCCGATTTGTAATATGCAATATCTCAACCTACCAATATTGATTCGTTTGAAATGCGACCTCTCCTTTTAACCAAGTCTTTTTTAACATTTAACTAATTCCTTTTTTTACAGTGGTATAGTGACATACCCATCAGCGTTTTTTACCGATTTCAAATACAAATATATTACTAAATCACCAAAAAATGTCGCTTAAACCAAATAGCCTTGAACCCCTCGATATAATATTGTTTGACGTTCCAAAATTACTCAAAAAGTCAGAATGTATTTGAAACTAATCGATTCTCTTGACGCCTTGCTCAAAGTATTCAGAACTTATGCCATGAGTGTAAAAAAAGGATGTGCTTTTTCGCCTCTGTAAAATGCACGCTACTGACGTGAACATGGCGGATTTTACAGGTAATTTTAGAGTTAATATACAGGCGAACAATGTTTGAGCTGCGTGCCCTATCTCGCTCACAGGCCGCAGTTGACAAATAGCAATTTATATGTTAATATCAACTTTTACTGTCGGCATGACGACGAACGGGACAAGCTATCGCTCATCAGGGTCAAATCTAGCGAGGCAAAGGCGGGCCCCATGTCCAGGCCGGCAGACGAGCACATCGCAGCGTACCCACTGAATAATTAATCGGTTTTGTTATGACGCGTTATCATAAAAGTCTATATTTTAATAATAGGTTAGTAATAGTAACGACTATAGATACAGTAACTCTGAGAGTTACTGTAGAGTTAAACTCTCCTCTCGACAAGAACCATAGATGGGCAAAATGTAATCAGATTAATAAAAATGATTACGATTACATTTTACGTTTTTTACCATTAATATACTCCATTTTGCTCGTCTATGTTTTAAACACTACAGAATTCAGATTATACACATTTATGATTTCTTAATGTTTTAAATAGATTTAACCATGATTACAGAGCAATAAAATTAAAATGACGACTATATTTTGTAATCGTTAATCATTCATCAGATTACATTTTGCCCATCTCTACCTAGGACTAAGAAGTTCTCTAACTCTTACTGCAGCCGTGTCGTTAGGCTGTGGAATGGTCCTTCGGCAAGCTTGTTCCGAACATCCTATGGTGTGGGGTCCTTTAACCGAAGCGTGAAGAAATATTTGTGCAGGCTGGCATGATCGCTGCGATTATCGATAGTCTTTTGTTTACTGTAGTTAGTCGTTATCATTTTTGGACTGCACCATTCTTACTAACAGGCGTGGTACGGTGAATAAATTATTCATTTTAATTAATTTTACGATTAATTTATTATAATATACATAGCGGACCCGGCGAACGTTGTTCTGCCATATAAATTACTTCTAGTATTTATCTTCTGTATTATTATATACAATTTTTGTCATAGTGGTTTCCACATAAAAGGTTGATAGATGCTGTCTGGGACATTTATTTAGAACTATTCAAGACATACAATCCTATAGTACATCATCTTTGTGTAACTCCAATGGCTTAGGCAGTGTACGCCATGATAGCTCTCAGAGGCCAGATTTTTTCTGACTTAATTGACATGTATTGTTATAATACGACCAAAATTACATAAAATCCATACAAATTGTAGCCTTTATGTTATTCCGATGTATAATCTATATTACTGTAAAAGTTTCATGCAAATCCATCCAGTAATTTTATCATGAAAGAGTAACAAACATATTCACAAACTTTCGCATTTAAAATATTATTAGTAGGAAGTAGGACTAGTAGGATTCAATTAGAATCAATTCTATTGATCACGTATTATGTGTTCCTAGAAGCGCAGGTTGAATCCGACCCTGGTTGTACTCACCGTTTAGTGGTTACTTGTTACTGTACTGTGAAAAAGTACTAAAATATGGTTAAAAGTTTTAATATATGGCACTAAATGTCACACTAATTGCGGCTAATAGCATAGAATGTAACAGAATAGCTTCCAGTATTCAATGACGGGTCCATAGACACTTTATTATAGTTTATTACATTCTTGAGATACCTTTGAAATGTCACGGGATGAATTACTCATTAATTGACACTTTTAGCACTAACTAACGGAGCCTGTCTTCTTCACCTGGGTTCGGCTTACCAGCGGAGTCGGTATGTCCTACGTGCCGCCTGCTAAAGAGTTCCTAAGGGATGAACTCTTTACAGCAAACTCTACTAGATATAGAGCCTGAAAGAATAGCCTTTTCATTCTTTTACCAGATCGTAGAAGGAAACCGGATCCCCAGAAGGAGTCTGTAACAACAAGAGTCGCCGCCCTAACGGCTCTCCTGACGCTCCTCCTCGCTCTTGTGCAGGATTTTCCCTCGAGGTAACAAAAAAGATGTTTTTATTTAAATAATTTAAAGGCGAACGCTTGACCTCAATCACACTTGATAGAAGGTGGTGTTTGCGTTGAAGGCGATGAATAAATAATTTTTACGTCTTTTTACTATTTTTACATATTTTATTTTTTATATATTTGACAAACTGAACTAAAAAACAATAAACTTCTTCTCAATTTAAAAAATACAATTCTTACTATATAGAGAAAAGTTTACATTGAAGAGGTTTTATATTATAATGAAATAAGGTTTTAAACATAATTCCCCCCCTTGGAAACCGTGGTTCCAAGCTTGAAGTGTCATCGCTTGGTAAAAGACATATTTTATTTGGCGATCTTCTTATGATCTCTTTCTTTGTGGTTATGTCAACAACTCTGCCTACTCCGTCAGCACCTAAGTACAACTTATTAATTCTTCCAAGTAGCCATTTTAATGGTGGCAGTTGGTCATCCTTCACCACAACCATATCTCCAATTTTGACTGCTTGACTTTTGGTCTGACGCCACTTGACAGGCTGTTGCAGCTCCGATAAAAATTCCTTTGTCCAGCGACTTCAAAAATGTTGCCTCAGCCTTTCTAATTGTTGGTATCGCTTGACTGATACCTTATCAGTAACTGGAGATGGCAACGAAGATAACGGACGTCCGATAAGGAAGTGTCCTGATGTCAATGCATTCAAATCTGATGGATCCGTTGACATCGCAGTAAGGAGTCGAGAATTTAAGATTGCCTCTATCTGCGCAAATAGAGTAGCTAACTCCTCAAAGATTAAGCTGGAGTTGCCTGCAATTCGTTTTATATGAAATTTTGCGGCCTTTACTCCAGCCTCCCATATTCCACCGAAATGCGGGGCATTTGCAAGACTAAATTCGAAAGCTATACCCTCGGTCGTACCAAAATCCGTAACAGATTCATTGCAGCTCTTAACATTCTATTTAATTCGCCTTTTGCTCCTATATAATTTTTACCGTTATCGCAATATATATAGTGCGTGGTTTTCCACGTCTAGCAATAAACCTACGTAAACACAATATGAACCCGTTTGTACTCAAATCATTGACTACTTCTAAATGCAGAGCCTTTGTAGAAAAACACACAAACAGGCAGAGATAACATTTAAATGTTCTTGAGCCACGACCTTTACGATTAGTTAAACAAAAAGGACCAGCAAAATCAGTACCACAAGTCTCAAAAGGAGAACTGAGGGTAACGCAAGCTTGAGGTGAATTATAAAATAAAAATAATAGGACATTCGGTTTTACCCTTTTACATAACATAAACACTTATTGACAATTTGCGACGCAAGAACTTTGCCGCCAGTATTATTAAATTATCAATGTTTGCGTTGAAGGCGATGAATAAATAATTTTTACGTCTTTTTACTATTTTTACATATTTTATTTTTTATATATTTGACAAACTGAACTAAAAAACAATAAACTTCTTCTCAATTTAAAAAATACAATTCTTACTATAAAGAGAAAAGTTTACATTAAAGAGGTTTTATATTATAATGAAATAAGGTTTTAAACAGGTGGTGATGATGGACCATGTCCTCCCAACACATTCCTATTCACTCTTCTCTTAAAGACTCTCAGGTCATAAAATCATGAAAATATGGTCGCTGTAAGCATATTCCACTACTTAGCTGTTCGTATGATGTAGGTATGTATATAGAAACAAATCGCTTCGCGCGGATATAAGGAGCGTTCACCACATAAAGATGGTATCCGACACGGTGTCTAGTGGTTATATTGTGAAATGGGGCTGGTGGAATTAGAGAATGTAGCTTTTGAGAACACTTTCGATTGTGCAACCGGTAACAAACTGAAAGGCAGACAACTTTTAATATTTACTAATGTAGCATCAGGTCCGGATCTAAGGGGAGAAGTTGGGGTCTTCATCCTGAGCGCCAAATTCTAGGGATGGCAAATAAGGACGTCAACCAACGTACCCAATGAATAATATATCCAAAAAAAAAACGGACCAACTTCTACATAAAAATAGACTGAAATTTTGTGCAAGACTTTGTTTTGACGTTTGAAAAGTTAAACCAAAGTCTCATAAGATATCTTTACAACCAAGCTACGCGAAGTTAAAGGCTGTTTTTTTATATTTCGCTTTGTATGCGATAAATGATTTTACAAAGTTGTAGAGCACAAAATCACTAAAAATTATGCTGTAAATATATTTTTGGATTAATTGATATAATTGAGAAATAAAGGTAAAAGTTCCAGAGAACGCAAGATAGTAGTTTTTACCCTCTTCGAATATTTTTAGGATTCGGGGCTGTATAGCTTAAGTGGACTTTCTAACCGATTTCAATTGAAATAATTATTTTATATTTCTAAATATCTCCTCCTATTTGTTAAAATAGATATTATCGTACACCTTTTTACTAGCCATTAAAAAATCCATTTCAAAGACAAAACGTACCTCATTAGTCGGGAAACAAAAACCCAATTTCTCCACATCAAAATAACATCATCATCCACAAATCATCACGAGAAAAAACTATTATTTTGCCCTCACAAACATAATGATGCCGACGGAAAGTTCTAAAACAGCTTTAAATTGTTATGTTTCTACGTAGGTATATATTTTTGGGAAGGGATGACGTAAAGTTGTCCTTTTTGCCCCTATATTCTAACTAGAGATGTCACGCTCCATGTAACATAAACGTTAAATATCCGAAATTTACTATCCGCAACAGTGTCTGAAAAAAATAAATCTGAATGGAAATAAAACGTTATTTTAATATATTTTTAACTATCGCATTTTCTACTTGTATTTAATACTTTAACGGGCCCCCACGCTACGTCTGCCGATCCGCGGTCTCCACACAAGAACCCGCCTGCACAAACGACCATCGGTTATTCAGACCTGGGTATTTGATATTAATTTCAACTCGATATATCCACGCGTTTCTGAGAAACAGAATCTTGAAAGATTAAGACACAAACAATTGATTTGATAAAAGTTTCCTGTTTTGTTTATTTTATTTTTTAGCTGAGGAACCCTAGCGATACTATGCATAACCCACAATACAATACAAGCAATCCAACATTTGGATATTCAAAGAAATCAATATCCGCAAGCAAAAACACTATTCTCTGTTTTAAATATCCTATATCCCTACCAACTGCATCAACCCTATTTCCAACCACAGATTATTTATAAAAACATCCAATAACATTCGTTAATGCCGGCCCGAAAACGAGCAGCTGTTGTCTATGGAAAAAATATAGATGAGCCGCCATTGGACGACGCTGGGCGGACATTAGTTGCATCTGTCGGCCTTATATTGTCTATGGTTTTAAGGAATAGTTTACGACGCCTCGTCCCATATGTCGTTTCTATGTTTTCTAAATGTCCAAATATTTTAATACTATTTATTACACCAACTTCTGTAACATAATTATTGTATTTTTAGAAACTTTTACATTTTACATATAAACAAAAAACATTTGCCAAATAGTCACCACAACAACTTATATATAAACCTAAAAAAAATAAAAATAACATTAAAATTAGATTAAACTAAGAATGAAATAAAAACATTAATAAATAATTAACATCCAATCTTTTTTTACCTGAAGCACAGTGCAGCCCTAAAAATGACTATATCTATCAACAGTTAAGAAAAACAATCGATAGACGCAGTGATCATGCCGGCCTGTACGACTATTTCTTCACGCTTCGTTTAAAGCACCTAATATCATAGGATGTTCCAACTACTCGGCTGCAGTAAGAGTTAGAGAACTTCTTAGTCCTAGCCGGTATGTGAGTTACCGTATAGCCGTGACTCTATAAGCCCGCGCGCGTGGTGCTATTCAGGAAGGGAGATGGTGGAACATGGTCAAATGCTCCACCATCAATCAATGCAATGGATGGTCAATGTGTGATGGTGCAAATGGAAATGGTGCTCTTCAGAACACTCGCCATGATACAGATAGTATAAAAACGCTTCGTGAGATATTATCTCTGCGCATCTGGAGCGGTTCAAGATGAAAAATTAACATTTAGGAATTTACTATAATTAAATAAAAAAAAATAATAATAATGAGGATCGATTGAAGAATTTACATAAATATCGAGTCAGCTAAATAGACGATTAAATGTAAAAGGTCACAAAAATCAGTGTTTGCGAACATCTTGCGACCTTTTGCTTGGAGGTTAATAAATGTTACTAAGAAAATATTTGTCATCCGATTATCTATGAAAAATGTGCGTTGCACATTTCTGTAGGATTAACTGTTTTTGGTGTATGGCGGAAAGAAAGCAACTAGAACGGGTTTACATGCGATATTGTCAACACTCTCTAATTATTAAAAGAAAAGTGCGTACCAAAATTCAGCTCAGTAAGTATTTTTCTATAGATGAAAACTAAAATGACTGGATTGTATGTAGTTTTTTACGTGTTAATTTATTATCGTCTGTCACAGAATTTTACTTATATTGAGTATGGATTTAAGACACAGTTTACCACGCGTCATCCCAAATGTTGTCTATCTTTTTTGAGCGGTAGTGTTTTACTAGTCGTTCGTTGCAAACTCAGATCTCGCGGTATTATTGAATTGTAAAGGTGTGCTTGTGTTATTTCAACAGTCGCTGCTTTGATGTAGCTTCCCACCAGTGGCTGCCAATATTGAAATCCTACCTTTATGGATAGAAATAAGGATCTTTCGAAACGTTGTCCGTGACATTTATAATAGTATATATTTTTTTATTTTTGGTAACGTGGAGGAAAAACTACTAATGTAATAAATACAATTTCGCAGTTTGAACTAAGAATAACTTTCTGTTTCTGAGATAACAGAAAACAATAAAAACAAACAAAATCCACACTTAATTTGTACAAACTTTTCAGTCAATAGAAAAGAATACGAATGAAAAGGCACCCCTCAATAAGGGGTGTTAACAATAATTGCGTGTTTACAAATTTTCCCTCCGGAGCCGAGCCCTCCTAGTAATGGATTTTCTTATACGCTGGCTTAATTTACGAGTGAGAGCGACTTAAGCCCGTGCACAGGATGTGTTGGTAAATATAATAGTCTTTATAGGTAATTGCCTTTATTTTGCTACTATATTATCTAGACGTTAATTTTGGTTGATATTATTTTTGGTAGTAGAGCGATTACCCGAACTGGGTAAAGACCACAGTACACAAGTGTAAAAACCGTCATAGTGACTCGCTCCAGTCTGTCACGTTTCGGGATCAGCTTGTATATATCCAGTAACTCATATACCTAGAGACCTTCAGTCGTGGTATATGTGCACCGACATGGCGACGGAGACTATCATCGGATTTTCATCCTTTGATGGTCGCTTTCGTTTTTGGACTACACTGTACTCACCATCAGATGCACTGTAGTAACTTTGTCGAGCCAGTGTAAAAGAAAATTAGACACTAGTTGTGCAATGAATATGGTAAATGAAATAGCTACCATAACATGATGTTTTTCTATCATTCCCAGTTATATTTTAGCAATATAATTATATCTCGGAAAAGATAAAAATATTTCATAATATCATATTAATGATATAATTATGGTATGTTTTATTAATAGTTAAGATGGTGATGATTATAATTTAGTTGATTAATAAGCTTGTAACTTGTACCACACGTCGTGAAACCGCCAAGGTGTTGCCTACCGTCGTGATTGTTAACGCAGGGAGCGCCGAACGAAGACTGTTTGTTAAGGGTCACCATTCAAATACCTTACATACATGCAATACTTTCCACTTACGAGTACTTACTGCTTAAAGTTATTGCCAAACGGATCATATGCCTCAAATGGCAGAAGTACTTGTCTGTAACTTGGGTTGAAGTCTATTCAAGCTTTAGCTGGATATGTTTAAGGTTTTTGGTCCTTTTTTTTATCCTGACCCGCCACAGTGACCACATGACGTTTGATGGTAAGCGCGGTGCAGTAGAAAAACGACGACTGTCAACAGTTAAGAAAACCTTATTGGCAATCAGTTCCGCAGACGCGAAAGCAGACGGAAACAGACATAAAATTCACTACGAACTGAGTAGGTTACGTGTGAATTCTATAACCTGCTAAGCTATATACGAGATGAAAAATCTATTATAGTGACTTGCTTCGACCAGTCGGATCTCAAAATCATTTCATTTAATCCCAACCCATTTTTCTCTTTAACATATCACACGATTCCGTAAAAAATCCAATCTCAGTTGTAGCGTTAATATTTTCTTCATTCGATATACGTTCGCGCACATGCATCTCAAAACTCGGAGCACAATGTAAAGTCCCGTCGCGTCGAGTCGCAACAAGGGCGCAGCGACATCACAAATTACCAACAATTTACATAGAAAAAGTACAACAAAACCTCGCTAAACATTTGTTAGCTCCGCCATTGTGACTTCGAGTATTATATTCTCGGGGAACAGGGCAGGACCGCATTCTAGTGGGGGGTCGAGCCTGTATCTTATAAGTCTTTAAGCTCAGACTTTCTGCGTTAAACGGCATTTTTGACGATATTTCGGAAGTAGCGTTTTTACTGATTCCACTGCTAGCTGACCCGGTGAATTTCGTTCCGTCTAGTAGTCAATGATTGTCGTGTTTACTATTTGGTAAACTTCCGTTTTACCTAACCTCAAATGTTCAGCGATCGCATTTTTCAAGTAATCAGAACGATAGTAATAAAATCATATTTGTTTATGGTTCAAAGCCAGTAAAACACCGTTCGTCTATAACTAGATAGATTTATTGCACAAAAACTTACAGAAAACATTATATAACTAGATAAAATAGGCAATCATATAGCTAGCGCATCATTACATGAAGTTGTGGAGCACGAGATGTCTCTATGACCATTCACTGCGGCCGGTGCGCAAGCGATCCGTACAATGTCAATAGCAAATCAATCAGAAATGTCAATGTCAATAATGAAAAAAATAAATCAAATTGTGACCATCTGATTACGTACCCTGGTTTAAAGTTTATTTATATTTATAAATTCTACGTATATGGTGTTTACTAACAAGATGTTTACGCGTCGGCGGACCGTGTCAAAGTGCCTGCCGCAACGTATGAATGGCCTTTTTGTGCTACACGACCATAGACAATTTGACTTTTCGGCAAAGGCGTTTCAAACATACAGCCGTGTGACAACGGATTTATTGACGTGCCTTGTGTACACTGATTTTTGGATTTTTTGCAAATTTGCGATTAAATTTGATGGAAAATTGCTACGGTGATGAGAATAAATGTAAATTGGTTTGGGGCCTCGGATTCAATAGATTTAAAGATATTTTAGCTAATGTCACGGTCGAATCAACTTTAACATTGTGGATAGATTGCACTGTTAAGGAAAACCAATTTTAAAAAGACTTTTTAACAATTCTTATCTACTTTATGTATCAGTGATCAAATCTTTTTTCAATCTTTTTTATACCACAGGAAGATAACACGGAAATTTTTGTATTTCATTTTCCTGCGTAATCAAAATACCATATATTTTAACAAAATACTTTTCTTTTTGTATCTCTTTGGAAATCCTCATAGACCTTCAGGGCAGCGGTGAGGCCCATCGCCCCAGTGTGCCAGACGCCTACCAACTAATATCACCGGGGTATTTTTTCTCCCGTCTGCCGGGGCCAAGGGTAAGGCCTTTCCAACTTTTTTTTCCAGGAGAAAAATCCTACGTAGGATCTTCAAGGACACTTTGAAGGCAGCGACGCCGGGTTGTCGGACTCCTACCGACTAAAAAACTCCTTGATACTCCATCATCAGCATGGCCGCCGATCGTAGGCGCGGTCTAGTACTTGGCCTTGCCTCGATGTTTTAAAAACCTTGTCTAACCCATGCAAGCGTTATTCAATATCGATTTTCGATTTTAGGTACGTTATCATGTTTAATTAAATAACAAAAAAACATACCTAAATAAAATAAAAACTTATTAAACGGGGAATCTTACATGACAACTCATACCTCTTTAATCATGATATATATGGGTGAAGATGACAACGGAGTCATAGAAGATTTTCGTCCTTTGATAGTTGCTTTCATTTTTGGACTACACTGTACTTACCATCAGGTGTACTGTAGTCACTTCGAGCTAGTGTAAAAACACACTAATAGCGTGCGTAGCTAGTGACCAAAGGAAAAAAGGAAAACAATTGATCATGATATTAGGTCATTTCGTCATAATAGTCATGTCCCACGTAGATCCCATGTACTGTTTATCAATTAAATTGTTTGGTTACTCTTTACACTGATCTTTATAAGTAATCAGAGCTTAGATCGCATGTACAATAATTCAATTTTATATGACAATACCTTTTTAATATTTCCGAATAATATCATTTTCTGATACATATTGCTAATGTTATAGTGACACCAATATGTCCCTTTTGAGTGGGACAGCATAGCTAATATATTACTGTATAAGCTAAAATATTCAAATCTTTAAAGCACTCTTTCAATTAAGATTAAATCTAAATTTATTGAGAAAACAAACTCTTTGAATTTTTCTGCCTTTCGTAAGTTATAAATAATATAAATTTAAGCTTGTTTTTTAAAATAACGATCTATTTAATTTAAATAAAAAATCCCAAACATATTTGTATGATTTATTATATATAATAATCCTGCTTCATATGTCCCCAACCGCCATTTTCAAGAGAAAACACGACTCGAGGGCTAAGTCAGCAACTAAATCCAATAACGCGTTTGCTTTTGGCGCAAATGAAAAAAACTTGGCCGTAGACAAACCACGGGAAAGCAATTCTCGACATATGTCGCCAGTAATATGAATCGTTGTCTTTTATTACTTCTGTAAATACATTATTACATCGTAAAAAGTATATATTCTACTGTTATTTACATTATTTTATTACAATTGGACTGAATATTTATTATATATTACCTACGTCATATTAATTTAAAAAAAATATCAAATAGTTTTTGAAATCTCTTAAAAGATACTTATTTTTGTACAGTGTTTCTACAATTGTAGCGTTTTTTTAAACTATTTTTGATTAGCTACTCTTAGGTCTAAGTTATAGTAATATTAGTTCACCAGAAACAAAGATATAGCTTAACCTCTGCATGCTTCGAGCAGACATACACTAAGAAGATTTTTATAAGTAATGGTTATAATTTTATTAATAGGTGTTTATAATATTATAAATATCTATAGATATATTCGATCGATTTAAAAAAAAAGTACATTTTTAGGAAGTACCTAAGGGTTGGTATAGATTTTGGTGACGAAACCAGAAGAATTTTGATAATAAACTCTACTTAGAACAATTAATTTTTAAGCATAGGTCAGAGATCATACAGCCATGCTAAAATTATTATTACTAAGCGACGACACTGGATCATATTCACGGCAGCCATAAACAAACCCCATAAGAGAAGGGCTCAAACGATTACACCGTGTTATGGTTTATGGGTACACGCCCGCTTATAGGGGCTTCACTGAGGGGATAATTGTTTCATGGGGTTAGGGATTATGGTTACTTGTTTCTAAATATAATAAATATTAAATATTTTTCTCACGATTATTAATACAGCTCAGAAAATATAGTTACGTACGGATTGTTTAATCAATAGCAAGGTAGAATTCACACAGCTATATTTTTTCAAATATAAGCAGGAAACATTAGTAAATATATACACAGTCCAGAGCACTATCCATTTAATTGATATAAAATCATTATTATCTAGTTATTTATTTATATTCGCAGTTTTTTTTTTAGTTCTATTTGTTTAGGGGACTTTCACGTGTGTACGTATGTTAGCCTCATCGTACTCTTATACATAATTCTTAACATTTGATAGAAGGTGCCATCGATCTGAACAGACCAGACGCCTCACCAGATAATAGGTCTTTTAAGATTATGTGAAAAATTCCGACGTCTAATCTGTTCAGACCAAAGGCACTAACAAACGTCTCTCTCACAGATTCAGATCGGACACATTCCATTAAACATTCGCAGTTATATATAAATGAAACGTATTTACTTTGTTTTGAAATACATAAACCGGTCTTCGCTTACTTTGTTGGACGGTCAAAATTCATGTGTTTTTATTAGAAAAGTAGTTTTTATGTAAGTCAAGGTTTATTATAGTGGCAAAAGTCACTTATTCTAAATATATCTCATTGCCAATTTAAAAAACTTGTGATTGTTCTGGCCTCAAAAGGCCAATTATCCAATGATAATAGACCGGCGTCCGTGCGCGGAAATGCGAATGGTCGTAGATTTGAATCCCTCCGCGTTACATTTAAGTTTTCCAGATTACATACGTATTTAGGCATCACATACTCCCCAATGAAGGAAAACATCATGAGTAAACCCGCATGGCATCTATTATTTGATGATTTTCCTTTAATACGCAGTTTTTAGAGTTTATTCATGGAAAAAGTTTTACGTGATCAAATATTTACGTAGTCTGTGTTTAACAATGGCAAGCAACAACAAAATGCATGTTAACGCGCTCGCAAAAACCGCAGAAGACATTAAAACGTATCATTACTCCGTTTTGTTACGTAACACGTGTTCAAACATGAATTACAATCCGAAATTATAATATTTACATTTATCTTCCTCCAGGATACGGCTGACCGCTAACAGTACCTTGGACATCGCTTTCTTTAGAAAAAAAAAAACATATAATTTATGGTCACGACATGACAGCTGTCATTTTTACCGCGCTCGCGGAAACGTCAAATAGAGTGCAATAGTAAGAAAGAGCGCGGCTAATTCTTTTAAAGATAAATACTTAAATACGAATGCACAGATATCAGCTGTCCACTAGGGTTGTGACATCTCTCAGATTTCAAAATTCAGATTTCGAATACGAGTTTTATTTTTATAAAACTATTTTAGTCTCTGACTATTAATTTTGAAAAAAACAGATTATTTTGTAATTGTAATTTTATAAGCTCACTATTATCATTTTGGGTGAAAATTACAATACCTACGAGGCAATACGTGAAAATTTGTGTAGGAAATGTATTTAAAAATGTTATTATGGAATTGAACTATCTTATGCTGTTCAAATTTTCTTTTCATGCCATGCCAAATATTGATCCAGCCATGAAACAATTTTTGAAAAAAAAAAATTGTCCAATTTTGAAACTTTTTGTCGGATGTTCAAGCTTGACTAAAATTTGAATAATACTTTTTCTATTTTCGGACGTAAAAGCTATTTTTTTTTGCTAACAATGTATTCTTGTATCTTTTGTTTTGAACTACTTCATACTGCTCTAATTAGAAAATCTTTGTATAGTTTATAAATAGTAGTAATGCGTATGTTTTTATGTTCCGCTTTCACGACAAAACGGCTAAACTGTTTTTCATAAATTGTTATAGAAATAGATTAGACCTAACAAACGGACAGAAGCTTCCATTCGTTGTGAAAATAACACTTGAATAAGCTGAAATGGCAGGTAAAAAAAGAAAGAAAGAAAAAGTTTATTGAGCCAAAAAGATAACAACACACAACAAACATATTTATATAAAAAAAAACAACAATGAAAGAAAACATAACATCACATCATGTATCCTGTGTGCTGCTACCCATCTCAAAGAGCACTCAGCTCAGCGTATGCTGGGCGACGCTGCACGCGCCATCCAGCGCTGATTTTCAGCCGACGCTCAGGGGAATCGATTGCGCGGACGTCACGGTGCTATTTAAATATTAGGACCAAATATACAAAAACATACCTTATAAGTTATAACGTACAACAAATAAGTATGACAATAAATACATAGAATACTTTTAAGTAGCATAGAAAAATGTAGAATACTAAATAAAATATAATAGAGATAGGGTAGATTGATAATAAAATACATTTACATACATACAGGCTGTTCCATAAAATATCAAGTCAAATTACAGAAATATCTAAAGTTACTTTTCCGTATTTAATTTGAGATTCAAGCAAATATTTTTTCAATTTATTTTTAAAAGCATAAATACTCAACGAAGATCTTATAGGTGGAGGTATATTGTTCCAGCATTTACTTGCATTGTATTTGAAACTACCTCTAAAAGCAGCAGTGCAATGACGAGGTATAGCGATTTGTAGAGCACCGGTTCTTGGAGCACTCCCTCTTTTACTTCCCACCCAACTGCCAGGTGCCATTTACTACGAGGAAATGGTTATAAATATTGGTTTTTATTATTTTCTATGATATAGGGTGGGAAAATGGTTGTATGAAGGGGCTTAGTTAAAAGTTAAGGCGACATTAATTGATTGTAAAGCGGTACAAAGTTCACCGGGTCAGCTAGCTTATAATAAAGATTATATTTTTTTAGCATAGTATCCGAAATTATCCGAAATGTTTTATGGGATATCAATACATCCCTATTGTCAACCGCAAACTGACCAGTGTAATGACTTGAAAACACAATACAGCAAACTTTTGTATTGTTTAAATACAATTGAAAACCATTACATGCTGACACGTACATACATATGCATTACTCTAAAACCCAGCTCAACGTTAAACGAACGTTACTACCAATTTAAATTGATCTTCAAGTTTCAAGTAAAGTAATTTAAACTGAAGATACATTGTAAAATGGATTTCTTATTACCAACCATTTTAAAAAGACTTCACTTAGAGCATTAACGTAAGGGAAGCGAGGATCAGCGTTGAGTGGACAGAATTTGTTTGAACGAGGCGCGTGCTAAGTTTTTTCTGTTACAATTGTTTGTGAACCAAACAATGGATGTATACAAACAAGGAATACACTTGACGGATTGTTTTGAATAAATAAAAGGATTTCGGCTACCGGTTGTGGGTGTTACGCGGTCTTTTAAATAATTTTTCGTTTAAATTTTACTTCCAGATGTATTTCGACATCTTTTGACATTACCTGTGGTAGGTACTTTTTCATTATACAATTGATACTTACGGCTAACATCATTAAAAAAAAAAACAATACTCAATGCGTAAATAAACAATGAGACTGAGAACTATTGATCTTTTTTTTAAGTTTAACAGAGGAGATGTGTATATTTTTACGTTGTCTATGACTTAATTTCTTCCTTGTCATTTCGTTCCGTTACACTCAGAAGTATAATTTATCACTTTAATATATGAATTTTGAGGTGATACGGCAATTGCTAACTGTGTCATGACTGTCATGGCCACAGTGCACAAGTGCAAAGACCGTCAAACTGGCTTTCTTGTGCCAAACCTATTTTGCGATCTGCTTGTGTATGTCCTACATTTATATACCTAGAGACATTCAGTCATTGTATATGAATGACAGCGACTGTCAATGAATTCCAGTCTCTTGGCAGTGGTCGCTGCTGTTCTTGGACTGTAATGAGCTTTTCATCACGTGCGAAGTAGTTACTTTATCGAGGTAGTATACAAAATATACCAATTTACCCTTTCATCTTCTATTTTGCTAATCGGGTCTGTAAGACTCTCAAATGTCTGTTATACAAACCTACGGTGATATTATCCCAAATCATACAAAAAACTTTTATACAGGTAGGTATATCATTTATACTCACCACATTCAAACTACAATTATTAAACATGAAAGAGCCTACAATCACAGACAATCAAAACACTCGTCTGTTCCGGAACATTTACCGTCAAGTCGGTCTTAAAGCTATTTGTAATAACATACAAGAAAGATGTTTAAAAAAAAGTTACACAAAACGGTTCAACGCGCCGTCCGTTCACGATACCTTTGCCCGTTAAAAAAAGTTAAACCGGCGACAATACGTCACTGGAGTTTCACAAAGGTGGCTATTAATGTCAAAATATTTTCAAAATTCGAACGCAGCGCGCCGGGGGCGTAGCTTTGCGATTCGCCGCGCTTTTAAATTCACAAAATGGATTTGTGTCCTTTCGCCTACATGAAACTATTATATTTTTATGGGATTTTTTCCCATCGTTCCTGGCATTTTGCGTCAGGTAATTGTGGCGGTACACGTATTGATTACATACGCCTTTTGAATGCCTTTGAATTATTGAATGTAACATGATTTAAGATAAAAGCATTAGTGTTAACATTGAATAATGTTTTGAACTGTATAAATGTTTTGGCTTTTTGGTATGGTACACATAATAAGATCTTTTATCTTAAAAATAAGCCTTTCTAAATAGTTATATCATATTAAAGCCACCGGGGTTTTCTTCCTATCCGTCTGCCGGGGCCAAGGGACGGCTTTGCCTGCTCCCTCGGCACCCGGCGATGTCGGGCCTATTGCGGGCCTCTTCTTTTCTGAATTTGGGAGAGGTGATGTAAAAAGCCACTCCTCACTCACCTCATTGTCCCCGAGCGGTGCACAAAAACACTCTCTCAAGTGTGCTATCAGACCTTTACAGCCACTAAATATTACATAAAATTCACCAGATCAATTTTTATTATATTTTATTTGCAGTAGTTTTATTTATCGCGTGTGCGTAAAGTTCAGAAGTTACTTAAAACCTCTATCAATAATAAATTTACCCTAAAAATTATAATTAAATGTAAATTTTATTCCATAAACGCAACAGCGAATACAAGTCCAATCTCCATTAAGATCCTTCCGGGATTCAACGAAGGGGAAACCATGGGGAAACCCATCATTTGTCTTTAAATTAACGTTTGTCATGGCATACCATCTAGCTTTTAACGTTAACGTCGTACTAAAATTATAGTTACGAAAATATAACACCTTAAAATCATTTTTCATTAAAACTACCTACCTAGTATCATAAGTTACATACCTACCTTTTGGGAGTCGAAGCTGCTCGCATCCGTAGCCTACACTAGCTTCCCTACACGTGACTCCTGGGTGGTGCTAAACGAGCAGCAGCGAGGTGGTAGGGCGCCGGTGCCCGTCTGGATCGCGACCACAGTACATGGGTGTAAAACCCGTCATAGTGACCAGTTTCGGCTTGTCGCGTTTCGGGATCAGCTTGTGTATATCCAGTAGCTCATATACCTAGAGACCTTCAGTCGTGATATATGTGGGCCGACATGACGATGTAGACTATCAAGGGATTTTCATCCTTTGATAGTCGCTTTCGTTTTTGGACTAAACTGTACTTACCATCAGGAACTCTGTAGTCAATATGTCGAGCCAGTGTAAAAAAAAAACCTAATATGTTACACTGGGTCGTGACCACAGTATATATGTAGGTACAAGTGCAAAGAGTGTCATAATGATACGCTCGACATATCACGTTTCGGGATCATTGTGTATATCCAGTTATTCATATACCTAGAGACCTTCAATCGTGGTATACATTGGTCGACAGCAATGGTGACTTTCAATGAATTTTGATACCTTGGCAGTCGTTGCCAGTCTTAGACTACACTGCATTTTTCACCAGGTACATAATAGTCTCTTTAACGAGCCAGTAAAAAAAAAAACCTAATACAAACACGTAAAGAAATTACCAAGTATTGCTATATGTAGGCACCTATTTTACGATATTTAAATTTTTTTTTGTTTGCCATTATAATTATTTCATAAATAGAAGTAAAATCAATCCTGATTATTAACTCTTTAAATAAATAAAAAATTATGTATTACAATTTCATTCACACAATAGTAAAAAAAGCTGGTAATTAATTCATTATGGTATGAATTGAAATTGGCATAAGGCAATAAAGTTGCTATAGCGACAAGAAATTCTAGAATAAATATAATAATTGATCCTCAACATTTTTTTAAACCGTTATAAGTTCCAACATGCCCATAAAAAATAATACATAACAGAACTAAAGACCGTAACGAGATACCAAAGTAACAAAATTGACTCATTTGAATTTGTATACACACGAAAAAATGTAATCTCCCAAAAAACATAGACAAACAATTTAAATAATTCCACAACGATCAGTTACGCCACACAATCAAACAATCATAATAGCTTATTTACAAAAAAAAAAGTCTATTCTCTAGCAAAACTTTACATAATACCCCTCCTATACCCTACTGAAGCGTAACTACACTAAAATAACCTAAACGGATGTTATAAAATAGCATTATGGTCCGATTATACAAAAAAAAGAGCACTTCCGCCTCTAAAACACTATGTGACATGAATAGAAATGAAAGAATTAACATTCGGTATCGTTAAATACAAGGATTTCGAGCACCGATCGCGATCGTTGCTTGCGCAATAAAAAATAAAAAGCTGATTTAAAACCCTTTATCTATGGTTGCAGGGCCGCCAACTCGAATGTCACCGTGACATTTGGACAAAATGGCGTAATTAATTTGAATTTATATTAAAACATAAGGATGCAACTTCAATTACTGA
Organism: Automeris io; assembly: GCA_036320925.1. NCBI lineage: Eukaryota > Metazoa > Arthropoda > Insecta > Lepidoptera > Saturniidae > Automeris > Automeris io. The sequence goes on from JAUDJH010000017.1 coordinate 7,988,222, forward strand.
AAATATTATCCAGATTGCAATAGATAGATACATAAACAATATAATAACGTCACATTCAATTAGAAGTAAAAGAACTGGGCCTCTAGACAAAGTAACATTCGTTAATTGGTAACGCTAATAGAAAAGTGTAATTGTATAGAATTAACAACGTGTCAATGTTATATTTTAAAAGCTTTTATCAATCCCATACATTTTTGAATTACGTTTATCGTGAACTGAAATTTTTTCTTTTAAGCCTCCTGAGCCACTAGACAAAATAACAATGTTTATCATGAACGCTAATAGAAAAATACAAATTTATGGAATTGACATAAGGTAACGACGTGATGTTTTGAAAGTTAATTGAATATTATCTTGTTTAGGGCCTCAGCTCGATGTGATGGTAATTCAAATTATTCTTTACTTTCTGTAGTGACCAGACTTTTCCCGATGAAAATCCTTTTATTCTAGACATTTGGGATTTTTCTAAAAATAAAAAAAAACGTCGAAAGACATGTTCTGTTTCTCTATAAAAAAAAAAAATATCAATTTTCATACTGGTTATCCAAATTAACGGATTTTAAAACAAAAATTCTACCCTTATTTTACCTCTTCAGGTACCTAACTCACTTTATTTTTAATCAAAAACTCCGCTCTTCGTGGTTACCTATGTCATAAAAAGGACTCAATGTCCAAATTTCAAGTTTCGAGCTTCAGTAGTTTAGACTCTTGAGATGATATATCAGTCAGAACAAGTGTTAGTTTAAATATGCATATTGTGTTAGCTTAGTGCTAGTTCTAGTAAAGAGATAAAATAGATTTCCTATAAGAATATAATGATACTGTCGCAACATTTTCATTTATCTTAATTAATATGTTTAAATAATGTATTGATAGTTTTTAAAATAAACTAAACAAGTACGTTTATATAAGCAGTAATAAAATTGTTCATAGTGTACCTTAAACGTCTTATTGCATTATATGATTCAGAAAAATAATGTTGGAATAGTCGATTTTTACTTGCGGCCTGATTAATCTAGCGCGCCAAACGTGCCAGATCGCGAATCGCGCATATTTGCGCGCCGCATCGTGTGCGGTCCGGCTTTCGCGCCAAAACACTCGAGCCGCAAACGAGATAGCCTCCGTGTTTGAATTTCGAAATTATTTGAATTGTTTTCTTTATGTTGTCGGTATGTTGTTTCATAGGCAATTTATGTTTTTTAATTCATAAAAAAAACTTCGATATAATATTATCTATTCCATCTTAATAGTATTGAATTTTAGTCTATCAGTAACTAATTATCTATATTATATGCTATTAAAACTTAGTTCAAAAATAAACACATTTCAGGTTATATAAATAACATAATTTTCATAAAAAAAAGAATTTGTAATGGATATTATTGAACTAATTTCGTTGATATTGATTTTTTAATTGTCGCTCCTTGTTACTACGGTACAATTCAACAATAATAAAAAACCGTTTTTGTTAAAAAAAATCCATTATCATAACGATTGTATTAAAAAGTAACAAAAGATTCAAATCGTTCGAAATTCAAACTGTGATTGGAACTCTGGAAATCGTTAGCCGCAAAAATCGACACCACCGTTCGATGTAAAGACGAAGCGAAGATGGTAAAGCTATATTGCACTTTTGTATACTAAGGTTCAGTATATATAATGAAGTATCTTAAGATATTTAACTATTATAGTTATGTATTTCTAGGAAGGGGTGCCTAATATTAGTTTTAGGAATAAATCTGGGTAGGTACGTTTTACAATAATAATTATGTACTAGTTATTTTTTCAATTTGTACTAGTTATATTCAAAAAAGCTTACCCTTAACCTCCGTCTCACTTGATGGAAAGCGAAGATGACGCTGACAATGAAGGATGCTTGCCTAGTAAATATCAATCCGTTCGTAGCTTATTAGATACCTGTACAAAGCTGAAAAACAGACGTTAGCTTATGTACATTCAGTAGTTCATATACTTAGAGACCTTCAGTCGTTGTATATGAATTCCACTCTTTCATGATTTTTTTTTTTATTTCTTTATTATTTTAAAGGGGTTTTGTCACAGAGTGACCACGTCACCCCCGTACAGGCAAAACACTTATAGTTACTTGAAGCCACCTTCAGGTAAAGTGCAACTAACATTTTGGTCTGCTCGGAAAGCGGAGAGGACAAAATGCAGTTGCAAGTGCCCACAAGATAATTGACAACCTGTATATCCCGACGTTGTGCTTCGTTCCGGACACACTCCATCAGCAAATGGTAAACGTCTTCTTCCCTCTTTCATGATGTCGCTATATAAAGGAAGAATGTAATCATTTTTTTAAATTTAATACAGCTTATTCTAATGTATTTTAAGCTAATACATAAAAATAAATAATTCTATTTTTTATTAAGATCGCTTAAAGTTTCTATATCGTACCCTCATGAATTAAAAATTACACTACTCCATTACAGTACTGTAGGTAATTTTTAATGTTTTATTTTTAATATAAAATCATAGCATTACATTTTCCTCTCCATGGTGGTTTTTAAAAAGTTACGAAGTTAGATAAGATGTGGTAAATCATGAAAAATTTGTTTGTTTCCGAAACAAATCGGCATCCATCGGGACAGTTTCCGACATTTGCCAATGAACTCTAAAAAACAAACTCGTTTTAAATTCAAAAAAGGAACTACAATTGGGTCGTCTAGATACTTATCTACGGGCTCCTAATGGGCCATTGTCTTCCGAATGTCCGTTCGGGAATTTTGAATTTCGAATGGCGTTTAACTTTTTTTTTTCGAGTTTAATTGCGGCAATTTTTACGGATGTCACTCTATGCGGCCAGGCTTTTTACGGGACAAGACTCTTTGATTTGACCTGCAACGTAAACGTCTTTAGCTTAATCTTTTTTTATCTCTATTTGACTTTTAAAACCTTTATTTTAGTTTTTTGCCTTTATCAGTCACGCTCGTTAAGTTTGTAATAGCTTTGTGATAAATCGACGGGCAAATAAAGTTTCTGATAGTGTTTAGAATTAATTTCGTTATATAAATGTCAATCTTTCGTTTGTTTGCCAAAAAAATCTATTATCTATAATGTAATAAGATTTTTAAAATGTTGTGTCCTTCTAAAACTAACAAAAGGATTTAAAGTTCTGTTTTCTTTGCTTTTATATCGATTGTAATGAATAGTATTAGAAAGTTAATTATTTTAAAAAGTGATATCAATTTATTAAGAGCTTTTTGCGACTTATTTAAATCTTCGCATCTTAAGCAAAATCTACGAAATACGTACGCGATCCACGATGAAAGAAAACTATATCAGAAAACTGGTGAGATCTGTTCCTATACATCGGTTTAGGATTTGGGTTTATTTACTTAACCGTCATAAAAAAAAACTAAATTGAAAAATCTAGCAAGAAAGGTGTATTACTCGAACCGTAGGCGGGACAAATAAAACCTTAAGATAAATTTGTTATCAACGGAAAAAAACGATAAAAACAAAAAATTCAATTAAGTAAATGTGTTTATAAGAAATGCCGACGTACATAAAATTAAGCACTACCTGAGCCCGTAACTAAGAGCCGTTGAAAAAAAAACACACAGTTCCTTTTTCAAAAGGGGCCAATGAAAAATCGCGGTTGATACGCGTAATGTTCTACCGAATTTTGAAATCAGAAACGTGTTAGAACAAAAAATCCATAGACATTATTAATCGATTTTTTACCTTATTTAAAATTTACTTTGCTGGCCATTTTTTATCAGTAACTTACTGCTATGCGTCCATAAGAAAACCTAATCTCTAAATCTATCTAACTAACTGTCTGAAACTGTCTTTAAATCAGGAGTCAAACCATAGGAATAACAATATACTTTGAGTCCAAATAAATAACAAATAAAATTCAAGAATAAAGTCCAGGTTTTACCACTATTATTAAGGTTTACGCAATTTTTTTTTCTATCTTGTCTTAATCTTTCTACATGTACAAAAACCCTTGTCCTTATTGACATATTACTGCAGTACCTAAATCACTTAAGCTAGAAATATAAAATTTCTAGGGTAGTGACGATTTATGATGTAGGCACCCACTAAGGGACACCATCAGTATGTTAGATATTCCACCCCCTAAGCTGGTGAATAGGGGTTAATAGCTCCTTTGAGAATCCACCATTTTGAATGTAAATCCCATCTACGCGAAGCAAGACGCATCAGCTAGTTTGTGTCATAAATAGTGTTGTGTCCACTCTCTACGCTATTAAATTAGTCGTCAGTCGTCACACAATACGCACTGACGTTTTAATTACAACCCGCAGCCCAAGACCAAAAATATCCGTAGCAATGTTGATAAAAATCAAAGCCAGGAAAAAATTATTCTTCTCTTAAAAAATAAATTTCATCAACTCAGTCAACACTTACTTAAAATACTCGAATCGCTCACGCAGTGTTGTCATAATTAATTTTAATAACTACGTCCATTTGTTATAATAGTAAATTAACCCAACATAAATGTATACACGATACACAAATCCAAGTAAATTATAATGCGTTGCAGAGAAGATGTATATAGTTATAGTTTAAGATGTTGACAATTCCTGCCCTAATATATCTTGAAAAAGTCTTTGACGTACTTTCTTTTTATTTCATTAAAAATTAAATTTGAAAAATAAAATCTTTTAAAATCTAGATTTACGGTTTTTAACTCGTATAGACACCACACCACATCTGACGGGCATGATGCAGTCCGAAATTATTATTAAAACAAACGAGAGCAAAGAAAAATCTATCAATAAAAACAGTAATCATGCCAGTCTACCTAACTAAATTTTAATATTATATTATTCAGTTATGTTATCATAGTTTGTATTTATTTATTATTATAATGCATGATTGAACGACGATACCATTTCCTTTATCAAATCTTTAAAAAAAATGCTCGAAATATAATCCGTTTACTCGACATCACTACGAAAGGAACAATATTGCCGCCGAAAACAAATTCAAAACAAGAACAAAACCGTTCCGAATTCAAATCTACCGATGCCGTATATAAATTTGTTCGGGGACATTCTTTATTTGAAATAATTTAAGGCGACGTTTAACGCGTTACGCGATAAAGTGTTTACAGACTTGTTTGCGACCAGTTGCAATAACTTTTATTGTTTGTAATTTATTTTCATTCAAATATTTTAAAATTTATGTTCATCTATATACTGCCTTACAATAATTGTTTAGCTCAAGTCAGTTCAAGTTTTGTTTTTTTTATTGATGCAGTTGCCAGCAGCAGTATTAATTATTTGTGTCGTCGAATAAATCAGCAATCGAATCGTCAGTTATTAATTTGTTAATACAATCAACTATTTTCGCATCAATAGCTCATCGAAAAACTAATTACACGTAATTAAACTTGTTTAATTTTATAAAGTTCCCCATGATAAACAAAAAGAGGTTGCTATTGTTTGTGAAACAATTATGTCATGTTTTAATTTGATTCTAGTTTGTTTTATTATCTCAATCGATATTTTTTTATTTTTAATATTTTTTGTACTTTATTTGATTCTAGTTTGTGTTAATATCTCAATCGTTATCTTTTTTTATTTTTAATATTTTTTGTACTAAGTCTGGAAATTTACGTTCAAAGAATTTTTATAAGGTACTTCGTAAAATGAACAAGGTATAGTTTTTATGATCAACGCGTTCGAGTAGCGGTTTTTAATCAGCGGGAAATCCATCGTTGAGCTTTCCGGTCGCCATGAGGGTGCTGACCAAGGTTGTCTCAGACTTCTACTAAAGGTCCTGTATGTTCCTATCGCAATGCGGGAATCGGACCATGATATCGAGCTGCACAATCTGCTATCACCGCAATGCAGTGTCCGCCCGAAGCTTCGGCCCCGATTTCGGCTTGAGCCTTCTTTTGACAAGTTGAGAGGTCATTTAAATAATACCTACACGTTGTTTATGCACATCGACGTAAACGTAACATTTAAAAGTTTTAAAAGTAATTATATTATTCTTTTGTTGTTAATTTTGAAAATAATTATTTAGGAATTTACAACCTTATGGTTCGACTTTGGCAGACGGTTCTAGCAATGGCCGGTTAAACGATATCGATCTATAAATGTATGCTTATTAACTCTTAGTTTGACGATTTCTAGAAACTACATCTATGGCCTGATAGCGCAGTTAGTAGCTACATTACTTACAACGCTAAGGTCCTGGGTTCGAGTCCAGGTAGTGATAAACTTTTCTGTGATGAGCAGATGAGTTTGTCGTGCATATATGTATTTTTAAGTATGTATATATTTTGTCTAGTACTCATAGTGCCAGCGCAAGCTTAATTTGAGACTAGATCAATGTGTGTAATTGTTAGTAATTTCTTATTCTTCATATCTTTAACTAAAACTTCCGGCCATTTGACATTTTTAACCGTATGTAGTTTTTTGGCCGAAGAAGGCCGAAGCGATCCTAACTCTTGCATTACTTTATTTATATTAAAAACTCCACTTTTCGTATTTGAGCTAGGAACAAAAGTGAGACGACTATTAACCACTGAGCAACAACAATTCGGGCCAAAATAATAAATAAGTACATCAAAATAAGAATATCGCCACACGTTCGCGCTATCGGAGATATAAATTATCCCATTTATACTAAACCTTAGATACAGGCTGTTACTTTATTTAATGAAAAAAAAAAGTCAATTTTATTCGTTTTTGTTTTTGGTATACCAGTGGAAAATCCTACATAGGACTATCAAGGCTGCTGTCAGGGCATCGACCGCGGTATGTCAGATTCCTACTAACTAAAAACTCCCCGGGTGTCCTTCCGATCACTCCACTCGGGCCTGGTGATCCAGATTCTTCCAGACGCGGGAGCGAACAGCCTATTTAGGCTTCATCTCTGAGAAGGGTGGATGTAAGTAGCCCAACCCTCCAAACCTTGCTTATGGGCGGCGCACCGGACACTGTACGTCGCCTCCCTCTCATCCGGGCAGCAGACTCCTTCAAGTCTACTGCACGGCTGGTGTCGCGGAGGGATGTCGCGCTCATTACAAGCAAACATGTGCTTCCGGCGACGGTGTCTTAGTCGCCGAATATCCAGGAAAGTTTTTCGCTCCCTGACCCTTTCGGCGGCCTCCTTCTGCCTCATAACTGTCTCCCAGAAGGCTGTAACTTTTCACATCAGTTTTCCCAGCTAATATCGGTGACTATAGTCATCAGTGAAAAAATTCACTAGTATACGATGGATTTTATTTGTATTTTTTTTGTATTTTGTTATTTTATTCACCCGTATTGTTTTTCTTCTGAAAACTAATGAAATCGTTTTGAGCCAAAACTTTCTTCCGTTCATAGCCGCGACTGCACGCGACTGAAGTGAGCACTTTTAGCACGGAGCTCTGTTTCCTGTGAAACACTTTGTAGCGAGGCCTGCCGTAGCGAAAGGGTTAACGCGTCCGTCGCCCAACGTAGGTAAGTCGTTTGTGTTTCTCACGAGACCGAAATCCGTGTAAACATGCGATATGCAATGTAACTGGAATATTATTAACTCCCTGCTTGAACTTGTAACCGCCTTGGTTTGAGAGACTATATAATAAATTCTTCATTAACACAAAAAAAAATTACACAATTACAAACAGCATGTATATGAAAAACACGAAATAATCAAACGAACGCCGCCCATATTGCCTAATACAAAAAAAAAAACATTCACTATCTCCCTCTAACACTCGTTAATAGCTATTTCTATTCCTTTCTAACGCTATAATGGTGGCGCAGAACCGAGAAATTAATAAGAAAAACCGGTATATGTTGACCTCTATATGGTTTTAGGTGCCAGATTGGTTATAAAGCTGGTGCCAAATGGCTTACAAGAGAATGGATATTTAAGATGGTACGGCGATTACTTCACTGGTTTGTGAAAACAATACGCAAGTGCAAAGCTCGTCACAGTGAGTTACTTCAGCGTGACCTGTCGCTGCCAACACTAATTTGAACATTCGACAGCGACATGTCTTGGAGGCGCTGAAGGTTAAAGAGAGAGCGGTAAGAGAGTGGGAGAGGCAATCAACATCTATGTTCACCCTGTCCATCCATCATTCCCGCAGAACGGAACGACGGAGGGAGGCCTTCGCCAGAATACCTCCCTTCCCAATGAATATGACGCCATACGAACATATCCAGGGGTGAGCGGTGCGCGATGCGTTCCTGCGTACCGCTCCAAGACAATAAGATGACCACGGGGTGACCTTTTACATTACCGCCCTAGCAACGTATTAGAGAGTGGCTCGAAGGAAGCCAGACTACGCTGGGAGCTGAGGATGCTGGCCCTGCCTTTTCCTTAGCCCCGGCAGCTGAGAGGAAGAACACCTCTGGGAATTTAATCAGTAAGAGACCGGCGCCCTGACAGTCCATGAGGATTCCCCCCGAATTAACAAAAGAGAGTCTGACACTTACAGAGAGTTTAGTTGTTATTATAATATACCTAGAGGCCTTCTATCACAGTATTTATGGGTTGGCATAAACACGGCAGTGTGATTGAGGTCAAGCGTGAATCTGTTTGTAATAATAAAAGTACCGTAATCATCACTAGTCACGATGGGTCTACATAAACTGGCTATGCCGTCTCTATTTCCCATGGAAACACATAATTTACCATAGCCGCCCGTGAAATAATTACCGACCCACATTTCCTTCTCTTTATGTGTCCAAAATTGCTGCTGTAACCATGGCTTTAAACAAAAAAGGTTTTTTTTTTTTATAATAGGACTTAATTAATTTAAGTAGTTAATAGGTTTTTAATTTTAGTTTTTCTATTCATTTTTATATCTTTGTAAGTTGTTTAATTTTTTGTTGTTAATTCGGCTACCTTCGGCTATAAAATATCTTTGCCTTTCGGCGAAATGCGTCGAAGCAGTAGGCTCCTAGAAAGTGCCGAAATGGAACAAAGTATTCCGTATGTACAAATTGCGATGTATTAAGCTTTTCTAATTATCTTCGACAGGACAGAAAGCTGTTAGCCAAGAAGGATCTTTACAACTTCGCCGAGTGAGAGGAGAAAGCGCTTAAGCTAAGATTTCTAAACGTTATTTCGACTTTCCTTAGCAATTTTCTCAAAAAATAAATTCGTTGTGACAAAAAGCTGAATATACCTACATATAATAGGAACTTGAGTATAGCAATTGTATTCGCAAAGCTAAGTCCATGTTTACAAAATCGGTGACTTACCAAATTCTTTGATATTCGTTGATTAACATAAATTGTAATCTTTTACTAAAGTCGTAAGTAAACGTTGGGTTTATAAATCTCAGCCTTGGTGTGTACATCCAACAATATCTCTAAAAACTATTTATATAGTCAACGTAACCCTTTAATTTAAAAGTTTTTAATACCATAATATGCAATTTTAGCATATCTTAAACTTAAACTCAGACTTTTGCCGAAAATCGATCTTAAATAAGACAATATTTAATTTTCTTTATTTAAGTATATTAACCTCGAAATGTAACAGGCTGAAACGAGTTTCCCCATGAACTGTGGTTAAGGAGAGCGATTAATTGAAATTATAGAAACGTAAAAAAAGAATTATCTGTGTTTAAAGATTATAAAACATACGCACCCTACACGAAATTAAAGCGGCCATGTTGTTCTCAAAGAAAAAAATTATAATCTGTGGCCGCGGGATGACTTCATATAATCTATGGTCTGGATGACTCTATATTATCTATGATTTTTGTTATGGCTTTCGTTCTTTTTTCAAAAGTTATTATTTGATAAATGTACGCCACAGCCATTATCAACGGGAAATTTATGGTGTTTTTATAATATAAAAGAAGCCGAACGTTGATGACTTTGTTCGGAATTAATATTATTTTATACAGAAACGAATATTATAGAGTCTAGACAATTAAACATTGGAACAACGATAACGCAGATAGAAACTGCAAAACGCGTCGAATTAACGTAACTTGCTGAGGTGGTAGGACGATTGCCTGTGCCGGATCGTGACCACAGTACACAAGTGCAAATACCGTCATAGTGACTCGCTTCGAACTCGCAGTTTTTTACCGGTTGCACAGTGAAGAGTTCTCAAAACCTGCATTCTCTATTTCCACATTTCACTATGAAAATATCATGCGAACAGCAAAGGAGTGAAACATGCTTCCAGCGAGCATATTTCCACGTTCTTATGACTCAACATTCTTTGAAGATGAGTGAATAAGCATTTATTGGGCTGACAGGATACGTAGTCGGACTCGTTTTCGACTTCCACCAAGTGTGAAGGAATGGAGGTCAAGCGACTGGTTGTAAATCATAAAAAAAGATCCTTAAATATATTCCTTCTATGACTAAAGGACTACTATGTTTGAAAATATTCTTTTGAAGTATTCGTATACTTAAAAGAACTACCTTTATTTTTGCCTCAAAAGGAAAATAAAAATACAGAATCACAAAAAAATACAGAAAAGAAAATAATACAAAAGACAAAAACATGGCGAGATAGTCTCCGTCAGGTTAATGCCACAGAGTAAGTCTACGAAGCTGGTTTGTGTAAAGGGCCTCGCCTGTGTTAGATACATCTTATCAAAATAATTAATTAAAAAATAAAACAATAAAATATAATAATAACAGAAGTTTTTAAATTAAAACAATATACCGACTTATAAATTAAATAATACTAAATAAGCTATAACATGTAATAAATAATAATAACATTGTAAATAATTATTGTCAACTATTCTGCCAAAATATTGAAAACGAATCAATCACGTGCTCGTAGCGAAAAAAATACGCTTTTGTCGTATTTAGTCGCATTTTGTCGGAGTGCGACCACCCACGCGTGAAATGAGCCGCCGCGACAAACATAGTGATATATTGCCCAAGCAGGTAAATAAAACTATTGATTACAAACGCCGCCGTTACAAAGTCACCGCGGCCATAAATCCGCCATTGTGATCGGCTGAGAGAAATGTCAAAACATTGAAAGAAGATCTTTGTCGTTCACAATCAATCTCTACTATCTTTACTAATAATATTATAAAGATGTAAGTAATGTCTGTTTGTTTGTTAAAGGTAACCGTCTAAATTATTCATTACGCCAATATACCTTTAGGGTGAACAAGGGGTATGAAATAGCTGCGCATGGTTTTAATTCTCAATAATAATTGAGTTTCGTACCAGAATTTCTAGACTTCGTTTGTGTCTATCCTTAGGTGTTTATATATATTGCTTAATGGTAAGGCAATTGCTCGAACTGGGTCATAACCACAGTACACAAGTGTAAAAGCCGTCATAGTGACTAACTTCGGCCTGTCGCGTTTCGGGATCAGCTTGTGTATATCCAGTTCTCCATATACCTAGAGACCTTCAGTCGTGGTGTATGTGGGCCGACGACGGAGACTATCTATGGATTTTTATCCTTTGATAGTCGCTGTCGTCTTTTGGACTATATTGTACTTACCAGCAGGTGCAGTATAGTAACTTTGTCGAACGAGTGTAAAAAAAAAGCCGAAAGAAACTCGGGTCTACGTCGGAACGAAATTCAAATCTATCCACAGATTACCCTATTCCATCTAATCTTTGAAATATTATTTAAAAAAATATATAAAGAAAATGATATTATGATGAAAAATATGGATACCTTCTTCTTCTTGTTCTTGGTGTTGTATCGTTTGTGTGTTAATTTTTTATTTTAATTGTAGGTATTATTGTGTAGGATTTTCTTTTTCTTTTTGGTGTTTTGATTTTAATTTTTTGTTTTGACACTGTTTTTTAATGCTTTTGATCCATGCTGTGGCTGTCTTTTATTAGAATGCATTGTAGACATTTAGCTAGTGCATGCGATCTCATTGTTAATGTAAAATGCAATAGAACTGTTGATATAAGTAATAAATAAATACCTAAATATAATTTCTATTATTATAATAACAATGAAACTCAAGAAAGATTTCTCCAATATCCGCAAAGCCCTTAGCGGATATAACTTGTTTATACCCTAAATTACCTTTCAAAAAGCATCCAGGATTTCACTGACCCAGTTTAATGCAAAAAAATTGATTTTAATATTTCTTCTTTCAAAAAGCTGTGATTATTTCGCTGACCACAGGACGACATCTGGCGGCGAGAACCGCAAACTTCAATTGAAAATACTGACCGATTAGATTGTAAATAATCATTATTATTGTCCGACCAAAGGTTTCGCTTTCTGATAAAAAACCACATACGGTAAAACTTTCCAATGTACTGTAGTAATACTTAAAGCTTGTAGCGTAAATCTAAGAATAACTGATCTGATTGTTAATACATTGAGCACGATTGTGTCCCTAGAGACCGACAGTAAACTTTCCATTTTGCCATGAGTATTGAGGTGTTTCCAAAATGTACTTTGCCTCCCATGATTCATATCTCAGTGATCACTACTATCGAAAGGAAGCCCCAACAAAGTATGAAGATCATGTTTATTATATGTTGGCAGGTTTGAATATTGCCGATTGCGCGCTCATTGCCGGCTAAACGGAAAGTACTGCTCATCGTGTTGAATTACTTTAAAAAATATCGAATTTTAGATCAATTCGGACAAAATGAAAGTCGATTAAACGACTATTGGCAAAATCATCAGTCTGAAGGGAAGCCGCAGGTTTTAATATTCAAAAAAACTTAATTCAGTAATGACTGAAAGTAATTAATATACAGATTTTTGAAAGTTTTAAATATCAGGTTTTTGTCTTTATATATACCATATACGCCTAGACATTATTAAAATTACATCACAGCGTAACAAAAGATGCCTAAAACCTAAAATGTCACCAAAGATTCGGTCAGAATCTATTGATTATAAATAAAATAATTATATGTTATTATCTGCTGACTGGAACTGTCTTGTGTGTGTATACATGAATTGTATATTCACAAACATTTAGGCTGAAATTTATAGACGCTTCTTTGACTTTGCGCAGAATACACTCAAACATTACAATGTAATTAATTACTAAATGAATATCGAAGGATATGATATGTCATAGATTTTGTAAAATTCGTGTTGGCTCTGCGAATACTTACGCAATACTCAAGTTTCTATTAAATATTCAGTTTTCTGTCAAAGACCAATTTATTTTCTGAGCTCTTTGCTAAGCGATGTCAAAGTACCGTCTATAAATCCCAGCCTTAGATCCAGAATAACTATCTGTAGGGTGTATATTCGTATCGTATAAGGATCAAAGGATAAGTGAGGGAGAAATAACTTGCTGAGTTACTGGACCAATTGAGTGCACTTTACAGAAATACGATGAAAAAATATTAACCATATAATGACTCATACAAGTAAATACATACTTACTCTTTGTTTTAACTCCACTCCGACGCAATCTTAAGTTTCTTTCAGTGTTTCTTCTCAAGGTAACCGCTTCCGAAGCCGTTAGGATCTATTCCTGGCTATCCAAGTCAAGGTTCGTACCCGCAGAGGTGGCTTTGAGTTGACACAGAACCTATACCTCATTGGTTGAGCACCAACTGCTCGCGTCTCTCGCCCGATGATGTTGTAAAGGCATTTACTTGACAACAGGATTGTCTTGCCAAATAAAAAATTCGCTGTTTCAAATCCGAGGATATTTTCAAGTTCTTCAGCATTTCTATGCATTTAGACCATTGGTGATGAAGAAAAGCATCATGAAAAATCCTTATGTTAATATTTTAATAAAATGAAATATCATACATTACTAACAGGCCTGGCTTGACTTCTCTGAGTTACAATTTCCACTAAAAACTGGCAGAATTTTAATTCCTATTTCAATATTTTATGGATGGAATATAAAAAAATATCCGCTTCTAGTGTGTGCCTACACCATGGAAACATTCCTACTCCATACCTTCAAACTTCCTAATCCATACCTTCAGTAGATTAGGCTCTACGATGATAGTAAAGTGTTTTTATACATACCTGTAGATGAACTGTCTTGAGAATGGAAATCATTTTTATTATAAAACACAATAAATTAAATATTACATGAAATATATTTAAAAAAAAAATTAATAAGTCAAATCTATTTTAATGAAAAACTACATAAAAAAATAGCAACTACAAAAATAAATACCAACGCTGTGCCATCTATTACGTAGTAGCAATATTTTGACTATCATGTAGAAATTTGTAGTTAGATGACACTGTTATTTACTTTGACTATAGCCATCTTGTATCAAGTTAAAGCCACGTATTCATTGTAATTTTAATTTACCGCCATCTAGTGTCGAATAGTAATTTTAATATTAAACCTGTAAATAATTGGTTTTTAATGTTTCCATAGTTATTTAATAGATGCCACTACTATGGAACCATATTTTTTTCCGTTATTTACTGATATTTTATATTGATATGTAACATTATCATCTACAAAGGAAACATCTATAAACTAACCTTGAGAAATACGCACCAGGCGCTAATTTAATTATCATTATTATGCGTATTTACAGCATTCCCACTCAAAATAACTAAGCTAAACTTACGACCGGTTTATATCCATACATCAACAACTTTTACCTCACAAGGGATGAGCAGATTTAGATCATGATTTACATTCGATATTGCGTTCTTAACGAAACATACGAGTCTTTTTAAGATTTTTTTTTTCAGACAGGGTTGCGCTACACCTCCTCACCAAATTAAGTGATGATGAGGCCGAGAATGGAACGAGCTCATCCAACAAATACCGATCCACTCGTAGTTTGAAGATTCCCATGTCGTAAAATGTTGAAAAAACAGACGCAGGAAGGAAATTCCACTCCTAGGCCATTCGTGCTAAAAAACAGGAGGCGAGTACCTCGTGCGAGCAGCTGGAATGTCAACCACATGAGGGTGCATGCTCGCACTGCGTCTTGTCTATTTATGATAGAAGGGGGAAGTGGAGAATTCAATTCTACAACTCAGGTGCGCACAAAGTACAAACCAGAGTATAGTCAACAGAAAACCGAAAAGCAGGCAACTACGTCGGTGATCCAAACTGACTAGCTTACGCGACGTAATAGCTTTTTTCCTTTTTGTGAGATTATATGGTAGATAAAAAACTTCAAAAAGTAAAAATTAATAATAATATCATCATACTATAACCCTTTCGGAGTGTGCAAAGATTAATTAGTAGTTGTATCATCTTGCGCTTATATGCCGTGCCCAACGTGACCAGTAGCGCAGCTGATCGCCGTTCTCACAGCACTAGTACACATGACATTTCTATTAGATGTCATGCGAGTTTCATCGCGATGGTTTTCTTCACCGGTGAGCATGTGGTGCTTAAATCCGAACTTAATTTGTAAAACTTCAGAAATACGTACTGGGATTCGGACCATTTGCGTTTCCACACATGGATACTGGCTTCTTATAACCATCACAGTCAAAGTTAGTATAATTTAGTAAAAAAACAAGCATCTTGATCCGCTCCAGTTACGCAGACATTGCTTCGCCAAGCGTTTCCTACCGCTTGTATCGCGGCGAGTGTTCTGAAGAGTTATTTAAGCGTTTGAGTGCGGAACAAATTTTGTAAGCATATGCCAAAATATGCGGATGATTTCGGAATATAAAATATATGAATTCAAAACCATTCTTCCTATGATACTAAATGACACCTTTTTCCAATATTTCAATGTTCTCCGTTCGTCCAGGTATGTATACAACATTTATAAGACTCATTTACTCCACCAATGAACCTATTATAATTATGAATTACAAAAACAAGAGGAGCGATATTTCGCTTCCCGCAACTTTGGCATATAACCAGAGCGATATTTTGCTCCTCCACACCCAAACGGTTAACATTGTTCCACCCTCTTCCTTCTGTAGTACAACCACGGCCGCGGGCTTACGGAGTCACAGCACTGGCTAGGACTGAGACGTTTTTTAACTTCTACTGCAGCAGTCTTTTGAGCTGTGGAGTGATCTTCCCTCGAGCGTATTCCCACCATCCTATGATATTGGATCCTTTAAACGAAACGAGAAAAGATGTTTGTGCAGGCCGGCATGATGATTGCGAAAATCTATTGTTTTTCTTTATTGTTGATATTTGCAGTCGTTTTTTGGACTGCATCATACTTACAATCAATCGTGGTGTGGACACTATACCCAATCGGGATAAAAAAACAACCAAATACGACATATAAACATATAATTCTTAACAACTATAAGACAATTAACTATATAGATAGGTACATAATATAATTGCACGTTTGTGGGCATCTTCGCGCACACCTAAATGGGGGCAGGCAGACATCCCAGGTCGTAGATAAAATTGCAATATTGCATTGTTCCACAGAGCTGCGAGAGAAGTCAGACGGCATTATTAGCAATTCATTTTAATTAACACTTTGTTAACCGGAGACAAGTTAACTCGTCTATTTACGTCCCAAAGTTGTTGAACGGTGACGAGTTAACTCGTCATTTTACTCGCATACGTAAAATTGGCGGTCAGCAAAGTGAATATATGTACATCAACAACATTATCCCTACAATACCCTAACTTGTAACGAAACTAAAATAGTTTTCCGTAACGATATGGCAACAGTTTTCGGTCTAATAACGATTATGTAACAACTTGAAAACCGTTTATACACACGAACATGTTTTCCATACAAACAATAATTTGGTTTTACATTTAAAATTGCGCCTATGTTAATAACAAATGAATAAAATAATAATAATATATCGTTACGCTATATTCCTTTCGAGCTGAGCAGGGATACATTAATCGCTGTATCCACATTGCGCTTACATGTCGTACCCAACGTGACCAGCAGCGCAGCTGATCGCCGTTCACACAGCACTAGAACACATGACGTTTCTATTAGATGTCATGCGGGCTTCCTCACGGGTGAGTATGTGGAGCCTAAATCGGTATGTAAACTGGAAAACCCAGCGATACGTGCCGAGATTCGTACCTAACATTCGCTTCGCCACGCATGAATACCGGTCTCTTATCCACTAGGCTATAGGGAGAGATATTTTTGTATCTATAAGAAAGAAACAGTTTCTGTGTACATACAAATACGATATCGATACAAAATATAGTTATTTTGTATATCGATTTGGAAACTTAATATCACTCATACAGTTGTTTGACTTAAACTAACGCCTTATTTGTTCCATGTAATATTATTTTTAACTCTCAATCATAAAACCGCCAGACGCTGTGTCGGATACCATCCCTATGTGGTTGACGTTCCTTATATCCGTACGAACAGCTTCGCTTCTATATTCATCATGCAAACAACTAAGGAATGAAATGCTCTTCTAGTGAGCATTTTTCCACGATCTTATGACTTCGGAGTCTTTAAGAGAAGAATGAATAGGCATTTGTTGGACGAATGCGGTCCTTTATCGGAGTCTTTTTCCCCTTCCACCAGGTGTCATTGAGGTCAAGCGTCCACCTGTAAATCATTAAAAACTTATTTAATTTTATCTATCAATCAATAAGAAAACTCTTTTTATATGAATCAATAACGATACCAAAACTGTTACAATAACGATACCATAAGTTAATATCGTTATCGAAACTGTTTAGGTTACAGAACTAATGTCATATTTGTTTGCTGGTTACTGGCGTTTCTTCTTCTTCTTCCTACTTCTGACATCGCTAAACTCGTACTCAACCGCCGTCCCGCTTATATCCTGGTACCCGTCCAGCTTATGCGTCTCGTAATTGGGGAAATTCACCCCGTCCGTCTGCTGGTAATTCTCTGAAAAGGATTCTGAAAATCTCGTGCTAAGGCTCTCAGAGCCGAAGAATTTGGTCGTATTTTCGGTTGGTTTTTGTATGTTCTGATATTTGTCGCTGTTCGGGTAGATCGTGTTGATGATGTTCGTTGCTATGGTTACGGGCGAGCCAGAGTACGCGCCCTGCTGCAGCGGTCAGAACTTCAAGTCCTGTAAAAATATAAACATGATTCATGACTGATGAAGGGGAATTTTGAGTTGGTAGGGCGATTGCTTTTACTGGGCTGTGACCAGAGATGGGCAAAATGTAATCTGATTAATGATTAACGATTACAAAACGTAGTCGTAATATTAATTTTCTTGCTCTCTAATCATGATTAAATCCGTTTAAAACATTAAGAAGTCATAAATATGTATGGAATCTGGGATTACGTAGTGTTTAAAACATAGATGAGCAAAATCCAGTATTATTAATGGTGAAAACTAATCGTAATCATTTCTATTAATCTGATTACATTTTGCCCATCTACGGTTGAGACCATAGTATATGACAGATGAGGAAGGATTCCGAGTTTGTAGGACGATTGCTTTTAGCCGGGTGCCGAGGACGATTGCTCAGCCTTGCCCTTGGCACTCGGCAGACGAGAGAAGGAACACCGCGGGAGTTTTAGTCAGTGCAAGTCCGACAAAATGAGCGCGGGCCTCACCACCCCCTGATGGTCCGTTAGGGATTTCCCCGGGTTACCAAAAAAAGGGCGATTGTTTTAACTGGGTTGTTACCACAGTATATGACTGATGAGGAGGGATTTTGAGCTAGTAGGTCTATTGTTTGAACTGGGTTATGACCATGAAAGTTGTAAAGAGCATCATAGAGATTCGTGTCCGCCTGTCGTGTTTCGGATCAACTTGAGTATCCAGTTATTCATATACCTAGAGACCTTCCGCCGTGGTATATATGGGCCGACATAGCGATGGCGGCTGTCAATGGATTCTCGTCCATTAGCTGTCGTCGCCGTTCTTTGACTATACTCTACTTTCCATTAAGTACAATATAGTCACTACATCTAGCTAGTATATATAAAAAAAAATCTTTACAGTGCTTTAATATCAACATAAATACAGGAATGTGAGTACAACAGAGTATATATTACGAAAAATATTAGAAGAGTATGGAACAGTGTAAGAGTGTGAAAGGGATAGAAAGTATAAGAGAGAGAGGGAAACAGGTCTGAATTTTTTGAAGTTTCTAAATCCAAGTGATTTATTTCGTGAATAAACTAAAATCTTTCTTCATAAATGTACGTAGTTTACGGTAATTAGTTGCACTACCGGGAACGGATACGCCATTTAAGTGCTAAGGCTGAGATTTATAGACTAAACTTTAAGTTTGCTTAGACTTTACTAAAACATTACAATTTATATTAGTCAATGAATGAAACAGGATTGGGTAAGTCACCGATTTTGTCAACATGGACTTGGCTCTGCGAATACTATGACTATACTCAAGTTTCTATAATATATTCACCTTTTTGTCAAAACGAATTTATTTTTTAAGAACTAGCAAAGTCGAAATAGCGTCTACAAATCTCAGCCTAAGTGAATACATCTACAAACGTTTCTCTGCTCACCCTGCAAGAGATGTAGCGTTACGTTTTATTATTATTATGTAATAGAGGATTGTAACATACATATATGTCAGAAAACTCGTTACAATTTATTTAAAACCTGTTATTCACAAACCGTATACAGTTATTTAAAACTAGTTATGGGCTACTGAAAAATCGGTTATCGGTTACTTGATAACTGGTACGTCACCTTGATAGCTTGTGGAAGGTCGGGCAGTTTCATGTCGCGCAGCTGTTGCGGCAGATTCATGCTTTTGACCGCCGAAACAGCGCGCGCCGGCGCCGCCGATATACCAGCCTACAAATATTCATTATTTTAGGAGCCTGCACCTCAAAAGGAAACAAAACAACATTTATGAGATCACAACATCTGTCTGACAGACAATATAAAACTTTTTTTACTGTGGCTCGACATAGTGACTACAGCGTACCTGATGGTAAGTACAGTGTAGTCCAAAAACGAAAGCGACTATCAAAGGATGAAAATCCGTTGATAGTCTCCGTCGTCATGTCGGCCCACATATACCACGACTGAAGGTCTCGAGGTATACGAGTTACTGGATATACACAAGCTGATCCCGAAACGCGACAAGCTAAAGCGAATCACTATGAACGTCTTTACACTTGTGTACTGTGGTCATGACCCAGTTCAGGTAATTGCCCTACCATCAAAAAAATGTAGTATTAAAATTACACGTCTTCTCGAGGTCCGCTAAGTGGCTCCCCAGTATTAATACTTGGTATTTGTTGAGCTGACTTCCCTTGCAACATCATAGCACTGGGTTTTTGCTAGTGTCCGACCGAAAGTTCGGTTTCGGTTTCGGCCGAGTTTCGGCCAAAAATCAAGTTTCGGCGGCAGTTTCGGTTTCGGCCAAAATTGGCCGCAACTTTTGCCGAAACCGAAACTGATTTGTCGTACATGCTTGCCTAACTTCGTTTCTCGCGGCAACGCTTTGGCGGACGCTGGCGGCCCTGTTCGGGATTCGTGCGCCGTTCACATTGCTTTTTTTTTTTCGAATTTACGCGTGTTTGTTGACCGGGAAAGGTCGTCACAACTTAACCGGGCGGGTGGGCGAACACTGAGGGTGCTCAGCCGGCAATTTATGGGTTGGGTGGCAATGCAAGGGCACCCCTGTGGGTACGAACCTCGACTTGGACCGCCAGCCAAAAATACGAAACCTAACGGTGATCTACTAGCGTTTCTGAAGCGACTACCTTGAGACGAAACGCCGAAAGAAACTCAAGGCTGCATCGGAGTGGAACTGCGTCGTTTAGACGACAGTTGACCGATCTAATTCGCATTGCTCTATAGCAACACAACTTAGTCAGTGCGTTATCACCCGACGTAAACATTCTTTAGAGGTTATGTTTTGATGGAACTGATTACATGTAAGTTTTTGTTTCACTTTTTTACTTGGCCACGTTGACTTTTATACTTGACCACGTGAGTTTCGGTTTCGGTTTCGGCCGAAACTGAAGCCACGGCCGAATATTCGGTTTCGGTTTCGGCCAGAAAACCAGTTTCGGTCGGACTCTAGTTTTTGCTTTTGTCGTTTTCTATCTTCCTTAACCTATCCTTTTGTGTTGGAAATTATGTATTATGCCAAATGACTGTTTTTTTTTCTGTCTTTTTTTATTCTCTCTTTCTTATATCACAAGTAAAAAATCCGAAAACATTTTTGTAGTTTCATAAAACAAAAATATTTTTTCAATCATAAATCTTTTCTTCTATTAATTATAGCAATATCAACGTGATTCTTCCACGTGTTCCTGACAAAAGAGCCTAGACAGACATAAGCAAGGAAGAGATTCTACAAGTTTTTTTTTAAAGCTACTGAACCCTAAAATTATCTATAAATACAGCGCACCTCAGCCTTCTGCATCTTATTCTGTTCCTGCAGCCTGCATAGTATATCTGTCATATTCGTCTGTAGCACCATGCCGCCCATGACCAACTCGTCCAGGACCTGATGCGCGGCGTCCGCGTGAAAGATCAAATCCAACTCGCAGACATTCTCGAAACACTTGTCGAGGGTCTCTACAAACACCTGGAGAGGAAGAGTAGAAGATAATCGTTCTATAGAGTCATTAGAAAGCTGCTAAAAAATTAGGTCTAACGCCAAATTTAAAAAGCACTGCTTAAATTTAAAAAGAGTTCTACACACTAATAAATCTTTAATGGCGTAAATATTTAAGACACATCAATGTTTAAAGCCGTAGTTGGCAAAACTTTTTTCTCTTAGAACCCTTTTAAAATTTTACTGGTTTCAATGGACCCTTGCTACTATATTTTTAATATAATCCCAAAACTCATCAATAAAAAATTAAAAAAATTAACTGTAAAATTTCAAAATTACAATTGTGAAGCTTGAAAATGCTTTTTTTTTAAATCTCAATCCGAACATCCTCATCGAAATACATAATGCAGTTAAAAAACACCGAAGAAATTTGAATTTGTACAGTATAACGGAAATTCGGCGTGCGATCGCGGAGCCTGAGAGCGTACGTTCGCACATATACAATCAACTTAAAACTAACGCGGAGAGGGGCGAGTGCTGTAAACAACTCTGCTGCCCACGCGCGTTGTATAACGGGTTTATATTATCTGTGTGCGCTTAAAATCTTTTCTTTCCTTAATTTTTTACGTAGAATTTTATTTGCTTACATTGATAAGTAAAGGCAAACCAATATTTTTGTTATTTATTACCGAAACTAGATCGTCGAGTCTTCCGTGAACCCCTAGGATCTCAACCAGGACCACTTTGGGAATCACTGGTTCAAAGGCATTTAAAAATTAAAAAGCATCAGGTTGCTTATTTGCTACAAATATTTAAACCAATTAAGAAAAATGAAATTTAACCTGTATAAGGTCCAAAATTCCGAGTTCACTTTCTGATGAGTCCACGCAGAAGACAAAGTACAGCGTAGCGTAATGCCTGTAAATTAGCTTGTAGTCTGACCCACCGATTAAACTGGAACAATGCAAAAAACATTTTTCTTTTTTTTTTCGAATAGGACTATAATATGTTGATGACCGGGATAGACCTCCACAACTAAGCCGGCCTTCTATCACCCTTTTACACTCGCTCGACAAAATGATTACACTGCACCTGATGGAAAGCACAGAGTAGGCAAAGAACAACGATTGCCAAGGCACGAAAATACGTTAACAGTCGCCGTAATTATGTGGGCCTACATATACCACGATGGCAGCTCTCTAGATTACAGTATTTTATAAAAATCCTATTCAACCCATTAAAGTGTTATTCAGTATCGATATTAGATTCTATCTACGTTATCGCTTATAATTAACAAAAAAAAAAAGAAACTAATAACATAAATGAAATAGTAGCTTAGCTTGTGAACAAACTAAAAAAGGAAAGCAAAGGATTATGCTAGTAAGTCATGATGTTAAAATAGTCATGGACCCCTTAACCCCAAGCACCATTTATCAATTTGATTGTTTCATTGGTCTTTAAATTGATTTTTGTAAAAAATCAGAGCATAGCTCCCATGTAATACAATCCAGTTTCTATAATTTTATATAACAATATTTTTTAATGTTTGCAAATAATGTAATTTTCTGATTTAGTAGTTTATTTTATAACATATTATCACACTATATCCTTTACTGTGTGAGTAGAGGGACATTAGTAGCTGTATCCACTTTGTGCCTGAATATTGTGCCTAATGTGATCAGTAGCGCAGCTGATTGCTGTTCCCAGGGCACTTACAAATTACACTTCTATTAGATGAGAAACACTGTTTTTAGACATACCTGCCTCCTTCAAGGAAGTTACACACATTGTCATCTCTTTTTGATACCAATTGGAATGTTTCTTTTATAATTTGTTGCTGCATATCTTCATTCTAAAATGAAAATACAGAAAGATGTATTTGTGGTACACTGTTAAACAAAAAATTACACATAAGGCTGTGAATTAAAAAGAATGCTAAAAACATACAAAATATATGAGTTGATGGATTTTCAAGGATACTCCTACTCAAAGGTACAAACACTAACAAGAAAAAAAAGATCATTCATTCCTTTCATCTATCATTCAATAATAATGATTAAAATTTGTAATTGCCTTTCTCCTGACCTATAATATTCTAAATTCAGGAATTCTCAATATTATTATTTATTTAAATACCATATATGTTATTTTTGTTATTTATTAGGTCCTTACATATGAAATTGGCGTTTTTCGTACTGGCGACTTTAATCACAAATTTCTCCTCTTTGGTAAGGAATTCCAAATTCAAATTTGTACAGCTATAGACTCATGTATTTGTGCTTCGATGATCGTCATTCATTTGTTTTTTTCTTCTGTTTTTTTCTGTTTGCGTCACTCATTTTACAAAATGGAAAACTTAAAATATCGCATTATTTACGAGTACGAGTTCCGCCGTGGCACTAGTGCTGCGGAAACAACTCGAAGGGTGAATGATGTGTATGGTGGTCGTGTTGCAAAAGAAAACACAGTTCGTTTTTGGTTCCAACGTTTTCGTTCTGGAAATTTCGACCTGCAGAACAAGCCCCGTGGACGGCCTGAAACTCAAGTTGATAATGAAGAGTTGAAGGCTATTGTGGAAGCGGATCCATCGCAAACCACGTCCGAGTTAGCTGCAGGCTGCGATGTTAGTGATAAAACTGTTTTAATTCACTTGAAGCAAATTGGGAAGATTAAAAAGCTTGAAAGGTGGGTACCTCACGAATTGACTGAAGCAAACCGGCAAACGCGCGTCGACTGCTGCGTTACATTACTAAACCGGCACAATAATGAAGGTATTTTAAACCGAATCATTACCTGAGATGAAAAATGGGTTCTTTATGATAATCGGAAGCGCTCAGCGCAATGGTTGGATCCTGGCCAGCCAGCCAAATCCTGCCCCAAGCGAAAATTAACCCCAAAAAAGTTACTTGTAAGCGTTTGGTGGACTAGTGCCGGTATTGTTCATTACAGTTTTCTCAAATCTGGCCAGACTATTACGGCTGATGTCTATTGTCAGCAATTGCAAACCATGATGGAAAAGCTAGCGGCTAAACAACCTAGGCTGGTCAATCGCTCCACGCCACTGCTGCTTCACGACAACGCTAGACCACACACTGCGCAACAGACGGCTACTAAATTAGAAGAGCTTCAATTGGAAAGTCTAAGACATCCTCCGTACTCCCCGGACCTTGCTCCAACAGATTACCATTTTTTTCGAAATTTGGATAACTTCTTGCAAGGGAAAAAATTCAACTCCGATGGGGCAGTCCAAATCGCCTTCAAAGATTTTATTGATTCCCGTCCGACTGGTTTTTTTAGTAAAGGGATCAATGAACTACCTATGAGATGGCAAAAGTGCATAGAAAATAATGGTTCATACTTTGATTAATTAAATATATTATATTAAAAAATATTCGACTTTTTGTTCCTCCCATACAAAACGCCAATTTCATATGTAAGGACCTAATATAATGTATGCAGATTTTTGGTATAATTTTCCTTATCATTTTGTTTCTCTTTTAGTTTAGTTTAATTGTAGTTAATTTTTTTGTTTTACTAATTTTATGAACTTCTTTTTTTTTCTTTTTAAGTATAATAATTGTTTCAGTTATTATTTTGTTTATAATATTATATGTATATGTTCACGCATTGACAAATTAATTGTGGTAGAACTGCAATCTTAGTCTTTTTATGTTTACAGAATTTTAAGAGCCAACCGCCCTTTGTAATAAATTCATTCAAATCCAATGATATGTACAATAAACAACAAATCTTTTATTCTAACACAATTCTCAAACAGTATATACACAGAACAGTAGGAACTTCAAAAATAAAGAAATAATAATGTAGATGTAGTCTCAGCTAAAAATGGAAATCAATCAAAATCAATAAAAAAAAATTGTAGCCAAATATTCTTTTTTTTTTTTTGGTTACCCAGGGGAAATCCCTACCGGACCTTCAGGAGGCGGTGAGGGCTGCCCCCCCCCGTGTGTCGGACTTGCACCGAACAAAACCCCTGGGGTTCCCTCTCTCGTGTGCCGAGTGCCAAGGGCAAGACTGAGCCATCTTCCTTCACATCCGGCGACGTCTGGCCTTCTGCAGGAGGGGCATAAGCCCTACCCTATTGAGATAACTTTTAAGAGGAATCAATTAACTATTATCATGTTAAAACAGCATAACCACCAATGCCTTCATATCCCGGGCTTTTTTTATGCCCAAAATACAACTCATACCAAATCACACGTAATCTATTAGGGTTTCACTAAATTGAATCGATATTTTAATGTCCCACTACGATCTAAAAATGCAAATGCAGAGACAGTGGTTGAGGGCCTATGCTGTAAAAACGCAATAGAAGAAATGCGGAAACTGCATTAATTGCGGTCATAAAATGTATACCTTAAACATAACTTTTGGCCATAAGACTCCAAGTCAATTCAACCTATCATTCTGGCCATTCTTGTCAAATTCAAAGCCCGTCTATAATTTTCTATTTTTACTTAATAAACTTTCCAAGAAGTGAGAAGAATAAAAATAATCAAAGCTTTCACTTACAAAATATTGATAGAATTTTGAAAGCCGCGGCTTCCCGTGGTTGTTAAAAACTAATATTGCCTTAATCATTGTAAATAAACGTGTTTAATATTATAAATCTAAATAAATTCCACTTTTAAAGCATTTGTACGAATTTTGTTTACAGCCACGACAGTAATTCCGCTCGTTTATCGATCTTTCGATTTTGGCAATTGGTTAACAGTGTAACCAGATTTTTATTGAAGATCCTGCTAACTATTCTACCAGAACCTGCTAAAGCCAGCCACATAAGATTGAAAATAATTAATGTCCAACCGAAAGCTTCGGATTCGACTAGGTTCAACAAAAGAAAACTCCTATAGTTAAAATTTTGAAATGGAACTAAAATTTTGTCATAGTTAAGATTTTTAACTAGTATCCGGATACCAGTTAAAGCCAAGTGTAGATCGACATAATGCCAAAGCTAATTAATCGGCTGTTGCCACACTCTTTGACTGAAAACGAAGCCAAACGTTTAAAACATCTTAAGAAAATCAATTTATAAAGAGTGAAAAATGTTATAATAAAAAAAACTCTCAAATTAAGGGTTTTCAAAAACCACTTCTAGATATATTTAAAATTGGTTTCAAATTTGTTTGAAGTGGAAGCCGCTCCGAAGCTTCAGTCAGACTAGAAATATGGTAGACGAATTAACATCCATTTTATAATGAAATGTAAAACAAAAATTGCCTTTAAGGATCCTAGCACACGTTTAAAAACAAACAATATGTCTTGTGTTTGAAATTTGAATATAATCAATAACATAATGAAATAAACAACGTGTAAAATATTGTAATATAAAATAAAACCTTTTTTTAATATTTAAGTTTTGTAAATGTTTACCAGCAATTTTATATATACAAACCTATGGAAAAAGTAGCCTTGCAACGTATACGATGGTATCAGGCTAAAAAGGTCATCTTACGTTTATTTTTTTTGGAAAATATATCCTACCAAGTAATTTAACAATAAGAAAATTTGTTCTCAAAATAACTTACTTACCTATATACACAATTGCATTTATTAGTTTTAAAATGCACTTGAAAGTTGTTAATTGTATTGATAAAATAAAATATTTAAAAAGATTAGGTTTGTTATAATTTCTTGTAATTTACCAAGTAAAATTTATTAAAAGCCTTCGACACTGAATTTTGCTTGTTTTTTTTTTTGTTTTTGTTAATGTTTTATCAAATTCTGCCATACAATGCTAAATTTGTATAACCAGCTACAATACCTGCTGTATTAAATTACAGGTGAATCCTGTTAAAATAGTAGGGTCCTGATAAATTTGGTCATACTGTTTTGGCATAATTGTCAAAATGAAATTATTTCGTTCAGTAATTCAAGCTAAATGTATTGTAAAAAGTCATCAAGCCAATTTGAAATGACGAAAATGACATTTCAAATTGAACAAATCTACTTTGATCGGCCTCATTGTAAAACAGTAATAAGCGGACAATATAGATTAATAAAAAATTTGTAAAAATATTTTGTACTACAGCTAATAGTAGTATTATTATTTAAAAACCGGCAACATCTGCTGAGTCGCAAACGCGTATCGCCAAGAGTTGTGCGGGTGTCACAAATAAAAAGGATTGTAGAAATTATATTATTTTTTAAGTGAAATAAACTTTGTGAAATGTATAAAGTGGTATACACAGTGCGGTCTTGTGTATAGAATCTCATTGCAGCGACTCAAAACTTGAGAAGGCGGGAAAAAGGTACGCATACTCAAATAATCACCGTATATTTTGTTGTCTCAATTTGGCCACTCGGCTTCAATTCCAGCGGTATCATATGCCTTATGACCATCTACGTCTGCTGTACGAGACGTTTTTACGCTTTTCACAAATAATAAACACATTTAAATGCTGAAATAATCAGAGTAAAGCGACTTGAAGTCGGCAATTGTATTTAACAGATATTTATTATTTCTGGCTGCAAAATCCAATTAATGCATCTCTACTATTAAGATATATGATGTGTAGTTGTGTCACGCGGTTAGTTTAATACATTGCAATGGAAAGTGGAATCCCAATAATTGTGATGACAATGTTTCAATAATTTGTAGTTTTTGTTATGACATACCAAAAAATACTGTATATCCACTGAATATGGAGATTCAATAATATATTAATAGATTTAATAGCCCTATAATATATTTTTATCAGATTTATATTTGAATGTACAAATTATAAACATAACACTAATTAGAAACCATTTTGGCTTGTAAACAATTCTGTTAGATAAGAAATATTTATACTAATTTCTGGATAAAGTGTCTTAAACAGCCAGAGACTTACACTTAATAATACTATCCTAAGCTGACTTAATTTGTATTTGTTTTACAGGTTTGAACCTTATATATTTCAATGTTAAAACATGCATAGAATCTTGGTTATTCATTATACATAATTTAACAGTGAAACTATTGAACACTCAGCAATTATTAACTGCAATTTTTATTTATTTATTTGAATTATTTTTACAATAAGGAAACAATCTATAAACAAAAAGTGTAATGGAAAAATGTTCTTAAATAGAACAAATGAATATTAAATATTTTACATAGAGTTGATGCAATGTGATCTTCTGACTATAGTTATATCATGATCTTTCTGTGTTGTATTGTAATAAGAAATGATTTCAAGAATTTAAGAAAAACCTGATAGAACAAAATGAGCTTATGAAAACAGAAAATATGTCCATGTGTTTTATACTGTATTGGCCTTCCATGTATTTTTTAATTCTATGCTTATAATAATTTATACCCTAAGTGGTATGATATACTTAGGCTGAGATTTATAGATGCTACATTGAATTAACATTTACTTTGCTCAGGAAACAGGTTAATTTTGGATAAAAAGTGAATATATAATAGAATAGAATACTTGTGTATTGCCTAAGTATTCACAGAGCCAAGTCAAAGTTGAGTAAATTGGTACTTACTATACTTTGGCATTAATTAGATAATATAATTTGTAATTTTTTAGTAAAGTTTATGCAAAATCAAAGTAGATTCTATAAATTTCAGCCTTAGCACTGCATGCAATATATTATTTATTATTACTTGGCTGTACTGGTAACTTCACCTGTATGGAGTTCATATTAGTGTGCAAGTAGTATTATTTATAGCCTATGATCACCATTAAAGTCTGGTCATTTTTTTTTTATAATGTAACAGTTACATCAATGGCGCTCGTCAGGCAAGGCCAATGATCAGTAGTGGACTAGGCTAGTCTGATGGTGAGATACATCCAGAGATGGGCAAATTGTAATCTGATTAATGATGAATGATTACAAAATGTAGTCATAATTTTAATTTTCTTGCTTTTTAATCATGATTAAATCCATTTAAAATGTTAAAAAATCATATACGTGTATGCAATCTGGGATTCTGTAGCGTTTAAAACATAGATTAGCAAAATGCAGTCATATTAATGGTAAAAAAAGGAAAGTGTAATTGTAATAATTTTTTATAAATCTGATGACATTTTGCCCATCTATGGAGACATCAATGTAAGATACTTAACAATGACATAGCTGTAAAACCAGTAAACGCCATGTTGGACACAATACATATGTGGTCTATGTTCTTTATATCCAATCAAAAAGATTTGTTTCAACATTCATCATTAGACCAGCTAAGGAGTTGAATATACTTCTGGCAAGTCTGCCAAGAAAGCCTTTAAAAGAAGAGTGAATAGGCATTTGTTAAGTAGATGTGGTCCATCAATAGACTTATCTTCACCTTCCACCTGGTGTAATTGAGGTCATGCATCTACCTGTAAATCTAAAAAAGCCTGTCAATATTTTTGAAGGTATCTATAATTCTTTTCTTTTCTACTTACTTTTATATAAATCAATGTAGTAATGCTGCAGTATGTGCTACTGATAGTGTGACATGATGCTGGGCAGTATTGATGCTTTGTCGGCATATGTTCTATACAAACTAGAATGTACGACTCCTGTCAATGTTTCTTCAAAATACTGCCTTATGCTATTATCTTTATTTTTGTAAAATCATATTTTTTTGTGTTTTAGAACTTTTTTTTAAACGATTGCATGAGCATTCTTTCCTTTGAAGTTTTGTAATGATGCACTAATTTTTCTGCTACTAAATTTAAGCGACATCTTAGAAGTAGCATCATATAGTGTCAATTAAAAAAGACGTGTCGACAAAATTTGGTCTTATGTCAAACATATCACAACATTTCGTCAATCATTATTATTTTTATAGAGGTAAAAAAAATCGTTTCTTCAAAATAAATTAACAATCTGGTTAGAATATATAATCTATTTAATCTGGATTTTTTTTTAAATGTACCAAGTCCATATCACCAGCGTTGCTGCTGGTGCCAAGGAAGGATAATTCTGTTCAACTGTCGCTAACTGGTGCATTGGTGTTCCAAGGCGCAGTTCCACTCCAACATTTCCTTGAATGTCTTTCGGCGTTTTTTCTCAAGGTAATCGCTTCCGAAACGCTAATAGATCGTTAGGTTCTTTCCCTAGCTGGCCGCCCACGTCGAGGTCCATACCCATAGGGGTGCCCTTGCGTTGCCACTCAACCCATACCCATAGGGGTGCCCTTGCGTTGCCACTCAACCCATACCCATACTTCGCTGGCTTTGCACCTTAAGTGCTTGCTTCTCTCGCCTGGTGAAGTTGTGAACGCCTTTGCCGATGAACAGCATGTCGTGCCATCAGAAAAAGAAGACAATGTCGCAAGACGTTCTCGAAAATGTGATAAACAATTATATTTGTTATTAGTATCTTTTGGCAATGAATTTCATACTTTAAGTTATATTACTTTATTTAAATTTAAAAAAAAAACTGTCTGGTAATAAAGAACAATTATATTAGGTCCTTACATATGAAATTGGCGTTTTGTATGGGAGGAACAAAAAGTCGAATATTTTTTAAAATAATATATTTCATTAATCAAAGTATGAACCATTATTTTCTATGCACTTTTGCCATCTCATGGGTAGTTCATTGATCCCTTTACTAAAAAAACCAGTCGGACGGGAATCAATAAAATCTTTGAAGGCGATTTGGACTGCCCCATCGGACTTGAATTTTTTCCCTTGCAAGAAGTTATCCAAATTTCGAAAAAAATGGTAATCTGTTGGCGCAAGGTCCGGGGAGTACGGAGGATGTCTTAGACTTTCCAATTGAAGCTCTTCTAATTTAGTAGCCGTCTGTTGCGCAGTGTGTGGTCTAGCGTTGTCGTGAAGCAGCAGTGGCGTGGAGCGATTGACCAGCCTAGGTTGTTTAGCCGCTAGCTTTTCCATCATGGTTTGCAATTGCTGACAATAGACATCAGCCGTAATAGTCTGGCCAGATTTGAGAAAACTGTATTGAACAATACCGGCACTAGTCCACCAAACGCTTACAAGTAACTTTTTTGGGGTTAATTTTCGCTTGGGGCAGGATTTGGCTGGCTGGCCAGGATCCAACCATTGCGCTGAGCGCTTCCGATTATCGTAAAGAACCCATTTTTCATCACAGGTAATGATTCGGTTTAAAATACCTTCATTATTGTGCCGGTTTAGTAATGTAACGCAGCAGTCGACGCGCGTTTGCCGGTTTGCTTCAGTCAATTCGTGAGGTACCCACCTTTCAAGCTTTTTAATCTTCCCAATTTGCTTCAAGTGAATTAAAACAGTTCTAACATCGCAGCCTGCAGCTAACTCGGACGTGGTTTGCGATGGATCCGCTTCCACAATAGCCTTCAACTCTTCTTTATCAACTTGAGTCTCAGGCCGTCCACGGGGCTTGTTCTGCAGGTCGAAATTTCCAGAACGAAAACGTTGGAACCAAAAACGAACTGTGTTTTCTTTTGCAACACGACCGCCATACACATCATTCACCCTTCGAGTTGTTTCCGCAGCACTAGTGCCACGGCAGAACTCGTACTCGTAAATAATGCGATATTTTAAGGTTTCCATTTTGTAAAATGAGTGACGCAAACAGAAAAAAAACAGAAGAAAAAAACAAATGAATGACGATCATCGAAGCACAAATACATGAGTCTATAGCTGTACAAATTTGAATTTGGAATTCCTTACCAAAGAGGAGAAATTTGTGATTAAAGTGGCCAGTACGAAAAACGCCAATTTCATATGTAAGGACCTAATATTATTAGTAACATAACTTCTGTATATGCAATAGTCCCATGCAACTATTTTGTAGTGTTTTTGTTTTGTCCAACGAAAATGCACTGTGGCCCTCCCCTTGCTTAATATCTGTTGTTGTCATTCCTTGCCCCTCTGTATAACGTCGCTTACATTTTCTGAACTAACTGAATAACCTATAGTCTCGGGACCCATGGAGGATATTAAATTTCTCATAAATTGCGCACTTTTGATACTAAAGGAACTTTCCTGTATCTAGGTAATGTGACGTGTTTTACTTTTGTTCTTTTAGATACATCATTTTGTTTCTTGTCTATGTTCGTAAAGTCAATATCTTTTTTATTTATTTATTATGAGGTAGGCAGTTGAAAGAACTAATGAGTGTTTTGTTCAGTGTATGCGGCTATTTTTTTTATCATTATTTCTTTCTTTGGTTGACATAGTATTTGTCCGGGCGATTTTTAAATTAATGTACATTTTGAGCTGAGATCACGTCTTCTTGGAGATCACTCCATGCTCTGACCATCCTGTTGCTTAGAAAATGTTTACTGTAAGTACTGTTTTATTTTATATATTACTTATGTATTCTCTTATTCATATTCTAGCATTAAATTTTAGGTCATAAATATCGAATTAAACAACCAAGTTTACATGTTTGATTGGTGCGGGCTTCCCTTTGGGACGTCCTGCGCATGCCACTGTTATTTATAGTTGAGGGTTTTTTTATTACGACGCCATTTATGTTGACATAAAAACAAGCGCCTAATGCCTTATTCATGCTGACAGAATGTTTACATAGCACGTGTGACCAAGAATTCAACAACTTCATAACATAGCTTGTGGATTGAATCATGGTTGTTTAGCTAGCTTTTCTTAGGTGACCAACAAAATAAAATAAAATCATAGAGCTGTTGCCCGTTGCGTCTTATCTGAATTCGTCGTAATACAGATCTCACAAATCAAAAACAACAACAAACTGATATAAATAAATGAATATAATTAAATATATTATAAGAATACTTTTAAAAATATTAAAATATATATACATATATATAATGTATTTATTGTACTTATGTATTTATATTGAACGGCTCTAATATTAGAACGGGGGCGTCCGCGCAATCAGTTCCATCAAGCGTCAGCTGACAATCAGCTCTAGATGGTGCGTAGCTGTGTCACCCAGCAGACCAGCAAACGCTGAGCCGAGTGCTTTATAAGATTGGTAATAGCACTGAGAATATCTGATGTGATCTTATGTATTATTCTTTCATTGTTTTATCTAAATGTGTATGTTGTTCTTCCTTCTATGTTAGTTTCTGTCTAAATCTAATATGGCCGCTGCGCCGAATTTAATTCCTATTTCCCCCTACCAATCTGTCCGTCTCGCTTTTCAGATCCATCTCCGATTCGTTTCGAAAGCCAGAGTTCATACAAATACTACTATAGCTTCAGTCCGTCAATATTTTGACCCGAATTACAGAATAACGGATGAATGATAAAAATCGGATGACGGATGTAGTGCGTCAACCGAATGAATAACTTCGTCACTTCTCTCCGGACTGTCAATTGATTCCTGTCCCTTGATCGTTGTTGCAGTTCCTGGATTAAATTGTACTTCCTGTCAGGTACAGTGTACACACTTTATCGAATCTGCCTTTCTTCAGTTTATTAAGAAGCTTTTCTTAGGAATGTGTGGAAGTATCTGGTTATAATTAACTTCCAGTACTCAGGTTTGCAAACTCTTGAAGCTGTGAAGAAACGAAACTTCTAATTCAACGCATTTGAAAAATACTCTTGTGAATAATGTATATTCGGATACTTAAAAGGGAATCAAAACCTATTGGGCACTTTTCGTCGACCTAAAATTATGAGATTTGGCAAGAAGCAAGGTTTTTCAGTAATAGAGGGAAATGCAGAAAAATTGTGGTAACATCACAAAAAAAAAAAACCGGGTAAGTGCAAATCGGACTCGCGCACCCAGTGATTGTTCAAACTTAAAATGTATGACAAAAGTTATCATTGAATTTGACTAATTTCTGCTGCTCAAGTTTATTCATGCCATACAAAATAATGGTCCTCACATAAAACAATTTTAATTTCTGCAAAAAAAGAAATTGTTGAACAATTTTGTTGTTTTTTAGAAAAAGTTCACCCTTGACCAAAATATTTACTGTATCAATTTTTGTTTTTAATATAAAGCGTTAAAGTTTTCTAAGATCGTGTTATTGTATCTCTTGTAGTTTGGAATTTCTTCATACTATCTTACTTAAAAAAAGATTGCATTTTAAACTATCCGCTCATAAAACATTGTTACGCGTTAGTAATGAAATATGTGGGTGAGAGTCACGGATCATGATGACCTGAGATGTTCTATTTATGCGTTAAAGTGACACACTGATCTTTCTTATTCTATTTTTATGCACGAATGCATATAAAAGCGTAATAACGTAATACATTGCTGCGTGGGTGTGTCGGTTTTATTGCGTGTGGGTCACTGGGCCAGTAATGGGCACGCCACAACTAGAAATATTGTCCTCTCTTTCTATAATCAGTGTTGCCGTATTAACGAAATTTTACCAATATGGTAGATTTTTTGTAGATGAGATTTTTGACAATTTCTTTGTCATTATCGTTAACTTATATACTCCAGTGCTGGACAAAGTCTTGTCTAATAAGCACCATCTTTATTACATAATACAAAAAGTATGTCGAAAGAAGTAACACCAATTATGCTGCGGGCAGCATTTCAACTTTATCGGAATACTCCACATACAAATCAGTACTGCGAGTACGCCAGACAATTATAGCAGTAGCACTGCCGCTGCAAACCTGTTATAAAAGGGTAAGAAACGCGGATTCCTGATGACGTGTATAATCAGGTCAAAAAGTCGAGCTATAATTAAAAGTTAGTTAATTCCCGCACAAGTCCCGTTAAAGTATTTATAATATGTCCACAAAAGAGTCATAATATTTTTATCTTATAAAGATGACCCCGTTTGACATTTTAAAACTTAATCAATAATAAAAAGTTGTTTGACGCTTTCTTTACCTACATACATACTTAAAATAATTCTTATCCAATTTAAAAAGGTAATTAATAAATACCTTAAGTGTAAGGTAATTATTAATTACCTTGTAACACTTTACATGTACATCAAAAATACGTATATTATTTACAATTAATATTTTATGAAAATATCACGTGTAAAAAGAACTTCGAGAAACAATCACATCCGTATATCCAGTGGTAAGGTAAGCAGTGTTTTGATGCCTACAAAAGCACGCTACTGGAGCAATCTTAGCCAAGTGCCAACCGAATATTTGAAAGCTACTCTTGTATGCAGAATTACGTATACATTTTAAAACAGTATATCGACCGGACAGGCAGGTGATCGGGCCTAATCTGGAATCTAGGACAATTTTACATTTAGGTCAATCGATAAAGCCTGTTCGTATATCGGAGATCGACAGTTCTTTACATATACATGCAGCTAACAAGGGCTTGCAGCGATAACGTGCGGTGAACATACAAAAGGGAAGATGCTACACTCAAACTTATACTTTTACGATTTTTTTTAATTTTGATTTATCGGAGTCGGAACCGAAGTCGGAATCGGAGTCGGAGGCAATGTCAGTCACAAGTGACGGCAAAATAAAATAGTTTTATTAAGGGACAAATAAAAACATTATTCAGTGAACTTTTTTAATTAGAAAGTGATAAATTTATACATACACAGACAATGAAAATAAAAATTGCTGTGTTTCTTATTAACATTTTTCCATTAAGAATGCACAAATTAAATCAAATTTGCTCCAGGGTCGTTTTCGTGTTAATTTCTATTTAATTTAATGTACATTAAAATAAAATAAAAAAAAACCTTTTAGTAATAAATTAAAATGTACATTTAGTTCTAAATGTAATAATTTTAATCATTTTTTTTTTAATTTATTAAAAATGAGATATTTAAATTAAGTAGCACTGATTGTTTGATTACATATAAAATGAAATCAAATAAATTGACTACAATAGTGGTGTATTGACCTTCGATTAAAAAGTTTCGGAGCCGAAGTCGGAACCGAAGGTGTAATATCAATCGGAAGTTCCGACTTATCGGAGTCGGAGTCGAGGCTCCGTAACATCCCTGCTGTATACCTCAGTCGGCTCTTATGCTCTTACGACACTTCAGTATGATGAATAGGAGGCACTATTCTATTCCGTCGGTTAATCTCATGTCTAGGGCTTGACATAAAGCTTAGTATAAAAAAAAACTTGTAAATACCACAGAGACACCGTGTTATAGTTAAATTTGAAATTTTGGCATCCGTAGGCCAGTTATGACGTTTGGCACCAGGCCCACTGGGTCGGATTATTGCGCCAAATGAGATCCCGCGTGCTTAGAACAGCTCTCACTCTCAGCTTTAGTACGTACCGCGAATTGTTTTTGGTAACCTGTAGTCAATTCTGCATAGGACAGTAAGGGTCTCCGTAAGAGCTGTAACACCGTTGTACCAAACTCCTGGCTAAAACCCCCGGGATGTCGTTCTACTCGCTGCAAACTGGGTTTTAGGATCCGTATTCTTTTTACGATCCGGCGGGTCAACGGCCTTCTACAGGCTACATCTCTGGGCTGAGTGGTTGTCAATAGGCCCCATTTCAGGACCGCTTGGTCATTCGGTACGTGAGACACATACGCCGGCTCTGTTTCTGAGAATAGTATGACCTTTTTTTGTAAACCGCAGATAATCTTGGACAGGAATGTCTAGGCCATCGTGAGGGCGGAGACCCTGGTGTACTAAAGTCCTATTGGCCAGATACCCTCGGGATGTCTACTTGTTGCAAGCTGGGTCTGAGAATCCGTATTCTTCCTAGGATTCGACGGGTGAACGACCTTTATGAAAGCTCCATCTCTGGGCGGATTGATTTTAAAGACTCCCCCTTTCAGGACCTCCAGGAATTTGATACCAAGTTTTGAGGTGGTAGTTGCGTTTCTGGATCCGCATGTGTATCTACCTCTAGTTGTTCATATACCTACAGTCCTTCAGTCGTAGTATATATAGACCGGCATGCCCACGGCGACAATTAATGGATTTGTTCGTACACTATACTTTTTATTAGGTGCTCTGTAGTCACTTTGTCGTGACGGTATAAAAGTAAGAAGATTTGAATGTAATTTCTTAACGATTCGAAAAAAACTATAACAATGACTTTGCTTTTAGGACAAATACCCAATTTCAAATAGGGTCCTTAATTTTTGAAACGTTTACAAAGTAATGATCCATCGGTAGTATTCAGTTTTTTTATACTGTCTCCATTTAATGACTTTAATACACCTGATAGAAAGTTCAAATTAGTTCCTAAACAGCAATGACCACCCAAAGGACGAGAATGTATTAATAGCCGCTGTCGCCATGTCATGTTCGTCATTGTTGTGATGTCAATTTATGATGCATTAGCCTTTAAACGCGTTTTAAAATTTAAAGAGCCCTTCTGAAACTGCGCAAAAAATTTACAAATACACTGAAATATTATTTATAATACAATAGTCCAGCAGTTCTCACTACGAAGAGGTTTGGTCTTCGACTGTTCGTTAATAGTTAATTTGGGAGAAGGAAAACGATTTAAATCTCGTTAATCTTCCGCAACAAGAAGTTAATCAACCGATAAAATTCATGCTAATACGACAACGGAGTTTTTTGTCTCAATCAATAAAATCAATAAGAGCGGGACAAAAAAGTGTCACATTGTACACAACAAAAGGGCGGGAACAATTCGACTAATCGAGCGTGCGAATTTGAAATTGGAACGTTGCAAAAACTCATCCTTCCTGTTTCCGTATTGGTCACTTTGGTTTTTCGCGCGCATTTTGACGTATAAATAGTATGAGGTTTATCAATTAACGTCAGTCTCGGGGTGTTCGTCAACCGCCGAGGTTGGGTCATCTAAATTGGATTGATACTGGTCTGATATTGGTAAGTTTTAGGTTTTAAGTAAGATATAAGAACACACGGGGTATAGAAAAATTAAAACAAATAAGTTTAGAGCTTTCGCTTTCTTGGATTTCACTTAAAATAATAGAACAAGATATACATATAGTTATACATATATGTAGCTTGACTACTCCTACAAGTAAAATTAACCTTCTTCGTAGAAAACAAGAATTTTAAGTAAAATGAATTATAGGTGACAAAAAAGACACATTTAACAAATCAACACCTTACAATTTATTTTAGACAAGAAATCAATTTATACATATAGATATTATCTCGAAACATGTTAAATTGCAAACAATAATCAAATATGCGAACATCGACGGATGGGTTCGTGATAAAGTATTGGAATTTATACTACTTAAATAAAATATATGTCTGACAAATTGCTAGAATGGTAAGGCACACGGATGGAACTACATAATCTAGTCATACTATACCCATACGTTTTGATCGTCAATTAACTCAACCTAAAAGACGTGCCTATCAAATGTAAAAATATAGGGCTATTGAAAAGTTAATATTGATATATCAAAAATTTTAAAGCTAATCTAACCATTTTTTCTTAAGTCAATTATGCCGTAAACTTAATTTAACAAAAATATCATTTGTTGATTATTTGAGGTATTTTTCGCACTTAACTCAAAAAATAGCAATCGTAGCACAAAAATTATACGTTAGATTCGAAATAATTTTATTTCTTACCATTAAAAAAAATAAAAAGTAGCATATCGACAAAAACATAAATCCAAAATGGCGGCTAATGCAATGGTCGCCATTTTGAATTTAGACTATTAGAGACTCCCATAAATAGTAATGCAATAAAATTTCTGCCTAAAATAAATACATGATTAAACCTAATTTAATTAAGTGCTCTGGAATTTTTAAATTGTCTTTGACTAAGAAGTCTTGTCTAAGACTGGACTATATTAGTATCCCAAAACATGATTTATTTTTATTTCAATAGATAAGGGTAGGGATGGTCGGCGTTATTGCAATACGAAATGTCTGACCAAATGCTTTCTCAATAAAAATTGACATTTTTTTTTATATTGAAGAGCACTGTACAGCCACTTATAGGTTGTTTCAACAGCTTTCTTGATAATAAATAAATAAACTATTATAGTAGTAATTAATTTAAAGAATCTTTGATATCAAAGAGTTTGTATATAAAAGTTTAAAATATTAAAAATAAATTTGGTTTCGTAATTATGCTGATTATATTGAAGCGTCTAAAGCTTCGTACACAATGACTATCATTACATATCAGTGTCAAAACAAGGTTTATCACATTTTTACGCCACAACCATGATTTGTACGTGTAAGTAAACGTTTACATAATTTAAGTATAAAATAAAGTCAATATTAAAAACGGGAATATCATTGAAATATATAGAACATAATCTATGCGGCGTAACGCCGTAAACTGTCGTCAGAGTGTGTAAATATTTTAACGAAAATTATCATATCTGCGCGTTATTAAACTTACAAAATAAAGGCTACATTCCATCGGAATAACTCGAGAAAGTAACAATCTATTATATCTGGCAAACTTTTCTCTGATGAGCGGAATAGTTTGTCGCGAGTCGTTGCTTTGCATTTGTAATATTATAACAAAGTATTATGACGATACTAATCATCTTGAACCGGTCCAGTTGGGCAGATATATTGCCTCACCTGAGTGTCTTCTACCGTCTGTATCATGACGAGTTACTTAACACTGTTCCACCCTCTCCCTACCGTAGTAGAACCACGCGCGCGGGCTTACGGAGTCACAGCTATACGGTAATTCACATCCAGGTTAGGACGAAGTTCTCTAACTCTTACTTTTTCGAATCGTTGAGCTTTGGAATGGTCTTCCGGCGAGCGTGTTCCCACCGTCCTTTGATACGGGATCCTTTAAACGAAGCGTGAAGAGATATTTGTGCAGGCCAGCGTGATCGCTGCGACTACCGATGGGATTTTTCTTACCTTTCGATAGCCGTTGGCGTTTCTTGGGCTGCCCTTGTCATCAAGCGTGGTGTGGTCACTGCGCCGAGTTAGGTTTTAAAATCATATCTTTGTTTAGTACCCAAAGTACAAGTGCAATCTTAGTTTGGGGCTAGGTCAATGTGTGTAATTGTCCATAAATATTATGTTATCAGCGATAAAAAAAACATTCTACACTCACCAATACAATTTACAATCATGTTTAGATGCAATGATTCCTGTAACAGTACCTCAGTATCATTATATCTCGGATTGAACATCCAATCCCTCAGCTTCACCTTACATTATTTATTAAACAAATTCAAAATATGTAAAGTATTGTTAACTTTGTTGAAAATCCCTGAACTTAGAATCCAAAATAGTTTCTCTGCAAAATTAGATTTATGTATAGGCATAGAGCAAACTGATACCTCCTTGGTGACCGTTCCATAAAGGCCTTAGTCCAACGACCATCATCAGTAAGTGTTGCCAGGTGTTATGATCATCGCCACTTCAATGATGTAATACATAATTCCGGTCTATATTACGGACATTAATTTTTATTCGGATATCCGTTCAATTTTGGCTATAAAGAGGTATATTTATTGAATGTATTTTAAATATCCGATGCAAAATTAGGGCTGTTAAATTTGAAGCGTGTATTTGTGATTTAGGTTTAGTTTTGTTTTTGTTTAAAAGATGATTTGTTGGGGATTTCTTAGCTATGGTTGAAATAATCTGATCACCTGCTTGATAATTGATAAGCTTTTTTTTCTAGTTGTTAAACGAATATATCATAGTAGAGTATGGGATATATAATAGGACGGTGGGAACACGCCGGAAGACCATTCCACAGCCTAACGACTCATCAAAAGAAATGGAGAACTTCTTATTCCTAACCGGGATTTGTTTAAAAATGTCTTTAAAATTTAATGAAAGTTTCTGTAACTGGTTTTATGTGTTATAATAGTCCATAGACGATAATAGTTACTAATTATGATGTAGAATTCAAGCTTATTGAGGTTTTTTGAAAAAAATTTTTTAATAAGCTGATTTTATGATGATATAGTATTGCATCACGAACATGATATTTATTATGATTTGAGAC
This sequence comes from Automeris io, assembly GCA_036320925.1. Taxonomy (NCBI): domain Eukaryota; kingdom Metazoa; phylum Arthropoda; class Insecta; order Lepidoptera; family Saturniidae; genus Automeris; species Automeris io. The sequence goes on from JAUDJH010000017.1 coordinate 8,029,281, forward strand.
TGCATAACTAAGTACAAAGCAAAACAATGCTGCAACTTTAAACTTGACACTCTGTCTCAGTAATCGCTCTGTGTGTGGCTCGCATAGGGTTGTCACGGAAAAGGTGAAAAACAAAATTTAAAAAGAGTTGTACTTGACCCCGTTGATTGCTGCATGTAATGCATATTAAAAAAAGAAGCAGGTAAACAATAATCGTTGTCGATAATTGTAACTGATTAAGTTTTTTATCGGTTTATTATATTTCATTTTACAATGAAGCACAAATGAATAGGCATTTGCTGTGTGCGAGCGCGGCCTATTATTGGCCTCATCTTGTCGTACAACCAGGTGTGATTGAAGCTAAACTTTAGCCTGTAAATCATTAAAAAAAAGAATCATAATAACAAGGTAATTTTCGGAATGGAAGAAATCATTTTGGACAACCCTAGCCACTTTATTCTGACTGAATTTAAATCGCTGAACTAAGCTCATATGTAATGTGCTTTGTATGTTGTAACTTGAGATATATTCAATACTAGTAGATTCACTCGGTTTTGTTTAACACTTTAGCAATATTTCGAAACTTTGTACGAATAACTCTTCAGAACACTCGCCGTGATACAGACGTTCTGGATCAACGGGAAATATCCTATTGAATTGATTCCGTCGCGAAAACTGCAAAAATTGTAAAAAATACAACATAAAACGAATTCTTTCCTCGGCAGGACTAATTTTTGTTGGTCGGAAAAGGCCTTTAAAATTTCGTAGGGCGATAAACGAATGTTTTGAATGCGTTGACTTCGAAGGGACCTAGAAAGTGTATTTACAGACAGAAACAACAAAAGCGAGCAAGGATCCTGTAAGGATTTTGTTTTTCCTTTTGTTATACGGAACCCTAAACAGCAAAGATAGAAACATTATAATACTCTGTAGTAACGAAGCGATCTAAAAAGTACTTTTTTACCGACAGCTAAGGATAAAATCAAAAGAAACTGTTTTTATAGTCTGCGTTATAGGAAATTGATTAGTTATAGAAAAAAGTTCGCTGAATATCTGTAAGGTTTTCTTTATTAGAAATCACCAGTTTGTTTTTCTGTTTCAGTTATTGTTCTAAACGTAACAATATTCTTTAAAAAAATAACGGTTTCTTTTTATTGTTCAGTTCCTCAAAACAAAGTAACTGGTAATGCCACAGATTATAAATTGTTTTTTTTATATGGCTTTTGTGCTATCTTCATTTGCCACTAGCTTTGAAGGGGTTTTGGCAAAATTATTACGTTATTACGAACTATATCAACAGTGTGTCATGAAATGAAATGAAATGTATTTATTTCGCCACAAACTAACAAAAAACTAAAAATTTAAATGCAGTGACACAGACAACATACCGAAACAAAAGAAAATACAAAAACATATAAACATGTTTTTTTTTTTTAATCAATTTATTTAAAGGGCTTTTGACTGCCGCATGCAGTCATGCCAGCCCTATCGTGCTACATCATAATTATAGGTATAAAAAATTAAAATATGAACATTACACTAAGGGCGGCTTGCACTAACAAATTAAGTCTAGTTTAGAGTTATATAAAATGCTATTTAGCGCTGATCTCTACTTATTGTCTTGCACTAAATCAAAATCTAGTTGTAACAACTCTTAAACTAAAATCATAATTAAGATGGAATCAAACCAATTTAATTAACTAGCGTTTTATACAAGCTTAAACTAGATTAATTCGTTAGTGCAAGCCGCCCTAAGTGTTATAGGCACACTATAGAAGATAGAGAAACCTTAAGGTTCCACTAAACTTTTGTAAATAAATTTATAAATTTTGCGAACTTCTCGACTGCTGAGATTACTTAAATAGCTTTGATAAATGCCTAAGTACAAAAAGTTGATGTTTAGGGTGCTCCTTAAGCTTTCTCTTTCTTTTTTATTCTGGACACATTCCATCAACAAATGTTGGATATCCTCTAACATATAAACATGGCAAAAATTACGTATGTATATAATAACATCGGCAGTGCGCTACGGTGTACTCTCGCCCAGTGGCGTGCATCCCATAAAAAGCATTATCTTGTTATATTTGAAAGTTTAATAAATATATTGACTTAAAATCTGGTGATTACCAAAACAGCGGTCCAAGAGTCCGAATTGGATCAAATTTTCAGTATACCTATATGCGTTAAATGTCCAAGTATAACAAGAACTCTTACTTTTGCCAAGTTGGGGGCCTGTGGAATAGTCTTCCGGTAAGTGTGTTCTCATCGTCCTATGATATTGGGTCTTTTGAGCGAAGCGTGAAGAGATATTTGTGCAGGCCGGCATGATCGCTGCGGCTATCGGTGTTTTTTTTTGCTGTTGGTAGTCGTTGTCGTTTTTGGACTGCCCCATGCTTACCATCAGGTATGGTGTGGGTCACTGTCTTGTTAGGATAAAAAAAGCTTTATATGAGATGCACGCTACTAGTCTCACCCTTGCCTCGTAGGGCCGTTCCGACCGCATAGGGGTGATGGCAAAGTGCGCCGGACAAATACCAAAACCTCAAGGTGTATACTTCTGGATATAGACAGGAACTATATGTCCCTTATTCGATTCGCCACAGCCTCGTCATTGATTTTAATTATATTATGTCATTCCTGTGTATATATATCAATAACTGCTATAGAGTTAAAGACAATATATGTAGAAGAAGATGAGAATTAATAGTAATAATAGAATGAAAAGTTAACAAAATATTTAGACCTTGATCACGAGATTACCAGCATGTGAGATGTCGATTCAACGATTGTTATCCCGATAGTCGTGTCGACTAATGGGCTGATCGCAAAGAGCCTCTATTACCATCTCGAGAGGCTCTCCCGTAGTTGTTGGATCAAGAGCCGAATATAGAAACCAGTATTATATGATACGGCACGCATTGCTAGGAGGTTTCTCAATCTGGACTCCTAACTACCAGTGGCTTAGGCCACGCTTTTTTTATGTGTATATATTGTATTTTAAAATGAAAAAATATTCTAAATATAATAAATAAAATGACAATAATAATAATTAACATATCGTCACGCTATATCCCTTACGTGGTAAGCAGAGATATATTAATGTCTGTATCCACTTTGCGCTTATATGTCGTGCTCAAAGAGACCAGTAGCGTAGCTGATCGCCGTTCTCAGGGCACTTGGCATTTCCATTAGATACAAAGCGCCTTTCCTGGCGATGTTTTCCTACAACGGTGACCACGAGAATTAATGATCTTACGAAAACAGAAAATACGTTGTTTTACTTTTATAGGCGTGCGTTTTGTACTGCATCTTTCCATGTATTTCTTAATTCAATGCTCGCGTGTTACATGAAGCGTATAGTTGTAATTTACACGGCCTTTGTATATTATGACTGCAACCTACCAGTTTTCCTTATTACTTACTAGTCACGTGTCGCAAAGATTAAGTATTCAAGAAAGTAAGTTAGGCATGAACTGGGTGAATAGCTAGAAATTGTTATAACAGCTCTTTTTTCTTTATTTTTTTTAATCCTCATTCGTCATAGTGACAACACTATGGCCCTATAGTAAGCACGGTGCAGTCCCTAAAACAATTAGAACTGTAAAGAAAAACCTATCGATAGCCGCAATGATCATGCCAGCCTGCACAAATATCGTTTAAAGCACCCAATATCAAAGAACGTCGATAACACACTCACCGAGAGTCCATTCAACAGTTCAACGACTCTGCAAAAGTAAGAGATCTTTTTAGTCGTAGCCGGGATATGAGTTAGCGTATAGCCGTGACTCTTGTAAAACTCGCGTGCATAGTTCATTTATGCAAGAGTGAGGGTGAAAAAAGGTTAAATAACGTTTCAGGACTCTCCGTTATACTGACGGCATACTTTATATTACATAACAGGCAATGAATGTCATGTTAACTTTAAGCTAAACATACTCAGCATCACCTTCCGTCCCTCTCCCTGTTCTACTCTATACATTACATCAGAGATCCAAATAAAAAAACATTTATATAGCTAACTTTAAAAATAATCATTCCATGGTAGTAAATTGCATCCCCTATTTAAATTTCTTGAAATTCTATTTTCACAACGAAAGGTAGTCTATGTCCGTCTCTAAGGTGTAATCTATTTCTATGCTAAATTTTATCAAAATCGTTCTAGCCGTTTTGACGCGAAAACAGAACACACACACCTTCGAATTTATAATATTAGTAAGAGTACATTGAAGCGCCATTGTAATATTGCCCTTAAAACATTTTGTCTGTAATATTTACCCAGCAGTAAGTTAGTTAACCGCTCTGCAAACATTGTAATCTATGTCGGCTAACGCCTCGTGTCGTTACGTTAGAAACATAACGGCCCGCGTTATCGCGAGAACGATAACGCGGCGCTCAGTATTCGTTTCGCACTGGCGAAGGGGACGCGCGCGTTTCTCCCGCGTTTGAAATTTGTTTTTTTTTTTCTTATATCTGTGTTCATAACCTACCAGTATTCTTTTACAGTGTAAGTAGTTTTTTTTTTCTTTATCTCTTAATTTATAGTTAGTATTTAATATTAAAGTAGGAATAGTTGTTGCAACACTGCATTGATAAGCCAAGCTTCTTTTTTATATTAGCCCTACGAAGTAACTACAGTGCACCTGATGGACAGTACAGTGCAGTACAAAGACGACAACGAGTATCAAAGGATGAAAATCCGTTGACAATCTCCGCCCTCCACGAAAATCAGCGCTGCAGACTTCCTCTGTGGCTTTAAGCTGATGGTGGTCCCATTTTCGCCATGTTAATATGTTTTTGTTTTTTCTTTTGTTTCTGTATGTTGTTGTCTTGTAACAGAAATGTTACTGCTTTTAAATTTCTAGTATTTTGTTAGTTTGTGGTAAAAATAAATATATTTCATTTCATTTCATTTCATCATATCGGCCCATATATACCACAACTGATGGTCTTTAGCATTAGCATATATCCCATAAAAGGCATTACCTTGTTAAAACTAGACATTTAATAAATATATTGACGTAAAATTTGGTAATCACTAGATTCGGAGTTCTATGATCCAAATTGTACCAAATTTTATACCAATATTGTATTTAATTAATGCCCAAGTAATAAAGTCTTTTATGCTTCTGTGGGATGCACTCCTGTGGTCTCTAGGTATATGAGTATAAAAATAATATATCGTCATGCTATATCCCTTTTAGAGTGGGTAGAAATACAGCAATTCAGTTTTTAAGACGAGCCTATTTAAGTAATGTTTAAGCAAAGTCAAAATAGCATCTATAAATCTCACCCTAAGTATAAAGAATAGGGCAGTGTTTTTCAAAGTACAAGTGACGGTCCTTGTAAGGAGGGTCTCGGTGGGTCACAATGCGTTCATAAAAACATTCACAGTTAAAGAATTGTTTAACCGATACTTATAAATAAATAAAAATTGTACAGGGGCGGGTAGGTCGCGAAATATATTTTAAATACAAAGGGAGTTCACGACATAAAGTGTTTAAAAGTACCGGGATAAAGCGTACAAATTATATTTATAACTTGTTATGTAGGCTACTTAAGAAATGATTAAAAGGAATTAAAGATGGAGTATTTGTTGGGCGGACGCGGTCCCTCACCAGCCTCATCTTAACGGTCCACCAGATTTCATTGAGGTCAGGCGTTTACCTGTAAATCATAAAAAAACACGTATATAAATTTTAAATTTCATTGTTTCTGCATTAAATTAATAAGGTGAAAAATAATGTAATATATCAACATTTGATATGACATTATGACGTTATCGTGACAGGGTGGGTAGAGAGATAAGATTTCATTCACCTTCCCTAATATTTTGTGTTTATTTATTTGGATTAAATTATAGTATTGTAGATTTCTAAAATATTAACAGTGAAGTATAACTGCTCCAAGCTTTGCAATATTTTTCAAGTCAGTAGTTGTCCGTGTGCTCTTTGTGTGAACGGTGTGCAGCTCTGGTCCGTTGGAGTTCGAAAACGAATATTGGTTATCTCTCATACAATAACATAATATTGCAAATTTGGAATAAATTGCTTCAGGACATTATTGTTGCTAACCACCAACAAATAGTTAAAAAAATACTGGATAGATGACTCTCATCTCAATTAGATTTTAATGTATGGTCAACGTAGTACTAAATAATATGTTAAGCCGTGGTGGCTGCCGGCAGAATAGAATAGCACCCCCCTCTTCTTGCTGAGGCGTCGTAAAAGGCGACTAAGGTATCTCTTGAACACCGCAATTCAACCAAGTGTTTAGAGAAGGGAAAACTCGACCAAACCTGCACCCCGCTCCCTCCCGATCGTACTGGTTCTCCTTTCCATCGGGCCAGAGGGAGCTCGGACGAGAGAGTGCTTTTCTGGCTGCGCGTCCAGTTATGCACTTAAATATCTCCTGCGCAATTGACTGTTTCCGAAAACTGGACCTCGAATTTCTTAACCGGTGTTGAAACAGTCGCCGTGGCCGAAACCGGCTAGGACATCATCATCAAATAATATGTTGTTCAGCATGTCCTGATTGAGTGTGTCCAGAACGCTAATGTAAGGAAGGATGTTATGTGTGAATTGAAATTAAATAGATTGGATGTTGGTATGTTCCGTAGCATTTTGGCGGTGCCCACTAAAGCGATTGCCGAAATTCTATGGAAACTGTATGAAAGGTGAGGTATGAAAGGTTTTATTTCTATATATTAGGCTACGATGGGGCTGATATGACTATGTTAAAAGCCCCTAATAAAAAAAAAAATATATGTGATAGTTAGACACACCAACTGAGGCATAGGCACATCAGCTAACAGCTGCTCGCCTTTTATTTGATAATAATAATGATTTTATAGTAAAGATTGTAGATTTAAAGGGTTGTACACGTATCCTTCGGGAATATGGAATGCAAGTAGTAATGAGGTGGTAGAATGTAAGAAAAAAATAATTGATAACAAACAAAATAATTTAGGCCAACCGATCAGTTGGACATAGCGCCTTATTTCCACACTTTAAAGGGTCAAGAGCTCGCAACAGTTCAGGGTGGTGGGTGATGATCTGTCACTGCCGGTACTAGCTCGCGCGATGGTCGGTAGTGACAGGGCATGGCAGGCGGTCCTCTCCTTCACGGAGATGACAATGCAGGTGAAGGAAGCGGCGGAGCGGGATCGGGAGGCTATTGCCATCCCCGATAACCCAATCCGCCCCCTGGCTCGGACAGGACGCTGGAGGAGGGCCTTCGCCAGAGGCCTTTCTCCATAACAGGACATACGCCGGGCGGCGCACTTGAGGGAGCGCGTCGCCCAGATCCAGGCGTGAGCGGTGTGCGATGTGTTCCCGCACACCGCTCCAATGACAATTCAAGGAGACGAGGGGGGGGTGGCACTCTACACCACTCTCCCCGAAATGTGTTACGTGTACGCGGGGGGCGGCGACTATTTAACAGCCCCCCGCCAAGTAGGTGAAGCCCGAACAAGGCCGGACGTCGCCGGATGCCGAGGAAGATGGCTCGGCTTTGCCCTTAGCATCCGGCAGACGGGAGAAGGAACACCCCGGTGGTTTTAGTCGGGGCAGGTCCGACACACCGGGGTAGTGGCACTCACCGCTCCGCTGACGGTCCGTAGGGATTTCCACCGGGTTAACAAAAAAAAAAAGCTCGCAACAGTTCGGTCCACTCCGATGAAGCTTTGAGTTTCTTTCGGCGTTTCTTAAGGTAGTCGCTTCCGAAATGCCAGTAGTATACCGCTACGCTCTTTCTCTGGCTGAGTGCCTAATGTTCGCACCCACAGGAATGACCTTGCATTATCACACTACGTAATTCGCTTGTTGAGCACTTTAAATGCTCGCCTCTCTCGCGCTGTGAAGTTGTACAGGCTTTTCCCGGGAAGGGAACGGAACGAAAAGCAAGTGCCCGGCTTGCAGTTAGCTGAGGGATGACCCGGAGGATTTTTAGTCAGTGGAAGTCTGGAACACAGTTATCACTGCCTGCATAAAGCCCTGATTTTTACTCTGGTTATAAAAAAAAAATCAATTTTGTTCAGTGATGTATGTTTAATTATACGCACTTCTATTTTAAATGTTGTTGGGTTTTTTTAATGAATAATATGTTTGTCAGCAACTTTTTATCGTGCCCCTTATCCGTACTAACCCAGTGCATGAGTGGATTTCGTTTCCTGACAAATGTCATTGTAACGGCGCAAATAACGCGCCGTTATACGCCGTAACTATTTATTATCAGACCAACCGCTTCCGTGTATAAAAACGTGACAGCATTAGCAATATATTTACTGTGTTGGAATGTTTGACGGTCTCATGGCGCAGTTTGTAGTAATCTTACCTGCAACGCTGAAGGTTCTGGATTAGAATCTTGGTACTGGAAAACTGTAAACAGAATGACGTGGGCTCGATTGATTGTAGCGAGCTCGTAGACTTGTTGGTGATGGCTCTTTTAGAGAGACTAAAATGCAGAACACCAAGCATCGACCCAAAGTCGCCTGCCTTGCAGTCTTTTACCGGTTGCAGAATGAAGAGTGTTCTCAGGAGCTACATTATCTGATTCCACCAGCTCCATTTCTTCATCAAAACACTAGACACCGTGTCGGATACCATTCGTATGTGGTGGAAGTTCCTTATATCCGCACGAAGTGATTCGCTTCTAAATTTATCATGCGAACAGCTAAGGAGTAGAATATGCTTCCAACTAGTAAATTTCTAAGTGCTTGTGACTTGGGAGTCTTTAAGAAAAATGTGAGTAGGCATTGTTGGACGGATGCGATCCATTGTCGGCCTCATCTTCACCTTCTACCAGGTGTGTTTGAGGTCAAAAGTCCGCGTGTGAATCATTAAAAAAAAAAAATATCGCGAGTCGCGGATGTATATGTATATGTATGCAAGAATATCTATCCTTGTCTAGTACCCGTAGTACAAGCGTAGGCTTACTGTAGTTTGGTACTGAATCAATTTATGTGATTATCTGTCGTCCATAAATTTCGATCGTTATAATAATTGACTTTGAGTGTGTGGCATTGACTGTGGTGGCCTAGTAGATAATAGACCAGTTTTCATAAGTGGCAACGCGAATGGTCGTAGACTCGAATCCTGACACGTATCTCTCAGTTTTTCCAGATTACGTACGGATTTATGTCCCACATACTCACCTGGCCTAGTAGATAATGATATCCACAGCCACAGTTTCATACTAATATTAATTACGTCAAAATCTTATAAATACTAAAATAATTGTAAATACCAAATTTTAAAGCCTACTGCGCACAGAGAAGTTTTATAACTAGCTCACAGTATCTAAAACCGTTAGTCGTAACACATATTGACATAGGTGATAGGTGTATTCCGGTGCTGTCGACATAGCGTACGATAAATGTCGACCCACTTCCGTATTGCGGAATATGACGTAAAACAATAAGCTAAAATAATCCGCAGTCAATCAATCATGCTGGTAGGTAATCTCGATCAATCATGCAGACTTAGGTATGTCACCGAGATAGTTCGTCTTGGCTGGACCGATCTTGATAAATCGACCGTTGCTTATCATTATTCCGAATTTGGAGGATATTGAATAAGATAGTACATTCGTTATCAAAATTTAAAAATAATGATTGAGTATATATATTTTTAAATAAACAAAGCCTTTATAAATAAGTACTTTCTTTCTTACTAATTATAAATATATTGCATAACATACATACATAATTACATAACTAAAACTGAAGTCCAAAAACTTTCCTTCGTGTATTTTTAAATATAGATGTTTACAGCGTGTTTGTCTATAGACAAACTATTATAAGGTTTTTATTTATTATCAGGCAAACGGTTGAAACAACTTATAAGTGCATGTATCGTTTTTTTGTTAATTTGGTGGAAACCCGTTATTGGCCGTCAGGGGGCGGTGAGGGCCGCGATTCAAAGATTACGCTGTGTTTGTATCATTTTGTATCACCAAACGAAATAAATCACCGTTCATTAGTTCAGTACGAGTAGATATTTGTAAAAGTCATTTACCATCAGAGTCACACGGTCGGCCTAGTTCTGGCTCTAAATTATGATATGTCATGTAATACTTTGCGTGTTTTAGTTTACTTTGATTTATGATTCAATTTATATTTAATTATTAGGAAGTAATTTTGTAATGTCTCTCTGTTTTTTGATGAATACATTAAGAAAATCCGAATTTTAAACGTCAGTTTAAAAATACTATTTGGATTAATATCAGCTTACCTTTAAAAACACAATTACTTTAATAAATTCTCAATATTTTCGATAATGTCAAGAGTTTTTTTTTTTACCTGTTAAATTGCGGTTAGCCTGGGATTGCTTTTACAGCTTCACTGAACGAGGTGAAGGCACTTAGAGTTATTAGCCAGCGAGTACTGTGGGTTCGCAACGCAGAAGCAACCATGTGGGTTTGAACCTTGACTTGGGTGTCCAGCCAAGAAAAGAACCTCATGGTGATCTATTAACGTTATCGAAACGACTACCTTGAGAAATGTCGAATGTCTTGATAATACGGTCTTAGACCAATTTTAGTATGCGATATTATCTTAGCTAGAAACGCTTTGAACAATATTTGTGTTTGTTGTTTGCTCAGTTTTTGGCACACATTTCAGGCTAGTTGACGACACAATTCGAGCTTGAATATATAAACGAAAACAAAAAAAATCAAACTATGTTCACACAATATCTCTGCTAGACGCGGTAGACTCTATTAGTCGCATAATTAAAACCATTAAATATGATGCAAAAAAAGGATTTTTATTCAAAATTATCGGCATGAACCTATAAATATATGTAATAAAGTTATACTAAATACATGTATTATAGAAATTATAACGAAATAAGGGTTGCAATCAACTGACGCACACTATCTTTAACGTGAAACTATCTTTAACGTTTATTAGATAGACCAGGGGGGCCAAATTGCGCCTCGCGAGCCACATGCGGCTCTTTGAAGGATTATTTATGGCCCTCGATAAATGTACCCTTTTCATTTTTGTGATTTTTGATATAGTTTAAATTAAAAAAAAAAATACCTTATTTGCATACCTTTTAAATGTGCATTTAATTGCGACTGGAGAAATTAAAAATTTTTAAAAATGCTCGTACTATCAAGTATTTATGCCACCCCTGAAATAGACATTGGCACGCGGTAACGTAGCACAGTAATTAAAAATAATAGTAATATTAACTATGAATACACCATACATGAACATATTAGTGGAACTCTTGCATAAAATTTAGTGAAAATTAGATAATTCTCCTAGGATGTGTTTAAAAAGCGACAACACGCGATAGCTGACGCAATTAGCCAGCACTATTAGTCCAACATATTGATTACTATGTGGAAGAACTATGAATTGTACGCTTACAGTTAATTATGTATTCATAATATTAGTCTTTCATAAATACATAATCGATCTCATTAGAAGACGAGTTTTTACTTTAGCAAAGGTTAAACAGTTGTAAAAAATCTTATCTTACAAAAAGTAGGTTATTTCATATATAAAGATATTAAGGCATACTTCGAATCCTAGCAGTCTTCAGAACTTATTGATTTTTTTTATTTTAAGAATTCCATGTAAGATACTGGACTATTGTACTCATAGTGATACAAATAGAAAACTTTTTAATATAACTTTTACAATTGGATTTTCATAAAAAGATATATATTTTAGTAACCTTTCTATGGACATCACATTAAAATAATAAAAAAGACCCCTCCATATTTTTTATAGTGCGAAGTTGTTTTCGTTTTGAGGGTTCTGTACGCGTATTTGGCACAATAGGGCTAATATGCCAAAATGCCAAAGAACTTAAAAACAAATATTTTTTTGTAATATTTAAAATATGCTACTGCTATGCTACTTTGATCGTTTGCGAAATTATCGATTGAATTATGCATTATTGCAATGCCGTACACGCGTGCGCGGCATTGGGTCGTCAGCCTAACTTCTAATATTGCATTATTTTTTATATAGTCTGGCGGCGAAGAGGAATTTGTTCTCAGAAGCGCCTCGCCTACCCCATACCGAGTTGAGATATGCGAAACAAGTATTATAAGAAGGAGACCACTCTGTTTTTGTTTGCATGCACAATCTCACTTCTAAGTATACTTGACAGTCAAAACTTATAACGCAATCCGGTTTCTCTCGAATCCCGACCTGTTTACTGGCATTTTAATGTTTTATTCTTACGTTTGTGTCAACTCGTTTACTTCCATTTGTTTATATTTTTGAGATGGCAGGCTAATTGCCCGAACTGGGTCGTCGCCACAATACACAGGTTCAAAAACCCTCATGGTGACATACTTCGGCCTGTGTGTTGAGAGAACGGCGATCGGCTGTGCTACTGGTCCCGCCGGACGCGATATACAAGGGATACAAGTAACTAACGCAAAACCTCTTAAGGGACACTTTGGTATATCAAGACTAACAACTTTTGTTTTACGACTTTTTATAATTCAATCTTTTTTTCCCCATACAAAAAAATAAATAAATCAAATTTGCAGTTCTGATCTTCTTAATACTTTGAAAGGCGGCGCGATGCAACTGGGGCAGACGATTTCGCAGCATCAGCTGACTGAACTTTAAACATAGAGCTAACGATTGATAGAAATCCCTACTAAAACTTAAAAAAATATATATCTTAGGATGTGCTAAGTTTTGGCAAAAGTCATAGAACAAAAGTTGTTAGTCTTGATGTACCTAAGTTACCTTTAAGAGGTTTGGCGTTAGTTAGTAACGTTGTATAAGCGTAAAGTGGATACAGCCACTAATTTATCTCTATTCATCCAAAAGGGATATAGCGTGACGATATAATATTATTGCATGAACACACATTGAAAATAGACTATTTATTTAATATTATTGTTTATTACTGAGGTAAGAAAGTATTTTATTAAATAAAACAGTTTTAAATATAGAAAGTATTAAAAATAGCGACTGAGAAATTAGAGGCGTGAATTAAAAATAAAAAAAAAAAACTTTGTGATGTATTGAATGGCTTAACTTAAATTAATAATAAAAATAAGATAGTATATCGTCACGCTATATCACTTCCGGGGTGAGCAGAGATACATTAGTGGATGTTTCAACTTAGCGCTTATATGTCGTGCCCGCCAGCACCAGAAGTGCAGCTAATCACCTAAACCCGAATTAAATGTTTATATATTACAAATATAACTGTGGTATCACGGCGAAAATGTTGCATTTTTGTGATTGTATACACCTACAAATTACTATGGAACCCTCGGTGCGCGAGTTCAACTCGAACTTGTTTCGACATTCAATTTATTAAACGTCATGTGATTTATATTATACAGCGCTTTATAATTTTAATATGAAGCCGTTTTTTGTGTGGCTTATACCATTTTAACTGAAGCGCATACGTCATTCGGACCTCTCGCTCGCTCACTGTTTGCCTCTCGCTCTGACGAGGAAATTCATTGCGGCGCTATTACTCGTTATATTTCGTTAAACGAAATCACACGCACGCTTCGTGTATTAATTAGTTTGGACGATTTCTAAAAGAGAAGTCTTTTGTATCTATCGGCATATATTGTGGAAGTATTGGCGTGAGTATATTTTGTTTATGAGATACCTAACCTTACATGACAAAATGCTTTTGACCTGGGAGAGATTTTACCTCAGAGGATCTCATCGGGTGAAAGAGGCGAGCGCTCAAGGCGCTCCGCCAGGTAATTTGTGGCTTGGTAGCAACGCGAGGTCATCCCTACAAGTACGAACCTCAGCTTGGGCGTCCCACCAGGAAAAGAACAGCCTATAGTCAACTACTAGCGTTTCGGAAGTGACTACTTTGAGAAGATACTTAAAACTATATCGGAGTGAATATGCACCTTGGTGTGTAAATACAGCAGTTAGCGAACTGTCTTCCTACGACCCCGTCTTCGGCGCCGCTTTCAAGTGTACCACACTGTTATTCTGAGCTACTGTTACTAGGGCTGCATCAATTGGATCGTCGGGATCTGACAGGCAATGACGCGGGCGGCGTTTACCGCGCACGTGACCGGTAAACGCGCAATGTACTAACACGCTCATTTTACAAGCGGGTTCGGGTGATGCGACGCCTTGTGGAAGTAGCGACGATACGCTTATGGATGAAACTGGCGACTGTTTCTAGTTCGAGGTCATCATGGAAATTTACCTTGCGCGTATGCCAGCCATAGTGCACCTACGGCATTGCGCAAGAGCTTAACTTTTATATTCGGCTATGTACTGAGAACACAGATGGGCAAAATGTAATCAGATTAATGAAAATGATTAATGATTACATTTTACGTTTTTTACCATTAATGTGACTGCATTCTGCTCATTTATGTTTTAAACACTACAAAATCCCAGATTATATACACATTTATGATTTCTTAATGTTTTAAATGCATTTAATCATGATTACAGAGCAAGAAAATTAAAATTACGACTACATTTTGTAATCGTTCATCATTAATCAGATCACATTTTGGCCATTTCTGACTGAGAATACTAGTATGCATTCCATACAAGCATAAACAAGCATTCTCTTTTTATACGTAGATATTTAATACTCTAGAGTAGGGGTTTGGCAACCTTTTCTTATATAAGGGCCACAAATATTATGAGTATATTGGTGAATAGTGGATAAAAATTAGTTTTATCTAAAAAAAAGTATTTATTAGATGAAATGTGGACCGCAAAAATATACTCTTCATATTTGTGGCCTTTATATAAGAAGAAGTTGCCGACCCCTGCTCTAGAGGATGTTTTTCACCTTCTGGTCGAGTGTGACCAGAGCGAGACTATGCGAGCGGACATGATGAGTAAGCATAATATAAATCCTTTCGACGTGGTTATGTTCAATGGAATCCTTGCCGCAGCTACTTGTGATGCGGCTAGATCCTTGTTCACGTTCCTGTTGAGAGGTTTCCAGAATAATTGTAGTTTAGTTAAACAGGGCTGGCATAATCACATTTGTGATTAAAGCCCTAATAAAATTAATTGATTAAAAGAAATAATTTAATACATACATATTTTGATTTAAAATTTTATCCAATTACGATTCTTAGATTCATATCTTGGTAACAATGAGATTTAAAATGAACATATTTATTAAATGTCTGACAATGACAAAGTATTACTTTTTTGCATTTATAAGATGCACGCTACTGA
This sequence comes from Automeris io, assembly GCA_036320925.1. Lineage (NCBI taxonomy): Eukaryota > Metazoa > Arthropoda > Insecta > Lepidoptera > Saturniidae > Automeris > Automeris io. The sequence goes on from JAUDJH010000017.1 coordinate 8,044,432, forward strand.
CTGATAGAGTTACGTCACTATTATTTTATTATGTAGTATTGGATTAATAATTCATAAGAGGACCACTCACGGCAGTTTACAGAGTCTCAGTTTTATTGTAACTCATATACCGGGTAGGAGTAAAAAATTCTCTGACTTACTTTTGCCAAGTCGTTGGGCTGTGGACTGGTCCTCCGGCGACCGTGATCCCACCATCCTATAATATTGGGTCTTTTAAACGACGCGTGAAGAAATTTGTCAAGGCCGGTATGATCACTGCAACTATCGATATATTTTTCGTCGTTGTTAACATTAGAGTACACGCGCCCCTTTTTTTTAAATTGAGTATTCGGGTGGCCTACAATTGTTGGCCATTTTAAAATGTCAATAACTTGCTTATTCCTAATTATCTGATTAATACAACAAATGGAATAGAAAATGTATTTATATTACTTAGTTTTACAACCTTGCTCTTTAAGTAAATTATTAAGAAATAATTAAAAATCAACATTTTAGCGCGCTAAACTAAAAAGTTAATGCAAAATTAGTTGCTCTGGTATACTATAGTAGGCCGCGTGTGTGTAGTGTTAATAGTCATAGTAATTTTTTGGAATGCACCATACTTACCATCACGCGTGGTGTGGACACTATACCAAGTCCGCCGAGTGAATATTGAAAAGCAGCGAGAAAAATTAACATTATGCAACCGCGCTACATTCTGTAGGTGGTAATACGAAGATACCACATGACCTTGCAGCGTTTCGTCACAGTCCGATCGCGTCGTGATTCAACGCCGTTTAACGATACGTAACGAGCGTTCGGAAACGGCGCGTTCTTTAATGTGCGTGCGAGTGGGACAGCTAGTCATGCAGAGTGGGAGGGAATATTGACGTAAAGATTTAATTATCATACGGCCGTTTGATGTTGAAATCGTTGCGTAGTATTTAGACATTTTGGTATCACATACAGATATACTTACTATATCACGTACTTATATAATATCACAGTTTATAGGTCCATTTCGATACATGTCAAATACAGTAATACCCCGACTTACTCTACCCCGTTTTACGTAAATTGTGAGATTCGCGGTTTTTCTTTTAGATCACCGCGCGCATCGGTGTGTTCGGTTTGTAGCGTAATAAAGTAAATATTATTTGCCTAACTGCCTTTTATTGTGATGTATGGGTATAAATAAAGCAACGCCCAGCCTATAGTTTTCAGTTGTTACTGTCTCTTGTCTTTAATTTCTTTTTCGTGGAAAGTAGAACCCCGAATTATGCGAAATCGACTTACACTGCTACCTCTTGGCCCCACCTATTGCGTAAGTCCGGGGTATTACTGTATTTATTTAGGTCTGTATGTAAGTTCTTTATAGGGCAACCAGTGGCCGATATATTACATAAATATATAACAATAATACCTCACTAATTTTATTAGTTATTAATATTTAACTAAGTAACCGATACCAAAGCGTAGCACACGAATTTTAAATCGCGCAGTGTCTCATTTTAGTGAATTTTGAACGCCTGTGCGTGCCCTTTCATACAATTTCCAGTGTTATAAAATTTACGATAAAAAAAATCGCGCGGTGAAAATTCACAGTGCGTGTTAAGCAATAAAATCGAGTTTGTACGAAAAAAAACTATAGACTGTTTAAACGTGACCACTCAGCGTAACATATCACCGATGAAGATCAGCCTTGAACCCCGTCACGGACTGCATTGCTCCAGCGATGCGGTCTAACGATGTTAACGACACGTAACGACAGACAGACAGAGATAGAGATATATAGAGATAGAGATATCGTCTGCCCCAGTTGCATCGCGCCGCCTTTCAAAGTATTAAGAAGATCAGAACTGCAAATTTGATTTATTTATTTTTTTGTATGGGGAAAAAAAGATTGAATTATAAAAAGTCGTAAAACAAAAGTTGTTAGTCTTGATATACCAAAGTGTCCCTTAAGAGGTTTTGCGTTAGTTACTTGTATCCCTTGTATATCGCGTCCGGCGGGACCAGTAGCACAGCCGATCGCCGTTCTCTCAACACACAGGCCGAAGTATGTCACCATGAGGGTTTTTGAACCTGTGTATTGTGGCGACGACCCAGTTCGGGCAATTAGCCTGCCATCTCAAAAATATAAACAAATGGAAGTAAACGAGTTGACACAAACGTAAGAATAAAACATTAAAATGCCAGTAAACAGGTCGGGATTCGAGAGAAACCGGATTGCGTTATAAGTTTTGACTGTCAAGTATACTTAGAAGTGAGATTGTGCATGCAAACAAAAACAGAGTGGTCTCCTTCTTATAATACTTGTTTCGCATATCTCAACTCGGTATGGGGTAGGCGAGGCGCTTCTGAGAACAAATTCCTCTTCGCCGCCAGACTATATAAAAAATAATGCAATATTAGAAGTTAGGCTGACGACCCAATGCCGCGCACGCGTGTACGGCATTGCAATAATGCATAATTCAATCGATAATTTCGCAAACGATCAAAGTAGCATAGCAGTAGCACTGACGCGTGCGCAATTCGTATTGTTATTGTAATCATTCTAAACAACGCAATGAGGTCAGGATATATTATATGTCTTAATTTTATGATTCCCGGAATAATTATTTGTGAAAGATACACATATTGTGATATATATGTATATATAAACTTATATAAACTCACTGCCTTATTCAGGTATTAGTCATATTATTATTTTTAATTTATATCTATCATTACGCCGAATACCTATCGGAGTAGGCAGAGAGAATGGAACGCCACTTCTCTCTATTCTTGCAAACTTCTTTCGCTTCCTTAACCCTTTCGCTACGGCAGGCTTTGCTGCAAAGTGTTTCGCAGGAAACGGAGCTTCTTTAAATAAGTATTTAATTGCGACTCACGAAAAATTTCAAATTTCAAAAAATGGCACGATCTATTAAGGATCTCGGCCACCTCTGGTCTATACAGTATTTTAGGACAATGTTGAGGGGATAGATGATAGTCCATGTTCACTTCCTTTTTTAATGTTTACGGCACATCTCTGCTACGTAAATGCATCAGATTTTCTTGGAATTCTACGTTTCGAACGTGAAATTGACGATTCTCTCCCCCGTAATTATGCAATTCGTTATTTGGCATACGCTATTTATACATGCTTCGTGTAAATTTAAAACATGTATGATTTTTATCGTTTGGATCGAAAAATTTAATACAGTTTAGACTTTAATTCAAAGGTCTTAAGGCTTATTTTAAAATAAAATGTAACGAAAATGTGATATTTTTAACTTAAAAATTGTTACAATAAAGTACAATTTGTCTTATAAATTCTGTAGATTGAGAAAAAAAAACCACTTGGTTTAGGGTTTATTTGTGAAATAATTATTATTTTAAATCGCTTATTTCAAGAGATTTGAAACTCTCGTGTGCTTAATATAAGGTCGATTTTACAACTGTAATAAACTAGAGAATCGTTGAATGATTTTAGTATTCTACGTGCTCAATATTAAGGTGCAATTTTGTCTGTTATAATTAACGCGGCTAATAAATTTTCCTCAAGTGTTAATTGTGCTTTTAGTAACCGAGGCAATGATATTTTCTTTTATTCTTGAATATTATAATGTTACCTTGAATGATTTTACCGTAGCAAAACGTATCAAAAAATATTTTACAGTGATGTGCACTTTCTTTCTTCGTGTGAAGTTTTCTATCGACCTATTTCTACATGCCATCCTTTTTGTACACTGGCTAGACACACTGACTACATTGAATCAGACGGAAAATAAACTAAAGTCCAAGATCAACAGCGGCCGACAATCCAGTTAATACAGTTAATTGTATAACTTCAATAAAAATATAAAAATAGCGTAAGTATTTTAGAAGTAAGAAAGAAAAATATTTTTCTGTAAAAAATTTCAAATTGTCGCTTGTGCTGTTTCTCCGTGACACGCTCGATATATCATTTAGTGCCATTATAACTATAGAAACAGGAAAATTTTAAGTGAATAGTCAGTGTTTGCAAAAGATATATTCAAAGTGCCAAAGAACGACTAACAAAAAAATTCGTGAGTCATCGCCCGTTGGTTTGTTGCTCGTTTAACGGCGAGTGAGTCACCTGTAACGAGAACGGCGATGATGAAATAATTCTGGAATCTTCTGCGTCATTGTCATTGAATCGTCAAGCTTAACTGCGTGTCATTAAAGGCCAAATTCCTTTACCAAAATATCTGTATAATATCACTATCTTTATAAATATATTTTTTTACATATTAGAAAGAGCATTCGTATATATTTTAATTAGCATGAATATTCAGAAATATCAGTTATAGCAATTAATTATTAAAAATAAACGAATAAATAGTTCTCTCATTAATGTATCGACTGCGAAAAACATTTACATAGACGACTATTTTAGTATCCTATATTTTAACGGCCCCAGACGTAAAACGTCTCTTATTTAGCTCGTCGTTAATATTTTCAAAATTCAGTAGTCTCTGATTGACGTCGAGACGAACGAACCAAACGATGCGCACTCGACCAAGAAAAAATTACCAATGCCCCGTAGATTTTTCCATCCCGAATCTTGTCGCTGCCTAGATGGAACACCAACCCAAAAAATAATATCTCGTCCAAAAGCAATACTCCGATGAATGAAATAACTAGAGAACATAACTGCTTCTTTTCCAAGCCTGGCCGTCAATCGTTTTAGTATCCCTTCACCCAATCGTTGTATGACTCGCATGGAAGTTATCATTCTTATTACAACTAGTTATAAGGCTGTCTATATTGAAATGTAAAATGTATTTTTCTATTACGCAAGAACATGTTATGTATTTGCCTATAGTTAGTTAGTCTTGTATTTATATATGTATGGCCACGATTTAAAAGAAAAATGACTTAAAAAAAAAACAGTTTGGTCAGTAAGAAAAGACGAATTTTTAATTGATTAGTAAGATAAACTTGGATTTGTATTTTCGTACCGTAGTTTGAATAACATATTTTAATTATTTGTTAAATAAAATGCCCTTGCGTGAGCTAAATGCGGTGATAATGTGGCCGATTTAGAAGTATTATAAAATAAAGATAAATCACTTGAAGTTAATCGCTCTGGTAATAATATTAACAACCGTTACGTAGAAATATGTATTGTGTACTATCGTCTACAGTATAAATGCAATATCAAGGCGTGCACATGTTTTAGTCAAACAGATTGTAGCGATCGCTCGGTCGTGCCTTCAACCAACCAGCAGTTTTGGAGTAAGTTTTTTTTTTAATTAACTGTCGTCTCTGACCCTGACTTTGACTTCGTTATCAATGATGAAATATACTTCTGTTTAAGTTATAATATTTTAGTGCTTATGTTTTGGCTGTATTGGCAGTGGCGTGTATTTTATAGAAGCATAAAAAGCATTATCTTGCAATATTAGGGCATTTAATACATATCGAGGGGTGAAAGGCTATTTGGTTTAAGCGACATTTTTTTTTGGTGATATAGTAATATATATATATTTTTGGAATCAGCAGTTTTTACCGGTTCCAAATATATATGTATATATTACTATATCACCAAAAAATGTCGCTTAAACCAAATAATCTTTCACCCCTCGATATATTGATTTAAAATTCAATCCTATTCGGATCCTGAGTTCCTTAGTTTGGTAATCACCAGATTTTAAGCCAATATATTAATTAAAAGTCCAAATATAATAAAATAATGCTTTTTGTGCCTTATATGGGATGCACGCCACTGTGTAGTGGCCTAGTGGATAAAGGACCGGATTCCATGCGGGGCAATGCGAGTGATCGTAGGGTCGTATCCCAGCATGTCCCTCAGGGCTGTTCGTGATTAAGTACGGATGTAGCCATCACATGCTCACCGGTGATGGGAAATATAATGAGAAAGGCCTTATGGCGTGTAATAGAAATATCATGTGTACTAGTGCTGTAAGAACGACGATCAACTGCGCTACTGGTCACGTGACGATATATTATTATTAGTCGATTCTTTTATATTACGGTAGTTATATGAACGTATCTTTTATTAAGTTAAATATAAATGGTCTCTTAATATTCTAGATCGCTTTATAATTATTTTTAAAGTACACAGCCGGTTGTGGAATGGCCTGTAACGGCCGTTATAACGCCGTTAAACAGCGATGCGTCGCGTCGGACACGCTCCGTGAGTCACGCGGTTGAGAAACATTTCCTTTGTATTTTCCTTATTTCGTTGTAGTAGTTTAACATTTTAATCATTTTTCAATGATTCGACAAAATTCATTGCACTGAAACGAGTTTTATCAAGTTATACTCTATATTCCTCGAATTTAAATGACAAATTCTACGAAGCTTTGTGTTCAGCGCCTCTACTGGGACTTTTGGGAAACATAACTCTACCGGAACATATTAATAACGATATTTAAAAGAAGTTAAGATTTAAACTCTTGCAATAGATTATTATAATTAAAAAAAAATGTTATTGATATAAAATAGACTAGCATTTGATATAGTTTTCAGATTATTATCTATACTAATATTATAAAGCTGAAGAGTTTGTTTGTTTGTTTGTTTGAACGCGCTAATCTCTGGAACTACTGGTTCGAATTGAAAAATTCTTTTTGTGTTGAATAGACTATTTATCATGGAAGGCTTTAGGCTATATAACATCACGATGCAACTATTAGGAGCGAAGAAATAATGGAAAATGTGAAAAAAACGGGGAAAATTATTCATCCTTGAGTGCTTCCATTGCGTGCGCTGCGAAAACGGTCCAAGATACCAAAAATATATGTATGAAAGAATTATTCCTCTTGAAATGATCTAAAAAAATGTCCGCGACAGTATATGTCTATCGTTTAAGATTAACTTACTAGAACCGTTTTTATGGTAATCAAATTTGGTCGAAATTAATGCATTATTTGTCAAGAGTTGTATCAACGTAATAATATTAATCTTTATCCAAATAAATGTGTTGTTGATTAAGAGTATTTAATTGTGAACAAAATTGTCTTTGACATCACTTAATTTCAATGAACATCTTAGAAGATATTACAATAACTTATATAGCAAAACAACGTTTGCCGGATCAGCTAGTATAAGATATGGAGCTAATTTATGTAACGACTAAATTCATCTTAATTTAAAACTTATTTTCTGACAAGCGTTTTTATCTACCACTGTTGGTATGTATGGTACAGTCCCAAAACCACAATGTCTATTTTTTTTTATTCTATTTATATAAGGGACTTACGTGTGTACGTATGTCAGCCCCATCGTACCCTAATACAGAAATACCTAACATATGACATATGGTGCCATTGATCTGAACAGGCCAGACGCCTCATCAGATAATAGTTCTGTTAAGATTTTGTTAAACATCCCAACGTCAAGGGGGAAAATCTTGCATAGTACCATCAGGGACGCTGTGAGGGCAACGACTCTGGTGTGTCAGATTCCAAGTGACGAAAAACCCCCGGGATGTCCCTCTGATTGGTCCACCCAGGCCTGGGAAGCCAAATTCATCCTGATACCCAGGGAACAAGAAGCCTTGTTGAGGCTACCTCTCTGGGAGGAGAAGGAGTAAAGCCCACCCTTCCAAAACCTTTCTCCCAGGCGGTGCTCCAGACACCATGCACCGCTTCCTTGTCTTAAGGAAAGAGGACGGAACAAGGTCAATTAACTCTATAGAACATTTGCCATGATACAGACGGCGATGTTTATTTCTCTATACTACCAAAGCCTACTTTTTTGAGATAAATATAATGTAATAATGGTAGAAATAAATATATAACACAAAAGGAGTTTGCGAAATCCGAATTGAATCGAATTTTAGTTCAATACATATACTAAATGTCCAAGTGTCACAATATAATGCTTTTAAACGCTCCTACGAAATGCACGCCACTGCTAAAATAAAATAAAACATTTGATCTTCTAAAGGTTAATTTTCTTATTTTATTTTTGGTCTATTTATAGTCGCTTTTAAACCTCGCGTCACATTTGACATTTTGTATAAACAGTGTAATTTTAAAGCGTTTAAATTACAAGTATTGCTCCTTTAAAATGTGTAATTTTAAGTCTTTCAACTATACATAGCCCCGTTACGATTTCGAAATGAATATCAATAAAGATAACGCATAAAGATAAAATATACAAGAAACAGTGAGATTCTTTGTAAAGGCGTGTGCTGTTGTCCTCGATCGAATCGTTCATAACGGCGTATAACGAATCCTCTCAACGGATAACGCTCGTTTATCTCTCGATAACGGCCGAGCGTTTGATAAAATAGATTATCGGTTTTTTGTTTTGTTTTATTCGTTCGATTTTCCGAAGGCCGTAATGTAGTATTTACTGTTATGTACATATAAAAAATCCCTTGTTCTGACTGACATATCATTGTAGAGCCTACATTACTCAAGCTACATGAGATTTTTACACGGGTTTCCTTTTATGTTGTAGGCATCTGTTAATGACGATTTTTTTAAATATTCCACCCCTAAGAGTATGAAATATGCAGGAGGAGGATGAGATGTTACTAAGCATTTTGAACCGCTTCAGTTGCGCAAAGATATTGCCTCACTGTTTTTTTTCCGTCTGTATCACGGCGAGCATTCTGAGAAGCTATTTAATCTTGTTCCACCTTCTCCCTTCCATAACAGAACCACGTGTGTTGGTTTAAGGAGTCACAGTTATATGATATCTCATATCCCGGCTAGGAGTAACAAGGTCTCTAGCTCTTATTGCAGCCGAGCCGTTGGGCTGCGGAATGGTCTTTCAGTGAGTATATTCCTACTGTGGATTCCTACTATGGGATCCTTAAAACGAAGCTTGAAAAAATATTTGTGCAGGCTGGCTTGATCACTGCTACTATCGATAGTTTTTTTTTGCTGTTGATAGTCCTTATTGTTTTTGAACTACTCCATACTTTCCATAAGGTGTGGTGTGGTCACTGACGAGTCAGGTTAAAACAATGAACCCCCCAAGGGCTTAAATAATATTTTTTTACTGGGCCACTCTGGGACATTACAAGCCAGGTCTTATATCTTATCTCAGGTCTTATGTCTTGGGAGTCGAATCTGCTCGCGTCCGTAGGCTTTACCCTAGTTTCCCTACACGTGACTCCTGGGTGGTGCTAAACGAGCAGCAGCGAGGTGGTAGGGCGCCGGTGCCCGTCTGGATCGAGAACACAGTGCATGGGTGTAAAGCCCGTCATAGTGACCATTTTCGGCTTGTCGCGTTTCGGGATCAGCTTGTGCATATCCAGTAGCTCATATACCTAGAGACCTTCAGACGTGGTATATGTGGGCCGACATGACGATGTAGACTATCAATGGATTTTCATCCTTTGATAGTCGCTTTCGTTTTTGGACTACACTGTACTTATCATCAGGTACTCTGTAGTCACTATGTTGAGCCAGTGTAAAAAAAATATGACGGCAAAAGTAAAATAAGTTATTTCATCTAATGTTTCATTAAATCAAAGACAGTTCACTTGATTGAAAGTGACTAATGTCCCCTATGATCCACTACAACGCAGCGTTGAGTTTCTTTCAGCGTTTCTTCTCAGGCAGTCGCTTCCAAAACGCTAGTAGACCACTGTTAGGTTCTTTTCGTGGCTGACCGCTCAAGTCAGCCAGGCGCTTCGAGATCAACATGTGTATATCCGGTGACTCATATACTTAGAGACTTTCAGTCGTGGTATACGTGGGCCGACATGACGATGTAGACTATTAATGGATTTTCATCCTGTGATGGTCGATTTCGTTTTTGGACTACACTGTACTTACCACCAGGTGCACTGTAGTCACTATGTCGAGCCAGTGTAAACAAAAAAAGTTGAGGCCCTTACTCGCAAGAGTGCCTTTGTGTTGCCATCCATCCCATAACTCTCTGGCTATCGTAAGTGCTCGCCCCTCTCCCACGGCCTTTCTCGGCCAAACAGCATAATGTCCTACCGTAAAAAAAAAGAAAATCTATTGCTCCTGCGACAAAATAACAGAATATAAGTTATGATATAGTTCTATTTCTACGTGTGTGAACTACATAAATACTTTTTTAGGCTAATATGACAAGTCAATAGGAAAACAGGTACACATGACCTTGTTTAATAGTATATGGGTTATGAAGTATCAGGAAAACCTTTGCCTTCGTCACCTTGAAGTAGGAATTGTTTGACATTCATATTAACGACCCATATAAGCAAAGGGACGGTCTTCGAAGGTGATTGATTTATATCTTGACCAAGGCCAAAAGTTATTGGCCTGTCGCAGTCTAATAGAAATAAAATTGCATTGAAAGACTTAAGTCATATCTAAGGTAATGACATGCAACCTCTAATCAACTTGAAGGCACCAAAGACAATTCTAACGCACGTTTGTTTTGTTTTGATTGACATCATATGTTTGACGGCTGGGGACAGAGTGGTTTGTATGGGAAAAGAAAACTGTTGCTTTTACTATTTTCCTCATATTTTTTACGTTTTCTCACTCCATAAAACCTTCCCCAGACTTCATCAAACACAACAAAAAAGAAATCAGCCAAATCGATTCAGCCGTTCTCGAGTTACGCGCTAAGCAACAACACATTTTGCGATTCATTTTTATACATATATGTAGATACTTTAAGATTACTTACGCTTTATCCAAACATTACAAATTATATGGATGTAAGTCCGTATCCCGGCACGTACCTTTGGATGTTTCTAGATTAAGTACAGATTTAAGCACCACATGCTCTCCAGTGATGGAAAAACTGTTGTGTATTTAACCTGATTCGACAAAGTGACTATATCACACCTGATGTTAAGTACAGTGTAGACTAATAGCATGATTCGCCGGCAGTGGCTGCAAGGTCCTCGGAAGTATCTGTATTCCCACGCCCGGCGAAGGCGAAGAATAGGCAGTGCTTAGTCGGTGGAGGTCCGATAACCGGGGGAGTGGCCTTCACCGAGCCCCTGACGGAACGAAGGGATTTCCACCAGATTAACAAAACAAGCGGCTGCAAGGTCGCGACGTACGTCTCTGTATGTATAAAGCGCTGTCAGCTGTCACGATCGCAAGCTAGATTCGCCGCCTGACATGATCCGAATGTGGCCTTTCAAGAGCAGACGTGGTGTATATTGGATTTGTCTTTGTAAAACATACGTTGCTTTGGCCTTTGAAATATATAAACAGAAATGATGTAAATAAGACTAGGATGTATGGCTCGTTCCTTTGCCTGCCTTTTGGCAAACTTAATGAATAACGTGTATAAACGCATGCTTGTGAATAAGTAAAGTACATAATGGGACATGTACAAATACATGTTTGGATATGTCTTTTTTATATTTCCATTACAATATTGAAGCCCTAATCTACCTATATTAATGCCATGACCAGTGGTGTCCATAATTGGGGCTTAAAAAAAAAGTCTTATTGTTATCTGTATACATTGTGGAGTGCAATATATAGGCTGATTGAAACAACAAGCGAATATTGCCTTTTTGCCCATCTCTAATTTAAACTGAACTCGTTGTTTTTTTTTATAGCTTATAGGCGAACGCTTGACCTCAATCACACCTGGTGGAAGGTGAAGATGATTCCTATGATGAACCGCGTCCGCCTAACAAATGCCTATTCACTCTTCTTTTAAAGACTCCCCGGTCATAAGATCGCGGAAATATGGCCGCTGGTAGCATATTCCACTCCTTAGCTGTTCGCATGATGAATGTAGAAGCGAATCTTCTCGTGCGGATATAAGGAACATCCACCACATACGGATGGTATCCGACACGATGTCTTGTGGTTTTGTGGTGGAATGGGGCTGGTGGAATCAAAGAATGTAGTTCCTGAGAACACTATCCACCGTGCAACCGGTATGTTTCCTAGACAAGCGGCAACATCAAAAACAAGTAGATACGATTAGTGCAAATAAGGTTATCGGCTCTTTGGGATATTTGTTATCTGTTTCCTTCCGGTGTTTTCGTTTAGCAAGTATCGATGTTTTGCACTATTCTGCGCAAATAGAGGTGTGAAGGTATTTTGATTGTATTATACAGGCTGTTTCGCTTAGCCACGTTAACCTATAAACATTTCCTGACTGACCAAATATGAGTTTATTTTTTTTTATTTTGTGGCTTATATTCCACTGCTTATATCAGCCCCATTGTGTCCTAACTTAGGCCTTACAACATAGGGGAGTTGCCGATGAGCAAGCGTCACCATCTGGCACAGCATTCTGGCTATATGTATTTATATTAAGGTATATAATTGAAAGAAAGAAAGAAAACGTTTTATTAGCAGCACCCAGACAGAAGTGACAACAATAATTGACATATAGCCGTGCGCAGGAACACATCGCGCACCGCTCATAGAAGAAAATGCCTGTAAATATATTTTTTTGCCAAAATAACATCAAATAACAAAGGCGAATTAACATTTTATGATGAATTATACGAGATTTTCATACTAAACACAATGTTTTATCACAGAATGACCTCAAATTTCATAAGCGTGTACATATATCGAATTGGTAATGGATAGGTAATTACGTAAAACGGTAGACAAAAATAGGTTTCATCGATAAACCTTGGAGAGGCGAAGGCATCGAAGTACTATCGTACTCGGCCCTAGACAAGGTCGTTTCGTAGTCGTTATTTATGATTTTTCTTTTATAAAATTATAATGTTTTCTAAATTATAAATCATCACACCAATTCCCTATTATGTTAGTCCGAGAGAAAGGAACGTAAATTCTCTCTTTTTTTTTTTCAAACTTTTTTCGTATTCATTGACTCTTGAAATTAATGGAGCGTTTCTGAAACTATAGTGGGTCGTTTTAAATTAAGCCGTCGGGTCATAAACGTCAGTAGCAATATAAATAGGCCGAGTGCCTGCGAATTGTCGATAATAATGAATGTGAATAATATATTTTAGATTAATTTCACAGTAAATTGTTTAGTTTATAATATTTGTTTGGTTTCGTTTATACATCATATCGAGAGGTGAAATGATTATTTACTTTAAGTAACATTTTGTGGCCATATTCTGTAATATACATTTTCGAAATCAGCGTTTTTCACTGATCGCGAAAATATATATATATTTCTAAATCACCAAAAAATGTCGCTTAAGCCATATAGTTTTTCCCCCCTCGATATATTCAATAAGTACTAAATGGTTTATATATTTTTTTTATAATTAAAACTTATATGTATAAAATTGATAAAAATGTGTAACAGCGTTTTATTGATACACATAGATAGATGTCTTTTTTTTTTCTTCTTTCTGCTAATTGCAAATCAGAATCTCACAACTCATCGATATAAATTCGCTACTATTACGTAGGTACATCACTAACACGTTCTGTAAACCTAACGATTGTGTGTGTGAAACAAGTACACAAAAAATATTTAAGGCCCGAAGATTCATTTCAAAACGATACTACTATAGGCGTACCTATCTTTCAAAATAATCACACATTTTATCGCGATGAATTTTGCAACACCCTGTATTTGTTTTCCGACTAACTGTCGCTGTTTTTGTTTGTTTTCTAGGCTGATATTTTTCACGTGTGTGCACGTATCGCCACTGTCACCAAACAGCAAGCAGGTACGGTTGCCGTGCGAGTTCAAATCGGGGTCAAGGCCCTTTTTTTAAACACGCACCATTCGTCGTTTGCCTTATGCAGGCGTCCTCTCTGAAAGATTCATGTAAAGGGCTACATCACTTAATTCCTCTTTATAAGAACAAAGAGGCTGGAATAGTCATTCCAGTAGTGCCGCAGTCAACAAATCCATAAAATAGAAATTATAATATAAATCTCTGCCAACCCTTGAAAGTGTGAGTTGTTATTTAGACAGTGTAAATACTCAGAGGCGTGAAATCGTCGTCGTGACGGAATTAATCGGCGTGACCGGCGCATTGCACTGTTTTTTGTTTAAATAGATACCTTCCACTTACGACCATTTATGTAGTGACATTTAAATTTTTAAAATCAACTCTGGCTACCAGAGTGTCTTGCCGGCTCTTCTCGGTAGATTCTGTTTTCCTAACCGGTGCTAGATTCATGTTGTTGTTCATGTTGTTGACAATTTAAAAGTACTTGTAATAGGCCTATATAAATTAAGTTATAACTTATACAAACAACAGGGGCGGATGCTAACACACTTGGAAAAGTAACTGATGATAGTTTTGACATTTATAACATTGTGCCATTGGATCCGGTCTTCGGCTCTTCCCAACCAATTCTTTTCGGTCACATTACGCTGATCGGCGCTCCACCTTTGGGGGATCGGGCCCTATGCTACGCCTGCCGAATTGCGCTTTTCACTCAAGAAATCGCCTGCTCCAACGATCATCCGCTCTTCAACATACGTGTACTGCCCACTGCCACTTCAGCTTGAAAATAGGGAGAGCTATGATGATAACTTTGGATCTCTGTCGTTTAACCTCAATACGGATTGTATACTTCAAGGATATGCCCAACAAAGCCCGCTCCATCACACCCTGAACGCGCACTGATATTGTCGGACTAGCCCAAACGTTATTATCCACGTCCCGGCTCACTATGCTATAAATAACAGGACACATTCGTTTAAGACTTTAGTTCCATCATATGAATTAACCCACTACTGGACCATAGGCCTTTCCCAATACACGCCACGCCCCTCACCTAATACTAGATGAGGCCTGCAGAAGGCCAGACGTCGCTGGAAGCCGAGGGAGTTGGCGTGGCCGTATCCTTAGTCCCGGCAGACGAGTATGAGGAACACGCCGATGGTTTTAGCCGGAAAAATCCAACACACCGGGGCCTATACCCTCACGAACCACATGGCTTTCCAACGGATAAAAAAAAGAAAAACCTATCCTAATAAGCGCCATAGAGCCTGGCTTTGGCTATTTTCATCCATCTATTTCCTGTCGTCTTTAACAAGTTTTCACTCTACCTTTAAAAAAAACTAAAATTATCGAAAGTTAATTAGAAATTATTTAAACAGTTTTTTAAAAAGTCCCAATTGCATCACAACAAAAATTAGGTGAACGAGATTTGAACAGTCTGTCTGTGGGTAAATTAAACAATAATGGAACAAACCGCAAGGTCGAGGTAAAGTGAAAAAAATAAATAAAAGAAACACAATGTCAAGTTGATGATTATTTTTTAAGTCTCTCAGCTAGCTGTCGCTGAAGTAACGCAATTGCAAAAGCCGGATGTCTGTCTCTCATCACGCCGATTCCCTATTAGGGTAGGCCAAAAGAATTTGCTCGTTGGATTGTTGGAGGAATACGAATCTCAAGGCCCAAATAGCACTGAGTTGAAGACACCCCTAGGGTTTTTAGCCAGTAGGAGTCTGGCCTGGTCCATCAAGGCCACTGGCCTCACACTCGTATGTGCGATTTTCCCTAGAATTTTGAAAACGCAGAACGTCTGTAGCGCCTCTAGATCTCCTTCAGTTCCTTGACATTCCTTAATTTTTTCATGCACTATCACTGAATCAGTAAACTTCTGACCTTACCCACAATAGCAATACGTTTTATTGGTATATGTGGATATGTCTCGGCCGGCTTCCAATAACATTCATATTAACGTCTGATAGCGCAGTTTGTAGACGCTGATGATTCGGGGTTCGACTTACGGCACCGGCACATTGCACTTTGATGAGAAGATTATTTTGTTATGAGTCATATATACATCTTGTACTAGTTTGAAGCTAGGTAAATGTGTATACATGTCCAGGCCGAATATATATATATATATATATATATATGTATATATATTGTAATTATAAGCTTTATCTCTTTAGCTACATTGGCACATATGTGTACGTTTGATATTTTTAAATTAATTCGAGAAATTAAAGTAAAATATTATCGGAGAATGTTATACATAACAGAATTTAGCAAAAAAAAAAAAAAACTTTAAATACAAACGCAATGATAACGGTATAATCTATATTATTTATGGGGTTGTTAAAACAATACAAGATGACTTCAAAAATTCGTACCCGTTAAATTTAAAAGGATTGAAGAACAAAGGCGCTACGGGTAAAACACGCCAATTATGCGGGTAGAAAGAGAAACGAACTATTAACGTTTGCGTGGGTAGTTTTGGATGTTTATTTCTATCACTTTCCCGTAATTGGTTTCAACGAAAGTTTGTTTCACGCTTGTTATGGTCGTTTGAGATTTTCTATGGTTACCAGTTGATGCAAATCACTTGATTCAAAAGCGGATTAGTTAATATAAAGTATTGTTTATCTACATATCATAGTGAACGTGTTGGAAACTTACTTAATAGGTTATAGATATTAAAAATTACATGAAAGGCAGGTTATGTCTAAGTTTGTGATTATTTTTTAAATTCTGGTTCTATGTTTGGTTTGTGAGTGCTATTTGCGAAAAAAATTATTTATTTATAATCAAAAACTTTACATCCAGTAGACCTTTTATGAACTTTCGTCTCTTTTGTAATAAACCACTTTGTTACCAGTTGATCATATACCTAGAACCTACCGTACCTCTCTGTAGGTATCATCCTGGTTGGTATATGTGGGCTAACATAGCGATGACGACTGTCAATGAATTTTCGTTTCTTGGCGGTCGTTACCGTTCTTTTGGACTACACTGTGCTTTCCATCAGGTGCTATGTGGTCACATTGTCGAGCCAGTATAAAAAAAGCATTTGTTAAAACAAAATGAAGCGGTTGTTAAGTGTTCTAGTATCTTTTAAAAAGTTTAGAATTAATATCATTATACAAAAGAAAGAGCCATTTTTTAAGAAGACGAAAGAGTTTTGCGAATATTGAAATGGCTATCCATCCTTTCTGCACACTTCAATACGGAGTCAGCGTGATGAGATGTTGTTGTAGTGTATAGACTTAAGCGTGTGTGACACAATCGTATGCCATTGTAACGATAAATGTCAGGTCGAGTCACTTTAAGCGGACATTGCTATTAAAGGCGCGAGGGAGGTCAGACGTGTCGTGAGCACTGACTGTACTCTATTGCTCGTTTTATTTATACTAAAGGTACAATTATAATTAGAGTGTAGAGTAGATTGTAAAAAGTTTTTACAAATAAATATTAATAATATATTTCTTTGTTCACAGATAGATCAATGATCGATAGATCGTCGTGACGGACCTCACCGAATCAAATGGGCTAAAATAGTATAATAAATAAATAATTTAAGCGAATTATATTAAATATAAGTAGTAAAGATGTCACACCACTTAGTAACAGCGGTATGTATGTTCTGTCTGCTATGCGCAGCGCACATATGTGGCTCTCATGTCGACATGCAGAAGGAAGGAATGCTCCACTACGATCCTAACATACTCAGCACAGATCACATAGCAATGGATCTAGAGGAAAAGAGAAGGATAGACTCAGAGGCGAGGTACCACAGCAAGCTGCAGAAGATACGTCACAAAGACAGGTCAAAGCGTCAGATCAAGGAGATTTACCCAGAAAGCTACATAGCCAAATTGTTCCACAATTATGGAGATTCCGAGAGCATGACAATGAATTTAACCGGTTTTAATAAGATGCTCAGGGAGCTTGACATGCATAACCTAATTGAGGGGGGTGAAAGGGTTGATAGTAGGGGATACTTTCATGGACAAAAACCTGAAGACGATGTTGCCAAGGTAAGTCGAAAAATATTTCTATATTCTCGCAAGTTTATTAGTTTTTATAATAATATACCCTTACGCTATATCCCTGTCGGAGTGAGCAGAGGTATCTTTCTTATCTATATATCTTGAGGACATGCCCATCGGGATCAGTAATACAAGGTGTCTCAAAAGAAAGTTCACATTTAAATCTTTTTTTAAAAGAAAAGTCTTAGCTTTATTGAAAAAATGTTTATTTTATATTGAAGTACACTCTATGGGAATTTATTTTTTAAAAATAACATCGTCCAAGTGTAAACCCTTGCGCTCTCGGCATTCATTTTGTCGGGCACTAAAATTGCCTATGACAGCTCGGCAGGTAGTCTCCGTGATGGCTGCCATTTCATGACGGATATTTTCTTTTAATTGTGCCAGGGAAGTCGGTTTATTAGCGTAAACTTTTGATTTGACATAACTCCACAGGAAAAAATCCATAGGCGTTAAATCGGGACTCCGTGGAGGCCAATTTATGTCACCTCGCCTGGAGATTAATTTGTTCTGAAAAATTTCTCGAACTCGAGGCAGAGATCTGTTGGACGTGTGTGAAGTTGCTCCATCCTGCTGGAACCATGTTCTTTGGTTGTAACCAGGAAAGTTTTGCAGTTGGGGTACGAAAAACTCGTCTAACATCTCCACATAACGCTCTGAATTCACTGTGAGTGTGCGTCCCCTTCCATCTTCAAAAAAGTAAGGGCCGATAATTCCTCGCGCCGACATCGCTGCCCATACGGTGACTTTGGGTGAATGTAGCGGTTTCTGATGTTTTTGTTTTGGGTTGGTTGCACTCCAGTAACGACAATTTTGCTTGTTTACATGCCCATTCAGGTGAAAATGGGCTTCATCGGAAAACAAGATGTTGGTGAACGTTGGAAAGCGCTCAATCATCTGATTTACAAAGGCAAGCCTCTGACCAGCATCTTGAGGCTTCAGTTCTTGCACTAACTGAATTTTGTACGGGTGCAGCTTTAAATCTTTGTGTAAAATGCGGCATAATGAAGATCTGTGCACATTTAAAGCAACAGCACGCTTCCGAATCGAGAGGTTTGGATCATCTCGAATAGACTGAGTAACACTGTCAACGTTTTCGGCTGTTCTTGATGTTCTTGGCCGCCCAGATTTTGGTTTCTCCAGAGTTGACCCAGTTTCTTCAAACTTCTCAACCCATTTTGCAATGAGTCGAGTGCTAGGCGCATCATTTAAGTGACGAATATGTCGAATACTGCAGAATTTTCTACGCGCTACAGTCGCCGAATTACCGTTTTTGTAAAACTCACGTACGCACAACGTACGGTCCGCACCAGAGAAACGCTCCATAGCGACTAAATTCCCAAGAGCCAGACTACCGACTGACATACCCCCCGCGCACCTCAGAATAGTTGCTTTCGCGTAATAAGATAAGCAAATGTGAACTTACTTTTGAGACACCTTGTACAAGTGATCGCTTACACGTGACATTTCTATAAGATGTCATGGGGGTTTCCACGCGATGTTTTCTTCACTGGTGAACCTGTGGTGCCTCAATTTGCACATAATTTGGAAAACCCAGTAAGTATGCGGCAGGATTCAAACATACAACCATTTGCGTTTACGCGCATGAATACTGGTCGCTTATCCCCTAGGCCACGGGTCGGCAACATGCGGCTCTTTGGATGCATACGCAAATAATTATTTATTATATTAAAAAAATAACGAAAAACTTAAAAATCTTCTTGATTTGATGAATAAATAGATTAGTTTTTTTGTTACCAAAAAACTTTATTTATACAAGTACTTAAGTAAGTTGTATTGTTGGCAAGAAATATTTTTGTAGTTCTTTAAAAACGTTTAAATTTTGTAATTTTTGACTTTTCCGACTCAGACGGTTACCGACCCCTAGCATAAGCCACCACACAGTCAGTGAAAATAAAATAGAAATATTACACATATACAATAAAATTATTTATACCTTTTATTTCAGTGCGTGAGCAGTTCAGAATTAGTCACAACAGTCAACGCGAGGTTAAAACCTCAACAGCCCGAGCACAAACACGACGACCACCGTCAAGAAGTCAGTGCAGACCCAATTATTTCACAAGACACACTGCAATCCCTCTGTCCCATTCTATTATACCAGAAGCTTTCAAACGCCTCCATAGAAATATTCGGATGCGTGAAAGAGAGCGGTATACCTTCCCACGTAATTGCCACTAGAGAAATCGGGAGGGAGAAAGGGAACGCGTATAGTAAAAATATGTACGCGGTCTGGTTGTATTCTTCGTTGAGCATAACAGCTATCAGCGCTTGTGGGTTGTTAGGTGTTGCTGTGATACCAATAATGCACAAAACGTATTATAACCATATTCTGCAGTTTCTGGTAGCGTTAGCCGTTGGAACGTTATGTGGGGATGCCTTATTGCATTTGATACCGCACGCGATGAGCCCGATGCACGACCACGACCACGGTGACCACGAACATGGTGTGGCAATCGCCGCATCCCACGATGACGGTATGTGGAAAGGCTTAGCTGCAATGTTAGGAGTCGTCTTCTTCTACTTCACTGAAAAGGGGCTGACGGTAGTCGTTGAATGGAGGAAGCGAAGGCAAAAGCTGGAAGAGGATAAACTCCCTCCCAGGGTCAGAGTTTTAAAGGACGAAACTGTGGGTGGATGCTCAGGCGGTTCCAAAGCGCCGATAACGAATTCCACGTCAAATACGTTAATGAAGATTTTCAAAAGAGACGACAAAGGCGATCCAACAACGAAAACATGCAAGCACAAGTATTCCGAATACCCGTATTGCTATGATGAGATTGATACCGACACTCACGATGATCACCATTTAAGAGACGGTATACCGCCGAGTCCTAAAGCGAAGAACAATTCAGTCAGCGTAGTCTCTTCCAATGCTTTGAATGCTGAAGCCAAGGAAGAACCCACAGCCAAGGACTGGCTTCTAAAGGGTGAAACTCCAGCTGTAGTGGAGATGAACAATATTAAGCATAAAGAAGATGGTGTTAAAGATATGAAGGATGGTGACAGTTACACAGTAATACTGAGGTAAGTTATATTCCTACAGTCTTTTTTATAGCAAACAGGCTCACTATTGACTTCAATACGTGATGGAAAGCGGTGACGAGACTAAGCAAAAATCGATTCACTCTTTGCTTGAAAACTTCCATATACAGCGCTGGAGAAACAAATACTGGCAGCGAATTCCACTCCTTGACAGTATAAAGGAGAAGGAGAATCGATTTGTACGAGCAGTTGGGATGTCAACAGCATACTGATGTAATACCGCTCGGCGTCCTATTTACTTTAAGTACTACGGTACAACTCTATGGTGCTATGGTACTAGCTGTAGGGTTAACCGGCAAAATAGAATAATGCCTCCCTTTTCATCATACTGAGGTGTAAACGCGTGAGAGCCGACTAAGGTATATAGCATAACGTATTGCTGGTATCTAAGCTGCTGCAAGCACCTTCTCTGCACATAGTACACTCCCGCCAACCCGCATTGGACAAGCATGTTTAGTTAAATATCCAAACACCTTTCCATGGATTCCATAAATATACTGGAAAAAGGAAAGGATGGCTTTTTCTTTTTCAGTTTCCTTTTTCAACTATATTTGTGGAATCCATGGGAATGGGTTTTGACATGTAACCCAGTACACAATGTCCAATGCAGGTGTGGCTTAGATGCAAGCGATATGCGCGCTTTAATAAAACCAGAGATGGGCAAAATGTAATCTGATTAATGATGAACGATTACAAAATGTAGTCGTAATTTTAATTTTCTTGCTCTGTAATCATTATTAAATCCATTTAAAACATTTAGAAATAATAAATGTGTATACAATCTGGGATTCTGTAGTGTTAAAAACATAAATGAGGAAAATTCAGTTATATTAATGATAAAAAACGTAAAATGTAATCGTTAATCATTTTCATTAATCTGATTACATTTTGCCCATCTATGTTTAAAACTACGTGTGTTCAAAGTTAAACTGGTCGTTATGAGATCGGTCAGCTTTTCAGAACACTCACCGCGATAGAGACAGTAGAGAAAATAAAGTATTTCTAAATATTTCCAGAGAACATTCGAGAGCCCACCACGGGCACTCGCACGCCCACGGCCACGTGCACGCTCCGCCGTCTTCGATAGCGTCGGTCGCGTGGATGGTCATTATGGGCGATGGACTTCACAACTTCACCGACGGCATGGCTATAGGTGAGTTTCGAATCCCCCTTAACATGTTCACGCCGGCGCGTACCACTGCTGTATCGCATAAGCCTGCCTCGTCAGGCGGCAGTGTGTACCACCTGCGGTTCCCATCTGATTTATTTACATGCGTATATTTACTATATTATTGTTTTTTTTTTAAACTAGCTCTGCCCACGGCTTCATTCGCGTGGAAGTAGTACTTATGTTATGATAATAATTATTTCAAATTTTTTCTAACATATTTTCAGACAGAGTTTTATTAAAAGTGCGATATTATATATATATATATATATATATATATATATATATATATATATATATATATATTTCAGCCATATCACCTGAACAATTATATACAAGTTTCCCGTTTATTCGGGGAAGTATTAAAACTGTTTTTTTATGTGAAAAGAAGGCAAACAGGTAAAAAATCCACTTGATGGTTAGCGGTCACTGTCGCCAATGGACAACTGGAACTTAAGAAGTGTCATCATTGCGTTTTCACTTACCTTTCCTCTTTTCAATTACCCAAAGCCTTTTTTATTTTGAGTCTGTCTGTCAAGGCTCTTTTTCGGGTTTTTTATTGTGGTAGAGGGCGATTGCACGAACTGGGTGATGACCACAGTACACGAGTGTAAAGACTGTCATAGTGACTCGCTTGATCAGCTTGTGTATATCTAGGTATATGTAACTCATATACCTAGAGACCTTCAGTCGTGGTATATGTGGGCCGACATGACGACGGAGACTATCAACGGATTTTCATCCTTTACAAATACACTCGCGTATGTCTTAAACACACGCATTAGATCTATATACTACAAGTATTTTTGAGTTTAGCATAACGTTTTTTTTTTGCAGGCGCTGCGTTTGCATCGAACATCGCCGGCGGATTCTCAACAGCCATTGCTGTCTTGTGCCACGAATTGCCACACGAGCTTGGTTAGTATCACTTGCAATATTGT
The DNA here is from genome assembly GCA_036320925.1 of Automeris io. Taxonomy (NCBI): domain Eukaryota; kingdom Metazoa; phylum Arthropoda; class Insecta; order Lepidoptera; family Saturniidae; genus Automeris; species Automeris io. The sequence goes on from JAUDJH010000017.1 coordinate 8,067,208, forward strand.
ATTTTTTTTTAGGCCAAGCCGACTATATGTGGTGTTGGGTCAGTAAAAAGCTGAAGTCTGTGAAAACGTTTAGGACTAATTTTTAGTTTTGCCGGTTCTACAAATAAATATATTTATGATCTCAAATATATTAAGATATTGCAAGAATTAAAATATTTTTTGTTTGGAATAAACATTTTATGATAATATTAATATATCATCACACTATAACACTTTCGGGCTGAGCATAGATACATTAGTGGCTGTATCTTCTTTGCGCTTATATGTCGTGCCCAACGTGACCAGTAGCACAGCTGATCGCCGTTCTCACAGCACCAGTACACATGACATTTCTGTTAGATGCCAGGCGGATTTCCCAGCAGTTGTTTCCTTTACCGGGTGGTTTCCTTGTTTCAAATATATAAAGAAGTATATTTTAAAAGCTAAAGGGATACAAAGTATATGAGAGGGTTATGTTGTATTGGCAAACATATTGTACAGATTAAAACTTACCAATTAAAGATTTAAATATATTAAAACATATACGCCTAGATATTTGTAGAGGCTAAATTTTATATTATTGGTATAAATGCTTGAAGGGGCTAAATATTGTAAGCGGTATACATATTTGAGGGGGGTATAAACCAAATGCAAACGCTTTCCTTAGGCGACTTCGCGGTGCTCCTGAAGGCCGGCATGTCGGTCCGCCGCGCGGTGTTCTACAACATCCTGTCGTCGGTGTTGTGCCTCGCGGGCATGGTGTGCGGCGTACTCGCCGGGCACGCGCCCTCCGCGACGCGATGGCTGTTCGCCGTCGCTGCTGGCACTTTCCTCTACATCGCGCTCGTTGATATGGTGAGTCGATCATACTTATTTCACCCTCTTCTGTTTTTCAAGCCTTGATATGCTCTGTTAGTGGGAGGGGGCTGTTTATTGTGTGTGTGAGTGTGTATTTTCGCCTTGAACGGCCACCAAGAAACTACTAATAGTGATCTACTAGCGATTCGGAAGCGAATAACCTTGAGAAGCTTCGCTGTATGAAGTTACCTCTTAACTCATGTGTTGAAACCGGCATTGCCAGTGTCTTGGAACAAAGCTATTGTGTGGTATGTGCCTCAATGAGATCTGGAGTTGCAGCTGTAATGGCCGAGGTAATTGTATCATCTAGATCTAACAGGACATGACTCGGAAGGCTTATAAACTGTTTTCCGGTGTGTTCATACGCGTCTAAGACAAGTGAGTTCGACTGTGGTGGCACTCGCCGGAAGTTTATTCTACAATCGAATTGTGGAACGGTACAAAGGGAAGGGGGTACAATAGTTAGAGAACTTCTTCTATCTGAAATAGAAGTCACTGTAAAATTATAGCACCGCAATCCAGTGCGCGTGGTTCTGTTATAAAGGGGCCCGCGGTAGTTTATATTGACCCCCATGAAACGCTAAAGGGCTTGGTCTCGAGTACCGATACCGGCAGACTGCACTGTAATGAGCAAAATAGTTTATCGCAACTCATGGGTGTGTATTTTTATATTAGTATATATCTTTGTTTAGTAGTACCATAGAATAAGCACAAGCTAGCAAGTTTGTGGCTTTGTCAATGTGTATTATTGACTATAAATGTTATTTGTTAATTTTTCAGATGCCAGAACTAAGTACATCTCACAGCAAGGAGGGGACGCTGTGCCAGTGCATACTCCAGCTGATGGGCCTGGCGACGGGCATCGGCATAATGCTGGTTATTGCTCTCTACGAGCACGACCTCAAAAATCTATTCGGGTAGGCCTCGAAATGAGAGGCACTTAACACGGGAAAGGCGATAATTGTGATGACAAAAAAATTCCAAGTGTAAATAAGTGAAAGTTGGTGTTTTAGAAGTACTATTAAGATTTCAATAACCAAAAGTGATGCTCAGTGTCTTTAAAATAAAAAGTGATGGCTAAATTTTCTGGGGATCAACGTGATGGCTAAGTTTTCTGGGGATCAACGTGATGGTTAAATTTTCTGGGAACCAAAGTGATGGCTAAGTTTTCTGTGGATAAAAGTGATAGTTTAAACTGGGGGTCAAAGTAATGGCTCAGTATTCTGGGGATCAAAGTTATGCTTAGATTGCGGAAAGTAAAAGTAATGGCTAACTTCTGTTTATCAAAAATGGCGTTCAATTCTCTGAGGGTCAAAGTATTGACTAAGTTTTGTGAGGGTCTGAGTGATAACTCGGTTTTATTACGGGCTTAAATGGCCTATTCTTTGAGTCAAAGTGATAAGTATTTTGAGGGTCAAAGTGGCCGAGCGTTTTATTGTGTGTATGAGATGATTATGTACTTATTTAAAAAAATACCGAAAGCATTTTTGTGAAACTACTTAAGTGTATGTAATATTAATGTGTAAATAAAACTAATCAAACTAAAAATGTTTCTTAATACATTTAAAATTTGATAAAGCTCAAATAATCTATTTTGAAACATGTAGTCTCTTGGCATTCGATATCACGAGTGACGTATATAAATCTACGTTTTAATTTAAAACCCTGTCTAAAATGCTATCCGTTGAGTTATATTTTTTTTATTATTTGAGACTTATAAACACAGCTTTTTTTAATCAATAAAACATCCTTTGTTGGGTCGTCAAGGCAACTACGAGGACAGCGATTTCTACCGACTAAAATACTCCTGAGTTATCCTTCATACACGAACCAGCACGCGGTGATCATAAATGGTTCTCCTTATAACGCGGGAGACGGAGGGAGTAATCCTGTCTTTCGCTTCCTTAAAACATGGCGGTGTGTGGGAGTACTCACAGATCGCCGCCGCCACGCATGGGCAGTGACTCCCTCAAGTACCACGACCTTACAGAAACAGAGTGCTCCGAGTGATAATTTTGCTAATTCAAAGTTCCTGTGCTGATATTAAAAAGATAATATTTTAAAGTGACATTTGTGTAGCGTATATTTCGCTGTTAATATAGTTTTTTTTTGTACTTTATTACTAGAGTACATAGCATATTTCACTTGGGTAGTTGTCATATTGATATAATTGCAGCCCGTTCTGTGTCTAATGACCTGATTTTTAATATAAAATCCATAAGTAATTTTGATAAAAGGTTTGTAACACCTGATCTGTTTTTAATACATATTGTGAAAAAGGTTGGTGTTACATGACTAAAGATTAAGCCATTAATTTTTGTTTTAAAATTATAATGTATCGCACAGCGGCTTAAATAGTGTCATAATTTGAATAAAATATAAAGAAAAGAGCATTAATGAAGTTTAGCCCCCTTTTTTAATCTTTGACGCAAAAGAGGGGTGTAATAAGTCTAAAGCGACATATGTGTGGCATTGTTGCTTCTAAACGGATAAATCTATTTTGATTTAGTTTTTTATAAGATTGGCGCCATGATACTGTTCTTAGTTATAATTGAAGAAAATCTGATCAACTGTCTGAAGATCAACTTTTCTCTAGTTGCTGAAGGAATGAAAGCAACTTTCACTAGTCTGATGAATTCAAAATGCATTATTTAGAACCCGAGTCATTAAAATTTCCTGTTAATCCTTACCTGGTGTTGCAGTATGATCTGGCAGCTTTGAGCTTTTTGGAATGGTCTCAAAAAATAAATCACAGATAAAAACATATTAATTCGAGAGTTCTTTTAAATATTCAATTTCATATTTATTGAATTATGACAGTATTTTTGCCGAGGTGTGACATGTTGGTGACTTCTGACTTAATTAATTATTAAATCGTAGATTTTATAATCTCTTAAAAAGGTAACATTTCTTACTTAAATATGAGTAACTTAGATTTATTAAGAGTAGGCGAAACGGTGCGAAAATCCTGGAAGGTGTTTTTCTCTTTTATTTTTCATCTGGTAACATTATTGAAGTTGTGTTGCTAGACTTTGTAAAATTATGTACTTTGGATAAAACGTAGAATGAAAATTTCACAAGTTACACAGATTTTTATTGAAGTATATTTTTATAAAGCTTGACACAAATGAAATCTTTTAAAAAATATGTATTTTTTTTTGCAGATAGTAAATAATGAAATGTAAAATTAATTAAAATATACATTTTTTTTTTTAATATATAAATATTGTCGGAGTCATGTAACGTAATTTATGGATGACCCTTGTTGTTTTACTGTTTATATTTTACATCAAAATCTTTGATATGTATTCCGTTCTGTTATAGCGATGACTCAACAGATTTGTAATCTGATGGTGACTGCAATTTAAAGTAAAAATATGTAATTTTATTAACTAGCAACACTGATACTATAGATACTAATAAATAAAATGTGAAAAAATTGAAAAACTTTATAAATTTAATACACATCTTGCCTTCCTTCTGAATGTTCCTATTTGTACTTATAAACGATTATATTTATTTTGTTGGCTTGTCGATAACGTCTGTATAAACGATGAAGTGAATAAAAATAGTGTTGTTCCATGTAAAATTATCGATATAACAATGCAACTGTCTTCTATTAATTGTCGATTAAATACTTAATGATGGAATATCTTTGTTTCTTAATATTTTAACACTGTATCTTAGCAGAGATAGTTTTAAAAAAATCTTTATTTCGTACAAGTGAAACTTCTTTGAGCACAAAGGTAAAATTAGAATCAAAATCGGTTATAACGCGTTTGTGAAATATAAGGAAACATAGTTACTTAATCAGAAAAAGAAAGAATAACATTTGCTGAGATAACGAAAGAGATCAATAAGAAAAAATAAAAAGGAGGTGTCATGTCGACAAAGAAGTTTCACTTTTGTGGCAAGTGTTTACTGTATTACTTGCATTTTTTTTTTGCACAAAAACCGAATTCTGTTTTTTTTTTCAACACGCAACTCAAAAACTTATAGGTGCATACTTAATCTGAGAATTTTAGACACAACTTTAACTTTGTTTAGCCTCTACACAAACCTTACAAATGACATTATTTATTTAATGTCAAAGAATATGGTAAGTTAACTCTTACGTTAACTTGGACTTGACTCTGCAAGTTTTTAGGCAATACTCAAGTTCCTAATGTATATTCAGTTCTTGTGTTGAACATGAACCTACTTCCTCAAGCAAAGTTAAAATAGCGTCTATAAATCTCAGTGTAAGATTAAAGCGCAACACAGCGAGCGGGCGCGGGTCGGTCGGAAGTTGGACGGGTCTAATTCTCTGTATTTATATGGAATATTAGACATTGAAAGGGTGCACGGGTCGGGCGGAAAAGGGGTGATGTCAATGTAATCTTCCATATTGTTGGGGTCAAAAATTTACAATATGATTACCGCAATTTTTATCCAAATCAACAAATATGACACTGAACAATATTTATTACAAGTTATTTATTATACAAAATTATCGTTACGAAAAAATAAACTCATATTGACTTCGATCACGAAGCGCTGGCGAGAAGAGCTTACGAGTAAGAGCGAGACAAACAAGTATTAAATTTCACTCAAGATGTATTTAAGGCGGCCGTGCGCGATTCATGACTTCAGTAAATTTTATTCCTGACATGCTATGCGTGAACGATAATTACATTTTACAAAGCTGAAGTTCTTGTCGCAAATACATATAAATACAAGAAATTAGACCCATCAAACTCCAGTTCCGACCCGCGCTCTCCCGCTGTGTGTATTGCATTTTCAGTTGCATGTTTTAGAATTAATCATATGCATTTCTATTTAAGTTAAAATTTCTTCGGTGTCATTGGAAGACCAAATCGGAGCTGATACGCGTGAATTTACGATTTTTTTTAACACTAACTTCTACCAGTGACTTTGATAAGTTTTTGTTTGTATAGTATAAGAAAATATCTGCGTGAAAGTCAAGGTGGATGGGTTGTTTAGGAGATACAGTGCCAGACATCGCGCCATTAGAATTGATGTCTAAGCTTTGATCGCGAGTGGCTATGGCCTCCGTTTCGTTCATCGAAGAGTCACCGATTTGTCGTTGTTATGGTCTTCTGGACGTGCTGTTCTTGTTCCTTGGGTTGGTAATGGGATCTGGAGAAGAAAAAAATGCCCGGATGCCAAAATGCTGCGAAGAATTGATGATTCTGCTGATAGCGTGGGATGTAGAGCGCGTCGCTTGGGTCGTTGGTTTTGGCGTTAATCAGAGACTATTGAATATCAAAAATACTAAGTACGGGTTAAAAGGACTTGTATTCAGAGCCGTAAAACTTAACATAAACTTAAATACGTCCTCGTTTGTATCGATCTCGTTTATAATACATTGGTCGAGCTATATCTTCAGTTCAACCCAACCAATCCTAACTAAAACATACCTTGTTTTCTTAGTTCGAAAATATGTGTTTAGAACTATATAAGTCACATCAAAATCGATTCAGTAATATACGAATATCAATGGATTTTGTAACGTACATATTTTATTATAATAAAAATATTTCATGCGTATCAAATTCGATTTGAAAGTCTGTCAACATAAAATAAATACAACATTGTTATTATGTATTGTATGTACAATTGGTATGTAGTTAAAAAAATTGTGGACTTTGAGTTGTGTAAGCGAAATTGTTTGCACGGATTTTTCCGTTTTGCGTTTGCTTTCATATTATTCAATAGTTACAGAGTTTGTGATAAAAATTCACAATGCGACGTAGGCCTTAGCGATTTCTTTTGCCTGAGTACACTTTCATATGATTTCAAGTGTTTCGATTTGCGGAAAAATTCGTAGTGCGACCTGGGCATACATAAACCGCCCTTAAAAAAATATTTTTCGCGTTAATTTGTGCTCAGTCATGGCCGGGTACGGAAGTATGGATAGAAATAATTTTCAAATTAACTCTGTCGTAAATCAGTCCACACAGCAATGTATTGTACGTATAAAAGTGATACAAAAAAATAGTTTAACATTTAAATAGTATTAAGTTACTTTTAAGTATTTTGATTTTTTTGTTTGCTAATGTGTCGGAGCTGCTTTGAAAACTGAAGATATGTCAACGAATGCGTCGTAATAATGTGCATCGAATATATTTTGGCATTATGATTAAATCATGTCTGAATTTGTTTATATTCGTTTCTTTTATTACCTTCTTCAACTATCTGAGAGGTTGCCAAACCTTTTTTTCACGTAGAAACGTTTCAAAATTTTACTGGTTTGCGTGGACACTCACTGCTACATTATTACCATAATCCCAAAACTCATAAAAAAAATACGAAGCTCCGAAAAATGTTTTGCTGAAAAATAGAACCGAAAAGCTTCAAGTCTCTTACTGACCATTTTTAATGTTATTTTGATCATCAACCTTTCAATGTCAATGCATTACAGACTAAAGTTAACATTAACTAAAGTTTTGGTGAAATGAACTGATCAGCTCTACATTTTCCAATAAACGTGTGATGATGGACGTGTTTTTTAACTCGCATATTTTTATTTATGAAACGATTGAAATAAAATTAACATCAAATATTTAAGGCAGTTTTTTTAAAATACGCTAATGAAAATCGCATTCAAATCGTATATGCCGATTTCACTTTTAACTTTTCTCAGAAATTAGGTCCGTCTTTTACAAAAAACTGAATATGCAATAGGAACTTGAGTATTTACAGAGCCAAGTGACAGTTGATGAAATCGGTGACACACTGTATACTTTTGCATCAATTAAATAATTCGTAGTATTTCAATAAAAGCTAAGCAAAACAGGTCCGTCAACTGTTGTTTAAATAACGCAGTTTCACTCCGACGCAGCCTTGAGTTTCTTTCGGCGTTTCTTCTCAAGGTAGTCGCTTCCGAAACGCTGGTAGATCACCGTTAGGTTCGTTTTTCAACTGGCCGGCCGCCCAAGTCGAGGTCCGTACCCACAGGGGTGCCCTTGCGTAGCGCCCAACCCATAAATTTCGCTGGCTGAGCGCCCTCTGTGTTCGCCCACCAAGCCCGGTTTTGTTGTAAAGGTCTTTCCCAGGCCACCAACGTAGGACACGCCGAAAAAAAAAAACTAAGCAAAACAAAAGTATCATCTAAAAATCTGAGCCTAAGAGCAGGGGCCGGCCGATACTTACCTATATAGACCAAATAATGTCAACTTTAATGGAGGGTAATGTCAAAAGTACGCGGAATCATCGTGAGTGCATGAAGGGACCACACCCTATTCATTGTGTGACACAAAGTATGCGTGTAAGTAAGTTTGCGTGTGTTACAATTATTACATGTTTTATTTTGATTCGTGTTTTTTTAATAGTGTTTGCAGCACTTCAATCGATATATATTTATTTTCAGTACTTATACTTAATATGAAAATTTACGTTCAATAATTGTTATTTGGGACTTCGTGAAATGAATAAGGTATGATGAATGTTAAGGAAAAGAGATTTGCAGAATGAATTGACATTCCATTCTCTCTGCTTACCCCAATAAAAAATCGGCGTAATAGATAAGTAAAAGCATCATATTTTATTAACAAATATGAGAGAACTCTTAACAACTACTTAAATGTAGAATTTAAGAGATGTCAAAACAAAATTACAGTATATGGTCGATTAACTTTAAACCTCAGCTTGGGACACGAAACAAATACAGTCAAATCTGTTACAACGACATCGAAGGTTTTACATATATTTAGTCGTAACAACCGGTGATGTTTTTGAAATACGATCGGTCATGGAACATTCAGACGGGACCTTTGTTCTTGGTCAATAGGAGACTGTTCGGCTACAGTCACCGAGCTGTACTTCTTAACATTTTTCTAATCGGGGTTAAAGCTACAAACTAAAAAACGAAGTGTTTAATGTTGTTTCTCAATTATAAATCCAATAAAAAAATAAAATCCGCACAACTTTTAGCGATTTTGTACTCTACAACTTTGTAAAAATAATTTATCGCAAAGGAAGTGAAATATTCCCAAATAACAACTTTAAACCTTGCACAACATAAGACGTAACGACATCCTATGAGATTTGAAATAACTTTTCAAACGTCTCAACAAAGTCTTGTACAAGTTTTCAGCCTATTTTTATATGTTCATCAGTAGATACGCTGGGTGCTGTGCTAATCAGCCGCCCTAAGAATTTAATTCCCGAGAAGAATTAAAAAAAAATGTCACCCGTAGAACAAAGTCGAGGTCAAAAGTTAGTACGTAACAACTAATAAGGCACTAGGGTGTGACGCGTTTGGGGTCACGCGGGAACATTGAGGTCTTTCTGATGTTATCGAGCCCCAGATACAGCATCACAACCCTCTCCAACCCGATGCCACCCCCTGAAAAATATAACAACGCTTTAGGGAACCAATTCGGCAACATTTCGAAGTTATCACACCCCTAAACCAGAATACCGATTCTTTGATTTCATATCGCCATATCGATTTTTACTATACATCGCTTAATTTCGTAGTAAAACAATGAAAACTAGAAAAATTTTATGTGACAAGTATCACGACTGAAGGCCTTTAGGCATATAAACAACTGGATAAACACAAGCTGATCTCGAAACGCGACAGGCTGGAGCGAGTCACTATGACGGTATTTACACTTGTGTACTGTGTTATCACGACCCAGTTCGTGAAATCGCTTTACCACCTTGAAAACATGTCAATTCCTTAACCCGACTTGTCAATGAACTTGACTGACAGATATTGTCGCTCTGGGACAAAGTGTTATCACTCCCCAACACCCTCTCCTCCAGTCAGTGATGTGCATCCCATAGAAACATAAAAAAACATTATCTTGTTTTACTTGGGCATTTAATAAATATATCAACTTAAAATCTGTAATTACCAAAATAACAGTCTCAGAATAAAAATTTCAACAAATCATAATTTGATTAGAAACAGGTCTACGGAGTCACAGCTTTTCAGTAACTCACATCCCGGCTAGGACTAAGAAGTTCTCTAACTCTTGCTGCAGCCGAGTCGTTGGGCTGTAGAATGATCTCCCGGCGAATGTGTTCCCACCGTCCTACGATATTGGGTCTTTTAAGCGAAACGTGAAGAGATATTTGTGCAGGCCGGCATGATCGCTACAGCTATCAATGGTTTTTGCTTACTATTTGGTAGTCGTTGTCATTTTTGGACTGCACCATGCTTACCATATCAGCTTGTGCAGTGGCGTGCATTCCATAGAAGCATAAAAATGCAATATCTTGCAATACTTGGGAATTTGTCACATATATTGTTTTAAAATTTAATCCTATTTGGATCCTGAGACCCTTATTCTGGTAATTACTAGATTTTAAGTCAATATATTTATTAAATGTCCGAATACAATAAAATTATGCTTTTTGTGCTTTATACGAGATGCACGCCATTGAGCTTGTGTATATCCAGTAGCTCATATACCTAGAGACCTTCAGTCGTGGTATATGTGGGCCGACATGACGACGGAGACTATCAATAGATTTTCGCCCTTTAATGGTCGCTTTCGTTTTTGGGCTGCACTGTACTTACCATCAGGTGCACTGTAGTGACTTTATCGAACCAGTGTAAAAAGGTATCATCACGCTAGTACAAAGCGTTATACCCCCCCCCCTCCCCCGACGCCTTGTCCTCCCTCGGTCTATTTCTATTACTCACCGGCATGCGGCGGGCAGCCCAGCCTGAACGACTCGATGTAAGCGGCTATTTTGCTGATATCTGTGATCAAAACCAAACCAATCATATAATTAAAATTTAACAAGACTATGATATTACACAGGGTGATTTTATAAACAATAACAAATATGTAAAAATAGTGAAACCTTAATATTTTCATTAAAACAATGTAAATTGTAGTCAACATATTTAGGGACAATTACAGTTATGAATGAATGAATAACAATTAATTTATTAAGTATTTTGCCTGTCCTAAGTAGTGATGAAAATGCCCGGGAATTTTCCCAAAGTGCCCAAAACTTCCGAGAACATTTCGTAAATTCCCGGAAATATTCCCAAGGAAGTTTTTGGGCACTTTGGGAAAATTCCCGGGCATTTTCATCACTAGTCCTAAGCCAGGATACAGTGCGAATGGACACGCATCGATATCTACCCGCCCGGTTTAGTTGTGAAGACCTTTCCCGGTCAATCGACACGCGAAAGGAGAAAAAAAAGCGTCGATACCTTGTTCACCTAAAATTACGTAAAAATTACTTTACCTACTTCCAAGTCAATCTCTGCGCGACGCGCGCTTTGGTGCTTAAACTTTATTCTCATTTATTCATAAACGTTTCTTTATATTTAGTTAGGGAATATAGCTATTAACCTTTTATAAGTTATGTTTAAAGAAGATTTATTTTCTCAAAAAGAAACATTTCATTTCACTTACATGAGAAAAATTTAACAATAACACAATACAAGGCGGTAGTAATAGAAAAATATCAAACTAAGTAGTAAACATAGATAAGGCTCACAGACACAGCACCAAACTATATATACAGTTTGTGAGCTCTGTGGAGTCCCAGAGGACATACACCATTTCTTGGTGGAATGTGTTCGGAGCGTATCTATGAGAGAAATCCTGTTTAAACAGTTTGGTTGGAACAGGTCTGATGTGGGTCTATTTCAGAGCATCTTAGCTGAGCAAACATCTTGCGAAGCTGAAATGCTCTGTAGACTCACATACCAATTATTGAAATAGTATAGTGTAGTGTAGTTACAAAAGTATAGTGTAATTATGGGACTGACAAGGTCAGCCTGATCCAAAGCCCCAAAAAAAAAAACAGAGACAATAAAATATATATTTATATATATATATATACAATAAGCACGATAAACACAGACAGAACCACTGCAGTAAAACCATATTATTAAGACTGGAAGCGTTATGTAAGAAAGTGTGACTTTAATTTTCTTTTAAAAATATATAGAGATGTAGAATCCTTAACATGATTAGGCAATTTGTTGTAGATTTGTGCGCCTTCAAAAGTTAGATTTGTTTTCTCAAAGTTAGTCCTGGGAGTGGTTAGTATATCTAAGTCACTCGAATTTCTCAAAAATCGTCCGTGATTTTTCGTCTTCAAGGATATATTGGTGTGAATTTCCCTTAATACTATTTTTCTAATAAGGATACAGATATAATATTTATATGTTTGAGCTATGTTCATTAATTTAGTTTAAAAAAACAGAAGTTATGGCTTTGGAAACGCATGATGTGGAACCCTTCGCCCTATCGGTTGGCGTTAGTGCTTTGAAGCGTGTGAAGAGCTTTAGGTATCTGGGTAGTGTAATAACAGCTAAATGTGACCTGGGTTCGGAAATCAACAGTCGAATTGGTGCCGCCGCAGCTGCCTACGGTAGACTGCGCTCTTTGGTGTTTCGGTCGCATGCTTTAAGACTATCGACAAAAGTACGTGTGTATCTGGCTGTTATATTGCCAACTCTGCTTTATTCTTCCGAGACTTGGATTGTTTACCGAAAGCATATAAAAATTTTGGATAGATTTCATCTCAGCTGCCTCAGAGATATTATGAATATTCGTTGGTCTGATCGTATTCGTAACACTAATGTTCTAAGGCGTGCTCATGTAGAGGGAATAGAAGCTTATCTCATGAGGCGGCAATTGCGTTGGTGTGGTCACTTGTCCCGTATGCCTAGTGAAAGAAAGGCTAAGCGTATATTTTTCTCAGAGTTGCAGTGTGGTAGGAGGAAGGCCGGTGGGCAATATTTAAGATTTAAGGATGTTTTGATGCGGCACTTGAAGCGCTGCAATATTGAGCCGACGCAGTGGCGGATGCATGCGGAGCGACGGTCGGAGTGGAGAAGTCTTGTGCAGCGCGTGGTGGCCGAATTCGAGACCAAGCGTAGGCTTGAGTTGGATGAGAAGCGAGATCGCTTCAAGGCCCGTCCACCTGTGCTCGCTTCCTATAATTACGTGGGTGGTGTTCTGACATGTCCATTATGCAACAGGACATTCCGCGCTAAGGTGGGCTACGCAAGTCATCAGCGAGCTCACCTTCGTCGATTGGGGCTGCCGCCCGCGCCTACCTGATACTATTTTGGAAACGTCGCCAAGGCCGAAATCGGCCAGGATTTTCATCATCATCATCATCATTTAGTTACAAGAAAGTATACATGATTGTACTCTGAAAAATCTCCTTCGTCTATGAAATCACGCTGTATATTTTCCAAATTTTAATTCGAAGGAACTACATAGACCCGGAGTCGGTAAACTTACTTTTTGTAAGAGCCAAATCATAGCAAAAAAAAAAATACAGAAACAAAATTTATAATAATCTTGTTTATAAAAGAAACTGACTGACGCCACCTACTTCGTACCTTCGAATAGTTAACCCTTAACTTGGCAGAATGTTCTTTCTTTCAATATCAAAATAATATTCATACTGTTTAACCATTATATTCCAAGGATGTCTAATAGAAACTAACCGTGCGTTCAAAAACTGAGAAATTACCTAAATACTCATATAAAAATATTAAGTTTGCGCTATAAACTTATGGCAATAGGTTTTCTAAATTCTGATGTATCTCCACAGATACACTATCAAGAAAGGGGTTTATTTATGCCCTGTTAACTTTAAGCTAAAGTTTTCAACTAGCAATAATCGCACCTCGGATAAACCTCATTGGTTACGATATTGCCTACCCCTCCCAGAGAGGCAGCCTAGACAAGGCATTTCGCTCTCCGGGCGTCTGCATGAATTTGGTTTCCCAGGCTCGGGTGGAGCGATTAGAGGGACACCCCGGGGGTTTTTAGTCAGTAGGAATCTGACACACCGGGGTTGCTGCCCTCACAGCGGCCCTGATGGTCCTATGCAGGATTTTCCCCCGAGAAACCAAAAGAAAAAAACTTTAAGCTAAACCTACTCACCATCACCCTCTGTTGTTGATATTCTGTAATCCTCTTCCCCACTCTCCGTCCTCCCACCTAACTCCTACCCACCCTCCCGTTCTTCCATAAATCCCCTCCCCTCTCTAGTTTCCTCTTTCCCCAGTTGTTTCTACTCTATCCTACTCCCCACACTTCCCGTCCTCCCTGCTCTAGCTTCCCCTCCCTCTCTATTGTTAAAACTCCATTCTCCTACTCCACACGTCCCCCGTCCACTCTAGCTAACTGTTCCCACTTTGTTGCTAATATTCAATACTTTTGTATCCTTAACTTTCATATTATCATTCCCCCGTAGTATATTGCATCCCCAATTTCAACCCCCTTAAGTTTTGACGTGAAAACGAAACATAAGAGAGCTTTTGAGAGTCGAAGCTGCTCGCGTCCGTAGGCTTTACCCTAGTTTCCCTACACGTGACTCCTGGGTGGTGCTAAACGAGCAGCAGCGAGGTGGCAAGGCGTCGGTGCCCGTCTGGATCGCGACCGCAGTACATGGGTGTAAAGCCCGTCATAGTGACCAGTTTCGGCTTGTCGCGTTTCGGGATCAGCTTGTTTATATCCAGTAGCTCATATACCTAGAGACCTTCAGTCGTGGTATATGTGGGCCGCCATGACGATGTAGACTATCAATGGATTTTCATCCTTTGAGAGTCGCTTTCGTTTTTGGACTACACTGTACTTACCATCAGGTACTCTGTAGTCACTATGTCGAGCCATTGTAAAAAAAAAACATACAAATATAATGACTTGAATTTATTTATCTTATTTTTAATTTTTTTGGGAGTCGAAGCTGCTCGCGTCCGTAGGCTTTACCCTAGTTTCCCTACACGTGACTCCTGGGTGGTGCTAAACGAGCAGCAGCGAGGTGGTAGGGCGTCGGTGCCCGTCAGGATCGCGACCGCAGTACATGGGTGTAAAGCCCGTCATAGTGACCAGTTTCCGCTTGTCGCGTTTCGGGATCAGCTTGTTTATATCCAGTAGCTCATATACCTAGAGACCTTCAGTCGTGGTATATGTGAGCCGACATGACGATGTAGACTATCAATGGATTTTCATCCTTTGATAATCGCTTTCGTTTTTGGACTACACTGTACTTACCATCAGGTACTCTGTAGTAACTATGTCGAGCCTGTGTATAAAAAAAAATTATAATAATGGCATGTTCGTGGTAATTTCTTTTATGAATGCAAATACAGTAAATTCAATAGGTATAAAGCAACAACGGTGACCATCAATTTTCGTCAATGTATTGACAGTCGTCATCGTTATACCGAAACTCACCGATGCCGTGGTGGCGGGCGCGCTCCGTGAGGAACTCCGGGTCGTGTATTCTCTGCGCGCCGCTCATTATTTCCTCACCGCGCATGAAAATGTCGTAGGAATTCGATGATTTCTGGAAATGCGATAAAATGAAATATTTATAGTACACGAACTGAACGAATTACGAAAGAGGAATACGAATTACGAACGAATTATAAGACATAAGCTCGTTATATGTTTGTGCATTTCTATATGTTAATATCAAAAAGGCTTAACCGATTTGGATGCGGTTTTTAGTAATGTATTGTGGTAAACTTCACTTAATATTTACTGCTTGTTTTCTTTCAACCGATTCATAAATTTAAAAAAATAAAGAACACGTCATATATAGTGAAAACAAATTTGCTATAACATTATTATTTAGTTGATTTGGCAGAAACTTTAGTTAACTAACATGTATTTAAGCAGTCTGTTACGCTAAATTGATAAATCTACACCTGGGCCAACCAGCCTATCATCATCATCAACCCATTCTAGTCCACTGTTGGACCATAGGCCAAATAAGTCCTAACAAGTGTGATGAGTCCGGTCAGGTCCGCTAGTTATAAAATTAAGTAGTAAATTAACACAGATGATACAACCAGTAATGTATCTCTGCTCACCTCGAAGTGGATATAGCGGGTCGATATATTATTAACACAGTTTAGAATACATTCCATCTAACAAATTTAAACATCTTATGAAAATAAATGATTCTCCACTGTGTGTAAATTGTGGAATCATAGACGATATCCACTATTTGTTGATGGAACGTGTCCGATCTGAATCTGTGCGAGAGGCGTTTGTGAGTGCCTTTGCTCTGAGCAGACTTGACTTAGGGATGTTTAACAAAATCTTAACAGAACTATTATCTGATGAGGCGTCTGGCCTGTTCAGATCAATGGCACCATATGTAATATGTTAGGTATTTCTGTATTAGGGTACGGTGGAGCTGACATACGTACACACGTATAAGTCCCTTAAATAAATAGAATAAAAAAATAAAAAATATATTATTAACACAGCTTTAATTTTTATTAAAACACTCACCGGGTCGGTAGGGTCCGGCATAGTGTAGAACGGTCTCACAGCCAGTGGGTATTTGTCCAGTATGTAGAAATCTGTATCGTATTTCGCCCTGACCAACCTGCCCAGGAGTTTCTCGTCTGGAGTGGACAGATCATCCTCTGGACCGAGGGTTACGCCTGAAATATCATTGTTTTGTTTCTTAATTATCAATACAACTTAATTTTAGGGGAAGGAAGTTGAAAGAGTTAGGGGAGAGGGGAAGGGTTTGGGAGTCGAAGCTGCTCGCGTCCGTAGGCTTTACCCTAGTTTCCCTACACGTGACTCCTGGGTGGTGCTAAACGAGCAGCAGCGAGGTGGTAGGGCGTCGGTGCCCGTCTGGATCGCGACCACAGCGCATGGGTGTAAAGCCCGTCATAGTGACCAGTTCTGGCTTGTCGCGTTTCGGGATCAGCTTGTGTATATCCAGTAGCTCATATACCTAGAGACCTTCAGTCGTGGTATATGTGGGCCGACATGACGATGGAGACTATCAATGGATTTTCATCCTTTGATAGTCGCTTTCGTATTTGGACTACACTGTGCTTACCATCAGGTACTCTGTAGTCACTATGTCGAGCCAGTGTAAAAAAAAAAGTCTGCTGCCAGGATGAAGCAGACGAGGTATGTATGTATTCTAAATACTGCCTGAGAGAGAGTGACTGAAATATGAAGTCTTTAAGACACCCACACATTCCAGATTTAGAATCTGAAAACGACTGATGCCTTCACCGGATAGTTGGAGGAATACGGATTCCCGGGCCTAGTTTGCATTGAGAAGGACATCCTGGAGGTTTTTAGCCCGTAGAAGTCTGGCACAGCGAGGCCATCGCCCTAACAGCGGCCTTCACGTTGCTGTGCAGGATTTCTCCCTATACTACTCAAGATAGGGGAAGGGGGTAGGAGAGCAGAAATGGAAAGGAAGGAGTAGTGAAGGCCGGAGAGGGGAGGTAGGTTTAGTTAAAAGAGAACACGAGATTCATTGACTGTTAAGGGGAATGAAGTTCCCCGAGTAAGTTAGTGACATTTGTGTCTAAAGACGTCGGAAGTACGGAAGTCGTACCCACCAAGATTTATAAAATGAACTCACCAGCTTCCTTGAGCAGTTCTATGGCCTGGGGGAAGACCAGCCTGAGAGGGGGGTCCAAGAATTTAAACGGCTCCACCCTGTACTGTTGCCCCACCGTAGCTATTTCCGATGCGTACCTGAAATGTTAAAGAAGTTACGCACTGAATGCCATAAAAAAACTAGAAAACTCGGTCCTAAACCGAATATTATATAACGCATTGCTTCCGATTTCAACCGTCAAAATACAGATCTAGGAAATCAAGAAATTCGAAAAACAAATAAATAAATATTATATACAGGGATACAGGTAACTAACGCAAAACCTCTCAAGGGTGATTTTGGTATATCAAGACTGACAACTTTTGTTCTACGACTTTTTATAATTCAATCTTTTTTCCCCATACAAAAAAAAAAATAAATCAAATTTGCAGTTCTGATCTTCTTAATACTCTGAAAGGCGGCGCGATGCAACTGGGGCAGACGATTTCGCAACATCAGCTGACTGAACTTTAAACATAGAGCTAACGATGGATAGAAATCCCTACTAAAACTAAAAAAATATATATCTTAAGATGTGTTAAATTTAGGCAAAAGTCATAGAACAAAAGGTGTTAGTCTTGATGTACCTAAGTTACCTTTAAGAGGTTTTGCGTTAGTTACCAGTAACATTGTAAAAATGAATTTACTTAAATATACTGTGTAGCGTGCACTCTGCTGGCCCACTCTCACGGACGCCGTAATGGTTATACTGATCACTTGCGCACCGTCCGCGGCGGACGGTAGGAGGGAGAATTAGTGGGACGTCTCGATCGACCGCGTGCCTTGCATACGTCGCTCACTTATTATCACCAGATTTTTATAGTTTTATCTAGTTTATATTGTTAATTCTAGTTTTTCGGTCAATAAACGGATCTCTGATGAACTTCTGGGGTTTTACTGCCTTTTTAACGTTAAAACTGTTATTTCTTATAAACATACTAGCTGACTCGGCAAACGTTGTTCTGCCATATAAATTATAGCAGACCAGCCACGCTTTGCTGTGACTGATTTTTGAATAATTACTCAATCCAGTCAACGGATAGCGCCATCTTTTAGAATCGGTTGGAGCTAACTGTTAATTATGACTGCTAAATAATAAACAAATAATTTGCAATAAAATAATATTGCGACTATGAATTGAGATGAAAACTATCCTATCTTTTAAATTAGATCAAACTTCACGTGGTGTGTAAATTTCATTAAAATCGGTTTTGTAGTTTAGGAGTCCTTCGCGGACAAACATCGTGACAGGAGATTTATATATATATTAAGATATTATACAAGTTCTCAAGAAGAAAATCAACACTCACTGGTCACGAAGTCCCCTAAACATCTCCGTGAAAGTTGCCCCTATCGTGTCCAAGACCTCGTGATAATGATTCTTGAATGACATCTCGAGATCAAGGCCCACAAACTCTGTCAAATGCCGGTGGGTGTTAGAGTCTTCCGCTCGGAACACCGCCCCCACTGTGAACACCTGCGGATGAAACAGACTTCGGTATTAACGAGATAATTACTCAAATAAGTCGTGATAATTATCAAAATAATTACATTAACAAGATAATTATTTAGCCATTTATCGACCCATTATTCATGTAATGTATTCATGTATTTGGCCGTGGTGGCTGCCGGCAGAATAGAATAGCACCCCCCTCTTCTTGCTGAGGTGTCGTGAAAGGCGACTAAGGCATCTCTTTAACACCCCAATTCAACCAAGTGTTCCGAGAAGGAAAACTCGACCAAACCTGCATCCTGCTCCCTCCCGATCGTACTGGTTCTCCATTCCATCGGGCCTGAGGGAGCTCGGACGAGAGAGTGCTTTTCTGGCAGCGCGTCCAGTTACGCACTTAAATATATCCTGCGCAATTGGCTGTTTCCGAAAATTGGACCTCGTTTTTCTTAGTCGGTATTGAAACAGTCGCCGTGGCCGAATCCGGCTAGGACATCATCATTCATGTAATAGATTATTAAAATATTCTTATGTTATGTTTAAAAAAATGTAAGTATGAATAATTTACTGGAATATTCTAAATAAAAATTAGAAAAATTATATATTTATTTAAGGTGCGCCAATAGCAAGTATATATAAATCTTATAGAAAAAAAATTACAAGGGCAATGCCCCTTCATTTATATTAGCTTTTAATAGAAGCACACATCTTATATCATAAATTAAAAAAGTAGCTACTACTAAATAGCTATTTATTTTGCTATAATAAAAATATATAGTTGTCAACAACTCTATCATCTCTTACTGAAACAGTTTTGAGTTCTTAATTATAATTACAACTTGGAAAAGACTTAATTACTGATTATGATTATTACCAATCGACAACTGCCAATGGAAAAAAAAATAAAAGAAAACATTTAATCAGCAGTAGTCATAATAAAAGTGACGACATAATACAAATAATTGACACATGGAAAAAAGAAGAAATGGGAACTAAAAAAAAACAAAATATATAAAAAAAACTTTAGACCGCTGCCGATAAAGTACCCTTTTATTTATAACCCGGGGGAAATCCCTAACGGACCTCAGGGGGAGGTGAGGGCTGCCCCCCGGTGTGTCGGAATTGCACCGACTAAAACCCCCGGGGTGTTCCTTCTTCCCGTCTGACCGGGGCCAGAGGTACAGCGTCATCCTCTTCTCCGAGCCGATAAAGTACCCTGTCCTAACCCGTGCTACAGAGTACTAAATGGCAATATTACATTTAAATGTAGTTTATTATAATCACAGTAGTAACAGATGATTATCAATATAGTTGCAACTGGTAATTATCAACATAGTTTCAACTACACTAACGATATAATTATCAACACAATTATCGCCTACTTATCAAAGTGATTATAAAAACAGATCAAACCTTATCGAAGTCGGCTGCAATTGCCATCTGTTTGTACAGTTGCGGGCTCTGTGCTAGATAAGCAGATGATTTGAAGTAAGACACTGTGAACACGTTGGCACCTCCCTCTGACGCTGCTGATATTATTTTCGGCGTGTGGATCTCAACGAAACCTGTAATATTGTTACGGAATTAGGATGAGTTACATAACGACCTCTACTGTCCAGTAGATGAACCACATTTAGCATTGTCATCTTGCGGAGAATAGCATAACTATACCCACTAGTGGTGTTTTTTTTTACACTGACTCGACATAGTGACTACAGTGTACCTGATGGTAAGTACAGTGTAGTCCAAAAACGAAAGCGTCTATCAAAGGATGAAAATCCATTGATAGTCTACATCGTCATGTCGGCCCACATATACCACGACTGAAGGTATCTAGGTATATGAGCTACTGGATATACGCAAGCTGGTCCCGAAACGCGACAAGCCGAAACTGGTCACTATGACGGGCGTTACACCCATGCACTGTGGTCGCGATCCAGACGGGCACCGGCGCCCTACCACCTCGCTGCTGCTCGTTTTGCACCACTTAGGAGTCACGTGTAGGGAAACTAGGGTAAAGCCTACGGACGCGAGCAGCTTCGACTCCCAAAACACGGTGTCATCTGTTGGAGAGTAGAATGCGATTTCTAGAAGTGTCGCTGCAGGCTATTGCGAACGCTGAAATATACGTGATGGGTGGAGAACCATTTATGCAAGAGAGACCTACCTTTCCACATGTTTATAATGTAAACAAAGAATACACAACTGAACCTCACCTTTACTTGTGAGAATATCGCGGAACAGTCTGCAGACGCCGGCCTCGATCCTGAAAATTGCCTGGTTCGCTGGAGTGCGAAGGTCGAGCACACGATTGTCCAGCCTGGTGTCTTGATTCACCCTGATCTTTAGAGCCTCGGGATCCTGTTAAACATTATTTTCTTTTGTTACATGTTCACGCTTGACCACAATCGCGAGTAATAGAAAGCGATGATGAAGGACAACGGAACACGCTTTTCAACAAAAAAACAATACACTTGTTGTATGATGGGTCAAAAATCATACAGAAAAAAACACTATGACGACTTTTGCACTTGTCTACTATGCTCCTAATCCAGTTAGGACAATAACTCTACCACTTTAAAGTATGAATTGAACTTACATCATTCTTTTCCGGTCTCGCAGCATCTTCGATCTGCAGAGGCAGTTGAGAACGGGCGCTGGATACCACCCAGACCTGCAGGGCCAGGAGTTCCACGTCCCTCACTGAACAGGACTCCACGGGGGACGCCGTTTTCACAACCACGGCCTCGATGTCAACTATAGACTCTTTCGTGATGCTGCAAGAGTTTAACCAAACATTTTTATAGATAAAAAAATTAAAGACTGACAACTTTTGTCGTATGACTTTTTCAAATTCAATTATTTTTTCCCATAGAAAAACCAATGCAGTTTTAAAATTCTTAACTAATTATTGTATATTAATCTTATTAACTCAACGCATTATAAAAGCGACCATATCTACCGAGTTGCGGTAAGGAGCGGGCAGTCAGCTGACCTACACTACAGTGATATACCTATGCCAGAATCGAATGAATGAAAGTTGAAATATAGTTATTTACGAGAGACAGAGCTAACTATTGATAGAAAGCCCCACTAAAACTAAAAAATAATAATAATTTCTCAGAATATATTACGTGTTCGCAAAAGTCATAAAACAAAATTTATTAGCTTTGATGTACCTAAGTCAATTATATTAAGAGGTTATGCGTTAGTTACCAGAAACCTTGTATGTACCGCCTTACAAAAAAAAAAAAATTCAATGTACACATATCTGTATGCATTTGTGCCCGATAATCTCAGAAGCGGCTTAGCCGATTTGTATGCGATTTTAACTAATTTAATGTGGAATGCTGCCTTGAATACTTAGTGTTAACTTTATTTCAATCAGTTCATAAATAAAACAGTTATGACAGTTAAAAAAAAAAACTTGATTTATTGGATAAAAATTGAATAAAATACCTGTTCAGATCATTTGGCTAAAACTTTAGTTAATGTTAACTTTAGTCTGTAATACAATTACGGCTGAAAGTGTGTATGAACAAAATAAAATTTAAATTATGGATAGTTACGCCGATTTGTATTCTATTTATATTAGTACAATATTAGTTAATTTTACATCGATATTGTGAATCATATAGAATAGGGTTCAACTTAGGTTGTACGTGCGTACATAATGTTGGAGCTACATTTGTATAAAGCGTGACGTGGGCCACGAATTCTACTTCCACGCGAACGACGTCGCGGGCACAGCTAGTTTATCACAAGTTTGTACTGACTTGCCGGTGAACTTGACCATGTGTTTGCTGACCGCTCTCTCCTCGCTCACGGTGACCAGCATTTGGATGGTGCTGGAACTCTGCCGAAGGACTGCGAAGCACTGCTTGCCTTTTGCTCTGGACACTTGGAGCCGAGCTGTCAATTATTAATTATTTTTAAAGTGAGCTTTAGGTATTTTTGAGACTGGGAAAGCACTGAACTCGATGACCGTCACACTCTGATAAGCAAACGAATGTGATGAACGGGTTAGGCGGCAGTTGCCCCCCAATGTCAGGCACACAATTCGCGCTGGAGTCGTGCACACTTTTTTTGGTGACCCGGGGGAGATCCTGCATAGGACAAAGAGGATCAGGACAGGGAGATCAAGGCAGCTGTGAGGACAGCGATCCAGGTGTGTCAGAATCCTACTGTCTAAGAATTTTACTAAAAAATTAGGACCCCACGTAATTAAGCTTAGGCTGAACACTCCTCTAGGGTGTGTTGCGCCGTGTCTTCTGGGCCTGGGTATCATGCACACTGTTCCTATATCTGCCGACATTGTTTTCGTATTGCGTTTATGCGTTTATTATAAAATTACAATCCACTAACCCAGGGTCTAGTTTTATTCAGACCAAAGAAAGAAGATGCCCACATGAGCAAGCTTGTCACTCTGCTTAATATAGTCGCATAGGCGCCTATATCAAAGACTTTGACATATGATGATGATGTCCTAGCCGAATTCGGCCACGGCGACTGTTTCAACACCGATTAAGAAAATCGAGGTCCAGTTTACGGAAATAGTCAATTGCGCAAGAGATATTTAAGTGCATAGCTGGACGCGCAGCCAGAAAAGCAGTCTCTCGTCCGAGCTCCCTCAGGCCCGATGTCCTTAGTCGCCTTTTACGACACCTCGGCAAGAAGAGGGGGGTGCTATTCTATTCTGCAGGCAGCCGCCACGGCACAAAAAAAAAAAAAATTAATTATAATTTATTTTTTATTATTTATTTATTAATTTGACATATAAATGCATACTAAGTGATATATTGCGACTTATCTGCTGAGATGCAACTGCCAGAATCTGATGCAAACCTTAAGACATTCACCATGGATTCCAGTAGTTCTATATTGATAGTTCCAATTCAAGAAAATGGGTAGAAGATTCCAAATAGTCAATTCAGTTATTGGGTTTTCTACACCCTGACACACTGAATAGGTGTCAGCTGAAAATCAGCACTAGGCGACTCAGCTGGTCTCTTAACATTTACTGAGCTGACTTCCTTCTGATGCATCATCAAGTACAGGGTATTTGCTTCTGTTGTTTACTTTTTTTATCATTTCCTACTGTGTTGCATGTTATGTTGTGTGCCAAATAAATACTTTGTCATTCTTTCTTTTTTCTTTTCTTATTCTCTAATAAATAGTACATTTAAATATTACCTCTGACCCAAACAGTCTGGCCATCTAGTTTTACACCAAGATCTTGCACATCAATGTAGACCCTGGAGCGGTTCTCCCCTGAAGACTGTATTAGCTTGACAGTGCCGTAACGGCCTTCCGATACATCAGGCTCTGCATCTCCTTGTGGTTGAGATGAAGTAGCCTGTAAAAAAATTAGTACAATTTAACCACAGCTAGAATACAACTCAACTCAAAAGGCAAAATCTTTTAGAATGAAATATATTTAGTTAAAAAAAAAGTTTTTAAAGTGGTAGAGCTATTGCCATTTTGGGATCAGCTTGTGTATGCACAATTGTTCATATACCTAAAGATCTCCGGTCCAGGCCTGCAGTTTCTACAGGTTCAGTTCATGAGAATGGGTATTAATAGATTCTTGTCCCTTGGTGAGTACTGCTGTTCTTGGGGCTACTGTACTTTCCATCAGGTCTGGTGTAGTCACTTGGTCATGTCAGTATACAAAAAAAAAAATCATGTCATAGTGTTGGTCCATTAGATTTTGACTGAGCAATGCTGCCTGCAAAGCTGAAGGTCATATTTTCCAGTCCCTGTAGTGGTGAACTTTTCAATAATGAAAAGGTAAGTTTTTTGCATGTATATATATGTTTGTATGTATGTATATGGGTATGTATGTGTGAGTATGTACATCTTTGTCTAGCATCCATATGACAAGAGCAAGATTACTTTGGGACTAGGTCAATGAGTGCAATTGTCCACAAATATTACTATATACCTTGTGTTCTGATTTTTTTTGCTGTTTCTCAGCAGCTTTGGCAGCTTTCTTTGCAGCCTTCTTGCTGACAGCTGCATCACCTTCCATCGTAACTTGTTCTTCAGACACCACCATAATATAATCTTCTGTAACAAAGAAATAATATAATTACATTAGTTAAGACTAGAATAATTGGAATAGCCTATTGATGACCAATATTGGTATGGTATATGGTACCAATCACTCAGTAACAGAATATTGCAAGTTAAAAATAAATTGCCTCAGGACATTGCTGATGCACCATCAACTAAGTTTAAAAATTAGACTGGATAGATGGGTCTCTTCTCAGAATTTAGTGTAATGTCACCACCACAGTGCTAAATAGTATGTAATATTTGAACACAGCTGCTGAGACATAGGCACATCAACTAATAGCTGCTCCCCTATTATTTGATAATATTAGAATGATAGGAATAGTCATTTGATAATAATTCCACCTTTGAATAATTTAAGAGTAAATGTAATTAAAAAAAACTCTGACTTTTTACACTAACTCTGTTATAAACAAAGCTAAGTTTGTGAACAAACTAACTAACTACAAATTCTCAGGTTATTTTATTACACAGATTGCGTTCTGGACATATTCCATATGGAAAGTTTGCTCATCTCATGAAAAAGATACCGTCTCCAATGTGTCCTGAGTGCGGAATTATAGACGATATTCAGCATGTCCTGATTGAGTGTGTACAGAACGCTAATGTAAGAAAGGATGTTATATGTGAATTGAAATTAAATAGATTGGATGTTGGTATGTTCCATAGCATTTTGGCGGTGCCCACTAAAGCAACTGCTGAAATGCTATGGAAACTGTATGAAAGGTGAGGTATGAAAGGTTTTTTTTCTATATGTTAGGCTATGATGGGGCTGATATGACGTAAGTTAAAAGCCTAATAAAAAATAAATTAAAAAAAAATACTACAAATTATGTTCCATTTTTTTTTAAATAAATAAATCATAATTACTGTTCTCATCCTTATAGTTTTAACCCATTTGCATCAACACTTTATATCCTCAACCTCACTCAAAAATCTGCAGCTAAGTGTTGACAATATCAGCTTGCGCAAGGAAGACTGTTTATTCTCATTAGAAATACTGTTATAAAGTTATTCAAATTATTATATATTCTTTGTATATTAACTAAATTATATTTATTTCAACAATTATACAGTTTTCAAAACAAAAACCTATAAAAAAATTAAATCATGCAAAATTGTGTGGGGAATCATCTACTTCTGGTGATAATGGTCAGTTTTTGGTTGAGGATTATTTTGTCAAATGATACAAATGAGTTAAGGAATATACAATTCATTTATGATAAACATAATAACTTGACAGCATGATGTAAGTTTCTCATGCAACAATTTATTGCACTGAAAAAAGCATTAATTGCCATGTCTGATGCAACCTTGCAGACATAATGATGCAAAATAATTATTTATGTTGTATCATATTCTATAACACATGTTAATGAGGATAAATACATAGTAATATTTACATTTGTTAAAAACTAATTTAGCTGCTACTCATAAAACTTTGTTTTGCTGGTACAAAGTAATGATTGTAAATATATTGTAATGTCTTAAGTACAGTTTAGCTTAACATTCAAATGTACATTGTGAATTGATAAATGTATGCTATTTGCAATAAAATAAGAATATTGAAGATCTTTATCATATTGAGGTGTCATAATATCCGATTAAAGTATACAGCACGCCGAATTGCAGACAGATTGCTGCTGCATGCAAGTTCTCTGCACATAGTACATACCCGCCAACACATGATATTTCTATTAGATGCCATGCAGGATTCTCACGATGTTTTCCTTCACCGATGAGAATGTTGTGCCTACATCCGTAATCATAATCATTAGGTCACCACAAAATTAAAATATTGTTGATATCATTTTAACCTGTTTTGAAACTACGGAAGGTGAAATTTAAAAACATCCTTTTCAATGTTGTTTTTTACAATTTAACGTATTGGAAAAACTTGTAAAAAACAAAATATTTTCTTATTGTACATAAAATAAAGTGTATTGCATCAGGCTTAGTGTTAGTTTATTAATTTAAAATATATTTAGCTTACCAATCTTACTTAAAGTTTGATCTAATTAGCTTAACTAATATTTATTTTTATATGTAACAGTGTGTACGTGTCAAAAATAATCACGTATTTGCAAACAATAAATAATAAAATATTATTACAATTTAAGGTTATACACGATAAACCGCTATTTGACAAAATGTCATTTTGTACATCATCATATTGGCCGCACGTTTGTTATAGCTTCGCCTGGAGCTAGGGAGAACATTAAAAAAAAGTAAATATATTTATTCTTTCACAAAACAAAAAATTCAATTTGTTACTAGCACACAGCGTTAGTAAATGTAAGTTACTAAAAATAAACAATATCAAATCAGATATATAAAATAATTGTAACAAAACTAAAAAAACTTGGTAAAAAAGTACTACAATTAACCATACAGCCATTTTATATTATATTTTTAATGAATTAGCAAATTATTTAATTTATTTTTATATAAAAAGAGAAAATATTTTATTTTATTTTTTTAATGTTATCATGAATATAACTATTCATTCTCGTAGTCGTAGACTAAGGATAGGTTAAAATACAATGACCTAAAAATGGAAAACCATGATATAAAACTCGGAGATAAATTAAAACTTTTTGTCGTCTTTCACAGAATGTTGTTATCTAATCAAGAAATCTACAGAGAAGTCACTGTGGCATAAGCCAATCATAATACCAATACAATTTTATCTATCATCTCAATTAACTAAACCATATTAGAAAACTTGTGTAATGTATAAATTTTTTGTTCAAAATGTCCAAAATTACCTCTGGGCCTGACATCACTTGGAATAAAATCAGACATAGTATTGATAAGATTAATTCACCTTTAAAATGCCAATATTTACGGCTAATATTCCCAGCGTACTCAAAATCGGGGACCGTATTGAAATCGGTGGTAAAATTAAGGAGAATGCTAGAAAGTAAGCTTATAATAATAATTTCTTAATTATCTATAATTACAGTACCCAAAGTATTCGTCAAAGTGCAAAAGTAATCACCTTGGGGCTTAAAAAGTCGATATATTTAATGATAGTATGCCGACTGTTATAAAAAAAAGTTAAATAGTTATAGGATTCCGTACAAACTTAAAATATACACGTGCATGTTTATTTTTTATATCGTATAAAATAATGATACATAAAATGAATTCATTTCTGTAAAAAAAAAAATGTTTGATCCATTTTGTTGATTATTGTAGAAAGTGCAAGCTAAGACTAAAATTGCAATTGTAGAAATGTTATTTGCAGATAAAAATGCTTAAGTTCCTATCTTTGTGTTATTGTCTCTCGTAGTTTAGAATTTCGCTACACTGTCTTTAAGGATAAAAACAAAGTACTCTCAAATTTGTTTTTTTTTTTAATGAATTACCTATAAATTTACTGTTTTCGGAGGGTTTTCTATCTTCATTCCAAACTTCACGACTATAAGGCAACGAAAAGTACCCTATAGGTTTTGGTTTTTTGTGAATACGGCAAAAACGATAAAAAATAAAATAAACTAAGATATCTTTTAATAGCGTTGACTTTTGTGAGAGTTTGATTTTTTCAGAGCCATAATAGACCACAAAACTGAGTAGGTATTTGATATTAAGAAAAGGTATCTTGACAGACACACAGACGGACAGTAAATTAATTTTTTTAGACTTCGGTTTCACCTTTTGAGGAACGGAACCCTGTATCGGCATAAACTCAAAAAGAAAAAAAATTCACAGGCTCGCGCCTACTTTCTTTTGACCACAACCTTTTTTATTAACTCTTCTTGATCCTGACTTCGGCATAGTGACTACGCCACACCTGATGGAGAGCATGGTTAAGTCCAAAAAACGACTAAAATTATCAACAGCGACGTAAAAATAGTAGTTATCATGCCTGCCTGCACAAATATCTCTTCATGCTTCTTGAAAAGGACCTAATATAAAAGAATTGTGGGAACAAGCTCGCTGGTAGACAATTCCACAGCTCAACAGCTCGGCAAAAGTAAGAGAACTTCCTAGGCCTAGCCGGGATGAGAGTTACTGTACAGCCATGACTCCACAAACCCGCGCGCGTGGTTCTGTTATGGAAGGGAGAAGATGGAACAAGGTCAAACAACTATTTCACGCTTTCTACACGAGTTTCCATCTCTTTCTGGTCAGGATGTCGGTAAACCTATGCGCGCAAGAAGGAGAGGAGCCCAGGGACGTGGTCCTCCACTTTGACGTGCGCTTCCACCGGGACAACATCATATCCTTGTCCAGGAAGAACGGCATCTGGATCGGCAGCGGGAATTACGATACCAATTACAATATGTTTGTCCCGGGTACGAACTTGACCATATTAATTATAAGTGGATACCATCGGCTTATTTCCTAAAAAGTATTCCGTCATAGTGACTTACTTTGGCCTGTCGTGTTTCGGGATCAGCTTGTGTATATCTAGTTATTCATATACCTAGAGATCTTCCGTCGTGGTATATTAGTATGTAGGCCTATATAGCAATGGCGACTGTTAACCAATTTTCGTGTCTTGGTAGTTGTTGCTGTTCTTAGACTACACTGCACTTTCCATCAGAGGTAATGTAGTCAGTTTATCGAGCCAATATTAAAAAAAAAACAAGTCTTTTGCGCTTCGCTACTGGTCAGGTTGGGTCTGAAATATAAGCGCAAACTGGATGCTATCACTAATGTGTCTTTGCTCACCCCGAAAAGGATACAGCGACATGATATATACTTATTTATTATTAATTGGCGTGGCAAGAAAACAATATTATATTAAAGTACAACAAGAATTTAATTACTTTGGCATATACGAGTATCTAATATGTTTGGCTATATAAGTTATACAGAACAAAAAAGGGTAGAGAAAGTAAATTTCCGTCTTTGAAGAAGATACCGCAGTGCTCCATTCTGCTCGTGGCAACAGCTGTGTAAACAGAGGGCTTACCATAAATAAAATAAAATTTACCAGCGCTTCCGAAATATATTAATTTCGTATATTTTCTAATAGCAGCATGGATGATCGATGACACTTTATCTGACCCCTAAGGTCGAAATGTGGAGCCATAATTAAAAGTTTTCTTCGTGCATAAAATCCGTTGAAGTATTGATTGTGATTATGATCAAAATATGATCATTACCAAATAATTAAAGTGAATAGATTATTCCCTCCACAGGCACCATATTCCGCATAATCTTCGAGATCAAAGACACAGACGTCATAACAATATACTGCCAGGGGAAGTTCCATTCAAACTTCCTCCCCAAGATACCGCTGACGATGGCTCGGTATATTGTAGCCTGGGCGGACGTGGATAGAATCACCCATTGTTACTTCCATTTCGCTAAGAAGGTAAGTCTATATGCATTGATGAGTAAAATGTAATTAGATTAATGATCACAAAATGTAATCGGAATTATAATTACGTTAATCTGTAATCATAATTATAGATTAATACATTTAAACATTAATGAGTCATACATTTGTATGCAATTGAGGATTTATTAATGTTTCAAACATAGATGGGCATAATGTAATCAGATTATAGTTTACCCATCTATGTCTAAATCCCTAATACACCCGGTGACCTTCGTGTCGTGTTAAATTGTAGCTAAGCCTACTTCTTCCTTTCCCTCTCTCCATTCTACTCTCCCTTCCTCACTCGCCTTTTCTTTTGATGCTAAAAATCAATCATCTTTTTAAAATATCAATATACCATTTAGTTTATATCAAAGAATTATACAAAACACAACAGTAGACGTACTATTAGATTCTATTTTATATTCAGATACTATTGGTTATTTAGCAGACCAGCGGAGACGAAGGTGGCAATCCAGGGAGCTTCGCTCCTCAATCTCCACGGCCTGGTGTGATTGCGGAGGACGTCAAACGGTGGTACATACGTGTTATCTTTATAACCATCATCATCACAATCTCTGAGATTACCTTGAATCACTAATTGATCTGAAATAGCCACACGATCAGTAGGAACAACGGCCACGTATTTAAACAAGCCCTAGATTGGAGTGGCCGTTCCATACTAACCTAAAGACGCACGGTCCTTGACAAATTTAGGGACATTGGATGGACGTGAAATGTGCTGAAGTGGGATGCGCAAGATAGATCGATATGGGGATGCATTTTGAACGTTCTCTGTCCCAGACGTGGGCTATAGGAGATTAAGTTTTTTTTTAACACTGGCTTGACATAGTGACTACAGAGTTCCTGATGGTAAGTACAATGTAGTCCAAAAACGAAAGCGACTATCAAAGGATGAAAATCCATTGGTAGACTACATCGTCATGTCGGCCCACGTATACCACGACTGAAGGTCTCTAGGTATATGAGCTACTGGATATACACAAGCTGATCCCGAAACGCGACAAGCCGAAACAGGTCACTATGACGGGCTTTACACCCATGTACTGTGGTCACGATCCAGACGGGCACCGACGCCTTGCCACCTCGCTGCTGCTCGTTTAGCACCACCCAGGAGTGAAACTAGGGTAAAGCCTACGGACGCGAGCAGCTTCAACTCCCAAGATAATCATCATCAAAGGGCACCATCTTCATAATGAAGTTTGAAGGTCAATAGGCCAATTTGCGTCTTATGCTGTGCTCTCTAAAACAGAAAATCCCAGTCCAGTTCATTTTTCAATGTCGTCCAGTAACTTGTCTCTAACGGCCTGGTCTTTCTTGGATTTTAGCCTTCAAGAATCAATCTAGGAAACTCATATTAAGATCCTCTCTGCATATGTCTGAAGAAGAACATCTACTTTCAGTCTCTTCTTTGCCCATTGACGAACAAAGCTTTTATTAACTCGCTAATCTTTTTTAGACTGTTTGTTTGTTCGGTACAACTGCGCAAAATACCCCTCTTAGATGTAATCACAGTACACAAGTCCAAATATAGTCATAAGGATTAATTTCGAGATTAGCTTCTGTACGTTTAGTTTTTCAAATACCAAGGAGCCTGCTGTCGTCATGTATGTGGGTCAATATGACGAAGGCCACTGTCAGTGGATTCTTATCCGTTGATGGTCACCACCGTTCATGCATTTTTCATTGGGTGTATGTTATAGTTCATTACCGTGAGCTATAAAAAGACATGTTATTTTTTTCAGCCAGAGACTACTCAAAAAATCATCACCGCCATCCCCGCATTTACATTCCTCAAATGAAAGCTCTGATGATGAACACAAATCAAGGTATAAACAAGATCAAAGAACTGATCGTTTTTTTCATGATACCGTCATGTGCCAACCAGTAGCACATGCTAAATTCGGATCCCCAGAAAGCATTAAACGTAGGAGAGATGTAAGCGTACCTAGAAGCAAAATGGGATATTGTAGGAAATACAGAGATGTTTCAGATTCAGATAAGAATGAAAGTGAGAATTACTCTGAAGAGCTTGTGTCCAAGAATATGGATTCTTCTGCTGCTGATTCAGAAGATATGATGCAGGAGTTAGGTCTTAAAAAGAGAAATAGACGAGGAAAGTTCGCACCTTTCGCCCAAGTCGTAAATTTTATGGGAAAAACGACGAAGAGAAATTAACTCTGTTGCGATGGGAAGTTATTTTTAATTGTGTCAAATTATTGTAGGTTTTATATTTGTTGTTTTATTAAATTTATTTGTATTTGCGTTAAGGCCTATTGTTATTTAATTTGGTTTAAAAGGGACGATGATGGAACCTTGGGGTACCCACGATTGTCTAACTACGTTCCTGGTTATATCTATTTTTATTGAAAATGTAATAATTTTGTTTAAAAATAAGAAGAAATTATATTTTGGGTATAATTAGTTTTTGCTGTAATTGGCTTAATTTTAAATCGTCAAAAAATTATGGGGCTATGATGGAACCTTGGGGAACCCAAGTACATATAAAGGTGTAAAGATAGATTCTCATTTTTTATCGGTTTGAGTTAAAAATGTAATATAAAATTATATAAAAATAACTTTATCATTAAAATAATAGGTTTATTATTTACAGCTTCACTTTTGTTCATATCACCTCTATTATTCCAATGAATTATTTGAAGGAAATAAAATGATAAACTTCTAATTTATTCAAATCAACGATTTATTTCAACTAAGTTTCTACCGTTCTTAATCTAATACGTAACTTGATCTATATTATTTTAATTTAATAAATATCTCCATCCTCCTGAAGATCTTAAGCTTACTTTGTACAAATTGCTGAAATTATAGCAAATAAAAATAGCTTTAGATAGCGTCTAGATTTGATAAAATTGAATCCAAATTTTAGCAAAATGATTGTACACAATATAATTATGATTTTACATATTGAAAAACTCTTTTACTCTTTATCAGATGAAATGCAGTTAGGTGCAACTACAAGTTCTGCTGAAATTGCATTAATTTGATTATCTATATCAGTACTTTTAAAAACTTTAATTCCAATAGAATTTCGCATTTCAATTTACTTAACCAAAGAAACGACATATATAGCACCAAATTGGAACCAAAATCTACACAAACTTCTTAAATTATTTTTTACATTTCTTAAACACTTTAACTATCAAAAATATATCAAACTCTTATCGTTATCATTTCATATTTGGCCTCTTACGTTGCTTCAAGTATTTGCTATTTGAAAAAGTAATATCTTCATAAATCAGTCTTTCAAATGCAAACAGAATGTGTATACATTTATTTAAAATTATTTAAGGCTTGACAAAATCGCATATTGCATCAGCATGTTCTTCAGTTATTCCTATTTGTACAAGTTGTGTCTTTGAAACTAGGAATAATGATTCCCCGTCGATTTCATGTTCTCGTAGAAGCGATTCTGTATTATTCCAATTATGTTTTGCTAAATGCTTCGATAACTGATCCACCTAGAGCATAATCAATATATTAATAATATTCCATATTATTACAGAATTTAATTAAGTGCTTAGATATATCGCCTGTGAAAACATCTATTGGTGAAAAAGAAAAATCCGCCAATCACAACTCGTTGCTCTATCTATTACAATCGATAGCCTTTAAATTCGTGTTTAATGTTTTATCCTTTGCACCAATTGAAATGTTAACAGTCGATATGGTTGTATTTCCATTAGTTATTCAAATATAAAAGGATATATTGGGATCAGATTTCTTAATTGAACGAATGAAGCCAGGTTTCTGAGTCCATTTGGGAGTTTTGGCACTTCATCCGTCTAAATCTAAATCAGATAACGATTTGAAATGACTTACTTAAACCACTGACGCAAAGCCGAAAGTGATATTTAATGTTATAAAAAATCAAATTTGAATGGGCTCCCATACATGCAAAAGGGGGGACTTTTTTCGCTTGTAACATTGTAAGTGAGGTATCGTTGCAAAAAACTTTTTAAGCAGAGTTAAAAGCAGTTTTTTATAAATCAAAATATCTTAAATCATAGAAATATTTGAGCAGAATTATCTTAGGCCAGTATTTTTTGGACCAACAGCTTAATTAACCACTCTACCTACCATCAAAAATCCTGAAAATACTCTGGATAATAGCCCTGTTAGAAGAAATTAAAGTGATTAAAAGTTTATATTTACCGTCCATGATTTTACTGTTGCAGTCAGAAGCGATGAAAATGGAGTGACTGTGGACAATAAAAATTATATTAAGTAAAATACTCATAATATTCTCAATTTCTAAAAAGTAGCATATCAAAATTTGTAAGTGATGGTTCTTCCTGGTTTTTCTGGATGAAATCAGTACATAAATAAAATTCTGGATACTCTACTCTTTAAGACTTACTGTTTGTGTTTAATTTTATCTATCTCTATAACTGTTGTTTTGACTGCTTTCTGTATTCTCGTTGCCATTATGCTATGTAATTTTGTTATATCACCTGTATGTTGTTGAGTGTATTATATGTTGTTAAGATTACCTTTATCGATTTCTTTTTTTATATCTACATTTTCATTATCTAACTGCAAATTCTGAATTGGCAGCTGTGATAAATCTTCTGATTTATTTTCTCTAGCGGTATCTTCATTTAATTTTTCTGTAGCTTCTTTCTCTGCCTTTATGTTTTCGTATATAATTTTTTCCTGTAACGGCTTTCTTATCTGCAATTATAGTAATATTATTTTTATTTATTCATCATATTTACAATATCTTTATATTTTAAAATAAATTCTTATAAAGATATAACATAAATTTTAAAATATAAAAACATGTAGGACTACGGGGGCAAGGTCTGTGACCCAAGCCACTTAGGAGATCAAAGTGAGGAACATCTTAAAAATGCGTGCCACTTGAGTAATACTGCCTTCTGTATCTGGCCTTTGATCCAACAACTAAGCGAGAGCCTCTTAAGATGGTAATTGAGGCCCTTTGAAATCAGCCCATTAGTCGATACGACTATCGGAACAATAGTCGTTGAATCATCCCACATGCTGGTAATCTCGTGTGCAAGGCGTAAATATTTTGAAGACTTCTCTTTTTCTGCTTTCACGAGATTCTTATCTAGTGGTATTGTATTATTATTAAGTATTCTAAAACGTATATTATGTATAGATTTAAAATTGATCTAAGAATCTTACCTAAGAACAAAGTGATCTGTATTTGCACTGAAGCGGGATGCTATCTCACTCTACAATTAAATTTATAATGAAGGCTTTGGTATACCTAGATATGTCAATATTTTTACAAAATGGCTGATTTTTATATTTTCGCGACATAGCACCGCAACTAAAAGAAAGTACAGCGTAATCCAAGAACAGAAGCGATCATCAAAGACGGGTATCCCCGTCCAGCCCCAGTGCCCGGTGTCATGTCAGCGAAAATATACCATAACTGAAGGCCTCTTATTATAATATAAACAACTGGACATACACTAGCTGATCTCTAAACGCAACAGCACCCAGTTTGGGCAATCGGCCTACACACTTTATTCTGTAAAATTGTCCATTTTCGTTCAGGTCAGTTCGCCATGCGGGTTTGCACCCGTATGTGGTTGACGCTGCAACTGCTCACACGAGGTGATTCGCCTCCTTTCTTTTGATGCGAACCAAGGAGTGGAATTTATTGCTTGTATCTATTTTTCCACCATTATATGATATGGGAATCTTCAAACATCGAGTGATTTTTGCTAGGTGAACGCGCTCCGTCGTTGACCTCATCATCACTTTCCAGCAGGTGAGATTGAGGTCAAGCTCAAGCCTGTCTGTAATAAAAAAATATATATATTTTTGTATAAGTTCTTATACTTACAGGAAATGCTATATTTGACTCTTGAATCACAAATCCATCTAAAACATGAGTTAAGATGTGCTGAACAGTGTTAACTTCTTTGTTTATTTCAACATCCTTTACTTTAACTGTTTTTGTTCTCGTCTTACCAGATTTATTTAATTCAAATTGTTGATTTTTTAAAGTTCCAAGATTAATATTTGGACTAACAGGTTCAACTTTCTCCACTTTTATTTGTTCAGGTACTTTAATTTCCACTTCAGTGTTGTCTTTACTAGGAGAATCTGTAGTTTTTGCTTCAATTGCGTCTATCTTATTTGGTATTATTTCTTTGTCGTTAAGTAATCTTCCTCTAGCTTGAGTGAAAACAGTATTTCTGACTAGTTTGTCCTTATCAGATAGGGGTGTTTGACTTGAAACAATAGGTTTGGTAACGGGAGTTTCAATTAAATTAGTTTGTTGTCCATTATCGACAAGTTTAACTATTTGTGCACTGTTTTTAATTGGCTGTAAAATTGTATTTTGGCTTATAATTCTATCTTCGGAACGGACTATACTTATTTCTTTTGGCATAACGACGTTTTTAAGAGTTACATTACTTAGCTTTGATGTTTGAGCTATATTACTTTCAGATACAATTGGAGTGATTACAGATATTTTCTTTTCTACTTCATCAGGAGATTCGCTTTTTCTTTTTCTATTTATCGGTGTTACAGTTTTATTATTTACGTTAGTAATATTTGCTGTTGTATTTGTAATAGGTATATTATTTATACGATTGTCGTTCTGTTGAATGTAATTGTTACTATGTAAAATCTGCATTTGACTAACAGGTTGAGTCAACACTCCTATATTTGGCACATTATGTCTGTATTGTGGTCGCGGTTGTATTGGCCTATATGCATAATTTGGCACATTTCTTAAATTAGATACAGTCGTGGTAACAGCTTTGCTACTATGAGCATTCGTTTCAGTACTTGTAGTATGCATAACTTTGTTTAAGGTTTGTATATTTGTGGAATTTGTAAAAGCAGGTTGCATCACATGTTGGATGTTGGATAAATTATTTTGGACTTGAATTGGACGTTGTTGGCCTAAGACTGGGGAAAATGTTGGCCTGATATTTTGTTGGGTATTTGATGTA
Organism: Automeris io; assembly: GCA_036320925.1. Lineage (NCBI taxonomy): Eukaryota > Metazoa > Arthropoda > Insecta > Lepidoptera > Saturniidae > Automeris > Automeris io. The sequence goes on from JAUDJH010000017.1 coordinate 8,104,265, forward strand.
TTACCATTCATTATTTGCTGCCTTACGTTTGTATTTACAGCCATTTGCGGACGGATACTCATAACTGGCCTTTGCGCTTCAATCGCCTGAGGATGCATTTGATTATTGATGTGACCAAAAGCAATATTTGGTGCAACCTGTCTACTAACCATTTGCTGTTGTATTGGATAATTACTCATTGGGGTTGATCGTTCATTTTGTATATTGATTATGTTGTGAATATTCGGCATACTTTGCACCATATTCGCAGGTACAGCAGCCATTTGCATTGGTCTTTGTTCCTGATGGTTTTGGGTCAATATCTGCTGTTGTATCTGATATGGGTAGTTTTGGATATAAACAGAATTTGGATCTATCTGCTGTTGGTAGTGGGATACCATGTTGTTTGGCATTTGCTGAACGTATATGATTTGGTTTTGCATTCTGTTCTGAACCCATGGCGGCGGGTTTTGCGGGTTTATGAATAACGTTTGATTCGGTTGTATTTGGTCCCCTGTAACGTGAAATAAAACGGAATTAATAACTAAAATATGAAATCCTATTTCTTTTTTACCTAAATCATCTCTCGTCCTCTTATCACTCATTCAAAATTCTTGTTGTCTAAGATCTTGTGAAAGAATCCCTGATGTTTGTATCCGGAGGCTTTAGTCTTACATAATAACTGGTTAGTTTAAAACGAGCAGCATTGTGGTGAGCATTATTTGGATGCCTTGGTTTTTTGACTCTGTGGAAATCCTCATAAAGTGTCAGGGCCGCCGTGAGGTTAGCCACCCTGATGTGTCAGACTAATACACTCCGCTGGTCAGTGACGTCTGACCTTTTGTAGACCTCACGTACTATTATATGGACGGGTGGTGTAAAAGGCCACCCCTTACTCGCCTCAAATCTAATGTCATTAGGACGGTGTATGAGAACACATTACGCATCACTCTCGCCTAGATATGTTGGACGGCGTACTCCCTCAAGTGCTCCGCTCAAGGCGTCATGTCATACGGAAGATTATTAGGATACCTGCCTGGATCAAAATCGTAAAACATAGATGTAAAATTTGTCATAGCTATTCGCCTTTACCTGTCGCGTTTTGGGATCAGCTAGTGTACATCTAACAATCTAAGTACACCAAGAGGCCTACTATTAGTTCACTTTAATTTCTCCTGGATTCTCCCGGATACTGGCTCTTTCTAGGAAGCCCTATTGAGCTCCGTCTTGTGTTCGTCTTTTCTCGTTATTGTCTACCAATGCCAAGTCTTCATACTTTGCTAAGCACGTGCCACACTAAGTTTGCCGATTCGCAGCCTACACTTCACAATCAACCTGTTCCAGAGATCAACGATTATTAGGAATATGGGACCTGCCAGTGGTGATTCTCTACACAATTTCTTCTACAATGAGGATGAGGCCTGAAAAAGGCCAAACGTCGCCAAGTTGCGTGAGGCAAGTGCAAGTGGCCCTGCCTTTCCCTCAGCACTTGGCAAAGAGGATCAGGAGCACTCTAGTGGTTTTAGTTGGTAACAGCCAACATACCAGGGTAGCTGCCCTCACCACTACCCTGACGGTCCATGAAGATTTCCACCGGGTTAAAAAAGCATATGTGTCCAGCCAACTGCTACTGCTTGCTAATCTGGAGAGCTCTCCAGATAGCTCGAAATAGCTATGTCGGTAACTTTGCATGTGTTTTAGATTATTTCAGTTAGTATTTTACCTCCTAGTGTAACCACCAAGTTAGCGCTTTGCCAAATACGATAAGCCATTTTTTCCAATTATTCATCCCATTCTTTCATTACCTACACACTCCAAATATGCCGCGCTATGACTCTAAGAGAGGATGAGGAAACAGTTCCTCACCCGGTTGTACGAGGATCTGAGTATCGTAGACAAGCTTCACTGGGCACAGAACCATTTGCTGCGGCATGGGCTGCTGCTGACTCCTGCACATCAAAATTACTGTTCTTTATCTTAACTCTGTTTTCATACACTCCTAATAATTACGACTAAGTTATTGCCTTTATAAAGGGCATTGGAACCTCTCACCGCTACTAGCCATTGATAAAGTTAAACTGTTCTCAATGATTACTTAGCAGATAAGTATGCATTGCTTCAAGATGTTGGATTTCTTACGGGACCATTCAATTAAATTTGTATCGAAGCAACAAGCTTTTGAAAAGAGTGTCTACCAGTCTTTCTTGCCCATCCTTCTCAGTTGTTCCAGCATTCTGAACCGGCGGTAAATTCATTTTGTTGATGATTTAAAAGCGTTTATATTAGGCCTATTAAAGTGAACATATTTTTAATTTGACTTTTCTAATATTCAAACTTATGCGGTACCCACTGATACTTATTTGATCCTATACTCTAATCGATTTTCACCATTAAAATATACGTAAGGATTTTATTTTATATGTAAAAAAGGCAGACAGGTTGACATCCTACCAGATGTCAACTGGCTCCTCCTAGGGACAACTGCAACACAAGAAGTATCTCCGTTGCGTCCTGACCTAAAAGGGTGTTTTTTACTACCTTTTTATAGAGTCCCATGTCGTAATTCAGAGGAAATGTTGAAAGCTCTTTCTACAACTTAAAGTGTGTGACAAGCAGATTCTAGGTAACTGGTGATGAGCCTTTAAAGTATGGTGAAGAGTTGATAGCCAACCACTCAAAGTAGACCCCAAGAATGATGATTTCAGTAGCAGATCAAACAATTACTCTTATCAGCTAAAATGGATCACCTAGTATTTTTATCATAAATCAACTCACCCCAAGTGCTCCGGCTGGCATAGCGACTGCTGCATCTGTAACAATGATTGAATTAAAATGTTAATTACTAATTAACTAACACTAGAATTTTGATTATACTGACTCGACAAACTACTATACTTTGCACCTGTTGGGAAGTACAGTGTAGTCCAAAAACGAAAACGAGCGCCAAGGGACAAAAATCCGTTTAAAGAAGTCATCGCTATGTCGACCCACATACCATGACGCAGTAGCGTTCATTTTATAAGTCTGAATAATCCTTTAATTTAAACAAAAAGGGGACCCTTTTTTTTTTTTACCCGGTGGAAATCCCTGCGGACCGTCAGGGGAGCGGTTGAGGGCCGCTCCCCCGGTGTATCCGACCTGCCCCGACTAAAACTACCGGGGTGTTCCTTCTCTCGTCTGCCGGATGCTAAGGGCAAAGCCGAGCCATATTCCTCGGCATCCGGCGACGTCCGGGCTTGTTCAGGCCTCTCCTACTTGGCGGGGGACGGTTAAATAGTCACCGCCCCCCGCGTACACCTAACACATTTCGGGGAGAGTGGTGTAGAGAGCCACCCCCCTCTCATCTCTATGAAGTTGTCATCAGAGCGGTGTGCGGGAACACATCGCACACCGCTCACGCCAGGATCTGGGCGACGCACTCCCTCAAAGTGCACCGCCCGGCGTATGTCCGCGTCACGGAGGAAGGCCGTTGGCTTAGGCCCTCCTCCGGCGTCCAGTCCGACCTGGGCGGCGGATTGGGTTGTCGGGGGTGGATATAGCCTCCCGATCCCTCTCCGCCGCCTCCTTCACCTGCATTGTCGTCTCCGTGAAGGAGAGGACCGCCTGCCATGCCCTGTCACTACCGACCATCGCGCGAGCGAGTGCCGGCGGTGACAGTTCACCACCCACCACCCTGAACAAAAAGGGGACCCTTTATATTCATATCTATTCTATTTTCACGCAATCTATCTTGCCTATGAAAGTAATATAATATTTATTATCATTATATAATATTCATATTAATTATGGGAATATGCCTACCCTGTTCAAATATCCTATGTACGTCACTGACATGACGGAAGGTCTCTAGATAAATTGTTATTGTGGTATCCTTGCGCAGCAACGCGAAGTGTCGTAGGTTCGAATCCCAGCACGTAAGTCTGGGTTTTTCCAGATTGAGTACGGATTTGGGCATCACATGTTGAACCCAATTCATAAATCTCGCTGGTTGATGGCCTTATGCGCTCGCCGCCCTTGTTCAAGACAAAACTCCCAGACAAACAGTATTTTATTTCGTCAAACAAAACAAGATAAATAGCAAATATAATAATAATGTATCATGCTATATCCCTTGTTACGACTAGCTTTAATCCTTTGAATCCATTCCCCTCACTAACAATCGATACGTGCAAGCACACGCCGCGCGCATCACTAGCGCCGGCGCATTCTATCAAAAACGTAACAGCAAAAATGTCGGTCGATAAAGCGTGATGTGGTGGAACGCGGTACCGCAAGCCTCATCACCACAAAATCCCAGTAAGTCGTTCTGAGAGTCGAAGCTGCTCACGTCCGTAGGTTTTACCGTAGTTTCCCTACACGTGATTCCTGGGTGGTGCTAAACGAGCAGCAGCGAGGCGGTAGGGCGCCGGTGCCCGTCTGGATCGCGACCACAGCACATGGGTGTATAGCCCGTCATAGTGACCAGTTTCGGCTTGTCGTGTTTCGGGCTCAGCTTGTGTATATCCAGTGGCTCATATACCTAGAGACCTTCAGTCGTGGTATATGTGGGCCGACATGACGATTTTCATCTTTTGATGGTCGCTTTCGTTTTTGGACTATACTGTACTTACCATCAGGTACTTTGTAGTCACTATGTCGAGCCAGTGTAAAAAAAGTACCTTATCCTTAAATTCAAGTCGATCAACATCTTACCTAAAAGAAAGCAATTATAGAAAAAAATATGTTCCATATGGTGACAGACTGAAACTTTTTGAAATGCACACACTGCAAGGTCGTAGGCAGTTTTTCGACATGACATTTATCTATAAACTCTTCCGTTGCCGTGTGGACGATCCGGAACTTCTGGAGCAGTTAAGTATTGCGGTACCTCGCAGGCTGCCTCGGTATCCTGCTCCCATGTTTGCCATTAAACGATATAAGACCAATCTTGGTCACTTTTCTATAGTGCCAAGGCTGTCACGCTTATATAACGAGTGTGTGGCCGGGGATAGGAACATCGATATTTTTGCGGATTCAATGCCGGCCTTCAAGAGGAAAATCAGAGTGAGCAGGTGTGTTGAGCTTGGCATTGTTTTTGGTGTTATATAATTTTTAATTTTAATTTGAGGTATTATTGTTTGCTGTTGTTTTTTTTGTATTCTTTTTGTTTTTTTTTTTGTGTTTTGATTTTAGTTGTCTGTTTTGATATTGTTAGTTAATGCTTTTGGGCCATGCTGTGGCTGTCTATTATTGGTATCCGTTACCGACATTTAGCTTATGTATGTGATTCATATTGTGAATGTGATGTGTAATGGAGCTGTTATCAGCCCATAAATAAATAATAATAATAAATAAATAAAAAAATCTTAGTTCAATTTAATAATATCCCTTTTGGGGTGAGCAGATACATTAGTGGCTATATCCATTTTGCGCTTACATGTCGTGCCCAACGTGACCAGTAGCGCAGCTGGTCCCCGTTCTCACAGCACTAGTACATATGACATTTCTATTAGACAACATGCAGATTCCCTGACAATGTTTTCCATCACCGGTGAGCAGTGACGTGCATAGGATATTTGGACAGGGTAGGCAGAATTTGCGTAATTAATTTGTATACTATATTATGGCAATAACTATTATATTTCTTTCTTAAAAAAGATAGATGACGTGAATATAGAATAAATATGAATATAAATGGTTGCTTTTTTGTTCAACTTTTAGTAATTTGTTCTAGAATTATCTATTGTAAGAGCATGCAATGCTTTTATGCATCTATGGAATGAACGCTATTGCCGGTGAGTATGTAGTGCCTAAATCTGGAGTGAATCTTGAAAACCTAGACGCACGAGTCGGAATTCGAACGTACGACTATTCGCGTTTCAACGCATTGATACGGGTTCTTTATCCAAACCACCACAACGACCACAGTCACATAAATACTTTAACAGGTCTTATGAGCGAATTAACCTATTTTTAACTATGGCTCGACGTTTCCACGAATTTTGGTTTGAAAAGTAAATTATTCGTGAATAAGCTTTTTAAAGTATTTCTAATGATTACAAAATGTGAAAGCTTGATATGTGTAAACAATACATTTTGTATTTTCCATTAGCATGATCTTAACTCCAATGTAAACTAGTCCGGGAGCGCTAATCCGCAATGTGTTAAGATCGACGAAATACACGATTTAGAGGGTAGAAGTACAATCAGACCAAACTAGAGGTGGTTCAGGTGGGTAGGATATTAATGTCAATTGTTTTCTTTACACTAGCTCGGTAAAGTGACTACAGAGCACCTGATGATAAGTACAGTGTAGTCCAAAAACGAAAGCGATTATCAAAAGATGAGGGTCTATTGACAGCCTTCGCCGTCATGTCGGCCCACATATACCACGACTGAAGGGTATAACCTTGTTTCACTCTTTCTTCCATAAAAAAAACCACATGCTGTATCCCGGCAAGGATGAAGAAGTTTCTAGCTCTTTCTTTTGCCGAGTCCTTGAGCTGTGGATGGTATACCGGCGAGCGTGTACCCACATTCTATGATATTGGGTTTGTTAAGCGTAGCGTGAAATATTTGTGCAGGCCGGCATGATCGCTGCGGCTATCGATAGTTTTTGCTTGCTATTTGGTAGTCGTTGTCATTTTTGGACTGCACCATGCTTACCATATCAGCTTGTGCAGTGGCGTGCATTCCATAGAAGCATAAAAATGCAGTATCTTGCAATACTTGGGAATTTGCCACATATATTGCATTAAAATTTGATCCTATTTGGATCCTGAGACCCTTATTCTGATAATTACTAAATTTTATGCTAAATTTTATGATCACTGCGACTATCGGTTGTTTTTCTCTACTGTAAATAGTTTTTTGGACCACACCGTGTTTACCAATAGGCATGATGTTACTATGCCGGGCCAGGGTAAAAAAAATCGGGTCGTTTGGCAGTTTCGTATTTATTCACTATTTTTGTTTGTTTGTTTTTATACATACGTAAGTTCTTGACTTTTTTTAAATTATTGTTTACAGGCGAACCCTTCGCCTCAATCACACCTGGTGGAACGTGAGAATGAGTTCAACAATTGACCGTGTCTGGCCAACAAATGCCTATTCACTCTTCTCTTAAAGGCTTTCAAGTCATGAGATCGTGGTGGTATGCTCGCTAGAAGCAAATTCCACTCCTCAGCTGTTTGCATGATGAATGTAGAAGCAAATCTCTTCGTGGGGTTATAAAGAACGTTCACCACATACGGGTGGTATCCGACACGGCATCTATTTAATTCTCGGTCAACGGAAAACACCTGTCGGATTAAATTCTCTTGCAAAAACATAAATTTTGAGTCATAAACAATCGTAACTTCTAACTACATTGTCTCAAAATTATAATTTCTTCAGAGCTACAATGGATTGCATACCTGCAGTGACGTGCATAGAATATTTGGACAGGGTAGGCAGAATTCGCGAAATTAATTTGAATATTATATTATGATAGTAAATACTATATTGCTTTCATAGGAAAGATAGACGGCGTGAATGTAAAATAGATATCAATATTAATTGTTTCTTTTTTTTGTTTAACTTTAAGCAATTTATTCCAGACTTATTTATCGTAAGGGCATGCAATGCTTGCATGCATCTATGGAATGAACCCTACTGCATACCTGAGTATAAAATATTTAAAAAATCATCACACTATATCCCTTACTGGGTTAGTAGAGATACATTAGTGGTTGTATCCACTTTGCGCTTATATGTCATGCCCAATGTAACCAGTAGCGCAGTTGATCGCCGTTCTCACAGCACTAGTACACATGACATTTCTATTGGACGCCAGGCGGGCTTCCTCACGATGTTTTCCTTCGTCGGTGAACATGTGGTGCTTAAATATGTACGTAATCTAAAAAAAACCCGGAGGTACGTACTGTAGTGATTGTGTGTAAGGAATTCATAAAATAAGGTTACATATCTATGACGTAATATTTTGTGAGAAAAAATTGGAAAAGGAGGAAGTTCGTTTGAATTTAAAAATGAAAAGGGATTTTAGATGACTCTAGGGATTGTATCTTGAGTTTTTGAAAAGAAATGTTGTATTTAAATTAATATCGAGAGGTGAAAACTATTTGGTTTAAACCAAATAGCATTTCACCCCTCAATATAATAATAAAGTAGAAAAATTATGTAAATGTTAGAATAATAATACAAAATATATATTCGAAAATGATAATGAGCATTTAAATTATGTGAGGAAGTGCCACCACTGTACATCTTCCACTACAAGTTCATCACAGTACTGAGATTTGAACCTACGACCATACACGTCGCCGCGCATGAAAACCGGTCCCTTATCCACCAAGCCAGCACAATTTGTCCTGAACATTTGATATTAATTGCAACTTCTACGCGTTCTTGAGGAAAAGCATCTTGATATACAGACAGACGATCAGTAGCGTGCATACCATAGAAGCATAAAAAGCATTATCATGTAATACTTAGATATTTAATAAACTTTAAATTTGGCTTTTGAAATTAATCAAATAATTGCCAGTGGTTTTAAAAACAAGCACTATTCAGGGCACAATAATTTGCTAACTAATAAGGTAGTCGAACAAATGCTTGAACTGAGTCGTGACCAGAGTACACAAGTGTAAAAACCGTCATAGCGACTCGCCTCGCCCGTCGCATTTCGGAATCAACTTGGTATCCAGTTATTCGTATACCTTGAAATCTTTCGTCGTGGTATATGTGTGCTGGCTTAATAATGGCGACTGTCAACGGATTTTCATCCTTTGACGGTCGCATTCGTTTTTGGACTACACTGTACTTACCATCAGGTGCATTGTAGTCACAATTTCGAGCCAGTATAAAAAAAAACTAATAAAAATTTAAATAACTATATTCCCTAATAAATTCTAAAGAAAAGTTTATAAGAAAATGAGAATTGATCCGTAAAAAGTGTGGACACCGCAGCGCGTGTGGCGCACGATTGCTTTGTAAGTACATAATAAAGCTCCTTTTAAAGCTTTTTTCATTTTACTTCAAGTTTACATACTTAAAAAAAAAATTAAAACCTTCCCATTGAAGAAGCAGCATACTGTGTAACAATTGGAAACCTCTTTCATTTACTTATTTAAATTTGTTTTTTTATTCTATATGTATTTATTTTTGTATGTATTTGTATATGGTATGTGTGTTTATGTGTATTTATGTACATATCTATGACACTTTGTAATAGTCTCTAGAGCTGTGGTTATACTCTATTATTACCTCCATCGCTGTGTTCGGACGTTGACACAACAAATGGATGTTCGTTGAAAATCAGCGCTGGTTGCCTCAGCTGGTTACTTAGCATTTGCTGAGCTGACTACCCTTTGTGGCATCACAGCACAGGGTATGTGCTTTTGTTGTTTTCTATTTCATTAATCTTTCTTTCTGTGTTGTATGTTGTTTTGTATGCCAAATAAATGTTTTGTTTTCTTTTACGCAATTTTAGGTAATCAGGTACTCGTTTTCCTGTTGCACTTTATCCTGGCTTATGACAGGCAAAATGCCTGCTTAATAATTAATTATTATTCATTTACTAGCTGTCCCGGCAGACCTTGTTCTGCCCTATTTCTCTAAAACAAAGTCACATTGCTTTTTTAATGTTAATAGCTTCCCCGTCAGATTTTTTAGAAATTGTTTGAAGGAACCTGGCCTTAATGCTATATGTATAAAAATTGACAAATATTGACATTAATATTTATACGTCACTCAATAATTGTTTTGCCTTCCCGGAACCCGTCCACTAACATTTAAACTTTATGGTATGGTGTTAAAGTTCAAATTGACTTATAACAAATATTTTGTATGAGAATATAGAAAAGTGGTGTTTTTAGACTTTTTCAGACATTTTTTTTAATTTTTCTCTCCGTAATAACCATCCCCAGACTTCAACAAACACAACAAAATAGAAATCAGCCAAATCGGTTCAGCCGTTCTCGAGTTTCGCGCTTATCAAGACATTTTGCGATTCATTTTTATATTATAGATTTATATGTGTAATTGTCTCTAAATATTTTGACTATAATTTACTTTGTTTTAATGGAAATATTAAAATGCCAGTATTTTTACATATTTGTTATTAGAATCGAATGCTGGATATCCTCCCTGAATATCTCCCTCGTCTATAAAAGCAACTTGATTTTTTTTTTTAACGGACTTTCTACTGATAACCGGGACAGGCGTATACAGCTCAACCGGGCCTAGGGGGCGAGCACAGAAGGTGCTCAGCCAGCAAGTTTATGGGTTGGGTGGCAATGCAAGCGCCCCCCGGGGGGACGAACCTCGACTTGGGCCGCCAGACAAAAATACGAAACCTACAGGTGATCTACTAGCGTTTCGGAAGCGACTACCTTGAGAAGAAACGCCGAAAGAAACTCCAGGCTGTGTCGGAGTGGAAACTAATTTGTATATACCAAGGTAATGCTTTTTATACTTCGACAGGATGCACGCCACTGCGAACGACGAAATTATCCTAAAAGGGTTCAGTATTTTACTTTGAAATACGTAAGTTTCATTATATTCATAGTTTGAAACTTCATGACCAATAATAATGTTTTTTTTTTTCAACAAAACAACTATACCCTACGTATTAAATTTTTAATTTCTGCTTATTATCAGCCATCAGAATGTTAGCCAATATGGCAAAAAATGCAATTACCAGAACAGAACCCCATACGTCTCACTCACAATTCTACCCTCATAAATCATTTCAATAAGAATTCATGGGGATTCAATGTATCTTTTATTTAAAAAGTGAAACATTTGCAAAAACTTAAACCTTAATACAATAATATTAAAGCTTATATTCAAGTAAAGATTTTTTCTATTCCTTTCAAACAAACACATGCGGTCTTATTGTTATACTTTGAACTTTATGTATATTTAAATAGGGCCCTAAGATAAGTAAATTTGTTATTGTCAAAATAATAATGCCTTTTGTTAGGAGAAAGGTAGACATTTTTTGTTCGTGCGTTAGTGATGGTACTTTAAATAACAATATCGATAATTAAAATCTAAAATCTATATTTTAAAATAAATTATCGTAGCAAAACATTGATCTCCTATGACAGGTCGTCGAGTCTATGTTCAAAAATATCAACTCTATATAAATTCGAAACAAAACACAAAAACAATAACAATAAATACTAACATATTATCACGCTATACCCATTTCGGGTTGAGCAGAGATACATTAATGGCTGTATCCTCTATGCACTGACATGTCGTGCATACCGTGACCATTAACGCAGCTTAACGCTGCTCTCACAGCACACATGACATTTCTATTAGATGCCACGTGGGTTTCCTTACGATTTTTTCATATACCGGTGAGCATGTGGTACCCAAACCCATTCAGGAAAAACCCGTATGTAAGTGCCAGCATTTAAAACTACGATTATTCGCATTGTCGCGTAGGAATACCAGGCCATTATCCATAAGGTCACTACGGCCACAAAAAAGATTATAAGCAATATTGAGCAGTAGTAGTATTGAAATACAGTTAAAATTATGAATAGTTTAAGAAAATGTTTTTTTTTATGTTAATGGTGCAGGCATGACCGGCTTTTGAAAGCATCACGTCGCAACGCATGTGTACATATGACAGAAAGAAAAATAAAAGATGATACAATAATAAAATCGTTATATCTCTGCTAGCCGTGGTGGCTGCCGGCAGAATAGAATAGCACCCCCCTCTTCTTGCCGAGGTGTCGTAAAAGGCGACTAAGGTATCTCTTGAACACCGCAATTCTACCAGGTGTTTAGAGAAGGGAAAACTCGACCAAACCTGCATCCCGCTCCCTCCCGATCGTACTGGTTCTCCATTCCATCGGGCCTGAGAGAGCTCGGACGAGAGAGTGCTTTTCTCGCAGCGCGTCCAGTTATGCACTTAAATATCTCCTGCGCAATTGACTGTTTCCGAAAACTGGACCTCGAATTTCTTAACCAGTGTTGAAACAGTCGCCGTGGCCGAAACCGGCTAGGACATCATCATCATCATATCTCTGCTATATTGATGAATAATGGCACCTCGAAAAAAAATATTATGTTCCTAAGCAAGAGAGACTATCCAAGCCTAAAGAAGAAAGCAGAGACTGCTTACATTTTATATTTTAGTATTGTTATATTATGTTTCATGAAGAAGTTTCACTTCTGTAACTATTATAACTGAGTTGTTCGGTAATTTTACTATCAGTTTTTGAACTCCCGTGCAAAGTAATAGTAATGCAAAGTAATAGACTGTTTGCATCCATTGCTAAGCATAAGCTTCTGTTTCAATATTTCTTTTAAACAAGATAGCAAGCTATATATGGTAGGTAGTAGCTAATATTGCCTATAACGGAATGAAACGCCAGAAATTCTATCATCAAATCAAACAGACTTTGAAAAAATGAAAACGGAACTGGATATACACAAACTGATATCGTAACGTGACTGGTGGAGTCGAATCATTAGAACGATGTTTGCACCTAGCGATAGCCTTCCCGCGATCTTCCTGTTATGCTGAAGAAACATCAGTGTAGCAGTAGTGCGTCTATTGCCCAACTGGATCGCAACCACAGTATAATTCATCACAAAGTTCGTTATAGTGACTTGACATGGCCTATCGCGCTTAAGGATTACCACTGTTTGTCCATTTCCTTTTATTTCCTCTTCTTGTAGGGTAGTTTGATACTTATGATATTGCACTAGGCCATAAGTAGCAATAGCCACTTTCCATTGATTAGGCTGACAGCTTGGCTACTCTTTTTTGATAAAAAATAATTTAAGGGGCTTATGCGTGAATTAACTTACTTAATAACTTATCAGGTCGAAAGGCCAAGCCATAATTAAAAGTAAGTTAATTCACGCACAAGTCCCTTTTAAGTATTTATAATGAGTAGAAACAGCTAAAGTTTAACATGTGTTAAAAATATTGACTTCACAAATATAGGCTACATGCTAAAATGAAATAAATTCGTTTTAAACATTTACTACATGCTTCCAATATTTAAATTTACTCTGCATAGGGCATTGCGTAATGACAAAATATTTATTACTTCGTCGTACAACTTTTCACAAAAACATCGATAAATAAAAAACAATAGATACAATTCGATAAGAAAAATACATCACTAGAACAAATACGGGAAACCGCGGGGTTCTTTGCGTCTCTAAAAATAAAACCCCATAAGTGCGAGCGAGAGGGCTATACACCGTCAGCCATGTTGTAAGGCAGAGATAGAAGACAAACCCAAAATCCATACGAGAAATGTAGTCCCTAACTCACTGGAATAGGTAGCACGAATCAAAATGTAAAGACAATTTGTACATGATACAGCAATATTGATATATGTACGACTTATATGCTGTCAAGAAACATAGTACGTACATAAATTAACATAAGTTACAATATACCGTTATACAAAAATGAAAATTTTATCAAAAATTGCAATTTTATACACAAATCGTAACATCTTTCGTGTCAAACGAAGTCTCTTTTCAAATAATGCCGTGACGTCACGAAACACACAAAGATATTTCAGTAATACGATACTCAGAACGTACATTTAATCGATTATTAACGATATCCACTCGTTAAAGGGTTTAAATTACAATAAAACATAAGCATAATCTAAAAAAACAGATCAAAAGTCATACCTCTATAGTGCCCAAGTATTGTTGTCTTCTAAAACGTCAAAAAACTATGGAAAACCGATCAAAACGTCACGAGTCGAGTCACTTCGGACATCTTTCGATCCGAAATGGCTACACGAATGATATAAAAGATTTAACAGTAGAACGGCTGGCTGTTACCACGGGAATGGTTTCGATAATAACTAACGCTTCTCAGCCAGAAGTCGCATACAAATGGCTGCAACAAAACGTATCGATTTTAGTGAAACTGAGTTATTTTGGTAGCGGCAAGGCCTAACCAATAATATCCAAGTCGGTAACAACGCTTCGCATTGGACGGGACGTGTTTCGAAATTCAAACACGTTCTGTGACCCCAATTCCTTGTATTAAGTCTTACGCATGTTATAAACATATAGTTGTCTCTTTCTAACATGCTGACAAATTGCAATTATTAGAGTGAGAGCGACGTATAATTCTTACATATTTAAACATGGAGAATAAACAGGAAACGTGTTTATTAAAAACTGTTTATAAAGTTTATAACTTTATACCAATACCATAAGGATGAAACTTGTCTGTGGTGTGTAAAACGGTCAAATAATAATGTCAAGTGATTAGTATGGCCGATGCTACATACAAAAACACCATTTAATTTTGGCCTATTCGTGGAGCGGAATAATTTATTTAATTTGTTTATTGGGTTATAAACAGCTATGTGGGATTGTATAAATAATTGTTTGGTGATATAACACAGTTTTTATTGAACATATCATGTTTTTTTTCAATCATTACATCTTATTATAAGATATAAAAGGTACTCAATTGGCAGGTAGACTATATGTACCCACGGAATTAAGGATAATTTAATAAAAATTACGCGGTAAAAAAACACGCAACGTATTTTCTGTTTTCGAAAGTTTATTCATGCTAAGTCACTTGTCACACACACATAAACCTATTTCCTTAAATGCGTGAATTGGCTGTTGTTTCATATTTCTTTTTTTATTATCTTTAAATATTACGATTGTGTAATTGCCACATTTGTAAGACTGAACTCTATGTAATACATTTGTAAGTGCTGTTCGATGATAGAGAATAAATAAACACATTTCATTCGTGTTTTTTTTTATTCCTAATCTTTTGTTTTTCACCATCATTTTGGAAAATTGTATCAAGATTTGTTTTAATTATGTTTTTGTATTTAAAAATACTAAATAACAGTATTTAGATGTTTGTCATGATAAAAAAATGAAGGGTAAACACAGGTGAAATGTATTATATCACTAGTTGAATCGGATCAAAGTAAGAATTTCGAAAAAAAATCATGATCTCTGCGATCAGGGATGGGATTCTTCTTTACTGTTTATAGTCTTTGTTGTTATCCTCATCACCATCAAGGTTAGTATGGTTACTGTGGCGAGTAAGGATAAAAAGAATGAAATATCTTAATAATTGCACCTGATGGCCTGATAGCAGTAGCGTTCATTCCATAGATGCATGAAAGCAATGCTTGCCCTTACAATAAATAAACCCGAAATAAATAACTTAAAGATGAAGAAATATCTACTTAAATACATCCATACGTATTCTATTTTTACTCCATGTTTCTTTCGTATAACAACTATATAATATTTACTATAATAAAATAATATTTAAATTAATAACGCGAACACTGCCTACCTTGTTCAAATACCCTATGCACGTCACTGCATGATAGCATAGTTTACAATAGCCATAACTACATCACTGAAGGCCCTGTGTTTTGAATCCTGTTAACAGCACTGCATTGTGATGAGCAGAACAGCATGATACCACCGTCTGTATCCGGGCGAGTGTTCTGAAGAGCTGCTTAATCTTGTTCCCCCCTCTCCCATCCTAAGTAGAACCACGCGCGCTGGTCTACGGAGTCACAGCTTTTCAGTAACTTGCAACATGACTAGGACTAAGAAGTTCTCTAACTCTAACTTTTGCCGAGTTTTTGGGCTGTCAAATGGTCTTCCGGCGAGCGTGTTTCCATCGTCCTAACTAACATATTATACACACACACATAAACACACATACACATGTTATACATATACATCATATTATACACACATATTATAGATATTGGGTCTTTTAAGAGAAGCGTGAAGAGATATTTGTGCAGGCTGGCATGATCGCTACGGCTATCGATGGTTTTTTTGCTGTTAGTAGTCGTTGTAGTTTTTTGCACCATGCTTTCCATCAGGTATGGTGTTGTCACTGCACAGTGCCAGTGTAAAAAAAATAGTTCGATACGATGGGTACTTGTAAACATAGATGGGCAAAATGTAATTAGATTAATAATAATGATTAACGATTACATTTTACGTTTTTTATCATTAATATGACTACATTTTGTTCATTTATGTTTTAAACACTACAAAATCCCAGTATACACATTTATCATTTCTTAATGCTTTAAATGGATTTAATCATGATTACAGAGCAAGAAAATTAAAATTACGACTACATTTTATAATCGTTCATCATTAATCAGATTATATTTTGCCCATCTCTGCTTGTAAATAAATATGGATGTCTTTGTTTAGCACCCATAGTTCCAGGGCAAACTTAGATTGGGACAGGTCAATGTATATATAGGTACCTCGTTTTCAATAAATATTATATTATTATGTTCATAGAAAACAATATATTATTATCTTCATGTATAAATTCGTCGCCCTCTTCGCACGTCTCTTACCTAAATTAGAATTTTGTTTTTCACTTTTACTTTCGTAATGTGAGAAATCGCAAGCTACATGGAATTGATTCCGAATTAATTTGCACCTGCTATTTAAAAAAAAAACAATTAGAAACTACTCGTAATTTCAGACTTATTTGTATTGGATAATAAAATTTGCTTGAATTTTTATATTTATTAGTTTATGTTATAAGTAAATATTTTAAATTAAATATGACGGATATACCAACAAGATATTACTAAAAACGAAGTGTGAAGACATATTTTTGAAGTCCGGAATGATGACTGTAACTATCGATTGTTTTTTGATAGTGCTGATAGTTGTGGTCTTCTTTTTGACTATACCATCAGCTATGATGTGGTCGCTATACTAAGTTAGAATAAAATAACCTTAGAAATGGGGTGAAGAGGTTTACCTCTTTAGGGACAAATGGGATCATTGTCTTTAATGTATGTTATATACTTTTAATGTTATTTGAGAGAGTCTGAACTGAAGTCTCCTATTCTCTTAAGGTATATCTGGCTGATGTGTTGCTATAACGTATTATAATTCTCACAAGACATTTAATTAAATTCAGTTTGTGTCTAATGAACAATCTTATAAAGAGAGCGACTACCTGAGTTTTCCGTCGGCTCCTCTTGGTAGATCCTGCTTCTTGAAGTGCTTGTAGATTCATTTTATAGAAGATTTTAAACTGCTTGTAATAGGTCCATTTAAATATTCCTATGTTGAGTTTGAGTTTGATACAAAAATTATCAAGTTAATGGTACCTAGAAAATACAAACAGAGCTGTAGAAAAACTCCAATTTTAACAATTTTTTACACGTGACGCAGTTGAGTAAATTCATCTAAAGCTAAAATTAAACATAGAGAAAGACAATAATAGTAGGATTTAATCAGCCTGCTATGGAACGTGCTATGCTTGGTGATTCCCTGTAGGATCGAATCGGAAATAACGTGATTCGTCAAAGTATTGAAATTGTTGACATAATTCCGAAGATTGGTAGACTGAAGTAGAAGTAAGTTGTTTATATTAGGTCCTTACATATGAAATTGGCGTTTTTCGTACTGGCCACTTTAATCACAAATTTCTCCTCTTTGGTAAGGAATTCCAAATTCAAATTTGTACAGCTATAGACTCATGTATTTGTGCTTCGATGATCGTCATTCATTTGTTTTTTTCTTCTGTTTTTTTCTGTTTGTGTCACTCATTTTACAAAATGGAAAACTTAAAATATCGCATTATTTACGAGTACGAGTTCCGCCGTGGCACTAGTGCTGCGGAAACAACTCGAAGGGTGAATGATGTGTATGGCGGTCGTGTTGCAAAAGAAAACACAGTTCGTTTTTGGTTCCAACGTTTTCGTTCTGGAAATTTCGACCTACAGAACAAGCCCCGTGGACGGCCTGAGACTCAAGTTGATAATGAAGAGTTGAAGGCTATTGTGGAAGCGGATCCATCGCAAACCACGTCCGAGTTAGCTGCAGGCTGCGATGTTAGTGATAAAACTGTTTTAATTCACTTGAAGCAAATTGGGAAGATTAAAAAGCTTGAAAGGTGGGTACCTCACGAATTGACTGAAGCAAACCGGCAAACGCGCGTCGACTGCTGCGTTACATTACTAAACCGGCACAATAATGAAGGTATTTTAAACCGAATCATTACCTGTGATGAAAAATGGGTTCATTACGATAATCGGAAGCGCTCAGCGCAATGGTTGGATCCTGGCCAGCCAGCCAAATCCTGCCCCAAGCGAAAATTAACCCCAAAAAAGTTACTTGTAAGCGTTTGGTGGACTAGTGCCGGTATTGTTCATTACAGTTTTCTCAAATCTGGCCAGACTATTACAGCTGATGTCTATTGTCAGCAATTGCAAACCATGATGGAAAAGCTAGCGGCTAAACAACCTAGGCTGGTCAATCGCTCCACGCCACTGCTGCTTCACGACAACGCTAGACCACACACTGCGCAACAGACGGCTACTAAATTAGAAGAGCTTCAATTGGAAAGTCTAAGACATCCTCCGTACTCCCCGGACCTTGCTCCAACAGATTACCATTTTTTTCGAAATTTGGATAACTTCTTGCAAGGGAAAAAATTCAACTCCGATGGGGCAGTCCAAATCGCCTTCAAAGATTTTATTGATTCCCGTCCGACTGGTTTTTTTAGTAAAGGGATCAATGAACTACCTATGAGATGGCAAAAGTGCATAGAAAATAATGGTTCATACTTTGATTAATTAAATATATTATATTAAAAAATATTCGACTTTTTGTTCCTCCCATACAAAACCCCAATTTCATATGTAAGGACCTAATATTTCTGAAGAAACGATAACTGTTGTGCTAGGCATATCCTTGGCTAGGGCAGGAGCTCCAAGTAATCGGTAAGTCATATTCGAAATGTTGACGAAGCATCTAGACGTGCCCAAATTCACTGTATTGAGGGAGGTGGCAACTAATTCTGAGTTTATGTTTAGCGGGCTAAATGCAACAGAGCTGTCAAGGATTGACCATGTCGCAGTAAATATTGTTTAGAACATTCTACGCAGAAAAAGAGCGGCGATTTATGCCCTGTAATATTGAAATTGGTACTATGTCATAAATGATTGGATTGCTGAGGAAGTCTTTCACAATAAAAATAAAAACATAATTGATTGTTAAGATTTCTTTACAGTCTAAACACACTGTTTACAGTTTTTGTGATATGGTTTAGTTTATAGGGATGAGGTATAATATATTTTTTCATCCCAAATTATCTACAATAAATTAGATCCATTTCTAGTTGCCATTCCATGAATAAAAGTTGCGTTTTTACTATGACCTCATAGAAAAAATATTTCGATTTACCACGGTCTACTTTACAGCACCTTTTCATTGAAAATGTAATTAATGCAAAAGTATTTGTTAAGGCGCCGATTGCGTTGACTTGGAACTTCATTAACAAAACTTAGCTTATACTCCAAAGGCGCTTTTAGTAATTAGGTTTTTATCAAAGTAAAATTTATTTTCTAGGCAAAGTGTAAACAAAGTTAAAGGAGTGCCTGAAAAGCACAGTATTAGTTCAGAATTGTTCTAAGTGCGCTATTAGCCTACTCCTCGGTTAGAATTATGCAATCAAGAAATGATTAAATTAGTATTTGACTTTACCTCTGGCACGTACTACTGGGTTTTTCCAGTCCAAATACGGGTTTAGGAACCGGTAAAGGAAAACATAGTAAAAAAACACGCATGGTATTTTAAAAAAATGTCATGTCTAATGTCATGTCTAATCTAATGCCTTCATTACACCCATCAGCTGCGCTACCGGTCATGTTGGGACCGATATCCAAACGCAAAGTGAATACAACCACTAATTATCTCTGCTCACCCCGTATAGTGTTGCAATATATTGTTATAATAATATATTGTTACTAATGAAACTAATATTTAACATTTTCAAAATTCTGTAAAGATAGCTTTAAAGTAACGAAACCTATAAGAGAAATATAATTTATCAATGTACCTAATTTTGTTAGGTATAGATATAATAAAGCAAACAAATAAATAAAAAGTAGTAAAAGCAGGAGCAAATTCATTAAGGAGTATAAAAATGGTATGGATTCTTGAAGCAAATTTCTTTAGAATAGTCTTTATTTAAAAGGAAACAATGATATTAAAAAATAATAAGCACATAGATATATACGCTGGGCCAGATTTGGAAGTCTGGAGGTCATGAAGCAACAAAGGATGGGAGGCCCCTAATTATAAGTTATTTTCCAAATACATAAATAGCACATTAAAAAATAAGTATTACTACTGAAATGCTCGATGAAATAAAAAATTGAAAGTAAATAGAAATTCGCAATCAGGGGTTTTTGATATAAGTGCAAAGTTTCTTAATAAAAATGCAAAAAAAAAATGTTTGGGAGGAAAAACGTAAAAGTTGCTGACCTATCAAAATTAGGATATATTTTTTTAGCATTTTTGTGGGGGCATTTCTCCCGTGGAGTTCCCGGGGCAGTAGCCCCGCCTGCTTCCCTCTAAATCTGGGCCTGTATATACATACTGTATGTGTCCCAACCTGGCTTAAGCTTGCAAGAGAAATGAGAATGTTATAAAATACTGTTTCACTTTTAGCGCGCTTAAGCTGCACACAAGCTTTTTAAATAAAAATAAATGTACAGTAATAAATTATATAGGTCAATAACTTTTGTGGTTAGTTATACTTTGAATAGTGTCTTTTACAACTAATTTTGTCTTGTCAAGTAGTTAGCAAATTAAAACGAGATTTTATAATTACAGATAAATATTTTTTCCTCATATTCAGGCAAATGTCAGAGCGTTAGCAACACAATCGCTAGAAATTAATAACCTATTTATTCCATAATTGACGTTTGTTATTATAGCTTCACATTACATCCCTTTTCACACACATATATCTGAGAGAGAAATATGTAACTATGGGTATATGATTTAAAGATATTAACTTTGAGCGATTGTAATAGGGATGGCCATTAATATATCCATAAGACAATTTATAAAGTAAATACTGGACAGCTGTGGAAAAACTTAAATAAAATTTGGTCTAATTTGAACTCTTATATCTACTGCTATATTGGTAAACACCAGATTTGAATTTGATTTTATTATGCGTCCAAGTATAACAAGATAATGCTTTTTATGCTTTATATGGGATGCATGCTATTGCCAGTTTCCATGTGCGTTAACGCGAAAAGTTGTATGTTCGAACCCTGGTACACACGTCTGGGTTATTTTAGATTACGTATGTATTTAGACACCACATGCCCTCCAGTGAAGGAAAGCATAGAGAGGAAACCCGCAAGGCCTCTAATACAAATATCATGTGTCAGTGACGTGCATAGGGTATTTAGACAGGGTAGGCAGAATTCGCGAAATTACTTTGAATATTATATTATGACAGTAAATATAATATTACATTGTTTTCATAGGAAACATATATGGCGTGAATATGAAATAGATATAAATATAAATTGTTCCTTTTTTTGTTTAACTTTAAGGAGTTTATTCTTGACTTTTTTATTATAAGGGCATGCAATGCTTGCATGCATCTATGGAATGAACGCTTCTGTCATATGTACTAGTGTTATGAGAACAGTGATCAGCTGCGCTACTGGTCACGTTGAGCACGACAGAAGTGCAAAGTGGATTCAGCCACTAATGTATCTCTGCTCGCCCCGTTAGTGATATACGGTGACTATTTATTATTATTATTAAGTCACTGTCAGGTTGCTAACTTTAAATAAGCTTGTAATCACCGCTTTACAGTAACTCACATCCCAGTTAGGACTAGGCTTGTCGAATAAATATCGATACAACGTTATATTGATATTTTCAATTCAATATATCGATATTTTTGGCGATATATTTTGTAAAGATATATCGAAAATTGTATCGAAAACGATACTTTTTTAATTCTTATGGCAGTGAAGTCGCTGAAATCTGAAACTGTAGAAGATAGGACCAAACGAAAGAAACGAAAAGAAAAAGAACTATACTGTCTATGACTGTTGAGTATTATGTTTTGTTACGTTGCTACGTTGTTACGTTATGTTATATATCGATATTTTTTCCATTTTCGACATTCCTAGTTAGGACTAAGAAGTTCTCTAATTTTTACTGCACTCGAATTCTTGAGCTGTAGAATGGTCTTCCGGCGAGCGTGATCCCACTGTTCTATAATATCGGGCCTTTTAAACGAACGTGAAGAGATTTTTTTTATTACTGATAGGTTCGCGCTTAACCTCTATCTCACCTGCTGGAAAGTGATGTTGAGGCCGACGATGGAGCGCGCTCACCCAGCAAATACCGATTCACTCGTTGTTTGAAGATTCCCATGTCTTAAGATGTTGGAAAAACAGACGCAGGAAGTGAGTTCCACTCCTTAGCGGGTCGCACCAAAAAGGAGGAGGCGAATCATATCGTGCGAGCAGCTGGAATGTCAACCACATAAGGGTGCATAGCCGCACGACGTCTTGTCAATTTATGGTAGAAAGGGGAGAGTAGAACTAATTCATACAACTCAGCCGCACACTCTCCAGAGTATCTATAGTTTATAGAAAACCGAAAGGCAAGCCACTCTACTGTTCCAAACTAACTAGTTTACGCGACATAAGAGCCTCATTTGTAAGGAAATGTAGTTAGTCAAATCTTGAAAGAGAGACTTTGGTTTTTTAAAAATACACAATTTATTATTAAAAGATTATAATGGCCGATTTTTAGGCAGTACAACTTAAAATTAATTTAATTTTAATTTGAGCCGATATGGAGGCTCCTATTCTAATGGCTACTCCCGATAGAATTCGTCAGCGTGGAGCGCCGCGCTCTTACTTATAGGTTGGCCTTTTGTAAACAGGAACTTACTCAGCCCTCTTCATATCTGCTGAATAAGCCCCTGCCTCAGTCCAATATGCCTGGGCGAGGGGGATGTATAACTAGTTACTTACAATATTATTCGTTACAAGAAGTTACGAGTACAAATTATTGTATTCTGAAATATCTCCCTCCTCTATAAAATAATTTGGCATATCATAATAGAATTCGCTCTCCATTATTCCTAAGTTTTTGTTAGGTTAACTAATTAAACTATGATTTTTTTAAATGAAAGTGAAATATAATTTCATACTAGACTCGCTTAATATCGGCAAGCTGAAATGGCATTAGGCTGGTCACAGACGCTTTAAAATCAATGATCGGATTGACGTCTAAGCTTTGAAGGCGAGTGATTGTGTCCTGTGTATCATTCTTCGAAGAGTTGTAAAGTTGCCGTTGTTGTGGCCTCCTGGAAGTACTGTGGAGGAGACTCATCAGGTCTAGAGTCTTTGAATTTGAAAACAAACGGCGCACAGTGGTTCAAAGCGGTCTAATTCATGGCCAAAACTAGAAAAGTGAGAATAATAATTTCAAAATTTCCAATTTTAGGTTTTTGGGGTCACTAATTACGAATTTGATATCAAAATTATGAAATTCAAAATGGCGGACATTTTGGAGAAATAATAACTTCATAGACCCGAAAATTTGCACCATTAGGTTTTCGAGATCGCTGATTACGAATTTGATGTTAGATTCATGACATTTGGAATTCCAAAATGAAATGCTCACATGCCCTCAATGCTCAAGAGTCTTCTTAAAGAAGATAGGGTATGTGAGGCACCTAAGAGCACATGATCGGAGAAATCGGAGTTGATACAGTCGCTGTGGCCGAAGCCGGCTAGGACATCATCATCATTGTTCTTTAGATCGGCGTTTGGTCTGGACAGCAACAAGATGGCTAGATCGCTAAGTGCTGTGGGGAATTTCTTTTTTTTTTTATATCTTATTAATTTGTATTATGTCGACATTTTTATCGATAATGGCTGCTGCTAATTATGTTTCCTTTCTTCCTAAAGGTACCATTCAGATTATGGCAGCCACTGTTCAGCAGGGGCGGCTGCCAGGTTCCCAGAATCTGATTCGCGCCTTAAGAACTGTTACAGAGTTTATCTACTGCATCTGATCCTTTTCTTTTTTTGTTAACCCGGTGGAAATCCCTTCGGACCGTCAGGGGAGTGGTGAGGGTCACTCCCCTGGTGCGTCAGACTTGCAGCGACTAAAACCACCGGGATGCCAGCACAGCCTACTCTTCGCCTTCACCGGGCCTGAGGATTCAGATACTTCCGAGAACCCGGCGAGCGATTGGCCTTAGACTTCATCTTAACAATAACTATCCTAACAACAATAATATATCGTTACGCTATATCTCTTATGGGGTTAGCAGAAATACACTAGTAGCTGTATCCACTTTGCGCTTATATGCCGTGCGCAACGAGACCAGTAGCGCAGCTGATCGCCGTCCTCACAGCACTAGTACACATGTCATTTCTATTAGACCCCCCTCTTCTTGCTGAGGTGTCGTAAAAGGCGACTAAGGTATCTCATTAACACTGCAATTCAACCAGGTGTTCAGAGAAGGGAAACTCGACCAAACCTGCATCCCGCTCCCTCCCGATCGTACTGGTTCTCCATTCCATCGGGCCTGAGGGAGCTCGGACGAGAGAGTGCTTTTCTGGCAGCGCGTCCAGCTATGCACTTAAATATATCCTGCGCAATTGACTGTTTCCGTAAACTGGACCTCGATTTTCTTAATCGGTGTTGAAACAGTCGCCGTGGCCGAATTCGGCTAGGACATCATCATTAGACGCCAGGCGGGTTTCCTCACGATGTTTTCCTTCATCGGTGAGCATGTGGAGCCTAATTCCGTACGTAATTTGGAAAACACAAGCACGTTTCGGATAACGAACTAACAACTATTCGCATTGCCGCGCCGTTCGGAGACCATCACATTTT
Source organism: Automeris io (assembly GCA_036320925.1). NCBI lineage: Eukaryota > Metazoa > Arthropoda > Insecta > Lepidoptera > Saturniidae > Automeris > Automeris io. Next base: position 8,128,949 of record JAUDJH010000017.1, read on the forward strand.
TTTTAAGCCCGTGGGTAAGTCCTGCATAGGAAAGGGATGTAGCGTAACAATATATTAAATTTACTTTTCAAATAAATTAACGGTATTATATTATTATCTTCGATTTATCACAAAGTACTTTGTTCTTCACCTCAAATGCGTTTAGAGTGTTTTAACGAAAAATATTCGACATAGTATTGTGTAATATGTTATCCTATATAAATTGGTAAAAGATATTGTATAGTGCAAATATTTGTAATATTTAATATATACAGGGATACAGGTAACTCAATAGGTAATTCAATCTTTTTTTCCCCATACAAAAAAATAAATAAATCAAATTTGCAGTTCTGATCTTCTTAACACTCTGAAAGGCGGCGCGATGCAACTGGGGCAGACGACTTCGCAGCTTCAGCTGACTGAACTTTAAACATAGAGCTAACGATTGTAGAAATCCCTACTAAAACTAAAAAATATATATATCTTAAGATGTGTTAAATTTAGGCAAAAGTCATAGAACAAAAGTTGTTAATATTGATGTACCTAAGTTACCTTTAAGAGGTTTTGTGTTAGTTAACAGTAACGTTGTATATATACATATATATATATATATATATATATATATATATTCCTTTTAGAAATCTGATTAACTTTACCAAGTAAAGCGTCACCAGTATATGACTTTTCTGGGGTAAAAACTTAGCAATTTTCCATATTCGATAAATAACTTTAAACTATTCTATGTACTCGTATTTATTATACCTGTTCATTATAGTGAACGACTCCAATATAAGCACCGCGACGTCCATGTAATCAGTTCTATTGAACGTCGGCTGGCAATCGGCGCTGGATGGCACGGACAGCGTCGCCCAGCATATGCTGAGCCGAGTGCTTTTTGAGATTTGTGACAACATATGGAATACAAGATGTAACTAACTCTAACTTCTTCTTTTGCCGTGTCGTTGGGCTGTGAAATGGTCTTCCGGCGAGCGTGTTCCCACCATCCTATGATAGGGGATCCTTTAAGCGTAACGTGAAGAGATATTTGTGCAGGCCGGCATGATCGGTGCGACTACCGATGGTTTTTTTTACCTTTCGATAGTCGTATGCGTTTTTTGGATTGCACTACGCTTACCATCAGGTATGGAGCAGTCACTGTGTCGAGACAGTTTAAAAAAATGTGATTTTATGTATAGTTCTTTCAATGTTTTAGCTATATGTACCTATATGTTGTGTGCTTTTCCATTTTTCTTAATGAACGTTACTTTCTTTCAATTAATCCTTTTTTTTAGTGACTCGGGGGAAAATCCTTCTTAGGACCATCAAAGTCGCTGTAAGGGCAGCGACCCTGGTGTGTCAGACTCCTACTGACTAAAAACCCTCGGGGCGTCCTTCCAATCACTCCACCCGGATCTAGGAATCCAGATTTTTCCAGACTCTCGGGGAGCAGTGACGTGCATAAGGTATTTGAACAAGGTAGGCAGTGTTCGCTTAATTAATTTAAATATTATATTATTATAGTAAATGTTATATAGTTGTTATACGAAAGAAACACGGTGTAAAAATATAATACGTCTGAATATAGGTAGGTAGGTTCATGTTTAACTGTTTTATTTCGGATTTATTTAATGTAGTATTGGGAGTCGAAGCTGCTCGCGTCCGTAGGCTTTACCCTAGTTTCCCTACACGTGACTCCTGGGTGGTGCTAAACGAGCAGCAGCGAGGTGGTAGGGCGTCGGTGCCCGTCTGGATCGCGACCACAGTACATGGGTGTAAAGCCCGTCATAGTGTCCAGTTTCGGCTTATCGCGTTTCGGGATCATCTTGTGTATATCCAGTAGCTCATATACCTAGAGACCTTCAGTCATGGTATATGTGGGCCGACATGACGATGTAGACTATCAATGGATTTTCATCCTTTGATGGTCGCTTTCGTTTTTGGACTACACTGTACTTACCATCAGGTACTCTGTAGTCACTATGTCGAGCCAGTGTAAAAAAAAATGTAGGGCATGCAATGCTTTCATGCATGTTTGGAATGAACGCTACTGTCTGGGAGCGAACAGCCTGTTTAGGCATCATCTCTGGCAGAAGTACGTGTAAAGAGCAAACTCCTCCAAACCTTCCGCCCGGCTTTCAATTAACCTTTTCGTTACTATCGGTGACTATAGCCTGCGGTGACCTAAAAAACGCCGCCTTTACACGACGGGTGACTATATTTTAATCCCCGTATTATTTTTCTTCTGAAAACTAATGAATATCATTTTGAACCAACACTTTATCCGGTTCACGCTGCAAGACTGCGCAGGTTTGATGTTCGCGCTTTCAGCAGGGACCTCCATTTGCTGAGAAACACTTTACAGCAGTAGCGTTCATTCTATAGATGCATGAAAGCATTGCATGCCCTTATGATAAATAAGTCTGAAATACATTGCTTAAAGTTAAACAAAAAAAGGAACCATTTGTATTCATATTAATTCAATATTCACACCATCTATCTTTCCTATGAAAGCAATATAATATTTACTATTATAATATAATATTCAAATTAATTACGCGAATTCTGCCTACCCTGTCCAAATACCCTATGAACGTCACAGCTTTACAGCGAGGCCTGCCACAGCGAAAGGATTAAATATTTAGATCTAAATAAAAAAACAAGATAATATTGTACAAAACTTTTATTCCTTAAAATTATTATTTAATTAATACACTTATTAATATAAATACATATAAAGATTACATATTTTCATTTATTACTTTTCTGTACACTTTTGAATTTTACCATCCGCAACGGTGACGTCTGCCAATGACCGAGAATACATTGACAGTTGCCAAGCCAGCCCTCATATACCAGGAGTGAAGGTCTCTAGGTATACGAGACACTGGCCGTACACAAGCTAATCCCGAAACGCGATAGACCGAATCGAGACGCTATGACGGTCTTTACACTCAAGTACTGTGGTCCTGATTAGAGATGAAAATGCCCGGGAATTTTCCCAAAGTGCTTAAAACTTCCTTGGGAATATTCCTGGGAATTTACGAAAGGTTCTCGGAAGTTTTGGGCACTTTGGGAAAATTCCCGGGCATTTTCATCACTAGTCCTGATCGAGTTCGAGCATTCGCCCTACTATCACAATTCATTTAAACCATAGATGGGCAAAATGTAATCAGATTAATAAAAATGATTACGATTACATTTTACGTTTTTTAACATTAATATGACTGCATATTGCTCATCTATGTTTTAAACACTACAGAATCCCAGATTGCATACACATTTATCATTTCTTAATGTTTTAAATGGATTTAATCATGATTACAGAGCAAGAAAATTAATATTACGACTACATTTTGTAATCGTTAATCATAAATCAGATTACATTTTGCCCATCTCTAATTTAAACACGACATTTAATAGTGCTATATAATTCGATAGCAGTAATCGTCGTTAAATCCGATATATATAGACGCATTAAGTCTTAGACAATGTACCATTCGAATGACAAAAAGCTTCTAGAAATATGTGAAATTTATAGAATTAATCGAATTTATTGAACCGCTCCAGTTGCGCAGAGATATTGCCTCACTGAGCGTTTTCTACCGTCTGTATCACGACGAGTATTTTGAAGAGTTGATTCACCTTGTTCCGTTCTCTTCCATAGTAGATCCACGCGCGCGGGTTCACGAAGTCCCAGCTATGGTAACTCGCATCCCGGCTAGGACTAAGAAGTTCTCTAACTCCTACTGCAGCCGAGTCATTGGGCTGTGGAATGTTCTTCCGGCGAGCGTGTTCCAATCATCCTATGATTTGGGTTTCTTTAAGCGAATCGTGAGAGTTATTTGTGCCGGCCGGCATGGTAGCGGCGACTATCAATCGTTTTTTTCCTGTTGATACTCGTTTTCGTTTTTAGACCGTACCATGCTTACCATCAGATGTGGTGTGGACACTGTGACACAAATTTCACATCGAAACGTTATATAAATACATTTTGCAGTTTTCTACAAGCGTTGTATATTCGAATGCTATTTTGTCTAAGCCTGAGAAATGTTACTAACTAGGGCAGTGGAATTTAATAAAAAATGTTTCTTAAATATTATAGCTTTGTACCGAGGAAAAACATATATAGACAAAATATCGTATAGATACCATGTATGGTCGTTAGACATACCAAATAGAGAATATCCATTTCGGATATGCGGTTAGTTAGGGGTAACTTTTATGGACTGTGCACACTATACCGTTATGTACTTACGACCGCGCTATAAACGTATCAGACACGGGACGAAACAATACGGTCCACTTCGACCACTAGATCGCAGAAATCACATTTTATAACCTTTATTTTTTAATTTGGCAGATTACATACAACACAGAAGGATAGGTTAATGAAGATAGAAAACAACAAAAGCAAATAAAATGTGCTGTCATGCAACTCAGCAAATGCTAAGTCCCCAGCTGAGCCACCCAGCGCTGATTTTCAATTCATTTGTTATGTCAACGCGCAGAAAACAGCGAGGAAGAGAATAATATAGTACAAATACATAGCTCTAGAGACTATTTCGAAGTTTTATAAATAATTATATGGTCATATAACGGGTTTTATACGGTGCAGAAACGTCTATATGGATCTTATTAGAAAGCTCACTGTCGCGCAGCGTGCTAAGGAGTATGCTTCGCGTTGCTAGATCGAATCAGAAAGGAAGAAATCAATATACAAATAAAAGTTACTGACATAACTCAGCGGATTAGCCAATTGAATTTGTAGTAGGCAGGACACAGCTCGTATGGAGGATGGCTCATGAGGCAGGAAAGCTCGAAAGTGGAGACCACGTACTGGCAAGCGCAGTGTGGGATGTCCACGTCCAGTCGACGTAACCCAGATCCCAGGACAACGCTGGATGCAATCCGCTCTCGACCAGTTGTTCTGGAAAACATTCGGGGAAGCCATTTCGAACGTTCTACTGTTTCGACGTCGTTTATTGATGGCTGGGAAAGGTCTTTACAACTTCAACTGGAGAGGGGACGACCACTTAAGGTGCTCAGCCAGCCAGTTTTGGGTTGGGTGGCAACACAAGGGCACTCCTATGGGTACGAACCTTGACTTCACGACCCAGTTCGGGCAATCGTAATACCACCTAAAAGAATATGTCAAAACCAAGGTTTGTACATATCAAACAGTTTTTATGAAAAATTAGACCCGTTGTATTTAGATGTTATTATTAAAGTGTACTCGTGGTCGTCTGCCTTGGAATTTGTCGCGTGGGCCCTAGCGTGCCCCTCTAAATTCGGGCTTGACTAGTCCATAGATGCCTAAAACTACAGCAGAAAGCTTCAATCTGACACAAATAGCAAGTTATTTTTGATGTAATGTATTTAATAGTTTATATGACAGAATCATAAAAATAGTTAGAAACCACAAACACGCGCTAAAAGTGAAACCAAAAGATATGTTTTTAAACAGCACATTAAATTACTACAATCTGTCGCAAGTTCGTCGCAAGGAGCGTCATGATCGCCTGATTTTTATGACATTATACCATTTCTGCGTCGTAGTTATACTAAAAAATGTTAAAATTAGTTTACGTAATATAAAGAAAAAAGGAAGTGTGGTGCGACTTACTGAGATTTGATCTTTATTGCCACATCAATACATATAATATCTTTAATATATCACAATAAAGTGATGTTTTTCAACTTAATTGTAATAATTTATGTCTAACATAAAAAGAAAAAAAAATACTCTTACAAATATGTAGGAAAATATTTGCTGAAATGTATGTAATCCTTTAAGTTAAGGATCGACGCGTCGCGGTTTGGGGTCAGTGAGTGCGCGCGTCGCGTCAGCTGACGGTGAATAAAAACGAGAATATATGTATCCATACAAAAAATCTACTGAATTATATAATTATATGGCTTTATTTTAAACTAAAAAAATCTTTAACTTATTTACATTTAAATGCATATAAAAAATGTCATTTCATTTGAGATTGGAGGGTTTGATTTCATTTTTCACTATGATCTTATAAGATACAATTCGGATTGTCGCAACTACGTGACGGCGACACATCAGCGACTGTCAGGTCCCGATGCACCGATCTGTATGCATTAATATACAAAAATATCCAATGCAGGCAATTGCAAAGCGTCATCTGTTTACCTATCTCTAGTGATTGACACGCCCGGTCTTGATTGGTGACGGAACGGTCTAGTGAGCATAGTCTCAAACATTTTTATATAAAGATTTTTTTTCCTGACACATTCATAACACCGTCGTATCATTGTGTAGTGTGCAAAATTCATTATTTGAAAATGTATCTAAAGTATTTATAATGAAAGGCAGTAATTATTCAATCCAGTTGTATAGAAATGGTTACGATCGAGATATCGCTCTAGCTAGAGCTAGGCAGAGATAGATTTCGCGATAAATGCACACAGATCGGTGTGTCGCGTCTGTCAGAATCTGAAGCACGTCTTTAGTATTATTTGATCAATACACCAACGGTACAGTTTATAGTAGATAGTGTTTTTTCTCTGTTCTACAAATCCTTTATTTAAAAGATTTTTATAGCTTTTATTATACCCATTTCAATGCAGTCGTTTCGAAAATTTTCGATTTTTATACAGTGTGGATTAAAAACCTTGTCCGACTAGTTTTTTTTTTTTAGTTTTTTTGGTAACCCAGAGGAAATCACTAACGGTCCGTCTGTGGAGTGGTGAGGGGCACTCCCTCAGTGTGCCGGACTTGCACCGGCTAAAACCTCTGAGTTGATCCTTCACTCGCGTTTGCATCGGACTTCAGGTGCTCCGAGGACTTCTGCAAGCCCGGCGCGAACCTTGTCCGACCAGAAAGTAGTATTGTTGTCATCTTAACATTACCAAAATACACGAAGAAATTATATTGTGTCTATGTATGTATGTATATTTTTTTTCTTTCTTGGAATTTTACTACGATATTTATGAATTTACTGTAAACTAACATTATATATTAATTACTGTGCATGCTGTGATCCCTGTAATTATCACCTCTGTTGACCCCGAAACAGATATAGCGAAACAATATTTTGTTTGGTCCTGTTTGGTTAACCTTCACGGGTCGGACAGGGTTTTTAATACAAACTGTATAGAGAATAGGCGAATACACAAAAGACCAAAAACTGGTGTGACGTTATGTATGAGTTCTAAAAGGCACCCTTTTCCTTTGCCTCGGCGACGAATTTCCTGACATGGGTGATGTAATCCAGCATCACTGTTGCAAAAGCTGCATCTAACACAAACGCTGGTATTTTTCCTGAAAAAAAAAAATTTGTAAATTTTACCCGAAAATGTTTTTTTAGGGTAAATTGACAGCACACTTCTTTACGTTTACCTTTATGCAAGGAATAGGTAAAATAAACTGATTATTAGATTCTTTGCTATTATTTCTCTTGGAAATTATTGTATCTACGGAATGTTGCAGAAGTAGCTGAGGAATAGCTTCATTAATACTATACTCAACTTTCCATTTGGTGCGTGGCAATCACATTATCAAGTAAATATAACATTTACCTTTGAGGTCGCAGCACATGAGCCATTGGAAGGTGGTATGCGTCTCTATTTTACCACCTGGAGTGTTCACTGTACGCGGTTGTAGGTACCAACAGCCCACTTTATTGTGACCCCTGCAAAAACAAAATATTTTAATTAAAGAGTTGAGACTGTCGGCATTCGAAGCGCTCCAACACAGCCAACTAGGTATTTCAGTGTCTTCCAACCTTTTTAAATTTTTGTAGTAAAAAATTCTTTAGACTTTAACCACTTTAAAAGAGGGGTAAAGCGCTTAATTCGAGTGACCGTCACACTACGATATAAACATTTTTTTATTACAGACAGGCTTGCGCTTGACCTCAATTTCACAAAATGGCAAGTGATGATGAGTCCAATGATGCAGCGCGCTCACCCAGTAAATACCGATTCACTCGACGTAGGATATTGAAAAAAAAACAGGCGCAGGAAGCATATTCCACTCCTCAGCTGTTCGCATGTTAAATGTAGAAGCGAATCTCTTCGTGCGGATATAAGGAACGTCCACCACATACGGATGGTATCTGACACGGCGTCTTGTGGTTTTATTATGAAATGGGGCTGGTGGAATAGGAGAATTTAGCTCTTGATAACAGTTTGCACTCTGGAACCGGAAAGCCAGCGAGGCATGCAATTTTACGTCGATTATTATATAGGATAGATGGGCAAAATGTAATCAGATGAATAAAAATTAGTAACGATTACATTTTACGTTTTTAACCATTAATATGACTGCATTTTGCTCATTTATGTTTTAAACACTACAAAATCCCAGATTGTATACACATTTATGATTTCTTAATGTTTTAAAATGATTTAATCATGATTACGGAGCAAGAAAATTAATGTTACGACTACATTTTGTAATCGTTCATCATTAATCAGATTACATTAATCCATCTCTGTTATATAGTATTAATCCTTTTATGTTTATTTTTTACTAGCTTCGCCGTTTTCTCAAGGGAATCAAAACCTAGTAAGTATCCTATAATTTCCGAAAACCTAGAATCGTGTTTGGCAAGAAGCAAGGTAACTTACCTAACCATATCCTTAAGAGGTGGATACCCAGGAACCTGTACACTCACTCCACTGGATATGTACCCATACGGCTCTTGGTCCACCACCCTGCCATCCTTGGATAGGAGGGCGGAGCGCCGCAGTATGACGAAGTCCCGGGGGGCTATTATGCCGCGCCCGCCCCCCGCAGTCACCTGATACGACAGATCTATACCATCGTCTATTTCCTGTAACCAGAAAAGAGCTGTAAAGTACAACTTCTTAGTCAACAACATATTTTAAAAGTTTCACGTTTTGCACTTGTGGCATACTATCTATCTATTTATTTAATTCTGTACTCCAGTTTAGCGTGGTAGGTATGCAGGAAGTATATAGTAAACCTACCGTAGGCTAAATCGCAGGATAGCGTGATAGATGAGTTGATGAAGAAAGAAATGAAGTCCAGACAGCAAGTTGATAGACGTTTAATAAAGCACAGTACAAAGTCTAGTAGAAGTAGTGAAGCACAAGTAAGATAGTCCAAGTAGAAGTAAAGTACAGAGCACAATAATAGGAATAAGAACACGAAAATAAACACAATACGTAAACTATAAGTAGCGAGCGAGTGGTGCGTGGATCTAGTCTCAGTCTGACTGAGACTATCTTACTTACCACGCTAAACACTCATTATAAATACTTTAACACGTTCCCGCCGGCATGTACCATTAATGGTACATTGAGGACTGTTCCATCGGTCGGCGTGTACCATTTATGGTACATACACAATTGTCCCATCGGGCGGCGTGCACCATTAATGGCACAATGAAAGAAATCAATTTAATTTGTATTTTTTGCTAATAAAAAGAAAAAAATTTGCAAATGAACGCTGGCATAGTCGGCAGAAGCATTTAATGAGAGATATGCGATTACGTGAAAACGGCGCCGCCCGATGAGACAAAATTGATTTTACAGAGCCGTCAGATGCAGCGAATTAAGGCCGCCGGCGAGAACGTGGTAACGGGTCTTCATATGGAACTAAAGAGCCGCATGTGGCTCGCGAGCCGCAAGTTGCCGACCCCTGACCTAGCGTGTATGATGACATTTAAAACTTGAAAACAGCTCGTACAAAGACTACTTAATTATTCACATTACCATAAATCATTAAATTATAATCATAAACCAGGAAGTAGCTATTTTTAAAAGCAATAGATATATTTAACTCGTATTAGCATACTCGCTTGTTTAGTAAATTTTATGCTTTTAGTACGTAAATGTTATATGCAAATTGACGTTTTTTGTATACACACTTGGATAGTAGTAAATTACATTTTAAACATAGTAATCATCATTATTATTATAAATGTTTCACGAGGCCGGGGTCGCCGATGAAGGATAGTGTAGTTAACTGTCGCTATCCGCCGGGACAGGACGAAGGAGGAGGGCATTCGCCAGAGGCTCTTGTGACAAACACACAGTAAGGGGAGGGGGGGCACTTTTCACCACCCCCCACAAAATTTGGAGGAAGACCGAGGAGTGCCAGACGTCGCCAGGCGCTGAGGTTTAGTGGATCAGCGGTGCCCTTGGCTCCGGCAAACGAGAAGAGGATCACCCTGGGGGTTTTAGTCTGTGCGAGTCCGACACACCGGGAGGTACCCCTCACCACCCTCTGACGGTCCATAAAGAATTTGCCCCGAGTTACTAATAAATAAAAAGTTAACTGTCGCTAACCGTTGTTTATATAAATCGCTGTTTTTATATGCTCTGACGTCCAGTTACTTTTCGGCGTTTCTACTTAATTAGGTATTTAGGTATTTTCACAGATTCATATCGGACGCAGTACGTGCCTGCCTTAAATCTACCAACAAATAGTTTTTACTAGAAGATATCATTTTACTTACTTTAATAAGTTCGCTCTTCAAAATGGTGGGATTCCACTCAGGCAGTCTCGTTATATTACTTTTAAACTCTTCATACAAGAACTTTGGTGGGCATTCCACGTAACCCTGTAAACCAAAAAAAAAAAAATATGTCTGAGAATTGAGAGGGTCAATTCGATCGAATCTCTTGCCGGCGCCAGATTTTTTTTACGCTAACACGACATAGTAACTACAGTACATCTTATGGTAAGTATTATGCAGTCAAAAAACGATAGCGACTCTCAAAGGACGTAAATCCACTGGAAGTTTCCGCCGTCATGTCGGCCCACATACCACGACGGAAGGTCTCTAGGTGTATGGACAACTGGACGATCACAAGCTGATGTTAACATCAACTGCACTTTATCGAGCTAATGTAAAAAAAACAAATGCTTGTTCAATCAATATATTTTTATGGAGAAGTTGGCCCATTTTTTTATATATCATACTAGCTGTCCCGGCAGACCTTTAATATCCAAATGTATGTGTAATGACAAATGTATATCTATGAAATAAATTATTATTATTATTATTATTATTATATGTTCTGCCCTATTTCTCTAAAACAAAGTTACATCGTTTTTTTATGTTAATAGCTGTCCCGTCAGATTTCATTCTGCCAAAAGTTATTGGTCTGTCGCAGTCTAATAGAAATAAAATTGCATTGAAAGACTTAAGTCGTTTCTAAGGCAATGATATTTTTATTATAATGCCTTATGGGACACAATATTTTTTGTTTGATCACTTGGCATACAAATTATAATTTTCATTAATGACATGCAACCTCTAACCAACTTTATCCTAACGCACCTTTGTTTTGTTTAAATTGACATCACATGTCTGACAGCTGGAGACAGGGCGGTGTATGGGAAAGAAAAAATGTTTTTTATTATTTTCCTCGTATTTTTTACGTTTTTTTACTCTATCCTTCCCCAGACTTTATGAAACACAACAAAAAAGAATTCAGCCGTTCTCGAGTTATGCGCTTAGCAATACATTGTGCGATTCATTTTTATATACATATATAGATTTAGGGAGTACGCTGGGTGATATCCCCCTCTGAATTTGGCACTCGAGACGCAGGTCTAGGATTGTCCCCCTTTACATCCAGGCAGGTACAAGAGCCCGTGGTGCGACCGGTACATACCAGGGATGTTACGGAGCATCGACTCCGACTCCGATAAGTCGGAACTTCCGATTGTTATTACACCTCCGGTTCCGACTTCGGTTCCGAAACTTTTTAATCGGAGGTATTCATCGGAGGTCACCACCACTATTGTAGTCAATTCATTTGAATTTATATGTTGTTGAAACATAATATTAATTAATCAAACAATCAGTGCTACTTAATTGGTAGAAGACATTTTTAAAAATTTAGATTAAAAAAATATGATTAACATTATTTATTATACTTAAAACTGAATGTACATTTAAATTTGTTACTAAAAGATTTTATTATTTACCATTTACATTAAATTAAGTAAAATACAAATTAAAACAAAAACAACCCTGGAGCAAGATTTAATTTGTTCACTGTTAATGGGAAAATGTTCATAAAAAACACAGCAATTTTTATTGTCTGTGTATTTGTAAATTTATCACTTTATAATTAAAAAGGTTCACTGAATAATGTTTATATTTGTCTCTTAATAAAACTATCTAATTCTGCCGTCACTTGTGACTGACATTGCCTCCGACTGCGATTCCGACTTCGGTTCCGACTCCGATAAATCAAATTTAAAAACTCCGACTCCGACTTCGTTTCCGATAAAACTGCCTCCGTTACATCCCTAGTACATACAATCTCAAACAGAGATAGAGAAGAGTACATACCGTGAATCGATAGACTTTCCCGAAGTTCTCTGTCCGTCTTGACTCCACGACGTCGCCCTTCTGCGAGCCGCGTTTCTCTAGATGCCAGTTGGGTAAGTTTATTACCCGCCACGCATTCGTCATACTCTCGTTCGCCTGCGCTCTGTATTCATCTATCTGCCGACAAAAGAAGCTTTTAAAAAGGTGATTGACACAAGGTTTTCCTGCAGATGTTTCCCTATATACTGAACACCAGTAACCAGTAGCGTTCATTCTATAGATGCATGAAAGCATTGCATGCCCTTACGATAAATAAGTCTGAAAAATCCATGTTACTATTCAAAACATTAATATTGAAGTACCTATAGAATATTTTCGTAAATTAGTGACAGAAGTGGGCGCTCGCCGCTCCCTTCTATAGCATACACGTTATTTCCAGTAACTCATATACCTAGAGACCATTAGTTGTGGCATATGTGACCCGAAATGACGACGGAGACTATCAATGGATTTTCATCATTTGATAGTCGCTTTCGTTTTTGGACTGCACTGTACTTACCATCAGGTGCACTGTACTAATTATGTCAAGCGAGTGTAAAAAAAATACGCGTATTTAAGCAGTAATTGATTTTGCTCGGAGACAGATGACCCCAGTTTACAGAAGAACTGTTAATGTTTTTTTTTTTCAATATCTGGACAAAGTGATTGAAGCATACCTGCTGGTAAGTACAGTGCAGTCGAAAACCGACAGCGACGATAAAAGGTCGGAAGTACATTGACAGTTTCCGTCGTCATGTCGGCCCATATATACCACGACTGAAGGTCTCTAGGCGTATACGTTACTCGCCCAATTTTAAGTGTTGTTTCTTCGTGTTATATGAAAGGCAACATAAGAGCGCGTAGCCCGGCTTGAAAAAATAAATTGCCCCTCTACCCCTGGCCCAGAATCTGAGTACGCCCATATATAGTAAATATTCATGTTTCTTTTTTAAATATTATTTTATAAATACAGTGCAAACTCTATATAACGACCCTCAAGGGACTGTACATATTTTGACGTTATAGAGAGTTATCGTTAAATGGAGAGAAGAAAAATCTGTATTAGAAAAAGAAAAAGTTTATTTCAGACTAGTGTTAGTAATTACATAAAAACCAATTCTTATTTGATCGCTATTGAGTATAGCCTGTTCGTTTTGACTGACGTCTTTTGCTGCATCAGTAATTTTGTTATATTTTTTAAATTATTTTATTCATATCTTGTGATATTGAGGCATCTTGATGATAAAGAAAGTACTTTATATTATTAAATTGCTGTCGTTATTTAGAGTGGGTGTAATGCTATATAGACTGTATCATTATATGGTTAACAAGCTAAACCAACCAAAGCCGAGTGATATCGACGCTTTAGGGAGTTTGTCGTTAAATCGAGTGACGTTACATGGAGGTTACACTGTATATTTTTATACTCATCGGTGAAGGAAAAAAATTATGCGGAAGCTCACATGACATCTATTCGAAATGTCATGTGTCATCATCTGCACTACTGGTCACGTTGGACATGACATATAAGCGCAAAGTGGATACAACCATTAATGTATCTCTGCTCACCTCGTAAGGGATATAGCGTGACGATACTATATTATAATTTATTTATAAATAGTATAAAAACTGTTTTCTACTCCTGTCTAGGGGTCCTAAAAAAGTGACAGACGCCTAGCGATTACGCCAGTAAAAAAGTGCAAAATCTATGGCGTTTTTTTTATAATTTACAGGCGGATGCTTAACTTCAATCAGACCTGTTGAAAGTTGAAGATGAGTCCACAAATGGACCACGTCTATCCAACAAGTGCCTTTTCCCTCTACTCTTAAAGGCTGCTAAGTTATAAGATCGTGGAAATATTTTCACTGGAAGCATATTCCACTCCTTAGCTGTTCGCATGATGAATGCAGAAGCTTATGGAGGATAATTGGAACGTCTATACGGAAGGCATCCGACACGGTGACTAGTGGTTTTATGATTAAGAAAATTGGGGCTGGTGTAACTAAAGAATGTAGCCCTGAGAACACCGAGAGCGGCTTTAAGTCAATGCTCAATGTTCTACATTTTAGTTTCACGTATCGATATTTGACGATATTTCTTAAGCTTACTTTGAGTGTTTCCTATTCAAGACCCCAGGTAATTGGATTGATCTTACTAGTATTTCCGAAGCGACTACCTTTTTTAATCCTGACTCAACATAGTTACCACAACACACCTAATGGTAAGCATGGTGTAGTCCAATAAACGCTACAGCTATCAACAGTAATGGAAACCAATCGATAGTCTCTTCACGCTTTCGTTAAAAGGTAAGAACACGCTTGCAGGAAAAACCATTCCACAGCTCAACGACTAGGCAAATGTTCACTCGGCGAGTGTTCTGAAGAGTTGTTTAACCTTGTTCCACCCTCTCCCTTCTTGAATAGAACCACGAGCGCGGGGGTATGCGGTGTCACAGCTATACGGTATCTCACATCCCGGCTAGGACTAAGAGGTTCTCTAACTCCTTCTTTTGGCGTGTCGTTGGGCTGTGGTATGGTCTTCCGGCGAGCGTGTTCCCACCATCCTATTATATGGGATCCTTTAAGCGTAGCGTGAAGAGATCACACAGGCCGGCATAATCGCTGCGACTACCGATGGGTTTTTTCTTACCTTTCGATTGTCGTTAGCGTTTTTTGGATTGCACAATGCTTACCATCAGGTATGGTGCAGTCACTGTGTCGAGTCAGTTAAAAAAAAATGAAAGAGGAAAAACGCTGAACCTCAAGGCTACGTCAGAGTGAGATATCACCATGGTTAAGCAACGTGATTTTAAATAACGACGAATGATAACTTATCTAATCGTAGAATGTCCGGTTGCATTGATAAACTCAAAATTGACACTACTAAACTACTACTTACTACTTACTTAAACTACTTATCTAAATAGGGCTATTACAAGCACTTTTAATCGTCAACACGATTCTACCACCGGTTCGGAAAGAAGTATCTACCGAGAAGAGCCGGCAAATCATTCTGGTAGTCACTCTTTTCAAAATATTGTTCCTGAGCAACAAATTAAATAGAATTGAATGTCCTGTGATAAATCAATATTTGAGGAGTCTAATTTTAAAACCTACTATAACATATTTTTTCAAATTCCATAAATTTATTAAAAACTTATAATTTATCTTTGACTTAACAATCACATTCTTATAATGTATTTAAATTATTATTATTCTAGAGTGAAAAAGCATAAAAGTTAAAAATCATATATAATATTTGCTTTGATAAAAACATTTCAAATTACTATTAGGACTATTAAGTAATTTTGTATGACAAATCGTTTTAGCGGGTTTTGAAATTAGACGCCTAATTTATTAGACTGGATTAGTTACAATGATGACAATTTTCGTCATTTTTTTTTTTCACTGAGTCGTAACTGATACGTAAATAGGAGCGTTCTATTTACTACAGACGTGTACACAATATAGTCTATGGATATTGTGTATCGCCACTTGTATCGTGTCTTGTCTTACAAACATAGTCGTTGTAATCTATTATTCAATAAGGAGTATTGACAGCTTGGCGTGGTTTATTTACAAGCTCATGCATCAGTAGCCTTCATTCCATAGATGCATGGAAACACTGCATGCCCTGACGATAAATAAGTCCTGACTAAATTCTTTAAAGTTAAACAAAAAAAGGAACCATTTATATTAAAATCTATTCTATATCCACGTCACCTATATTTTCTATGAAAACAATATAATATTTACTATCATAATATTAAAATTAATTATACCAATTCTGCCTACCCTGTCCATTTACCCTATGCACGTCACTGTCATACATGTGTATGATATGTATCAGTAACCACAGTACACGAGTGTAAAAACCGTAATAATGCCTTGTTTCGGCCCGTTGCGTTTCAGGATGAGTTTGTATTTACTCAGTTATTCATATATGTATCTAGAGATCTTCAGTCGTGGTGTACGTGTGTTGTCGTGAAGCCGGCGAATATCAATGGAATATCATCGTTTAATAGTCGCTTTCGTTCTGGAACTACATTGCACTTTTCATCAGTTGCATTGTAGTCACTTTGTGGAGCTAGTATAAAAAAATAGGGATTACTGATTTAGTATTTAAGGATTCATAATTTGACTAATCTCTCAAAAGAACTATATTGTGCTTGTCTATATTTAAAAAAAATGGCCCTTCGTGCTGGATTTGAACCAGCTGTTTATAATATGTACTAATATTTCGACCCTGAAAGAGCATCGTATCCAACAAAGACTTGTCGACTGTGAAGTATGAATTCTAAAAATGTTTGGATATACCCACAATGAAAGCTCTTTAGAACGATTGATGATGCTAGAAGTGGAGGGTCAGCCCTATTACAGAAAAGACGGGTAAGCTTCATTAAGACCTCTGAAGAATTCACTTATAGAATGTATTACGCAGTGCCTCTAATAGAGAAAGAAATAGAGGCGTCTTACAAAAGCCACAATTAACCAAGCAGACAATCTATGATCATAACCACTCCGCCAGGTGTGCACAAAGAAGAAGACCAATAATTATATAGTTTGCAGACTATTGTCCGTAATATTATGAACTTACTGTGAGCCATTCTGCCTTGAACTCCTCTTTACCCAAGTCCTTATTGAAGATCAACTTCATCCAACTGGCCAGAGCCCCACTGATTTTGCTGAGCTTGCTCTCATACTCCTCGTGGCTGGTCACATCTACTAATTCTTCCAACTGCTTGTTCATTTTCTCATCTGAATGCGTTATCGCCGCCATATTTGATGCTGAAGCGGCCATTTTTTATACACTCCACTTTAGTCACTTTTAGATTTATTGTAAAGTTTATTTCGAGTATTTGTACTAGATGATCCGGCAAACTCTGTATCGCCTAACAATCAATTAACGTCTTGTTAACTTTAAGTTAAGCCTATTGCCTCTCTACATGTATGTATACTAGCTGACCCGGCGAATTTCGTACCGCTTAACAGTATAATGAACGTCATGTTAACTTTTAGCGAAAGCTATTCCCCTTTTCCTGTAATGGTATCCACTGTAGGCAACTGTGCAGCATTGTTACGGCGCGTGTTAAAATTGCGACTATAGCGTCGCCAGACATGGGCAAAATGTAATCTGATTAATGATGAACGATTACAAAATGTAGTCGTAATTTTAATTTTCTTGCTCTGTAATCATGATTAAATCCATTTAAAACATTAAAAAATTATAAACGTGTATACAATCTGGGATTTTGTTGTGTTTAAAACATAAATGAGCAAAATGCAGTCATATTAATGGTAAAAAACGTAAAATGTAATCGTTAATCATTTTCAATAATCTGATTACATTTTGCCCATCCATGGGCGTCGCGTATTTGCCTATATCGGCCATCTTTGTATATAAACACGCACAGTGCGGTATTTAGCGATCTCGCAGTCGGTGCTACTAGAATCCCAAGTGCGCCTTTACATTGCAAGCGATTGCTTTCGATGTAGGGACAGTTTTGACAAGATAAAAAACTTTTATCTTGACTGGTAATCATGACCACACCAATCCTGATGATACATCATGAGCATGGTACAGTCCAAAATCGACGAATAACAACAGCAAGTGAAAAGCTATCGATAGTTGAAGCAATCATGCCGGACTGCAGAAACATCTCTTTACGCTTCGTTTAAAGGACTCAATATCATAGGACGGTGGGAACACGCTCAACAGAAGAGCATTCCACAGCCCATGATTCGGTAAATGTATGATTTAGAGAACTTCTTACTCCTAGTTGGAATGTGAGTTACCGTATAACTGTCGCTCGGCAAGCCTGCGCATGTGGTTCTACTATAGAAGAACTATAGAAGGGAGAGGGTGGAACAAGGTTAAATAACTCATCAGAAAACTCGCCATGAACGAAGCATGATGAACAAAAAATAGTTTTTTTTTTCAAAACATCTCGTTGCTTTTTCCAATTTTTCCATAGTTTTACACTTTTTAGCGACTTTTAACCATTCGAAAAAACACACTCGAAAACATAGGATACAATGTCATATTTTTCCTGTTCCAGTTCACGGCATGGTATCAGCTCAAACTCGAAGCTCGAAAATCCATCCCGTGGACGTTAAAGGGTTAAGTATGTATATCTTTGTCTAGTATATTAATACAAGTGCCAGCTCACTTTGCTACGAAGTCAACTTGTGTAAATATAAAAATCTATACATATATAGATTACATACATAAATTATTCATCTATGTATTTATATATCTTTACTGTAAAATTGATACCTTCTGGATACATTTTTAGATAGGTAAATTTTTCCAGTAATTTCCAGATTTTGCGTTATATATTGTTTTTTAACTAGGCAACATTTTCTGTGACATAAATTGTAATATTGACGTCCAAGCTTAGAACGCGAGCGGTTGTGTTCTGTTTCGTTCATCGCAGAGTGGCTAATTTGTCGTTGTTATGGCCTTCTGAACGCATTGCCCTCGTTCTTTGGATTAGCATTGAGTTTGGACAGCGACAAGATCCCCGAACCACAAATTGCTGCGGGATTTGGTGATTTTCTGATGGCGTGGTATGAAGCGTGCGTCGCTTGGATTGTTTGTTTTGAAGTCAATCAGAGATTACTGAACATTGAAAATGCTGACGAAGGGCTCAAAAGGACTTTTCTCCAGAGCCGTAAAACAAAATTGCTAACATAACTGTAATTATATTTGTAGTTGTGGTGGTCTAGTGGATATTGGAACCGGTATCCGTCAATCATCCAGCAATTTTAAATTACAATATATAATGATGATATTCTAGCCGGTTTCGGCTACGGCGACTATTTCAACACCGGTTAAGAAATTCGAGCGTCCAATTTTCGGAAACAGTCAATTGCGCAGGAGATATTTAAGTGCATAACTGGACGTGCTGCCAGAAAAGCACTCTCTCGTCCGAACTCCCTCAGGCCCGATGGAATGGAGAACCAGTACGATCGGGAGGGAGCAGGATGCAGGTTTGGTCGAGTTTTCCATTCTCTAAACACCTGGTTGAATTGCGGTGTTCAAGAGATACCTTAGTCGCCTTTTACGACACCTCAGCAAGAAGAGGGGCGTGCTATTCTATTCTGCCGGCAGCCACCACGGCTTAATTTATAATAGTAATATATCGAAATGCTATATACCTTTCGGAGTGAGCAGAGATACATTAATGATTGTATCCACTTAGCGGTTATATTTCGTGCTTAACTTGACGGCACGGCTGATTGCCGTTCTCACAGCACTAGTACACACGACATTTCTTTTAGATGCTATACGAGTTCCTTCACGATGTTTTACTTCACAGGTGAGCTTATGTGTTGCCTAAAAATTGCCTTGATTTGGAAAAACCCAATGTACGAAACGGGATTCGAACCTACAATCATTGGCGTCGCTACGCATGGATGGCGGTCCTCCATCAATCAATGCCCTAAAAATAGTGATTAACTGCGCTACTGGTCAGGGAGGGGACAACATATACCCGCAAAGTGGATATAACCCACTAATTAATTTATTTATTTAATATACCATCGATATATACACGAAAACATTAAAAAAAAACATATATACAAATCCTAAGGCCGCGTGTTATATCTTTACAGGTATACCTAAATATATAGCACAATTATAAACAAAATTAAAAAAAAACATATAAGTTTATCCCGTTGCACTCAAGCGGATTCAGATGAGAACAATGCAATCAAAGCCGACCGAAATCCTGACAGGGTCTAATGTATCTCTTCTCACCCCGAAAGGGATATGGCGAGACGATATACTATAATTATCTCTTTATTTTACTTACAATTTTTTTTTACTTTAAAATATAATATACATATAAAAATATATACATTTTGAAATATAAAAACATGTAGACCAACTGGAGCGAAGCCTAAGGCCCAAGCCACCGGTAGTTAGGAGCTCAGAGTGAGGAACCTCCTAACAATGCGTGCCGTATCGAGTAATACAGCCTTCTGTATCCGGCCCTTGATCCAACAACCAAGCGAGAGCCTCTTAAGATGGTAATCGAAGTTATATTATTATTATTGTTAGGTTATATTGTTTATTATTATTAAAATATACGTGTTTCGACGGGCAACGCCGGGTCATAACAATTAGTATAAATACAAATGCTTTTATAAACGAAGGAGATATTTCAGGATACAATAATTTGTAACTTCTTGCAACTAATAAATATGTAGATGGCTTTCCTTAACTAATCATTAAAAAAAAATTGAGAATTGAACCGTAAAAATGTAGACGCGGCAGCGCGTGTGGCGCACGATTGAATGGATCAAGTTCCTTTTACGTAATTTTAGGTAAACAGAAATTCGACTCATTCGGATTGACTCGTTTTGCCTTCGTACTTTAACCCGGCTTAGGACAGGCAATAATGAACGAATTAGAAATAATTGTTATTCATTCGTGTGTAATTATCTATAAATATTGTGGAACTATGTTGTTTATAATTTACTTTGTTTTAATAGAAATATCAATCTTTCTCTTTTTTACTTATTTGGAATCAAAAGCAAATGCGCAATATTCTCCCTGAATATAACTTGTCTATAAAATCACTCCGCATAATTAACAATGTAGATAAAACTCAATAGAACACGACACTCGATAATAATAAATACAAAGACCGAATCAACATTAAACAACTCAATGGAATCAATTAATTGGAAATTAAAATTAGACTTAACACAATAACGACTAATGAATACGAACGTCGCAATAAACTTTAAAAACGCAGCTGTTTATATGATAGTAATAATTTATGTAATTAAACTTGTATTTAATTCAAAGACACTTTAAAACACATAAAAGTGAACGGAACGTGTCCTTCTAAATACTTCCCGATTACGACTGACGAATTGACTAGTGCAATGTTGCCAATGTCGATAAAATCTCCCTTTAAAATATTTCAAAACTTCTCTAAAAATTTCATGAGCAAATTAATACTTTTATTATATTACATATATAGGCGTTTAGTGTTTTATTAAACTAAATATACCCGTAATCAAAGCACGCGTGTGTGTCTGTTTGAGGTATCGTGGCTCCTTTTTTTTTTTTTTGTTTTTGAAAGGCGATTTGATCAAAATTTCTTAATTAAAATTGAAGAAAATCTGATCAGCTGTTGGAAGATAATCAGCTTTTTTCTACTTGATGGAGTCATGTAAATACCTTATGTTGGTCTGATCGATTCAAAATTTAGAGTCCTGTGACATAAATTATATTACAATAATATGGTAATTTTGACCCCCTGCTGTAGCATCATCAAGAATCACCAGAATACCCAAATCTTCACTAATTGAAGTATAGTAGAAGTATGAGATATTTGAGCTATTTTTAATGGTCTCAATGAATAGATTACAGATTTATAGACAAGAGTGAGTCAAAATTTTCTTTCAATTTTGGTTAAATGTTTATATCTCTAAAATACTGTTATCTATATCATGTACCATAACAATCAGCAGAATTATATTTTGATGTAAAATGTATAAAATCGAGCATTTTTCACCAAATCATATCTACTGATCATCTTAAAAATATAACAATACATTTATGTAAATAGTATTAGAATTTTAGAAATCACTGATGTTTGTACCTTTCTAGATGATATCTGCTTTGTGATGACAACTGTTAACTGCCATACTTTTATATACAAAAAACACCAGACGCCGCGTTGAATATCGGTCGTATGTGGCAAATATTCTTTATATTCTCACAAAAAGATTCGCTTCTACATTCATCATGCGAACAGCAAAAGA
Source organism: Automeris io (assembly GCA_036320925.1). Taxonomy (NCBI): domain Eukaryota; kingdom Metazoa; phylum Arthropoda; class Insecta; order Lepidoptera; family Saturniidae; genus Automeris; species Automeris io. The sequence continues at coordinate 8,151,037 of JAUDJH010000017.1, forward strand.
GTGAAATATGCTTTCAGCAAACGTTTGACATGTTGTTATGATTTGGGAGCCTTCAAGAGAAGACTGAATACGTATTTCATGGGCGGACGCTGTCCATCATTTGCTGTCAAGTGACCGTTTGTAAATCATTAAAAAAAAACATGTTAACTGTTAACTGATTTATAAAGTTTTTCAGTATTATTGTATTATGTATAGAACTAGGCAAACACATTTAAAATCCCTTACAGTAAAATTATTTTTTACATTTTCAAAGAAACATACAACAATATATAAACAGTAAAAATAACCATAAAAATAGATACATAAGCCAACATAGTTTCCACAAAATATATATATATATCTACGGGATACCAAAGACAATAAGAAAAAACGAATTAATTACATAAGGAAAACAAATACAACAAAGACAAAAACGTAAAAGACAGAAAGAAAGAAGAAAGAATATCGACATCAGAAAAAAGTTTGTTATTTATCCTTAAACCCTTGTTACCGCGTTAAAAACTCCCAAATTTAGGGGTAAATTCCGAGATTGATACCCCTATGTAAAGAAGTCATTGAACGATTGCACTTTACAACACAATCGGATAGCATATCACTAATATTTTAGGTGTACACGAGTGTAGTATTTATCATTTCTATCTTTTAACATTTTAGCGGACAATTAGTTTTTTTTTACTTTGGCAAAATCCGCTTAGCACATTTCCGGTCGCACATGGAGGGCTGGCCGAGGTGTGTCAAACTCCTACTGACTAAAACCCCGGGGGTGTCGTTCCAATCACCCCACCCGGGCCTGGGAATCCAGATCCTTCTAGCCCGGCGAGCGAACCGCCTGTTTAGGCTTCATCTCAGGGAAGATGTAAAGAGGCCACGCCATCACGCCATTTGTTGATGCATGTGATTGGTTGCATTAGCGAACCCTGCCGGGTAGGTAGCTCTGTATGTCAGACGTATTGCCACTTGTCGGTTGATCTTGTAATCGGACGATGCGCATCAGTAGCGTTCATTCCATAGATGCATGAAAGCATTGCTTGCTCTTACGATAAATAACTCTGGTATAAATTGATTTCATTTAAACAAAGAAAGGAACCCTTTTTTGGTAACCCAGTGGAAATCCATTATGGACTGTCAGGGGGCGGTGAGGGCCGCCCCCCGGTGTGTAGGAATCTCACCGACTAAAACCACTGGGATGCATCTCCAAGCACAGGGTGCGCCGGACTACGGAAATGTGACTAGTGGTCTCACCGCTGTCCGGCGCGTGATCCGCCCAAAGGGCTTCCTCTCTCTGGTAGGGGAGTGGGAGAAGAGTGACACCACCCCCTCATCGCCAAGTGGCGTGCGGATGCACGCGCAACACCACTGGGGCGTTTGAGTCAAGTAACGGCCCCCTCAGGCGCGTCACCTGACACCCCGCGAGTTTGTCCCGAGGGCAGATTTTCGGCCCGGGACTCCTCATCCTGGATAGGCTGCACCGACATTGCAACGTTGTCGGTGGCCTTCTTTTTAATGCCTCTAGGCTCCTTCAGCGGCTTTTTTGCGACCGCGCAGCTCTCACTGCCGAGCTTGAAGAAAGGAACCCTTTATATTCATATCTATTATATTTTCATCCCATCTATCTTCCCTATGAAAGTAATATAATATTTATTATCATTCTATAATATTCACATTAATTATGTGAATCTGCCTAGCCTGTCCAAATACTCTATGCACGTCACCGGTGCGCATACTATATCAGGTTAATATTGGGATTTCGGTCGGACCCCCGTACACGGGATGGTATGAGGGGACCCTGGGACCTCGGATTTATGCCCCTGACTACATATATGTTAATAAAGGAACAATGTGGAAGTGAGTTATAAATTAATTAACACGGACATATCTCTCGGCCGGGAGATACTACCCCCCATGGATATTGTGCCCAGCAACAGACGCTGGGTACCAGTGGAACGGGCGGATTTCGGGCGAGCATGCACCTCACCTGAAACGGTGCTTATGCATGGCAAAGATAAGCAGATGCAACTAGTTATATGTACGGCATAAGCTGTGAATAATTTAGGTCATTTCTACAATCTTATAGTCCTATGGATAAATACATGTCCACTAATATCGATGCATAGTATGTGGCGCATACAGGCGCGCACACTACCCACTACACTTTTCTCAAAGGCGGCGCGCCGGACTCTGCGGCATACTCGGAGCCATGTAAAGTCTTCTAACACGCTTATCTATTGTAAATGCCATTTCATACTTGTGATAAATAAAAATTCATTATTATTTATTTATCCACTTTCGTTCACAAGTGTACATTAGCATTGTTTCACTTACGCACCCAAATCTAGGACAGATAAACGGACTAGTGATATTATAATCTAATTACGCACGTGTTTTATACACGTTTTTATATGGATACATTGTAATTGATATATGTATATTTAGTAATTCGTATTACTATCACGTGATGATAATAACAAGGTTTTATAACACGCAGATGTATATGCATATATTGCAATATGCAATAAATTTGTGAATCTATGAAATTTTTACTTCTGACATGAAATCCTACGGCTGACAATATTATCTGACACATATCTAGCAACTCGCCCGGTTTAGTTGAGAAGGTCTATCCCGGCTACCAACGTATTGCCCAGTTAGAAAAAAATATCTAGCAATATTTTATGAACAACAATTTTGCCTGCAATTCATATATGTACTTTGTACTTCGATGCAGTATCCAGTTTCTTCGTTAAAGTCCAATTGAGATTAATTAATTGATCCTCTTCGCATTCCTATTTCCCATTAACCTTTCGGATGATCCCAACATCCCGACGATGAATGAACTTTAATAAACATCCTTTATGTATTGAAAAATATAATTATTAGAAATTTATAGTTTGTAATCCCGGCATGTAACCTGTAATGCCTGTCGCATTAACCCCTTTTATATCTGCCAACTGTTAACCAAGAAGATTTGCTTGGATTCCTTTTGCGATTTGTTCTGTGAGATCTTTAAGTATCTAAAGGGTTTCAATTACAGATGCCACGAATATTCGGCAACTATTCGGTATTCGGCCTATTCGGCCACTTTTTTTGCTATTCGGTATTCGGCCGAATAGTACGTATTATTCGGCCGAATACCGAATACCAAATCATGTAAAAAAGACAAGTTATATTACTCAAAATTATGTATTTATTTCCAAATTTCAACACTTTAGTAATTAAAATTGATCAGCGGTAAGTTGTGACGGATAAAAACAAGCTTTTCAACATTTTTTGGTAGCAAACTATTACGCTTTTCATCGTAAATGTTACCAGCCTCAGAAAATAACCTGTCACTAAACACGCTACTTCGAGGAATATTCGGCGGCCGAATATTCGGCGCTTCGGCCGACAGCGTTGCCGAATATTCGGTATTCGGCCAATTCACTATTCGTGGCATCACTAGTTTCAATAGTACTTAGCAACAGGTTTGCATATGTGTTGCAAACCATAGCATTGCTTTAAATTTTACAATGATACTAGCTGACCCGGCAAACGTTGTTTTGCCATATAAGTTATTTCTAGGTAACATTTACAAAAAAGACGATAATTGATCAGTTATCGAGCGGGATGATAAATGATTAAATTACTAAAATGGCTATTAAGTAATAGGGGTTGGTGATAACAGGGTATATATTTAGGAATGTATGTATTTTTAATGTCACATTATAGAAAAATTAAAAACAAAAAATTTTGTCCAAAAATAAAAAAAAATGTTAAGGGTGAACAACCCTTATCGATTAGGGGTATGAAAAATAGATAATAGCCGATCCTAAGACCTACTGAATATGCATATAAAATTTGGTAAAAATCGGTAAAGCCGTTTCGGAGGAGTAAGGTAACTAACATTGTGACACGAGAACTATATCTATACTAATACATATTATAAAGAGGAAAGATTTGTTTGTTTGTTTGAAATGGATAGGCTCCTAAACTACTGGACCGATTTCAAAAATTCTTTTACCGTTGGCAAGCTACACTATTTCCGATTGACATAGCCTATATTTCATTTTCAAAAAATTAGGGATTCTTGCTAAAACTTAAATAATCTAACCCAAGGTGTAAAAAAATAAACAAAAAACTTCCTTCAATCGCATGCGCTGCGAAAACTATTAATGATAGAACAAAATGATGTATTACAATTTTTCAGGACAGATCACTATCTATAAAAAAATGTCTCTATCTTCTATACAGACAGACAGACAGCATGTCTCTATCTTTTATAGTTACGTCACAATAGGCGTCCTTTTATCATTTTTTTTTAAATTAAAATACGACTGCTGGATAATGCTCTTTATTCGTACCTAAGTATTGATCCTAATGAAAATAAATAAATCATTATTTAAGACTACTTCAATACCTTCATCATATCACCTTTTAAATGATTCGATTCGGATATTCCATTTAAAAGATATCACGAGTTTAAATAATAGAAAAAACTCCCCTCGGCTAGCTATGCGTTGAAGAAGTACGGGAGGGGAGTCAAGGGAGTTAGTTCTTTTATTATATTATTATGCCCGTGCGAAGCCGGGATGGGCTGCTATATGCATATATAGAGATATAATAGTAACAACAATATGAATAAATGTGGCTGAAATCACGCCTCCCTTATGACCTTGTATCCATTTGCGAGGTCAGTGTGTATACCTTTTAATTTGTAACTGACAAACATAATTTAAAAAACCGACACCTACCTCTGGGTTTTTCTAGATTAAGTACAGGCATACCACATGCTCACCGGTGAAGGAAAACCTCGTGAGAAAGCCAGCATGACTTCTAATAGAAATGTCATGTTTACTAGGGCTGTGAGTGCGGCGATCAGTTGCGCTACTGGACCCGTTGAACACGACATATAAGTGCAGAGTGGAAACAGCCATTAATGTATCTCTGCACACGCCAAAAGTCATATAGTAAGACGATAAATTACTATTAGTTAAACGCAGTCAAACACATCAAAGTAAATAAGTTTTTCTCTTATTGTCTTTTTTAATATCCAATCTTAGGTATGGATGCAAAATTGTATAAATAAACTCGAAAAATTCGATTATTTCGGTGATTTTTGACAATCTATATTTCGACAAAAATGGTCACATTGAAACTTATAAAAGAAACATTTTGTAGCTTCAAGGTTCAAATAATAGGGCTAAAACTTTTTAGGAGCTTCATACAATTTTATTTTTAATGAGATTTGGTACTATGTTAAAAATATAGCATCAAGGAGTCGATCACAACTAGTATAATTTTAAACGGGTCTGCGAGTAGAAAAAGTATGCGAACCCCTAATTTAGACCTCAATTTATCACGATGCAATTCAAATCGATTTAAAAATAGATCTTTTTTAGAAGAATCGATTTCCCTAGTTTCTATTCTTTTATAGAATGCACTCCACTGCGTAGAGGTCACGTAAATATGAAAAGCGACTGACCTGATCCTGGGTCAAGATGACCTGCTCCCCAGGCCTCCGCGGTCTCGGGCTGGACTCCGGAGTCTCGACCGGCGAGAACCACTTGACCGTGGACTCCGCGTAGGTGGACTGAACCGCTGGACCTTGCTGCCCGGCCAACAGCGGCGTCCGCTCCGACGCGCCGTGATGTGCTGAAGAAATACTACTCGTATGAGTTTGGGGTTACTACCAATAACATCGGTGGCATTTTTTTTTTTGGTGTTAGGGCGATTGCCTGGACTGGTTCATGACTATAGCACATGTTTTGTTTTTATTAGACAGAAATAATAATCCCATTGTATGGAATCACTTTTTTTTATTTTATAAGATTTATTAACAGGGAGCCCGTGTTTTTAATTCATGACAGGAAAAGGAAGAGAGATGTCATAGACAATACAAACTTATGTTAAGCACATGTGTCTGTGACACAGATTATAACAGTACACAAGTGTAAATAAAGACCGTCATAGTGACTCGCTTTGGCCTGTCGCGTTTCGAGATCAGTTTGTGAACCCCTAAACATCTCCCTCATCTATAAAATCACTCTGTATATTCAGGTTTTTGTCAAAACAAATTTGTTTTTAGAGAACTTTGCTAAGCAAAGTCGAAATAGCGTCTATGAATCTTAGCCTAAGTCCCGTCCCCAGCGGCCACGATGCCACCTGAATATCAGCATCGAGTAATGAGGATGCTCATATTGTAAATAATCAGCTGATCCTGATTTCTTTACACTGGCTCGACAAAGTGAATACAGCGCACCTGATGGTAAGTACAGAGTAGTTCAGAAACGAAAGTGACCATCAAAGGATGAAAATCCGTTGATAGTCTCCATCGTCATATCGGCCCACATATACCACGACTGAAGGTCTCTAGCAGTTGCGTGCATATCGTTTTCACACAAGGCAAACAATCAGTAAGAAAACTTATTTCACTCTTCTATTACTCTTTTTTATTAGTGGACTGTAAAACACGTTATTTTTTATTTATTTCGATAAGAACGCATTCCCATCACAATGGTGAATTTATCTATTATTGATGCGTAATGTTAGAATTAGATGCTCATAGAGCGTCGGGCAAGCACTAATTTTATGCTTGTATGAAATGAACACCAATAGTCTCTAGATATATGAACAAATGGATATACACAAACTGATCCCGAAATGTAACATGCCAAAGCGAGTCGCTCTGACGCTCTTTGCATTTGTAAACTGTGGTCACAACGCAGTTCGGGCAATCGCCTTACCCCTTCATCCTAAGTGAAGTGATATCGATTTATATTTCTTTTTGAGGTGCTAAGCCCTAAAAAACGTATAGCATCATACTCACTGAGTGACTCCAGGATCTGCTTGGCGTGCAACTCCTGCGGAAGCACCCTGAAGTCCAAGAACCAGGCCTCCCCCCAGGAGAGCGTGAACGACGTCAGTATGAGGAACACTTGATACACTGGCTGGGCTGCATTAGGCCACTGTTGGGATATTTATTTATTACTAGCTTCAGCCCGCGACTTTCGCTGATTAAGGAATGTATACAGACTCTTTTTATTATCGTTTAATACAACATAGTGGAGTCCAAAAAACGACGACTATCATAGATGGGCAAAATGTAATCAGATTGATGAAAATTATTAACGATTACATTTTACGTTTTTTACCATTAATATGACGGCATTTTGCTCATTTATGTTTTAAACACTACAAATTCCCAGATTGCATACACATTTAAGATTTCTTAATGTTTTAAATAGATTTAATCATGATTACAGAGGAAGAAAATTAAAATTACGACTACAATTTGTAATCGTTCATCATTAATCAGATTAAACCTACCGATAGCACAGAGCTGCGAGGTTTTGTTGTTGGCCAAGTGAGAGCCATTTTTGAAGTAATTTTTTGCATAGAATCCGAATCTGGCGTCAGAATTGCTCCATCGCGTCAGTTTTTTTAAATATCTATAATATCAAATATTCAGTGCTTATCGATCTGTTCTATATGGAGCAAATTTATACAGAAACCTCTATAGATTAGGAATAGGTTATAGGGTTGTCACAAAAAAATTAGAGATAGGGTTATAGGGTTGACACAATAAATGGGTGTCAGCTGAAAATCAGCGCTGACTGGCTCAGCTAGCGACATAGCATTTGTTGAGCTGACTTCCCTTTGAAGCATCATCACAGCACAATTTGATTTGTTGTTTTCTATCTTGATTGACCTTTCCTTCTGTGTTATATGTTATGCTGTGTGACAAATAAATGTTTCTTCTTTCTTTCTATGAGTGAGTCAATTCGTAACTGGCTGGTTTATTGAAATTCGTTCTACTGTAAAATTTAGTTTAGTAACGAGCTTACAATAAAGGTTCTGAAAAATCCCTTTTCCGTGTCGGTACGATATAACTATGGTGCGAGGTCTCAGTTTACTATAAACGACTAGTATTATGATTAAATAGAATGAACACTTACATCAAATACGAACACTTTTGCTATGAGGAAGGCACAAGTCAGACTTGTTGATAGCTGAAACGGAATGTATATAATAAGTATTACTTTTCTATTACTAGGTTTCTGTGCACACCGGTAAGAACTGCACTAGTAAGTTTCCGACTTAACAAAAAGGTCATATAAAATGAACACTGTAAACGATTACTTTGCAGCACGTGCAACGGGTAACCGTAGCCAACCAGATAATGTTTTAGAGCACTATGCGCAACCTTTATGTCATAAAAGTTTGTATGGGGGGTCTTGCCCTTTGGCGAATGTTACTCATAATGAAATGATGATATCCTAGCCGGTTTCGGCCACGGCGACTGTTTCAATGCCGATTAAGAAAATTGAGGGCCACTTTTCGGAAACAGTCAATTACGCAGAAGATATTTAAGTGCATAACTGGTCGCGTAGCCAGAGAAACAATCTCTCGTCCGAACTCCCTCGGGTCCGATGGAATGGAGAACCAGTACGATCGGGAGGGAGCAGGATGCAGGTTTGGTCGAGTTTTCTTTCTCTGAACACCTGGTTGAATTGCGGTGTTAAAGAGATACCTTAGTCGCCTTTTACGACACCTCAGCAAGAAGAGGGGGGGTGCTATTCTATTCTGCCGGCAGCCATCACGGCTAAACACTCACAATAATTGAAGATAGCACCGTCATATACACGTACTTTTGTGTCGAAACTAGAAACGAAAACTGAACATAACTGTCCGGTAGACCTCAAATTATACTTACAGCGATAATGCCCCAATTATTTATATACAGCAACGCGTAAAACAACAGCAGGACCACAAATCTGCAGATGGCCACCATCACTACATCGAACAGTGATTTCTTTATATCGTAATGTACTATTTCCCCGTCGAATATTTGCTTGAGAGTCTCTCCTCGCATCTAAAATTAATATTAAGACACTTAAAACTGTGAAAGTTATATAGGTGATAAGGTTGAAATTGATACTCTGCTTAAACTTTACTCAGAATAAGTTTGTCTTTAAGCAACAATTGAATATATAATACGAACTTGAATATAGCCTAAGTATTCACGGTGCTAAACATGGGTGTACCCATGTTCTTGTTAACATGTCAGTAAACTATGGTTTTAAAATGAAGGTCCGCTGGCTCCATATAATAAAACATAACTCCTACAAAGGCTTACCATACGTCCCGGTTTGACCGGGATAGTCCCGGTTTGAGATCCCAGTCCCGACGTCCCGGTCAAACTTGAATTTTTGAAAACTTCTTTTTAATAAAAAATATATTCACATTTATTAACATGTTTTCAATTTATAATAATTTTGATTGCATTTCAAATATGAAAAACACAAATTAAGCGAAAAGCAAAATGACAATGAGCCTCTTTCTATTCTGCGTCCCGGTTTGGCTCTTCGTAATTATGGTAAGCCTACTCCTACAACAAATCAGTGTTTTTTACCGATTCCAAAAATATATCGTCGGGTGAAAGGCTATTTGGTTTAAGCGACATTTTTGGAGATATAGTAATATATATTTGGAATCGGTAAAAAACGCTGATTACAAATATATATATATTACTATACCACCAAAAAATGTCGCATAAATCAAATAGCCTTTCAACCCTCGATATGTTCTCCTTAGGTTTGAAGTAACTTGGGTAGTTGGGCGGCTGTTTATTAAAAAGTACTACTCCTAAAACATAGTGATGGGGATATTGTAACGCGCATGTTAAAATGCTGCATGTCATGATTATTATTGTTCACTTACCATTACACAAATAAGCCACATGAGACTGGTGAAGAGCAGATCGAAAGTGACGAACAGACAGAAAAACCTCCTTACTGTAGACATCTTTCCGGCCGGCCTGTGTCCAGCCACTAGATCTTCCGTCACCAAGTTTATTGACTGAGAGTGAGCTGAAAAAAAACATAGGAGTGAAGGGGTGCTCAACCATTTCTTGCAATTCAGAGATGAGACTTGCAGAAGGCCTGACGTCGCCTGGTTCTGAGGAAGATGGAAGGCCTTACCCTTTGCCCCGGCTGACGGATACGAGCAACACTCCAGTGGTTTTAATCGTTAGGAGACCGAAACACCTGGGCCGCTATCCTCACAGCGGCCATAATGGTCATTGAGGATTTCCACCGGGCCCCCAAAAAAGGTTCCATTTAGTAATTAACTATAAGTTCAAAAAATATTTGAACTTACTAGAATAGGATGGATTCTATTACAACGATCTCAAGCTGTATCGCTAGTACTATCCAAATAATTTTAATAATAAATCGTCACGCTGTATCCATTTCGGGGTGTGCAGAGATACATTAGTGACTGTATACACTAAGCGCTTATATGCCGTGCCCATCGTTATCAGTAGCGCAGCTGATCGCCGTTCTCAGGGAACTTAGACATAACTAGTGATGAAAATGCCCGGGAATTTTCCCAAAGTGTCCAAAACTTGCTTAGAAATATTCCCGGGAATTTACGAAATGTTCGCGGAAGTGCTGGGCACTTTGGGAAAACTCCCGGGCATTTTCATCACTAGACATGACATTTATATCAGATGCCATGTGGGCTTCCGCACGATATTTACCTTCACAGTGAGCATAAAAACTTGGAAATATGGTCGCTGGATATATATTCCACTCCTTAGCTGTTCGCATGATGAATATAGAAAACGAATCTTTTTATGCGGATGTTGGAATGTCCACCACATACGGATGGTATCAGACACGGCGTCTAGTGGTTTTATGATAAAGTGGGGCTGGTGGAATTACAGTATGTAGCTTCAGAACTCTCTATTGTGCAACCTGCAAAAGACTGCGAGGCAGCTAGATTTACGTCGATGCTCGATGTTCTGCATTCTGGCTGTTGATATTTAAACTACTCATCAGCGACTTCTTTTGGATCTTGTTACACACTCCATCAGCAATGTACATCTTCAGTCTTAGATCATATATCACAAAAATATAACAATTAGGTGAATTGGTTTTAGATAGATGTAACTTACTTAAAGTTCTATATGGAGGGGTTGTCACACTGCTGAGGAGGGACTCAGCAGCCTCCCTGATGTGTGGATCTGACATTTTGAACACTGGAATACATAAAAAAGAAATTACTAATAATGCTGAATAATCATGAGCGTGCCATAGCAGCAGCTGGCAGAGTAATAAATACTAGGTATGAAACTTTTAGTTGATGGTGCATCAATTATGTTTTGAGGCAATTTACTTCATGATGCAATATTCTGTTATTGAGTGAGTGGTAACCAATATTCGTTTTCGAGCTCCAACAAATCATCTGCATACCTTGACACAAGGAGCATGGGTACAACTGGTGGCTTGAAAAATATTGCATAACTTGGAGCAGTTATATTTCCCTGTTAATCTTTTATATAAAAATAAGTCCGGTTTTCCTTTCTGACGCTATAGCTCCAGAATGCACGAACCGATTTCCACGGTTTTGCATTCGTTGGAAAGGACTAGGGCTCCGTGAGGTTTATACCAAAATTCAGGCAAATTTCAAAAAGAAAAGCAGGAAAACGGGGAAAATCATTTTTCACATACATCGCCATCTCTGATACATAGCATGTACTACAAACAAATATGGTTTTGCGTGGTGGTGGAGCAGATCGCACCAGTATTTTAAGTAGACGGCGTCGATGCGTTATACATTGTTTGACAGCTACTCATTGTACTCTGCTCAGTTAATTTCATGTGACATTTAATATGCGCACGTTCTTTCAAACGCTAACTAAAAACCAAAACGAAGCCATCTGGTGGCGAAACGAAGTTCTCCGGGTTTGCTAGTATTTTATATTTCTTGATCAGATTCCGTGGAAATGGTAGCCTAATAATATTTAATATCTCCTCATAGTTCTTTTTACACGTTATCCTACTAGAACAATGATATCTCTCCTCTAAGCACTTCCAAGCAAATTTATATCTTTTGCAAAAATAAGGGTTCCAGACTTGAAAAGCATATTTTAGCAAGGGTAGTATATAGCTTTTGTATATCTTTACAAATGTATCAGGAATTAAGTGCTGAAAAGATTTGCGCCCCACATATAGCATTCCATTAGATTTCCTAACTATAATCTAATGTGTGCCAAATGCTTTTCTATTGTTCTTCCATATTCAATTTTTTTTTAATTTTCTCAAAAGGTATTTAATTCCTTGTAGGATATAACATTACAGTATAACAACAAATCAGTAAGCCTCATCAACTTAATAACAACTTCAATGGTAATCATAATATTGCCTACATATAATGAACATTTATCAGACTGTCAGCATATAATGAATAATTTTTGATTAGTCATGTAGTCCACAACACTTATTGATATAAGCTCAACATAATCATTGCATTGCCAATCTATACACAAACACAATATAGACTAGAGTGCCTTATTTAGACTAAATAAAGCATGAAGAGATATTTGTTTAGGCCGGAATAATTGCAGTGACTATAGGTAAGTTTTATCTCTCGATAGTTGTACTTGGTTTTTGGATTGCATTGCTTTTTTTATCAGGATGGTACATTGTACCAATTCAGACTAAATATATATACAGCTTAATATTATGGAGTAGGAATATATTACAGGACTCAATAATTTGCACCTTTGTATAACTAATAACAATGTTAATATATTCCTTAATAAATCATGAAGAAAATTAATGAACAAATGAGAATTGATCTGTAAAATGTGGCACGGAATTGATTGGTAAGTAAATAAAGTTCCTGTTATGTAATTTTAGGTAAACAGGTGTTGACTAATTTTTTTCTTCGCACTTTATCCTGACTTAGGACAGGCGGAATATCTACTTAATAATTCATTGTTATTCATTCATTTATATGTGTAATTTTCCCTAAATATGTTGACTGTACTTTGTTTTAATTGAAATAACGATATCAGTATTTTTATGTGTATGGAATTAGAATTGATGGCATAATATCCTCTCAGATATCTCTTGTCTATACAATCATCCAGTATATATACATATAATTAAGTGAATGTTAGTGAAAAGGATAAATAATTAAATAGTATATGAATATAACATATTTAATTATAAATAATTGCAATAATTATTAAGTCATAACAATTTTTAACAGTTATTTAGATTCATATTGCAATATATTGTATTTAAAATTAAGAATATTTATTATCATATTGATTTAATATGTCTGTTAGGAATTATATTTTAATCCTTGTACCTTTCACATATTTATTTGTTTTCTTTTCCATTATCATTAAGGATTAATTTCATAGTATCTAAGGATGGCTTGTACCTACAAATTATATTTAGTTTAAGCTCATATAAAACACGATTTATTTAAAAAAGTTCACTTCTATCTCTACAGTGATTTAAGTTTAACTGTTGTTAAAACTGGATAATATTTCAGTACATGACAATAAGTAAGTTTATTGCTAAATAATATTTTATACAAATTTAAATTAGCTTTAATTTGTTTGTGCAAGTCACATTTAATGACACTATTTTCATGTAATGTTTAAATTTTTTAATGTTATATATGCCTATAATTGGTGCACATATCTGGAATAAGTACAAAAGTTAATGTTGTGTTTGAAATGTGTCACTGTTATGTATGTTTATGGGTGATTATTTAATAAATAAATAAATTGTAAGTACCCTATTAACAATTATGAAACAAACATATTATTATGATTTTATTGACTCATCATTATTCAATGACAAAGCAATCATAAGCATGTTTAAGTAATAAATGGTTTTAGCCAACAACTTGGATCTCAGTAAATCATCTATTATGCTGATTTTATATTGGGATAGGTTGATTCATCATCACTTAGGTCGACTAGATCATCACTTTCATTTCGCCAGGTTTATTTTGCCTCCTTAAAATTGTTGCTTTTAATAATGCACCATAGCATATGGAAAGTATAGTCCGAAAATGTAAGTGACTGCCAAGGTATTAGAACGCATTAAAAGTTAGTGTCATAATGCCAAACCACAGCAGATCTTTAGATATACAAATCATTAATATCTTTATATTCCCAGTGACTATCCATCAGAATCCTACTTAATTAATATGTGTATGTATTAAGCGACTTTTGCTTATCTTATCACAAATATTTCACAACATTGGTTGTTATACCTGCTGAGGGCCAAATGGTCAATGAAGTGAAACTCTTTGAGACAAGACTGCAAGCATTGTTGCTTGTGCTATGATCCCACAATAATTAAAAAACTACACTATATTTGACACAATATTTATACCGAGCTCAATAAACTCAGGGAGACTAAAGATAATTAATTTTCAAAATTGGCGGTAGGCCTAATAAGTTTCAGAATCTATGCATTATCTTGACGGCCACAATAAAAAAATGTAGTATCTTTGATTATATCAAAACTCAAGACAATATGAATTTTAATAATAATAGTTCTAACAAACAAAACAACTGTGTGTATAAAAACCTCTATACAATAAACTGGCTAAAGCTTTTTAATAATATTTTTAATGATGAGACGATTATAATCAATAATTATTATTATTATAATTTTATGTTTAAATTACTTTTAATCTAATATAGTTCTAGAACGTGATTTATTCAGAAATAAGTTATCTCCTATTTTTCGAAATACTTTGACCTTCAGAAAATGGAAACAAAGAACTGATTGAATAAATATGAGAAATAAATTATTTGCTTTCGGTTTATTTATTTTTAAACAAACATATAATCAAATTTAAGTAAAAAAAAAACAAAGGTTTACCTTATTTAGATTACACTTCGTAACTTATATGTTTAAATGCATATTTCGATGGGCGTTAACTTAAACACAACTCACTATAAACAATTTGTTGATTACGCATCTCGTACAGTGATATATTTAATTAAAATTTATGTTATCAAACAATACCAGTGTTATCAAATTAGTACAAAAGGTGAATAAAAATTTTAAAATTGAACTCTAGTTACATTGCAAAACAACATAAACAAGCATTACTGTGCAAAATTATTATCAAAATACCATAAACTAATGTTAAATATATTTTGTTGTACCTGGAACGTAATGTCATTGACTCATCTGTCAAACCGTTCCATTTGATGCATTTGTATGAATTTTATGTTTATGTTTGAATTTTGAAAGCGTTTTAAGGCGGTATGGTTTAAATTTTCATAATATATCTAAAGAAAAAATAAGGGTGTGGCGGCAAAGCTTCGAGCCGAAGTGGCTGCATCTCTTCTGCATTTTTGCTGAAAATATTTTGTCTTTCTGTTGAGGCGGGCAGCTGGATGTTAAATAGTTGTCTGAGCTTGTGTTGTGGGCTTAGCAGTAGTTGAATGCTCAGCCGACCGTGTACAATTGGGGAATCAATGGATTTTTTGGGGAGACGCTAGCGGTGTGATGCATTCCTTGGGCCGTTGAGTTTTCCCGCTAATCTGCAGTCTTCTTCGCCGCTTGTATTGTGTGTGTACAAATGGTGCAACAAACAGGAAACGAAGATCGATTAGATTGAATTGAATTAAAACTACGACAGTGATATTGGAGTGTGGCGGGAAGATTTAATAGAAATTTAATAAGACATAAAAAGAAATGACCTCAGACATAGTCGTATGGCGTAAATGCCTTTGCCTTCCCCATAAAGGGGAAAATATAACAAGTAAAAAAAATATATATTACGGGTGTCAGCTAATTTTTTTCTGTGATTTATTTGAGCTTGTTAATCTTTGTTTTCACCTCAGGTTTTCACATATGTGCAACTGTTTCCAATTCTTTCGCACTGAGCACATAACACAAATATATGCCACAAACTGTCAAAAAATTATAAATAATCTATTATATAAAAATAGGTCCGGTTTTCTTTCCTGACGCTATAGCTCCAGAACGCACGAACCGATTTCCACGGTTTTGCATTCGTTGGAAAGGTCTCGGGCTCCGTGAGGTTTATAGTAAACAAATTTTTGGAAAATTTCAACAGAAAAGTAGGAAATCGGGGAAAATCGTTTTTCACATACGCCATCTCTGATACATAGCATGTACTACAAATCAATATGGTTTTGCATGGTGGTGGAGCAGATCGCACCAGTATTTTAAGTAGATGGCGCCGATGCGTTATACGTTGTTTGACAGCTACTCATTGTACTCTGCTCAGTTAATTTTATGTGACATTTATTATGCGCACGTTCTTTCAAACGCTAACTAAAAACCAAAACGAAGCCATCTGATGGCGAAACGAAGTTCGCCGGGTTTGCTAGTAATATATAATTAGTGCGTCAGTTAGTTTCTGAGTTAGTGTTAGTATTATCTTTTAATTGCACTCACTGCTTAGAGGCAACGGTCTAGCTCGCGTAGTGAAAGTTTTATTCATGCAAAGTCTGATAAAGAAAAGAAATTATATTCATAAAAACTTTATTCAATTAATTTAACAATCACATAATATTACATAAATTATCATTAATAATTAGTTATTTAAGTATACTTTAATTTATAATACTAAAAAATTACTATAGTTGTTACAAATACATACGTCAAAAATATTTTTTTCCATAATTTAAACACTTACTGTTTGGCTATTAAGCGAAGACTTTAGCTGAAGCTTTTGTTTCACCTCGACTAGTTAGCGCGTAGAAACCTGATACTGTGGTCCCGAATATAACTTTTAACTAAATAAACGCTCCGTTTAAATAATCTTTCAATATTGAATGTACTTTCCATTTTAACGAGTCAATAATGGGTCGTATCCACGCGATTATCTGGGGGGTCGGTGGCACAGCAATACGAAGCTACAACGCCGATCGAAGCGACCCCCAAAGACAGTATACTGACGCAACAAACAGCCGCCGAGGTAATATCGTTCAAGGCAGATCCAGGCTTCGGCTGCATACATAACAATAGAAGGAGACCGAAGGCACTCAGGAGAGAGAAGGAAGATAGAACAATGTAACCTGGAAAAATAAAAACTTATATAAGTAGTTTGTTCTATACCCCATGTTCAGAAATGTATGGAAGGATAATCGGTATAGTACAAAAAACGAGGACAAATTGAAGCAACATATTTTCTAAATTTTTGTTAACTCTTTTCAGTCTGACATTTATTTTTTCCTTGTGTAAAATTTCTTGATAGAAATACTGCACAGAAACGGTATTCTAATTAAGCTCACGACGTGTCACCTCGCTATAGATCGTTAAAATTTTATTTGTTCTATTTAAAAATATATTACACCTTGTTTATTTTACCAAGTCTCTCATGACAGACGAAAACTGTTTCGTTTTGTTTGTGAAACAATTATTTAATGTTTTATTTACATTATATTATCGTTTATTGTTTTGTTCAATCGATAAATATGTATTTTCACTATTTATCCTAAATATGGAAATTTACGTTCAAAGAATTGTCATAAGTTACTTCCTAAAGTGAACAAAGTGTAAAGACTTCACTTTTGTCACATATCCCGTGTGTGTGTGTGTGTATTCTTTATACTTTGTTATCAGGAACCATGCCGTATATTTCAAATCATTTACCAATATCCCTAAAGTTATTTTTACTTGACTGATACTCCGTGCGGGTGTATTACAAAATATATAGAACATTTGGAACGTTTTATTACGAAAATTATCAGATTGCACTGGGTAGTCGTACACAAATCATACCTTTAGACACGTTAATACAATTTGTTACTTGGGGAAAATGCTCGAAAGATCATCTTGGCTGCACAGGGATTAGCTGCTGTCATGTATCGGACTTTTAGCAGATGAAATCCAACTTACCGCATTGAGACATTTTTTCTCTTATAAACAATACTTGTAAAAACGTCATATTTACTCGCTTTGGCCTGTCGCGTTTCGGGATAAGCTTGTGTATGACCAGTAACTGGTATACCTAGAGACTTTCAGTCGTGGTATATGTGGGCTGACATGACGACGGAGACTCAGTAGATTTTCATCCTTTGATAGTAGCTTTTGTTTTTGGACTACACAGTACTTACTATCAGATACACTGTAGTCACTTTGTCATGCCAGTGTAAAAAATAAGCTCCACTGTGCCGCTTCCCCGGACACAAAACAATGTATTGTAGCAGACCCGCTATCCCAACTTCTCAAGGGTTGCTATAACTAGACACTCAAGGGAGTCTGCTGCCCGGATGAGAGGGAGGCAGTGCGCAGTGTCCGGCGCGCCGCCGGAGAGAGAGGTATTAGAGGCGTGGGCTCTTTACACCCACCCCACCCAGAGAGGTATCCTGATGGTCCTATGTAGGATTTTTCCCCGGATTACCAAAAAACTAGCTACTCAACGCCCTAGCTTCAGCGACCACGATCCCGAAGGCATTAGACAACCGATCGTGTATCATCTGGTTGGCTCGGATTGATGGACCATGTGAAGATTAAAGGGTCGTAAGTTCATCAAGGGTGTTCAACCGTTATAAGCACGAGTATTACAGATCTCAACTGCTATCCTCCGCATAAGCAGCCGGATCAACCCTATGAGGACTTTCGCAAGTAAAAAAGGACTTATGAACCGCGGACAGGATGCCCTCACAGAAGAAGACCATGGGTCGTAAGTTGTTGTCCCGTTAATTGACCCTGTCCAGGTAGAATACAAAAATGGGTTATCACCTGAGACATAATTTCTGTTTGGAAGTAACCTTTGCCGTTTCGATCTGAACCCCAAGAG
This sequence comes from Automeris io, assembly GCA_036320925.1. Taxonomy (NCBI): domain Eukaryota; kingdom Metazoa; phylum Arthropoda; class Insecta; order Lepidoptera; family Saturniidae; genus Automeris; species Automeris io. The sequence goes on from JAUDJH010000017.1 coordinate 8,169,616, forward strand.
GCCTAGAAGAAAGCATGTGAACCCTGCCATCACGCTGAAATCTAGGTAGTACCGGCGCCCCAACTGCAAATAAAAATAATATATCGTGAAGCTATATCCCTTTTGAGGTGAGCAATGATACATTAGTGGCTATATCCACTCTACGTTTATATGTCGTGCCCAGCATGACCATTAGCGCAGCTAATATCCGTCCTCAAAGCACTTACACATGACATTTCTAATAAATACCATGCGGATTTGCTCACAATGGTTTCCTTCACTGGTGAACATGTTCTGTCTAAAATAAAATATTTGTAATCTATACTAATATTATAAAGCTGAAGAGTTTGTTTGTTTGTTTGTTTGTTTGAACGCGCTAATCTCAGGAACTACTGGTTCTAATTGAAAAATTATTTTTGTGTTGAATTTACCATTTATCGAGGAAGGCTTTAGGCTATATAACATCACGATGCAACTATTAGTAGCGAAGAAATAATGGAAAAGGTGAAAAAAAACGGGGAAAATTATTCATCCTTGAGGGCTTCCATTGCGTGCACTGCAAAAACGGTTCAAGATACCAAAAATATATGTAAGAAAGAATTATTCCCCTTGAAATGATCTAAAAAAATGTCCCCGACAGTATATGTATATCTTTTAAGATTAAGTCACTAGAACCGTTTTTATGGTAATCAAATTGTTCGAAATTAATGCATTATTTATTAAGAGTTGTATCAACGTAATAATATTAATCTTTATCCAAATAAATGTGTTGTTGATTAAGAGTATTTAATTGTGAACAAAATTGTCTTTGACATCACTTAATTTCAATGAAATTCTTAGAAGATAATACAATAACTTATATAGCAAAACAACGTTTGCCGGATCAGCTAGTAAGTAATAAAATTTGGCTAAGTACGAGTCGAATATATACACCGAGGATTCCGTACAAATAAACTATGAAAACACCAAGCAATTAGAGCAATTTTAACGAAAAGGCTTAGAGACAAATTTTACTTTGTCACTTAAACTAAGTTACGCTTAGAAAATGATTTCCAAATAAAATGGAAAATGATTTACTTCGTTGTCCGTCTGTACGTCCTTTTTCTTACGATAACGTGGAGGTACCAAGTCGAAATTAATACCAAATGCATAAGTTTGCAGTCCCTTGCAGCTCTAAAGTAATCGTTTCCGTCCAGCGTGTTACGGGATCAGTTTGTGTATGTCAAACTGTACATATAAATGGAGAGTTTTATCGTGTTTGGTATATGTAGGCTGACATGACGACGATGGCTGTCAGTGAATTCTCGTCCCCTGATAGTCACTGCCATTCTTGTACTACTGTACTTTCTACCGAATGTGGTATAGTCACTTTGTCGAAAAAGTATAAAAAAGTGGACTGTAATTTTCACTTTGGCGTAGCCTTGAGTTTTTTTTCGATGTTTCTTCTCAAGGTAGTCGCTACCGAACGCTAGTAGATTTTCCCTGTCTGGCCGCCCAAATCGAGGTTCGTATAGACAGGTTTGCCCTTGCGTTGCCACCCAACTTTAACTCGATGGCTGAGCAGGCGCTCGTCTCTCTTGCCCGGTGAAATTGTAAAAGCCTAGGTCAACAACATTTTGTCCAGTCGCAAAACAAAGCCTGCTCTCCTGTCTCCTTTTCTATTTAATTAAGAAAAGCTAGTAGATACAAAAATAGAACTTACGGAGTACATCATATAGAAGCTAAGACCAGTGCTTAGTCCACCACAGAGAGTGAGCATCAATGTGGCTATGGTAAGAGAGGCAGAAGCGGCACTGGATGTCTTAAAACTGGAGAGGGACTTGTAAGTATCTTCGGAGTACGTAGAGGTTGGTGGAGCCACTCTGGAATTAGAACCATTCACCTGTATACATACATATTCCACGTATAAAGTAATTAACTAAGTTTCTGTGGCTGTGGTGGCCAAGTGGATAAGGACCATGCGCGATCACGTAAATGGTCCTTGATTCGAATCCTGATAGTTGCTTCTGGGTTTTAATGGGAATCTAGGATTTAGGCACCACATACTTGCCGGTGAAGAAAAACATTGGGAGATTTTGTCTACCAAGCATTGTATAATTTTGCGAATTGAGGTGGTAGGACGCTTGCCCGAATTGGGTCGTGACAAAGTACACAAGTGTAAAGACCATCACAGTGAAACTTTGTTCTTGTGAAGTTAAAAACCTTTACCTTCTGTTGTGGTATATGCGGGCTGGCATGACGTCGGCGGTAGACAATTCTCGGCCCTTGGCGGTCGCTATCCTTCTTGGTCTATACTGCACTTACCATTATGTCGGATGTAGTTACTTTGTTGAGCCAATAAAAAAATTCACACTACAATCGAAAACACTGACCTGGGTACAATAACAGCAGTAGTCTTATCCTTTCTTATACTCCGTTCTCTTCTACTATCTCTGAAAGAGTTTCTTTCAAAGCTATCTCTACTTTTCTCCCTCACGCTAGTCACAAATACATCAGGATGCTCGAAATCCAATCCATAATTCAACTTCTGTTGAGCCTTTGGCGATATTGGAGACGTTCTAGTAGATAGATTCGCGCAAGACTTCGACGGAGTCATTCCTTGCGTTGGAGTACTTGACACCAACCTGGAAGGGTATCTAGGAGTTTCTGGACCCTTGGGTGACACCATACGTACGGAAGGTTGGGATGCATAGCTCTTTAACTTCCTTGGGGTTGACAATAGCTCGTGCAGTTTCTGTGTTGCTATTAAATTTTTCTTCGTCATGCCTGGAGATGTAAACGTCACATTCCTTTGTTCCTCATCATCTGAAGGCACTATTGCATATCTGTGAGTCTTCCCGTTGACAGTTTTGACTATCTCAGTCGGTATCTCTTTTAATTCATTCTCATCAGGACCATCCACGTTGTACTCTTCGATCTCGCTTTCATGTGCTTCCACGATCCTCTTTTTTGTTGGAGAATAATCCATATCGTCATCATTGATGACTTCGTAGCGATGTTTGAGTCTGCTGTCAAATCCATCATCACTTTGAACGCTTCTATCGTATTTAGAGTTCTTCTGTTGTCGAAACTGGGCCATTTCTAAATCTTCGCTCCTACTTCTGCTTCGAACAACATGTTTCGGCTTGTAAATCAACGAGGACTGTCTTTGAAACGGTCTTTGCTGGAATTTTAACGGTTTCGGCGGCAGTTCTGGGGGCTCATCCTTGTATCTTCCAGCTGGAGACATCCTTAAAGGATTGTCTGATATATCTGTGCGCATAATCCGGTTACTAGGTTCGGTTTTTCGTGGTGAATTTCCACCCAAAGGCGGCATACGTCTATCAGGCGTTCGAATCTTTGTAACGCATGATTTTTTAAACAAAATTTCACTTTGCGCGCAAAATGCTGGATTTGAATAATACTTATAGACTATTTTTGGTGAATCCATCGTAAACGTTTACTTTCCCCTGTGGTTGTGAGGATTGTGTTCATCAGACCATGATTCCTTGTTTTACTGTATCCTTTTGAGTGGAACGATTAGCTCCTATAAGAAATTTACAAATAAAGTCACTATTCTACACTAACATTATCACTAAAATACCATCACTATAGTTATAGCCAATAATAAGATCAGTTAACACTGATAATGATGATACTGACTAATATTAAATTGAATAAATAAAAATAACGTCTTTATCGCTTAACGATTTGTCGTCAACTGATGATAATATTTGAAAAAACAGGGATCGGAAACGCTTGCGCACCCCTGTAGACTGGCACGCGCTATCCAGAATCCAAATAAATGCTTAAATCTTTAATTTTAAGCCTTAATAGTCGATGATAAGGTTGGTAATTGATTACACATTAAAATTTATGAAATTATTATTGACTACGCTGGACTTGTGAATTGAATATTCCACGTAAAGGAGTTTGAGTTCTGTGGTCTCAATGATAAGACACAAAATGTGATCCTGTTATTTTTTTTTTTAATGTTTATAAGCAGCGCTGTGCAATTATTGAATGAACTTTAATATAAGGACAGTTTGATGTAAGGGTAAGTTACCGTTGGGAGACCGAAAAAGACAAAAATATGCATCCTTCTCTATTCCTCAGTAATACATTTCCAATATATATATGCAATAATAAATACATTTTTTTTAGTTATATTTCCCCTTTACGGGAAGGCAAAGGCATTTACGCAATACAGCCATCTCTGAGCCCATTTCTTTACAAGTCTTATTAAATTACTGTTAAATCTTCCCGCCACACTTCAATATCACTGTCGTAGTTTCAATTTAATTCAATCTAATCTATCTTCATTTCATGTTTGTTGTTTTACTTCTGCACACACAATATAAACGGCGAAGATGACTATGCAGATTGGCGGGAAAACTCACTGGGCTAAGGAACGCAACATTCCGGTAGCGTCTCGACAAAAAACCATTGATTCTCCTCACACTCGGTCGGGCAAGCATTCCACTGCTGTCCAAGCCCAAATCACAAGCTTAAACAACAATTGATCACCCAGCTGACCCCCAGAACAAGAAGACAACAATTATACAACGAGAGTGCAGAAGAGATGCAAGCACTCTGGCTTGAATTATTGCCGCCAATTATAAATAAACTTTACATTGTTTTTTTTTTTTAATTATAGACGTAAATACTCGCTTTGGTTTGCCGTGTTTCGGATTCAGCTCGTGTACATTCGTTTTAACGAACTTAATTTTTTTAATTTAAAATGTTTCAAATTTAAAGCGCATATTAAAATATGTATTTTTAAATATATATTTAATAATTTAAAATAAAATTGTAGTCAAATAAACACAAAAAGAAAAATTAATATAACACAAAAATTAGTTATAACATACAAATTTAACATTAACAATAGATACTAGGAGGCATTCACTAATAAGTACGACTTCCTAATGCACTGATTAAGGCTCTGCATTATCTCGGCAAGCTTGAAATTGGGCTGTCAAGAGTGTCCTGGGGAATTTTGCTCCAAGTTCGCTACTGATACAAGAAAAGAATTCGCTACGTGCGTTAATTTTGAAGCAACTCTTCGAACGCCATTCTACCGAGCATATTCCGAGCTTGCCCGATAGGATTCCTGCCACACGACTAGAAAAGAGCTAATTATCTTCAAACAGCTGATCAGATTTTATTAAATTATAACTAAGAAAACTTTAGATCAAATCACCTTTAAAAAAATCTAAATAAAAATCGAATACGACTGACATACATGCTTTAAGCTTATAACATCCGTATTTTTATGTCAGAGCTTAATAATAATAATAATTTTAAGGTACTAAGGTATACTTCCTATTAACTGTACGGGCTTTTAAAAGGAAAAGCCTTTTAGGCTCTGTAGTCCACAGTACAACTTAAAAAATAAGTTATTTTTACATAGATAATATAAAAAACCCTTAATTAATAAAAGTTGACTACTGAACACCGGCCCCTTTAAAATTGTCATTGTATTTATTTTTGTATTTGTGTATTAATATTCATATTTAAAATCTCATATATCTAGATATACGCAGTAAAACTTTCGCAGACAGACGATGTCGCCGGTAGGAGCTAGTGAAAACATAATACACCTTACCGTAGTAGTAAGAGTAATAATAATATAGTAGGGTCGAGAGAGGGCACGTGCCCACCTAGCGTAACGGTCGCGAGCAGCTGCCGCCGCAGCTGGTGGCAGGGGACCCAAACATTTTCACATTATGAACACTAGAAAGAGAAAAACTACTATACTATAATGATTGATTGATGTTGTGTTGTGTGATGACGTTACTTCTCTTCGACAATAATATAGTGTTAGCCATTCAATAATAAAAATAAGATTTTTGTAAAAAAGAATTGAGAAAAAAGGGTGATCGGTTTTTAAATGGGAAGTTGAATGAATTTTGATTATTATATGGGATTGTGCCTTGAGCTTTGGAAAGGAATGGACATTATATAAAAATGATAATAAATATTATGTAACGTATTAGTAATGTGATAATATATCGTGAGAATATAAGAAGTATTTCAATTGAAGCGAGTAAGTGCTCTACATCGTCCACATCAACACACGCGTGGAACCCCCTATTGTATCGAACGCATACTACAATACACAATTTTGCTTTGAAAGAAAGACTGCGAGTTGTCCGCATTGTGAATGATCTTGACTAAGAATGCTGACTGCTCCAGTGGCGCAGAGATTTTACCTCACTGAGCGTTTTCTTCCGTCTATATTCTGGCGAGTGTTCTCAAGAGTCATTTAACCTTGTTCCTTCTATAATAGAATAAAACGTGCAGGTTTGCTAAGTCACAGCTATACGGTAACCCATATCCAGGCTCGGATTAAGATATTCTCTAACTCTTACTTTTGGCGACTCGTTGAGCTGTGTAATGGTATTCCGGTGAGCGAGTTAACGCCGTCCTATAATTTTTTGGTCCTTAAAGCGAATCGTGAAGAGATACGACTATCGATAGGTTTCTTTACTGTTAATAGTTGTAGTTGTTTTTTTGACCGCACCATGCTTACCGTCAGGTGTGATATATGCACTATCCCAAGTCAAGATAAAAGAAACTAAGAAAAAATGAAGAGACTGCCACAAAATAGATACTAGCTATCTCTGCTCACCTTTCAGGGTGAGCAGAGATACATTAGTGATTGACGTTTTTGCATTCGCTCGATAAAGTGACTAGAGATGGGCAAAATGTAATTTGATTAATGATTAACGATTACAAAATGTAGTCGTAATTTTAATTTTCTTGCTCTGTAATCATGATTAAATCCATTCAAAACATTAAGAAATCATAAATGTGTATACAATCTGGGATTCTGTAGTGTTTCAAACATAGACGAGCAAAATGCAGTCATATTAATGGTAAAAAACGTAAAATGTAATCGTAATCATTTTTATTAATCTGATTACATTTTGCCCATCTATGGGTGTATCAGATGGTAAGTACCTGTAATCTGAGTAGCTTGCGCGACAACGAAAGGCGTAACGAGGATAATATCCAACTGTTTGTGACCCCTGAGTAGGTAACCCTAGGCCCGCATCACACATTGATATTTTTATTTGCGTTTACAAAATATCGATTCAACTGACCTTGCTTTGCCTTCAAATGAGATAAACCTAGTCTTAAACGCATAATGTACTGCGCCATGTTTTATTTTGAGGGTACCTAGCCCTCTAAATAGAATAAGGCCTAGATTGATTCCGATGCTGTTGTTTTATATCAACAGATGCTGGATTTTGTTATATTAATATCAGCTGAACTAATGCTGATTGTGATTGTGATAGAACACTTGTTTATTTTTTAAATGAGAGTTGACAGTTTTTTTAAAATAAAACGATGCAGGCTCTTGTTTAAGTTTTCTGCTACTCAGTAACTTAGGACGGGATGCATCATCAAATTAAATCTAGTTTAAACTTGTATAAAACATTATAAGTTTTAAAATGTTCTTATTTCCACTCTGAAGTAGCCTTGAGTTGCTTTTGGCCTTTTTTCCCAAGGCAGTCGCTTCTGAAATGTAAGTAAATTATCGTTAGTTTCTATGCCTGGCTAGCAGTCGAACACACACGGGTGCCCTTGCATTGTTACTCAACCTACAACTCGCTGGTTCAGTGATCGCCCTCTTCACTAAAGTTTTAAAGGCTCTCTCCGGTCAACAATATTTGTCTTGCCAAAAGAAATATCATCAAATGAAATCTACTTTAAACTTGTATAATCCGCTTCTTAGCGTTAAACTGAACTTACTCTCTTTCACGGAAACATTATCTTGATTTAAATCACCATTGAGGTTTAATGAAATCGCTTCAATTAAATATCGTTTTATACAAGTCTGAACTAGGTTTAGTTTCTTGGTGCCAGTCACCTTTATAGTTATAATGCTGGAGTTTAAATTATAGGTATTCAATCAATATTTTATTAATTTTACTGTATCGGTCGGCTTCCTGTTTTATGTTGACCGCACACCAGCCATATATAAAAAAATTCTGAACAGTTCACATGAGAAATAAGTGAAACTGTATAATGTGTCTCTATCTCTATGTTTTTTTTTCCTTTTTATTTACTTCTTACAGGGTTGCCAGTGGCCTGGTACAATAACTCATTTACACAATACATATACACAGTTACAATCAAAAATGTACAGTTCCTATTAAGGCATCCACAACATACATTAGAGTGGCTTGTTTATTTATACTATATTATATTCATAGATGGGCGTAATCATGATTACTTTTAATCAGATTAATAATCAGATTACAAGTAATCATGATGAATGTAATCATGATTACTTGTAATCTGATTACTTTTAATCATTATTATATGAGTAATCATTAATCTTGATTACAGTAATAATTCAATTAATCATGATTATTTAAATGATTACTTTTGAGTTCTGGCTGAGAGAGAGACCAATTTAAATTCTCGTTTATTTAATTTTTCAAGTTATCTTATTTCGAATTAGCTGACCCCGAACATCCGTCTCGTTGAGCGATTCATTATAAGGGTCTGTGCAGTTGTATACAGCAGAAAATGAGGCGCTGTCGTCGGGCGGAGAGGGGGGGTGGCGTCCAGCGGAGAGTGGGGGTGGTGGAGTCCAGCGAAGAGTGGGGGGGTGACTACTAGCGGAGAGTGGGGGGTGACTTCCAGCGGAAAGTGGGGGGGTGACTTCCAGTGGAGAGTGAGGCTGACTTCCAGCGGAGAGTGGGGGTATCTTCCAGTGGAGAGGGGGGTGTCGTATAGCGAGGAGTGGGGAGGAGGGGTGGCAAAAAATTAGATAAACTTCCACTCATTTTGGCCAGTGATTTTAACATCAACTTCAGTAATGAAAATTCAAAACCATCAACCGGCGTGCATCTGTATACCATCCACACTTATTATTATTTTTATGACATCGGCCTTGTTCACTTTTTTAATTATCTCGCCATCTATCGGAAATAACTATTATCACATAACATTTTTAATTTATGATGGCTTTCATTAAGAAGTACCCAAAAATTATTAAACAGATAGATGGCGCTATAATCAGTACATTGTATCAGGAACAATGTGTATAATAAATATTTCTAAACAATGAGATATCTACATATATTATATTTAGCATAAATAATATTGGTTTACAGTAGTAATAGTGTCATAATTGCCACTCTAAACGTTACCCTCCTCACTCTCCGCTGGACACCACGCCCCACTCTCCGCTGATTGCCAACCCCCACTCTCTACTGGACGACACACCCTCTCCCCGCTCTCTGCTAGACGAGACCACCCCCCCCACTATCCGCTGGACGCTACCCCCTCACTCACCGCTGGACGCACCCCTCCACTCTCCGCTGGACGCACCCCCCCACTCTCCGCTGGAAGCCATCTCCCCCACCCTCTACGTGACACCACCCCCCTCTCCGCTGGAAACTACCTCTCCTACTCTCTACGTGACGCCACCCCCCTCTCTGCTGGACGACACCCCCCCACTCTCCACTGGACGCCACCCCCTCTCTCCACTGGACGCCACCCCCCCCACTCTCCGCTGGACACCACCCCCCCTCTCCGCTGGACGACACCCCCCCCCACTCTCCGTTGGAAGTCACCCCCACTCCCCGCTGGAAGTCACCCCCCCCACTCTCCGCTGGACTCCACCACCCCCACTCCCCGGTGGACGATACCTCTCTAACCTCCTTTCGCAATGCGCGATAAGAAACTTCGTTCCAATGAATATAGGCGAGCGCCGCTCTGCTGTCAGCAGCACATTTTACGTATCAAACAGAAAACTAATCATAAAAGTAATCATGATTAATTGTAATCCGATTAAAGATTAATAATCCTTAATCACCGAAAAATGATTACTTTTTTTGATTATTTTCGTTTATCATTGATCATGATTAATGATTACAAAATGTAATCGTAATCGTTAACCATTAATCTGATTACATTTTGCCCATCTCTGATTATATTATATCATACTACATTATACTATATCATATTATATTATATCATATTATACTATATCATATTACATTATACTATATCATATTACATTATACTATATCATATTATATTATATTATATCATACTATATTATTTTTAGTGTAAATTTATCGTTTGATAGAGTTTCTGTTGTATGTAATAAATAAATTCGACTGTATCGCTACCGATAAACTACACGAGCTCAACACTATTTTTGTTAGACATCACTAGCTCAAAGTTCTCTCAGAATGTTAGTGTCTTAGTTAGTGTATATAATAAATGGCTACCAATGTAATATAAATTATCTTAATTTTGTGATATCAGGTTATGGGCCCAGGCCACCTGATTCATTTTCAGTTAGCAAAAGTTAAAAAATGTTAAAACATTTTCATTGTTGAAAACAAAAAAGTAGTTCCGTATTCGACATAACCAAAAAGAAAACCGTGTCACGAGGCGAAAAGAATCTTCATCAACAAAATGTCTTCGAATAATAGGATGGCACTTATTGAAAAGTTGACGAGAAGAGATAATTACCCTACGTGGAAGTTCGCAGTACAAACTTATCTTGAACACGAGGAGTTGTGGGAGTGTATAATCTCGCAAAACATCGATCCCAAAAAGGACACAAAAGCGAAGTCCAAAATAATATTGCTGGTCTATGATGATCCTATCAATTACGTACACATACAAGAAGCAAAAACTGCTAGATCAGTGTGGGAAAACTTTGAAAAAGCAATATAAATACAAATTTAGTTCAGAATGTTCTGTATGTTCCAGAATTGACTACAAATCTTCTTTCAGTAAGTCAAATAAAAAATAGTGGATGCCAAGTGCAATTTGATCACAAAAGTTGTATGATATTCAACAAAAGCAATGAGAAATTAGCAGTAGCTAAAATGATAAATAATATGTACAGGCTTACTATACACAATGTAGAAGCATACATATCTGCTACAAAAGGCAATGATTTTTATCTCTGGCATCAAAGACTGGCACATTTGAATTTTGAAGATTTAAATAAACTATCAGAAAATACTGGTGTGAAACTACAAAAAAAAGAAAAAGTCGTCTGCATTACATGTCTAGAAGGCAAACAGACACAAATCCCTTTTCCCTCAGAAGGTACTCGAGCACAAAATAAACTTGAATTAATACACTCTGACATCTGCGGGCTGTTGGAGGGGCTGGTTATTTTGTAACATTTATAGGTGACTTTTCCCACAAAGTATTTGTGTTTATATCGAAAAACAAGTCTGATGTGTTTGAAAAATTCAAAGAGTTTAAAGCCTCTGTAGAGAATCAACTAAATTTATCTATTTAAACTCTCTATACAGATAATGGTAAAGAATATTTAAGTAATGAATTTCAAGCTTACCTTAGAAGGTCAGGAATAAAGCACCAGATGTCTACACCCTACACTCCTCAGCAAAATGGATTGGCTGAGAGAATGAATAGAACTCTTTCGGAGTGATCTAGATGCATGTTATTAAATGCTAAATTACAAAAACAATATTAGGAAGAAGCTGTTCTAGCTGCATGCTATATAATCAATAGATGTCCAACAAGAAGTCTAACATTATTGACACCTGCAGAAAAGTGGAGTGCTAAATGGCCAAACATCCTTCATATGGAAATCTTTGGATGCGAGGCAATGGTCCATATTCCAAAAGAAAAGTCCAAGAAATGGGATCCAAAGTCAACCAAAATGATTTTTGTTGGTTATATTGAGGAAAGAAAAGGGTACCGATTGTTAGATCCAAGAACAAGAAAAGTTTTAATTAGCAGATATGTGATGTTTATTGAAAGATCAGTCAAAATAAATTATTCTGCAGTCCCATTAATGGAGTCAGTTTCTGAAGTAATGTTAAAAGATGATAGTGGCACCACAAATGACACTACATTAATAGAACAACGGAATGAAACAATCAATGATAAATCGGATGATGACAACTATTACTCCGATAAAGGATCTATATATGAGCCAGAAAAGTCTATAGATCTAAAAGAATCGACCCGAAATGTGACAACAAGATCAAGGGCAAGAATGAATAAAATGGAAGCTAACACTATATATGTATATAGTAATGAAGTTCCAGAATTGCATAATGTGCCAAACACATATGCTGAAGCTATATCAAACAAGTTAAATGCAGAAAAATGGAAACAGTCAATAAAAGATGAGTTAAATGCACATGAAAAAATGAGACTTGGCATTTAGTTGAAAAACCAGAAGCTGCAAGGTTAATTGGATGTAAATTGGTTTTCAAGGAGATGAACCATCAGGTCTCATTTATAAATCAAGATTGTGTGCCAAAGGATGCTCACAACAACAAGGGAATGACTATACAGAAATTTATTCTCACACAGTGAGATATGATTCAGTGAGAGTTTTACTTTCATAAGCCGCACAACACAATTTTGAAATAGTGCAATTTGATATAAAAACTGCATTTTTATATGGTAATGTAAAATAAGACATTTATATGAAACCTCCTGAAGGTTTGGATGTCCCATCAAATATGGTATGTAAACTTAACCGTTCACTTTATGGGTTAAAACAAGCACCCAGATGCTGGAATCAGAAAATTGACAGTTTATTAAAGAAATTTGGTTTTGTGACTAGCCATGCAGATGTGTGTATAAAAGTAATATAAACAACAACAAAGTATATTTATTACTTTATGTAGATGATGTACTCTTAATGTCCATTTCCAAGAATGCTCTTGATAAAATAATGTATGAACTAAAAGAAAATTTTGAAATTAAGCAGTGTGATTTCAAGAATTTTGTTGGAATGCAAATTGAAAAATATACAGGAAGAATATTCATTCACCAAACTAAATACATTGAAAGACTGCTATATAAATTTAATATGCAAAATGTTAACTGTAATAATATTCCAGTTGATTCTCATACTATGTTAGAGAAGAGTAGCGAGGCCCCTGACAAGAATATTCAATACTGAGAAGCGGTTGGGTCACTGATGCACCTGGCGGTGGCTAGCAAGCCTGAAATAATGTATGCAGTCAGTCTGGTGAGTAGATATCTCAACTGTTATAAACACACTCTCTGGAATGTAGTTAAGAAAATGATGAAGTATTTAAAAGAAACCAAAGATTATGGTTTATGCTATACATCTTCAACAAAGACCATACTTGAAGGGTACAGTGATGCAGACTTTGCCAAAGATGAATGTACATGTAGATCTCTGAGTGGGTATGTGTTCATAAAAAATGAAGCTGCCATAACAGGGGCAACACAACATCAACAGAGTGTTGCTTTATCAACCACTGAAGCAGAGTTTATGGCTGCATGCTCTGCCACAAAAGAAGCTATATGGTTAAAAGGATTGTTAATGGATCTTGGTGAAATTAAACAAAACTCTATTTGCCTAAATATGGATAATCAGAGTGCTATATGTTTAATTAAAAATGTAGACTATCATAAGCGGTGCAAGCACATAGACATTATGTACAATTTTATTAAAGATAAGTATGTAGAGAAACAAATAGATTGAAACTATGTTTGCACTAAGGAACAATATGCTGATATATTTACAAAACCTCTTCCTAGAGATAAATTTCAATATCTTAGACAGAAAATTGGTGTTCAAAAATGGAGTAAGATTTTGTTTATTTCATTCTTAATAAAATTATAGATAAAGCAGAGATGGGCAAAATGTAATCGGATTAATGATTAACGATTACGATTATATTTTGTAATCGTTAATCATGATTACTGATTAACGATATTAATCAAAAAAAGTTATAATTTTTTGGTGATTAAGGATTATTAATCTGTAATCGGATTACGATTAATTATGATTACTTTTCTGTTTGATACGTAAAATGTGCTGCCGACAGCAGAGCGGCGCTCGCCTTTTTTTATTTATAGTATACGACTACTACTAGCTAAACTGGCGAACTGAGTACCACCACATAGTTAGGTGTTAGGGCGATTACCCGAACTGGGTCGTGACCGCAGTACAATAGTGCAAAGACCGGCATAGTGACTCGCTTCGACCTGACGACTACTTTCAGGATTAGTTCGTGCTCGGTGGACATTAAATAAATCCAAGGAAATCTAGCTAATCATAGATGCTTCTACTATTGTTCTAAATGATTGCTGGACTATTAGAAGTGATTATCAAACTACCGCCCATATTTTACTGAAATACCGTCTCCAACCCGATAATCCACGCCCGCCTTCGAGATGTAGATAGAGAGATAGAGCAAGATCGCGCAAAATTTTAATTGATCAGAACAAGACATCATTTTCTCAAATTTACACAAGCTTCTACAGCGCAGAGCGCAACATCACCTTTCTTGGTCATCCGTCTCTCTCTACTAACTCGGTTTCGTCTTTTATGTAAACCGAACCGCCGCACACATTCGTATCGTATTTTGAATTTTAACTCATAACTAAAGTTGAGATATCGGTCTGTTTTTTTTCCGGATAGCTGACATTCTACCTAATAACTTTGATTCTTATAATAAATCAGCGGCACACACACATAGTTACCAAAAAAAAACATTTTTTTTTCTCAATTCGCTTAATTTATTTTTCGTGTTTGACATTCAGTTTCTTAAAGACTAAAGAATATAGTACTCAGAAAAAAAGAGGCAAATCGACATACGGGCACGCGCCATTTTTATCTCACTAAAAACGCTAACTGTACTGTACTGTAACTTTAACCTAAAGGATTGCACACTAAGTCTTTGGCCATTATCAGAAGTATTCTCCATCTGGAAGGCGGGCGTGGATTATCGGGTGGGAGCCGGTATTTCAGTAAAATATGGGCGGTAGTTTGACAATCACTTCTAATAGTCCAGGAATCACTCAGAACAATAGTAAAACCATCTATGATCAACTAGATTTCGTTGGATTTACTTAATGCCCACTGAGCACGAACTGAACCTGAAAGTAGTCAGGTCGAAGCAAATCACTATGCCAGTCTTTGCAGTAGTGTACTATGGTCATGACCCAATTCCGGCAATTAACTTACCAACTCAAACGGGTAAAAGCATAAAAAATGGTCCTGAACGTAGTCAGGTCGAAGCGAGTTACTATGAGTTGGTAGGTTTATTGGCTGAACAGTGTCGTAACTCTTGACCACAGTACATAACTGCACAGACCCTTATAATGATAATGATTCGCTCAACGAGACGCGGTCAGCTTGTTCGAAATGAGATAACTTGAAAAATTAAATAGACGAATATTTAAATCGGTCTCTCTCTCAGCCAGAACTCAAAAGTAATCATTAAAATAATAATGATAAATTGAATGATTACTGTAATCAAGATTAATGATTACTCATGTAATCTTGATTAAAAGTAATCATGATTACGCCCATCTATGAGATATAGTTCAAATTTGGTGCATGTGTTGTATGTAATAAATAAATTCGACTTTATCGCTACCGATAATCTACACGAGCTCAACACTATTTTTGTTAGACATCACTAGCTCAAAGTTCTCTCAGAATGTTAGTGTATTAATAAATGGCTACCAATGTAATATAAATTATCTTTATTTTGTGATATCAGTTTCAAACCAACAATTCTAAAAGTTACACTTTTTAAATCTTTAACTTCTAATTAAAAATGTATTCTAAATATTGTCCAGTATATATTATTCTTAGATCAATTCCATTTTTTTATTTATAAAATTCGTATGTTCATAATCTTCTACAATGGCTTTAAATTTATAATAACTTTCAACATGTCTTCTAGATTGTTAAGAAAATGGCTGCCATGACATAATTTACACACGTGAGAAGCAACTCAGAAAATCGGAATCAAGTTGCCTTTGTTTTTGTAACTTTCTTCGGAACCAGCAGGTTATGGATCGAAGGCAGTACTCCTCCTTGAGAAATAGTGACTCCTTCCAATAATTCGTTTAACTCATCGTCATTCTTAACCGCCAGGAGAATGTGCCTTGGAGAAATACGCCTTTTATTATTCGCTCTGGCGGCTTGTGCAGCCATTTCTAGTATTTCCGCTGACAGGTACTCCAGAACTGCCGCCAAGTATACTGCTCCACCATCTCCTACCCTGGACGCGTAGTTTCCATATTTTAATATCTTGTGGATCCTGCCAACTGGAAAGCAAAGGCCGGCTTTCGATGATCGCGAATATCGCATCTTTGCACTGACTTTCGACATTTTGCTTACTTCTAAAATCTTTTTCTTATCAACACTGTATGTATATTTCTTTGGTGTTACAACTAGTAACTATATAAAATCTTTTTTTTTTGGTATTGTAAAACTATTTGAGATTTAACGTAGTTCCTTCAAGACATTCCACCTTCACCTTTCATTTTTTTTTGGGAGGTGATAGGGCTGGTGATAGGTGATAGGTTTTCCTGAACTGAGTCGTGAAGACAGGACACAAGTGTAAAGAGACTGATATAGTGGTACATAGTTTAGTTTAATTTTTGTAATATAGATTTAAGTTTATATTTAAAAGATTTTTCTTTATTATATATTATTACTAGCTGTCCCAGCAGACCTTGTTCTGCCCTATTTCTCTAAAACAAAGTCATATTGTTTTTTTTAATGTTAATAGCCTCCCCGTCAGATTTTTTTGAAACTTGTTTGAAGGACCCTGGCCTTAATGCTATACGTATGTATAAAAATTGACAAATATTGACATTAATATTTATACGTCACTCGATTGTTTTGCCTTCCCGGAACCCGTCCACTGACATTTAAACTTTATGGTATGGTGTTAAAGTTCAAAATGACTTATAACGATTTTTTTGTATGAGAATACAGAAAAGTGTTATTTTTAGACAGTTGCAGGGAATTTTTTTAATTTTTCTCTCCGTAATAACCTTCCCCAGACTTCAACAAACACAACAAAAAAGAAATCAGTCAAATCGGTTTAGTCGTTCTCGAGTTTCGCGCTTATCAAGAGATAGCTGATCCGGCAAACGTAGTTTTGCTATATAAGTTATTGTAATATCTTCTATGATGTTCATTGAAATTAAGTGATGTCAAAGACAATTTTGTTCATAATTAAATACTCTTAATCAACAAAGCATTTATTTGGATAAAGATTAATATTATTACGTTGATACAACTCTTAACAAATAATGCATTAATTTCGACCAAATTTGTTTACCATAAAAACGGTTCTAGTGACTTAATCTTAAAAGATAAACATATACTGTCGCGGACATTTTTTTAGATCATCTCAAGAGGAATAATTCTTTCTTACATATATTTTTGGTATCTTGAACCGTTTTTGCAGCGCACGCAATGGAAGCCCTCAAGGATGAAAAATTTTGCCCGTTTTTTTCACATTTTCCATTATTTCTTCGCTTCTAATAATTGCATCGTGATGTTATATAGCCTATAGCCTTCCTCGATAAATGGTCTATTCATCTCAAAAAGAATTTTTCAATTCGAACCAGTAGTTCCAGAGATTAGCGCGTTCAAACAAACAAACAAACAAACAAACAAACAAACTCTTCAGCTTTATAATATTAGTATAGATTATTATTATGGTGGTTGAGCGATTGCCCTAACTGAGTCATTACCACAGTAGATAAGTGTAAGGACCGTCATAGTGACTCGTTTTGGCCTGTAGCGTTTCGGGATAAGCTTGTGTATATCCAGTTGTCCATATACCTAGAGACCTTCAGTTGTGGTATATGTGGGCCGACATGACGACGGAGAGTATCAACGGATTTTCATCCTTTGATGATCGCTTTCGTTTTTGGACTACACTGTACTTATCATCAGGTGCACTGTAGTAAATCCTCTCCTCGCTATGTTCTGTGTGTTTACACAACAAATGGGTATTAGCTGAAAATCAGCGCTGGGTGGCTCAGCTGATCACTTAGAATTTGCCGACCTGACTTCCTTTTGGCACGTTACGGCACAAGATATTTGTTTTTCTTGTTTTCTATTTTGATTAACTTATCCTTCTGTGTTCTATGTTATGTTGTGCGACAAATAAAGATTTTTTATTTCTCTTTCTTCAGGACTATAGCACTTCTATAGGACTTGAGTGTCTAAATATTAAAGACATTGGAGTGTGAATCAAATCGCATTAAAGTGACTTATTGGCGTGGATGCCAGAGACAGTTTGCATTGTCAAGAAATTGTAGAAGTGTAGTTTTGAAAAAATTTGTCAATATATCTACATATTATTTGAGGTTTCCTTAACCTCTTAAGTGGCTATGACGGATATATACGTTATCAATAGATGCCAAACGTCCAAAATGAATATATTCGCATAAATTTAATTGTGTATTCCACTATGGATAAAACGAATATGTTGGCTTGAGTATAATGTCCGTATAAATATGTTTAGAGGTCCGCGTATCATTCGTTACGTTTAAATGGGAAGAATGGGGACAGGTATTGGGCATTTCGTCATACGAAGCCACTTAAAAGGTTAAGCTGTTTCTCTTCTAGTAAACTCTGCTAGATGAACATTGAATAATCTTGGAAATTATGATTCTCGTAACAGATTTGGCGCAGTGTCAATTTGTTTTACAGAAACTAAAGAAATGCAGTTCTGAAAAGAACTATGTCAATGTTTTGAAATATTATTTCATTATTTCTCAGGCCCTTTCACCTCTGATACGGCGGGCTAGTTGCACATCCCTGGGCATTATCGTGATCCTCTTGGCGTGAATGGCGCAGAGGTTCGTGTCCTCAAACAATCCCGTGAGATAGGCTTCACTCGCTTCCTGCAGAGCCTGGACAGCCGAGCTCTGGAAGCGAAGGTCTTCTTTAAAATCCTGCGCGATCTCCCTCACCAGGCGTTGGAACGGAAGCTTTCTGATGAGCAGCTCCGTGCTTTTCTGGTAGCGTCTGATCTCTCGCAAAGCCACGGTTCCGGGGCGGTATCTGTGCGGTTTCTTCACGCCTCCCGTGGCTGGAGCACTTTTTCTGGCAGCTTTGGTGGCCAGCTGCTTCCTAGGCGCCTTGCCGCCGGTCGATTTCCTAGCTGTTTGCTTGGTGCGCGCCATCGTTCTTCTGTAAGCGCGTAATTTGCGACATTGCTTTTATACTTTTTGTTAATTTTTGTTCGAGGGTAGTTTATTTTATTACCAAAATAGGTATATCCTCTGCTTGTTGTGAATACAACATGCGAATATAAATCTCTCCCTTTCCAAACTATATACATTTTCGTGGACTAATCATTCGAAAATTTCTATTTTTTCTACGCCAATGTAGACCCCCTAGAGTTTCTCATGTACCCTTGGGAGTCCATCTGCACTGCTTTGGGATTGACTGGTCAATACGAATATAAATATAGTTCCGTGTGTTTGTACCTATGTCTATGGCATCTTAACTTCTAAATTAATAAACTGATTTTGATTTAGTTTTTTTTTTTTGTTTGGAAGTTGACTTTATCGCGAGCATTCTTAGCTAAGATTGAGCAAAATTTGATCAGCTCTTTTTTGGTTGTTGAAGGAATGCAAGCCACTTCTATTAGTTGAATCGATTCGAAATTTAGTACCCAGCGCCTTCAATGGTATTATAATACCATGGTAAACTGGACTTTATGCATTATCTCGAAGCAACAGGATACTCGGCTTTTTGTTAACTTAGAGCAGAAGTAATATATTTGATCTCATTGAAATAGCCTAAATGAATACGATCGATCCACGACCGGTTGGCTGATATCTTTGGGGTCGTGGCTACTCAGGGTGGGGGCCCTGAGCAACTGGTTTAGCGACCCTCCCGAAGTTAGCAGGGCATTGTGACGTGCTCTGCCTAAATACAACGAGCGGTATCGGGGAAGGTATCATATTCCCCGAATCTGTGCCCAGTGGGCGCGGCGCGACGGGGTTGTGGGGAATTAATTACAGGACCCGCAGTCCTCGCCAATGCGTAGAAGTAGTCACCTTGGGGTTTTTAGTCAGTATAAGTCCGACACACCTCGGTGGGGCAACCCCCCCTGTGCGGCTGAGACGATCCTATGAAGATTTTCCCCAAGTAAAAAAAAAACCTAAATGAATAGCTTACAAATACATACATAATTGTTACGGTGGCTGATTTAAATTTGGAATTGAATGGCTATTTTACATCTAATCGTAGTTGGATAATTATTTATCATCACGCCTACTTATTGGGATAGGCAGTGTGAATGGAATCACGTCACTCTATTTTGACAGTCTAAATCACTAGGTCGGGCCACATATACTCCGCCGGGTGCAGAGGAAGATGGCTCAGCCTTGCCCTTGGCACTCGGCAGGCGGGAGAAGGAACACCCCAGGGGTTTTAGTCGGTGCAAGTCTGACACACAGGGGGGCGGCACTCACTGTCCCCTGAAGGTCCGTTACGGATTCCCACGGGTTACCAAAATAAAAGATCCACATATACAAAGCCCACCTCACTCTCAGGCGGTGCCCCGGACACCGTGCACCGCCTCCCTCTCATCCGGGCAGCAGACTCCCTCAAGTCTACTGCCCGGATTATTTTACATGTGATCTAAGCTGGGATTACTTACTAAAATCAGTTTAAATATTAATGTAACGATTAAATGTAAGAAATTGTTGCGAGAATAATTGTACCTAAAGTTTCATTATTGTATGTTGTATGATGGGATTGTTAATATTGTCTTTTTTATTTATTATTGTAGATTTATTGTACTATAGTGTATTTTTAAGGTAGACAAACAATATAGTGATTTTTTTTTACTCTTGATTTGTTTTTTGTGTGTAATCTATATATCGAGGAGTGAGAGGCTATTTGGTTTAAGCGACATTTTTTTATGATATAGTAATATACATTTTCGGAAACAGCGTTTTTTACCGATTCCAAATATATTACTATATCACCAAAAATGGTTGACAAAAAGCAAATAGCCGCTGGAGATCAACAGGGATCAAGATCCTTTTGAAGTCCTAACCTATTAGTATGATCCCTTGCTTTCCTTTTTTTTCTTTGTTTACAAACTACGCATACTCACACTGTTTTTTTTTTTAATGTAATCTTATTTGTTTTAATTTGTAACTAAAAATTATTACCTAAATAGAATTTAATATTGAAACCAAGTAACGCCTTGACGGGTCGGACATGGTTTTTATAACACACTGTATGAGTGATGCTCAGTAGTTTAAACGAATAAACAAAATCAAAATTCTAGGTCAATGGGAAGTACCATTCAGGTTTTGATTAATTTGCAATAAAACGAATTAATAATAATAATATACATTAGTGCAGTATCTCTTTCGTGGTGACCTGAGATATAGTAGTGGCTGTATCCACTTTACGATTTTTTATCGTGCTCAACGTGACCAGTAAACGAAAATGTAAATTATGTGACATAAACGACTACCTACCTATCTTTTGATAGTCCTAGCCACGAAATTGATTTTTTTTAAAGGTACAAGAAACCGCGTTTTAGCATAAGTATTTGATATTAATTTGAAGTTAATACTGGAAAATATACCCTCAATAAACAAACGGAAAACGAAGCAATCTTATAAACAAATAAGTTTCCTTTTTAATATTTTTTTTTTTTTTTAAATAACCTTTTTTTTGTCTATTACCGGCAAGCAAACCCGCATGATGTCTAATAATAATGTAATTTGTAAGTGTCCTAAGAACGACGACCTGTTGTGCTACTGGTCACATTGGGCATGCCCAATTTTGCGCTTATATGTCATGACAAAATATATACATCCCATAAAGTATTCCTGGTCCCTCCGAAAGCGATATAGCTTAACGATATATTATTATTATACAATATTCGAAAAAATAAAGACATAGATGAAAAGAAGATACCAAAAAATTATCGAATTGCTATCTCATTCTAATTAGATCTACCCGCGTTTGAGTCCGTAACATTGTATATAAAAGGGACACCAGTTGTGGCAAATCAGCCAGTTTGTACATCATTGTTGCGAGGTCGACATCACAATGACTGGACGCGGTAAAGGCGGAAAAGGTCTGGGAAAAGGCGGAGCTAAGCGCCACAGGAAAGTTCTCCGCGACAACATCCAAGGCATTACTAAACCTGCTATACGACGGCTGGCGAGGAGAGGAGGCGTCAAAAGAATATCTGGACTCATCTACGAAGAGACAAGAGGAGTTTTGAAAGTATTTCTGCAAAACGTCATCAAAGATGCAGTGACTTACACAGAGCATGCTAAAAGAAAAACAGTTACTTCTATGGATATTGTTTATGCTCTGAAGAGACAAGGACGAACACTCTACGGTTTTGGCGGATAACTTTGTTTAATAAATAAATAGTTTTTTTTTAATTTGTGTTTTATTTTCTCATTAAAAAGGCCCTTTTCAGGGCCGCAAATTTTGTTTCTTTGGCATAACGAACGCATATTTAGCTAAACACCACACGTCATTTCATATGCATACACTTGGCCGTTTGTCTTTGGTGCATTCTTACACCAGCGATAATTACCGACCAACATAGATAGGCAAAATGTAATCAAATTAATGAAAAACGATTAAGATTACATTTTTAATCATTACTATGATTAAATTTTGCCCACCTATGTTTTAAACACGAAGGAATCCTTAATTGCATACTAATTTATGTCTCCTTAATACTTAGAAGGGTTTTAATCATGATCACAGAATACGGAAGTTAAAATTACGACTACATTTTATAATCGTTAATCATTCATCTCATTACATTTTACCCATCTCTGCCGACCACCTACAAAACAGTGATTCTCTAGAATATTCTTGTGCGCACCTTAGAGCTGTGTCATGAGCCAGGTACAGTTTACCCCAGAGCTACGACTGGAGCTCTTCAAGAGGGTAGCGAACCATCCACATCACACCTATACTATTTTTATGACCTACCTTCGCTTTTATTGGTAGCCTAGGGGTAAATCCTACCTAGAACTATCAGTGCGACCGTGAGGGTGGCAAGCCCAGTGTGTTTTCTGATTCCTAGTGGCTAAAAATCCTACGATGTTCCTCACATCGCTCCTAACCAAGCCTGGTTATTTCAAAAGTCGATCGCTTTTAGACTAGCGATCTTCAGGCAAATCGTTAGCAATTCGACAACTATCTCTGACTGCCTGCGGTGATTAAGGTCACGGTTGGCAGTGAGAGATCTTAGATGAGTACTATGTTCTTCTGGGAAGAAGTAATACACCAGAATGAGGCCAACGAAAGACAGAGGGAGAAAACAGCCACCCTCTAGATTCGGTGGCCTAGTTACCGTTGCAAGAGGTATGTCTTCACGCGCAAAGAGCGAGATATCCCTTCGTGACATTGATCAGCCAGTAGACTTGAGGGTGTCTGCTGCCCTAGTCTAGTAAGGCGGGGGCTGATAAAAAGATATTGAGGGATGGGCTCTTTACCCCCACCTCACTAAGAGATGAAACTTAGAAGACTACAAAGAAGAGCGAATGCTCGCCGGGTCGTTGGAGGAATACGGATCCGCAGTCCCGGCTAGCAGGGATTTGAAAGACATTCCAGGGGTTTCAAGTCTGTAGAAGTCCTCACGCCGACACTTATGGTCTTGGGAAGGATTTTCCCCCCGAGTTGCCAAAAAAGATCGCCAACAGTTCAAATATTAGCACGCTTACTTATAAGATGTAATGAATTGAAAAAAATGTACCTGTGCTAGTACGTCAACTGGATTTGGTTAAATAAAACAGACGTAAATTTATTATAAATTTACTCCTAAATCTTTAGTGTCTTTGTGTAATTTCAACTCCTGATATAAGGAGGCCCATGCTTCCCCCCCCACCCCCTTTTAATACGGGCCCATGTAATTTATATATAAATTCAATTGCTCAATATTAAATACGATGTTCTAAAGAAGTCTGGCCGCTATGTAGTAAATAGTGGATATAAACAGTACAGTGAGGGCAGCGCAGCACGACAGCGCTGTGCACAGCAACGGGATTTCGTAATAGTCGCTGGCGCTGAGCGTGGCGGCAGGGCAGTGTATGTATTCCGACCCGTGGATGAGCACACGCTCAATCCACCACACAGCGCGCTCCAGTGGACTCCAGGGCTGATCTTCCACCAGCATATGATACCGTATCACGTTTTGGCGGTAGCTGGAACAATTTGAAGCATAATAAGTTTTAAACTATCGTGTTTAGTCATGTTAATTACATATTTTTTTATTCAAGAATGGCTGTATTGGTTTTCATTGATTCTGTTTTTTGGGATTTTTTTCCGTCCGGAATAGCACAAAAATAAAAATCAATTAAATAAAATAAAAATTAAATAAATAAATAATTAAATTGATTTAATCAATTAAATTATTAAAAATCTGGTACTCATCAAACAATAATAATAATAATAATATATAGTAACGCTAATCTCCTTTCGGGTTGACTACAGATACTTTAGTCGCTGTATCCACTTTGCGCTTAGATGTCGTGCCAAAGGAAACCAGTACAGCTGTACATTTTATTTATTTATTTATTTTAAAGGGAAACATACAGCAATATAAAAATGATAACAAAAATACACAAAAATTGTTACAGCCAGCAAAGTTTCCACAAAAATTAGTACCAAAATATAAATCAAACTAATAAATAACAATAAAAGAAAATCAATCAAATATACATGCATATATATGTTACATATAAATAGAACATATATAAAAAATACAGTATAGAACAAAATTGAAATTAGACTAATATTTACATTCATGACATACATTCAAAATGTTTTGTTTTTTAGATTTTTGACTCTTTTTTTTTCTTTGTCTTAAGCCGTAACTACTTTTGGGAGTGCACCGTGCTTACTATCAGGTGTTGTCTGGTCACTATGCCAAGTCAGAATAAAAAAAAAATGAAAGCATAATGAAATTATAAATCGGATTCAAGGCACAAACTGAACTGTGCTTTTGGTAAATTACTTACCTCATACATCAATGTACGCCGTGGTCTGTTTCCTAACTGCAAATAAATTAACAACAGCAAAAAAAAACGCAATATTTTTGTGATGTAACAAAGATCATAAATTCGAATCCTTGTAGTGGCAAAGTGCACCGTGATCACCAAAAAAGTTTCTCGCGAGTCATGGTTGTTTATAATGTATATATTTGTCTACTACACATATTACAAGCACAAGTTTAGTTTGTTTTTGATAACCTGAGTGTAAATCCTGCATGGGACCGTCAGAGACGCTGTGAGGGCTGCGGACCTTATGTCCAAGACTCCAACTGGCTAAAAACCCCTAGGGAGTCGTCTATTCGTCGCTGCTAAAAGTGTGTGTGAACCCATATTCTTCCTTCGGTCCTGAGAGTAAAAGGTCTATAGAAGGAAGTTTTAATTTTTTTTTTTTTTGTTAAAAACACGTTATTGGCCAGGAATTGCCTTCACAACTAAACCAGACTTCGAGGGCTAGCACTAAAAGTGTTCAGCCCTTGAGTATATGAGTTGGGTGGCAACGCAAGTGCCCCTCTGTGGGTACGAACCTCGACTTGTGCCTCCAGCCAGGCAAACAACCTAACAGTGATATACCAGTGTTTCGGAAGCGACTACCTTGAGAAGTAACGCCGAAAGAAACCCAAGTCTGCGTCGGAGTGGAAAACTCTCATCTCTTGGAGGAATGAAGATAAAAGTTCTGCCCCTCTAGTCACCACAAAGGTGGAGTTCTCCAACTTTTTTGAACACCAGACTACTTTGGTGTTAGATCAATGCCGTAAATGTTCTGTACTAACCTGTCATTACCGATAACATCAAGAATAGCTCCTTTAAACTGTTCTTCAGTTAAGGTCGCAACTTCCAGCCCTTTTCCACAACCTAGGTGTACTAAATTCTCAATATTATACCACTGATCGCCTAAAAACGGGATTCCTATTATAGGTTTTCCATTGTTGACTGCTTCTTCTATAGTCTGTAGACCTCCTTGAGTGATCACTAGTTTTAGGTTTGGATGTCCTGAACACACATTTTAATAATAATATGTAATAACAATAATGTATTTATTTATTTTTCCTCACAAACAAAAACTGAATCATATAATAATAGAAATATTTACAATATCATCACGACGATAAATCCCTTATGGGTTGAGCAGAATACATTGAGGGTGGAACAAGGTTAAATAACGCTTAAGAACACTCGCCGTGATACAAGCGGTAGACTGCAGATTTTATTTTCTTACTATCGTCATGCTATATCCCTTTCGCGGTAAGCATAGATACATTAGTGACTGTATCCACTTTTCGCTTGTATATACTGACCCAACGAGACCAGTAGCGAAGCTGATCGCCGTTCTCACAGCACTAGCACACATCGTGCGTGATCCCGCGCACCACTAGGAGGCGTGGAGGTAACCACATCCCACCTCCCCCACATTACGAAGTAGCCTGTAAGGGGGCTGATCGCGCTCCGGACTTGCAGAAGTCCTCGGCGTACCTAGACTCCGGTGCAAGCGCGAGAGAAGGATCACCCATAGGGTTTTAGCCGTTAGGAGTCCGGCATACCGGGAGGCGACCCTCCGCGCCCTCTGACGATCCATGAGGATTTCCCCCGGATTACCAAAAAAAGCACTAGTACACATGACATTTCTATTAGATGTCATGCGAGTTTCCTCGCGTTGTTTACCTTCAGCGGTGAGCATGTGCTGCTTAAATTCGTACTTAATGAGGCATAACCCAGACATGCGCCGGCATTTGTACTTATGACAATTCGCCTTGCTGCACATGGTTACTGGTCTCAAATCCACTAAGCCACGTTATTATTAACTAGCTGATCCGGCAAACGTTGTTTTGCTATATAAGTTACTAGCTGTGTCCGCGACTTGGTCCGCGTGGAATAGTTATTTTTGGCATTTTAATTAGTTATTTATTTTAAAATCGAAATATCTTCTAAGATGTTCATTGAAATTAAGTGATGTCAAAGACAATTTTGTTCACAATATAAATACTCTTAATCAACAACACATTTATTTGGATAAAGGTTAATATTATTACGTTGATACAACTCTTAACAAATAATGCATCAATTTCGATCAAAATTGATTACCATAAAAACGGTTCTAGTGAGTTAATCTTAAAAGATAGACATATATTGTCGTAGACATTTTTTTAGATCATTTCAAGAGAAATAATTCTTTCATACATATATTTTTGGTATCTTGAACCATTTTCGCAGCGCACGCAATGGAAGCCCTCAAGGATGAATAATTTTCCCCGTTTTTTTCACATTTGCCATTATTTCTTCGCTCCTAATAGTTGCCTCGTGATGTTATATAGCCTAAAGCCTTCCTCGATAAATGGTCTATTTAACACAAAAATAATTTTTCAATTCGAACCAGTAGTTCCTGAGATTAGCGCGTTCAAACAAACAAACAAACTCTTCAGCTTTATAATATTAGTATAGATGATAGCTAATGAAATATTAAACGACTCACTGAAGATATCCGACTGTGGAAGCCATTTAGAGGCCATGACATTCTTCGTCCGTCCAGGAAGCAGCTCAGCGTCCCACTTCCAAATTACTTCATAAGGGATCTCAGAAAATACTTTGGTAAATATCTTGACCACGCGTTCCGGCAGTTTGGATGGAGGAACATTGTTGCCAAAACTTATGTATATTACTCCGTTTTTAGATGAATCTAAAAATGATTTTATGTCCTGGAACGTCGTATAAGTTCTTATGTGAAAGGAAAGCAAACGGGTGATAATAAACTTCCTTAACTAACCTTCTTAAAAATTTGTAGTTAAATCCATGAAATTATTATCAGTATCAAAATTGTTATCAAATAAATATTTTCATGCTATACAGAGTGATTTTATAGACGAGGGATATATTCAGGAAGGATATTCAGCATTCGATTCTAATTCCAAATATGTAAAAATAGTGATATGTTAATATTTACAATAAAACAAAGCAAATTATGGTCTACATATTAAGAGACAATTACACTTATAAATGAATGAATGAATAACATCTCATTATTAAGTAAGTATTTTGCCTGCCCTAAGCCAAGACACAAGGCGAAGGGAAACCGAATCAATACCTATTTACCTAAAATTACGTAAATGGAACTTTACCTACTAACCAATGAATCGTGCACCACACACGCTACGGTATCCACACTTTTAACGGATCAATTTTTATTTGTATATATTTATTTCTTAATGATTTGTTAGGGAATATAGTTTATTTACATTTTTATTAGTTGCAAGAAGGTACATATTATTGTGTTCTGAAATATCTTCCTCGTCTATAAATTCACCCTATATAACGGCATCGACACTGTGCGAGTTGCACTCTTATGTGGTTGCCATTCCAGAAGCTCGCGCGAGGCGATTCGCCTCCTCTTTCTTGCTGCAAACAGCCAAGGAGTTGAATACGCTTCCTGCGTCTGTTTTTCCAACATCTTAAAACACGGGAATCTTCAAACGACGAGTGAATCGGTATTTGTTGGACGAGCGCGCTCCATCGTCGGCCTTATCATCACTTTCCTACAGGTGAGACGGATGTCTAGCAGAAGTTTGGCTGTAATTAAAAAAAACGCTGTAATCCTTTCGTAGTAAGCAGAAATACATTGTCTAACTTGACAAGTAGCGCAGCTGATTGACATTTCTGTTAAGAGCCATGCGGGAGTCCTCACGATATTTTCCTTCACCGGTGAGCAAATAAATCCGTAATTAAACTGAAAAAAATCAGATTTTGAACTTATTTCCATTATTTTACATTCCATTATATTACCATTCGCGTCTCCATTACAACCACATAAAATTTTACTAAATAATAATATTAACATATCATCACGATATGCCCCTCTCGGGGTAAGCAGAGTTACATTAGTGGCTGTATCCATTTTGCGCTTATATATCGTGCTCAACATGACCAGAAGCGCAGCAACTAGTCGTAAATTTAATAAAATTAAAAAATAAATGCAATTTTTTCGAAAAGCACTGGTGTTTTGAAGCTGTGATTTTTTAAATCATTTAGATAATATTAGCTATCCAGAAACTTACAATTTTGTGTAAAACGTCATAAATTCACGGAATAAACCCGGCTGAGGTGTTCGCCCTCTCGGCCGGTTTAGTTGAGGTCTATTCCGGCTTTTAACCCATATACTGTTCGAAAAAAAAAAACGGAATATACTTAATTAAATAAATTAAATTTTCCTACCTTAGGCAGTTCTTTCTTAGGCTTTTGATGAATATTTCCTATATATACAAGACTTTTTGGAACGGGACGGTTTCTATCCCACATGGAATTTAAAACATTTAAAAACAACATATCGGTGTTCTTCATCATATCTCTAACTGATGGAACATCTCCAAAAATTCTTCTTAACATTGCGTCTTCATTGATTTCGTGAGAATTCAAAACTGAATCAACGTGATAGCTTTTGTGCAGCTCTGCAAGTTGATCAAAAATTGTCGAATCATAGATTTTTTGGCGGTTGCATTCTGGGTAGAGAAACGGATGTATTGGAGCTCCGATTGCCTCTTGATTATCGAACATCATCGGAAAAGAACTTACTCGTATAACTGGCACCTTGAATATCTCACTCCATATCAAAGCTGGCCGAACCCATGCTTGTAAAATAACTAGATTGAACTCTTCTTCTCTTATTATTTTTTGGACTTCTTCATTCTTTATTTGAATTTCAAAGATTTTAGTCATAGTCTCAAATACAGTTCTAACGCCTTTGTAGATAAAATTGTCTTTGCCGAATTTTGTCAAATTTAATTCATTCTTCCAAATCTTGTAAGAAGTTGGTCCTACATCAATTTCTATCAAATTCTCCGGTCCATTACCTTGAGGATAAGCAGGGTTTGTCGTTATGAACGTGACTTCGTGACCGCGTCTCACCAACTCTTCGTTTATCGGGTAGAAGATGATTTGATGGCTTAAGGAAGGCGTCGGAGCTACGACCAGAACCCTGGCTCCTTCATTTTGTTTTATAAATGATAATAAAAATAAAACAAGTGCGTACTTCATTCTTTTAAACAGGAAAATGACAAAAAATTTGGCATTGAATAATATACTATATAATTACTTAAATATTTCTCAATATTTTTACATTTCATTTAGTCAGGCTATGCTAAGAAATAGGGTTATCCTACTTAAGCCACAAGCTGCAAAGCGATATAATGCGACAATACAATACAAGAACTTATTTAGTAACAGGAGGGCAAATAGGCAAACAGCCTTAATGATGGTAAGCGATTATTTTTGCTTAGGTAGACTTAAAAGAACGTCTTCGACTCTGTATCCAGAGATGGGCAAAATGTTATCTGATTAATGATCAACGATTACAAAATGTAGTCGTAATATTAATTTTCTTGCTCTGTAATCATGATTAAATCCATTTAAAACATTAAGAAATCATAAATGTGTATACGATCTGTGATTTTGTAGTGTTTAAAACATAAATGAGCAAAATGCA
The DNA here is from genome assembly GCA_036320925.1 of Automeris io. Classification (NCBI taxonomy): domain Eukaryota; kingdom Metazoa; phylum Arthropoda; class Insecta; order Lepidoptera; family Saturniidae; genus Automeris; species Automeris io. Next base: position 8,199,872 of record JAUDJH010000017.1, read on the forward strand.
GTGATATTAATGGTAAAAAACGTAAAATGTAATCGTCAATAATTTTCATTAATCTGATTACTTTTTGCCCATCTATGTCTGTATCTATCTATCGCCACGCCGAATCCTTAGCAGCGTAGGCAGAGAGAGTGGAACGCCACTAATCTTTGTTTCTGCTAACCTCTTCCACTTCCTTAACATTCATTAATTTCTTCATGCACTCTCGCCGATTCCGCATTCTTTTGGCATTACCCTCCATCAGAAAGCTCTTTATATGTTATGTGTAGGTATCTCTCGGTCGGCCTCGGCGCTTACTTCCACTCACAATCAAATTGTATGTTTTTCCTCATCATTTCATCATTCTATCCACGTGCACGATCCAACGAATCAAACCAACCATTCTGCGTATCTCTTCATTGCTACCGCGATTCGGAAACGTTACTCCACATGTACAACAAACAGGTCGCATTTCACTTTTCACTCCCTGTTTTAAAGGACCTATGACAAAATCCAGAGAAAATATTACGCCTGAACATCCGTTAATTCCCCACTGTAAAGTATGCGATCAGGTCCTAGAGATCTCAGGAGTACGAGGAATTAACTTCTTACCCCTGACAAGAACTTCGCACGATTCAGTTATCTCGTGGCTACAGCCTGCGTAATCAGGTCCAAACGTCAATCCATAAAACTTAGAGTGACTACATAGCACCAGATGGAAATCACAGCATAATTCGAGAACAGCAGCGACGGTAGGTCTCTCAGTAAATGAAGAACTGGATAGACACAACCTGATTCCGAAACGCGCTGGTGCGAGTCACTATGATGATCTTTTACACTTATGTACTGTCACCACCTCGAAATGTTGAAAAAGGTTAAAATGTGTTGTGGATACTCCCATATTTTATACAAAGTACATTCAACGAAAAAATGCTAATCGAAATAATTTTGATTATAAATAAATTTATTAAATTTTATACAAAACAATGTGGCTTTTTGTAGTGTGTACGTATCCCTATTTTATTTAAATAAAATTAATATTTAAACAAGTGATAATTCATTAAGAAATTGTTATTAACATAAAAACTATCCAATTGAGGATAAATAGCATGAATTTAAAAACAGATGTTGGCGGTAAGTTATGTGCGTTGTTATTAAACACTGACGGACCCAGCCAACTTTCGTGCATGTGCTCCCAGTAATAATAGGGCAAAATGTAATCGGGTTAAAGAAAAATGATTACGATTACATTTTTCATCATTAATATGAGTACATTTTTCGAATCCTCATTTGCATTCAAATCTATGACTTGCGTTGTTACCCAACCTAAAACACGCTGGCGGAGCCCCCAGGTGCTCGCCCTGCTTCGGTGAAGTTGTTAAGGCTTTCCTAAACAACAGCATTTAGTACAGCCAAAAAAAAAAACGATACCGTTTGATTTTTCTCCCGGTCACCCCTGGCATTAACCAAATAGCTTTTTAAAATCTACTGTCTGTCCTGTCTCCTCCAGTCCCTCTACCTTTGTTTCTCAATTATAATATATAGCATGTAGACGTAACCCGATACGCAGTTGTCGCCATAAGGGTCGTTAGAATGTTACGAGACGTGCGGGGTAAGAGGATGCGCGCGCGCACGGGACGCTTGGAAGTTAGTCGACTACCGAGACCCAAGGCGGGAGTACGTGCGTGTACGTCGCAGTTCGGTGTGCCTTAAAGTGCAAATAAACTGTAAAACGCCAAATTCGTGTTTTCCTAAAACCACACCCACGACCACCGGTCATAAATATGTATTAATTTAATACTAAATGTTTACAGCACAATTTTAAATTTTGTGAGCAACAACTTTGTGAAAATATAAATAATATTTATCGTATAAGAAGGGAAATATTCAGGACCAATGGTCTTTCACTTTGCATAATTTAAAACGTGGCAACGATATCTTATGAGACTTTTGAGACAACTTTTAAAACATCAAAATAAACGGCTTGTACTTTTCAGGCATTTATGAAGAGATCGGTACTCTTCTTTTAGATATTCAGAGATTCAGTGGGTACGATGGATGATGTGCTGATCTGCCGACCATAGAATTTGGCACCCAGGGCGTAGGTCCCTGCTTGCTTCCCTTCCCCACCTGATCCAGCTCCTGGAGCTCATTAGAATTGTCACAATAAATAAAATACAAATAGACTTGATTTAATCTAATTATAATATATTAATATGTTTACAGGAATTGTCATTTTCAATATATATTTCATAATAAAATAGGTTACCCAAATAAGAAGACATATTAGCAGAATGGTGAAAGTCAGGACGGTGAGAAACAATGGTATTTCATAGTAGTCGATGATGGAGAGAGAAGCTCCTGGTGACCGTAAGTGCTGTCCACCATGACGCAGCAAATGGCCTGTCCACCAATCTACTCGCTGCTTCGCAGTCAAAGGCTGGTCTAGCAACAATTCGCGGAGCTTTTTCATGTTCTCTTTGTAGCTGAAACTAATTTATTTTATTATTTACTAGCTGTCCCGGCAGACCTTGTTCTGGCCTATTTCTCTAAATCAAAGTCACATTGTTTTTTTTAATGTTAATAGCTTCCCCGTCAGTTTTTATTTTTCCAAAACCTATTGGCCTGTCGGCTGTTTTTTTTAAATTGTTTGAAGGAACATGGCCTTAATGCTATATGTATAAAAATTGACAAATATTGACATTAATATTTATACGTCACTCAATTGTTTTGCCTTCCCGGAATCCGTCCACTAACATTTGAACTTTATGGGTATGGTGTTAAAGTTCAAATTGACTTTTAAATATTATTACGAATTTTTTGTATGAGAATATAGAGAAGTGTTGTTTTTAGACTTCTTCAGACATTTTTTTTTTAATTTTTCTCTTCGTAATAACCTTCCCCAGACTTCAACAAACACAACAAAAAATAAATCAGCCAAATCGGTTCTGCCGTTCTCGAGTTTCGCGCTTATCAACACATTTAGCGATTATACACTCCGACGCAGCCTTGAGTTTCTTTCGGCGTTTCTTCTCAAGGTAGTCGCTTCCGAAACGCTGCTAAATCACCGTTATGTTTCGTATTTTTGGCTGGCGGTCCAAGTCAAGGTTCGTACCCACAGGGGTGCCCTTGCATTGCCACCCAACCCATAAATTGCCGACTGAGCACCCTCAGTGTTCGCCCACCCGCCCGGTTAAGTTGTGAAGACCTTTCCCGGTCAACAACAATCGTAAATTCGAAAAAAAAAAAAAATTATCGATTCATTTTTATATTATAGATTATAAATATTTTAGGTTCATCTCCCGGCACGTGGCTCAGGGTTTTTTCAAAGTAAATATGGATTTAAGCACCACATGCTCACCGGTGAAGGATCATCGTGAGAAAACCTGTATGGCATCTAATAGAAACGTCTACTAGTGGTGTGAGAATGATGATCAGCTGCGCTACTGGTCCCATACATCACGATACATAAGCGCAAAGTGAATATAGCTATTAATGTATATCTATTTTATAAATTATCAGTTACAAGTAGTTTTTTCTCTTATACTTTTGCTCTTGTTTTAGATATACAATAGCTTACGATAACCTAGCCTTCCTCTGTGACTTTAAGTTGGCGAAACCGATTTTGCTATGTTTGTATATTTTGTCGTTTGTATTTCCTCCCTTTTTTATGTTGTTGTTCTGTATTTTTAATATTTATTTTGAGGCGAAATAAATGTATTTCACTAACATCACGACCTGGCTGCAACTGCTTGCTCGCTGCTTTTAAGTATAGAGTACGAATCATGCCTTTAGATGGTAAATATTTGTGTATTTGAAGCAGATACACAAGCTGTTACGAAATCCAGCAGTTCCTAAAATTATGTGAGATCCTACTTTGCTGGATTGCAATTCTAATGGCAAACTCCTACTATAAACCCCGGTGTACCCCTCTACTTGCTGCCAGTTAGACCTAGGGATCCATTAACCTCCAATAATACTCACCTCTTTGTAGAAACATGTTCAATAGCATTTCTAAAGTCTCCAGCTGTCATGGTCTCCAAATCGAGGCTCACACCAATGCTGTGCTTTACATAATTCTCCGCATTCAGCCACTGGTCGGCCAGAATTGGGATTCCGATGAGAGGCACCCCGGCGTCGATAGCCTCCATGGTAGACTGAAGACCAGCTTGATTTATGAAAAGTCTTATATTTGGATGCCCTGAAAATATAATACATTAATAATATATCGTCACGCTTTATCCTTGTCGGAGGATCAGAGATTTATTTTATTTTATTTTTTTACATTTTAAGGGCGGCCAGTGGCCAACACACTACAAGACAAGAAAAAAAAACAATAAAAAAAATGCACATCAATGCGTTGCGCCGCTCAAGGCCACCACATCGTGCACCGAAAACACAAACAATACTACTTACAAAACAAACACACTAACAAATAACAATAAAACATCGAAAGAGAAAACATAGGGAAACAAAAATAATACTAACAACTACTGCGTGTCCCTCAACCACCCGATGATTTTTCTTTTAAAGACTGTCAGCGAAAACATCGATAGTACTCTCCAGCTCGTTAAAAGCGCGAGATAACCTACAAATAGGCGAATTATAACCCAAGGATGTCCAAGCGTAGGGTGGGACGAGCAAGTTTACCCGGTTCCTGGGGTAACGCAGGGGCACCCTAAAATGGAATCGCTGGAGCAAAACTGGGCAGTCTGTTGCGCCTCGAATAATTGGATACATTAGTGGCTGTATCCAATTTACGCTTATATGTCATGCCCAACATGATCAGCAGTGCAGCTGATCGCTGTTCTAACATGTATACATGATATTTCTATTTGATGCCATGAAGGTTTCCTCGCAAGGCTTTCTTTTACTAGTGGGCATGAGGTGCCTTAATCTATATTTAATATGTAAAAATCCAGAGGTATGTGCCAGAGCTTGAGCCTACGACAATTTGGTTTCTATCGCATGTTCAAGTGTACAAATATCGCAAAATAAAATTTCGCCTGATAAAACTTACTTAGCAAATTCGATTGCGGCAACCATTTAGCTACTTTGAAATTATCAGGCATATCTGCCATGGTATCTTCATCCCATTTCCACAGAATTTTATAAGGCAGAGAAGATAAAACCTCGATCATCATTTTAAATTTATCTTGTGGCAACATTGAGGCGAATATATTCGTTCCAAAACTTACGTAGATTGCTCCATTTTTTGCTGAATCTAAGTATGATTTGATATTCTGAAATGATAAATAGATTGAACCCTTTTTATAGTAGACACACTAAAAAATGTATCGCCATTTTTCTTTTTAAAGAAAATAAAGATCAAATATTTATTAATTTTGTTTATAGGGCAGCCAATGGCCGATACACTGTATAAAATATAACAATAAATTACAACAACATACGTCTAATTGCATCAGCCGGTGAAGGCAATCGCAGCATGCACCAAAAATAAACAAAAAATAATAGAAATAATCATGTTTTCACATCAAAACCAAAGAACTTAAAAATTAATGACAAAAAGAAGGAAATAACAGAATATACGCATACAACAACATGAATAACGCTAGATCATACTAAAATAAAAATAAAATAAAAACACAAATATAATATTAACACTCAAAATTTACATGCACATGACCCTTAGTGCTTGCAACGCCTTTCCCTTAAATTTTCGCAAGGAGTCTCCAAATAGAGACGATCCTACATTGCTAAGCAAGCGGGAAAGTCTGTTTACTGGTGAATGAATCCCTTAATAATTTTCACCGCGGGTAAAATCCTCATTGGACCGTCCTGGCTACTTATGGGGATGGACTTTTACCGGCTAAAAGCCCCTAAGTTGACCTCATCCGCACTAAGACAGGACTGTGGGTCCTGTAATCAATTACTCCACAGCCCCGCCGTACACTGCATTCCTTAAGCCGTTCCTTAGGAAGGCATTGTATTGCTCCCTTCCCCGATACCTACACGGAGCTTTAAATATAAAGTGGAGACACTACCGGCATTAAAGTTGAGATGCTACTTCTATGTCTGTATATTGTTTTAGTTTCCTAAACTACCATTATGTAATTTACTTGTGAATTTTACTATCATTTAGGCTTATTCCGGATTGATGATATATTAAAATACAAATAAAAAAAGTTAATTTAAAAAATAGCAGTAAAAGCTTTGTTTCAAATAAATTCTTATCAACCTTTTTAAGGCAATAGAAAACAGCCATCCAATAAGTGAATCCTACGTTACCCTAAAAATGATTGGTGGCGATACAAAAGATTTACATTGAAATAACCATGTGGCCTTTAGTAGGCAGAAATTGAAGTACAGGACCATCACGACAGCCGTGACGGCAGCAACTCTGCTATGCCACACTCCTAATGGTTATAAACCCACAAGGCATCCCTCAACTCGTTGCCAGTCGGGCCTGGAGATCCGTAATCCTCCAACGACCCGGCGAAGAAACATTTCTCAGGTTCCACCGCTTGGAAGAATGGTTGCTAAGAGCCCACTCCTCAGGACCTCTCTATCAGGCGGCACGCAAAATTCCCTTATGTTAACTGCTTAAAAGTAAAGTTTACTTACCTGCGGTAACTTCCTTGGAGGTTCTAGATGCAGTCCATTTATATACACCGCATTCAGAGGCATGGGACGATTAGACTCCCAAATCGGATGGACATTTATAAAAATACAATCAATATTGCCACTCAAGTCACTTAAACTTGGAAAATTATCCCCGAAATTCTTCCTCAACATTTTATTATCATCTTCCTCCCTGTTATCGTAGTACAGATCGACTTTATAGTAATAGAGTAACTTATCTATAATCTCAATGACAGATAGATTGTAAATCCTTTGAGGAAAACTTGTTGGATAAAGAACGGGATGTACTGGAGCGCCTAAAACTTTCCATGAATCGAAATTCATTCCAAAAGAACTGGCTCTGATTACTGGAGCTTTGAAAAAATGGCTGAGAGACATAGTCTGTCTCATTAAGTTTTCTACAATCAACAAATCAAATGTCTGTCCTATTAGTTTATTGACATCCTCACTTTGAATTATCATTTCAAAGACATCAGAAAATCCATCAAAAGCTGGTTTTAATCTTTTCTCTACATAAGTGCTTTTAACAACTGTTCTACTCACAACGTTAGTTTTCCAGTATTTGTAGACATAACTGAGGTCTATTTCTGTTACGTTCCTTGGTACTTCGTGTTTCGCGCGTGGGTTTGGAGTCATAATTACTAGCTCATGACCATTATCTGCCAATGTTTTGGTCAAAACACGGAAATAAATCTGATGGCTTAACGCTGCTATTGGGAAAACAGCAAGAATTCTTGCCGGTTTTATATTTGTGATATTTAGTACTAAAATCCAAAGTACTGTTAGCAACTTCATTGTATATTTCTTCTTTATGAAATTCCTTTCTGCTTTTGTGTATTATTATAACGCTTATTCCAATATAATATTCAAGGCCAATAGAGCATTTTGTATATACCGTTTTGTGATTGGAGTATTACTGTAATGGATCTCTATAAATTCTTTTATATTTTAATTTGGTGATTTTTGTACTGGATTTCTATTTCAGCAATAACAATACATAAAATAAACCTGTCCCTTAGCCAGCTCTTCAGCATTGCATAGATACAGTGACCTGTGAGGGCATATATGTATATATCTAACTAGTCGAAAAATTTCGCATGTGCAGTATAGGTTATTTTAAATTTCTAAAAGAATTTGGTTTACGCTTGTATAATCTTATTTAAATGGAACAGTTTAGTTCAATCTCAATGGTATTTTAAATGAGACAGTTTTCAAAACTAACTAATTCTTCCGAGCAAGACAATTTAACGATAAGCAAGGTTTTAACTAATTTGTTGGTGTAAGTTGCTCATACTATAGTCTACAAAAAAACATGCGCTCACTTGGCGATATTAAGCTGTATAAACACAGACACAATTAAACCCGGCTTCACACATGCTTTTCATTAAACTGAACTTCTAGATAACGTAAGTATTCATTAAATATAGAGACATTAGTAAATAATAAAGCCTGACCGAAGATTCGGCTGTATCTTGGCTCATAGATGATTGACTCTTCGGGCTGCGCGTTTCAGCGGTGGCTCACATCTGATTGTGATACTAGGTGGTGCGTACCATCAAAGATTTAAATCGTCTTTTGGTACAGTAATTGAAAACATTTATTTTTGATAACGATAGACCGAAATGCATTTAGCGCAGCCCTCTATGGGCGAGAAACATGAACTACAGCGTCGGCGTGAAAGTGTTAACTGAATCTTAACAATACAAACAACTCGAACACTTCTAGTTTAACGCTTGCTTTTAATTTCGGTTCAAATTTCGATCCGTTTGAAACTTTTCCGCATATGATTTTTTTGACCGAAAGTCAGTAGCGTTCATTTCATAAATGCCTGAAAGCATTGCATGCCCTTACGATAAATAAGTCTGTAATAAATTCCTTTAATTTAAACAAAAAAGGAACCCTTTGTATTCATATCTATTTTATTTTCACGCCAATATATCTTCCCTATGAAAGTTTTATAATATTTATCATCATTATATAATATCCACATTCATTCTCAGTCTACCCTATCCAAATACCCTATGCACGTCACAGCCGAAGGTAGCCGAAGGTAAAACCTTCGGTCCAACACTAGTAATAATACAATAACATAGACACAATAACCTCTATGTAATATTAATGTGACATACGTTTAATGTACTCGCTCACTATACAAATAATTTTGATGTCGATTGCACGAAATAGATCGTAACCATATTGCATAAGCGTAATGACCGTCATAGTGCCTCACTTCGGCATGTCACGTATCAGTATCAGCTTTTGTATGTCCAGTTTCTCATATATGTATAGAGACTTTTAATCGTGGTAAATGGGCAAATATGATGATGGCGACCGTCAATGGATTTGTCCTTTGGCGATCGCTGATGATGTTGGATTACAATTTACTTTCAGGTCCGGTATTGTCATATTGTCGAGTCAGCTTTATAGTTGCTACAGCTAGTATGGTGCATACTTTATACTTTTAGCTGAGCTATAGCGAATATTGTTAATTATTGCGATAAGAGTATATAATGCATTGTTAATACTCAACGATTAACACTGCTGATAAAAACTAAAAAAATGCCTCTCAATAGATCGCTGATTCCTTTTAGGCAAGCGCAAAAAAATTAAAGCAACGTGCCATCTGTCCGTTATCAACGAGAGTATGTTGTCAGCGGAATGACATTTATCGTTGTCAGTTGTGAACATTTTATAAGAGATGACGCTAGCGTTCAATTTTTTTGTAAACTATCAACTATGATTTCAAGCTTTTAGGTTTAAGCAATAGAGCTTATTACAATTAACAGCCCGGCCATAGGCCTCTGTCAAGGTTAACCACTGAGCCCTACCATCGTCTTTTCTGATCCAACAATTGCCTGCCACTTTGCGTAAATCGTCGCAACACCTAGTTAGAGGGCGCTTAACGTGATATGGAACGTGCTATGCTTGGCGTATCTCTAAGGAACCGAATCAGAAATGAGGTGATCCCTCCGAGAACTGAAGTTATCAACATAGTCCAGAGGAATAGCAGGCCGAAGTGACAGTGGGCTGGTCATTGTCGAAGAACTGTTAACCGCTGGGATAAACGTGTTCTTGAGTGAAGGCCACGCCTCAGCAAGCATAGTTGAAAAATTAGCCGTTAATACTACTTTTAGCTCTTTCATGTCTAGTGGGTAGGCACTCTTAGTGTAAACACAAGTGTGTTACAAATTACAAATTCACCCACGCCGTTGTATTTACAAGCATAATAAGAAACAGTAGGTCAGTTCCAAAGCGTTGATAATGTTACGAGCGTGGGGTTTTAAGACGCCGGTGTTCACAAACAATCGATTTATTCATCGAGGACAGTGTAAAATATTAGCACCAAGTCACAGAAACGTCTCGTAGCGCATCTGTCGAATGACGCCTATGTAGGCAAAAAATAAACCATGTTTTCCTTAAGTGAACGCCATTACCCCTGCTTACCCTACTATTGCTGAAGGTTCCAAAAATTCAGCTTTTAAATTTCTCGAAATTTCGCCATCGCGGCATCGGCCAGGACAGGACTTCACAACTTAATCGGGCGGAGAGAGCGAGCACTGAGGGTGCTCAGCCAGCGATTTATGGCTTCAATGCCAACACAAGTGCACCCCTGTGGGGATGGATCTCGACTTGGGCGGACATAGCTGTCCTGCGATCGATTCCGGATATTCATATCTGTGAGGTAGACTTCTGGTATTTTTGGAGAAATGTTTATAGATCTATGTACTTGCCTGGATGTTCCAGAATCTCTTATAGATATTTTACGACTAATTATACAGATGTTTATCTATCGACGTTGAAAGTAGGGCGGCATCTTTGACGTTCTATCATCGTTAGCGATTTGCTTGACAGTTAGTCCATTCGAAAGAGTACCTCGAGACAGTCTATGGGTTTTAAAATTATAGCTGTATGATACTTATAAGCCTAGGAATGTGGGATCAAATTGCAACCTAATTCAGTCGTAACAATAGCTTTCTATGCACAAATTTTAAACTAAAGTATAGGGACAGTTACTAATTACTGTCTAAACTTATACTCGTAAAGTGATTTATTTACAAAAAAAAATTACCAACACGTTAAGCATTATTTAACCTTCTATTAGTGGTTTATAAAAATTTAAATAGATTAAATTTGTACAAACAGCGCTAAATATTATTTGTACTAGATGTTAACCTCTGAGATAGGGAACATTATTTATTCCATATTACTAACGGGGTAAACTAGTTTGAATCAAACTTTTTAAGGATTGTAATAAAAGAAATATTTTAATTTATTTACAATACAATAAGTTATAATACAAAACATTTTATTATAATACATCCGAGAGTATTACTACACAAATAAGTATATAGAAAATCTTGTTCAGACTGACATATCATTGCAAAGCCTAAATTACTAAAGCTACACACATGATATTTTTACATCGCGTTTTTGTTATGACATTAGACCCACACTAAGAACGGATTTTTTTTATATTCCAACCCTAGAGGTGGGAGTTGAAATGTTGTTTGCAAATTTGTTAACTTTAAAGTATACAATAGGAAACTTGTTTTTTAATTTTTTGCTTAGAAATAACATAATGCGAGTGTCGACGTCTTTGAAAAAATCAGAGTTAATTTTAAGAGGTATAATTAAGGATTTCCACCAGACAACGTTGGGACATTACAGTTAGTATCTATCTATATACACATCCGTACATACGCGTGACGTTCACGCGATTTCAGTGATTTTTACATTACAAAAGTGGGCTACGTATCAAAGAACTTTTCATTTATCTTAATTTTATTGTATATAACTTGTAGCCATAGATGGGCAAAATGTAATCAGATTAATAAAAATGATTAACGATTACATTTTACGTTTTTTATCATTAATATGTCTGCATTTTCTCATTTATGTTTTAAACACTACAAAATCCCAGATTGTATACACATTTATCATTTCTCAATGTTTTAAATGAATTTAATCATGATCACAGAGCAAAAAAAAATTAAAATTACGACTACATTTTGTAATCGTTCATCATTAATCAGATTACAATTTGCCCATCTCTGCTTATAGCTATGTAAGGCAGCTGTTAGATTCTGACAGTCGCGCTGTACCGCTCTGTATGTAACAGTTTGCAAAGACGTTCGACGTCGGCGACTGCGCGGCACTGTCAGGCGACGTGTTAAGCTCGCGAACTTGCCGCTTTCTGCTGCCGAGTTCCGCGTCTCGCGACTACCAGCAGAGATGGGCAAAATGTAATCTGATTAATGATGTACGATTAAAAAATGTAGTCGGAATATTAATTTTCTTGCCCTGTAATTATTATTAAATCCATTTAAAACATTAAGAAATGATAAATGTGTATACGATCTGTGATTTTGTATTGTTTAAAACATAAATGAGCAAAATGCAGTCATATTAATGGTAAAAAACGTAAAATGTAATCGTTAATAATTTTTATTAATCTGATTACATTTTGCCCATCTATGGCTACCAGCATCTAACGCGTGCTTTAAGCGTCAGTAAACACCAATATTATTCAGTATATGGGTTAATATTATCTGATGGACGTCTCTGAAGACTTTTCTGACATTGTCGGTATCCGTAGCGGTTGTGAAATGGAAATAACATTCTCTAGGCCGGCTGCCCTCCGCCAGCACGAACCTCTCGGCTGACGCAGCGAGGTTCTTCCTCTGGCGACGTTTCATTATCACCTCCTGGAAATAATTGATTACATTTCATTTTTAGAGTTACGTAACTCAAAAAAGAAAAACGTAACCCTTATTATATGGTAGGGCAATTTTTTTACACTGGCTCGGCACTATATGATAAGTACAGTGTAGTCCAAAAATGAAAGCGGTGACAGTGTCTTTCGTCATGTCGTCCCACCTATACCACGATTGAAGGAAGGTCTCTAAGTATATGAGTCACTGGATATATACAGGCTGATCCCAAACGCAACAGGGCAAAGCGAGTCACTATGACGGTTTTTACACTTGTGTACTGTGGTCATGACCCAGTTCGAAAAATAGCACTACCGCAAAAAAAAATGCACGACATTTATAATTGTTCAACTCATAACCACAGTACACTAGTGTGAAGAGCGTCATAGTGACTCGCTTTAACTGTCCCGTGTTATATACTAAACAAAAAAATACAAACGTATTTTTTATGTTTTTATTATTTAATGTACCATTACTTACAGTAAACATACTCTTGATAAACATTCTCGTTCTAGTATATTCGTCTCCAGACGCCTTGTAAAACTCGTATTGAGGAAAGTGTTGACCAATAGAACGCCCTTGTGCTATCTTCTGCTCTAGGATATCTTGTTTATTAAGAAATACTATTAAACCTGCTTCTAAAAGAAACCTGAAATATAGAAAGTTAGAGGAAACTTTTATAATTCGGAAAGACCGTTTCCTCCAACAGAAACTCCTGCATATATTTTTTTTCTAAGCTATATTATTGCATGACATTAGATTTCACCATGTGCTAAGGCCTTTACCTTTTTTTTGGTAACCCGGGAAAAACCCTACATAGGACCATCAGGGCCGTTGTGAGGGCAGCGACCCCGGTGTGTCAGGCTCCTACTGACTAAAAACCCTCGGGGTGTCCCTCTAATCGCTCCACTCGGGACTAGAAAACCAAATTTGTCCTGTCGCCCGGGGATCGAACAGCCCTTTTCAGGCTTCCTGTCTGGGAGGGGTGGATGCAAAGAGATCACGCCTCCAATACCTCTCTCTCAGGCGACGCTGGACACTGAGCACCACCTCCCTCTCATCCTCAAGTCTACCACCCGGCAATTGTCACCGGAGGATGTCGCGCTCGCTCTGGGCGAGACGCAGTTTCACTCCGTGGCAGCCTTGAGTTACTTTCGGCGTTTCTTCTTAACGTAGTCGCTTCCAAAATGCTGGTAGATAACCGTTAGGGTTCGCTTCACTGGTCTGCCGCCCAAATCGAGGTTTGTACAGGAGTGCGCTTGCGTAGCCACCTAACCCATAAAGTTCGTTGACTTAGCGCCCTCTGTGGTTACCCACCAAGCCCGGTTTAATTGTAAAGGCCTGTCCCGGCCAATCAGCAAAGTCACTTCTAAAATAAAAGGCTCAGGACAATCTATTTCTGCATTGAGGAGATCATAATGGAGTCTCTAATAATATCTACTCTGCCTATTAAATTATGCTGACTCCGTATTGCACCAATTTATGCTAGGTTTCTTACCGTACAATCCAAGTTGTATTCACACATCATTTGCGTATATATATTATATATTATCTTAAAGAATATTTTTTGACGGCCATGGTATGGTATGAAGTAGTGAGCACACTGCTTAAGTCTTTACCTGCTGTTCCAAACGTCTTCGAAAAGAACCAGGGACTCCTTGAGTCGGTTCTGGGACGAATCTTCCCTGAGGGTCTGATCAAAGTCGCTACTCGCTACCAGAAACCAGATTGCGTGGATGCCCTCAAAGACCTAGAATATAACAATAACCTTCTTTATTTTTCTATACTGATGTGACAGTCACTACTAGTGATGCCACGAATAGTGAATTGGCCGAATACCGAATATTCGACAACGCTGTCGGCTGAAGCGCCGAATATTCGGCCGCCGAATATTCCTTGAAGTAGCGTGTTTAGTAATAATAATAATCTTTATTTCAACACAAAACTTATGCATATAATGTTACCAATTAAGTAAATCTAGTCTCTGGTGAGACTCGCACTTCCGTTCGGGTTATTCAAGAGTGTTTTGTGTTTTTATATGGATAGTCACGGTATATGTTTATTAGTACGTGTGTGAGCGAGAGAGAGAGTGTGTGTGTGAGAGGTTGTTTTCTGAGGCTGGTAACATTTACGATGAAAAGCGTAATCGTTTGCTATCAAAAAATGCTGAAAAGTTTGTTTTTATCCAACACATCTTACCACTGATCAATTTTAATTACTAAAGTGTTGTAACTTGGAAATAAATACATGATTTTGAGTAATATAACGTGTCTTTTTTACGTGATTTGGTATTCGGTATTCGGCCGAATAATACGTACTATTCGGCCGAATACCGAATAGCAAAAAAAAGTGGCCGAATAGGCCGAATACCGAATAGTTGCCGACTATTCGTGGCATCTCTAGTCACTACATCACACCTGATAGAGAGTACAGCGTAGTCCAAGAAGGGCAGTCATCGCCAAAGGACGAGAATCCATTGACAACCACCCCTGCCATGTCGGCCCACGTATACAACGACAGAAGGTCTCTAGGTATACGAAAAACTGAGCATACACAAGCTGATCCCGAAATGCGACAGGCCGATGTTAGTGACTGTGTCGGTCTTTACGATTATGAACTGTGGTCGGGCAATCGCCCGGCATAATCCCGTAATCGTGCAAATCAGTAAATCTAACAAACTAATTGGATACAAGCAGAGATGGGCAAAATGTAATCTGATTAATGATTAACGATTACTAAATGTAGCCGTAATTTTTTTTCATGCTCTGTAATCATGATTAAGTCCATTTAAAATATTAAGAAATCATAAATGTGTATGCAGTCTGGAATTCTGTAGTGTTAAAATATAGATGTGCAAAATGTAATCAGATTAATGAAAATGATTAACGTTTACATTTTATGTCTTTACCATTAATATGACTGCATTTTGCTCATTTAAATCACAGATTGTATACACATCTATGATTTCTTAATGTTTTATATGAATTTAATCATAATTACAGAGCAAGAAAATTAAAATTCCGACTACATTTTGTAATCGTTCATCATTAATCAGATTACATTTTGCCCATCTCTGGCTCCTAACCACTGGTAGCTTGGATCTTTGGACTCGCTCGTTGACATTTCTATGTTTTAAAATGTATATTATATTTTATTAAAATGTTCATTTTAAAGTACCGGGTAAGATTTGCAAGGTAGCCACATCCATAACGCCAAGACTGTGAGACCCTGTTAAGCAAAAATATAGACCTCTAGCATCTAACCTGTATCCATTTCTTTCTTTCTCCCCTTTGGCCGCCGACATCGAACATCCAAAAATCCTGAACTCCACCGTGCATTGATTTCGGGACCTTTGGCAAAAGGTGTTCCTATTAGCGAGTGACCATAATTAAAGCGGAGTCGCTTACAATCAAGACAACCAGCGACGAAACGCCATGTTGACTAAAGTAATTTAATGAATTACGGTTTGCTGTGAAAAAATCTATAAACAAATTATTTCTAAGACATGATTAATCTAGCATTTTTTTCCCATAAATAAATTTTGATTTTGTCATTCAAAAGCCCATCACCCACTACACCGTACTTACCATGCGGTGAGGGTAGTTTAAAGTTTTTTCGCATTTAAAATATTGGTAATGATATGTATCGTGGTAGGTCTCCGCTACATTGAGCCGACCAAATTAAAGCTTTGATCAACGCGTAAATCAATGAAAACGCCCTCCAAGCATCAATCCGGGATAAATGAAGAGCTGTAGTGCTTCGCGCATCCAAATGTCTGACCACAATAGGTCTATCAACAGTATACAAATGAGAAAAGGATAGAATATACAAAGCTTTGGTCCGGGCAGCAGAGTTGAGAGAGTCAGTGCGTATATGTCCTGTGTACCGCCCGATAGAGAGGTCCTTAAGTTTGGGCTCTTTACATCCTGACCCCCTTTCTAAAGTTTCATCTTAAGAAAGGCTATCCATTAGCTGGGTCCTTGGAGGAATGTGGATCCTCAAGTTCGGTTGACAGCGTGTTGAGGGATACCCCAAGGGTTTTTGGCCAGTAGAAGCCCTAACGGTGGTACTGACGGTTCTGAGCAGGACTTTCTCTCAGGTTAAGAAAAAAAAATCACGATTAATAACAGATTTGATTAAACTCACCTTGACTTTGAACTCAATTTTTTGTATTCCAGTAGTTTTCTGCCGACATCTTAATATATCAGCGTCCGATGGTATGTAATCATGTTTCGCTACAAGATCTATTCTGTCTAAAAAGCTGAAATGTATATTGGTGAAATAATTATAATTAGTAAGCTTATTATTAGTTTTTTTCCGGCAGGACATTATGCAAAGCTGAAAACTGCACTAAAATCCGTTGAATAGTTTAAATTTTTTTTTTTCTTGGGGAAAATCCTCATAGGACCATCGTCTCAGCCGCAATGGGGGGTTGCCCGACCGAGGTGTGTCGGACCTGTACCGATTAAAAACCCCAAGGTAACTACTTTTGCGCATTGGCGGGGTCTGTGGGTCCTGTAATCAATTCGCCACAGCAGTTTAAGAGATCTAAGCTAACAGACAGCGGAAGCGACTTCATTTTATACTATGTAAAGAAGAAGAAGATTATTATTTAATACTATTCGGCAATCTTGGACTCAATCAATCGCCGAGTTCGGCGACTGATTGCCGAGCAGGCATTTACGTTGCGTAAGCTACTTAGTTTAGAATACCGACGTAGAGTGGACTCACTGCGTTTCAGTTTTGAACACACTATACTCTGGAGAGCGCGGCTGAGTTATACAATTTAGTTCCACCTTCCCCCTTCTGCCATAAACTAATAAGACGCCGTGCGGGCTTGCCCCCATACCATCGCTTCTTCTTTTTTGCTGCGAACTGCCAAGGAGTGGAATTCACTTCCTGCATTAATTTGTCCAACATCTAAAGACATGGGCATCTTCAAACGACGAGTGAATAGGTATTTGTTGGGTGAGTGCGCTTTACCATCGTTTTCATCATCACTTTCCATCAGGTGAGACTGAGGTCAAACTCAAGCCTGTCTGAGGTTAAAAAAAGTGTGTCACAGTAAGTCACGGATTTCATCAAGTTAAACATATCTTGGAGAATACTTATGCTATACTCAAGTTTCTATTTTAATTGAAACTTGTATAACAAGTTGATTCCATGTAACGGCGTGGGATCTTAGTTATAAGAAAAAAAAACTGAAAACTATACACAAGATAGATTAAAAAGCGGTTTATGCTTTTTCACAAAATATCCTGTAATAACTAAAAATTTTATCCTTACGAGCCATACTATATATTTAGTTTTTGTCAAACACGAGAGCTCATCTTCTCATTAAAGTGTAAGCAAAGCCAATAAGATTTTCAATCTCAATGTAAGACTCCACAAAGTAGTAGAGTCTATACAAAAATTACATATACAACATTGGCGACGAGGTTGTATACAAAGAACTTGTAATAAACTGTTATATGACGTATGAATATAGCACAACGAACGCTTCGCAAGAATAGCGAGTTCTATTTTCATTGTGCTGCCATCTGTTGGTGATATTGTATTCGTTTGATGTGTCAGGTACTGTAGTAGCTTGTAATCATAAATGGGTAAAATGTAATCAGATTAATAAAAATGAGTACGATTACAAATTTAAGTTTTTTACCATTTTAAACACTACAAAACCCCAGATTGTATAAACATTTATCATTCCTTAATGTTTTAAATGGATTTAATCATGATTACAGAGCAAGAAAATAAAAATTACGACTACATTTTGTAATCGTTCATCATTAATCAGATTACATTTTGTCCATCTCTGCTTGTAGTCATATCGTGAATTGAGTGCAAAACTTAGGAATTTCCTAGTGTTGCCACCTATATCACAATTACTTAAGAATATCCTTTTGACAGATACGTGCAACGATAAAATGTCACTTGTAATCAGAGTGACGAAATGGAAAAAAGAAATAATCATCAATATTTATTTTAAATATCCTAATATTCTTGAGGTATATGATACAAAAGAACACATTTTGAGTACTAATTTCAGACAAAATATAAAATAAAATATAATTTAAATTATTACATATTTTAAAAACAAATACGTTCTATTTTTTTTTTATTAATATTTGGTTTTATAGCTCTAGATACAAGTCATTCTGAGCCCGACGTTAATATTTTTAACATATCCTGCCTGCACAAATATCTCTTAACGTTGTGCTCTTAATTTACTTTTTGTTAAAAAAGCGTGTCTTACTATTCTGCGCTGTCTATGAGTTGATATTCATTGGATCTCTTAAAGCACTCTCTAACCCCTCCGTCCCACCACAATGCTCTGACGTGGTCAAAATAATCCTGCAAAAATACCATTATAAGTAATTAACAACGTACAGTGTTACGAAGGTAAAAACAGGATTAACAATATAATGAAACCGGGCTATAGATTTAAGTGTTCTACGCGCCGACTCATAAAGAAATCTTGAGGCTTTTTACACCTATTAATCCTTTGCTTTCCTTTTTTACTTTGTCCACGAATAATATAAGTTGTCTTTTAACTTATTTTTATATCATTTAGATATATTTTTAACTCTTTAACAAAAAAGGCCGAATCTAATATCGATGCCAAACAACGCCGTTAGAACAAGGTTTTTTTTTACATTTTTTGTAACCTGGGAGAAAATCATGCGCAGCATCATCAGAGCCATTGTGAGGGCAGCAACCCAAGTGTGTCAGATCCCTACTAACTAAAAACCCCCGGGGTGTCCTTTCAACCACTCCACCCGGGCCTGGGAATCCAAATTCTTCCAGACGCCCGGGGAGCGAACAGACTTTTTAGGCTTCATCTCTGAGAGATGGAGTGTAAAGAGCCCACCCCTCCAAACATTTCTCAAGGTCAGTGCGTCGGACATAGCGTGCTGCATCCCTCTCATCCTAGCAGCAAACTTCCTCAAGTTTACTGCCCGGAAGGTTTTTATTACATATTGTATCGTATACTTACTTCGTTATAATCTTGGGGTCCTTCTGATCCATGTTTTAAAATGAACTGTTGCGAGCGCACATTTTTAGGGTTTTGTAGTCCAATGCTCAAATGAGCCATATTTTGTACTATCTCATAAATTGATTCATGTATATTGTATTTTATATGTTTGATCTTATCTTGACGTTCGCTAAAAAGAAAACTTTTTTAAATATTCTTATTCGGAATAGAGCTGCTTCTGACAGAAATTACAGTGCAATTTAAAAAAAAACGATAAAAATAGGCTATTTTTCTATAGAATCACATGACATTTATCATTGCATTCATTCTTCAGAAAGCACGCGCTCCGTCAGCCATCCTCGAAAACACTACGCAAACTGTCTTTTTTGGCTATTTATAGTAACCACCCGCAAGCAAGCGTTTAGGAATAGAAAGATTTACCTTAAAGTGAATCCTTGAACATGCAATATCTTCATTTGTTTAATAATAGTTGTTTTGCCACTTTCTCCCGTCCCTAATAACAGTAATTTGATGGCCTAAAAATTGTTTTAAACATTATTAGCCTGCTTTTTATCTTTTTATATATGTGCATATTTTAGCTATGAGAGATATTTTAGTTTAGATATAATATAAATTCAAAATTGTAATACACAACAGCTGGAAGGAATATTTTGACCAAAGATCAACAGAGAAAGGCATTTGGTATCGCACAATGCAGAGTGAGCCTCCTCGTATTCCTTGGTTTTCTATGGTTGGGCTAGCTAGGAAATATATTGTAGTAGCTCATAGAATTAGATCTGGACACGTTCCTCTCAACAAGTTTGGATATCTTATGAAAAAAGTCGGTAGCCCAAACTGTATCCGCTGTGGCACAACAGAGGATATCCAACATTTGTTGATGGAATGTGTCCAGAATAAAAAAGAAAGAGAAAGCTTAAGGAGCACCCTAAACATCAACTTTTTGGACTTAGGCATTTATCAAAGCTATTTAAGTAATCCCAGCAGTCAAGAAGCTCGCAAAATTTATAAATTTATTTACAATAGTTTAGTAGAACCTTAAGGTTTCTCTATCTTCTATAGTGTGTCCATAACACTTAGTGTAATGTTTTTCCTATTTTTTGTATCTATATATATGGTGCAGCACGATAGGGCTGGCATGACTGCATGCGCAGTCAAAAGCCCTTTAAAATATTGATTAAAAAAAAGATATAATAATTATCATCTCAATAGGCTCTTGCTAGGTAGTTGGATCAGAGATCGGATACAGAGGGCAGTATTACTCGATACGGCCCGCATTGTTAGGTTCCTCATTCTGAACTTCTAACTACCGGTGGCTTAAGCCTGAGGCCGCACTCCCGTAGACTGTGTTTTTATATCTTATATATAAAAATGAATCGCTAAATGTCTTGATAAGCGCGAAACTCGAGAACGGCTGAACCGATTTGGCTGATTTTTTTTTTGTTGTGTTTGATGAAGTCTGAGGAAGGTTATTACGGAGAGAAAATTTTTAAAAATTCCCTGCAACTGTCTAAAAATAACACTTTTCTGTATTCTCATACAAAAAAATCGTTATAAGTCATTTTGAACTTTAAAACCACACCATAAAGTTTAAATGTTAGTGGACGTGTTCCGGGAAGGCAAAACAATTGAGTAACGTATAAATATTAATGTCAGTATTTGTCAATTTTTATACATATAGCATTAAGGCCAGGTTCCTTCAAACAATTTTCAAAAAACAGCCGACGGGCCAATAAGTTTTGTTTTAGAGAAATAGGGCAGAACAAGGTCTGCCGGGACAGCTAGTTTTAAAATAAAAAAATATTGTGAATATAATAAATAAAGAGGAAATAGTATATACCGTCGCGTTATGTCGCTTACAGGGTGTGCAAAGCTACATAAGTGAGGAAACCAGACCATTGTCTGTCCATTTTCGACTGGCTGAGATACATACTAACATTTTTGTATCTCAGAATCCAAGGCCATGTGGGAGATATCATGTAAGCCTGATTATTATGTCTTATACTTATATGAGGATAGTATTCTTAGATACTTACGCTGTTGTAAGACTTGATCCATTGTTTAATCTGTCTGTCGATCTCGATAGACTGTTCTTCTGACTCGTCAAGTCCTTTCACGCAAGGCAAAAACCGCATTCTTATCTAAAGCATCAGTTCAATGAGTTTATTCTCATAAAGATACAAATCACTTACGTGAGAGCATGTTGTTTTAAAACCTATCTGGAACAGTAAAGCAGTAGGAGCTCACTTGGCATAAATAGAACCATATTTGTTGGTGTGTCTCTTTAATATATTGTTGTAACAATAGTCGGGCAAAATGTAATCAGATTAATAAAAATGATTACGATTACAAATTTACGTTTTTTACCATTAATATGACTGCATTTTGCTCATCTATGTTTTAAACACTACAGAAACCCAGATTGCATACACATTTATGATTTCTTAATGTTTTAAATGGATCTAATCATGATTATAGAGCAAAAAAATAAAATTACAACTACATTTTGTAATCGTTAATCAGATTACATTTTGCCCATCTCTGGTTGTAGGCTACCTTTTTAATTACACCTTTTTTATATTTTTAAGTTAATACTTTTTTTTATAAAAGTCAATATGTCAAAATAATAAGAATGGAAATTTTGTGACGTTCAATGGTGTGCTTTATAGCCCAATCTAAGTATAGCCCTTAAGAAAAACTGTTTATATTATTAATATATACATATTAACTTCTCGAGTATCTTAATTCTCCTTCCCGTGTTGTGGGAACTCCACCTCTACACTGGTTGTAACTAAGTTGTGTATATACAATATACTAAGCGAGCTCTCGTTTCTTATGCAAGAAGACAAGTGTTGCAGACTTTTAATAATAATAGTTAGCCTACAAAAACACCTGGAGAGGTTGGGTTTCAGTGCCAAGGGGATGATGGCGCGTATGCAGAAGGCAGTCATTCTTGATACCGCGCGAATAGTACGCAGGTTTCTATCTTTGGGGCCCTAATCTCTGGCCGTTTGTGCTTATACTGGAGGTGTGCCATCCCTCGCTTAATGCTAGAGTTGGGCTGGTGGGTGAGGAGTTTGTAAATATAGTTCATAATAATAATATACCGTCATACTATATCCCTTTAGAAGTCAGCAAAGATGCATTAGTTGTGGCATCCACTTTGTGCTTACATGTCGTGCCCAACGTGACCAGTAGCGCTGCTGATCGCCGTCCTCACAGCACTAGTACACATGACGTTTCTATTCGATTCCATGCGGATTTCCTCACGATGTATTCCTTTACCGGTGAGCATGTGGTGCCTAAATCCGTATATAATCTGAAAAAACCCAAAGTACGTGCCAGGGTTCGAACCTACAACAATTCACACGATTACAACAAGGCGTTGTCGCGTATGGAAACCGGTTCTTTACCCACTAAGCCACCACAGCCAAAGAGAGAGAAAGAAAAATACTTGGAGACTCTGTTGATTTGTTCGCGGACTCCTTGCCGAGATTTAAGAGAAAGGTCTTCAAAGGCAGAAGCGGGTAGATGACATGAAAAAGTGGACCGGGTTGAACTTTATATTTTGAAAAACGTAGCATGGGATCGCAAGAAATATTCCCTATTGATCACCAAATTTCGTTGTCAAGAGACTCATTAATAATATTCTATTACCACACTTACCTACTTGAAAATTCTATAACTATACGATAGCTCGTACCAATTAAAACTGTAATAAAATTTTATAAACTGTTTTTAAAAATAATTCCAATGCGACAACAAAATCACACCGTCGGAATCACATCAAAATTCACTTATCAATGAATTAAAAAATTATCATTTGAGTTATCAGATATAATTTATCACTGCACAATGATTGACTATTTAATAAGTGTTTCGGTTGACGCCCTTTTTAATATAAATATATTCGACTTTATTAAAATTTTCGCTTGGACAATACGCTGTTGGCTGGTAAAGATCTTCACAGCTTTACCGGGCTTAGAAAGCGAGAACTGGAGGTGCCCAGGTAGCGAAATTATAGGTTGGGTAGCCACGCAAGAGCACCCTTATAGGTACGGATCTTGACGTGAATAGCCAGCCAGGAAAAGAATCTAAGATGATCTACCAGCGTTTCGCAATGCATCTAGCGAGCATATTTCTACTTTCTTATTATTTGAGTGTGTTTCACACAAGAGTGAATTGATTTTGTTGGGCGGACGCAGTTTATCGTCGGACTCATCTGCTTCAACCAGGTCTGATTGCCTGTAAATCAAAAAAAGTGCGGTTCTCCAGAAGCTTCTTGCCACACACTTAAGGTCTGAGTTTCCAGGCACTGTATCTCCTCTGGAATACGACATGGGGCTCTTCAAAAAAGTGAATAACGATCTTTTTGGATGGCAGCGCAATAGTGACACGTATGCTAGTTGTTTACGGGCGACTGAGAACGGATAGCATCACTACATGTGAGCTCTTCACCTGTTTACCTTCTTTTTCCATAAAAAAAGAGTTTTAGCTGAAGTAAAAGTTTTAAACAGTTGCTGAAGTTATTAAAATGATTTTTTTTCAAATTTATAAAAACATTATCTAAAACTATGTAATATTTAGAATTTTCAGGGTATGTTTTGACCAGGGATTGCAACATTGATTTAAAATTACGAAAGCGATATTGCATCTTCTCGTTGATATATTTAAAAGTGATTACTAGGCCTTTAAAACATTGAAAATGCCGAAATTATTTGTATCTACTCTTATTTTTATATAAATGATCGTATTACCGACTCATTGTTAACATGTTGAAGCTAACTAACCTACAAACTAAAAACGTAATTATAGAAAAACCCAACAAAATAATAGGGTTTTCTTCATTTCATATGAATTTATAATAGTACTTCTATGCTTTTGTCAATAATATCATTATATTAAAGGATCAATCGTATAAAAATTCTTTGTAGGGAAACCGTATTCCTATCAACAGTGCCCATTCTCCTTTAGTAGTATTTCTTTTCGGTGGGACGAATGTTTCTGGCCGAGCAAGACTTTTACAACTTCACAGGGCGTGAGTTTTGTACTGTTAAGATTTTTATTTAGTGTAGTATAAAGTTCCTTTAATCGGTTTTAGGAATAAAAACACCATTAGATAATTTAAACCTTTTATTAATTAAAATATCAATTTCTCTTATTCTAAAATTTAAGGAATATAGTATTATACAATAGTTGTAACGGCAAACTTCGTACCGCCTAACGGTCGATGAATATCGCGTCAATTTTATAACTGACTCCCTCTCTGTATGGAGTCTCTGCCCTTCTGCATCCCATGCGCTATCTGTTGTTAATATTATATTCTCTTTACAAAAGAAACGAATATACAAAAAAGAATGCATCCCTAACTTAAAAAAATAATCATTTCCTGATACGAAATTGCATTCCTTGATATAAATTTTCCGCAACAATAGATAGCCTAAGTTCGTCTCCAGAATCGATATCATCAGATTATGGATTCGAATCGATTCAAATATCGATCTTTTTTAAAACAATCGCCTTCCCTGTTGGTAACTCTTAGACCCGACCTGAGATCACTCTAAGAGCAAGGTGTCCTCGAACTGCAGCTGAACCATTTGATTCCCGTCCACTAAGACACCGTCGCGTAGAAGGAGTTGCACATTCAAATCCGACAATTCCTGTCAACAATATGATGCACACTATAACGACTGGTGCAGTGGCGTGCATCCTACAGAAGCATAAAAAGCATTACCTTGTTATACCGAGATTTTTATACAATATATTAATTACTTAAAATCTGGTAATTACTAGATTTAAAGTATCAGAATTAAATTTTAAGTTAAATTATTTATTAACACTATTATTTATTTTTAAACAATTTTCTTTTTGGAGAGTCAGTCGCTTTATAGATCAGCATGTTTGGCCACGCCCACAAATCTCGGATTTCTTCGCAGACAGAAGTAGTGCTTTTTGTAAGCATGAGACTCTAAAAATGTTTTTTATACAAATTCATTTGTAATTATAATTATTATTTTTAAAAATTTGCATGTCCGGTGTATAACTTATATGCTCTCCACTAATCTCAACATAGAGTTATACAGCCAAATCATTCAGCATAAAGATGCTCTGTGGCCTAAATTCTTTGAAGAACTCGGAGGTCGGTATAAGTTACATTTAGATGCTCTGTCCAATCTAGTAGGCGCAGAAAACCGGTGCAAGTCCGGCACACCTGGGGGCGACCCTCATCACCCCCTGAGGTCCGTTAGGGATATCCCCCGGGTTAACAAAAAAAGGGTTCAGAAAACCTTATAGATTGGAAAATGCTAGGAGTTTCGAGAAGATTGTTAACAAGTTTAAATCAAGCAGTATAAGAATAATACAAAGGGATGGTTACAAATACTCACCGGTGCTTTTATCTCAGTAATTGGCTGTTGTTCAGCGCGCTGATCATTGTGAGGTGTCATTCCACTGCTCGAAGGGTGCATTGTTAACTGGAGCTCCATCGGACCTTGGTTTAAAGCCTTGCCGCTTTGATCTTGTTGGTAATCGTTCACTGCAGAAGAATATAGGCCTTCTTTGAAAAAGATGGGCCACCTTAATTCGGACATATGCAGAGAGGATTACAATATGAGTTTCCTAGTTTGATCCTCGAAGGAAAGATTCCGGCAAAGAGAATCCCAAGCTGTTAGAGACTGGACTATATCAAAAAGTGGTTTGGACTGCGCTTTCCTGTTTTGAAGATTGCAATATGGGATCTTTTTTACCTTTGATAGGCAAACAGGGTTACCTGATCGATATTAGTTACTGTCACCCAGTAGCGTTCATGCCATAGATGCTTGAAAGCATTGCATGCCCTAATGATATATATGTCTGGAATACATTATTTAAAGTCAAACAAAAAAATGAAAATTTATATTTATATCTATTCTATATTGACGTCATTTATCTCTCCTATGAAAGCAATTTAATATTTACTATCATATTATAACATTCAAATTAATTACGCGAATTCTGCTTAACCTGTCCAAGTACCCTAGCCACGTCACTGCTGTCACCTAACGAAAAAGTAACACAAATAGACTAAGAAAAACATAGTTCACTGCCGTCTTGAAGAACTCCAGAAAAGAATCGCGAGTAGTTTTGCGTATTGATCTCTAATCTTCATTACAAAGATGGCACCCATAATGGTGCAGAAGTATGCCTTTGTAGATACACAAAATATGTTTGTAATAAACCCGTGTAACGCGGGGAATACCCTTAGATAACTCGCGCATCCTATAACGCGGGGGATACCCTTAGATCGCTTGCGCATTACGGTGCACACCGCTTCCCCCTCACCTCTAGGACCCACGCCAGAGAGATCGCCGCGACGAAGGTGTGGGAGCCCGGCCGCCGTTCGCGTTACACGCGTCCTTTTTTTTTTGAAGCGGACTAACTCCTGTTTGCCGGCAAAGGCATTTTCAGCTCAACCGGGCTTAGGGGGCGAGCACAGAAGGTGGTCAGCCAGCGAAATTTTTGGGTTGGGTGACAATGCAAGGGCACCCCTGTGGGTACGAACCTCGACTTGGACCGCCAGCCAAATAAAGTACTAACCCTACGGGTGATCTACCAGCGTTTCGGAAGTGACTACCTTGAGAAGAAACTCCGAAAGAAACTCAAAGCTGCGTCGGAGTGGAACTGCGCCTCGGTGCGAAAACGCACCGGTTAGCAGCAGTTGACTGAACTATCCTTCTTCGGCGCCGCCGGCAACGCCGGTGTCGTGGAATGAAACTAGTGCGTGTGTGTACCTCACTGTTTGATCGATCGGTGGACACGCGTCCTTTCCATTGTTCTGTATTTATTTTATTACGTATTTGCTCAGATTGTGTTCGTAAATAAACGAATCAAAACAGGAGAACCCCCATTTCAATCAACGTTAGACCTGTTTTAATAAAAGAAACTTCACAGATACCTCTTAAGACGTCACCAATATTCTCACGCGCTGACATGCCCCAAGCAACTTGAGTTCTGGGCACGTTGCTCAGCATAGACAAAGCTCGAGCGCTGTTCGGAACTATGCTCGATGTACCCTGATCAAATATTTTTATTCTAATCAAATCAGGTCTGTCAATATTCTACAAAATATTTCTTTAAGTCAACAATATTCAAAACCGTCCTGCTCTATAGATGAGATATGGACATTAACAAAAAACGCATCTTCGTAACTCTTAGCCTGAGAAGATATCCGATGAAAATCTGTGGGTCCATGTCGAGTTTTACATCTAATGGTTTTTGGGAGTCGAAGCTGCTCGCGTCCGTAGGCTTTAGCCTAGTTTCCCTACACGTGACTCCTGGGTGGTGCTAAACGAGCAGCAGCGAGGCGGTAGGGCGTCGGTGCCCGTCTGGGTCGCGACCACAGTACATGAGTGTAAAGCCCGTCATGGTGACCAGTTTCGGCTTGTCGCGTCTCGGGATCAGCTTGTGTATATCCAGTAGCTCATATACCTAGATACCTTCAGTCGCGGTATATGTGGGCCGACATGACGATGTAGACTATCGATGGATTTTCATCCTTTGATAGTCGCTTTCGTTTTTGGACTACACTGTACTTACCATCAGGTACTCTGTAGTCACTATGTCGAGCCAGTGTAAAAAAAAAAGGACAGAGAAGTCCAAGAACTGTAGTTAACGCGTAAGAACAAATACATTGGCAGTCAATCCATCCAACCCACGTATACCGCAACTGAAGATCTCTAGATATAGGAAGGCTATTAATAATTACTTAAGTCCAAAATACCTAGATTTCTAACAATTACAGCCTAGAAAGGAATTCTAGTGAAAGAAAGCATCGTGAGGAAGCCTTTATGGAATCTAATAAAAATGTCATGTGTTGTGAAGGCAAAGATGAGTCCGACGATGATCCGCGTTCGCCCAACAAATGCCTATTCACTCTTCTCTTAAATGCTCTTAAGTCGTGGAAATACGCTCACTGGAAGCATATTCCATTTCGTAGCCGTTTGCATATTGAATGTAGAAGCGAATCTCTTTGTGCGTATATAAGGAACGTCCACCACATACGGATGGTATTCGACACGGTGTCTAATGTTATTATTTTATTACTTAAATTAAGCTCCTTTTCTAAATTACCTTCGGAAATGATATCTTCGTGAGTCTACCAATTTTATCCCTTGATAAATTGTTGGCCGTCAAAATGTTCGTAATGTCTTCGGAACTCGGATTCAATCCTTCGACCTAACAATAACGGAACCTTATTAATAAACTGCTCCTTAAATTGCTCTTCACTCTATTACAACGATGCAGCATCTCCTGATATGTCTTTTAAAAACCGCAAACCAGCATCAATTTAGGAACACACTTTGTGATGAAACCGCGTTTGTGGAGGATTTTCCACCACAATATGGGAATGAGACAACGACTATGATATGGCTAACAATCCTAGCCCCGATGGTGTGTCCCTCGCGTACAATGCGTTGCACTAACCTGGCCGACGGCACTCTCGCGGTCCCAGCTGGTCAGCTCCCGCGGCAGGTGGTTCCGTCCTGCTCCGCTCGTCGGGATCAGCGCAACGGATGTAGACTTGATGGGTGGTGATGAGGAAAGTCAACAACACTTGCCGGCCGGCTAAACGTTCGAACACCACACTGCGATTTGTATTCCGACAAATGCTGTTGTATACGGTGTCGCGCGCTCGCTCGATGCACCTGTATTTTTCCTCCCGAATCGTTTTTATTTCGTATGAGAATTAGCAACTGCTTGCTCCGGTAACGTTTTTCGAGTGTCAGACTTGACAAGTTGTGCACGCATCGCGCCATCCATAAGGTGGCGCTCGCGACACTTTTCGAGAGCCAATCATGTTAGGCCAAATTCGTGAATGAACTTTTACGGTTACGAAACACACTTATTGGGGTAACAATAGCTACGAATCAGCAAACAGCGTGGCGTATCCTGTCAAAGCCGAAGAACGGGCTCAATGGCTTTATGCCAAGGAGTGGGGTAGGTTTTTTTTTCGTCACAGTGACGGCACCATACCTGATGGTAAGCATGGTGCAACCCAAAAAACGACAACGACTATCGACAGGCAAGAAACCCATCGGTAGTCAAGGCGATCATGCCGGCCTGCACAAATATCTCTTCACGCTATGCTTAAAAGATCCAATATCATAGGAAGGTAGAAACACTCTCGCTGGAAGACCATTCCACAGCCAAGCGACACGGCAAAGGAAGGAGTCGGAGAACTTCTTAGTCCAGGCCGGGATGTGAGATACCGTATGGCTGTGACACCTCAAACCTGCGCGTGTGGTTCTATTCAGGAAGGGAGAGGGTGGAACAAGGTTAAACAACTCTTAAGGTTGGGCCGATGATGACAATAGCTAGGTGTATCGTACTTCAATGACGATCACACTGATGGAATGTTTGAATCGCAAGCCCAAGTGCGCACTTCAAAGTAAATGAGTCTTGCGCATGCCTGTTGATCTAAATCAATGGCCTCTCATTCGGGGAGGGGGGTACCATACCTCAATGACGATGATGCTGACGGGATGTTTGAGCCGCAAGTGCGCGCTCAGTTCCGAGCGGATGCGAAACCGCTTCGGGCAGCGCGCGCAAGCCCAGGCGCGTACTCCGCTGTGCATGAGCTTTTGATCTCGCAGGCCTGTCGAACTAAATAAATTCCACGTTTTTTATGTTCTGCAGACCCTCCCTAAAGCTTCCCATAGGAACCGATTCCATTTTCAGTATAAAAAATAGCCTACGTGCTATTTCGACGAGATTCCTACCGCCGTTTCGGCGTGATTGAATTACCATCCATCTTCATCGATTCAAACTTCAGCATTTGTGACAGAAGTAATATTTTTTTTTTACACTAGCTCGACATAGTGACTACAGAGTACCTGATGGTAAGTACAGTGTAGTCCAAATACGAAAGCGACTATCAAAGGATGAAAATCCATTGATAGTCTACATCGTCATGTCGGCCCACATATACCACGACTGAAGGTCTCTAGGTATATGAGCTACTGGATATACACAAGCTGATCCCGAAACGCGACAAGCCGAAACTGGTCACTATGACGGGCTTTACACCCATGTACTGTGGTCGCGATCCAGACGGGCACCGACGCCCTACCACCTCGCTGCTACTCGTTTAGCACCACCCAGGAGTCACGTGTAGGGAAACTAGGATTAAGCCATTATTTAAAAAAGGTTGGTTATGCTTCATCGATTTGCGAAGGAAGCTAGATCTGCCCTTCCTACAGCACTCGGCAGACGGGAGGAGAAACATCCCGATGATTTTAGCCGGTAGAAATCCGACACACTGGAGTCGCCTCCCTCACGACAACGTTGATGGTTTATGCAGATCCAACGGGTCAAAAAATAAGTTAAGTTATGCTTTTATGTCCTGACGTATTCTATTGCTCACCTGCTAGATTCGTTCACATTTTGCGACATCCGTAACCAGTCAGAACATGAGCTGCTGTACCCGACTAGTCTGTGATCTTCGCACGCCGCAGCATAAGATACGTCTGTTGGAAGATCATCAGGAAAAATGTTTTTAGGATCTCTTTCCTCGGTTGTACATTCTTGGTGTACCACTTTGGACGTGGTTTCATGATGATACATTCTGAAGTACCATACTTCAAATATGTACCTCAGCCAGTTCTCGTGGGATCGATATATTATCACTGATAAGACAATTTTTGCTAATGGACCTGACATTGTTGCTATAAATCAGTCGGCGCGCCGGGCAATACTCGTTAATATCACCATACCACATGATGAGAATCTTGAGAAAGCGGAAAAACAAAAATCTTTAAAATAATAAATGAAAATCATAATGAAAAAGAAGGTTTCTTCTCCTAACTACCAGTGGCCTTAAGCCTTAGGCCTCACTCCCGCAGGTCAAAATATTTTATATTAAAAAAATTTGCTTGATGGCGATATCTTCGATAATTCATTTAAACACTATTATATAAAGGTCGCACACACTGCTCTAGATCATCATTTGCCCGGTGTACTTGTTGCAAAGTAATCGTTTACATGATCATTATATGACCCTTTTGTTAAATTCCAAAATTTAACAATGGAATTCGATAGTTAACCAAATTGTTAAGGAACAGGGAAAATGGATCAAGTGGATTGTGAAGAATTCTTTATTTTAATTAATGATGTCGGTCCCTTTGCGCCTGTTTGTTATATATTTGTAGATTTAAATATTTATATACAAATAAAGAGATCTAATGAGACTCACCTTGCCTGTTGATTTTGATGGGAACATCACTATGCGTCATTTTCCTATGCTTGTATAGAGCAGTTTTATTCGGAAGAATGGCGTCACAGTCTCTGCATGGAATCCTGTATAATACAAAACAGTATCTAAGAGCGGTTGCGTACTGCCTTCGATCCGATTCCGTCAACACACGGAACTAGAAAACTCGGACCGAATTCGGATGTTGCCTAAAGCCCTACCTGCGATTATAATCCGTCAAAATACAGCAAACCATGCAAGCTATTGCCTGACGATATTATGAAGGTCGTGGGGCGTGCCTTCATGTGATTGGCAAAGGATCGAGCACAGTAAAAAGAAGGCTTGTGCCCAACAGTGGGCTGAAGCGGACAGTGAATAATGATAATGATGCAATGAGTACAAACAGGCGTTTTTAGTTAGTACTATTCCAGACTCAGGAAAGTATTTAAAAAGTTTCAATGCTGTTATTCTTATTTTCACAAACATGAGAATGTCTCATTTGAGCGAAATTCGTTTCAACAATTCCCCCACGACCATTTTATTCACTCTTAACGTCGTGCCCAACGTGACCAGCGGCGTAGCTGATCGCCGATTTCACAGCACCAGTACATATCATAGATGGGCAAAATGTAATCAGATTAAGAAAAATGATAACGAATACATTTTACATTTTTTACCATTAATATGACTGCATTTTGCTCATCTATATTTTAAACACTACAAAATCTCAGATTGCATACACATTTTTTATTTCTTAATGTTTTAAATTTTAAAGATTACAGAGCAATAAAATTAAAATGACGAGTACATTTTGGAATCGTGAATCAGATTACGAGTACATTTTGCCCATCTCTGGTACATATGAAATTTTTATTAGATACTAGTGGCGCCAAAAGCAAATGCGGATAAGTGGACCATAAATGCAGAATTAAAAATGGAAAGAAAATGGAAAATAAAAGAACACACACTGATCGTACGGTCCTTGAGATCCTGGTCACTTCAGCTTCTTTAATCTTCTTCCAGTTGTGGCGCGACACCATACGCACAGTACGTGGACGACATTATAATTATAAAACCACACACTCGTGTGCGTGGCAGTGTTTGAATTAATGGGTTTGTGGTGTAGGCCACTTGTGGGAGGCGTGTGAATCAGAAGGCAGTCTTAGCGTGAATTTTTTTATTATTTACTTGGTGTGTGTTTGATATAATTTGCGTAGCCTAGATATCAGTGCATGGGACTTCAAATAACCTTACTACTGCGTTCCTTCCTTAGGACCTAATATCTCGCGGAACACATATTGTTACAGGATAATGAGGTGTCCTCGCGGTATAAGCAGACGGCTTACGAGGCGACCGTCCGGTTTGACGTAATAGACGATACTAGTATGTCTGTGCTAGAGGCACGGCCGCGTACGATGGAAAAGGTGACAGGATGAGGGTAAGATAGGGTTAATAATTATGATTAATATTGAATTGAGAGGGATCAACTTTTTTTATTTAAAATTGTTAACGGTCTCGTGGACTCGTCCTATTTGCTTAGTCAAATAGGTTTCAGGTGTCCGCATTCCAATGCAAGAGACTTCTCGCTGTTTAAGGTGCCATTCTTAAGGTCAAACTATGTTAATAATACTTTTGTTTTTTGTGCCTGTGATCTATATAATAAACGTTTTTGCAATATAGATATACTGTCCTGTGCCTTTGGGCCCTTTAAACGAATGGTGAGAAAGAAAATATTACCCTAAGTTCAATTTTGTTCTATAATGTACTTTTTTTTTAATATAAATGTACTATTTATGTGTAACATATATATGTATATGTATATATTTGATTGATTTTCTTTTATTGTTATTTATTAGCTTGATTTTTATTTTTGTACTAATTTTTGTGGAAACTTTGCTGGCTTATGAAACATTTTTTGTGTATATTGTTATCATTTTTATATTGCTGTATGTTTCCCTTTATAATAAATAAATAATTAACGCGTCGAGAATGAAAACAAGGGCTAAATATCATCGCTGTAATTATGGCATTATTTATTCAAATTACCTGTAATTTTGCTTATTCGAAGTCGACATCTGCCCAATTTTTCCGTGAATTTTCTTCCGATGGTAAGCCAAGCTCCAACTACAAAAACAAACACAATTTTTGCGTGTTTTTTGTGTAATACAAAATATATTTTTTAAATATAATTTTTTTTTATATTTAGGAGCCGGTATCCATGCGCGGAAACGCTTGTAGTCGTAGGTTCGAATCCCGGCACGTATCTCTGAGCTTTTCTGATTAAGTACATGCTTGGGCACCACATGATCACCGATGAAGGAAAACGTAGTAAGAAAACCCACTTGGCATCTAATAGAAATGACATGTTTAAGTGCCCTGAGCACGGTGATCAGCTGCTCTACTGGTTACGTTAGTCAATATCTATAAGTGCAAAGTGGATATAACTACTAATATATCTCTGCCACTTCGAAAGGGATATAGCGTGAAGATATTTTATAATCATATTTGTGGTAGTGTAGTGTGTAGGCGCACGTATGTGCTCATTACATAGTATTATCTATGACATATTGAAATACTCTCTAGAGTTGTGTCTATTATTCTCTTCCTCGCTGTTTCCTGCGTGTTGATACAACAAATTGGTGTCTGCACTGGGGGGTTCAGCTGGTCAATTTGCTGAGTTGACTTCCCTTAGCCTTATCACAGCACAGAGTCTTTGCTTTTGTTGTTTTCTACCTTAATTAACCTATTTTTCTGTCTTGTATGTTATGTAATATACCAAATTAATGACTTTTCTTTCTTTCTCTTCTTTTTTTCTAAATTTGTAGTAACATCACAAAAATGTTTATACAAACAAGCTTTTACGGAATCCTCGGTACGCGAATATGAACCGAACTTGGCCAGTATATCTATAATATAAAAATGAATCGCAAAATGTCTTGATAAGCGCGAAACTCGAGAACGGCTGAACCGATTTGGCTGATTTCTTTTTTGTTGTGTTTGTTGAAGTCTGGGGAAGGTCATTACGGAGAGAAAATTTTAAAAAATTGTCTGAAAAAGTCTAAAAACAACACTTTTCTATATTTTCATACAAAAAATTCGTAATAATATTTAAAAGTCAATTTGAACTTTAACACCATACCATAAAATTTAAATGTTAGTGGACGGGTTCCGGGAAGGCAAAACAATTATTGAGTGACGTATAAATATTAATATTAGTCAATATTTGTCAATTTTTATACATATAGCATTAAGGCCAGGTTCCTTCAAACAATTTTCAAAAAACAGCCGACAGGCCAATATCTGTTAACATTAAAAAAAACAATGTGACTTTGTTTTAGAGAAATAGGGCAGAACAAGGTCTGCCGAGACAGCTAGTTTATAAAATTTTGTCTTACAGAGTGACTATACTTCATTCGATGTTACTATAAATCGTCCATAAAATGTAAATAACGTTTTTCCAATAGGATTTTTAAGGAGTATAATGCAAGAAAACATACAAATTCCACTACAGCAAAGTCACCTGTTAGGGAAGGTCATTTCACACTGGTTGCAGGGATACGTGAAGTTTGCTTTCACATGCTTCATACGTCTGTGGACCTGGAGATACGTCCAGTGTAAATAAGAACGGCCACAGTCCTGGAAATGAAATAGTATGATTGAAACGGTTGACTTCTCTCTGTTGTCCTAAACGCGATGACAATTTGAAAGTCTCGAAGTGAAGACAATGTTAAATTAATAGCGTTGCGTATTCAGTATAATAATGCTTTTAGAGTGCTGTTGGGGCTGCCCCGATTCTGTAGTGCGTCGGGTATGTTTGCCGAAGCAGGATTGCATGATTTTCATGCAGTTATGCGTCGGCGGTGTGCTTCGATGCTACAGCGTTTGAGGGGCAGTACTGATGGCATTTTAAGTATTTTGTCTGAGAAAGTGGATGGGCCTTTCATTCAGTTTTGGGTGAAGAAGCTCATTCACTCTGGTATTTATTTAAGAAATTAATATTAAGTTTTAAAATTTTATGTATTTTTAATTTAAGAAATACGAAATAAAGTTATTATTATTATTATTATAAATGTTTGACAGTTCAAAAGATGGCGTTGGCGGCGAAATTAATCACGATATCGTTTCGTTGCACACGGTCATATACACTCTGCAGAATATTAATAAACTAGCTGATCCGGAAAACGTTGTTTTGCTATATAAGTTATTGTATTATCTTCTATGATGTTCATTGAAATTAAGTGATGTCAAAGACAATTTTGTTCATAATTAAACACTCTTAATTAACAACACATTTGTTTGGATAAAGATTAATATTATTACGTTGATACAACTCTTAACAAATAATGCATTAATTTCGACCAAATTCGATTACCATAAAAACGGTTCTAGTAAGTTAATCTTAAAAGATAGACATATACCGTCCATACTGTACATTTTTTTAAGATCATTTCAAGAGGAATAATTCTTTGATACATATATTTTTGGTATGTTGAACAGTTTTCGCAGCGCACGCAATGGAAGCCTTCAAGGATGAATAATTTTCCCCGTTTTTTTACACATTTTCCATTATTTCTTCGCTCCTAATAGTTGCATCGGGATGTTATATAGCCTAAAGCCTTCCTCGATAAATGGTCTATTCAACACAAAAAGAATTTTTCAATTCGAACCAGTAGTTCCTGAGATTAGCGCGTTCAAACAAACAAACAAACTCTTCAGCTTTATAATATTAGTATAGATATTATTATTAATAAATGATGAGTAGCGACAAAACAACTGTTTGTTTTATTAAATCACATCTCAAGTCGACAGTAGTGACATCTATATTAGAGTTTGTTCAGACAGAGTTAGTTAAATAAAATTATTTTTAACAATAATATATCGTCACACATATTTATATATATGTTTATATATTTCGTTAAACTTAATGTCATTATATGGGCGCCACTTTCAATAACTTATATCTTCCCTGAAGGTCCATTCTAAATATTGTTGAAGAACTGTTTCAAATCGACAGTATAGTTTTGAATACAGCCTTCTACGTCCAAACTAAAAAAAAAAAAACGTATTTATAATGTTAATATAGATAAAAATAACCTCGCACAGGAAATGTTTGACGACAGGAAAGTCCCCGTAACCCAGGATCCCTGTGGCCGCAGGTCCGGCCTCAACTTGGCCAGGCGCTTGTTTCTTGGCCTCAGCCAAGGAACGCTTGTAGAAGCCGTGCGTAGTTTTATGGGTGGTACACCTGTTAAACGACACATTGCGTACTCAAAATATCTTCAGTGTTAAAATTAAAGTGCCCAACTGTTTGTCGACAAATGTTTAAAAAATAATCAAGAAAGAACTTTTCAAGATTTATTTCTCACTAGCTGTCCCGGCAGACCTTGTTCTGCCTTATTTCTCTAAAACAAAGCCACATTGCTTTTTGTATGTTAATAGCTGCCCCGTCAGATTTCATTCTGGCAAAAGTTATTGGCCTGTCGCAGTCTAATAGAAATAAAATTGCATTGAAAGACTTAAGTCATATCTAAGGTAATTAATTATATTATTATGATGCCTTATGGGACACGTTATTTTTCGTTTGATTACTTGACGTATAAATTATATTTTTCATTAATGACATGCAACCTCTAATCAACTTGAAGGCATACCAAAGACAATCCTAACGCACCTTTGTTTTGTTTTGATTGACATCATATATTTGACAGCTGAGGACAGATTGGTTTGTTTGGGAAAAGATAATTGCTGTTTTTAACATTTTCCTCGTATTTTTTACGTTTTTTTACTCCGTAAGAACCTTCCCCAGACTTCATTAAACACAACAAAAAGAAATCAGCCAAATCGATTCAGCCGTTCTCGAGTTATGTGCTTAGCAACACATTTTACGATTCTTTTTTATATATATACTAGCTGTCCCGGCAGACCTTGTTCTGCCCTATTTCTCTAAAACAAAGTCACATTGTTTTTTTTAATGTTAATAGCTTCCCCGTCAGATTTTTTTGAAAATTGTTTGTAGGAACCTGGCCTTAATGTTATATGTATAAAAATTGACAAATACTGACATTAATATTTATACGTCACTGAATTGTTTTGCCTTCCCGGAACCCGTCCACTAACATTTAAACTTTATGGTGTGGTGTTAAAGTTCAAAATGACTTATAACGAATTTTTTGTATGAGAATACAGAAAAGTGTTATTTTTAGACAGTTGCAGGGAATTTTTACAATTTTTCTCTCCGTAATAACCTTCCCCAGACTTCATCAAACACAACAAAAAAAAAAAAATCAGCCAAATCGGTTCAGCCGCTCTCGAGTTTCGCGCTTATCAAGACATTTTGCGATTCATTTTTATATTATAGATAGAGTACATACCGTAATTTAATTAATTAACGAGTCGGTCCGTTACTAAGATTTCAATCTATTAAAACTTTAAAATTTTAAGTGGAAAACAATTTCATTCAGTGTCAGAGTTATGTTTAAATTGATTTGATTGATTATTATGAAATCCTGACCGATATCGGTTTTGGCGACGTTTCCAAATCACATCAAGTAGGCGGAAGCCGGAGACGCATTCGGCGAAGTTGAACTCGCCGATGAATATTTATTTATTTATTTAATAGTAATTTAGTAGTAGAATATATTCGGAGACAATACTGACCTCGAGTACGTAGCGAAGCTGACTTTGCAAATATGACATGTGAATGGGTTTTTCACGCCCTTGTGAATAGCACGATGAGTGTTCAAACTGTCCTCCAAATAAAATACACTGAAATTTATAGAAAGAAAGAAATGAAAAAGCGTTTATTTGGCACACAACATAGAAGAACAGGTTAATGAAGACAGAAAACAACAAAAGCAAATACCCTGTGCTAAAATGATGCGCCAAAAAGAAGTCAACTCAATAAAAAAAAACACTAGTTTAGATAAAGTTGATTCATCAAAAGATCCTTCAGTTAAGGTCGTTATATAAAACACATTTTAAATTTTAATAGTTTTTTTTTAACAAGGGAAATCCATCATAGGACTTCCCGGTCGCCCAGAGCGAACGCGACATCCCCCGGTGACAACACCGGGCAGACTTGACGGGTCACTTGAGGGAGACTGCTGCCCGGATGAGAGGGAGGCCGTTCACAGTGTCCAGTGCGCCGCCTGAGATATAGATTTTGGAGGGGTAGACTTTTTACTCCCACCCCTCCCAGAGAGGTAGCCTCAACAAGGCTTTTCACTCCCCGGGCGTTTGGGTAAATTTGGTTTCCCAAGCCCGGGTGGAGCGATTAGTGGGACACCCCGGGGGTTTTTAGTCAGTAGGAGTCCGAAACACCGGGGTCGCTGTCCTATGCAGGATCTTTTTTTTTTACACTGGCTCGACATAGTGACCACAGTGTTCCTGATGGTAAGTACAGCGTAGTCCAAAAACGAAAGCGACTATCAAAGGATGAAAATCCATTGATAGTCTCCATCGTCATGTCGGCCCACATATACCACGACTGAAGGTCTCTAGGTATATGAGCTACTGGATATACACAAGCTGATCCCGAAACTGGTCACTATGACGGCCTTTACACCCATGTACTGTGGTCGCGATCCAGACGGGCACCGACGCCCTACCACCTCGCTGCTGCTCGTTTAGCACCACCCAGGAGTCACGTGTAGGGAAGCTAGGGTAAAGCCTACGGACGCGAGCAGCTTCGAGTCCCAAAACTTCGATTTTTCCCCGGGTTACACCCACGTAAATTTTCCATTGCTAGATTTAATCTTCACAGTTTTTGACGAGTTTAGAGATTACTCTGCTAGTAGTAAGTACAACTCACTCTTCACAGTACTCGCATCGGAAGGCTTTATCCACTTCCACGACTCGTATGATAGTCTTCGCTTCGTCCGGCACTTGAGCGAGCAGTGGCCTGGCGAGTGGACTCGCCACTTGCCTCGGTATCGTCTCGGACGGTTTTGGTGATTCTGTTAACACTAGAAAGACTGAATATAGGTATAGCACATACGTGTATAGGGAATAAAGAGAGGGGGGGGGGGAGGAAAGTACAACTATTAATAAATGCTTTAAGATAATATATAAAAAGTCATAATATTTCAAAAAATTTATAAATTACAATTTTTTTATATAACTAAACTTTAAAAACAGTCAAAACGACTGCTCTGGGCAATCTAGTTTTAAACGACATTAGCATTTGATTGGATACGTTAAAAAATATATATACCCTCAAAAAAAAAATTAGGGGGTAAAAACTTATAGTTATTATGTAT
Source organism: Automeris io (assembly GCA_036320925.1). Classification (NCBI taxonomy): domain Eukaryota; kingdom Metazoa; phylum Arthropoda; class Insecta; order Lepidoptera; family Saturniidae; genus Automeris; species Automeris io. The sequence continues at coordinate 8,239,637 of JAUDJH010000017.1, forward strand.
GAAAATGTGGCTGTGGCTAACGGCTTAGTGATTAAGGGACCGATTTCCAATGCGCGGCAATGTGAATTGTCGTAGGCACAAATTCCGGTACTTACTAATGGGTTTTTCCAGATCACGGACGAATTTAGCCACCACATACTCTCCGGTGAAGAGAAACATCGTTAGAAAACCTGCATGGCATCTGATAGAAATGTCATGTGTACTAGTGCTGTGAGGACGGCGATCAGCTGCACTACTGGTCACATTGGACACGAAATAAAAGCGCAAAATGGTTACAACCACTAATGTGTCTATTATTAGCCCCGAAAGGAGAATAGCGTGATGATAGTAAGAAAGAAAAATCTACAGTCTACCGTTTTCTACCGTTTGTATCGCAGCGCCATAGAACAACGCGCGCGTATTTGCGGTGTCACAACTATACGGTAACTCTCATCCCGGCTAGGACTAAGAAGTTCAGTCGCCGGGTGCCGAGGAAGATGGCTCAGCCTTGCCCTTGGCATTCGGCAGACGGGAGAAGGAACATCCGGGTGTTTTAGTCGGTGCAAGTCTGACACACCGGGGGGCAGCCCTCACCGCCCCCTGAAGCTCCGTTAGGGATTTCCCTCGGGTTACCAAAAAACAAGGACTAAGAAGTTCTCTAACTCTTACTGTAGCCGAGATGTTAGTCTGTGGAATGGTTTTCCGATGAGCGTTTGCCCACCCTCCTATGATATCGGGTCCTTTAAACGAAGCGTGAAGAGGTATTTGACCACCGGGACTAGCGACAGGTTTTTCTCTACTGTTGATAGCCGTTGTCGTTTCTTGGATTGCACCGTGCTAACCAACAGCTGAAGTGTGCTCACTATGTCGAGACTGGATAAAAAGATAATACTACCAAGATAAAAAATCTCATTCAATTGTTCCAAACATTTATTATTAACTTTTATCACGCAATCTATTCTTACATCATATCTTCCAACGACCAGAATCTAATCTTAGTTTCATAGAATGCCCTTACCGATAATTTGAGTCGATTGCCTCACAATCCCACTGGTGGGCGACAGTTGTACCTTTTCCTCCTCATTTTCTTCTTTCATTTCGCTAACAAAGCCTTGTATACATTCTGTCGATGTCGCCGCATGTTCCTAAAGTTTTTTTTTTTTTATAAATCTATTAATGTTGATTTTTCACGCGTCTGAGTTTGCGAAGTCACACTAGGACTAGGAAGTTATATATCTCTTATTTTAACCCGAGTCGCTGAGCTGTACAATGGTATTCTGGTGAGCGCGTTCGCACCGTCCTCTGATATCGGTTTCTTTAAACGAAGCGCCAAAATTAATTGTACAGTCCGGTATAATCGCTACGACTATCGGTTGATTTTTCTTTACTGTTGCTAGTCATTGTCGTTTTTTGGACTGCACCCTGCTTACCATCAAGCGCCATACAATCCATACAATCCGCGGGATGTACAACTTCATCACCGGCAAACGTGGATGACCCACACGGTATGCAGTTAGGACAGTAAGGGCTATTCAATCGAGCTCTAATCGAGTCCATTTGAGTTATTATTATAGATGTTAGCAATGATGACTTGGATGTGTGGAGACAGAGATAGTCACCTGCGCATGCTGCGAGTCTCTGAAGGCTCTGCCGCATCGCCTGCAGACCAGCAGCAGGGTCGGAGAAACTTCTTCCTCGTGAGCCCTCAAGTGCATACGGAGCCTCGATCTTCGGGTCAGCTGTTTGCGACATATGTGGCACTCGAAGGGTTTGATCTATAGCATTATGGACAATTAAATAACAAAATAAAAATAATTAAAGAAATAATTTTAAAAAGAAAACACCAGGATACAGACAATTATTCGTTGTTTCAACTTTTTGCCTGATAATAAATAAATAATACAAAATTACATACATTGACTTGGACCCAAAATAAGGAGAGCTTGAGCTATGGTTTTTTTTTTATACTAGCTCGACAAATTGACTACAGTGCAGCTGATGGTAGCCGGGCAGTAAACTTGAGGAAGCCTGCTACCCGGGTGAAAGGGAGGTGGCGTGCAGTACGCAGAGGAGTGGGCTCTTTACAGCAACTACTTCCAGAGATGAAGCCTAAATAGGTTTTTGCTCCTCGAGAGTCTTAAAAAAATCTTGATTCCCAGGCCCGGGTGGAGTGATTTGAAAAACATCCCGGGGATTTTTAGTCAGCAGGAGTCAGATACATGGAGGTCGCTGCCCTCAAAGCGCCTTTCAGGTCCTATGCCCCGGATCACCAAAAAATAGTGCAGCTGATGGAAAGTGAAGTGTAGTCCAAGAACGACAGTGACCATCACAGAACGAAATTCTATTGAGAGTCGCCATCGTCATGTCGGCCCACATATACCACGACTGATGGTCTCTAGGTATGTGAGTTGTTGGTCGTACACAAGTTGTTCCGGAAACGCGACTGGCCGAAACGAATCACTATGGCGGTCTTCACACTTGTGTAGTATGGTCGGTTTGGATCGCACAGAGTTTTCAAAGCATTATGTGTATTAACATTTCTATAAATCGTTGTTTTTAATATTCTTAACCGTTTTCATAAATTTTTATTTCATAAATATTCATATTAAAGTTTTATTTCATAACAATTATTTGAATCGCATTTAATGCTCTCATATAACCTTGTTACACAAATCATCTTGGTTAATCCGATTTTTTGTACGTTTTCCTGTATTAAATTATAAAATTATATACTGTAGATTTGTGAATAAATAAATAAATAAAATAAACAGGAACTAAAGTGCGAGCCTATTATACGAAGTGCGACCCAAAACATGTTTACAAAATTTTATATGTAAGCGTAACTTCGTTACCGGCACTTTAGGTTTTTATTTTATTTCCTTTTTTGTATATAATTGATTTATAATGTGCTGTGAAGTTGCTATTAAATAAATAAATAAATTATTATTATCAACACCCCTCTTTATGCATCCGTGGCTTGAAAACTTCAAAAACTACCTGCAAGTGAGTGACTCCATGCTCATCCAAAGTTTGCTTATCGAGGAATCTCTTCCCGCAAGCAACGCACACATAACGGCGTGTGTCTGTATGCGTGCGACTGTGTTTCGTTAGAGTCGCCCTGTCGAGTAAAACCATATTTCTTTAAGCAATTCTCTTTAATATTTTGGTTACGACGGGACTATGGGTCAAATTTGAACTAGTTTCAGTAATCTAGAATGTTCGCGAAAGTCGTATTCTGTCACTTGGAGATATCGCTTGTGTCGCTTTCAAAAAGAAACTGTCCCGCTGTAGAGTCCCTTCGGTATTTACGAGTACATCGATTGATCAGGATTCGAGCGCTTTCTATAAAGATTTAAAGAGATCTTTCAGAACCGCGTATCGTTGTTTCAAGGATCGACATTCCACAGATAAACAGTAATCTAATTCAAATTCAGGTCACACGCGTTGTTTCTGCGAATAAACTTTTTAAATGTTCAATCATCATTGAACATTTGTGTGATATTTAGTCCATTCGAAAGAGCATCTCGAGATAATCTCCTTGTTTTAAAACCATAACCCTGTAGTTCTCATAAGTTTAGAAATCTAAGGTTCAAGTTACATCCTACTTGGCCACACGAATGTAAACCCAATTCCTAGGGTATAGGGTTCAGTAGTAGCATTATGCCCCACTTACCGCAAATGAAACGCCTTCCCGCAGCCGTGCACCGGGCACTGCCATCGCTTCTGCTTGTCGTGCTGGAAATGAACGTGGTCGAACAACGCTGTCTCCGTGGGGAACTTCGCTTCAGGGCAGTTGAGACACGTGTACTGCCCGTCCGACGTCAACATTGAAGTTGTTTCGTGGAATTGCCTGGGCATAGGACCGAGGAAAATTTCGTCAGGCACATTTGGAACTTTTGATGTGGGGAGGAAGCGCTGAAGTCGCGTGACAGTCACGCTCTGATATCTGAATATATATAACTCAAAGGTAACTGATTGACTGACTGACATAGTGATCTATCAACGCACAGCCCAAACCACTGGGCGGATCGGGCTGAAATTTGGCATGCAGGTAAATGTTATGACGTAGGCATCCGCTAAGAAAGGATTTTGATCAATTCTACCCCCAAGGGGATAAAATGGAGGATGAAGTTTGTATAAATCTTCTTACATTTTCACTTCCACTGGACACACACACACACGCACAGCCCAAACCACTGAACGGACCGGGCTGAAATTTGGCATGTAGGTAGGTGAAGTCTACTTTGCCATGACAATTAACAAGTTTCATAGGCAAACTCTCAAATTTGTGGGTATTGACTTGAGAGAACATTGCTTCTCTCAGGGACAGTTTTATGTTGCTTGCTCACGAGTAAGTTCACCCAGAGCTTACTCGATAGCTTGATAGTTTTAGCGCCTAATGACAGAGTAGTTAAGAATATTGTAGACAAAGAAGTTTTGTAGGTCCTAATTTTTTACAAACGCTAAACAAAAGTAAAGCCGCAAAAACTATACCTAATTAATAATAATACTTCTTAACGCGAGCGAAGCCGCGGGCAAAAGCTAGTGTTACATATACAGGAAGCATGTGATAGAAGATCTAAAATGCAACAATTTAACCATCCCCAATGTACAGACAAACTTTAATAGTTTTCGAGATATTCCAAGGTTTCCTTGTTAGTATGTCCGATTTCGACGCTTATCTAAATTGTAGCAGATATTTTAATGTACCAATTTTATCTATTAAAGGTCGATAATAACTACTGAAAACTGCTGAGAAATATGTCCATCTAATAAACTATCCAGAGAGGTATCCATGTCACAATAAAGTAAAAATTTAATTTTATTTGTATCAACGGCAACGGTTTTGAGGTGGTCAGACGATTCGCCGAATTGGATCGATACCACAGTACCCAGGTGTAAAGACCGCCATAAAGACTCGCTTCGACCTGTCGATACGGGCTCAGTTTGTGTTTCCAGTTATTAATATGCCTTGAGACCTTCGGTCGTCGTATATGTAGGCCGACATAGCGTTGACGAGGGATTTTCGTCCCTTGGCGGTCGTTGTCATTCTTGGACTACACTGCACTTTTCATCAGGTGTAATGTAGTCAGTTCGTCGATACAGAAGGAAGTGTTAGTCGATGCGGCACGCATTGTTAGGAAGTTCCTCAATCTGAACTTGGACCTTAGGCCTTGACCCCGTAGATCTAAATGTTTTATTTTTTATTTATTTCAAAATGCAAAAATATTTTAAACAATCTGACCCGGCAAACTTTGTTTTGCCATATAAATTATTTCTAGTGAATATCTTCTATATTATATTTTACCAGCGGCTTCGCATTGTAAAATAGTATCTCATTTAATTAAATTTATGATTCACAATTTTGGTCATAGTGGGTTCCACATAAAAGGTAGATATATGCTGTGGCGGATTTTTATTTAGAACTATTCAGGACAAACAATCCTACTGTACATCATTTTTGTGCAACTCCAATGGTTTAGGCAGTGTACGCCAAGATAGCTTTTAGAGGCCAGATTTTTTTCTGACTTAATTGACATGTATATATGTTATATTCCGACTAAAATTACATATAATCTTTACAAATTGTAGCCTATATATTATTCCGATGTATAATCTACATTACTGTCAAAGATTCACGCAAATCCGTCCAGTAGTTTTATCGTTAACGAGTAACAAACATATTCACAAACTATCGCATTTATAATATTAAATAAGAAGTAGCAAATATTAGTAGGATATGATGAATAAAGAAATAATATAAATTTTTATCATGTCTACTTACATATGAAATTTTAGTCTGACTTTAGACGTAAATGATTCATTGCAGTTGTCACAGGTAACTATTTTTGGATCAGAAGTGGGCTCTTTGATTTTGTTCTTCTTTGTTCTCTGCAAATGATCGTAATATTGTGTTGGAAAGACCTTCAATACTCATTCAGAGAGTACACACACCAACACAACCAATTTTTTAACAATGTACTCTTACTTTTGCAGAGTCGTTGAGCTGTGGAAATGGATACGGGGGTGTTTTTTGCAACGATATAAATCCAAAAACTTGTACCGTTCAGAGTACATGATGTAATATTATGTATTATTCTTTTATTTTTGTATCTAAATGTAAATATTATAAATTGTTCCTCTTTCTCAATGAACATTTTTTTCTTTCTAGAAATAAGTTAAAAATAAATGACATTTATACAAACCTCCACTAATAAATGATTGTCTGCTGATGTATCTATAAATCTAGGTCTGCCTTGAGCTCTCTGAAAAATAAAACATCTTTAAAATGGTTTGAAAAATTGTAGATGTGATCTAGTAGGGGGACAACGCCCAATCGCCTCACTAATATAACATTTTTTTTTTCTATAAACCCAGCGTGAAGAGGTAGTTGTGCAGACCCGCATCAACGCCGAACATATAAATACTATGACCAGAGGTTACCTTCATGAAGTCTTCCTTAGTTGGCATTTTGATGACCGTATCACTGGTCGCCACCTGCTTTCGTTTTCTGCCACGTCGGCGGCATCTGTGCGAAGCCAAAGCTTCCACAGACGGGAACCCTTGACTAGTACAAATAAAAATTATTACGCTAAGTCCTTTTATGTCATAATCAGGCGACCTATCTGTTACGACGTACGAAGCTGAGAGGTGCTGGTTTTGACGTGGTAGGGCGATTGCCCAAACTGGGTCGTAACTTCCAGACCTTCCTCTCATCCAGGCAGTAGTCTCCCTCAAGTCTACTGCCTCGTCAATATCACCGGGAGATGTCGCACTCGTTTTGGGCAAACGCATCATTCCCGCGACAGTGCTTTGGCTGCGGAATGGCCAGGGTAGTTGTTCTTTCCCTGTCCTTTTCAGCGGCCACCTTCTGCCTTATAACTGCCTCGCGGAAGGCTTCGAACTCCTTCCATGCCTCTTCATTGCCGACCATAGCTTTCATCAGCGCCGGCAGCTAGTGGTCATCAACGATATGGACCATTAGAACCTCCCTCTCTTCATACGGATGGTATCAGACACAGCGTCTAGTGGTTTTGTGGTCAAATGGGGCTGGTAGAATTGGGGAATATTGGCCTTGAGAACAAACTTAATAATTATAGATAGATCGTTGTGTCTGAAGGGGGCTCGGGTTTTTAATATATGCAAAACGGGTAATGTGAGATGTTGTACCTGCAGTTGAGACATTTAGGTGGTTTTTTGGCCACAGACTCTCTTTCTTCCAGTACCTAAAACATATTTGATATCTAAGATTCAAGATGGTATGTCGACGTAGCGGGACGCTGCCGTAGTCGGTAAAAAGACAAGCGACAAGTTTTTATAGCTTTCTAAGTAGACTATTCCAACGAATGAGCAATACTGCCGGCAATATACAGTTTCATAGACAAACCACCTTTCAGAGACGGATTGGGGCAAGCTGACTCCCGCGTCCCGGACGTATAATTCTTGGGATCGCAGACGAACACACCACCCAGCGTACTCACTGAACGGTTTAACCGAAAACGTGGGTCAACTTCTCCATACGAATTTGACTTCAAATTTTTACAAGCCTTTATTTCGACGTTTTAAAAGTTCTTATAAGATATCAAGTCTAAAATTTATGCAAGGTCCAAGGATACATTAAACAGCTTCTTATACAATAAGTACACTGTACGCATAGGCACCAACATAAAACGACATATATCTTGACATTTATCTGTATTCCAATCATAATCCGATTAGCTATTTATGCATCCCTTTTTTAAGGTGGCGGCCGATTACCCATAGTGGTTCGTGACCACAGTACAAGTGTAAAGACCGTCATAGTGACATGCTTTGGCTTATCGCGTTTCGGGATCAGCTTGTGTATATCCAGTAACTCATATACGTAAGAGACCTTCAGTCGTGGTATATGTGGGCCGACTTGACAACGGACACTATCAATGGATTTTCATCCTTTGATGGTCGCTTTTGTTTTTACACTACACTGTACTTACCATCAGGTGCATGTAACCACTATGTCGTGCAAGTCTAAAAAAAAATAAAATGAGATGATAAACTTGAATTTGTACTTTCAATTTTTTTCTAATTACTTTAAGTTCGAATAGTATGTTTTAATTATTTGTTAAATAAAGCCCATGCGTGACCTAAATGCGGTGAAAATGTGGCCGTTTTGGAAGTATTATAAAATGAGAGATAAATCACTTGAAGACTTGCTTCTGCCTGTCGCGTTTCGACTTTCTGTATATCCGATTGTCCGTATAGCTAGAAACCTTCCGCCGTGGTATGTAACGACATGACGACGTCGTCTGTCAAGAGATTCTCGTCCCTCGGATGTCGTAGCTCTTATTAAACCACAATGCACTTTCAATCAGCTGCAATGTAGTCACTTTTTCGAGTTAGTATAAAAAAAGCTTCTGTACGACTAGTAACTCATACATTTAGAGATCTACAACCGCGGTTTATGTGGGCCGACATGACATCAGCTGTCAACACTTTGTGCTTTGATAATCCCTGTCGTTTTTGGACTACACTGTTTTTTTTACACTGGCTCGACATAGTGACTACAGTGTACCTGATGGTAAGTAAAGTGTAGTCCAAATACGAAAGCGACTATCAAAGGATGAAAATCCATTGATAGTCTACATCGTCATGTCGGCCCACATATACCACGACTGAAGGTCTCTAGGTATATGAGCTACTGGATATACCCAAGCTGATCCCGAAACGCGACAAGCCGAAACTGGTCACTATGACGGGCTTTACACCCATGTACTGTGGTCGCGATCCAGACGGGCAACGACGCCCTACCACCTAACTACCTACTGCACTTATCATCAGGTGTACTGTAGTCACTTTATCGATCCAGTGTAAAAAAGTTATTCAAATCATAATTCGTATATCTATATGTACTTATTACACCGAATCTGTTAAATTGATTTTAATAATAAAAATAAAAGAATTCGTTTACATTAACTTTTGTCTAAAACACTCTACCTTAGCAGCATCCAATAATTTTTGCAGCCGAGTGCTTGGTTGATGGTCTGCAGTCTGAACTATCCAGATTTCATCGTCGCTACTCTTCAGCTCCTCATTACCAGCTTCAGTTTTAACCTGTACCTGTTTGGAATAACAAATCCAACGTATCTTATAAGAATATATAAAAAGTTTTTTTTTGGTTTATACATATAATTAGACATATTCTTGCCCTCAATCTAACCTGGTGGAAAGCGAAGGTGCGTCCGATGATAAAACGCGTTTGTCCAACAAACGCTTATTAACTCTTCTCTTAATGACTCCTAAATCATAAGTACATAAGTACATAAGTAAAGAACAGAAATGGACGTAAACGCACACGGCGGATTACAATCGCTGATATTTATAGACGCCACTTTAATTTTTGCTTAGATGTTACTAAAACATTACATATTATATTACTCAATAAATGTCAAAGGATTAAGTAAGTCACCGATTTTGTCAACATGGACTTTGCTCTGCGAATACTATGGCTATTCTCAAGTTCATATTATATATTGAGTTTTTTGACAAAACGTATTTATTTTTTGAGAACTTTGCGAAGTAAAGTCGAGACAGCATCTATGTATAAAGCGCTGCGCTGTCACGCACATCGGGCGGCTTTCTATGTAATTACATTAAATATGTACTTAATTTCAAAAACCTTTAAACAATGTGCCTTTATTCGATCTTACAATCATAACTACGATTTCTTATTTTTTTTAAGACATTTATTTCACTAACCACTTCTGTATGCACTTCTACCTTTATTTCCTCTTCAGGCTTTTCTTCTTTCTCTATAAACATTAAGGATCAACGTCTTATAATATAAATTATGAGGTATCATTAACAAAATATTGGAATAGTTGTTATTCTTAGGGAGGGTTTTCATTTTCCTTAACTGTTGGGGTAAATTCAAGATTAATTTTAATTATACCTGATAAACATTAAAGATTAGAGACTATTAGCTCTTTGACCATCAAATTTTTCTTGAATAAGAATTTTAAATCTGCTGTTTTACACATAATTCGATTCATAAGCTCGGATCAGAACCTCTGGTGCTAACTTTAGCTGATTTTTTTTTTTTTGTGAAAAATCCTATTTACACATCATCCTAAGTTACAAAATTTCGATCTAAACGAGAATGTATAAAATAAATAGTGTATTAGGTAAAAATATGTTTTCAAATCTTGCAATGCTTGATCACTCTTTGAGTCCTATCGTAAACAGTTATCGCTAGAATCTGACATCTAATAAATCTGATCATGAAGGACACAGCTTTTCCAATGGGAACTTCCTATCAATCTTCCTAAATGACCACACCCATATTAAAAAGTCAATTCTACGTAATAACATGAACTCTAATAATAAAAAAAACACACACCTTTCGTTTCTTCGACAGTTTTTTCAGTGGAACCGTCTTCAAGAATTTTAGAGGCACTGTTACGTTTCGTATCTGAAAATTTTCGAACCTCCTTAAAACTACATACGACGGATACGAGCCTTAATAATTTTAGTCCTTTAGTTATGCTTTACCCGATATCCAAAGAAAGGACTATTTAAACTTTTGTAATGGTTCGAAGCATTGCAATCAAATATACTACGGTTCTTAATAATAGACTACATTATTATTACGTTATGTAATAATAATAAAAATAATATTTATTTGGCACACAACACAACATACAAGACATCAGAACAGGTTAATAGAAACAGAAAACAACAAAAACAAATACCCTGCGTTGTGATGATGCGCCAAAGGGAAGTCAGCTCAGCAAATGCTATGTGACCAGCCAAGGCATCCATCGCTGATTTTCAGCTGACACCCATTTATTGCGTCGTCGCGCAGAAAACAGCAAGGAAGGGATCAATAGAGTACAGATACACAGTATTAAAGACTAAATTCAAAGTATCATAGATAGATATATATCATAGATGAAAATACACATATATAAGAACACAAATATACAAGTATGTATATGGTATGTGTGTACATGCACATACCATATACATTATTATCATTAATATACAGATACACACAAAAATAAATGCAAATAGAATAACAAATAAATATGTAGACGTCTGTCGATCCAGTATAATCTAGTATCTTCAATAACAACTGTTTTTAAATTCTAGTATATTGCATGTCACTGTTACAGCGTATAGTTATTTTTGTGGAGTAAAGAAGATTAAACTAACAGACCTAAGTACATATTATCTAATTAACGTTCGGTTTTTCATTACTTTGCTATCGTCTGTATTGTACGCACCAGTTTGCGTATTAGTAGTAGCATCTTCTTTTATCTTATTCACATCTTCCTTCTTATCATGAGCAGCTTTTAGATGACCTTTTAACCATTTAAAATGCGCATAGCCTGAAATTATGTGCCAGAGTCACTAAAACATCAGTTTATAAAAATCGTTAAGTAAGGAAGAACTCATGTAATGAATAGCAGCCACAACCAAGGTAATGACATTATATAAATAAATGATACATAAAGAAAAGGAGAAGAAAAATAATACATGAAAACTCTATGTCGCTGCCGATAAGATCCTGTCTCAGCTTGTGCAAGAGAGTCCTTGACTCTGCAGCGCTGGCGTTAGTTTTATGACCTTTAAACAATCGCTAAACATGTAGATGTTAAAGTTGGATGAAGATGGATTATTAGACTCAATTTTCCTAAGGATATAGACACTATAGTCATGGTCAATAAGTAAAAGGTGCTACAATATCAGGCAATTCTCTTAATTCACAAAAATCCCTAAAAACTTACCATAATTACAAATCGGACAAGGGTACAAATGACCATCATCGAGGTCATATTTATGAACTTCACCATGATCTATGACTGCTGATATATCGATGAAAATTTTATTACAAAATCTGAAACGTTTGGAATAGAAACCATAACATATAAAGAAAACAATTGAAGCTCCAAACTACAAGAAAAATTCATAGAATATTACATTGCAGTAGAAATTAAAAAAGTTAAGCACTGTTTATTCTGATTTTTGTAATATAAATCCAGATAATATTACACGTTGGTTATTCATCTTCAAAGTCAACTTTGACTTTACTTGCTATCTAAATGAACTAGGTAGCGGCTGTGGTGGAAGTACATATGAATTTAAAAACAACTTCACGAGAATTAAAAATACACCTACAGACGCGATTAGAATTCTATGTAAGGTTAAGATACGATGTATCGCTTTACATGCATTTATAAGGAAAGGTATTCGGTGTAGGTGACAGCGCAGCACTACCAATTGTGACGATAGCGAGCTTGAATTAGGCTTAAATGCCTATTTACTCTTCTCTTAATGACTCCCAAGACATAAGATCGTGGAAATATGCTCGCTGGAGGCATATTCCACTCCTTAACCGTTTGTATGACGAATGTAGAAGCGTATCTCTTCGTGCGGATATAAGGAACGTCCCCAACATACGGATGGTATCCAACAGGGTGTCTAGCTTGTAAAAAGTAACTGTCTCCCAGTTTAAATCGATATTCAATTAGGTAAGCAATAAACATTGCCATTTAATATTTGAATTATAATCAAGTACTAAGGAACTACCTGTTAACTAATTATTGGATTTAATTATCACCTGCAAGTCAACTCTTTCGTTCCAACATTATCATCACAGTGATATTTTTCCAAAAACTCTCTTACTTCCTCATCAGCCTCCTCCAAATTTTCAATTAGATTATCTACCTCTGTTTCAGGTTCAATAATTTCAACGTCGCTTGAACCACTCTCTCTTTGCTCATTTTGTATTATAATAACATCATCGGACTTATCATCTACTGGTTTAGTTATAATCTCTCCATCGGAACCAATTTCTACTTTCACAAATTCGTCTACAATAGTGTTTACATCGGCATTAATTTTGGCGGAAGATGCTACAAAATTCTTTTTAAGATCAATGTTTTTGGTCTTTTTAAATATAAATTGCTGGTTGTTTCTTATGACTAAATATTCATCAGATCCTAGAAACTGGTTCGCACCCTTCATCCGGCAAGGCATAAAGTTCTCTTTTAAGCAATTCTCGCAAATTATTTTCAACTGAGTGTCTTGTTTCTTTTGGGGAGAACATCGGTGTATTTTTTGATCTTCATTATCAAATAAATATAATTTGTCTCTGTCCACTTTCTTGGCGCATATAAAACAGATATGCTTTCCATTATCATTAATCAAGACACCATCAATTTCATACGAGGCTGGTCTATAACTTCTTTGAACTCGTGAAGGGTCCGTCTTTCTAACGTGCCTCCTTTCGCTAAAACCTTCCACGTAAGGCAACGAGTTAACTGGAGAGTTTTTAAACATATTTAACACTTCTTCCCTCGTATAATTGCAATTATCTATTCTATGTTGGTAACTATCATCATATTTTGCATAATTATCTCGTATAAGACTTCTAGGTGACTTATTTCTGTTGTTGACATTGCTTAGAGTAGTATATGTTTTATTGGCTGCAGTTTCTAAGTACTTTGTGAACTGCGCTTCAAATCCTGAAGTATTATTACAGACTAACTTGAATGGGAGGTTGCTGATGTATGATTTCGGGCTGGGAGCTCGTCGCAAAATTGGACTACGGGCAATACTATAATTAACAATTTTCTCAAACTCATAATTTTCCACATCAAATTCCTCTGCAGAGTCTTTAACATATTTAACAAATGGTAACTTTTCATTTGTTAAGTCTAAAGACGGTTCATCGTTATAAAAATGTATTTGTGAAGCATTAATTTGCGTGCCATCATCTAAAATATACATCAAATCGTTTGTACTGCCATGTTCCAATGATTCATAATATGCTTGATTATGTGTATTTTGTTCAGTATTTGATAGAAACTGATAAATGTTATCAGTGAGAGACACCGCTTGATCGCCCGTTATTGAATTTATATCGATATCACTTCCCAAAATAGACCTGAGAATGGAGATGAAGTCATAATAGAAAAGATGTACTTAATGACTTTATTAGTAATAATAAAATAAATATATATTCCATGTTGAGATGTTAGACAATTTTAAGTATTTTAACAAGTTTTTAGAAAATGTAGTGAAATGGTATTAGAGATCCTGGTTTATGAGATAGAGTAGAAAATACTTATGCGATAGTTTTTATAATGTTCGCCTTTCTAGTATTGAAATTTGTGAAGGATAATAGATAATAATTAAGCCAGTATTGGTTTTATAGGTCAGAATACAATTTAGGTAACAGAAACATCTCTAATAAAGTTCTTAAAGAGGTAAAGCATAAATAATATCAAAACTATACAAACTAAGAAAGGTAAAATAAAAAGAACAAAGATTTAGTAAATCCCAATTTATACTAATTATGCTTTTTACAGAAATTTTTACTGAGTCAGCAAAATGACTGCAAAGTGTTTGATCATGTGTAAATATAGTAAATCAAGAGAGTAAAACAACATGAGTCACCCTTCAGATAATAAATTCTAGTCTGTCTGAATACCACAGCAGAAGGTATCCTGGTATATTGGTACCCGGAACTATGGACTGACTTGAAATGGAGAAATTAACACAAGCTAGTATAATGTATCAAATATATTGGTTCAAATTACAGCATGCACCTCTGGGTTTTTTAAATTAAGTTCATATTTAGGCACCATATTCTCACCAGTGAAGGAAAATATGGTGAGGAAGCCCACATGACATCTAATAAGAATCTAATGTGTAAGTGCCTTGAGAATTGCGATCAGCTGTGCCACTAGTGACGTTGGGCACGACATATGAGCGCAAAGTGGATAAAGCTACAAATGTATCTCTTCTTCTCCCAAAAGTGATATAAGGTGACAATATATTATAATTATTTACTATAATGGGTTTTTTGCCTCATATTATCGGATCTAAAAAGCATATTTACTTGTGTAACACTTACAGAGATCTTAATTTAGGTTTTAAGAGTTATGCCTGTGGTATAGATGTTTTTGATTGAATATATAATACTCTGATCTCTACTGAATGTACAAGATCTATGTTATCATTATTACTAGTAAAATGAATCTGCTTAACACTATAATCATTAGAAAATGTATTTTTTATTTTTATAGCTAATGGTGTAGAAAGGATATTATCTAACTTGGCTTTTTCTATAAATGTATGAAAATCATCTTCAGGTTCTATCCTTAAAGTCACTTCTTCTCCCATTGCATTTTCCATGCACAGCATCAGTGGCTGTTGCGGCTCTGCCATTTCGGCTTCTAGTTCTAAACAATTATTCACAAGTCAGTAAAAATTAATTAAGTACCTACTAGTGTTGACTCCTAGGCTTGGTAAACAGCAAGTCCTGAGACACTTGGGCGTTTATAACCAATAGGAGTCTGTGACCAGGGTCAAAACCTTAATGGCGGAAGTAATGGTCATATGAAAAATATTCTTTTAAGTAAGCGATAAAAGTAGGTACTAAAACTGGCGATAGCTTGTAGACAACATTTTACAAAAAATAGTTAAAAACATTTGTATAAAAAACTCACACATCATTTAGCTAAATAAGATCTTATAGATTCTTTCCATATCCAATGTAATTATTGAAAGAAAGCAAGAAATAAAAAATGTTTATTAAGAAAAAGGAGAGTATACATAAGTGTGTGACTGCAGCTAATGTTTCTTGTACTTATAAGTACTAAAACACTAGCACAAAATACTATTTTGCATACACAAAACAAGTGCATGTATGTTCTATGTATCCAAAACACAATTTTTGTTTATAGAAAACATCTACACATTTTTGTGTTGCCAACACAAATATAGTTAAATAAATAAATCAATTTTAAACAAAACCAATTAAAATCTATACTAATATTATAAAGCTGAAAAGTTTGTTTGTTTGTTTGTTTGTTTGTTTGTTTGAACGCGCTAATCTCAGGAACTACTGGTTCGAATTGAAAAATTCTTTTTGTGTTAAATAGACTATTTATCGAGGAAGGCTTTAGGCTATATAACATCACGATGCAACTATTAGGAGCGAAGAAATAATGGAAAATGTGAAAAAAAACGGGGAAAATTATTCATCCTTGAAGGCTTCCATTGCGTGCGCTGCGAAAACGGTACAAGATACCAAAAATATATGTATGAAAGAATTATTCCTCTTGAAATGATTTAAAAAAATGTCCACGACAGTATATGTCTATCTTTTAAGATTAACTAACTAGGACCGTTTTTATGGTAATCGAATTTGGTCGAAATAAATGCATTAAGAATTGTATCAACGTAATAATATTAATCTTTATCCAAATAAATGTTTTGTTGATTAAGAGTATTTAATTATGAACAAAATTGTCTTTGACATCACTTAATTTCAATGAACATGATAGAAGATATTACAATAACTTATATAGCAAAACTACGTTTGCCGGATCAGCTATGTCTTGATAAGCGCGAAACTCGAGAACGACTGAACCGATTTGACTGATTTCTTCTTTGTTGTGTTTGTTGAAGTATGGGGAAGGTTATTACGGAGAGAAAAATTAAAAAATTGTCTGAAAAAGTCTAAAAACAACACTTTTCTATATTCTCATACAAAAAATTCGTAATAATATTTTAAAGTCAATTTGAACTTTAACACTTTTTTGTGTTGTGTTGTGTTGTGTTCGGTTGTGTTCGGTTATGTTCGGTTGTGTTGTGTTCGGTTGTGTTCGGTTGTGTTCGGTTGTATTCGGTTGTGTTCGGTTGTATTCGGTTGTGTTCGGTTGTGTTCGGTTGTGTTCGGTTGTGTTTGGTTATGTTCGGTTATGTTCGGTTGTGTTGTGTTCGGTTGTGTTCGGTTATGTTGTGTTCGGTTGTGTTCGGTTGTATTGTGTTCGGTTGTGGTCGGTTCTGTTCGGTTAGGTTAGGTTGTGTTCGGTTGTGTTCGGTTGTATTCGGTTGTGTTGTGTTCGGTTTTGTTCGGTTGTATTCGGTTGTGTTGTGTTCGGTTGTGTTCGGTTGTGTTCGGTTATGTTCGGTTGTGTTCTGTTCCGTTGTGTTCGGTTCTGTTCGGTTGTGTTCGGTTGTGTTCGGTTATGTTCGGTTCTGTTCGGTTGTGTTCGGTTGTGTTCGGTTGTGTTCGGTTGTGTTCGGTTGTGTTCGGTTGTGTTCGGTTGTGTTCGGTTGTGTTGCGTTCGGTTGTGGTCGGTTGTGTTCGGTTCTGTTCGGTTGTGTTCGGTTGTGTTCGGTTGTGTTGTGTTCGGTTGTGTTCGGTTGTATTCGGTTGTGTTCGGTTGTGTTCGGTTGTGGTCGGTTGTGTTCGGTTCTGTTCGGTTGTGTTCGGTTCTGTTCGGTTGTGTTCGGTTCTGTTCGGTTCTGTTCGGTTGTGGTCGGTTGTGTTCGGTTGTGTTCGGTTGTGTTCGGTTATGTTCGGTTGTGTTGTGTTCGGTTGTGTTCGGTTGTGTTCGGTTATGTTCGGTTGTGTTGTGTTCGGTTGTGTTGTGTTCGGTTGTGTTGTGTTCGGTTGTGTTGTGTTCGGTTGTGTTGTGTTCGGTTATGTTCAGTTGTGTTCGGTTGTATTCGTTTGTGTTGTGTTCGGTTATGTTCAGTTGTGTTCGGTTGTGTTCGGTTGTGTTCGGTTGTGTTCGGTTGTGTTCGGTTGTATTCGGTTGTGTTGTGTTCGGTTTTGTTCGGTTGTATTGAGTTGTGTTGTGTTCGGTTGTGTTCGGTTGTGTTCGGTTGTGTTGGGTTGTGTTCGGTTGTGTTCGGTTGTGTTCGGTTGTATTCGGTTTTGTTGGTTGTGTTCGGTTGTGTTCGGTTGTGTTCGGTTGTATTCGGTTGTGTTCGGTTGTGTTCGGTTGTATTCGGTTGTGTTCGGTTCTGTTCGGTTGTATTCGGTTGTGTTGGGTTGTGTTCGGTTGTATTCGGTTGTGTTGTGTTCGGTTGTATTCGGTTGTGTTGTGTTGTGTTGTGTTCGGTTGTGTTCGGTTGTGTTCGGTTGTGTTGTGTTCGGTTGTGTTCGGTTGTATTTGGTTGTGTTGTGTTCGGTTGTGTTGTGTTCGGTTGTGTTCGGTTGTATTCGGTTTTGTTCGGTTGTATTCGGTTGTGTTCGGTTGTGTTCGGTTGTGGTCGGTTGTGTTCGGTTCTGTTCGGTTGTGTTCGGTTGTGTTCGGTTGTGTTCGGTTGTGTTCGGTTGTGTTCGGTTCTGTTCGGTTGTGTTCGGTTATGTTCGGTTGTGTTCGGTTGAGTTGTGTTCGGTTTTGTTCGGTTGTATTCGGTTGTGTTGTGTTCGGTTTTGTTCGGTTGTATTCGGTTGTGTTGTGTTCGGTTAGGTTAGGTTGTGTTGTGTTCGGTTGTGTTCGGTTGTGTTCGGTTGTGTTGTGTTCGGTTGTGTTGTGTTCGGTTGTGTTCGGTTGTATTCGATTGTGTTCGGTTGTATTGGGTTGTGTTCGGTTGTATTCGGTTGTGTTCGGTTGTGGTCGGTTGTGTTCGGTTCTGTTCGGTTGTGTTCGGTTCTGTTCGGTTCTGTTCGGTTGTGTTCGGTTCTGTTCGGTTCTGTTCGGTTGTGGTCGGTTGTGTTCGGTTGTGTTCGGTTGTGTTCGGTTATGTTCGGTTGTGTTCTGTTCCGTTGTGTTCGGTTCTGTTCGGTTGTGTTCGGTTGTGTTCGGTTGTGTTCGGTTGTATTCGGTTGTGTTGTGTTCGGTTTTGTTCGGTTGTATTGAGTTGTGTTGTGTTCGGTTGTGTTCGGTTGTGTTCGGTTGTGTTCGGTTGTGTTGGGTTGTGTTCGGTTGTGTTCGGTTGTGTTCGGTTGTATTCGGTTTTGTTGGTTGTGTTCGGTTGTGTTCGGTTGTGTTCGGTTGTATTCGGTTGTGTTCGGTTCTGTTCGGTTGTATTCGGTTGTGTTCGGTTCTGTTCGGTTGTATTCGGTTGTGTTGGGTTGTGTTCGGTTGTATTCGGTTGTGTTGTGTTCGGTTATATTCGGTTGTGTTGTGTTGTGTTGTGTTCGGTTGTGTTGTGTTGTGTTGTGTTCGGTTGTATTTGGTTGTGTTGTGTTCGGTTGTGTTGTGTTCGGTTGTGTTCGGTTGTATTCGGTTGTGTTCGGTTGTATTCGGTTGTGTTCGGTTGTGTTCGGTTGTGGTCGGTTGTGTTCGGTTCTGTTCGGTTGTGTTCGGTTGTGTTCGGTTGTATTCGGTTGTGTTCGGTTGTGGTCGGTTGTGTTCGGTTCTGTTCGGTTGTGTTCGGTTCTGTTCGGTTGTGTTCGGTTCTGTTCGGTTGTGTTCGGTTCTGTTCGGTTCTGTTCGGTTGTGGTCGGTTGTGTTCGGTTGTGTTCGGTTGTGTTCGGTTATGTTCGGTTGTGTTCTGTTCGGTTCTGTTCGGTTGTGTTCGGTTGTGTTCGGTTGTATTCGGTTGTGTTGTGTTCGGTTGTGTTGTGTTCGGTTGTGTTGTGTTCGGTTGTGTTGTGTTCGGTTGTGTTGTGTTCGGTTATGTTCAGTTGTGTTCGGTTGTATTCGTTTGTGTTGTGTTCGGTTATGTTCAGTTGTGTTCGGTTGTGTTCGGTTGTGTTCGGTTGTGTTCGGTTGTGTTCGGTTGTGTTCGGTTGTATTCGGTTGTGTTGTGTTCGGTTTTGTTCGGTTGTATTGAGTTGTGTTGTGTTCGGTTGTGTTCGGTTGTGTTCGGTTCTGTTCGGTTGTATTCGGTTGTGTTGGGTTGTGTTCGGTTGTATTCGGTTGTGTTGTGTTCGGTTATATTCGGTTGTGTTGTGTTGTGTTGTGTTCGGTTGTGTTGTGTTGTGTTGTGTTCGGTTGTATTTGGTTGTGTTGTGTTCGGTTGTGTTGTGTTCGGTTGTGTTCGGTTGTATTCGGTTGTGTTCGGTTGTATTCGGTTGTGTTCGGTTGTGTTCGGTTGTGGTCGGTTGTGTTCGGTTCTGTTCGGTTGTGTTCGGTTGTGTTCGGTTGTATTCGGTTGTGTTCGGTTGTGGTCGGTTGTGTTCGGTTCTGTTCGGTTGTGTTCGGTTCTGTTCGGTTGTGTTCGGTTCTGTTCGGTTGTGTTCGGTTCTGTTCGGTTCTGTTCGGTTGTGGTCGGTTGTGTTCGGTTGTGTTCGGTTGTGTTCGGTTATGTTCGGTTGTGTTCTGTTCGGTTCTGTTCGGTTGTGTTCGGTTGTGTTCGGTTGTATTCGGTTGTGTTGTGTTCGGTTTTGTTCGGTTGTATTGAGTTGTGTTGTGTTCGGTTGTGTTCGGTTGTGTTCGGTTGTGTTCGGTTGTGTTGCGTTCGGTTGTGGTCGGTTGTGTTCGGTTCTGTTCGGTTGTGTTCGGTTGTGTTCAGTTGTGTTCGGTTGTGTTGTGTTCGGTTGTGTTCGGTTGTATTCGATTGTGTTCGGTTGTATTCGGTTGTGTTCGGTTGTATTCGGTTGTGTTCGGTTGTGGTCGGTTGTGTTCGGTTCTGTTCGGTTGTGTTCGGTTCTGTTCGGTTGTGTTCGGTTCTGTTCGGTTGTGTTCGGTTCTGTTCGGTTCTGTTCGGTTGTGGTCGGTTGTGTTCGGTTGTGTTCGGTTGTGTTCGGTTATGTTCGGTTGTGTTCTGTTCGGTTCTGTTCGGTTCTGTTCGGTTGTGTTCGGTTGTGTTCGGTTGTATTCGGTTGTGTTGTGTTCGGTTTTGTTCGGTTGTATTGAGTTGTGTTGTGTTCGGTTGTGTTCGGTTGTATTCGGTTGTGTTCGGTTGTGTTGCGTTCGGTTGTGGTCGGTTGTGTTCGGTTCTGTTCGGTTGTGTTCGGTTGTGTTCAGTTGTGTTCGGTTGTATTCGGTTGTGTTGTGTTCGGTTGTGTTCGGTTGTGGTCGGTTGTGTTCGGTTCTGTTCGGTTGTGTTCGGTTGTGTTCGGTTATGTTCGGTTCTGTTCGGTTGTGTTCGGTTGTGGTCTGTTGTGTTCGGTTGTGTTCGGTTGTGTTCGGTTATGTTCGGTTGTGTTCGGTTGTGTTGTGTTCGGTTTTGTTCGGTTGTATTCGGTTGTGTTGTGTTCGGTTTTGTTCGGTTGTATTCGGTTGTGTTGTGTTCGGTTTTGTTCGGTTGTGTTGTGTTCGGTTGTGTTCGGTTGTATTCGATTGTGTTCGGTTGTGTTCGGTTGTGTTCGGTTCTGTTCGGTTCTGTTCGGTTATGTTCAGTTGTGTTCGGTTGTATTCGTTTGTGTTGTGTTCGGTTATGTTCAGTTGTGTTCGGTTGTGTTCGGTTGTATTCGGTTGTGTTCGGTTGTATTCGGTTGTGTTCGGTTGTGTTCGGTTGTGGTCGGTTGTGTTCGGTTCTGTTCGGTTGTGTTCGGTTGTGTTCGGTTGTATTCGGTTGTGTTCGGTTGTGGTCGGTTGTGTTCGGTTCTGTTCGGTTGTGTTCGGTTCTGTTCGGTTGTGTTCGGTTCTGTTCGGTTGTGTTCGGTTCTGTTCGGTTCTGTTCGGTTGTGGTCGGTTGTGTTCGGTTGTGTTCGGTTGTGTTCGGTTATGTTCGGTTGTGTTCTGTTCGGTTCTGTTCGGTTGTGTTCGGTTGTGTTCGGTTGTATTCGGTTGTGTTGTGTTCGGTTTTGTTCGGTTGTATTGAGTTGTGTTGTGTTCGGTTGTGTTCGGTTGTGTTCGGTTGTGTTGCGTTCGGTTGTGGTCGGTTGTGTTCGGTTCTGTTCGGTTGTGTTCGGTTGTGTTCAGTTGTGTTCGGTTGTGTTGTGTTCGGTTGTGTTCGGTTGTATTCGATTGTGTTCGGTTGTATTCGGTTGTGTTCGGTTGTATTCGGTTGTGTTCGGTTGTGGTCGGTTGTGTTCGGTTCTGTTCGGTTGTGTTCGGTTCTGTTCGGTTGTGTTCGGTTCTGTTCGGTTGTGTTCGGTTCTGTTCGGTTCTGTTCGGTTGTGGTCGGTTGTGTTCGGTTGTGTTCGGTTGTGTTCGGTTATGTTCGGTTGTGTTCTGTTCGGTTCTGTTCGGTTCTGTTCGGTTGTGTTCGGTTGTGTTCGGTTGTATTCGGTTGTGTTGTGTTCGGTTTTGTTCGGTTGTATTGAGTTGTGTTGTGTTCGGTTGTGTTCGGTTGTATTCGGTTGTGTTCGGTTGTGTTGCGTTCGGTTGTGGTCGGTTGTGTTCGGTTCTGTTCGGTTGTGTTCGGTTGTGTTCAGTTGTGTTCGGTTGTATTCGGTTGTGTTGTGTTCGGTTGTGTTCGGTTGTGGTCGGTTGTGTTCGGTTCTGTTCGGTTGTGTTCGGTTGTGTTCGGTTATGTTCGGTTCTGTTCGGTTGTGTTCGGTTGTGGTCTGTTGTGTTCGGTTGTGTTCGGTTGTGTTCGGTTATGTTCGGTTGTGTTCGGTTGTGTTGTGTTCGGTTTTGTTCGGTTGTATTCGGTTGTGTTGTGTTCGGTTTTGTTCGGTTGTATTCGGTTGTGTTGTGTTCGGTTTTGTTCGGTTGTGTTGTGTTCGGTTGTGTTCGGTTGTATTCGATTGTGTTCGGTTGTGTTCGGTTGTGTTCGGTTCTGTTCGGTTCTGTTCGGTTATGTTCAGTTGTGTTCGGTTGTATTCGTTTGTGTTGTGTTCGGTTATGTTCAGTTGTGTTCGGTTGTGTTCGTTTGTGTTGTGTTCGGTTGTGTTCGGTTGTGTTGTGTTCGGTTGTGTTCGGTTGTATTGTGTTCGGTTGTGGTCGGTTGTGTTCGGTTCTGTTCGGTTCTGTTCGGTTGTGTTCGGTTGTGTTCGGTTGTGGTCGGTTGTGTTCGGTTGTGTTCGGTTGTGTTCGGTTGTGTTCGGTTGTATTCGGTTTTGTTGGTTGTGTTCGGTTGTGTTCGGTTGTATTCGGTTGTGTTCGGTTGTGTTCGGTTGTGTTCGGTTGTGTTCGGTTGTGTTCGGTTATATTCGGTTGTGTTCGGTTGTGTTCGGTTGTATTCGGTTGTGTTCGGTTCTGTTCGGTTGTATTCGGTTGTGTTCGGTTGTGTTCGGTTGTATTCGGTTGTGTTGGGTTGTGTTCGGTTGTATTCGGTTGTGTTGGGTTGTGTTCGGTTGTATTCGGTTGTGTTGTGTTCGGTTGTATTCGGTTGTGTTGTGTTGTGTTGTGTTCGGTTGTGTTCGGTTGTGTTGTGTTCGGTTGTGTTCGGTTGTATTTGGTTGTGTTGTGTTCGGTTGTGTGCGGTTGTGTTCGGTTGTGTTCGGTTGTATTGTGTTCGGTTGTGTTCGGTTGTGTTGTGTTCGGTTGTGTTGTGTTGTGTTCGGTTGTGTTCGGTTGTGGTCGGTTGTGTTCGGTTCTGTTCGGTTGTGTTCGGTTCTGTTCGGTTGTGTTCGGTTGTGTTCGGTTGTGTTCGGTTGTATTCGGTTTTGTTGGTTGTGTTCGGTTGTGTTCGGTTGTATTCGGTTGTATTCGGTTGTGTTCGGTTGTGTTCGGTTGTGTTCGGTTGTGTTCGGTTGTGTTCGGTTGTGTTCGGTTGTATTCGGTTGTGTTCGGTTGTGTTCGGTTGTATTCGGTTGTATTCGGTTGTGTTCGGTTCTGTTCGGTTGTATTCGGTTGTGTTCGGTTGTGTTCGGTTGTATTCGGTTGTGTTGGGTTGTGTTCGGTTGTATTCGGTTGTGTTGGGTTGTGTTCGGTTGTATTCGGTTGTGTTGTGTTCGGTTGTATTCGGTTGTGTTGTGTTGTGTTGTGTTCGGTTGTGTTCGGTTGTGTTGTGTTCGGTTGTGTTCGATTGTGTTCGGTTGTATTTGGTTGTGTTGTGTTCGGTTGTGTGCGGTTGTGTTCGGTTGTGTTCGGTTGTATTGTGTTCGGTTGTGTTCGGTTGTGTTGTGTTCGGTTGTGTTGTGTTGTGTTCGGTTGTGTTCGGTTGTGGTCGGTTGTGTTCGGTTCTGTTCGGTTGTGTTCGGTTCTGTTCGGTTGTGTTCGGTTGTGTTCGGTTGTGTTCGGTTGTGTTCGGTTGTGTTCGGTTGTGTTCGGTTAGGTTCGGTTGTGTTGTGTTACGTTGTGTTCGGTTGTGTTCGGTTGTGTTCGGTTAGGTTCGGTTAGGTTCGGTTGTGTTCGGTTGTGTTCGGTTAGGTTCGGTTGTGTTGTGTTACGTTGTGTTCGGTTGTGTTGTGTTGTGTTGACATATAAATATTAATGTCAATATTTGTCAATTTTTATACATATAGCATTAAGGCCAGGTTCTTTCAAACAATTTTCAAAAAAATCTGTCGGGGAAGCTATTAACATTAAAAAAAACAATATGACTTTGTTTTAGAGAAATAGGGCAGAACAAGGTCTGCCGGGACAGCTAGTCTTAAATAAAAATAAAGCTAAATATGCTATAAGTTGACTGAAATATTTAGGTACACCTGCAATAAATTGAATTTATTAAGTGAGTTTGTTTAGGAAGGTACTTACTATTTTTATAATAAAAGCATGAATAAATTAGACTAAAATGTGTTTATAGATTAATGTTTTGTGTAAATATTTTGCTACACAAACAAACCATTAAACGCTTGTCTCCTAAGATCAAAATGCTTTGCACTGGTATTTCATGTATTCACAGTTACAAGAAATATTAGCTAGAGTAGCTGCATAAAATATAAATTTAAATAATACAAAGGATAAGAGACAATGTATAATATATTGTTTCTTTATTTTGTGTGTTACCAGTTATCTTGAAAAGCAAGCAAGCATATATGGTTCTTGCTCAGATATTGTACTAACTTTCTATTGTCTAAGGGCCTCAGACAGGCACTGACTTTAAAATTATTTGGGCCACAGATGAAGCAATAAAAATAGTCATCTACTGGGTAAATAAAATTCAATTATTTGCCATATACATCAAAAATAATTTTAGCCTACACTTTAGAGCTAGATAATAAATATGTGGAACTTGTTTATACTGTAAAGTAAACTTTTTAGTTCAAGAAGTACATGCTTTTTGTAAGAAAAATATAACATAAAATGTAACAGCCTGTTAGCCCAATGGTAGTAGCCCTGCCTGTAAAGCTAAAGCGTCTGTGTTGGAGTCTCATTAGTGGCCAACTTTTCTATGAAGAATGGGTTAGTTTGTTATTTAAGAATAATAATAAATCAATAATATAAAAAAAAACAACTTCAAAGTAGTTAAATTAAGCTGACACCCAAAACTAGAACTACCTGTATTATGGCTTTCAAAGTTATTCATTCAAATTATATGTTACATGCAGTTTATATATGCTGCATAGCTCCAACTTAATCTTGAATGTGAGTAATATGTATTCAAATATGTACATTTTTGTCTAGGACCCAAACACATGCGCAAGCTTACATTGGAACTAGCTCAATGTGTGTAAATATGCACAAATGTAACTGTCCACAAAATACATAACAATTAGCAAGTAGTTAATTTAAAATTTATTTCTTTAAATCTTTGAAAGTTTTAAAACTTAATTAATTTTCCAGCCAAGTTGTGTGGCATAAAGATTCAATACCCATTACTGGCCAGAAAATAAAGTAAATATATACGGCCAGTGACAACGCAGCCACTAACAATTACTAAATTATTTACGCTTATACGTAAATATATCTCCAGGAAAATATTTTAAATAAATATTCTTACATATCTCTATCAGCGCAGCATCAGTTTAAATATTTTTCTTCGACAACTGGCAAATTATCCGCAGAAAAAACAATTGAATTTTGAATTTTCGTACAAATGTCAAGTTTTGCAAAACAAAACAACACAAAACATAAATGGTTTTTTTATTCTAAGCCAAACAAACATAAGCAAACAGCCACGTTTTAAATTTATTAATAGTAATTATTGGTTAATGATTATATTAGTTTACATGATATTATTTCAAAAACATATTGTTTGAACCATATAATATGTATTCTAGGATTGTCTATTTATTGAAAGAAATACTAGGAATAAAAATTATTTGCCTTCATGAAAGTAAACATTTTGATCTGTTGATTGACAAATGACAAGTAAACTGTCATTACCCACTTAATATGGCTGACGGTTCATCTAAATAAGGAACATAATAAATTGTGCGCGACCGGGTACTTTATTCACGTGAATGCTAATTTATTTACATTAATGACACATATAGTGAAGCCTTCGGCATGTTTCCACTAACTCCACCGGTAGTGAAACGGCTTTTAGGCTGGAAAAAAGGACCCGAAGGATCATCCGTCGCAGAAGATAAATGGTCTGAAAAGGCAGTAAAGAGCTTAGTTAAGAAATTGAAAAAGAGTGGAGCCTTAGAAGAACTGGAAAAAGCTATTTCAAGCCAGAACAGTCATACTAAATGCGTAACTATACCCAGGTACGTATCGTATTGATTTCTTTTTGATAACAATTATTTCAGAATGCGACGTTTCCGGTCAAAATATTTGTATGATTGTGGACTCTATTGTTAACGAAATAAAAATTATACTCCTAATTTATAAGATTAAAATCTAATCAAATGTTGAGTTATTATCAAGTCGCTAATTTAATATTTTAAGGGATATTATAAGAATGTGCGATATAATATAATTTGCTAAAATAAATTAGAGTCATACCAACTGATTTTTTTGTGAATATAATTCAATCGGGAAAATCTTGATGATATTTTTTTATCGTATAGCCCTACCAAATTTCAATGGACTTTGAACTCTTTCTAGCGAAAAATTACCAGTGACCATCGCAATTTGGTTACATAATAAAAGACAGGACCCAAAATCGGAAAGGTCAAGTCTCTGTCAAAACAATCGAAGCTTTTTGTCAATATGGCTGCCGTATTTTGAAGCTCGCGATATATTTTTTTCTATTTTTCCCCAAAAAATACAAAGAAAAACGAATTTTTATCTGATTTACATATTGATTTTCGTGATAATAGTAATATTGCTGTGATATCATCTCCTATAAAGTTGATTTTTGTCGTGTAAATGTATTCTAAATTGTGATATTGTACTAACAATAATTTATTCATTAAAGTCTAAAATTAATGTGCGTGTTAATTGAGGAATAAGAAAAATGTACAGTTAATTATAGCGCAATTTAAAACAATAGTGTAAAGAAGCGGAAGTTATTAACGTTAATTGTGTATTTACATTCAAACGAAAAAGATTCTAACTGGAATTTAGGTTGTTTCTTTGTGAACAAAGTAGATTTGCCGCCAATGTAAGTTTTTATTTTTCATTTACTTATAAGTTGCAATCACTAGTCGATACATTGCGATCGAACCCTGAAGGTCAATGACCGTAATGTCACTGAACGACGTATCTCTATTTTTTCATGAAACGAGTATTATGAATTACTTTCATAAGTTATTTTAAAAATATTAATTTCTACTTTCTACACGTACATTTTTGGCTATTTATCGATTATATTCTGCCAACTACGTAATACAAGTTCAAATTGAGTTATGTAAAGACAGCTAATTTGTTTTTACTTTAGTTTATGCCAAGTTAGTTGATTGCCTATCTGATGCAGAGAGGCTACTGTCGCCTATGTTCAAACCAACATATACATTGCTCTAGCCCCAAATAAGATGCAACCTTGTATTATAGGTACTAGATAGAGTATACATACTTAAATACATACACACATATATGACTTACAATAAATTATTATTATTATCAAATAATAGGCCAGCAGTGATTAGCCAATGTGCCTATGTCTCCACTGGTGTGTTCAACTATCACATATAGTTTAGCACTGCATTGACCATAAATTCAAATCTGATTGCGATGAGAGTAATCTAATCTAAGTCTGTTTATTCTAATTTTGAAACTATTAATTGATGGTGCGTCAACAATGTCCTGAGACAACTAATATGCTCATCATGGAAAAAATTGTAGACACATGGACTTAAATCCAGTGCAACAAGCACCACTACAAACTGCTGTCAGCTGTATATTGACTCCAAGCTTAGATTTAGTAATAGAATCCTCTTTAAAGGCTCTATTCAGATCCTGGATTCGGATGCTACAGAGAGGGGGAGAAGTTAAGTGAACAAGGTGGACATTGAACCGTTTTTCCTCTTATAATCCATTGGTTGGAGACCAGATCATCACCATATGGATACATCTCCCTCAATTGGTGGCAGGAGCTTTGTCCGGTTTGATATTGAGGACACATCCTGTTACAAACATGCTATGATTCTTCATGTGGATCCACATTATTATGCAAAAAGCACAAATATTGGGCACCATTGTGTCTTGGTGGCAATTTGATAGATTCAAATAACTTGCTATCAATAATGCTATCAATAAATTTAATCCACACTTATAGAAGCAAATAAATAATATAAGAAGAACACCACCAGAGGCAGCATAACACAAAGTTTTAAAAGTATTATTAACATATTTTGACTTCAAAATGACCCTGGTGTGTCAGACTCCTACTGATTAAAAACCTCTAGGGTGTTCTTCCAATCACTCCACATGGGCCTGGGAACTTAAGTTCTTCCACACGCCTAAGGAGCAAACAGCCGGTTTAGCCTTCATCTTTAGGAGGTGTGAGTGTAAAGAGCTCACCCGTCTCTAAACCTTTCTCACAGGCAGCAGATTCCTTTAAGTCTACTTACTGGATTTTTTATGTTTATTTAACATTTATAGTTATAAAAGAAGCTACTTTGTGGAAAATAATTTATAAACTATCTGGCATATAATTTCATATTTTTCTTATAGTGTATGACTTCCGCTATGAACTTTAGGAGACATCCTGTATAAACAATATCTTGAGATTATTAGGATAACATCACAATTTATAAAAATGTGGCTAAAGGTGAAACCGTGGCCAAAGCTTCATTCAGACTCTAGTCACTATTTTACCACTTTTTTAAAAGAGCTTATACAGAATTTTAATTTACTGACATATATTCTTGCCCTTATGATGTACTCAAAATATATCTAAGTTTTTTTAATTATTATAGAGTGAAACCGAATGATAGTTTGATCAATGGTCAGTACCGTAAGGGTTTGCCGCATGTTGTCTACTGCAGGCTGTGGCGTTGGCCGCAGCTACATGTGAGTATCATTTATCTATATAATTTTTTATTTAGTAGTCATTGGTGACCTAGTGGATAACATAAATGACATGGAAAGGCATCACATGCTTACCAGTGAAGGAAAACATTGCAAGGAAACCTGCAATGGCATCTAATAGAAATGTCATGTGCACTAGTGCTATGAGAATGGTGATCAGGTGTGCTACTGGTCATGTTGGGCATAACATATAAGTGTAAAGATACAGCCACTAATGTATCTGCACCACACCAAAAGATTTTAGCGTGGCAATATATTATTTTTATATTTACATGTGTATGTTGTGCTGTCCCTTTTTCTTCAATAAATATTTCTTTCTTATATCTTAACCTGAGCAGCCACTGCCAGAATGAGAATGGTACCTTCAAAAGAGGTATTTAAACTTCAACAATGTTACAGAGTCAGCATGAACTTAAGCCTGTAGACCACTGTGAATTTGCATACCAGCATAAGAAAGACGAGGTCTGCATTAATCCATATCATTACAATAGAATCGATTCGCCTGGTGAGTGCTCTTGATACATAATTGTTGATTCAATTTATTTATGCTCACTTTTTGAGATTGTAGAAGGATTGTCTTTACTTGTTTCGTGACCACAGTATATGATTCTTGTTCATTTTAATATTTTATTTTGATTCTAATTTATTTTAACCACTTCGGTACGAGCGTTGACTATAGGC
This sequence comes from Automeris io, assembly GCA_036320925.1. Classification (NCBI taxonomy): domain Eukaryota; kingdom Metazoa; phylum Arthropoda; class Insecta; order Lepidoptera; family Saturniidae; genus Automeris; species Automeris io. Next base: position 8,269,168 of record JAUDJH010000017.1, read on the forward strand.
GACAGCCACAGATGATCCCTCACCAGTCGAGCGTCGCCTATAGTCGACGGCCTTGATATAAACGCGCACGGCTAAGCATCAACTATAGGCGACATCCAGGAATTTTGTCTTATCTCTGCGTTTGCGGAGTGTTTACTCGCATAATTTTAGTTAAAAAAAAGCTTCAAAAGTGTTTCAAAGCTTATCTCGTCACATATCTGTCGATGAACGATACAGCGTGCGAACGGTGAATGCCGGCTGTGGGCAACTTTTCGTGGCCGATAGGCGCCGTACCGAAGTGGTTAATAGTGTTTTAGTACCAGGATTGATGAATATTTATTTTCACTAATTATACTAAATATGGAAATTTACGATCAAAGAATTGTTATAAGGCACTTCATAAAATTAAGAAAATATAGTTAAAAGACCATCATAGTGGTTTTTACAACTGTTTAATTGTTTGCGTGTGGAAGAAATTTTGCGAGCATATGCCAAAAAGTGGAAATGGGTTTTGTTATATATAAAAAAATAAACAAATGTAATTAAGTCACTAAAATTGTGTTAATAAAAAAACTCACATAAAAAGTAGAATTTTTAAATTAATTAGGTTTGTAAAATAAAAGAACAAATTCTTTGAACAAAAAAAAAACTTCAACCAATTTAGACTCCTTTACTTGTAAACCGAAAAATCAAAGGGACAAAACGAATACGAGCGCAAATACTTTCTCCGTCGTTTTAACATAAAACGCATTGCGCTTCTGCAATTTTGACATATAACCAGAGTCACTAAAACCTTTGCTTAAATTAAAATCAGTGTTCAAATAGGCCAAATTAGTGTTGTTGCTTCTTAAACCCATATGGTTCATATAATGTTATTTCGTATAGGCCCACAGATTTGTTCAGGCTTTGTATGGTATACAGAGCAAACGCTTTATATCGAGGTAGGTATGATGGTACAAGGTGTCCTGCCTGATGTCTTTAGCGCAGTATAAGCGTGTAGAGATGAAACATGATATAAATGAAAAAAGGAAACCCAAGTATATTAATCTAAGAAATATTAGGTTTGGGAAAAAGTTCGTGGCTTTTTTTTCAGTAAAATTCGACTAGTCTCCTTAAGCCCGTGAATGAATTTATTTAAACCAAATATGTTCCATTATTATCGATAATGTTTCGACATTTTTTAGGCAGATCCATGATCCCATCAGTGAAGGCCTTCTGTGGTTTCTGGTTAAAGAACTGGATCAAGTAGTTTTCACAGGCTTCTTTTGAAACCAAGTTAATTCCATGAAGATAGCTCTGCAGAGATCGGAACAGATGATAATCAGAGGGTGCCATATCCGGATTGTAAGGTGGATGCAACATAACTTCTCAATCGAACTGTCTAAGTTTATGACGGGCCATCAAAGAAGAGTGTGGTCAGGCGTTGTCATGATTATAGACAATACCTTTCTCATTTATCAATTCGGACCTTTTTCTCTCAATCGCCAAGCCTAATCTTTCTAGTCGACCACAGTAGAGTTGATAATCAATCGTATCACCAGTCGCAAGTAGCTCGTGGTGGACGATAACCATCCAGTCCCACCACACACACAACATCACTTCTTTTGGCGTCAATGTTAGTTTAGCAAAAGATTGTGAAGGCTCACCATCCTTTATTCACAATATTTTATGCTTCCAGTTGTCATACGTAATCCATTTTTCATCTCTGATTATTAGACGTTTTAGAAATGGCTCAATTTCATTCCGTTTCAGCAGCGTATCGCAGATGTTTGATCGGTCCATCATGTTTTTCATGCTCAACTCACGAGGACTCCATTCGTCAAGCTTTTTTTATAACCAGCTTTGTGTAAATCATTCAAAACATTTTTATGGTCAATGCCAAGCTCCATGCTAATATTGACACTGCTGATATGCTTATCTTGTTGGACTTTTTTAAGTATTTCATCAGCTTTTGCAGTGATTGGACGACCGCAGCGTGACTCATCTTTCACATTAAAGTTACCGAAATGAAAGTGAGCGAACCATTTCCACACAGCAGAATTTGATAAAGTACCTTCACCGTATATAGCATTTTTTTTTTTTCGTAAGCCTGCGCAGCGTAGTTCCTGTTGTCATAATGATATTGTAGTATACACCGGATTTTTTCATTATTCAGCTCCATGTTCGAGTGCGAAATACTTTCGAACCACTGCACAGATTGCAATGTTTCTTACATTTAACTAACGTTCGAAAGGTCACCTTTAAAGGTGCACTCATTGGTGTTGCTGTAATTTATGTTTCATTAGTTATATGCGACCAACGCCATTCATCGGAAAAAACGCCACGTACTTTTTCCCAGACCCAATATTTAAGTCCACTGCGAAATAATGAAAATACGAAATGCAAAAGTAACAGTAAAAATATTACGGACAGCGAGCGAGTGGTGCGTAGTGTCACGGCCTTTTTGTTAGCGCGAATGAAGCGATCGGTGAGGGCGCTAGCGTCGCGGGCAATCCGCATAGTTTGCTTGCGCGCGTCTTCGTACAGCGATTCACACTGCCCACTAGCTGTTTCCAAAGCATCACATAATGTTAGTAAAGTATAAAAAACTAGAGAATAGATAATGTTAGGAATAAAAATTAATAGATAGAGTACTACTGCTGTAAAGGAAAAAAGGTTGTCTTTATTGTTGGCCCTATATAGTAAAGCGTTTCTTTTTCAGCGCTACCCCCGATCTTGGTGCCTCGCTGCGGCGAGGGCGAAGTCCGTGCCCCGCCGCCTTACATCGATTATAATCAGGTGCATCACGAACATACGGACACGTGAGATAATTTTATTAATATATTTATAATAATCCACATGTAATATGCTAACCCTTGGTAGTCAGTGTGTAATAAAAACCATGTCCGACCCGAAAGGAAAATATCGATGTCACGATAATATTAACATACATCAAATAATTATATTATTCATGAATATTAAAAATTTATTGCCATATAAAAATAAAGTAATTTAATTATCTTACATGTATCTAAGCTCGGATTCAGTTCAAAGAGTGTTCTTATAAAAATCACTTACTTCAGAACATTTTGTTTTAAAACGTTGTCTGGACAATAAAGTTGCAAGAGCTCACTTGCCATAAACAGAATTATAATTGTTGGTATTTTTCTTTAATATATTGTAGTTAGTTCTTTATTATTACATAATTTACAGGATTACATATAAAAATCAATTTAAAAACTAATGAAACGGTTTAATTGATTTTTTCCTTTGTTCGCGAGCTACGCGCGATCCTAATGTTGTTTTCACCGTTTTATTAATCTATATTCGGATTTTTTTTTGCTCTTTAACTGAAGATGACCTAAATAGAATCTAATATCAGTGCCGAGTAATGCCTTTACGATTCGGACACGGTTTATATAACAGGTGTACGTGGGGGTTGGCGACTATTTAACCACCCCCTGCCAAGTAGGCGGGGCCTGGAGAAGGCTAGACGTCGCCTAGTGCCGAGGAAGATGGCTCAGCCTTGCCCCTGGCACTCGGCAGGCGGGAGAAGGAACACCCCGGGGGTTTTAGTCGGTGCAAGTCCGACACACCGGGGTCCGGTCCTCACCGCCCCTTAAAGATCCGTTAGAGATTTCCCCCGGGTTACCAAAGAAAGAGGTTTTTATAACATACTGTAGTTTTGGGGATCTTCAGATCAAATAAAAACCAAAATAAACCTTGAAAACTTATTTATTTCACTTTGTAAATTATTTTTTCGTCTTAATATTTTCGAGCGCTAGCGTCAAAAAAAAACCGTTTATCCTCTCTCTCTTTCTATCTTTCCTGTCTTTCACTCCCATACGTTCCGATCTACGCATTTACTACTTTATACATAATAATATTTCACACAATAACATCCATCCTACAATACTGTATAATATAACAAAAAAAAACATACTGCTTTTTGAAGTTGGTTGAAATAGAATTTGTTTGCCGACAGAGTGATGCAGTCTGGCATGATCGGTGCTGCAGCCCACAGCGTTATGTATCTAGAAGCGACTCTTGGTCAGCAGATACCGGGAAATACTACGGTGCATGTGTAAGTATCAGGGCTATATGGTTGCGCGGTTGAAATCGCGTGACCGTCACGCTGAGATGTGCGTAGGGATTACAGGAGCGAAGTGGCACACACCACACAGCCTTCCCTCTTAGCTGGTGCACGCGCCAGTGTCGTCCACACTGTTGTAATATCTGCCCGCTTCACTTTGTTTCCGTATTGCAGTTATATTCTCAATATAAGTTGGGGGTGCAGGGGGAACTCGGCGTCTATTTCTATCAGCCGGCCTCTATTTAGAGGGGTCAGAAATTAGTTGAATTCATTGGTTTCCATGATGAACTCTCATCAGTGGCTCCTAATAGTTGTGCAGCATGGAGCGGCCACACTCTGGTAACCTGGTAATAGTAACTCGCTTAGACCTTGCGCAGTCTGAGATCAACTTTTGTACGCTCAGTAACTCATAAACCTAGAGAACTTTAGTTATGGTACATCTGTGCCGACATGACGACGGAGACTGTCAATGGATTTTCATTAGTTGTTTTTGGGCTATACTCGACTTACCATCAGGAGCACTGTAATCAATATGTCCAAACAGTGTAAAAAAATAATTACAACACGAGGTGTATCTTCCTTGAGGCAATTATTCTTAGTTATGTATGTTATATATGAAATAAATATTTTTCTTTTTTCTCTTTGTTTCTAAAATGTATGGAACGTCAGGTAATGAAGAAATGATGTTGAATGGTCTCTTTGTTTATTTACAGAAGCTCGTCGACAGTGGAGACTCCGCCCCCGGGTTATATCAGCGAAGACGGAGACCCGATGGATCACAATGACAACATGAGTGAGTTTGTTGACAATTTTCTTATATATTTTCTTTATAGAATAACTAGCTGTAAGGACCCAGTAGAAATAGTCCAGTAGAAATGGTATATTTTAAACCATTAAGGATTTAAAAAAAATCGTTGATATATACATTTTCTTATTTCTAACTAAAAAGGTAAATACCAGTTTTAATAGTGCCTACTTCAAAATTGAAAGGTCTTCAAACTTTCAACCCCAATCTCACCTTAGTGTTTTTACATATTTTTGAATAATTATAACAGTGATGTTCTATTGCTGACTGGTGTTAACTTTAGTCAATATCTAAAATTTTTTATTTGTTATTTAGTCTTGATTAAAAAAATATCTCTATCTCTCTCTCTCTCTCTCTCTCTCTCTCTCTCTCTCTCTCTCTCTCTCTCTCTCTCTTACACTGTTCCATATACTAGTATCATTTAACATACATCATATGTTCTGTTTTACTGACCTACATAATCGTTCGTTCGGCATTCAGTACCACGAATATGAAATTTGCGTAACTTTACAAGATAGATAAAACCTAATGAGCCCTAATGTTTTCTTGTCAAATATGCAATTGCTTATTGGATGAAATACTATCGAATAAACCAAATTAAAAAATATTTTGCATGTTTTTTATGCTGAATGCCGAATTACGATATATAGATTTACGTGTTGTATATTAGAAACAAATACCCAGTGGGCCATCAGATTGAGTAGGCACACTGTGACGCAAGCGCCAGCAAGCGGCAGTCTCGCGCAACCACTACAACAATGTGAAATGTTCCAGACCTGACGCGTCTAACGCCGTCCCCGCCCGGTCTCATAGCCGAGGCCGCGCCAGTGCTCTACCATGAACCAGCGTTCTGGTGCAGCATCAGCTACTACGAGCTGAACACGCGCGTCGGGGAGACTTTCCACGCGTCCCAGCCCAGCATCACCGTCGACGGGTTCACGGACCCTAGCAACAGCGAGAGGTGAGCTCCGTTATGAAGACCACATTGTTGTTCGTATGATTATCTGAATATTTAGTACAGGTATAAATAGTGTTTTCATGTTCAATTGGTATCAAGTCTTTGATTTTTTTATGACAGAAAGAAATTTACTTCTAAGTTCCTCAATCACACCTGGTGGAAGCTGAAGACGAGCCCGACGATAAACGGCGTCCGAATGGAATCTAATAAAAATGTCATGTGTTGTGGAGAACGGCGTTCAGGTGCGTTTCTGATCACATTGGAGGCGATATACAGGGTTATAGGTAACTAACGCACGGCCTCTTAAGGGTGGCTTTGATTTATCAAGACTGACAACTTTTGTTGTACGACTTTTGCCAAAACCTAATACATCGTTAGATTTTTTTTTTTTTAGTTTTAGTGTGAATATCTAGTCATCGTTAGCTCTATATTCCAACTTTCATTCGATCTGGCGTAGGTATCCAATCAGCTGGTGCTATGCAGTCGTGCGCAAAGTTACGTTGGTAAGCAGCGTTAAGGATCGTGTAGCAGAAAGTTTATTAACCCTATACCTTGTTTATTTAACAAACTCGCTTATAACAATTATTTGAACGTAAATTTCCATATTTAGTTAAATAGTGAAAATAAATGTTTATTGATTGACGTACTAATACACTATTAAAACAAACTAGAATCAAAATAAAACATTAAATAATTGTTTCACAAACAAAACCAACCTATTATTTGTCTGCCATAGGGAACATCGTAAAATGAACAAGGTAAAGGCCTCTACGTAAGTTAATGTTTCAAAGGTTGTACAATCTGTACATATTTATACACTGAATCCACAATCCCTTCATACTTATCCAGGCTTAGGACTGGCTACACTAAAAAATAAAAAAGTAAATAGAAAAACACAAACATTGATACGTAATCAAGCAATTCATCGCACCAAAAGAGGCGCGCGGTCTGTTTGAAGATAGATAATTGCAAACTATTTTTTAATGTAGGCGTATTTAAAAAGTGGAATCACTCTATTTACAATAATTAAACTATTTACAAAAATACTCACAAATCTATTTACTCGGTGTCAACACATTCGGAAATAGTCTCGCGGACTCACGGCAAGCTTCAGACAGATTGTCACCGCACCGAGCATAAACACGCACCATTTCGGTATATTCAATGTTAGTGTATCGATTTGACATTGTGATTTATGAAACGAACGCGTCACTGGGACAACTAACACGTCGGCGCACACGCAAGCAAATTTGCGACTGACATGACCCGTGTTACACAGTAGTCAAGCACATGTCTCCACGCCCGCTCACCGCGCCGCAGACCCCTTTCTTCGTTAGTAGCGACACAAGACGCCGCGCACTACGTAAGTCTGTCTTCGGTCGCCTATGTCGGCGTGGCGCGATCGTCGCCTTACGAAGAGTTAAAAAGTTCAGAACTGCAAATCTGATTTTTATTTTTTTTTGTATGGGAAAAAAAGTAATTGAATTAGAAAAAGTCGTACAACAAAAGTTGTCTGTCTTGATGAATCAAAGCCACCCTTAAGAGGCTGTGCGTTAGTTACCTATAACCCTGTATAAGCGCAAAGTGAATACAGCCAATAATGTGTCTCTGCTCACTCCGAAAGAGATATACCGTGACGATATATAATCTTTTTTTATGATTCACAGGCGGACTCTTCATCTCAGTAACACCTGGTGGAAGGTAAATATGAGTCCGACGATGATCCGCGTCCGCCCAACAAATGCCTATTCACTCTTCTCTTAAATACTCCCAAGTTATAAGTGGAAATATACTAGCTGGCAGCGTTTTCCGGTCCTTAGCCATTCGCCTGATGAATGTAGAAGCGAATCTTTTCGTGCGGATATAATGAACGTCTACCTACGATAGTATCCGACATGGTGGCTAATGGTTTTAAAATAAAATTGGTCTGGTTGAGGTCTTGAGAACACTCATCACAATCAAAAGATACGTTCATTAATGCCGTATGATTTGCCGTTTTCGCAAGGAAAACAAATCAGCGTTCGAGTCCCGGTTCGTACATCTGGACTTTTCCAGATTAAGTTCGGATTTCAGCACAACGTGCTCACCGGTGAAGAAAACATAGAGAGCGCATGGCATCTAATAGAAATGTTGTCTACTTGTGCCGTGAGAAGGGCGATTTGCTGCGCTACTGGTCAAATTCTACACTGCATATAAGCGCAAAGTGAATACAGCCACTAATGTATCTCTGCTCACCCTGTAAAGGATATAGCATGAATACGAAAGGCCGTTCCAGAAATGTTACCTCTAGTTCGTACATATCTCTACAAGTTACTATAAATGCAGTGTATTCGTTACAGGTTTTGTTTGGGCTTGCTGTCGAATGTCAATAGGAATGAGGTGGTGGAACAGACGCGCCGGCATATCGGGAAGGGTGTCCGGTTGTATTACATTGGAGGTCAGTATCGCTAGCTTATACATTAATAGAAGAACTGTGTTGTTGTTATTACCCAGTTTTGTCACAATGCTGGGCAAAGTCTCTTTTCTCTTTCCACTATATTTGAGGAATCCATGGGAAGAGGTTTGGACATTGAACCCAACATACAATGTCTAATGCGGGGTAGCGGGTATGCACTATATGCAGAGAAGAAGCATCCAGCAGTTTAGATGCTAGCAATCTGTGTACAGTTTGACATGCTGTATGCCTTAGTTGGCTCTTACGCGTTCATGACACTTCAATATGATAAAGAGGGAGGCACTATTATATACTGCCGGAAAACACTACGGCTATATTAGTAATTAGAGAATCCTAAAAAAAACAAGAGGTGGCATTTTTCACGATTTTTTATAAGTTCCTTTAATATATCAGGTGGATATCAGCTGATAACCCACACTGGATTGTTCAGCTGGTCACATATTTTTTTCCTAACTTAGGGAAAAGATCCTGTGTAGGACATGTGAGGGCCATGACCCCGGCGTGTCAGACTCCTGCTGACTAAAAACCCCCAGGGTGCCCTACTAATCACTGCCTGGCTCTGAGAGTCTAATTCTTCCATTACGGGGAACAAATAGCCTGTTTAGGCTCCTCTGGGGGAGGTGGGTGTAACGAGCCCATCTCACTGGACCTCTATTAGACGACGCGCCGCCTCTGTCTCAGCCGGGCAGCAGCCAACCTCATTTCTACTACTCATATCAGCTTTGCAATATTTGCCCAATTTTTATATGTTTATTTAACATTTGGGCACAACATGTAAATAAAAAGTTGACAGAACTATAAAGATATTCATGCTCACACCCAAAGGGATATCACGTGATGATACGTTGTTAATTACAGGAGAAGTATTCGCCGAATGCCTGAGCGACTCGTCTATATTCGTGCAAAGTCCTAATTGCAACCAACGCTACGGTTGGCATCCGGCAACCGTTTGCAAAATACCCCCAGGTACGTGTTTTTAACGTAAACTATAATTTCCAACGTTAAATACCCATCGATGTCGTTTATTTAAAAAGCGCTCAAAGAAAGAGACATGTGAAGGAAGAGATGTTCCAATTTTTCTATTAATGTCGGCCACTGTGTAATCCTGTCTCATTCTTGTGAATTGCCATTAGCATCGTTGCTAATTGTGTATAGCATACACGGTATACATAGTTTGACGAAAACTACTAAAAAGTCTTTCAATTTTATATTTGGTCCTTCGAGCCGGATATGATACTAGCCAATATCTAGGCAGTTGCATTAATCCCATAAAAGTAAAAAGAGCATTACATCGTTCTACTTACCGATTATTTTTCCCTAGAATCCACCCCTGGGTTTTCTCAGATTACGTGCGAATTTAGACACCTCATGGTCATCGGTGATGGAAAACATCGTAAGAAAACACGCATTGCATCTGATAGAAATGTCATGTGTCTTGAGCACGGCTCTCAGTTGCGCTATTCGCGTTGGGCAAGACATATAAGTCCAAATTGTATTCAACAACCACTAGTGTATCTCTGTTCACCCCGTAACGGATATAGCGTGACGATATTTTATTTTAATTACATATACAGGATGCAATTTGAAGATATTCAACAATCAGGAGTTCGCCGCGCTACTTTCGCAGTCTGTATCACAAGGTTTCGAGGCGGTGTTCCAACTCACACGAATGTGTACCATTAGAATGAGTTTCGTCAAGGGATGGGGCGCTGAATACAGGTATTTTTTCATCATTGCCATCATCATAATTTGAGTGATATATTTTCATAATGAAATTTAAAGTTTTTTTTTGTTCACTTGTCCAATTTTTGAGCGCTGCATGGTGCTTGATGATATTTGTCATCTGCTTTGGGAATATGGTCACTATGAAAAGTTGGGGAGGAGAGTTCTTTCTCAGAACTGGCGATGTGTTGAAGTAATTAACATTGTATTGAGAGTCACATAATTGTCATTAAGCCACAAGTGATTTTAATCAACATAATATACCTTATGAGGCTAGCATAGTCATCAAGGATTCGCAAAGCCTTGTTTAATATATATGTCTTAAAAAAAATGTTTTTTTTTTCGACGGAACAAAATGTCGATTGCCGGACACGGCTTTTACAACTTTACCAGGCGACAGAGCCTTTAACAGCTCAGCCAGCGAGGTTTATAGGTTGATGGCAATAGAAAGTACATTCCTGGATACACCGACCTCGACTTGGATGACCAATCAGGGAAGAATTGGCAGTGATTCCTAAATCGGCCGAAATAGATGCCCAGGGCTAAGCAGGAGTCTTGATAGGGTCTACATTGATGTGGAGAAAAAGGAAAAGTTTACAAGTTATAAGTCTGCACGCGGCTGTGCCTGCTAATCTCAGTATTGGCATAACCGATATTGATCCGGTTTGCACTAATGTATTTTATATCAGTGGGTTCAAAAATGAAAAAAGGTGTTAGTTTAAAAAATTCGACAATTATTTATCGAAAAAAAAAGTATAAAATTATTTCTTAGGTGATTTGGCTGAAGTATATACAATTTTATACTTATAAGAAAAATTAAACTGGTCGCTGTCTGTGTACATGGACCATATATCAGAAAAACTATTATTAGGAGCCTTCTTTAATGCCATAGACCCAAAGCAATGATTACTTGTAACTTATAAGGTTACCTTTTATCTCTAAAAAGTATCATCTACTTTTATTTTAAAAACTAAGCAATCACTAACGACATCTATTATTGATTATTATAAGCCATAAGTACTAATTATTTTCTACTAGCTGATCCGGCAAACGTTGTTTTGCTATATAAGGTTTTGTAATATCTTCTAAGATGTTCATTGAAATTAAGTGATGTCAAAGACAATTTTGTTCACAATTAAATACTCTTAATCAACAACACATTTATTTGGATAAAGATTAATATTATTACGTTGATACAACTCTTAACAAATAATGCATTAATTTCGACCAAATTTGTTTACCATAAAAACGGTTCTAGTGACTTAATCTTAAAAGATAGACATATACTGTCGCAGACATTTTTTTAGATCATTTCAAGAGGAATAATTCTTTCTTACATATATTTTTGGTATCTTGAACCGTTTTTGCAGCGCACGCAATGGAAGCCCTCAAGGATGAATAATTTTCCCCGTTTTTTTTTCACATTTTCCATTATTTCTTCGCTCCTAATTATTGCATCGTGATGTTATATAGCCTAAAGCCTTCCTCGATAAATGGTCTATTCAACTCAAAAAGATTTTTTCATTTCGAACCAGTAGTTCCTGAGGTTAGCGTGTTCAAACAAACAAACAAACAAACTCTTCAGCTTTATAATATTAGTATAGATGAAATATTTATCAAACAAAAGTTATATTTTCACTCGAATAAAGTCGCGAGCACAACTGTAGCTAGTTTGTAATTATAAGTACACACTGGCAATTACTCGCTATTTTTATAAATTGAAATTCCAATTTTTAAACATTGTTTTACGGTTTGTTTCAGGCGACAAACAGTTACGTCCACCCCGTGCTGGATCGAGCTGCACCTGAACGGCCCGCTGCAGTGGCTCGACCGCGTGCTCACGCAGATGGGCTCCCCGCACCCGCCCTGCTCCTCCATGTCCTAGTCGCTCCGACCGCCGCGAGATAAAAGGTAACTGAAAAGAAAGAAAAGAAAAAGTTTATTGAGGCAAAGGAAACAACACACAACAAACATATTTATATAAAAACAACAATGAAAGAATAATACATAACATCCCAACATGTATCCTGTGTGCTGCTACCCATCTCAAAGAGCACTCAGCTCAGCATATGCTGGGCGACGCTGTACGCGCCATCCAGCGCTGTTTTTCAGCCGACGCTCAGGGGAACCGATTGTGCGGACGTCACGGTGCTATTTCAATATTAGAACCTAACCAAATATACAAAAACATACCTTATAACGTACAATAAACAAGTATGACCATAAATACATAGAACACTTTTGAGTAGCATACAAAAATGTAGAATACTAAATATAATATAGATAGGGTAGATTGATAATAAAATACATTTACATACATACAGCCTGTTCCATAAAATATCAAGTAATAAAATATCAAGTCAAATTACAGAAATATCTAAAGTTACTTTTTCGTATTTAATTTGAGATTCAAGCAAATATTATTTAATTTATTTTGCACCGTGACCTCCCTCTCTCCCTCCCCCTACGTACTGGTACAACGCCTTACGGTAAATAGAAGGGAGTGTTCGCACTCTTCTGCAACTTGTAGCAAGCAAACGCCTGATAACAAGGTAATGCTTTTTATGCTTACATGGGATGCACGCCATTATTGTACAACCTATATTTGTGGAGTCTAATTTCAAACCTTACTATAACATTTATTTCAAATCCTATAAATTTATAAAAACCTATAATTAATCTTTGCCTTAACAATCACATTCTTATAAGGTATTTAAATTATTATTCTAGAGTATAAAAAGCAAAAAAAGAAAAAAAACCATATATAAAATTTGCTTTGATAAAAACATTTCAAATTACTATTAGGACTATTAAGTAATTTTGTACGAAAAATCGTTTTAGCGGATTTTGAAATTAGATGCCTCATTTAAGAAAATCGTCACTCATATTTCGATGACATGGTGGCGAACGTGTTAAGTAGGTATTGGGCATCTCTTTATTGATCATGAAACCCTATTTCAGTCCCCCCAAACAACGGATGTCAGCTATCTATACTCCGAACAAACAGTGGTCAGCTCAATACAAAGGATACTACACCTCATTCGCTAATCTAGTTTTTATTTTTAAGCTATCATTTGTATTATTGAATGTTATTAGAATTTAAAAAACCCAGGACAAAGTAATTCAAGTTTAAAAAAAATGGTTGTATATGATATCGGGTGTATGAAGTCTAAATGTTGTATGATCGATTGGTATTATTTTTTGAACTCCTAGAGTTGATAATACAATATATTTTTTAATAAAAGAGAATGCCGTAAAAATCCTCGAGACACTCAATATTATGACTGGCTCTTCATTTTGCAAGTGATGTAAGTTCAATGTTTTAAATATACGCGTAATTAAAATTTTCGACGAATTTTTTTGAACCGAAGGTAAAAAAAGCAAAAGGCTATATTTAGAAATATCAAGTATTACAAATTGTTTTCTAGTGATAATCAAACGAACCTCTGTTAAACATTGCATTAAAAGAATTTTTCCTGTTGACAGGAAATTATGCTCCGTCTTATTCTGTATTTGTTTTTGCCAGATTATATTGACAAAGGAACATGTTTTTTTTTCTTTGTAACATGCTATATAAAGATTGGACCAGACATTCTCTTTTATTTAAATGAAAAAAAAAACTTTCTTATTGACTATAGGTATAAATAATTTGTGCAATCGTATCTACATTTCTGTTAAATTGTTGACATATTTACTGTTTTTTTTTTTGTTATAAACCGCCATAGGGATGTGCATTTAACAGTTGAATAATATACGATTTTATAATACCAACTACAGTAATTTTTAGATGTGTTTTTTTAATATCATACTTGGTTTTGTTAGTTTTGTGTGGCCTTGAAAAATACACTGGTCATAAAAAAAATCGCCCCATTTGTATTTTTAACGAAAATAACGTTATGTTTTATGTAAAATAAAACGAGTTATTTGGAAACTTAAAACTGTAGTTTTACTAATGTGTTTCTGCATATAATTCGTTTTGTTTTATTTGAAAAATAAACTTTATATTAAAATTTTATAAATATTAAGAAAACTATTCTAGACATTTACGTGGAATATGATAAAAAAAATATGTGTGCCGATGTTTTTTGATGACATTAATAGTTTGTTCTTGTGCAGATATTGTAACATTTTTTTTTTTTTATTAAATAGGATAACTAAACCAATATATTTTTCGATAAAAAGTCTCACAAAACTAATAAAAATAAATATATGTTTCTAATAATGTACATAGAAAGTTATTCCTTATTATCATTATGCGTACGATGTTAAGTATTAAGGTACAAACGAAATTACTTGATCTTTGAGTCCAACTTGATAATCAGTTGAAATTTCTCTCTATCTATGTATTTGTATAGAAAGTGATTTTATATATATATAAATGCGTACTATTTGACATAACTAAACAGGACTGTTTTTTACTTTTGTATGAGTTGTTTTTGGTCCTTGCTTATATTTGTGAAAAATACTTTCCAAAAAGGATCATTTTTAATCAAATAAATTTAGCCATCTCTGCTGATATTTAATTGTATGAGTCATGTTGATACGTAATTCATACTTAATCTAAGATTTAACATTTTTGAAACGTATTTCTTGGTATTTGTTTTAATATGTAGAAGATATTTTCATCTCGTCGATTATTCTGCGATTTAAAAAACGCTGGTCGTGTCTTCCGTTTGTCGAAACTGTCGCACGTGCTACACAAAAAAAACCATTATGGTTTTTTAAAGATTATTCATCCTGGTGAATTGTTTCATTTTTCTGTTTTGCCATTCGCATTCATTTAGGTGCTGCGCATACATAACAGTTTTAATTCTATAATTTTGACAACCTGCGACCCACAATTATATATTAGTTACAATTTAGACAATCGACTGACAGTTTTTGATTGTCTAAATATGTAATCAAATTCACAATCACGTCCAGTTTTAGAAACTCTCCTTACATTTTAAGTACTAATGAAACATTACCTTCATCGTCATCGTTTCTTGAACTGCACTATGCTTATAATCTGTTGTAGTGAGCTCATGGTGTCGAGTCAGAATTAAAAAAAAAATCCATTGCATATAAATATAATATATGATTCATTAGTGCTTAAAAACTTATTCAGTTTTAAAGACCGTTTCTGAAACTGGGCATTAGAAACTTGAAAGTTGCTATAGGAAATTGCACGTTGCCGATTTCCTGAATCGGCATCCGCAAGTTGTCTATATCCCTAAGCATCAGCTGCCACACGTTGATAAGATTAACTCTTTCCACATTCCTCGTAGCATCAGTCCTGAGCTATGAAAAAATATAATTTTTAAATGTATATTTAAAAATCGGCAAAAGTGAATCGGATCTTATTGTCACTATTGACAACGGCTAACGAAAACATTCAAAGAGTGTCAGGTATCAGGTTCACACGGGCTCATTTTCCACCACTCGATTTCTGAGTGGGGCCTATATTGCGTGAGTGATTTTCAAAGAGTTGACAGTTATGTAAATTAGAAAGTTCAAGTATGCGCAGTGTCTTATCCCGCGAAAGGCGACCACCCCAGTCATATCTTGTAAATTTATTGTTAAAAAATATAAAATAGTATGAAAAGTTCGAGTATTTTTGCATTACATAACAAAGAAAATGAAAAAACCACGTAGATTTTGTATTTTTGATGTACCCTTAAACTAGAGATCGGTCGGTCTGCACTTGAGAGAAATAATAGTCACCGTCAAAACTTCAGAAGGGAAAATGGGAGTAAGTAAACACGTTAAAACGTGACAGGTGTTATTTTGGAAATGTTTATGGAAGGCATAGTCTATGATTGATGCGGTTGTCGATGGCGTTTTTTTTTAATTATTTGAGGATAACAAAGTGAAACAAAGAATTCTACCAATAGATTATAATAGTTTATGATTTTGATAATGGAAAGTATTTATAATTTTATTAAAAACATTTCCCACGTCAATTGTTAATAAGTAATTTTTCATTTGGTAATAAAATCATCGAGTGACATCGAAATTATTGACAGTCTCCGTCGTCATGTCGGCCCACATATACCATGACTGAAGGTCTCTAGGTATATGAGTTACTGGATATACAAAAGCTGATACCGAAACGTGACAGTCCAAAACGAATCAATATGACGGTCTCCATATTTGTGTACTGTGGTCATGACCAAGTTCGGGCAAACTCCCTTTAACCTCAAAAAATTCAAATGAATTTAAAATTATTATCATAAAAAGAAACGTTTGATCGTTTTACGTTCTTATAGATATTTTGTATCTATTTCAAAACATGTTTTATATTGCATTAAACTGCAGTCAGTTTTTTTTTTAATAATACATTTACGAATTTGGTATTAAAAAATTGCATTTAATATATGATACATTGAAAAAACGTCATCGACTTTGTAAACCGTTTTCTTATGAGAATATAATTTATTTACCACATTTTACATTAATTACTATATTGTATTGTTTTGTAATTATTTTTAAAATGTAAAGAAGCCTTTGAGACATTTCTGATTAATTTCAATGAGAGAATAGTAAAATAAACAAAAGGCTATTTTTTATATTGGTGGATGCACTTTGCATTTGTATATTCCATTTTAATAAATAATGTTTATTGTCCCATCTACTCAAAATCAAAATATGATATAAAATCTTATTGGAGTGTCGTGTAAATACCCCTCTATAGATGAGGGGATCGTAACTTGGTTTGCGGTTATGGAAAAGTTCATAATCACTGCCGAAATATCAGAATAAACGTATCCATTAACCTGTAGGTCCTAAAGCTCCTCGTGTAGATATACTGTCCAGGGTTGCGGTTCTCGGTCTCCGACCAAGAGCTCCCTACTCAGTCTCACTTACATGCTCTTTACATTAAACTTTCTCCTAACTCCGAAGAGCTATGCTCCGTGTACCTCATTATTAAGTTACACAGCGAATCTGCATAAACGAGACAATGCGGTTCGAATCAGTGACTTCGGTAGCCGTCACTGTGAATGCGACTGCAACGCGATCTACTGCATATTCCATTACAGTATATGGAAATATGGATCTTCATATCGATCGCAAGTAACTTATGGAGTGATTAAAGAAACCTATTTAATAAAAAATATAAATGAGTGGTCTTTTGAGCGCATAAATACTGATCAAAATTCAATCTTGTGGTAAATGAATTATGTCTCCATATTATAAGAAAAGCAGAGGCGTGCTGCGAACGTTAAAAAAAGAAGCCAATTTACATACGGACATAGTCTATTATAACGTTTATTTTAAGGCCTACAGTTATCAAATACATCTAGACAAAATTTAAATATATATCGGGTAATAAGGAAGTCTGAGCTGCCGACAGATTTTATTTGACCTGTAATAAAAATAACAAGTGTCGAAGTAATGATAATAACAAAAATTTTACTTAAGTAGGTTTGCTTTTGCCTACCTCATATAGAGTATGTTTTGAAAACCTGTCCGACCCGAAAGAGGTTCATCGATAGCACTATAATATTACCAAAACACATAAGATAACTATATTAATAGTAAAATAGTCATTGTCATATAAAATTAACCCACAAAATAAGCCCACCCCTCCAAAACTTCTCTCCCATGCGGTGTGGTGGACACAGTGCAGCACCTCCCTCTCATCCGGGCAGCAAACTCCCTCAAGTCTACTGCCCGGTTGACGTTACAACCTAGCCATCTAGCATGATCCTTTTTTCCTTTATTCACGAGCTAAGCACGCTCCCAGCGCTGACATGTAAGATTTCTCCATTTAGTTAAATTTTTTGCTCTTTAAATAAACTGAATATCCTAAATAGAATCTAATATCGATACCGAATAACGCGTTCACAGAACGGAAAGAGTTTTCATAAAACTTCCACATGACAGGCGGGTCCTGTAGAATGCCAGACGACGCCGGATACTGAGTAATTTGGCTCAGCCGTACCCTGGGCCCCGGCAAACGGGAGATGGAAAATACCCCGGGGGCTTACACCGGAGCACGCCCTCACTGCGCCCTGATGTTTCATGGGAATTTCCCCAGAGTTAGCAAAAAATAAGGGGATTTTTACAACATACTGTTTAAACAAAATATCTACAATTCTCGGCTTCCTTTTTTAATGGTCACTGTACGCTTCTAAAGTAAAAGTAATATCATGGTATGGTGCTAGAAAAAAGATGGTTTTGGTGCGTATATACAAATGTTTTTGAAATTGTGAGATCGCTATACTCTAGTGAGTCCCAAGTTTGTTGCGCCTAGTGTGTTTCCTCTGTTAATTGAATGTAGACCTTGTTCTAATGTGTATCGTTTTTAATAAAATTATATATTTAAATGTGTTTAACAACGTGTATTAATTGTTTAGAATTTTCGTACAGATATAAAGCAAGAATGTTTAGAAATATCGTAGAAAGAAAAATATTAGAGTTAAAGGATATTTTATCGGTTATTAAAAACGTCGAATTGCATTCTGTTTAGTCGATGCTTGTTAAAATTAAACAAATTAATTTTATTTTGTTATAGTTAATAAGGGCGGTTGTGCACTGTATCTGATTCGGAACCGAATATTGTCAGACCGAAATAGTCTCACCTTTTAGTCCAATTCCAAATCCAATGGAAAAAGTGTTAACAGCCCAATTTTTAAGACTTTTGTGCTGTCCAACTTTATAAAACATCGATTATTCTTGCGGCGATTTAAAAATATGTCATTTCTCGCTTAAGAAGAGAAATATTCAGGGAAAACGACCTCTGATCGTGCATAAGTCGTGCTAACGATATCATATAAAAATTTTAACTTAACTTTTAAAACGTCATAACAAAGATATTGTCGTTTTTGTCCCCTGATGTGCTCCTAGATTTATGTTCACGGATTCAAATAAAGGCAACGCGAAATTCAATATTCGAACTCGGTCCGAGTTTTCTAAGCTCGTGTATTCACGAATCGGGACACAGTGCGTAACCGCCCTTAGTAAGTTTTAAGATATTTATGAATATGTATTTTTTTTTTTTGTAATCTAAATGGCTTCCAATGTTGATAATTTGCCTTAAGGCCGTTGGCGATCTCACAGAGTCAAGTGAGATGTAGGTATTATGTAAAATGAACTACAATAAATGTGAGTGGTTTGTATTCATTGTTTTATTTGTATTGCCTATGGATTTCCCTGGCGTAAATTGAGAGTGCTATAGTATACCCCACAGTGAATAAGGTCTCACAATGCCGTATTAGAAGTATAGATTGCAATACATATTTTAGTTTAGTATAATATATAAATCTAAAATGGGCATAAGGATGCCATACCCATACTGAAAAAGAAGAGTCTAAGATACTGTATTGAAATAACTTTAGGATTGGTTACCCTAATGCTAGTCCTAAAGTTGTAAATTTTCAGTATGGTTACTGAAATAGGGATTTAGAAGCCGAATTGAATTGACTAAGAGTTTAAATCTAATATAGGGCCTTAGATTTTATACTAAGTTAAGGTACTATACTGAAATTGACCTTAGAAGTCCAATTTAAACTAGGATCCCATTCTGAAACAGTACCTTAGATGTATTAACTTTCGGGTACCATACAGAAAGAAGATCTCTGATGCTGTATTTAAATAAATTCAGTGTGCAATACGGTAATAGACTTATTTATACCGGATCGACATGGCGCCTATATCGCACCTGGTGGAAAGCACAGCGTAGTCCAAAAACGACAGCAACCGCCAATGGATGAATAGCCATTGACAGATATATGAACAATTGGACGTGCACAGGCAGATCCCGAAACGAGTCACTATGAGGGTCTTTGCACTTGTATGCTATGGTCAGTTCAGACAATCGCCCTACCACTTCAACTAACTCAAGAATGCCATATAAGTTTGTACAATGTAAAAATAGTTCAGATTACACATTACAATAAAAGTTTCTATTGTTTAATCTTTGTCTAGGGCAGGAGATCATCTTCTAGAAAGCTGATTACATTTTCTCCAATAATACCTAAGAATCACCTTTCAAACAAAAAAACATTAAAACAAAATCCATTCATCCGTTCAGGAAGTACGATGCCATAGACATACAAATAAATAGAACCACGTGCTAAATTTAACACTCCTCTTTTTTACATGGAGGGTAAATAAAACTAAAATATGCCTCTCTCACTATATTCAAAACATTACAACACAATCACAAGATTTCCAATTCACAATACACTCACAAATCTGTTACACGTGAATGATCTTCGTTCCCGGCTCCCACCGATAGTGGACTCCATTCTTCACCTTCTGCAGCTCAGTATTCACCATTGACGCTCTCTTCACCGAATCCGTTGATGTGTGGTAAACAATATTCGTTGACGGGTCGCAGCTTACAGTTCCCTCCGACTTTATTGTTGACGTCTCCGAGAAGCTGGAAGCAGTGTTAGGAATCCCGCAATAGGTTCTGCTGATGCTTTGGACTTGGATCATCCCGTCTTCGGACACCATATCGACGCGTTTTGGCTGACGTTGGTTGACTATGCCGGCGCAGCTGTGGAACTTCGAGAACTTTCCATGCGCTCTGTGTTCCAGATCTACGTGGAGACTCAGCTGTCGCCTAAAATAGGAAAAACTTTAGTAAGGTCAACTATATATAACCTGGTGCACTTAAAGCGATGCCACAATGAGCCAACGCTGTGGCGGATGCATGCGGGAGCGTCGCTCAGAGTGAAAAGGGGTCTTGTGCAGCGCATGGTGGTTGAGATTAAGACAAGACGTAAGCTTAACCTGGATGAGAAGGCAGATCGCCTTAGGGTCCGTTCACCTATGGCCGCTACATACAACTACGTCAGCGGCGTCTTGCTTGACGGCCTTTTAGTCGATTAACTGAACATAACTTTAGCTGGATGTTGACACAAAATCGAATACTTATCAAAACTAATAAATGTAAGTAGTAAATATAACATTCTTAATCAAACTAACCTAGCGTCAAACTAAGACTAGTTTGACGCTTGCTAGAAACCATAAGCTTTAACTAATTTAGGCCCATTTGTCAATTTTACCGAATGTAGTTTCTTTGGCTGAAGTTAGCTCATGTCTTAGTCTTTCGTGGGAAACGTCAAGCCATAGTTAAAAGTCAGTTAATTCGTGCATAACACCCGTTGAAGTATTTATAATAAATACAAAACAAGAAAGTATAAAAAGTTACTTTGCTAGACCAGTATAAAAAATCTCACCTATATTCAAAATGTTCTCCACAGAATTGGCAAGTAACAGCGTTGCTAAAAGTATTCCTTGAAGTTACATCTGACTCGGTAGATGACGTAAGCCTCCTAGGATCTGACTTCCGATGACGACTCACCGAACTGACCGTTCTCTTGTCAGAGTCCGAACTGTTTCCAGTCTCCGTGACATCGGTCTTTGACGAAGACGAATGAAAATTGGTGTCTGACTGCCTACACTTTTTAATTTCAGTGACTATTTTCTTAGGATCTCCAAATTTATCAAAGAAGGACACTATCTTCTTGAGCTTATCTTCCGGGAGATCGCATTTGTTCAGCTCTGGGTCGGTTTGAGTATTGCTCGCCTTCTTTGAGGAATCTTTCGCACGGGATGACGTTGATACATTGTTTTCAAGCTTGTTGAATCCGATATGGTCGTTCTCATGGAGGAATTTATCTGATTCATTGTCAAAACCCTCGTGACAGTAGTGGCAAACGTATTTTCGGTCGGGGAAATGGCTAATATTAAGATGATCATTGTAATTTATTATTCCTGAAACAATTATAGAATCAAAATCCTAACTACCAAACACATAATCTCTAATCCTGAGATTTATATACGCTATTTTGTTTATGCTCAGAAAAGCCGAAGCCAAACAAAAGGGAGTCGAAGCTGCTCGCGTCCGTAGGCTTTACCCTAGTTTCCCTACACGTGACTCCTGGGTGGTGCTAAACGAGCAGCAGCGAGGTAGTAGGGCGTCGGTGCCCGTCTGGATCGCGACCACAGTACACGGGTGTAAAGCCCGTCATAGTGACCAGTTTTGGCTTGTCGCGTTTCGGGATCAGCTTGCGTATATCCAGTAGCTCATATACCTAGAGACCTTCAGTCGTGGTATATGTGGGCCGACATGACGATGTAGACTATGAATGGATTTTCATCCTTTGATAGTCGCTTTCGTTTTTGGACTACACTGTACTTACCATCAGGTACTCTGTAGTCACTATGTCGAGACAGTGTAAAAAAAAAGAAAATAAGCTCGTATTCGCTGAAAAACGGATAATACAAGTATTTTATGAAAATCCGTTCCGACCCGCAAGGGACATATTGGTGACATGATAACATTACCACAATACATAAGAAAATTTTATTATTCTTAACACTAGAAAGACTGAATATAGGTATAGCACATACATATATAGGGAATAAAGAGCGAGGGGAGGTAAGTACGAGTTGTTAATAAATGCTATAAGATAATATATAAAAAGTCATAATATTTTAAAAAATTGGTTCCTTATAATTATATTTTTTTTATATAACTAAACTTTAAAAACAGTCAAAATGTCTGCTCTGGGCAATCTAGTGTTAAACATTAAAAAGTTATTGTCATATAAGATTAAAGATATTTCTTTGTTTTTTATGCGATCTAAGATCGGATTACTTACAAAAACAGTTTCAAAACTAATGAAACGACTTGATCGTTAAATGTTAATGACCCTTTTCGCGTCATGATCTACTAGCATAATCTTTTGTTTTCCCTTTCTTTACAACCTACGCACGCTCCCAATGTCACCATATAAGATTATCCCTTTTAATTATCTATCTCTCATCACGTCGAATGTCTGTTGTGGTAAGCAGAGAGAGTGAAATCCCACTTCTCTATAAGTATTATTAAAAACCTCTTTCGCTTCGTTATCATTCATTAGCCCCTTCGCAAACTCTCGCCGACTCCGCGTACTAGGGGGTAATGTCTAAAATTACCCCCTACCAGAACTCTTTTTATTTGGTCTGTGTAAGCAAATCTCGCCTGGCTTCGGCTCTTACATCCACTATCATTGACAGTAACTTTGTCGAGCCAGTATACAAAAATATACAGGCTGATTTTATAGATGAGGGAGATATTCAACGAGAATATTCAGCATTCGATTCTAATTCCAAATATATAGGAATAGTGATATCTTAATATTTCCATTAAAAACAATGTAATTTATAGTCAACATTAAGGGGCAATTACACCCATGATAGAATAAATAACAATTAATTATTAAGTAGGTATTTTGTCTCTTCTAAGCTAGGATAAAGTACGAAAAGGTAACGAGTCAATTACCTGTTTACCTAAAATTACCTAAGAGGAATTTTATCTACATGCCACTCAATCGTGCACCACACGCGCTGCGGTGTCCAAACTTTTTACGGATCAATTCTCATTTGTTCATCAATGTTTCTTTATGATTTTAAAAAGGTAAATAATTACATTTTTATTAGTTATAAGAAGGTACAAATTATTGTATCCTGTAATATCTCTCTCGTCTATAAAATCAACCTGTATACAATGCTGTAATTTTGATAGATAATATGATTACCATAAAAAATCATTCTGCATCCCAGAATAGGGCACTGGCGAGGAGTTCTATCCGTAAGACAACTCTTTTGCACAGATTGAACGTAGGATAAAATAACTGGATTCCTGACATTCCTCAGCGCTCCGTCAGATTGGATCTTTTTAGGCTTACGTTGTCTTCTGAATCTTAACCCACGCCTGCGTCGCCTCTCCCAATAAGTATGGACTATATTGTTGTCACTTGCCGCGTACACATGTTCGGTGCCCGATTCATAATTCCTATAAATAGAGATGGTAGTAACGACTGTGTTTTACCCGCCCGGTTTAGTTGTAAAGACCTTTCCCGGTCAACTAACGCGCGTCATTTCGAAAAAACAAATAAACTTTGTTTAGGATTACGTACCTCAAAAAGAAGCGTCATGGTGACTCGCTTTGGCCTGTCGTGTTTCGGTATCAACTAATGTATATCCAATAACTCATACACCTAGAGACTTTCAGTCGTGGTATATGTGGGCGGACATGACGATGTAGACTATCAATGGATTTTCATCTTTTGATGGTCGCTTTCGTTTTTGGACAACACTGTACTTACCATCAGGTGTATTGTAGTCACTATGTCGATCCAGTGTAAAAAAAGGAACGCTTAAACGCAATACACACAGCGAGCAAGCGCGCATCGGGTAAAGTAGTTCGATGGGTCTATTTCCTTATATTTACCTATATGCAAGACTAGCTGATCCGGCAAACGTTGTTTTGCTATATAAGGTTTTGTAATATCTTCTAAGATGTTCATTGAAATTAAGTGATGTCAAAGACAATTTTGTTCACAATTAAATACTCTTAATCAACAACACATTTATTTGGATAAAGATTAATATTATTACGTTGATACAACTCTTAACAAATAATGCATTAATTTCGACCAAATTTGTTTACCATAAAAACGGTTCTAGTGACTTAATCTTAAAAGATAGACATACTGTCGTGGACATATTTTTTAGATCATTTCAAGAGGAATAATTCTTTTTTACATATATTTTGGTATCTTGAACCGTTTTTGCAGCGCACGTAATGGAAGCCTTCAAGGATGAATAATTTTCCCCTTTTTTTTCACATTTTCCATTATTTCTTCGCTCCTAATTCTTCGCTCCTAATAATTGCATCATAATGTTATGTAGCCTAAAGCCTTCCTCGATAAATCGTCTATTCAACTCAAAATGAATTTTTCAATTCGAACCAGTAGTTCCTGAGAGCGCGTTCAACCAAACAAACAAACAAACTCTTTAGCTTTATAATATTAGTATAGATTACACATTGAAAGCATGCGCGGGTCAGGAGCGGAATAGGTGATGCAATGTATAATCTCCCATATAAATACAAGGAGTTAGAGACCCGTCGAGCATCCGATCTGACCCGCGGCCGCTAGATGTGTGTGTTGCGCTTTATAGGATATCTTTGTTGTCCATTTATTGAAACCCTCTTTCTCAGAATCGCGTGGGGATATCAAGTTGAAATTAATAACAAATACTCAGGTCTGTGGTCTCTTGTGACCCTGTATACATAATTCTAAGAGAACGCAATCATACGAAAAAAAAAAACGACGTAAAAGATATGTCCCTTTATGTTGAATTTTATCTTTTTTGCTGTTTTCGCAAGGGAATCAAAACAAATAGGTTACTTCCCGTTGACTTAGAATTATGAAATTTAGTAAGAAGCAAGGTCTTATGTACTTATTAAATAAATTACAAAAAATTGTTTTATTTGCGATTAGAAATGTATTTGTTGTTGGTAAAAGGTCCGCGACCTTTATTGATATATGGAAACAGGCGTTTACCAACTTCACACTTAAATTTGTCTCTAAAACAAACTACAGTAACTCTTCCCGTTGCTGTAATGTATAGTACTTTCATAATTTGTACGGAACCCTCGGTGTGCGAGTCCAACTCGCACTTGGCCGATGTTTTAATAACTGTTTATGATATTATATTGTATACAAATAACAGTATCTTTGAACCGTTATACATTAAGCCTTATTGTTTAAACGCACAAAATTGTAATTGATAGTTTAAAAATGCGAACGCTAGCTTCATCTTTATATTTATTTATTTTTATTTTATTTTTTATTTATTTTTTTATCTTTTAAGTTTTTTATTTTTATATGTGTATAAAATTTTCGTGTCACAATATTAGTTACCTTACTCCTCCGAAACGGCTTTATCGGTTTTTACCAAATTTTATATGCATATTTAGTAGGTTTGAGAATCGGCTACTATATATTTTTCATACCCTTAAGTGATAAGGTTTCTCACCCATAAGTTTTTTTTTAAATTTCATGCTTACACGCAATAAGTTAGCTATTTTTTGCCTACACTAGAAATTATCTAGAAATAACTTATATGGCAAAACAACGTTTGCCGGGTAAGCTAGTATGTTATAAAATTTTCAAAACTGGCCCTGACAAATGTCATTGCGCTGACAACATACATTCGTTGAGAATGGATAGCCTGACATGTAATAAATATACTATATGCGTTCTTGTGCTTGACTTTGGAATCAACGAACTATAGACGGCTACTTTTTCAGTTAAAAAAACAGTGTATTCTGTTGAATAATTAAGCTGTTTGTTCTTTCAATAACAATACTACCTGTAAATTCTGTCGCCTCTAATCCCAAACAGCCTTTGAACAAATATTTGGAATCTCGTCGGCCTTCGTCTTTCGTTATCTATTAAATACGGTATTGGATGTTGCTGAACAATCTGCGGCAAACACTCGCATTCTTTATCAGCTGTTAGATTGTCTATAGATCGAGTGTTTGCATATTTGTCGTATTTTGTTATCACTGATTTGCTATCGGTTATCGTCGAGCCTCGGTTCATTTTCAAATCTGTAATCAATGCTGTGGCAACCGATTCGTTTATAGAATTAGTTCGAGAGACAGTCTGTGATAGGTCTACGGTTTCTGGGCAAACATTGTTTCTTATTCGATTTGATCTATTTTGTCTATCGTCTGTCTCTTCGACATAGGGGCATTGTTCAGGTAGGATGCCCATCACACTCGCATCGTAGATTTGGAACAATTTTTTAAGACATTTATACTTAGCTTTTAAGACTTCGTGCTTTTTTTTCGGTACCCATTTTTTTGACATGACTTCCTCTTCGTTTTCGTTCCTCTCCAGTATGCTAGTAAGCGTTGGTTGTCGTTTGTTGTACATCGCACGGTATATATCGATAAAGTAACTGGTAATTTTGATCGCTAAATAGAACAGAACACTAGCGACAATTTCGCAATTATCTTGAGGTATCATAACGCGTTTCGGGATATTGTTTTTCTCTTATAAAAATTATTCTCTCGGTAGTTGAGTGAATAGTGCAGTGACATTTTTGACGAAATGTTAAGTTTGAATTTAGAGAAATCGTTAAATGTCAAACGTCATAAGACTATAGACTACGCAACGTTTATAAAGTATTCCAAACCAAAATTTAATGAGTTCTCAAAACAAAATAGGATGTGTTAGTACTTATATAATTATTTATTCATTATCAATCGAATAGTTGCATTAATAAAATCATACACTTTATTCTTATAAACTTATAACCTAGTAACATTTTTATTTTTCAGGAAAGTTATTATAAATATAAAACGTTATGACTATACCGAGGGCTTTAACACTTACATTTAAGATTTTTCAAAAAGTGGAGTTAATCGATGTGTGCATTGAGCGACTCATATATAAAAGAATCGCGAGAAAAAAATCGTATTTAAGTATAATAATAGGTTAAAAATTCAATTAATGAGAAAAAGAAAAATTAAAATTCAATAGTTATGGATAGAGACTTAAAACATACGATGTATATTTTTATTATTGTCTGTTTCTACTATGTAATCTTCATGTAATATAAAAAAAAAAATTGAAAGTAGTCTCTAATGCTGTGTATCTGTATTCTATTGATCCCTTCCTTGCTGTTTCCTGCGCGTCGACGCAATAAATGGGTGTCAGCTGAAAATCAGCGCTGGGTGGCATGGCATTTGCTGAGCTGACTTCCCTTTATAGCGTACTCACAACACAGGGTATCTGCTTTTGTTTTCTGTCTTTATTAACCTATTCTGCTGTATTCTATATGTTATGTTGTGTCCTAAATAAATATTTTTATTATTAATATGATAATATTGTATCGACAAACTATATACCACTCGGTGTCAGCTGAGATACATTAAGAGCTATTTTAATATAATGTATATGATATACCAGCCGTGAGGTCTACCGGCAGTACAGAATAGTACTTCTCTCTTCATCGTACTACGGTGTCGTTGGCTTAGGTGAAGAGTGGCAAGAAGGCTTAGGTACACAGCTTGCCGAGTTGCACGCAGGTTGCTAGCATGTAAGCTGTTTCGTATCTTTCCTTTGCACACTGCACACCCGACAACCTACATTGGACATGTGTGCTCGGTTATATGTCCAAATTTCTTCCCAGGAATACCACAAATATAGTGGAAAGAAATAATATAACGTGTTTATTTAATTTATAGTATGCAAAAGCACATTCTACTACTGTTCCCTTAACCACTTTTACTCTCCCTTCCCTCTCCTCTCTACCCTACTCCCCACTCATTATGAACTATCAGATTATGCGACGTGTAAATTGTTTAACGCTGAAAGTTTACACTCGTAAATTTTCTAAAAATGTATTTTTTATTATTCATTCTACCAGAACCTTCCTTCAAGGACTAGAAACATTAATAAAAAAGGAGAATAAAATAACTTATAATTCAAATATTAAACAGTGATAAAAATTTATTTACAATAAAGGCAATAGCTCAGTATAAAAGGAATAAATTAGTTTCTTAAGTTAAAAAATTCATTATCCCGCTACCCGAAGGCACCCTCCGGCATCAGTAAAGCTGAAAAAAGAGAAGTTCAATTTTATTATCATAGTGAATGTAGCGTATAGATCTGTGTGGGACACAAACTTGAATGTCATTGTTACAATAATGTCAAGTCGCGATACATCGAAGGCGCATTGCTATGGTAGACGCCAAAGTGAACAGACATGTTAAGAGTGCACCCTATTAATTGTTTTATTAATATTATATTATCTGATCACAGACGCATGAAGTGAACTATACAGTAATAAAAAAGTTTTTTGTTACATAACTAATAAAAGTTTTATGTACAACAGATGTGGCGTTTTCCACTTATTTTGAGTTTTGTCGTAGCCAATAGTAATTCTCATAGGGTACCAATAATAAAAGTACATATTTTCGCACAATATTGACAAATTCTCTTTAACTATAGGCCCATTTCATTATTGCCAGATCAGAGCAAAATCTTTGAAAAAAAAATCTTTTTTTTTACACTGGCTCGACATAGTGACTACATGGTGCCTGATGGTAAGCACAGTATAGTCCAAAAACGAAAGCGACTATCATAGGATGAAAATCCAATGATAGTCTACATCGTCATGTCGGCCCACATATACCACGACTGAAGGTCTCTAGGTATATGAGCTACTGGATGTACACAAGCTGATCCCGAAACGCGACAAGCTGAAACTGGTCACTATGACGGGCTTTACACCCATGTACTGTGGGCGCGATTCAGACGGGCACCGACGCCCTACCACCTCGCTGCTGCTCGTTTAGCACCACCCAGGAGTCACGTGTAGGGAAACTAGGGTAAAGCCTACGGACGCGAGCAGCTTCGACTCCCAAAAAAATCTTAAGTCAAGTAGTAAAACATCTTGAAAATATGCTAAAAATCTTTTGCGCACCGGTTAGTATGGTTTTACTAAAGAGCGTTCGACAACTGAAGCAGAAGTTGCTCTTTTGAAACACATTTATGATACTTGGGAAAACTGGCGGAATGCAATTCGTATCTTTTGCAATCCATCCAAAGCTTTCGAATCCATTGATCATAATATGCTTTTATCAAAGCTTCTTCGCCAGATTATTAGAAATTCTGCTCTTAATTTATTCCGGTGTTCTTTAAGCGATAGGACTCGGTGCGTCGATATCGGTTGTGTAAATTCTTCTGGATCATATGTTTTGTGGGTGTGCCCCAAGACTCTATTTTTGGCTCATTTCTATTCTTAGTATACACTAGCAAACCCGGCGAACTTCGTTTCGCCACCAGATGGCTTCGTTTTGATTTTTTGTTAGCGTTTGAAAGAACGTGCGCATAATAAATGTCACATGAAATTAACTGAGCAGAGTACAATGAGTAGCTGTCAAACAATGTATAACGCATCGGCGCCATCTACTTAAAATACTGGTGCGATCTGCTCCACCACCATGCAAAACCATGTTGGTTTGTAGTACATGCTATGTATCAGAGATGGCGCTGTATGTGAAAAATTATTTTCCCCGTTTTCCTGCTTTTCTGTTGAATTTTTTCCTGAATTTTGTTAATTCCTGCTATAAACTTCACTGAGCCCGAGATCTTCCCAACGAATGCAAAACCGTGGAAATCGGTTCGTGCGTTCTGGAGTTATAGCGTCAGGAAGGAAAACCGGACTTATTTTTATATAATAGATAATGTTCCCCCATCTTTTGTTAACACACATCCGTTATTTTATGTAACTTCATCAATGGAAGAGATCTTCAAACTCAATTTCAATCCGTTGGTCAGTTAGTACTTGAGTAGAACGAGTCTTACCTGCAATACAAGCTGTCATAAAGCATATACCACACGCAGCGAAGAAACCTCTTATTGCCACCTGAAGAAAACAATCATTATTCGATTAACAAAACGGTAAAATAAGTAAGATTCACCTACGAACGATGTAAAATGAATTACAAAATTAATATTCAAATATGAAATTTATGAAATCTTTGAGGCTGAAAGGATTTCGATAAATCGAAGAATTAATACTGGCGTAGAATTCGTCGATAGTTAATATCTATACTGTAAGTTTGAGCGAGTAGTACTGATTTGTTTTTAATAAAATAAATCATGCCAGCTTAAGGACCTATGGACAAATACACAGAACTAGGGTATATAACTGTAGACGAATACTTCGCTAGTATAAGTAATATAATTATATGAGGGAATACTATGCTAACAATTGCAACTATTGGCCAGTACTACGAGTACGTTTGCATGCGTTTCGATGAATTTGGTTTCCTAGGCCGATGTGGCCATTAGAGGGACATCCCGAGGGTTTTTAGTCAAGAGGAGTGTGACACACCGGAGTCGCTGCCCTCACAGCGTCCCTGATGGTCCTATGAAGGATTTTCCCCCGGGATACAAAAAAAAAGTACTACATTAGCGTAGATTAATAGGAGAATACTAGTCTAGCATAGGTATTAATGGACGAAAACTAAACCAGTATAATTAAGTCCAAATTAGTTATTATTTTTGTAAAAACACTGATATAGGTTACACTTACGCTGGACAGGGCTTCACGCTGAGTCGGAGCTATTGCAGACACAGCTCCTATTATAATGCCCACTGAACCTGGATTTGTGAAGCCGCATAGAGCATACGTCGCGATCAGCTCCGCTCGGGGCTGAAAATTCATCGCCATAGATCTTATTCGTCTGTGGAAGACGCTTCAAGCAAGGTCCAGATTCTAGACTCTCTTACATTAATCTCATATGAGGCGTTCAGAGCCTCCAAACGAAAATTTTATGTTTGAACTGCTTGCTGCAGAAAAATATTGATATAAAAAAAACTCTTATTGATGGAACATTATTTTTCCTACCAATATAATAGATGCAAATTTGATTTAAATTTTGACACCGCATATAAGAACCATTAAAGCATAGGTTATATATTCATAGACTAAACTGACCGAATTTCAATATATATAGTCTATATAGGCTGTATTTGACAAGTGAGTTATGACAATGCAACATTAGTTGATATTTATGCTCATTTGACCCAACTCCGTGGCTGTAACAAGGTCATTGGCGGATTTCGGGCCGTCTGCGAACCGCTGTTGGCCATATATGTATGTTTTTAACAGCGAAGGTTTAAAAAACATATGTATAAAGATAGACTTAAATATAATATTTACCGATAACAAGCCGTCTCTTTTCATTTCTCCCATACGTTGATACGCAACGAATTCATTAACGACAGTCTTCAAGCCAATCAGGGCTCCCACCAACTCACACTCCTCCCAGGGTACTCCTAGATATCAGACGAAAATCATGTCCAATCTTACAACACTAGTTTGTAAATAGAAAAACACAACAGTGACCAATAAAAATCTAGTAGTCTAGCAAATAATCAGTCATTAGGACGAGTCAAAGGCTGTCACTAGGAAGCGATTTTCATTAGTAAGCGTAGAATTAGTCAGCGACTTCCACTAGCCAAGAACTTCTTTTTTTTTAATAACTTATAGGCGAACGCTTGACCTCAATCACACCTGGTGGAAGGTGAAGATGAGTCCGATGATGAACCGCGTCCGCCTAACAAATGCCTATTCACTCTTCTCTTAAAGACTCCCAGGTCATAAGATCGCGGGAATATGGCCGCTGGAAGCATATTCCACTCCTTAGCTGTTCGCATGATGAATGTAGAAGCGAATCTTCTCGTGCGGATATAAGGAACATCCACCACATACGGATGGTATCCGACACGATGTCTTGTGGTTTTGTGGTGGAATGTGGCTGGTGGAATCAAAGAATGTAGTTCCTGAGAACACTCTCCACCGTGCAACTAGCACTAGTCGGCAACTATCACTGGTCAGTAACAAGATATAAGTCACCAACTCAAATTACTCGATAACAAACAGTCAGCAAGCTTTAAATTAAATTATAAAACACAGAATAATCATTATTATGTCAGGGGTAGGATATCCGCAGCTGAGCATAGGCCTGGCTTAATGTTTTCCAGAGCAACTGTTCGAAGGTACCCTCCGTCCAACGTCGTCTTGCAATCTGTACCAGCACGTCTATGCACGTTGTAGAATAGTCCCACACTGCGCTTGCCAATACGTGGTCTCGCCTCAAAAGCTTTCCTACCCCATCAGCTATCCTTTCTACGAGCTGCGTCCTGCCCATTGTCACTTCTACGTGTGTAATCCTTTGCTTTGGACATGAAAACGTTGCGTAACTTCCTAAACCGCGGGAGAGGTAGCTTGAAAATAAAAGGACGTTCTAACTACTCACCCATAACCCAGCTCAAAGGTATGAACACTTTGCCCATTATCCACTCCAAATTGAGATCCGGAAAGCCGAGCAACCCACCGCAGTATCCTATGAAGCCATTGACAAATGCTACGAAGGACACGAAAGCCGCAATATTCGCAATGATATTCAGCACTAGTGAAATGCCGTTTGTCGCACCGCGTGTTGCTGCTGACAAAGCTGACTGATCTTCACTGTAAGGATTAAAGAATTCTTGGTCAAGGATTGTAAAGTTCTTAGCGAAGGGGGAGTACGGACTCCAAGGGTCGGCTGGCAGCAATTAGGAGACGACACCTCGAGGGTTTTAGTCTGTAGGAGTTTAGTACACAAGGACTGCCTTGAGAGAGGCCTTGAAGGGTCATACAGTCACTGTCCATACATAACGAACGGTCTTTAAATTTGTGTACTGTGGTCACGACTCAGTTCGGAAAGTCACCCGGCCAACTCAATGTAGCATCTAAAAATCTCAGTCTTAGAGTCGTCTTTTACCGCTAAACAGCCCCGAATTTTGAATTTTTTGAGGCAGTGCAATAACTA
This sequence comes from Automeris io, assembly GCA_036320925.1. Taxonomy (NCBI): domain Eukaryota; kingdom Metazoa; phylum Arthropoda; class Insecta; order Lepidoptera; family Saturniidae; genus Automeris; species Automeris io. The sequence goes on from JAUDJH010000017.1 coordinate 8,302,326, forward strand.
TCATCTGCCATCACCCCGCCTGTTTTTTTTAAATCATATAAAAATTGTTAACAGCACAATTTGCAGACAATTTTGATTTCTACTTGTTTTATAAAAATCACTTATTGCTCAATAAGAGAAATATTCACAAAAAAAAAAAACAAATTTCGTAACCTTAGACGTTGAATAATTTATACGAGACATTTTTTCGTAACTTATAAGACTTTTGAATTAACTTTAATACGTTAAAACAAATGCTTATACAAATGTTCAGTCTATTTTGGAATGGAGAGGTCGGTCCACTCTTTTTGATATAATAATTCAACGAGTACCTATCATCTGGGGCACGAGCCCTGGCTTGCCCTCAGTAGGATTCGGGGCTGGCCATAAGGATTCACTTAACCTTTTAACTTTGAACTCCTAAAACTAATATACAAAGTTCTGTAGTGGATGAGAAGATGGATATTGCCTCACCTAACCACAGGTTGTATATTATCTACTCTTGTCAGTGATCGCTTAGTCTCCGGCATCATCAACTTCGCGTAGCAAATGGCGGCTGGAGCAGACATCACGCTCGCTGTCACCAGATGCGCCGGCTCTGCCCCGAAGCCAATATACGCAGCGAGGATTGTTCCTGAATAAGAAAATTGTTAACACGTATTAAACTTTCGCGTTTTGTACTCATAATTAATATTTTAACGGGTCTTATGCGCGAATTATTTTACCATTAACTGTGACTCGACGTTTCGTTTGTAGCGTTTCATGTCGCCTTGTAAAAATGCTGATAGTGTGAGTCGTGTTTGCCGTGACGAACGAGCAATCCTAAGAGTTTCTTTGAAGGATAAAATCCATAATGAAATTTTCTAACAGAGAAACAAAATAATCAAGATGTATAAATGATTAAAATGATACAAATATTGCATTATATCGCATTCACCAGAGACCGTGGCCATCCCCGATGCCATGATGACGTGGAGCTCAGACGGCGTCAGCATAGAAAGATATGGCTTCACCAATAGTATCGATTCTGACTGAAAATAAATTAAAACAACTATTAAGAGAAACCTCTTTATCTCAAGAGGTCTGAAATCAGCGGCACTTTCGTCCAAAGTATTTAAATTTTATATAAGGTTATAATATTTCTTTTATATGTACAGTATGTCTCCCTTCTAAGTCACGTGCCCATTTACACAAAATAATCTTTCCTATTATAGGGGAAATATATGCTTTTTTTCCAGCGAGGTGTATCTGAGGTGTAAACTGTATTTTTTTATTTGAGTTTTCCGCTAAATCTGTGCACACTACACGAGAAGTTCCCTATAAGTTTTTAAGTACGGAATAAGAGATCGGTATCTATGCGTGGCAACTCGAATGGTCTCAGATTCGTATCGCACCACAACAATCTGGATTTTTCCAGATTAAAACGAATTTAGTAACCACATGCTCACCGGTGAAAAAACCAGCATGGCATCCAATAGAATTGTCATTTGTAAGTGCCCTGAGAATGGCAATCAGCTGCGCTACTGGTCACGTTGGGCACGACATAAGTGAAAAATGTGTACATCAATTAATGTAGCTGTGCTCACCACGGAAGGGGAATACCGTGACGATATAATAAATAGAAAACGTTAAAAATAACATTAAACTTAAAAACGCCTTAACATGATTATTATGTGTCTATCTACAACCTATCTATTGAGACCACTCCAAAAACCTCAGACACGATACTTCTACTATAAATAAGTGATGAGTTGAGTATCCTTCTGCTTCCAGATCAGTTCCAGATTACTATAATATACTATTGTAATATCATTGAAAACATAGGATAATAAATTTTAAATCGTTTAAACCAGTAGAAGTGCTTTCACTTCCTTTAAAAACTAGAAAAGATGATTGTCTTAAAACTGCTTACCAGATTTCCTTTAATCATGACTAAGAAGGTTCTCGATCAAGTTCGGGAAATACAATGCCACAGATAGACATACATAAATATACACGCGTTAAATAACATGCTTCTTTTTGCGTCGGTGTATGCGGAACTCACCTGTCCTAGAAAAATATTTCCTACAGCTACAACACTTTCCACGACTGTGGTATTGGTGGCGAGGCGGAGCAGGCGGCCAAGAGTGAGGCAGAACCACTGGAGAGCGCCCCAGAAAAAGAGTATCTCCACCAACATACTGAAGAAGAAGATCACTGGAAGAGTCTGGAATTAAGAATATCATCATGTCTCATATATCATGTGTCCTTAATAAGATTGTGGAGAATGAGCCACTGGTTGAAGTGAGGTCTCTACCGCTTGTGGGAGGCTCATGAATCCAAAGGCAGTCTCAGCTTGAATTTATTTATTATTTACTTGGTGCGCGCTTTATACAATTCACGTGACCTAGATATCGTGCATTGAACTTCATTTAGCCTTACACAGCATTGTCACCATAGAATAATTACGATAATTTTTTGTCTCAATGTCGCACACACACATACACTTACACACAACTAACTCGTCTACTCGAATACTGTAGAGCGACCCATGACATACTAACAAAATTTAATATGTAAGCGTAACTTCGTTACTGGCATTGTGGTTTTTTATTTTATTTTCTATTTCGTATATAATGGACTTTGTAATGTGCTGAAGTTGGAATTAAAATAAATAAATTAATAATCGTAATCTTTTAAATGGCCTCTTTTATGCCAAAGATAGAGAAAAAGCTGATTGAGAGTGGCTCCCATCGCCTGTATCTTCTACTTATATCTTCAATACAAGAGGAATTGTTATTAGATTGCTGAACAAGAATGACTTTATTCACAGGCCTTTTGAAATTTCTCGGCAGCCGATTCCATACCTCCAAAGTAGGCAACTAAAATATTATAGGGAACCACTGTGTTGTCGTGGTTCTGCAAGGCTCAAGATTACCTAATGAGGGCTCCCTATCTCAATTTGTATTGATTCACGGCAACGCGAATTGTCGTAATTTCATATTCTGGCACATACCTCTGGGTTTTTCCAGATTAAGCGCGCATTTAGATACAACATATTCTCCGGCGAAAGAAAACATCTTGAAGAAGCCCGCATGAAATCTAATAGAAATGTTACGTGTAAGCGCCTTGGGTTCGGCGATCAGCTACACTACTGGTCAGGTTGGGCACGTCATATAGGTGCAAAGTTTACAGAAACTGTTCTTAATAAACAAAATAATTGGATAATCAATTATAGATAAACAGCGCTTATCTTTACTAGAAAATATGATTTCAATGTTTCCTATAAATTAATATAACTAATAACCAGAGATGGGCAAAATGTAATCTGATTAATGATAAACGATTACAAAATGTAGTCGTAATTTTAATTTTCTTGCTCTGTAATCATGATCAAACCCATTTAAAATATTAAGAAATCATAAAGGTGTATGCAATCTGGGATTCTGTGGTGTTTAAAACATAGATGAGCAAAATGCAGTCATATTAATGGTAAAAAACGTTAAATGTAATCGTTAATCATTTTCATTAATCTGATTACATTTTGCCCATCTATGATTATAACTAATTGTAATTAATAGAAACTTACAGAAAATGCAAACACTCCTTGATCTCTCACAAGAAGATCCCCATATACGAAAGCGGCTCCTTCCACACCATATGACAAAAATGTAGCGACCTGCAATAGATTCGTGAATGTTTACAAATAATATATAATATAATAGTAACAACAGATTTTTATACTGGCTCAGCAAACTAATTATAGTACACTTAATGGAAAGTAAGGTAGAGTCTGTGAACGGCAGCGACCACCAATAAACGAGGATACATTGAAAGTAGCCGTCGTTGGGCCTGAAAGTAGCGTGCATAGATGATACAGTCAGGGTAAGCAGTAATTGAAAGCTTACAGTGAACGCACGCTACTAGTGCCGATCAGCATATACCTCGACGGTAGGTCTCTATGTCTACGAAGAACATCAGGTACACGAGTTAATCCAGACGCGCGTCTAGCTGACGAAACGAGATCTTTGCACTTGTGTACTCTGATGACAAACCTGATCTCGTAATCGCCCTAGTACATAAAAAAAAAATACTCCTTATCCCTATTTGAATAGGCAGAAAGAATGGAACACCACTTCTCTCTATTCTTGCAAACCTTTTCCTCTTCCTTAATACTACTTAATACCTTACTTAATCCCTTCATTCATACTCATCAATAACGCTTACATTTGACATTACCCTATATCAGAATTCGTTTTATTTGGGCTGTTAGCTAAGTCTCGATAGACCTTGGCTGGTACTTCCACGCACATTTATATTCTATATCTTTTTCTTCATTCTTTCATCATTCATCCTCTCCACGTGCCTGAACCATCGAAGAATACTTTTGCGGGTGCTATCGATAACAATATCTTACAAACAAACCATTCTACGTATCTCTTCGTTCCTTCCGTGATCCGCAAGCGTTACTCCGCATAAAGAACAAAGAGATTGCAATTCCAGTGCATTAATTCTACTTTCATGCATTGGGCATACCCAGGTCTCACTGTCATGCATCAAAACCACTCTATGCTCACCATAAACTTTGTTGTAAGCAGTACCTTTCTTCTCTACATCCATCACTCATACAATTTGTTGAAAACATACTACAAGGAAATCAGAATATCGAATCGGAATCCAAAACTATAAAACCATAAAATGTGAATATCGTTTACCTTATCAGAGAAGCATTGCAGTGCGTATCTACCGGAATCCCAGCGTATGAAAACGATTCCGAACAGGAACTGTATCAGTAATCCAGCGAACACAGTCCTCCATTTCACTCGACCCGGGTGAGATGAAAATACAAAACCTTCGGAAAAAGTAATATACATAGGTAAATAAAATGCTGGTGCGGTGGTATTAACAATAATATATCTTCTCGCTATATCGCTTTCGAAGTGAACAGAGACTCATTAATTGCTATATCCTGTTTGCGCTTATATGCCGTGCCCAACGTGACCAGTTGCACAGCTAATCGCCATTCTCACAGCACCGGTACGCAAGACATTTCTATTAGATGCCAAGCGGGTTTTATCATTCATCAGTTGGTTTTAGCACCGCCTCACTCTCATCCGGGCAGCAGATTCCATCAAGTTTACTGCCCGGCACGCAAACATATACACCAGCTTATTTTAACTTATTGATATGTGATGACATCTTCAGGTTGAGGTCGGAAACTTTTCAGATAACCCTCGTAAATTACCAATTTAATTAGGAAAAAGGTACGAATACATATTAGATTTCTTCTGTATAAATTACATCACACATATCATTTTTTTGTAAAATAGGTAGTCGACTACAGAGACCCAAGGCTTGGGTCTCGGTAGTCCACTGAATTTGCTAGAGCATCCCCGTGCGCGCACGCATCCCTTACCCCGCGCGTCCCATAACACCCTAACGTCCTTTAGGGCGTTTACCACAAACGCGTATCGGGCGGCGACTATATGCTATGGTACAGAATTCTTTTACACACATAATAAGGAAATAACTAAACAATATTATTGTTTTAAAACCTTAATAAGTATTGTAAGATTGTGTTTAATTCCTTCAGCATATTTCATTAAAATTTCGTAAGTTTCTAGAGGTAGAACGTAAATCTTACCTAATAGGAGTAAAAGAGTGAGTCCTATTAAAGAAATAAGCCGCTCAGGGTTTTCTCTTGTGTCCCAGTAGAGTAATCCTGCTATAGCGCCCACAACCGCTAAGCTGAACACCCATCGGAAAAGTCTGCAAAAGATATTTAGTAATAACTACTAAATGAAAAATGTAAAAGACTCCCAACTCGATTATTATCTATCTGCAATCTATTTCTTGAGAGCATTCCAAAGCTGAAACATGATACTTCTGCTGTAAGTTAGAGAAGAGTTAGGTGTACTTCAGCTTCCAGATGATGTTCCAGCATTTGATCACAATTATTATGTTATTGTAATGAATTGAAGTCACGGGAGACTACATTTTAAATCCATAACATCAATAGAAGTTGTTCACATCCCTTCAGCAACAAGATAAGAGCTGACGATCTTCAACAAGCTCAACAAATTTCCTTTGATTATTGCTAAGAACACTCTCGGTCATCAGTTCATCCCTTTAGGAGCTACGACACCTCAGATACACATATCTGCGTTAAACTTATAATAACCCTCCTTTTGCGTCGAGGAATAAAAATTTAATATAACGTCAACCGAATATTTCTTTGGGAATGAGCAAAAATGTATTAGTGGTTGCATACTTTCTCCACTTGTGTGTCTTGTTAAAAGTGGACAGAAGCGCAGCTCATTATTTTTAAAGTACATCTGACATTTTTCATAATAAATTCTCAGATTTAATTGTAATAATTGATACTCACATAAATTTCCATAAATATCCACAGAACGCTTCAAATTTATTCCAGACAACTCTCTCGAACCAGTTTCCGAAGTATTTCTTTACAATATTAAAATATATAACGAAGAAGTAAATTATTGAAAGCACTGCTATAAGGCTGCCAAATCCGTAGCAGAGTTCTAGAGGCTCCGTACCTAAAAGTCAAGGTATAATATGTCATTTTTTTATTAACATAGAAATTACAACCAAAAAAAATACGAACGTTAAAGTCATGTAAATAAATTATACCTATTTGAAAAAGTTTTATAGTTATTTAAAACTATTTAAATTATACGTATAATGTATAACATATTTAACTATCAATACACATGCTAAAAATGTATTCAACAAATACAAAGTAAGGGTTCAATTTTTCCAGGTTTCGGCACCATTGTCTATATAAAAATAATGTTAACGATTGTTAATATTGTGGTGTATAGAGAGATATTAAAAAAAATAATAGTAACTATATAATTACTACTAAGGAAATACTTATACGAAGCGAAAAGTTTAATGGGTAAGCAAAGATAAGAAAACCATAAAACGGGCATAGCACATGAATATACAAAGGTGAAACATGTTTAGGTAACTCAGATAAAATTAGGGATACGTATAAAATAAATTTTAACGGCAATGTTTCTAACACTAGATTTAACGGCAAACAACTTACATTACTTAGAAGAACTTACATACATAGTGACCGTGGAGACTAGTTGAAAATGAACCGGTTTTCAAACGCGAATAGTCGAAAGTCGAATCCCGAAACTTACCTCTGTGTTTTTCCAGATTATTTACGGATTTAGACATCACGCTTACCGGTGAAAGAAAACATCATGAAAAAAACCATTTGGCATCTATTAGAAATGTCTTGTGTAAATGCCGTGAGATGTTATACGTTGGGCACGACATATAAGCTCAAAGTTAATATAGCCACTAATGTATTTCTGCTCACAAAAGATTAAAAGAAAACTAACAATAAGAAAAAAAATGGGCATTATTGTTTCACTAATCTTTTAAAAGAGTCAAATATAGAAGACAGACTGTCGGCAACACAAAAATGTTTGTTATATATCACAGACAAGAAAAATGAAAGTATTACTAAGATAAATTTGATATAATAATGACCGTTTTCAATTATACGATTACTTAACCCTTTCGTTACCAGCGACGGCTGTAGACAGCATTCACAAAACGCCCCGCGTGAACCAGCGTCAGCTTTATTTTATACAAAAGTAAAGTTTTTATTAATATACCAGCAAAATCTTTAAATATACACTTAAATGAGAAAATTCGAACATCAACTTGCCATCATGCAATGTACACACTTCGCGGCGTGCTGCCCGGTTCAGTAGCACCGCTTCGGCGTAATGGACTGCGGCAACGAAAGGGTTAAGGAAGGAATTAAATGAGAAGGAAGGTTGCGTAACTCATTTATATCTTAAGTATTATTTTGAATATTCTCTAAAATATTTCAATATTTTTCAATATTATGGTTTCCAAAATATAAGATGAGTACACTTATTTCGATAAGTAGAAATATTAACTTACTGTAATTGATATAATAATAAAGACATCCGAAAAAGAATCCTATAACTATCCCGTTAAGTATAAAAATCGTGATTGTCTTTAGCGAATTTCCATTCTTCTCAAAGAAATTCTCCGTGGAACTGCTCATTTGCATCAGGGTTGTTTCCAGCCACCCTGATGGTTCGTAGTCCGTATCTTCGTGGAATACCTGCTATAACAGCATCGATCAAAAACTCATCATATTTAGAGGTTGTAAGGTAATTCAACCTGGATCCAAGCTTGGATCCTTGGATGGTCCAAGCTGGATAGTAACTATAGCACCCAAGTTCAAAGACCATCATAGTGAATCACTCCGGCTTGCTTTTCATGATCAGCTCGTGTAAGTCCAGTTGCACATATATCTAGAGACCATCTGTCGCGGTAGTTGTAAGTCAACTAAGAGACAGTCAATGGATTCTTATCTCTTGGAAGTCGTTGCAGTTCTTGTACTACACTATAATTTGCATCAGCTGACCTGTAGTCACTGTTTTGGCGTGACATAGTCTGGCGCCAGGCAAGCCAAGTAAATTTCCTAAGTTATCCAGCTTGGAGCACCGACATAGAGTAACTTGCCTTTCTGTTTTCTATCGACTGTACTATGTAGAGTATTCGGGTGAACCCCACAAGCTAACCACAAGTTAAGTTAAGTTAGCTCTACCCTCATATTTTCTCCACAAGTTAACAAGACACTGTGTGGGATTACATCGATATGTTGTTGTTGTTGTTGTTGTTGAGTAACTTGCCTTTCAGTTTTCTATCCACTGCGCTATGTACAGCATTCGGGTGAACTTCACAAATTAATTCTACCCTCATGTTATCACTGTAAGTTAACACGACACCATGCAGGATTACATCAGTACGCTGTTGATATCCCAAGAGCTTCTACGAAGCGATTCTCCTACTTTATATTACGTGCCGGCATGGAGTGACACTCGTTGACAGCGTCGGTTTTTCCAGCTTCGTAAATGGGAGTCTTCAAGCAAGGAGTAAATCGGTTTTCACCATTGGCCTCAACATCGCTTTCCATCATTATTATGAACCCGTATACATCCATTGCTGTACATAGGCCTCTCCCAAGTTCACCGCTAAGCCTGATCTTCGGTTGTTTTCTTCCAACAATTGCCAGGCACTTTAGCATCCTACACCACACTTACCAAGGCATGGTCTTCACTCAAGAAAACGTCTGCCTCAATGGTTATCAGTTCTTCGAGAAAAATGATCAGTGGACTGTCACTTTAGCCTGCTAGTCATTTGAGCTATGTCGATGACTTTAATTCTCTGATGAATGACCTTAATTGTGATTCCATCCTTCAGAGGGACAACAAGCATAGCACGCTGAGCGACTTTGAATTTGTGGAGTAGGTTTACCATGAGTGTCCATGTCCCAGTACCGTACGTCATTACAGGTAGAATATACTGGTTGTTAACTTTCGTCTTCAGGCTTTGTGGTAGGCTTTCCATCAGTTATTATTGAAGTCAAACGTGAGCCAGTTTGTAATAAAAACAGACTGAGTTACCTGTCCATTTGTTGGCGGTTTTGTTTGCAATTCTTCTAATTCCACTTCCGTCGTTCGAGATCCCTGTAACGTAAAATTTACAACTTAAAAATATGAAGACATTAGAAAAAGTACCATTCTGTCAGTAATAGTCCAAAATCGCACTAGTACATAGAATATATTATTTTCGCCTGAAAAAAAAAATACGATATACTTTGTACTCATTTTAATTAACACTCTTTATTTAAAGAACCATGGATGTTTAATTTTTTTTGACCCGGGGTGTTCCTCCTTCGTCTGCTTAGTGCTGAGGGAAAAGCAGGGCCAGCTTCCTCCGCAACTCGGCGATGTCAAGCATTTTTAAGGCCTCATCCTCATTATGAGAAAGGTAATATAGAAAGCCACCTCTCAAATAACAAACGACCTAGACAAAGTAACATTCGATAAGCGATAATTCTAGTAGAGTGGAAAATGTATAGGATTAACATAAGTTAATCCTATACATTTTTTTTTATTATAAGCTTTCAACGTTATGTTATGTAAATCCCATACATTTTACACTTTTCTATTAGCTTTATAATTAATCGAATGTCACTTGGCTAAACCTCACCTTAAAATTCTTATTAATAATGTGTTTTAAACACCTTTTTCGTTTGCTCAGAGGTGAAGAAAGCACCGTGAGGAAACCCGCATGGCATCTTATAGAAATGTCATGTGTACTAGTGCTGTGAGAAGGGCAATCAGCTGCGCTACTGGTCACTTTGTGTACGACATGTAAGCGCAAAGTGGATACAATCACTAATGTAGCTCTGCCCACGCAGTAAGAGATATAGTGTCACGATATGTTTTTTTTTTTGTGAATCTTTACTTGCTTGAGCATTTAATTTACGTATAATAATACTCCTGATATATTGCTTTTATTTTTTGCTATTATTTTAAATAGAAAGAAAATAAATAAAATAGTTCTCCATATTATGGTTTGTATGAAAAAGATTTCGCAATTTATCTGTTAATAAAATACAAGATAATTTGATTAGCAATTGATACCACAAAGATATTTTATTACCGAATTACGTTTATAATCAAAAAGGAATTTTGACAGCTATCATAATACTTAATTATATATTATATTATCATTTATTATAGTGTACAAAAAGATATAAGCTAATATTTAATGATAAAGCGTCATTCTAGGATCTTTTCAATTTACTTTACAAGCGTGCAACGTTTATGAATATGACATAAGTTTTCATAATATTACGTCGACACTATATCATTTCCATACATTTATACTTTTCTATTAGCGCTATCGCGTTATTAATATTATATACACTAGGCCCTCAGGCTGGAATTTATAGATGCCATTTCGACTTTGCTTAGCAAAGCTCTCAAAAAACAAATTGGTTTTGACCAAAAACTGAATATATAATGGAAACTTGAGTACAGCCATAATATTCGCAAAGACAAGGACTAGTTGACAAAATTGGTGACTTACTAAATTCTTTGACATTCGCTGAGTAATATGTTGTAACATGTTTCTAAAAGTCTAAGCAAACTTAAAGTTGCGTCTATAAATTTCATCCTAAGTCACCCTCATTCCCTCAGCAGTCAGCAGACGGGAGGAGGAACATCTCGGTGGTTTTAGTAGGTTTTGGTCCTCACGACGGCCCTGATGCTCCATGAAGATTTCCACCCGGTCAAAAAAAGTCCTCAGTCATATTGACTTTAGTTTATATTTTTATTTCATTCGTAATTTAATTTAATTCATTTCCTGCGTCTGTTTTTTGCATCATCTTACGACAGGAGCTTTCAAGCAACGATTGAATAGATATCTGGTGGGCGGCTGCGCTCCATCATGCACATCATCATCACTTTCCATCAGGTGAGATTGAAGTCCAGTGCAGGCCTGATTATAAAAAAAAAACTAAAAATTGAAAATTACATACCCTTTTCGTCAAACTAGATCTTGAGGTGTCCATTTTAAACTTTGACTAGAAAACAATTTTAAATGTCCCAAAACTTATCACTAAAATTAGCTAATCAAGAATTCATCACTTTAAATATTTTTGTGTTTACGCCCAAAATATAGTGGAGAACATTTTTGCTGAAGGTTTACATTTTACCTGAAAACAAAAGAAAAACAATAATAAATAATATATCGGTTTTGGGTAGACCAGAGATACATTGGTGGCTGTATCCACTTTGCGCTTATATGATATACCCAACAGGATCAGAAGCGCAGCTGATCGCCGTTCTCAGGGCACTTGAAATTTCTATTGGTTGCCATGCGGGCTTCCTCACGATGTTTTCCTTCAACAATGACCATGTGATGCCTAAATCCTTACTTACTCTGGAAAAACACTGAGCTACGTGCTGGGATTTGAGACTACGTCCAGTCGCGTTGAATATAAAAACAAAACATAGTATCTCAATAAATATCTATTCACTACTATTTTAAAGGCAAGATAATAACATGAAAAATAGAGATAAGGAGTGTATTTTCCTCCTTCGCTATTCACATTGTAACTTATGAATGAAAAACTATGTTATAACTATGACCAATTACTAAATTCTTAAACGAATTACACACGGAAATATATACATATATCTATAAATATTACTATATTTATAGCGAATAGCGAAATTGTGGGTTGGGTAGAAATGCAAGGGCATATGTGTGGGTACAGACCTGGATTTGGGCAGCCAGCCAGGGAAAAAACCTACGGATGATTTACTAGCGTTTTGGAAGCGACTATCTTGAGACGAAACGCCAAAATGAAATTCAAAGCTGCATCAGAGTGAAATCGCGCCTTTGAGTGCAAGTGCACTGGTTAGCAACTATAAGCTACATCTATAAATCCAAATTATGGTTAAATTATCTATTATATTACAGTTTCAATTGCGCAAGAATACGTAAGAAATCCCATTTATATCAAAATACACAATTATATCGGATAAAATCAAAAACTATAGTAATCTCAACAAAGGTGTTTGTAAATACACGCTGATATTATCAAAAATTAAACACGATAAGGTAGCTAGAGGAAAATGATAAATAGATTTAATATTATTTCTCATTGGTAGCTCTGAAGTGTTGTAGACTAAAGCTTAGGCTTTACTAAAACAACAAATTGTATTATTCTATTGATATAAAAATAAATTGTAAGTTACCGCATTTGTAACAACTTGGCTCTGTAAATACTTAGACTGTACTTAATTTCCTATTATATAATCAATGTTTTGTCAAAGATGAGCTAATATCCTGAGCAAAGTCTATGAAAAGTCTAAACAGCGTCTGTAAATCTCAGCTTAAGATAGTGGTTTACAACACAATAATGAAAAACTACCTTACGGTCAAAGGGCATGAACAAAGTAAAATTCTATCAGTTTTTTTTTACACTGGCTCTACAATTGACTACAGTGCATCCGATGATAAGTACAGTGTAGTCCAAAAACGAAAGCGACCAGCAAAGGACGAAAATCCGTTGACAGTCTCCGTTGTTATGTCAGCCCACATATACCACGACTGAAGATCCCAAGGTATATGAGTCACTGGATATACACAAGCGGATCCCGAAACGCGACAGGCCAAAGCGAGTCACTATGACGGTCTTTACACGTGTATACTGTGGTCAGGACCGAACGAGTGAATAACCTTACTCAAGCTCCATTTCTCGGAGGAGTAGGTATAAAGGACCTGGTCCACCCGCCAGGACCTCTCTATCAGGCAATGCATAAAAGTCATTTTCATCGCTTCTTCCAGGCGACAAAACTCCCTCAGACCGAGTACCCGGTAAACCTGCGTCACTAAAGCTAACATAGTAGTGTCTTAATTTGTCTTTAAATTACGTGTTTACCTCAAATAAATATTAAAGGATCCTTAAAAGAAACGTGTTTTGAAATACATTAAATATACGATTTTCCTTATGGCAAAATATCTGCTCGTCACAGAAGCGTTCGCCGGTACTGACATTCAAAACCAGAACTTTCACATCGCAAGTATCGTCATTGTGATTTAAGCAATAGCTTTAGCGTTAGCTTATCAAGACTGATAGATTCTGACGCATGTCTTAATGAATGATAAACTATATATAAAACGAATGAATACGTATATTTTTATGATTGACATGCGAACGTTTGCCCTCAGTGATACCTGGTGGTAGTTAACGAGAAGTCCTACGAAGGACCGCGTCAGCCCAAAAAAAGCCTATTCACTCTTGTCTTAAAGACCAAATTATAAAATCGTCGGAATATGGTCGCTGGAAGTATATTCCACTTCTCAGCTGTTCGTCCGTAGGGAATTTAAAGAAACCATATAACACGCACCAAAAGTGTAGCCAAAAAGTACTCTCTAATTAAATGACATTAAATCAACGATCAGTCACATTTCATTGAGTAGTGATCTCTTAACTTTAATGATATCATCCAGAGATGAGCAAAATGTGATCTGATTAATGATGAACGATTACAAAATGTAGTCGTAATTTTAATTTTCTTGCTCTGTAATCATGATTAAATCCATTTAAAACAATAAGAAATGATAAATGTGTATAAAATCTGGGATTTTGTAGTGTTTAAAACATAAATGAGCAAAATGCAATAATATTAATGGTAAAAAACGTAAAAAGTAATCGTTAATCATTTTTATTAATCTGATTACATTTTGCCCATCTATGATATCATCCAATATTTGTAGGAAGATATGCTATAAAGTTAAAGAAAAAATTTAAAAGGACTAACTAACCATGAATGAACTTACGGAAACATAGAAAATATGTAGCTATGCATTGACCCACGCGTTTTACACTAGATTGTCTCTCTACGTATTCCTATCTTTCCATACATTTCTTAATTCCTTGTGTGCCTGTGGTGACCCGCTGGATAACAGACCGGTAACCTTGCATGGAAACTCGAGCGGTCGTAAGCCCGAATCCCGTCTTTTAAATATGAGTTTTTTTCAGATTAAGTACAGACTTAAACACATGTTCAATATGAAATAAAACATTGTGAGAAAACCCGCATGGCATCTAATAGAAATATCACGTGTAAGTGTCCTGTGAACGGCGAGCAGCTGCGCGACATCGCGGCCGATTCGAGGGCGCGACATATAAGCGCGAAGTGCCTACAGCCTCTTAGGACGATATCTCTACTCACTCCAAAAGGGATATAGCGTAATAATACAATATTATTATTAAAAGTTACTTACATTTAATATCCTTTACAAAATAACATCGTCCTTATATTTTTAAATATGAATTCAATCAGCAGCGAGGGCAAATCGACACAATTTTATTTAAACATAAATTTAATAAAACAACTCATGACATAAAAAAAAAAAAACAAATTAAATACAATGAAATTCCTATATAATGTCAACACAACAACCAATAATTAACTTGAGCCCATCGACTCGTAAAATTGCTTCTTCAAAGCTATCAAAAACCTGTATTACGTTGTTATTCGACGTTCGTGGAATAATAAAATACACGTATATCCACAATAACGCTCGGCAAGCGACTGAGTGAAAAATTTGCCTTAAAATTTACAAGTTACTTACCTCTCTATACCAGCCGAATTATAAAATCCATTGCCGCTACTTCTTACGCTGGGTGCAAACGTATCACCAAACTTGACAAGCATTCGTGACGTCTACAAGCAGTATGAAGAACTAACCCTACATTTTTTTTCTGAGTCGTCACAGTGACTGCACCATACCTGATGGTAAGCATGGTGCAGTCCAAAAATTAAAACGACTATCAATAGTAAAAACTCTATTGATTGATAGTCGTGGTGCCGTATGCCTTCCCGCACAAATGTCTCTTCACGCTTCGCTTAAAGGACCCAATATTATACGACGATGAGAACACGCTCGCCAAAAGACCGTTTCACAGCTCGGCAAAAATAAGAATTAGAGAACTCCCTAGTCCTAGCCGGGATGTGAGTTATCGTGTACCCGTGACACATTAAATCCGGGTGCGTGGTTCTTCTATGGAAGGGAGAAGGTGGAACCAAGTTACATAGCTCTTCAGAACACTCGCCCTGATACAGACGGTAGAAAACGCTCAATAAGGCAACATCTCTGCCCAATTGCAGCGTTTCAAAATACTTAGTAACGTCTGGGTAATTCATAATGCGAACAGCCCTCTGGTTTCTAAAACAAACTATCAAACAAACTCGCACAACATGAGGCGATGTCAAGCTTGCAGGTACGTTTGTAGCCACCCTAACTATTTTAAAGGACACTTGCAATCGAGGACAGATGTTTAGTGATAAAGAAAGTCTGACTGACTTACATACACTGTTCAAATTCTTCAAGAAATACATACTTTCATTTAAATATACTTTCGAACTAAATATGAATTTATATAAAACAAAATAAACAATTAGTGTTTTGGAATAAGCTTTTAGGAAACAAAAGTATATCTTTTTTTTGACAGGGCTATATGCTGAAGGTTGGGAAAGGCCTTTACAATACGGAATACATTTATTAAGACACAAAATAAAAATTAAAAACACAGAAACATAAACAACATACAGAAAAGAAAAAAAACAAGAGACAAAAACATATAAACATCAAGAAATTTACTCCGTCAACTTAATGCCGCAGAAGAAGTCTGCGGCGCTGCTTTGCGTGAAGGATCTCGGTCCTGTTTATCTTATCAAAATAATTAATAAAACAATAAAATACAATAAAAAAATATCTAACTATGTATAAATAATACTAAATAAGCTACAACTACACCGGGCGTACAGAGTTTTTAAGGCATAATATATATAAACAACGCTTAGAGATTATTAAAATGACCTTAAAACTTATTAAATGGGGACTAAAGACGGAGCCGCAGCCGAAACATTGGTCAAGCACTACAATACTACTTTAATTCCAAAACAGCCGCAGTTCCCTATTAGAACAATTGATTATCATTTGCTGTTCAAAACTAATTTAAAAATGAAACGGTCATCTCGCACGATTTTATCTATATCACGTTGTTATTAAGTAGTATTCATTTCAAATCGTCAACATTTTATCTAACTGATAATGTTTTTGATAACTCGCTAATCTATCGTTAAACGTAATGAGAGATTAGCAATTTAGGCCCTTTAACTTAAAGATAAGAATATAATAATTGAAATGTAAAAAATTGAAATGTATGTAAAATTATAAGCGAAAATATCATAATTATTTATATTTTAATAGTTAAGGCGGGACCTGCAGAAGGCTAGACGTCGCCGGATGCCGAGGAAGATGGCTCAGCCTTGCCCTTGGCCCTCGGCAGGCGGGAGAAGGAACACCCCGGGGGTTTAAGTCGATGCAAGTCCGACACACTGGGGGGTGGCCCTCACTACCCTCTGAAGGTCCGTTGGCGATTTCTCCAGGATTACAAAAAAAAAATTAATAGTTATTATAAATCAGGAACCACACAATATGAATTAAAGATATAAAAATTTGCTCTGAATATTTTTCAGCAGGGCATTATACTGTTAGCCGGACAACATCACCGGGCGAGAAGGGCGAGCAGTTAAGGCGCTCAACCAGCGAGCTATAGGTTACGTGGCACCGCAAAGGCATCCCTTGTGGGTAAAGACCTCGAGTTGGGCCCCAGCCAATATACGAAACCTAACGGTGATCTACTAGCGTTTCGGAAGCGACTACCTTGAGAAAAAACGCCGAAAGAAACTCAAGGCTGCGTCGAAGTGGATGTGTGGTGTTTCTTTATATTTCTTAATTTTTTGTCTCCCATTGCTTAAGGCATGCGTCGGATTCTATTAGTCGCGACTTGTCACCGGCGACCCAACAGCGCCACGCACTCACCTATAGCGGACACTATTTATATACTCGTAAAACTAGCTGATCCGGCAAACGTTGTTTTGCTATATAAGGTTTTGTAATATCTTCTATGATGTTCATTGAAATTAAGTGATGTCAAAGACAATTTTGTTCACAGTTAAATACTCTTAATCAACAACACATTTATTTGGATAAAGATTAATATTATTACGTTGATACAACTCTTAACAAATAATGCAATAATTTCGACCAAATTTGTTTACCATAAAAACGGTTCTAGTGACTTAATCTTAAAAGATAGACATATACTGTCGTGGACATTTTTTTAGATCATTTCAAGAGCTATAATTCTTTCTTACATATATTTTTTGGTATCTTGAACCGTTTTTGCAGCGCACGAAATGGAAGCCCTCAAGGATGAATAATTTTCCCCGTTTTTTTCACATTTTCCATTATTTCTTCGATCCTAATAATTGCATCGTGATGTTATATAGCCTAAAGCCTTCCTCGATAAATGGTCTATTCAACTCAAAAATAATTTTTCAATTCGAACCAGTAAATCCTGAGATTTGCGCGTTCAAACAAACAAACAAACAAACTCTTCAGCTTTATAATATTAGTATAGATTAATAGAATAGAGTACTACATCGCGACCTACTAGCCCTTGTTGGTCGCCGTTTCCGAGGCACGACTACCAGTATCAGGATACATTCACGCAGACGAAATCGCGGGCAAAGGTTAGTAGGGTATAAAAATAAATAAAATATTGTATATCAATGATACATGAAAATTGTTTACAAGATGTTTAAGAAATTACAATCCCATGTTATTGATGTCTTTACCGTACGTTGTGGTGTGGTTTGAAAACATTGTATTGTTTGCATTTGAGTGGAGGTGATTCGTTTCAAGCAGTGGTTCCCAAACTAGAGTTTTGTGGCGAGGTGAAGAGCGGTTGCGGAAAACAACAACAACATATTTAGATTATATAGAACTATAAGATTTGTTTAAATATACATAAAAATATAAAAAAAACTAGGCTTGTTGAAAAATATTGATATATCGATTTTTTTTAATCCGCTATACGATAATATCTTGTATAGAAAATTATATCAAAAACGTTTTTTCTTTTAAATTTATGTAACAGTCAATACCTGTTTACCCGAAATTACGTAAAACGAACTTTATCTACTTACCATACTTACCATCGTGCGCCATACGCGCAACGGTGTCTAAATTTTTTACGCAAAAATTTTCGTTTGTTCATCTTTTTTTCTTTATAATTTGTTAAGGAACATATTGATTTATATTTTTATTTGTTACAAGGTACAATTTTTTTTAAATATCTTTTTCATTTATAAAATTACCTTAATAGATTAATATAACGGTTTTATAATAGCTTAAATCTTAATATATATAAATCTCCTGTCACGATGTTTGTCCGCGATGGACTCCTAAACTACTAAACCGATTTTAATGAAATTTACACACCACGTGAAGTTTGATCTAATTTAAAAGATAGGATAGTTTTTATCTCAATTCATAGTCGCAATATTATTTTATTGCAAATTATTTGTTTATTATTTAGCAGTCATAATTTACAGTTAAGTCCAACCGATTCTAAAAGATGGCGCTATCCGTTGACTGTATTGAGTAATTATTCAAAAACCAGTCACAGCAAAGCGTGGCTGGTCTGCTATAATTTATATGGCAGAACAACGTTTGCCGAGTCAGCTAGTAAGTTATATAAAACGATGATTTAGCTTTTTACCAAGGTCATTTATAATACAAGGGTATTTCAGCGATATGATAAAATCGCGTTTGATAAATGCGCTTAGTTTTTAAGCGAAATAATTTGATAGGGAGGGTTTCAATGACTGATATGCCTCTACGCAATATCCTTTTTAGGGCAGTCATTTCAAAGGCGCAATTTATATTCTGACAGATCGTGGATGAGTGTGATATCCTTTTGCGAAGTAGTATAGCAGGAGGCCGCCAATGTTGCTGTTAAAAATTTTAGCAGAATAATTTAGTATAGTGTTATTATTTATGTATCTTTATTTTAGTGGGCTTCTTTTAGCTAAACAGGGCTGGCGTAATCACATGTGTGATTAAAGCCCTAACCAAATTATAGAATAAAAAAAAAAAAAGGAGGCCGCCAAAAGCAAAAGGGAGAAAACAGCCACCTTTGAGATTCGGCGGCCTGGATACCGTCGCAGGAGGGATGCCTGTACTTCAACTTCTATCAAGGAATGTATCGGATTACCTGTCACCCTGTATATATACGAAGACAAGGACTGATACAAAGATCAGCACAGGAGTTCCTTCAATTCAGTATAGCCAATGGAGTACCTGATCATCAAGTGTTGAGATCAAATAAGTTGTAAATGGTTTTAAGAATATAATACTGTCCTATAGTTGGTATGTAGTTTTAATAGCCCCACTTACCTGGAGCTCTCTATACTAGTTTTACATAAAAAAGCAAACATTTTTTAACATGATTTTATTATTCATCTGCATTTTACAACAAAACAAATTAGCTACACTATTCTATAAAGCTGTACATACTTATATTGTTATAGAACAAACATTGGACAAGTGTAACAATTCATTTTATTATGATAAATCTATACAAATTGAAAACTACGGATAATATATTACATTAATAACATTTCGTAATATCACTTAATATAACTAATTTTCTGAATATGTTTTTATTTATATGTTGTCATTTATTAAACTGTAGTCATCTAGAACTGTGTTTCTCAACCTTTTTTAACAATTGTCTCCCCTAGGACAGGGTTCGAAACAGTTTAACCTGAAACATTCGATCATGGTTATGGCTGGCAATCCGTAGTCCATACCCTCAGGAGTGCCCTTGCGTTGCGACTAGTGATGAAAATGCCCGGGAATTTTCTCAATGCGCCCAGCACTTCCGCGAACATTTCGTAAATTCCCGGGAATATTCCCCATACAAGTTTTGGGCACTTTGGGAAAATTCCCGGGCATTTTCATCACTAGTTGCGACCAACCCACAACTCGCTGGCTGAGCTCCGTAAGTGATCGCTCCCGTGGCTCGGTGGAGCAGTAAAGGCCTTTCCTTGTCAATTGCAAACTATCCTGCGGAAAAACGATCGCAAGAAGTTTTTGAATAGATTACGGGATTTATTGGTCGAACCACAATTTTTATTTAATTACTACAAGTATGACAGTCAAGTCAGAGTACCATTATTTATTTTTTAAATATCTTCAATAACTCTCTGTTAGCGGTGAAAGGCGGCTCTAGGTATTAAGTGTAGTGACCTACACTAGACTTATGTCCTACGCTATGATAAGCCCAACCAACCTGCACTACAATCCTATATCACACATACTTGCGACATCCGGCTTCCTACGCCTACAGAGTCGTTCGCTTGTAGTATAACAATCTTTAGAAGATCGTCAGCACTCAAGTTTGAACACCCCCGCCGTTAAAGCATACAATTAGGAAATATAAAAAAACAATTACATGCACTATAAATTAAACATCAATATGTTCTTATGTAGCACAACATAAAATTATAATCGATTTGTATCGAGTTGAAGTTTAGTGATCTCATTTTGATTACATTAATCTTTTGGTGTTAAGAAATGCTACAAAGATAAGAATAAACACGATAGAACAAAATGAAAATGAATTATATTTACAAAGACAAGTAAGTTGTTTTCCTTTATGCAACAAGCGTTGCAACGGATTATCCTTTCATGAATGTTGTAACTACATGCCCTAAGACAAAGACCAATTATACATTAAACAGGCCTAATTTAAAATGTAATAAGTTTTGCTAAACCGCTTTAATTAGTGGATCAAGACTAGTGATGCCACGAATAGTGAATTGGCCGAATACCGAATATTCGGCAACGCTGTCGGCCGAAGCGCCGAATATTCGGCCGCCGAATATTCGGCATGGAATACATGCTTGTCAGGGGCGCGTTAGCTGGATTAAGGCAAGTTGCAACCTGTTTTCCTCGTTGCGTTGGCGCGGCCAGCAAAGACAATACAATACCCAATACAAACGAAAAACAATACCCAAACCTTTCGAAATTTGCTAAAGTTTATCTTTCTTCTCCTGGAAGTAGCGTATTTAGTGAGAGGTTGTTTTCTGAGGCTAGTAACATTTACGATGAAAAGCGTAATCGTTTGCTACCAAAAAATGCTGAAAAGCTTATTTTCATCCATCACAACTTACCACTGATCAATTTTAATTACTAAAGTGTTGTAATTTGGAAATAAATACATAATTTTGAGTAATATAACGTGTCTTTTTTACATGATTTGGTATTCGGTATTCGGCCGAATAGCACGCATTATTCGGCCGAATACCGAATAGCAAAAAAAGTGGCCGAATACCGAATAGCAAAAAAAGTGGCCGAATAGGCCGAATACCGAATAGTTGCCGAATATTCGTGGCATCTCTAATCAAGACTAGTGATGAAAATGCCCGGGAATTTTCCCAAAGTGCCCAGAAACTTCCTTGGGAATATTCCCGGGAATTTACGAAATGTTCTCGGAAGTTTTGGGCAATTTGGGAAAATTCCCGGGCATTTTCATCACTAATCAAGACACACATTACACAAGTTAACATTTATGGTCATTGAATTCGGTTCCATGGGCAGCGGCAAGTTTGTCAGCGGATTCCGTGTAGCCCGCAGACCGTAGCCTGGCCACCATTGCTTTAGAATATTAATAAACTTCATTAGTTCAACAGAGGAGCGAACGAGTGTAATCTGTCAATATGTATTTTTGTCGATTCGGTTGGAACAGCATTAATACATGCAACTGCAGCGCATCGAGTTGTAGATTCGATCCCGACACGGAACAAATATTTGTACGACTTGCATGTGAAGTTTATTTGTAAACGCGACCATTAAACAGGAGTAAATACTCGTTTGAAGCAACACTTAAAAAAAAAAGATATTTTAAATCTATCATAATCGAAATTAAGTTTCAATTGTAGATTTGGCATATCTTTCATTGATTCATTCATTAAAATGCCCCCAGTTTCGTTTGTAACAATAATCTAGGTTGAGAAACACTGTTCTAAATAAACGAACAAATAATTTGTTCAAAATATCGACAGATGATAACCTCTAAATATTTATCTCATTGTTGAATGTTTTCATGGAAGACAGGCATAAAATAGCGTCCTATATTTTATGCATAAACGGAGGAATGTAATTTATCACATATTAATATAAAACAATAATAAATTATTGTAAATATATTCCATTGATTAAGTAGTTAAGTATCACTATGATATAGTTGGAAAAAATCTTTCATGTAAACAAGTCCATTGAAGAAATGGTCGAGTGTTGGAATATAGTTTGTTATTTGAAACAGCATAATCCAAACATATCTTAACAATCACAATTGATATAACATTTTTATTAATTTAACGAACAATATAAATAGATATGCTAAATATTGCTTTATATATTTATTTAAAATATAAGGAACGAAAGAGATCGTCATAATGAATATGCTATAATTGAATAATTTTCCTAAATAACTCTTGGCTACGATTAGAAGCATTTTATAAAAGAAGATCAACAAAGCTTGCATGAATGAAAGTTGATTTTGCCACTTTCCTTACAGTTTATAAGGAAAGAGTCAGTAGATGAAGAGAGAAATAGAAAATGCAAGAAAATAAAACGTAGATCTCGGACGCACTGCGAATTTTAACCGCGTGAGTTTATTTCGTGCTGTATGCGCTTTCGTATGATTTCTAGTGTTACAAAATTTAGAGTAAAACACAGGGCGCTTGTTTTCGGTGGCGATATTTGTACACCGTCCGTCACTCCATATGAAAGATTTAATGCATGTTCTTTCCGCTAGTGCGTGCGCATTCGTATAATTTCAAGTATTAAATAATTGTCGGTAAAATACTATGCGATAAAAATTTGCAGTGCGGTTTAGGCCTTAATGA
The DNA here is from genome assembly GCA_036320925.1 of Automeris io. Classification (NCBI taxonomy): domain Eukaryota; kingdom Metazoa; phylum Arthropoda; class Insecta; order Lepidoptera; family Saturniidae; genus Automeris; species Automeris io. The sequence continues at coordinate 8,325,503 of JAUDJH010000017.1, forward strand.
AAAGGGGATGAAAAATGGCTAAAAATAGCTTAACGCATAATTCGATCCTTAATGATAATAGCTTAAATCTTTTGATCGGGTATTAAAAAGGCTAAAATTTCTGTATACTTGAGTAGAGAGAGAAAATATATGCAGGCATGAGAAAGAAATTATATGTATATACGAATCAGTAAGATAAGGGAACTGTATGAATTTTAGAAGTTTCACTTCAGTCATTTGTTCTTTTTAATTTTCCTGACTTAGCATAATGAGTATCCCGCACCTGACTGTAAGTACAGTAGTCCAAAAATCGAGTACGTACGACTTTCGAGATGAGCATAATATTATAATTCCTGCCGCTTTGAAATTACATGTAATTTTAGTAAAGAGTTGCTCACAAAGTCTTGTATATTTCATTTTATACTAATTTACAACAAATCACGGTGCGGGGTAGTCACTTTGTCGAGCCACTTAAAAAACAGTCTAAAAGTCACAGTACGTGAGTAATAAAAACATATTTTGCATAGAAACTATGTGAACAGTATTATATCTCCAGTTAATTCTGCTTATATATTGCAAAATATCTTTAGAGCTCTTTCTTTCACATAGATTTGTTATTATTTTCTCTTTCTCGCTCGACATAGACTAATATTTATACTGGCTCGTCAATGTGACCACAGTGCACCTGATAATAAGTACAGAGTAGTCCAAAAACGAAAGCGACTATTAAAGGACGAAAATCTATTGAGTCTATGTCATCATATATGGGCACAATGTAATCAGATTAATGAAAAACGATTATGATTACATTTTTCGTTTTTCATCATTAAAAAGACTGCATTTAGCTGATCAATGTTTTAAACACTACGGAATCCTCAATTGCATACATATTTATGACTCCTTAATGTATTGAAAGGATTTAATCCTGATTACAGAGCAACAAAATTAAAATTGCGACTACATTTTGTATTCGTTAATCATTAATCAGATTACATTTTGCCCATCCCTGGTCATCATGGCGGCTTACATATATAATGACTGAAGGTCTCTAGGTAAATGGGATACTCAAAACATTATGAAAAAGAGTAAAATAATCGTAAATACATATTTTTTCTCGGATTCTAGAAAATTATAAAAAATAGTAGTAAAGCATAGAAAAAAATCACTTAGTACAACATCTAAGCTTGTCTTTCAGGAACTCCTACAGTAATTTCAAATTACAGAAAAAAACTAACAATTAATATAAATACATACATTAGCTATTCTCCAAATATTTTCTCTATATAATTAATTTTAAATATACATATTTATAATAATTCGTTATAACATATTGAGCACCCTAGATTAGGAAAAAATATAAATAATACAAAAAAATAATCCTCAAATGCATTGTCTTTTTAAAATCAAATAACAATTATTTATAGGAAATCGATAAACCAACTCATTTTTCTTGTAAATGGACAGCACAATTCCAGAAATTACTAAGTGCGACATTTTGTAATTTTTCCGAGATTATTATTAACATATATTCATTAAGAAATCCGCCTTATTTGTATTAAAAAAAAAACATAATATAGAAGAAACTCAGACTTCACAAGTTTTTTTTATTATAATTTTTAATGCTTTCGTAAATTTTTAATTTTTTTGTCGTATTGTATAAAGGTATACTGTTATTTCTTGAATTAGATTATCCAAATACAGATACAATGCACATTGTTTTAAGAAATATATGTTTTTCTTTTTATTTTCATTATTAAAAAACACACGATTTATTATGCCATATTTTTTGCTACAAAATAATTTTATACAATTTCTAATTTTCTATTAAAAATAAATCAAAAATGCATTCAAAAGTAACAATGATAAAAACAAATCATAAGTGTATACTTTTACTAAATAAATATAATCATACTATTTTGCAATAGGTAAATTTAAGCCTAACTGCAAACATTTTCTAGATTTTTTATAGACAAATTAATATAAAAAAGATAAAAATTAAGTACACACATCAATACTGATCTTGGGCCAATGATTGATTAAAAAAATAGGAATTTTAACTGACACCCGGATATTTTTCCGAAACATTAATCAGAATATTAGTAGATATTAAGATTTATATTCGACAATTTCCTAAATACACGGAGTAACTATGTTTTATCTCAGTTAAAAACTCCCAGTTTTAAGAAACAATGACCAATCAGCCTAAAAAATCATAATATAAAAATACTTCTAAAAATACTATAAATTAAGTATTGCCGTATAAAACATATAATACAAATAAATCATGGTAACATTGTCTTTATCATAAATTATAATCTATGTATAATCAACATTTCACAAGCCCAACCGAATAACGCAGCAATCGCTAAAATGTAATATGTAAAAAAAAAACAAAAAACCGTTCTAACTACGTTAAAACATCTCAATAATACTTTCATATACGACATAAAAACATGTAATATTACCATTAAATATGATGTACCTGCCTTCATAGTTTGGAAAAATGTAATCAGATTTTTTTTTACATTGGCTCGGCAATGTGACTACAGTGCACTTGATGATAAGTACAGTGTAGTCCAAAAACGAGAGCTACCATCAAAGGATGAAATTCCGTTGATAGTCTCCATCGTCATGTCCGCCCACATATACCACGACTGAAGGTCTCTAGGTATATGAGTTATTGGATATACAGAAGCTGATCCCGAAACACGACAGGCCAAAGCTTTGTTGCTATGACAGTCTTCACACTTGTGTACTGTGGTCACGACCCAGTTCGGGCAATATTACGATCCTATTATTTGATTTAATTATAACAAATAACTGTTCCATCTTTTTTGTATGTTACTTTTTTATATGCCTTAATGTAAAAATTCTCAAATGTTTATTAGGTCGTACTTAAAACGTAAAAGAACTGTTTTTTTGTGATGTTTGTTTACCTCATTATTCGGCTGAGGTAGCGATTTTTCTTTAAACACCGTTTTTCGAAAGTGTTTTAGCTAGACTTATAAAACATTTTTACATATTGACATATCCAACGTAAAAGGCCGTAAGTCACTTTTTATTGGAAAAATTGTTTGTTTTTTATTAATTATGCTCCAGAGTCAGAACGGCTCAAATGAAATTTTTACATTTTTCAGCGCTGAATATGTACCTAAAAATATATTATAACAATGCGAAATCGTGATTCATTGTAAAGAATAGTGTCACAGTTCAAGCTCAAACGCGGAACATATTTTTACGATTGAAGTGTAGCAAAAAACTAGAGCCATCTAGGAGTTCAGTAGAGACAACGAAAATTCTTAACCTAGTTAAAAAACACCCTGTTATAAAAACTTTATCTGACCTGTGACGGCGTTACTCGGTATTGATATTGTATTCCATTTAAATTATCCTTTTTAATCAATGAGCAAAACAAAATCAAAATTAAATGGGAAAAACTTACGACTTTTTGCATGGAAGGTGTCATATACTATCGATGTAATATTAAATTAAACTTAAGTCTTTATAATTCGTTAATAATGGAATGTAAAAAATTTTAAACAAAACAAAAAATGATTTTTATACATCAATGGCACCCGATATTTTATTTATGGCAATAATATTGGAATGTTCGATTAACTTTTTCCTTTAATAAACAATTTTGATAAAAATATTACAAAAAAACGTATAAAAAATACAGGGACCAAAAAATTAACTAACGTTTCGTACATTCGATGCTGAAACAGAACGTTTTTGGGCGCAAAATGTACTTTCCGAACAGAACCCGAGTTATATTCGAGAATCGTGACGGACGGTGAGGTAGGGGGTAATAGTAATGTGACTCGGGGAGGCGTCCATATAAGATTTAAGATGTTTTTTTTTTAATTTTTATCAATTTTAAATCAAAACATAATTAATTAACAAATATGTAACAGTACTAAATTATATATACAATATATTAGTAAAAAAATCTAACCAAATGCTATAAAGTATTTTTTGTATTTATCGATAGCGAGCTTTCAACGCAGTCGCATCACAGCAACACTATCTTCCTACTTAGCCTGATAATGTATGAGCGTGCCCAGTGGGCGTGGCAGGGCGGGACTGTGATCCATTTATTACAGGGCCCACAATTTCCGTCAAAGCTTTGAGTTTTTAAATTGATACAAATCCGGCATAACTCGAACGTCGTATTACCAAATATCCTGTGAGTATATTTCTAAAGGCGTTTTGTGGAACTGTTTGCAAAATAATTTTCGGAAAAGGACATTTCACACCGCAAGATTTAATAAAAAGGACGATTCGCATACACAGACGGGTTGAATTATATTTTAGTGAGCAATCCATCTAACCCCAGCACCTCGGGTAGTTCTATCGCCTCCAGGCGAATCGGTGATGGGTTGAACGGGAACTGAACGGAGTATATCATCTTGGAGTCCATCAGAAGGTTTTGCTATTGACAGAAAAAAAACATTATTTTTTTTAATCAATTCGCAATTTTTTGTACGTATGTCAACAAACAGACTGACGGCCCAGCTAATGATAAGTGGTTAGTGTAAGCAGAATTGTTATTGCGTTGCCGACTAAGAATGGCAACGACTACTATGAGATGAGATTCACTTGGTAGTCGATGACGTCACGCCGGCTCGCATGTACCACAGCCGGAGGTCTCTAAAACAGGGTGTTTTTATAGACGAAGGAGATATTCAGGGTGGATCTTCGGCATTCGATTCCAATGCAAATATGTATAAAAATGATATCTTAATATCTTCACTAAAACAAACTAAATTATGGACAACATAGTTCCATAATATTTATAGACAATTACACACATGAATGAATTAATAACAATTAATTATTAAGTAGCTGTTTTGTCTGTCCTATGGCAGGATACATTGCAAAGGAATAACGCATCAATACTGTTAACTAAAATTACGTAAAGGGATTTTATCTACTTACCAATCACTGTCTAAACTTTTAACGGATCAATACTCGTTCATATTTTTTTTTACGATTTGTTAGGGAATATAGTTCTTTACATTTTTATTCGTTACAAGAAGGTAACAATTACATTAACCTAAAATATCTCCTCCGTCTATATCATCTTGTATATAAACAGCTGATCGAACACAAGCCGATCCCGAAACAGATCAAAGCGAGTTACTACGACGGTCTTTGCACTTGTGTACTGTGGTCACGACCCAGTTCGAGCTATCGCCCTACCAATTCATAAAGTTGTAAACTGTTGCTTGGTGGTAGAAAAGAAGGGAGTAAGAACGAACCGGTTCCTTGTCCGCGTTGGGTCCCGCCTTCTCCTGCATCTTCTTCTGTATCTCATGCATGAACTCCCTCGTCACCTTCACCTCGTACTCCTCTGCCGGCGTATACATGTTCAGGATCTGAAAGCAAAGAGAGACAGAGATATGTATACATATCTTACTGGACGAATTATTGCCTGACTCTTGTTGTAATAAAACGTTACAAATATTACAGAAAAACATTTTTATTTGGGACATTATTAATACTTATTTTGTGACCGCAATTGTTTTGTTATTCGAGTTTCGCCAAACATTGACTGGCTCACGAAATATATCACGAGCGCCATCTACAAATCAGCATGCCTTACGCAAAAAGTATTCAGGAGAGAGAATCGGAAGGACACGTTCAAAAAAATTAGTGTACGACCGAAGTTTCGATTTCGACCTCTCTTAAAAATATCTAAATCGAATTGAATGTTGAGAAATTATTTCGAAAGTTTATTATTTTAACCGCTTCAAAAACGAGAATGGCCTGTTTTATTTCTGTTTGTTTTTTAGATAATTTTTGTCATCTCCAAAAATTGTTTTATAATGTCAACATAACCTTTAATGAAAAAGTTTTTACAATCATTGTTGTCTATTATTTTATTGGTTTTTTTTATTCTCGTAATAAGTTGTATACAATACGACTGAGGTCCTTCACGCAAACCAGCTTCGCAAACTTCTTCTGCAGCATTAAGATTACGGAGCCCAATTCGCCATGTTTATCTCATATACTTTCTTCGTTTCTGTATGTTGTTTTTGTATCTTTTATTTCTACTGCGTCGAAATAAATGTTTTTCACAATTCAAAAGTGAAATAAATTATTGGATCGCAGTTTCGAGTAACGAGTGAGATGAAGAGAGTGTTACCTTGCAGATCTGCATGGCGGTGAGATTAGAACACATGTCCACCGTGCTTTGGACGTCCTGCATTGACTTCCTCGCTTGGAGCAGCTGCACCGCCTGCGTAATTGGGTTCAAGACGCTCGATATTTCCTCCACCTGCGTGAATACAAACGCCGCCATTATAACGCTTTCGGTCATACGCGATCATTGACGTGCACTCCAATAGAAACATAAAATAAGCATTCAAATAATAATTAGTGATGTTCTGACTTGTCGGCAAAAAACGCCGACTATTCAGCTTCTTACTTTGCAAATATTTCTCGATAACAATGAGGAATTAATAATAATATATCGTCACGATATATCCCTTTCGGTTTGAGCAAAGAAACGTTAGTGGCCGTATCCAATTTGCGCTTAAATATCGCCCCAACCTGACCAGTAGTGCAGCTGATCGCCGTTGACACAGCACTAGTACACATGACATCTCTATGAAATGTCGTGCGGGTTTTTTCGCGATGTTTTCACCCGTAAACATGTGGGGCCTAAATCTATATTTAATCTGGAAAATCCTAGATGTACGTGCCGTGATGAGGAATGACATTAAACCTCGATTGTTATAATAATAACAAACTTTTGCCTGTCTTAATGTCTAAATATAAGTTTGATTTTTTTTACACTGGCTCGACGTAGTGACTACAGAGTACCTGATGGTAAGTACAGTGTAGTCCAAAAACGAAAGCGACTATCAAAGTATGAAAATCCATTGATAGTCTACCTCGTCATGTCGGCCCACATATACCACGACTGAAGGTCTCTAGGTATATGAGCTACTGGATATACACAAGGTGATCCCGAAACGCGACAAGCCGAAACTGGTCACTATGACGGGCTTTACACTCATGCACTGTGGTCGCGATCCAGACGGGCACCGGCGCCCTACCACCTCGCTGCTGCTCGTTTAGCACCACCCAGGAGTCACGTGTAGGGAAACTAGGGTAAAGCCTAAGGACGCGAGCAGCTTCGACTCCCGAAAACTTCGATGATTTGAATTAGGATGGCGGGTACAGTTAATCGATAATGCAAAATGACTTACGCTCTTCTGTCCGTACTCGGCGAGGTTCTCCTTGATCCAGTTCTCTAGGTGCGAGATGTTGTACCGGATCTGGAGACCCTTGGCCCAGCAGCACAGGTCCTTGCGCAGCAGCAGCTGGTTCAGGCTGTACGCGCATATGTAGTAGAACAGCTGAAACACACCAGCGATATCTCTTTTTTATCCTGACTCGGCTGTGACCATACTATGTCTGATGGTAAGAATGGCGCAGTCCATAAAACAACAACGACTATCAACAGTTAAGAAAAAACCCATCGATAGTCGCAGCGATCACAATATCTCTTCACGCTACGCATAAAGGACCCCATATCATAAGACGATGAGAGCACGCTCGCTGGAAGACCATGCCACAGCCCAACGACTCGGCTACTTCTAGCCGGAATGTAAGTTACTATGTAGCTGTAACTATGTAAAACCACGTGGCTTTTTTATGGAAATGAGAGGGTAGAACAAGAATAAATAACTCTTCAGGACACTCAAATCTAACGTTATTGACAAGTTTCTTTGAGCTTGCATTCCCAAGGCGCTATTTCCGTGCTTTTATATTTGCAAGCCTACCGCTAGATGGCGTCACTCAGCGCGTGACAGAACACACTCGTTTATCATAGTTAATGACACGAAGCGAAATATTAAATAATTGACTGCTCCTTAGAATTGGCCCTTCTGGGGGTCTATGTCCGTTTAAAAGATGCTAGCCGTTGTTACCTGTTTGAATATGGTGACCCTCAGCGGCTGGTCGACTGCGTATACATGCAGATGATCATGCACGGCCCTGAGTTCAGCTTTCAGCCGCTGCGGGCCGGCGGACGGCGCCGCGGGGAGGGCGTTGGCCGCCGGCGAGAGGCCCACTATCTCCTCGTACTCCAGTATCGCGGGCACTATCAGCCTCTCCAGTTGCTGCTGCAGCAGCTTTATCAGACCTGAAGAGAAAATAGAGAGTATACATTTATGAAATGGCTGATAAGATTATGCTTATTTGTTTTTACTGGGTTGTATGTTTGCTTGTTTATGGAATTGCATTTTTACTCATTTATGAGAATGCATGTTTAGTTGTTTATGAGAATACATGTTTACTTGTTTATGCGACAGCATTATTGTTGATAATATTTGCTTATTTATTAGATTGTTGACTGGATTGCATATTCACTTGTTTATGGGACTGCATGTTTGCTTGTTGATCAACTTGAAATTATTAAAAAAAGAGTATTTTTTTAACGTTATCAAGTTCGTCTATTTATCAAATTCGACATTCATTGTTTTTTGGATTGTATGTCTACTTGTTTAAGGACATGATTACTTATTTAATCGGATGCGTATCAGATTGCTTGTTATAATATTGCATTAGATTATGAACGTATTTAATTGATGTTTGGTTAATAATTTCATTAAATTATAATTTAAAAATTCATCAATAGTTATTTTTTTACCGGATGAAATGTCTGATACAGTGTTTATATTATTATATGTTTATCAGATTGCATGTTAGATTGTTTATATAAATGTCAGTTCATTACCTTGGTATATTGAGACAGCGATATCGCTAAGCAGCTGCCGATACTCTGACAGGTCGAAGGTCCGCAGACACTGCTGGTTCTGTCGAGGAGTGTTGGCAGACTGGTATACCGCATCTCCGCTGTACTGGCGTAAGTTGTTCAACAGCCTGCCAATACGTAGAAAGCCAACTTTATTTACTCATAACTAAGAAAAAATAATAATTAATTTTAATAAAAAAATGAGTTAAATCTGAGAATGACTGTCGCACTTGGTATCCTGAAGACGTAAAAAAAATAACTTTAGAATTTATGGGGCCATTGCATGTCAACGTGACATTTCGGAAGCTTATGTCAATTGTTCCATAAGAATTTCCACCGGGTTAAAAAAGATTGTGATAGGGGAACCCACGCGGTTCATCCGGAGATGATAGTTACCAAACCAGTTGTAAACGGGTATAAAACGTGTATACTGCGTTCTAGTGGACAAGATAGACCGTAAAGTTTCGTATCGTGCCTTATACGTTCTTAGCATTATGACAACGTATGGTGTAGTGGGCATAGAGCTTTCAAGACCGCAAAGTTTGTCCGGACACAGCTAGAGAATACTAAAGTTAAACATACCTGAGCATATTGGCGAGCCAGAGGGCGTTGTACTCGATGCTGTCGGCGCGTTTCTTGAGGATCTTCTTGACGCCGATGCGGACCGCCTTCATGAGCCGGTGCATCTTGGGCTCGTCGTCCACGTGATCCATGTGCCGTAACATCATGAACAGGATGTACGCCGGCAGCCCTGGCAGTAGCACGACAGCCACTGCAGGCTTCAGATCTACGAGGAGAACAATACAAGATTATATCGTTGGAATTTCTCTCCCGTATAGGAAGATAGCGGCCGAGGTTTGCTGATCACCACTAGCTGTGATGATCCTTTTTTTGGTAACCCCTAACGTTCCTTCAGGAGGCAGTGGGGCCTCCCCCCGCTGTGTCAGACTTGCACCGACTAAAGCCCCCGGGGTGTTCCTTCTCCCGCCTGCCGAGTGCCAAGGGCAAGGCTGAGCCATCTTCCTCGGCACCCGGCAAGATGTGATGACCCGGCGATCCCCAGATAGAAATAAAGAATAGAAGAAACTCATATCGGAACTGGTTTTCCAAAAATGTCGTAACACGTATTTTTATTTATGACCTAAAAGCTAGGTATCGATTTTCATAGTATTTACTTCAAAATAGGGGTATTTTTAAACATTTTTTCAACCCCATTTCATCCCCTTATGGTTGCAATATCGAAAAACCCGCTCTTGGTGAATATATACGTCATACGAAGACCCCAATGTCTAAATTTCATGCTACTAACTATAGTAGTTTGGGCTTGACGATGATGTCAATCATAACAAGTGATTTACTGAGTTGAGGATGAGAGCCTTAAGCGAAGTGAAAATAAAATGAACGGTTTACGATATATTACGTTAAAAATTAATTAGCTTTATGCTATATGTATGTACCCATAAATATTAAATCACATTATTGTAGTATCCAGTATATCCAGGCGCCCTGAAACTTGTAAACTTAATAAAGTCGACAACCCTAGTTGATATTTACCTGTGATTAGCTTCTGGATGATAACTGGCTCGTCCTGCAACTTGTACTCGAACATACCGAGATACTCCCTCTCCTTCTTCCTCGTCACGGGCGTCATCTCCAGCGACATCGGCGCGTTGGACGTCGCCACCGAATCTGGACACAAACGTTATGTTTAGAAATACTCGTAATATTTAAGACGCAATCGGCCCATTGTTGTCTGCAATATTTACTAGAACACATTTGTTCTAGAGTTGCTCAGAAATGTTTTTGAGAATAAATTCATTTTATGGTAGCCCTAAACTATTATGGGGACATACTCATCCCAGAATTAACAGGAATAGTTGTAGGAATACATTCATCTCAGCGTTAATCGAAACACAACAAAGCATCTAATAGAAATGTCAGGTATAAATGTCCTGAGAACGGTAATCAGCTGCGCTACTGGTCGCGTTCGGCACGACATATGACGGCAAAGTGGATATAGCCAGTAATGTATCTCTGCCCACCCCGTAAGGGATATAGTGTGGCGATATATAATTATTATTAGCCCCTGTAGGGCACAATTCTTCATACCATTCTCAAGTATATCGTTGACATCTTCAATTCCGACTTCTTTAAGCTTGTTCACGAGGAGTCTTATCTGGTTTTTATACCGGCGACAACTCTCTGACAGCTTGTCAACCCGTTCCTGAAATGTCAACGGTATATTTAATATAGTAAGGAACCCTCAATGTATAAGCCCGACTCGCACTTTGCCGGTTCCTTTATTACCTCCTTTTATAACCTCCTTGTCACTTTCCATCAAGTGGAATTAATGACTAGCGTCAGCCAATTTAAAAGAAAAACTGATACGAAACCTGTAAATCCAGACACTCTGCTGATAGCTTGATGATTTCGTTCTGTGCAAACTCTTGGCCTTTGTTCTTCGGCTCTACGCTTAAATCTGTACTGAGTAACCTGGGGAAAGATAGGATGGTCTTAGAATGGAGAGTAATTTAAACTTTCGCCTAACAGACGTCTGCTACAATCAAGACAAGGGAAAAGAATATTGCACAGAAGAATAGAATAATCTAGATAGTTAACCGCTTAGCAAGTGAAAATATCCTGTGTTATAAAGATGCGCCCAAGGAAAGTTAGCTCAACTTTTAGTACTTGCATAGGCAAATCAAGCTGAAGCGGTGTTCTAGTCTGCGCCTGATATAGGTCTGGGGTTTGGCGCTTTATAACCACTTCTCACAGAGTTGGTGCCTGAAGAAGGCTTTTCACTCTCGGGTCGTAGCGGGAATATCAATCCCTAGATCTAGCTTGTAATGAGTGCAGGGATACCCCGGAGATTTTTAACCAGTAAGAGTCTGGACCACCAGAGCCCTCACTCACGTTCTGACGATACTGTGCATAATTTACTTTGGGTTTAAGAAAAAGTGCATAGGCAAAAACTGTGTCGTAGTACCGAAGGCCATAATACTTGTCCTAGTTTGGAGCGTCGATGTGGAATGGTCTACCTCTCTGTATTCTATAAACTACAGCATGGTTATTAAAAATGAGGGACCTAAGGACAGTTAACAAAGACTAGAGACCGTTCTAAAGAGACTATCTATATTTATAGACTTATTGAATTGTCACCCCTATTCATGAAATCAACGTTACAACGGTTTATAGAAAAGGAACAATTTTAAAGGATTACCTACCTATAGGCTGATTTAAAACGAAATTTAAAAAAATATTTATTCCTCTGTTTTTCTGGAAAGAGTAACAAAGCGAATGACAACCACCTTTAAGCTCTAAAAAGAAACTGTTCTTACAATGTAGCTCTGGAAAGTGTTTGTGGTTACAATAAGGCTCTAAAAGGAACCAGAGGTTACAATATGGCTCTGAAAAGAGCCTGTGGTTACAATATGGCTCAGAAAAGAGCCTGTGGTTATAATGTGGCTCTAAAAAGAGCCTGCGGTTACAATGTGGCTCTGAAAAGAGCCTGCGGTTACAATGTGGCTCTGAAAAGAGCCTGTCGTTACAAAGTGGCTCTGAAAAGAGCCTGTGGTTACAATGTGGCTCTGAAAAGAGCCTGTGGTTACAAAGTGGCTCTGAAAAGAGCCTGTGGTTACAAAATGGCTCTGAAAAGAGACTGTGGTTACAATATGGCTCAGAAAAGAGCCTGTGGTTATAATGTGGCTCTGAAAAGAGCCAGTGGTTACAATGTGGCTCTGAAAAGAGCCTGCGGTTACAATGTGGCTCTGAAAAGAGCCTGTGGTCATAACGTGGCTCTGAAAAGAGCCTGCGGTTACAATGTGGCTCAGAAAAGAGCCCGTGGTTATAATGTGGCTCTGAAAAGAGCCTGTGGTTATAATGTGGCTCTGAAAAGAGCCTGCGGTTACAATGTGGCTCTGAAAAGAGCCTGTAGTTACAAAGTGGCTCTGAAAAGAGCCTGTGGTTACAATGTGTCTCTGAAAAGAGCCTGTGGTTACAAAATGGCTCTGAAAAGAGCCTGTAGTTACAATATGGCTCTGAAAAGAGCCTGTGGTTACAAAGTGGCTCTGAAAAGAGCCTGTGGTTACAATGTGGCTCTGAAAAGAGCCTGTGGTTACAAAATGGCTCTGAAAAGAGACTGTGGTTACAATGTGGCTCTGAAAAGAGCCTGTGGTAACAATGTGGCTCTGTAAAAAACCTGTGTTTGCAATGAGGCTCTGTAAAAAACCCGTGGCAACTATGTGGCTCTGATATGAATTCGTGGTTATAATGTGGCTCTGAAAAGAGCTTGTGGTTATAATGTGGCTCTGAAAATAGCTTGTGGTTACAATGTGGCTCTGAAAAGAGCCTGTGGTTACAATATGGCTCTGAAAAGAGCCTGTGGTTACAATGTGGCTCTGTAAAGAACCTGTGTTTGCAATGAGGTCTGTAAAAAACCCGTGGCAACTATGTGGCTCTGATATGAATTCGTGGTTATAATGTGGCTCTGAAAAGAGCTTGTGGTTATAATGTGGCTCTGAAAATAGCTTGTGGTTACAATGTGGCTCTGAAAAGAGCCTGTGGTTACAATATGGCTCTGAAAAGAGCCTGTGGTTACAATATGGCTCTGAAAAGAGCCTGTGGTTACAATGTGTCTCTGAAAAGAGCCTGTGGTTACAAAATGGCTCTGAAAAGAGCCTGTGGTTACAATATGGCTCTGAATAGAGCCTGTGGTTACAAAGTGGCTCTGAAAAGAGCCTGTGGTTACAATGTGGCTCTGAAAAGAGCCTGTGGTTACAATGTGGCTCTGAAAAGAGCCTGTGGTTACAATGTGGCTCTGAAAAGAGCCTGTGGTAACAATGTGGCTCTGAAAAGAGACTGTGGTTACAATGTGGCTCTGAAAAGAGCCTGTGGTTACAATGTGGCTCTGAAAAGAGCCTGTGGTAACAATGTGGCTCTGAAAAGAGCTTGTGGTTACAATGTGGCTCTGAAAAGAGCCTGTGGTTACAATGAGGCTCTGAATAGAGCCAGCCCTTACAATGTGGCTCTGGAATGTGACTGTGGTTAAAACGAAGCTCTGAAAACAGCCCGTTACTACAATGTGATAAACAAAAATATCTTGTATTTCCAATTTCAGCTTAAACATAATTGTTATTAAGGTAATGCTTAAATGGAAATGGATTTTAGGAACTAATTCGCTAACAATAGTAAAAAGCTTCTAAAACTCATGTGACTGTATATCCTACAATTAAAATCGATAAAAAACATACGTCTATCACTAACAGTATCTTTAATATATAAAAAAAAATATCACAGAAAAGTTATACTTACAAATATAGTTGTGATTACTAGGGTATGTTAAAGAAAAAAAGTTTGTATATAGTTTAGCGAAATAGAATTCCTGATAAGGACAGCATTTTTTTGAATACATGTATAATTTCAAGTCAACCAAGGCAAGAGTAACAACTTCAAATAAATCACCTGATGCTCATTTTTTATTAAAAAGTTCTATGCCAGAAACGTAAGAACTTTTATATTATTGACTGTATGAACGAAACGCAATAAACTTTTAATATTTAATCACTAAACGACATTTTGCTAAACTAATCCACTGGCGAGTTGTTATTGCCATTTGTGGGAATTTCATGATAATGTAGACTTGTTTTTATTAGGATACAAGGTGAGTCTTACATCAAAATAATATTTTAAGCTTGATATGTCTTGACACTTAGGTAAAGCAAGCGTGAAAGTCTTCTACATGCCTGAGTTTTACTTAAATTATATTTTTTAATATCACTGATTTAGACTTGCGTATATGTTCAACGAAACAACTACAAATAAAGTTTTGTATAAAAATAATAATCATCATCACGCTATATGCATTAAGGAGTGAGAGAGTGTATTAGTGGCTTTAACCACTTTGCGCTTGTATGTCGTATCCAAAGTGACCTGTAGAGCAGCTGATCGCAATTCTCATTTCTATCTGATGCCATGCAGGTTTCTTCACGATGTTTTCCTAACGATATTTTTAAAATAAAAAAATAATGTATTTAAGCACTACAGAGCAGAAATTATAAAATAAAAAACAATCCTATCTATGAACTTATGTGTACATTTGCCTTGGTTGACCTGACGAAATTTTTATAGAGCGAATTTTTATTAACCCCTTGACATACGAAGACGTCTGTGAAACGTCATTCATTTCTTGTGTCTTAATAATTTGCATCTTTTATAATAGATACAAAATATATTTATTTTTTCTTGTAAGACTAAGTTTGAAGTTTTGTCATTTAAATAAAGTATTTTTAACAAGATACAAAGCTACATTTTAATGCCATGATAACTGATAAATAAATAAATAGTATTTATAGACACATCACTTTTGTGTTTAAAGATATGTCAAGGGGTTAAATAAGAATGTGACAGAATAGTATAGATAGCAATTACGTAAAGGGTGGTAAATACACTTAAAGCGAGAATTCTTTTATAGTATTTAATATCCCGAAATTTTGAATCGGTATGTTTGCAGATAAGGGATATCTGTAACGTCCCTAGTAATCACATGTCAACTACATTACCTACACATTACGTAGAACAGAAAATATAAGATGGACGAATATTTCTTTGGAAGTGGACACTAAATTAATAGGAAACGACCATATTCTTCTGTAAGCGACATCTTCACGGCTGAAATAGACGAAATATACGTGTTCCTAACTTAAAAATACCAAAAATAAAAAAAAAACAAAAATTTCCTTCGATTTTTTTTTTATGTGAAGTCCGATTCACAATTAATACCACGTATGTTTTATAATTAATATATGGCTACCCAGTCATCTAAAAAGTTTTTTACTATATCTGTCTACAAATAGCTAACAAATAAAGGGAAGAAACCTAACATTTCCTACACGGGTGTCCTCGTCGAGAAATGTTTGTACAATGAGTTTTTGAACTTTTGAATTGCTAGATGGCATTGGCATCTTCAACAATTTCTTTACAAAACACCAAACCCCATACAAGATGTTGTAAATATTTTAACAGGCCATATACGCGAATATACTTACTTTTAAATGCAGCTCGATGTTTCACAGTGGTTACAAACGCCATAATTATGAGGAAACTTAAGCACCGCCATGTCTTCGTCGTGTAATGTCATTTTTATACCAACAGGTGGCAAACAGGTCTCACAACAGAATTTTCTTCTGTATCGTGTATTGAAATCAATACACATGAAAACCAGTGTTAAATACTCACTTTTGGTATTTTTCATTCTCTTCTCTCAGCTTCTCAATCTCCGATTTAGTCTTTGATATGTGTTCCGAGTAGAATTTCTTCTCTGATGTCAATTCTTCTTGTAACTGTCTGAAATGTTTAATAATAATATTGATATATCGTCACGCAATATTGCTTTCGCGGTAAGCAGACCGTCCACTAATCCAAAAGTGATTATACGATCTCATAGTTATAAAGTGAATAAAAAATCTAAATTACTAATAAGGGCGCTAAGAATTTTTTTTTTTTTTGTTAACGTAGTGGTAATCTTTTCGGACCGCCAGGGGAGTAGTGAGGGCCACTCCCGACTTCAGACTTCGTGAAGTCTGCTGCCCGGCAGGGAAAAATTACCCAGTTTTAACAACTGTCAAATTCAAATCGCCATTGAGTTCGATTTAAACCACTTTGATTAACTAGCGTTTTATACAAGCTGAAACTAGATTGAATTTGTTGATGCAACTTGCCTTAAATAAATAAACTATTTTGTGTACTGTAATGATTGGATATAAGGAGTATTTTAAAAGTAGGTTACATGTACATGTATGCCAATGCATGGCAATAATATAATGTTAGCCGTTGAGTAAAAAATAAGTTTTTTGTAAGAAAGAATTGAAAAAAGGAGGATCGGTTTTTGAATTTGAAATTGAATGGTTTTTGATTTATTTGAGGGTTAGCGTCTTGAGCTTTTGGGAATGGATGTTATATAAAAGTTTGAATATAAAAACAATAATAAATAATATGTAAAGATATCAATAGTTTGATAAACATTCAAATATCATTTAGGAATGAAATAAGTATTTCAATCAAAGTGAGTAGGATCTCCACAATCTAAATCTACACATTCATCACACGAAGTGAAACGAAACCTCCTACAGTACTGTTCCACAATATTCCCCATATCGAAGAAATAATACTAAAAATGCTCAGTAATACAATTGTCACAATAGAAGCCATCGTTTTATTTAGTTGTTTTTAATGTAAAAGGAAGACAAAGAGACGAAAAGCCCATCTGATGATAAGAGGCTACTCCCGTCTATGGGAACTGTAACACATTCTGTCATCATATTGCTGTCGACCTAAAAGAGCGTTTTTCGCTCCTTTTTCTTTTTAATTATAGTAGCGGGAGTTGTTTTTGTAAGAGTAGTAGCGATAATAGTAGTGGGGTTAAGCCGTGGTGGTTGCCGGCAGAATAGAATAGCACCCCCCTCTTCTTACCGAGGTGTCGTAAAAGGCGACTAAGGTATCTCTTGAACACCGCAATTCAACCAGGATTTAGAGCAGAATTAGAGAAGGGAAAACTCGACCAAACCTGCATCCTGCTCCCTCCCGATCGTACTGGTTCTCCTTTCCATCGGGCCTGAGGGAGCTCGGACGAGAGAGTGCTTTTCTGGCAGCGCGTCCAGTTATGCACTTAAATATCTCCTGCGCAATTGACTGTTTCCGTAATCTGGACCTCGAATTTCTTAACCGGTGTTGAAACAGTCGCCGTGGCCGAAACCGGCTAGGACATCATCAGTAGCGGGGATGAGTGTTTGTAATACATAGTAGTAGTGAGAGTAGTAGTAACAGCAGTAGAGTAGTAGCATTAGTAGTAATGGAGAAGTGGAATTCATAGTAGTAGTGGTGAGAGCAGTAGCAATAGTAGTAATGGAGAAGGAGTGAATTAAAAGTAGTAGTGGTGACAGTAGTTGCAGTAGTAGTAATATGATAGAAGCAGTATTGGTATAAGGAGGAGTGGTAGTAATAGAAGTAGTGGGAGTAGTAGCAATAGTAACTGTTGTGTTTGTTTTGAGCTGCCTTATTACTTCACACACATCATTTCATTAAACATCAATACACTGGGTATTCACTTTACATTATCAGAATGGATAAAGGTAAATAATCAATGTACCTATTGACTTCCTTTTGAACCTCATAAGCGGTCGCCAGTTCGCCGTCTTCGTTGATTATATCCACGTCCGAGCCGTAGTTGGAGGAGGCCAGAGACTTCAAATTCACCGTCTGTGTTCAATCATCATTAAACATTAACAAACCTAAAATATAATTTAATCGAGCGTCTCACAAGGAGTTCGCAGCTGCAACATATATTTTTAAACTTAATACTATCAATATGTTGCGTAAAGATTTGGTGGAATCGTACATAGTTTGGCCCAGTTTGGTCTTTCTACTCAACTCAATGAAATTATGTCTAAATCAGCTCATTCGTTTACAAGGAACAAGGTCATAGAGAGATACATAGATCCATAAAGCCACCCCTTATTTGCGTCAGGTTTAAAAACATTCCCAATCAAACTGCCTTGTTTGATGAAATCTGAGGAAGGTATACGGAGAGATTCCTTTTTAAAATTGCCTGAAAAATGCAAAAATTAAAATAAATGTAATAAAAAAATCAATGAAATCAAAAATCTGCTTATTTATTGCTTCTTAGGCGGAACCAAGTTCGCCGGGTCAGCTGGTATACTAATAATAATAATATATCGTCGCGGTATAACTCTTTCGAAATGAGCAGAGATACATTAGTGGTTGTATCCGCTAACTACAATGAATTAATAAATTACTTGTTAAAATACAACAAAAGATTATCATTATGCTATTTTCAATATGGGATGATTAGAGGTAGTTATAATACGTATTAAAACATGCTTTAAAAATAAAAATGCACCATGCAATGACAGCAAAAGGAAAACGTGAATTGTTAAAATAAATATCACAGAATTAATTTACCCAAATTTTGGGCATGAACAAAAAAACGTGAACGCATTTATAGGAGAAACAAATTGTTAAACAGTCATGCAAAATAATCGAAAAATAATCTGTCAAATGTAAAGCTTTTATGATTTGATTCGATTATTTCTTAAATTACTCACAACATCTTTCAGAGCTTGGAACCATGGTTTCTGCGATATTAAAAAATATTATTTTGAGTACCTATATTATAATACAGAGTTATATCAAAATTATAATAATTAAGGACATGTTTTAGACGATTTCATTTAATTGTTAATTTGTTTTATTTTACTTATTTCACCGAATACTGTAAAATATAAAAAATATAGAATGAAACAATTTTTTTCTTTCCATATGCTACTCTTTTAGCGATAGTTTACAAAGCAAAAACTATGTTAAGGTAGTATCAAGACTTTATTCCGTTCAATATTCATCGGCAAATTTTGCGTATCTTACGAGGAAACAAAACTCGCCTAACTGCAGTACCAGTGAGAAACGGGAGGACTTGCATCATTTGCTGATGGGGAGTGACTGGAATAAGAGTCCGAGAGAGTCACTGATGATTCAACGTACGGTCAATTTATTTGATGTAGACGTCATTCTATGAGACCTGACAGAGAATGCCATGAAATTTTTGGTGAACATGGCAGAGCTGACTTCTCCCACTCCCCTTCTGCCACTCTCTCAGAACTGAGGCTTGTGTCGCGGTATGGGGCTAATATGCCAAAATGGCAAAAACTTTTTGGTTTTAAATATATACTTTTATATATACAAACTAAAAAAAAGATATATAAATGAGTATGCATAACAATCTCTCAGGCTTCTTTATTTTAGCTGGGCTGTAGTATTTGTAAGAATCCACTGCCTAAGCCATGGGGAAGGCTGAGAGTGTGTGTTTCCACATCCACACGCTGCCTATTACGACAGTTTTCTGGAGATGGTCAACTCCACCCACCCTTCCTAATATGAGGTAGGCTAAGAGGCCGTCCGCGCTCCGGTACGGTGGCAGACTGCGTAGTTCGCTCCCACGGTCGATTTTCCGCGACATGATATGAACAGCCAAGGGTTTTTAGTCAGTAGGAGACTAACACAGCCGTGATCGTCACTTTCATGGCGAACGGAAAGTCCAGTGATGGATTTTCCCGGGCAAATAAAAAGAGTAACAAAAGGTTTATCTTATAACACTCTTAGCCGCCATTCTAAGGTTGAGATTTATAGACGCTATTTCGACTTTGTTTAGCAAAGATCTTAAAAAATAAATTCGTATTGACAGAAAATTGAATATACAGAGTCAATATATAGACGAGGGAGATATTTCAGGACACAATAATACGTACCTTCTTGCAACTAATAAAAATGTAAATAAACTATATTCCCTAACCAACCATTAAGAAAAAAATATTAACAAATAAGAATTGATCCGTAAAAAATGTGGATACCGAAGCGCGTGTGGTGCACAATCCATTGATAAGTACCACAGATAAAGTTCCATTTGCGTAATTTTATTTAAATATGTATTGACTTGGTTTCCTTTCGCTTTGTATCTTAGCTTAGGACCTTAGATTATACTTAGGACATGTAAAATACCTACTTAATAATGAGTTGTTATTCGTTCAATCATAGGTGTAATATCTCTAAATATGTTGACTATAATTTGCTTTGTATTGTTAGAAATATTAAGATATCATGACTATTGTTACATATTTGGAATAAGAATCAAATCCTGAATCTCCTTCCTGAATATCTTCCACGTCTATAAAATCACCTGTATAATAAGACCTTGAGTAAAGGCATAGTATTCATAGAGCCAAGTCAATGTTTAAAAAATCGGTGACTTACCAAATCCTTTGACATTCATTGAGTAATATAAATTGTAATGTTTTAGTAAAACCTAAGCAAACTTAAAATTGTGTCTATAAATCTCTGCCTAACAGCGTTCCGTCCTGCCCACCTACCTTGTTTCTACAATGATGCAAGTTATTCCGAGGCCTTGATTTACTCATAAACAAGGTTTTCGCAATTTTTATCCCGGATAACGACATTTTATCACTACACCAGCACCACACAATGTAGGAAATGATATTGTTGTATTTTTAATTTGCTTTAAATGTGGAAGTAAATACAGTTCCATTATAAACACACTGAGTACACACAGTTTTGAATCAATGTTTGTTATTAAACTTGTACTCTCATTCAGATTTGCTTACATTTTTTATCTAGACTTATCTTGAATTTGATATAGATATGAAATTAAAATGTCTAACTTCAATAATATAGTTTTTGAAATATTTATGCTGACATCCAAGTATCGATGGGCAAAAAGTAATCAGATTAATGAAAATGATTGACGATTACATTTTACGTTTTTTTACCATTAATATCACTGTATTTTGCTCATTTATGTTTTAAACACTACAAAATCACAGATCGTATACACATTTATGATTTCTTAATGTTTTAAATGGATTTAATCATGATTACAGAGCAAGAAAACTAAAATTACGACTAAATTTTGTAATCGTTAATCATTAATCAGATTACATTTTGCCCATCTCTGCATCCAAGATACAGGTTGTCCTAGTTTGGGTGTCAGCTGATTTTAATGTGCTGCTTGTAATTGTTTGTCTAATAAATAACTTTATTATTATTATTTTTTTATTTATTTGCAACTATAAAATATTCACAATGCTTCGATTATACACGATTGACTAAATCGGTTATTGCACACCACGCGTTCTGAAAAATGTATATTGGTCAAAAACCCATTTGAAGATACAATCTTAAAATTTTAAATAGACATTTAAATTGTTTTTTTTTTAATCTAATTCGGCGCAGTGTCCACACCACACCTGATGGTAAGCATGGGGCAGAACAAAAACGAGTATGAACAGTAAAATTAGCGATAGTTGCAGCGATGATACCGGCCTTTTTTTTTTTTTTAACCCGGTGGAAATCCCTTCAGACCGTCAGGGAAGTAGTAAGGGTCACTCCCCCGGTGTCTCGGACTTGCACCGAATAAAACCACCGGGGTGCCAACACTGCCTACTCTTCGCCTGCACAAATATCTCTTCACGCTTCGTTTAATTCTTTTTCTATGTACAGGCTGATTTTATAGACGAGAGAGATATTCAGGGAGAACATTCAACATTCGATTCTAATTCCAAATATGTAAAAATAGTGATATCTTAATATTTCCATTAAAATTAAGTAAATTATAGCCAACATGATTAGAGATAATTACACACATGAATGAAGGAATAAAAAATACATATTAAGTAGGTATTTTGGCTAAGCCAGGATAAAGTACAAAGAAAATCCGAGTCAATACCAGTTTACATAAAATTACGTAAAAGTGACTATCTACTTACCAAACAATTACCAAACAAAATACTTACAAAACGGATCAATTCTCATTTGTTCATCAATGTTTCTTTATGATTTGTTAGGGAATACCATATAGTTATTTACATTTTTATTAGTTATAAGAAGGTACGTATTAATGTTTTCTGAAATATATCATTCGTCTATAAAATCACCTCGTATATTAATGTAGACATATGTGCATACAGACAAGTCACTTTTATTTTATATTTTATACAAATATTAGTATCTTTTTATCAAAACTTATCACAAAACAACTTGGTTACGTATTGCGACATAACAAATTTTCAAGATAACTCCTGTCCGATAGCAAACGTCTACTTTTATAACATTTCTCTAATTTATCTTCTTTATATCGTCACGCTATATCCCATTCGGGGTAAGCAGAGATGTTTTAGTATCTGCAAACATTGTTGTTTATACAGTATGTTTTGAAAACTCAGTCCGTCCTGAAAAGGACATATTGGGGACACGATAAAATATATTATTCGTAGACATTAAAAAATACACACACACACACACGTCATACACAATTGAATTATTTACTATACTCTATTGATCTCATTCTTGCTGCTTTCTGCACGTTGACGCAATAAATAGCTGACAATCAGCGCTGGGTGTCTCGACTCAGCTGGTCACATAACATTTGCTGAGCTGACTTCTCTTGAGCTGAGTTGAGTGAGAAGATGGTGATGGTGGAAGGGAACTCCCCTTTGCCGCATCAGAGCACAGGTGACCTGCTTTTGTTGTTTTCCATCTTCATTAACCTATCTTTCTGTGTAGTGTGTTATGTTATGTATCAAATAAATACTTTTGTAGCGTGCACTCTGCCGGCCCACTCTCGCGGCCGCCGTAATGATTGGACGGACCGCTAGAGCGCCGGCCGCGGTGGACGGTGGAAGGGTAATCGTGTGACGTCTAAGTGATCGACCGCTCGTCGTAATACGTAGCTCGCTAGTTTATACATATTTTTTACAGTTTTGTTTTGTTTACTTTTAAGTTTTGGACAATAAACGTTTCGTGTTGGGTTATTCGTGTTTTTTTACTGCCTTTTTATCTCGCATGTGATCTGTGCTTAGATTACTTACAAAAGTCCGAGTTCATATAATAGACAAACTAAACATACCTGCTTGGTGAGGACGCTCTTCAGTTGAATACATTCGTCTCTCCTCCTGTCCAATTCTTTCTGCATCACGGCTAACTGTTCTGTAACCACATTAATATATCGTCACGCTATATCCCTTTCGGGGTGATTAGAGATTCATTAGTGGTTATATCCACTTTGCGCTGATATGCCGTGTCCAACGTGACCAGTAGCGAAACTGATCGCCGTTCTCAACCCATCTCCGTTGTGGTGTAAACATTTTTTAAAGGATTAATTATATATTAAAAAAGTAAAGGTGATTTAAAGAACTTTGGTCAGTACTTTTTGCTCCGTCTTGAAACATCTCAATATCCGGGGCTGCTATTTCTTATATTTTTATATTAAAAGTTTTGAATCTTGCTAATAGGCGTCCACACAACAAGTGACTACTGGCTAGTAGGGATGTAACGGAGGCAGTTTATCGGAACCGAAGTCGGAGTCGGAGTTTTTAAATTTGATTTATCGGAGTCGGAACCGAAGTCGGAATCGGAGTCGGAGGCAAAGTCAGTAATCACAAATGATGGCAGAAGAAAATAGTTTTATTTAAGTACAAATAAAAACAT
The DNA here is from genome assembly GCA_036320925.1 of Automeris io. Lineage (NCBI taxonomy): Eukaryota > Metazoa > Arthropoda > Insecta > Lepidoptera > Saturniidae > Automeris > Automeris io. Next base: position 8,349,315 of record JAUDJH010000017.1, read on the forward strand.
TATTCAGTGAACCTTCTTAATTAGAAAGTAATAAATTTACACATGCAAAGGCAATGAAAAGAAAAATTGCTCTTTCTTATTAATATTTTCCCATTAGCAGTGAACAAATTAAATCAAATATGCTCCAGGGTTGTTTAATTTATATAGTATTTAATTTAATGTAAATGTTAAAAAAAATCTTTTAGTAATAAATTTTAAGGTACATTTAGTTTTAAATTTATTAATTATGATCATATTTTAGTCTATATTTTTTTAAAATTTCTTCTTCAAATTAAGTAGCATTGATTTTTTGATTAATTGATATAATGATTCAACAACATACAAAATGAAATCAAATGAAATAGACTACAACAGTGGTGGTGACCTCCAATTACAAAGTTTCGGAACCGAAGGTGTAATAACAATCGGAAGTTCCGACTTATCGGAGTCGGAGTCGAAGCTCCGTAACATCCCTGCTGGCTAGAGTTATTGTATTTTCGGTTCCGTATTTTAAAACGAAATTAGGAATCCTTACAGGATCGTATTGTTTATTTATTCATTCATCCTAGAATTTGGCGCCCAGGGCAGGACCAAGATCCAGCCCCGACAATACGGTACACTCACCATTAATTTCCTTGGACATTTGGCCGCCGTCGCCCGCAGCGCGCAGCCTGTCCAAGTTCTCCCTCAACTTCTTATTCTCGATCTCGTACTCCTCCAGCTTGAACCTTTCCACGTTCGGATTGGCCGGCGAAGATGACATTCGACCTACAACGATACACGATTGTCGATCAAACAACTATACGATAATCTATCTGAAGTAAATTTCCAGAAACCACGGAATTACGGGAGCACAATAAAAGTCGAGCGTACTTAATAGCATGTATTAACAGAGGGAGGTTATTCATAAAATTACGTCTATACAAAAGCTTAAATCTACCCTACACATATATTACAGTATCCACGTTTTGTGTATGCGAAACAATGCGCTGGGTGGCTCGGCTTAGCTGATCATTTAGCATTTGCTGAGCTAACTTCTCTTTGGCGCAACATCACAGCAGAGGGTATTTGCTTCTGTCAATTTCTATAACCATTAACCGCCACTTACAAACACGTGAGTCACCTGTTTGTCGATGAAAGTTGAAAAAAAATTGATCGCGGTCAGCTTGTGTATATCCAGTTACTCATATACTTAGAGACCTTTAGTCGTTGTGTATATGGGCCGAAATGACGACGGAGACTATCAATGAATTTTCATCTTTTGATGGTCACTCTCGTTGTTGGACTACACTGTACTTACCACCAGGTGCACTGTACTCACTATATCGAGCCAGTGTAAAAAAAACTTTACTAACCACAAACATGCTTAAATCGATTATTTTATTTTTGCCAAATCTCATGGTTCTTGGACAATAGGAAGTCATCTCTTCCTCGCATCCCCTGATAATAAATTTCTTCCCGTTAAGCTTTCATAATAATAAAAAATAAATATCACTAACTCATGAGCCGTTCTTCTAAATCGGCTGCTCGTTTCGTCGTCCTGGACAGCTCGCCCTGAAGCGCAGATATCCTGTTCTGCATGCGGAGTACCAGCCCAGCGTCTGCTATCTGCGTGAGATAATACCCTCAATACATACAAAATCAAAATACAAAAATAAAATCTAATATTTATACTGAGTATCACTTCCACGAGTCGGAGAGAGTTTTTAATACATACTGTGGGTCTCGTATATCTCCTGGATTATAAAATGGGGTCACTAGTAAAAATACATATATTACCGGCGCAGTGCCATTATGCGAGCCTGCAGACCAGTTGACGGCTTCCAATGCAGGACGGGACGTCTCCACTGAGCGTACTGATCCATACCCGTAGTCCTGAAAGAGATAGACTTGAAATTAGAGATCCTAGGGAGATCTTATGACTAAACCAACCACAGAACACAAATGCAAAGACCATCATACTGAAGAGTGTTCCGCAGAGTTATATAAGCTTGTTCCACACTCTCCTTTCCATAGTAGAACCACGTGCACGGTGTCCGGGCGTTTTCATATTTTCATATGTAGGTAGATCGCGATACCGGGTTCATGACGGATACCTACCCCTGTTTTACTCACTTACTTTTCGATATTACGTACAACGGGCGGACGCTAACATATTATTCCTTGTTTATGTGATTTCTGGCTTTTAAAAGGAACAATAACACTGTGCGTGACTATTGTGAATACGTGTGTGTGTCGGTGCACAGCAAGGACATCCACAACAACCCAGGTTAGTGCTTTGCTTCATATGGTTATATGAGAACACCTGGATTGAGGGTTGAACCAGGCCATCTTAGGTCGTTATTTGATATTAGCGACAACACACGGTTTTACGGAGTTACAGTTATATGGTAAGTCACATCCCGGCTAGGACTAAGAAGTTCTCTAACTCTTATTGCAGCCGAGACGTTGGGCTATGGAATGGTTTTCCGGCGAGCGCATTCCCGCCGTCCTATGATACAGAGTCCTTTAAGCATAGCGTGAAGAGATATTTGTGCAGGTCGGCATTATTGCTGCGATTACCGATGACATACAGTTATCGATAATTAAGAAAAACCCATCGGTAGTTGCAAAGATCATGCTGGCCTGGATAAATATCTCTTCATGCTACGCTTAAAGGATCCCATCATAGGACGGTGGGAACACGCTCGCTGGAAGACCATTCCACATCCTAACGACTCGGCTGCAGTAAGAGTGTTTTTGGGAGTCGAAGCTGCTCGCGTCCGTAGGCTTTACCCTAGCTTCCCTACACGTGACTCCTGGGTGGTGCTAAACGAGCAGCAGCGAGGTGGTAGGGCGTCGGTGCCCGTCTGGATCGCGACCACAGTACATGGGTGTAAAGCCCGTCATAGTGACCAATTTCTGCTTGTCGCGTTTCGGGATCAGCTTGTGTATATCCAGTAGCTCATATACCTAGAGACCTTCAGTCGTGGTATATGTGGGCCGACATGACGATGGAGACTATTAATGGATTTTCATCCTTTGGTAGTCGCTTTCGTTTTTGGACTACACTGTACTTACCATCAGGTACTCTGTAGTCACTATGTCGAGCCAGTGTAAAAAAAGAAAAAAAAAGAATTAGTTAAAAAACTCTTTAGTGCTAGCCGGTATGTGAGCTACCTTATAGCTGTGACTCCGTTAGCCCGCACGCGAGGTTCTATTCAGGAAAGGAGAGGGTGGAAAAAAGTTAAATAACTCTTCAGAATACTCGCCACGATACAAATGGTGGAAAACGTTCCTGAGAACAAGGGCCTTTACAGAGAGACTGACTCACAACACCATCAACACAACATCATATATTTTTTCCCTTTCAGGTAAAAACTCCTTAGAATATAATACTCACATCTTCAACATTGGCTTCCGGTTGAGAATTATGACTAGCGTCGGATAGCGACCTTCTGTGTTCCTTTGTCGGTGGGGCTCTGAAACAGATACCATCGTTTACTAAAGACGTATCCAAAGAGTCTAGACAAATTAATATTCCATAATCGATGACGCTAGTTGAAAAATTTTATTCATACTGACTTGACAAAGTGACTATATTGCAGCTGATGGAAAGTACCACCGGTGGCACGCATCTGATTGTGATACTAGACAGTGAGTACCACCAAAAATTTATATCGTATATTTGGTATACTCGTATTAATTCAAAAGATTTATTTTTAATATCGATAGAGCGAAAAGATTAGAGCTTTTCTATGGACTTTTTTCGAATAGGACGACATGTTGATGGCCGGGATAGACCTTCACAGCTACACCGGGCGAGAGGCCGAACTCTGAGGTGATCAGCCGGCAAATTTATGGGGTGTTTAACAAGGCAAGGGCACTCCTGTGGATACGATCCACGACTAGAGCCGCCAACCAAAATACGAAACTTAACTGTTATCTAATACCGTTTCGGAAGCAACTACCTTAAGAATCGCCAAAAGAAACTCAAAACTGCGTCAGGGTGGAGCCCTCTATGGACGAGAAACATAAACTAAAGCAGCAGTGAGAACGTGTTAAGCTCTAGGAAGTTCCAAGAGTTTGTCCGGCAGTGTAACCTTTGCCGAATCGTTGGGCTATGAAATGGTCTCTCGGTGAACGTTTTCCCACCGTCCTATAATATTGGATCTTTTAAATGAAGAGATATTTTTGTAGGCCGGCATGATCGCTGCGACCATCGCTAGCTTTTTCTTTGCTCTCAACATTCATAGCCGACTTTTTAGATTGCGCCATACTTATCATCGCGTTTAGTGTGGACACTATATCGAATCTTAATTTTAAAAAATCTTAACTGTGTCTTACCTCTGCAAGAGATCAATTCGTTCTTGCAATTCATACTGAGATGAGAGTAGTTTCTGTCTGCTCTGTCTTTCCGCTTCCAACTCTGCGCTCAGACACTTCTTCTCTATCTCGTGCTGTTTGTCTCTTTCTGTAAAAAAAAAACTGTCTGTTGAGCACGTCATATAAACGAAGTGGATACAGACGCTAATGTATCACTGCTCACGCCGAAGGGGTATAACATGACGATATATTTCTTTTTTAAAACATTGCCTACATGGGTTCAATACAAACTATGTTTTTTTTTATACTAGCTAAACAAAGTGACTCTACACTCCACTAAGTGGAAAATACAGAGTAATTCAGGAACGGTAGGAAATTGTAAGGAACGAGAGTCCATTGACAACCGCCGTAGTCATGCCAGCCCACATAGGTAGACCACGACAATAGACCTCTAAGTATATTAACAACTGGACATTCACAAGTCGATCGTGAAACGCAACTGGCCGAACCTTATAGTAATAAGTTTGTAATTGTTTTTTTTTTTTTGCGAAATGTGTTTGTTTTTATTATTAACACACGCTTGACCTCAATCACACATGGTTGAAAGAGAAGATGAGTCCGACGTTGGACTGTTAGACCCACTAAAACCACTAGACCTTATGTCGGATACCCTCCGTATGTGGTAGACGTTCCTTACATCTCCACAAAGATTCGCTTCTACATGCATCATGCGAACAGCTAAGCAGTGGTTCTTATAACTTTGGAGTCTTTATATGTAACATCTCTTTATTACTTTTTAACACGTTCACGCCGGCGTGTACCAACAGTGGCTCGCGCTTGATTGTGCCATCGGGCGGCGTGTACCACCGGTGGCCCGCGCTTGATTGTGCCATCGGGCGTCGTGTACTACCGGTGTTTCGCATTCGATTGTGCTATTAGACACTGATAATTTAACGTACGTATATAAAAACTTTCATTTTGAATAAAAGTTATATTTAATAACGTATTATAAATATAACTTTTGCTCAATAACTTATAATATTATAAATGTAACATAAAATCCATAAAATTAACAAAATAATTCAATATTATTTTATTTGTAACTTATTGATTTATTATTTTTTGTGTAATTTGTTGAACACCTTTTGTTATTTTTACCGGCATAGATCTCTGATCAGGATATAAAAACAACACGAGTTACACAATTTGCAAAGTAAGCACTCAATGTACTACTGAAGAAACAAGAAGCGCGTGCAAGCCTGAACACGCGAAATTAGCGCGCCGCCAGATGAAGCGCGACATAGATTTACGCGCCGCCGGGTGGTGCATCAAATGAAAAAATGCGACGGCAGGAACGTGTTAAACGATATAATATAAATTGTTTACGACACCTTTCCAAAACTGCGCTCTCGATTCAAACTCCTTCGACCAAATCGCCGGCGTCGGTACAATCTCAGAAACCACCAACATTTTTATGCCAAACAATATTTGAAACTACCACTTAATTTACACGTTTTCACAAATCACGTATTTATAACAGTGTCCGGTGTACCCCGGACACTTAACTACATCTCTGACCAACCAAACCTGGCTAACCACAGTCACCGTATAGAAAATTTTTGTCAATATATTCGTACCATATCAAAAAGGAGACTGTGCGTTATTTTGCAATATTGGTGAGGACGTGATGAAAAACTATGGAAATCCTTATTCTGCAATCGTAGAATTATCGCAACACGTTCTTTTTTTAATCAATTCAAAACTAATGAAGATTCGGTTTTTTTGTGTGTGTGTTCACGAGTAACTCCGCCATTTATTGACTGTTTTGCATTTTCTTTAAAGAGTGCTTCATTAAAATATATGTCGAGGGGTGAAAGGGGTAAAAAATCAGCGTTTTTTAACGATTCCTAGATTCCCCTCGATACATATATATATATTGGCTTAAAGTAAAGATACCGCAAAGGGTGGAAAGTAAAGTGAAGCAACTAGAACGGCAGCGACAGCTAAAGGGCGGGCATCTATCGAAAGTCTCCGTTATGATGTTGGCTGACATATAAACCTCGGCGGAAGGCCTCAATGTGCACCACACAGACTGAAACGATTTCAATCGCACCATAAATAAAATAGATATCTTAGTTCAAAGAACCATTTTGAATATTTATTGCAAACAAAAATGCTATAAAACATTCTGTCTTGTACATTTGGCTCCTTCAAAAGATTGTTGTTTTTTTTTGGATTTGTTTTTCTTTAAATAATTCGTTCGTTTTCTCTTATTGCTTGTTTTTTTTTTTGTGGAAGCCTATGTGGCTTGTGTACATTTTGTGTATTTTATATTGTTAATAAATTACTGTATGTTTCCATTAAACACTATTCAGCTGATTTAGTTGCCTAATATGTATTAAAGCAGTTTGTTATGCTACCATACACAACACATTTGGCATCACATGTACACCGCTGAAAGAAAACATCGTAAGGACGCCCACATGGCTTCTAATCGAAATGTCATGTGTAAGTGTCCTGCGAACGGCGATCGGCTGCGCTACTGGTCACGCTACGCTCGATGTATCTCTGGTCACCCCGAAAAGTAAATCGTGCCTGGGCGAAGGCAGGCCGGGTCCGCTAGTCCAGAATAAGGATGAACATGTACTCATCGATCGCTGGTATCAGATAAATAATTAATTTTTTTAGTACCTTTATCGTAAATGGCGATATGATATCACAGCACGATTTTAATACCAACAGATAATATGACGGATACAATATGAGAGTCCTTTAATACGTATATTAATATCAATAGACTGGGATTGGAACAGCCCACATACCCTGGTCAAACTTCGATCTGTACACCAGTGTTTCCCAACTTGTGGTCCGCAGACCTCCCAAGGGACCACTGGTCGTTAACGCTCCATGCACCAGATATACGCACGCGACAATATAATGCGAATATTATACGTCCGTTTCAAACTGAGTCATTAGACCACTAATATTTTTTGTTTGTTTCACTCGCACCCCATGAAGCTTACGAAGCATGCTAGTGATGTACGTAATAATAGCGAGGGTATGTCAAATTGTGACATTGTCATTTGTAACACCTGGATACATGTATCTGACGGGCTATGGTCAATTATTGTGAACAACACCAGCTATTCGGGCTCTATTATTAAAAGGTCGCGGGCACTGCTCTAGGACATTATTTGGTCGACAGCGGTTGCCCGGTACACGTGTTGCTTAGTTGTCGTTTGCAGTGTTCATTCTGTGTGACCCTTTTGTAAAATTACATACAATAGATAATAGGCTAGCAAAGGAATTCCATAGTTAATCAAATTGTTAAACAAAAGTAGAAGTTGTGAAGACTTTGTTATTTTAATTAATATTCTCGGCCCTCCTGCGCCTACATATCTATGTAATAATAATAAACAATATTTTATCACGCTATATCCCTTTCAAGGCGAGCAGAGATACTTTAGCGGCTACATCCACTTTGCGTTTATATGTGACGGCCCGATAGCGCAACGGTAGTGACCCTGCCTGCAAAGCTGGAGGTCTTGGGTTCGGGTCCCGAAAACATCAAACTTTTCTACGATGACTCACGATAAACTAACCTATAGTTTACCGCAAGTTATGGTTGCGTTTATGTATTTAAGTATGTATAACACTGCCTAGTACCGATAATACCAACGCAAGTTTACTTTGGGACTAGCTCAATATATGTCTTGAAATATTATTATATTTCGTGCCTAAAGTGACCAGAAGCACAGCTAATCGCCGTTCTCACAGCGCTAGTACACATGACAATTCTACATATTAGATTCCATGCGGGATTCCTTAAGATATTTGCTTTCACCGGTGAGCCTGTGGTGCCTAAATCCGGAAATAATGAGCTATGAGCTATGTGTAACTATGTAAGAATCGTAAAATTATGATTCATTTTAGAATGATTTTACAGAATATCATATGATAGTATCTAACATAAATAAACTTAATCGATTAAACAGTATCTTTCGATAACTTATCGATAACAAAAATATGAACTAAACTGTAATTAAAATTACATACTTTGGCCTGTTTCAAAAGTTGTACCTTGACATGATTACATACATACTTTTAGTATCTTTTACTTATTTCTATACGTGTGATATAAAACCTTGTTTTTAGCCAAATTTCATGGTTCTTTTTTAAATCCAGGATTAAAATCCTACATAGAACCTTCAGGGCCACAGTGTATCAGACTCCTACCGACTAAAAAGCTCCTGAGTACTGGTACATCCACGTGGGCGCGAGTGTCCCTTAGTGGACCTCCTCAGATACAGGAGACGGGAAGATTACTAATATCCCTCCCTTTCCCAAAAGTAGACGATGTGCAGGAATACGCACACAACGCCGACCTCGCGTACAGTCAGTAGATTCCCTCAAGTGTCACTGCCCGCGTTAATTTCACGGCGGGATGTTGCGGAGGTCATCAAACCCACGCTGGCGCCGAATGGCCAGGGTGGTGGTAGCCTCCCTGGACCGTTCGGCCGACTCCCTCTGCAGTATGACCTGCTCCGCGAAGTCGAGCACGGCTTTCCAATTGGTCTCGCTGCTGACCATAGCTTTGATAACGTACTTTCATGATTCTAGATCAACGGGAAGTGCCGATTAACAACGCTCCTTAACCCTTTGAGGCCGCGCCACAAAATAACCACTTATAGTTGACACTCGAAAACCACACAACGCCGGTCGCGATCGCGCCATAGGAAGTGTCAAAAATATTTTTTTATCTACTAAGCCGAGTAAAGTGAAATTCCATAGAGCCACTTGGTTCTATAAAGTATACGTTGGTAAAGTTATCAATGCCAAAAATAATTCATAATGGTATAAAAATAACTAAATTATGAATAACGTGTATTCACGCCCACGGGCCGCAACGGTACAATTGTTGGGCGTGAATTCACGCCCGATGGCGTCAAAGGGTTCAGCTGTAGTTATGCAGAGGTGACAGTAATCAGTTACAATCAACTGAGCCCTCTGCCTGTTAGCCGACAAAAATTAAAAAAATGTAGCACTTACCTTCGATTTCTAACTCGTAATGTTCTTTATTACTTCTCAACTCTTTCGCAAGCTTCTCGCTCTCCTCCTCCCACATCGCCCTGTCTTTGTTGTAAAGGTTCTCGATCTCCTTCTTCTCTTCAAGCAGCCGCTTGTTGCTGTCTCGCTCGCTCGCCAGCTGCGCTTGCAAGGCGCTTATGAGACTATCTTTGTCTGCTATATCGACTTTTAAAGTCTTAGCTTCTGTGTCGACCAATTTTAATATTTCTAGTTTTGCTCTGAAAAGTAAATTTTTCGTTTCCTTTACTAGTAATACAACACTACGATATAAAACATCACTAGTTATGTAAATGTAAGATGGCCGCCACTCGTCATCGACCTACGTGATTTAACTGTCTTACAATAGTACGTAATATTACAAGTGTTCTAAGTTGATCATTACAGACAAGGCAAATGTAAGCGCGAGCTTTAAGCAAGAGCCATAATACAGCCGAGTTTGTAATTATGTAAATGTACACGCGTGTTATACTACGTTTTAATGTTACTTATGTTGATTTACACTGCCTCGAATGAATGACTACAGAGTGCAATTCAAGAAAAGCAACGATTACTAAAGGAGTATAATCCATCGAGTCACCAGCGCCATGTCAAACTACATATACCACGACTGAAGGTCACTGGGTATATAATCAAATGGAAATACACAACCAGATCTCTATCCACGACAGGCCAAAGTGAGTCATTATGACGTTCTTTGCCCTTTTAACTATTGAAACAATTAGTAAAAGAATAATTCCCAGTTTGGGGGTAACAGACAATCATTCGCATTACGTGCTTTACTATTTTCAACGGGGTCAAACCTACGACTTGCTCTTTTTCATTACTTGAAGTCAACGTTTTTGATAATAATCACATGAAAATAGGAGAAAAACTCACTTTAGCTCGACGATCTGCGCATTGAGAGGCTCGATGCATTTAGCCCGTTCGAGAGCATCGCCTAGCCTTTGCTGGAGGCTGATGATCTTGTTCTCCAGACCCTTGTTCAGGGTCTTCACGTGGTCCAGACTCCTGGCTTCAATGCGCAGGCGCTTGTAGAGGCGACGCGCGAGGAAGCGACGGATCTGTGTGGTTAAATATTAAAGATAGTGACTGACCGAAGTTTCGGTTTCTGGCAAGAAAAGAAGGAGAGGAAATCCGCATGGCATCTTATAAAAATAAGTAACTGTGATCAGCTGCGCTAACTGGTCACGTAGGACAAGACATAAGCGCAAAGTGAATACAGCAACTAATGTATCTCTGCTTACCCTGAAAGGTGTAGCGTGGATATGTCGTTATTAATTTCAGATGCAATAAGAAACAAAACCGAATATTCGACTTCAGTTTCGACCAAAAATCTAGCTTAAATTATTCATGTGTAAATACAAGATTGTCTGTATGTTGAATTGCATTATACTCATTGTTTTAACAAGGTTCCCTAGCTAGAGTTAAAAACAGAGATATATACTTACGGCTGACTGGGCGATGATAATTTGTCGTCGCATTCTCTTGGCTTTCTGTCGAGCGAGGTAGCCGCGCGCGAACCGTTGCACGGTGATGATCTAAAAAACATTTCAGAATTATTTTTAATGAGAATTGAACCTAAGCATCAGGAAAAAAGACTAGTCACCGCGGCGATGAGAAGTTTTCTGAAGACATCTCCACCGCGGGCGGTCTCACACATGATTTGGAGCGCCCTGGGGCGAGCTCACCCCAGTGCCCGGCCACTTCCCCTGGCGTACTTTCCCAACAATCAGCATTAATTCATGTGACATCTCCCTATTTTTTTACACTGACCGCAAAATAGTGTGTTATAAGTACAGTGTAGTCCAAAAAATGTCTACTTCGAGTAAACAGGTTAAGTAACCTTGCAGAGCAGGTTTTGGGAGTCGAAGCTGCTCGCGTCCGTAGGCTTTACCCTAGTTTCCCTACACGTGACTCCTGGGTGGTGCTAAACGAGCAGCAGCGAGGCGGTAGGGCGTCGGTGCCCGTCTGGATCGCGACCACAATACATGGGTGTAAAGCCCATCATAGTGACCAGTTTCGACTTGTCGCGTTTCGGGATCAGCTTGTGTATATCCAGTAGCTCATATACCTAGAGACCTTCAGTCGTGGTATATGTGGGCCGACATGACGATGGAGACTATCAATGGATTTTCATCCTTTGATGGTCGCTTTCGTTTTTGGCCTACACTGTACTTACCATCAGGAACTCTGTAGTCACTATGTCGAGCCAGTATAAAAAAAGGGCATGTACTAACCGCAAGCACTTTCCTCCTGTCGCGGTACAGCCGCCGGGCGAGCAGACCCCTGGCGCGGGCCTGCAGACCCACGGCGAGGGCTCTCAGCCGCTGGTACTTGCGCCGCGCGAGCCAACCGCGCACGTGCTTTTGTATCTTGACCGCCGCTCGCTGCCGGCGAACCTCTTGCGCTTTCCTGGGAACAAATAACAACTACTATTATAAATATCGTAACGGGTTACATTCCATTACATTTCATCATCTTGTGGAGTCATTAATGTGGAATCACGCCGGGGTAATCTACCAATGTGGAGAGTGAGACTCCAGCTGTATTATTATAAATGTGGACCGCTCCGAGGAGACTATCACCTCACATCACGTCGGGTCATCAATGTGGAATCACGTCACGCTTACCAATTGCGGAGGCTAGTCTTCCGCAAGCGGTAGAGATCAGTCTACCATAATTGGTAGAAAGTAAATAGCCTCCACAATCTAAAATAACTGGCCAAGCGCGAGTTATTATTGTAAGTTTATAGGCTATCGTTACATTGGGATTTAACTTGCAGCATAATGATATTGCTATTTTTCGGCAAAACAAAATGCTGTTGACCGAAAAAGACGGTTACAACTGCATCGGAAGAAGAGCGAGAATTTAAGATGCTCAGTCAACAAGACATAGGTTGAGTGGCAACGCAAGGATACCCGTTTAGGTAAAAGCCTCGACTTGGGTGGCCAGCCAGGAAAAGAGCCTAATGGTGTATGAAGTCCTTTCCTTATAAACGAAGTGTGAATATATTTGCAGGCCGGCATGATCACTGCGACTATAGATAGGCTGTTCTTTACTGTTGACAGTGGTAGTCTCTTGGACTGCAGCATGGTTACCGTCAATCGCGGTGTGGTTACTATGCCTTGTCATAATTTAAAGAAAATTCGTTGATTTGGAAGTATGATTTGTTTCAGACATCAAAGAACTGCAAAGTGAGTGTTTGGTATTAATTTCAGAGGGACAACGAAGTGATCATACAACCCTTATAGTATGAGGGTTTTTTCTTCTACCCTACCCTACGGAATCCTAAAAATGATATTAGAAACAATGCTGTTAATCAGTTTTTTTTTATACTTCCCCGACAAAGTGACTACAATGAATCTGATGGAAAGCCAGTGCAGTCCAAAAACGGTAATGACAGCCAAGGGACGGCAATCCGTTAACAGTATATGAACAACTGTATATACACAAACTGATACCGCAACGCAGCAAGCCGAAGCGACTCACTATCTTACACATACTTGTGTACTTTGGCACCTAAAGATTGATTAAAGATTGATTGAAAGATTACCCTTATAATTTTTTTTTAAATACATTCGATATTTTACCTCCTTGCAAGATATCCTCTAGCGTGGGCCTGTATCCCTCTAATGGCCGCCGTCAGCCGTAGGTACCGCTTTCGGCAAACGAATCGCCGCACACAGCTTTGCACTCGAACACAGTATTCCCTCTGGAGGTCAGCACGGATCTTCTCCAAGTATGCCACCTATCGGAGAACAATAAACAATCTTAAACTTGTTTATCTCTTTACTCGGCATAGTGAGTACACCACGCTTGATGGTAGCCATTGTGTAGTAATAAAAACGACCTCGGCTATCAACGGTAAAGAAAAATTTATCGATAGTCTCAGCGATCATGACGGCCTGCACAAATCTCTTTTCGAGCTTCTTTTAAAGGACGGTGGGAACACGCTTGCCGGTAGATTATTCCACAACTCAACTATTCAGCTGCAATAAGAGTTAGAGAACTTCTTAGTCCTAGCCGGGATGTGAGTTACCGTATAGCTGTGACTCCGTAAACCGACACGCGTATTTCTTAATATCGTAATTCGAGAATAACTATGGAAGAAGTTACGAAAAATTGTAGTAAAAGCATCGATAAACTGAATTTAGTGCACAGCTATCGAAAACGTGAGGAAGTATCGAACAGTTTCGAAATACTATCGAACAAATATAAGCTAAGCTAAATATAAGTTTTAAGGTTTTTTCTCCTCGCTTGATTATTGCTGAAGCGCTGATTTTACCTCTGAACTGTATGACGGACTCTTAAAAAGAGTATATAACGTTATTCCTAAATCCAACAAGGAAGTAATTCTCCATAGGAAACAGTAACTTATGAGCAGTATAAATAAAAGCTAGTCTATTAACTCTTTAACACAATGAAATATATAAACATAACAGAGATAAATCGATTAATAAAACGGAGAAAAAAAATTGACTTTGAAAATTGATTTAGAAACGACGTGTTTTTTTTTAATTACCGACAATCATGCACTTGCTCAATCTCATCTGACGCAATGTAGTGATGAGGCCGATGATGGAGCGAGCTTACCCAATAAATACCGATTCACTCGTCATTCACAGATTCCCATGTTGTAAGAAACTTAAAAAATAGACCGAATTCCACTCCTTAGCTGTTCGCAGAAAAAAGGGGAGCGAATCGCCTCGAGCGAGCAGCTGGAAGGTCAACCACACAGGGGTACAATTGAATGCGCGCTGTGCTGTGCATTTTTGACAATTTTCAAAAATGATTTTGTATAATGTTTAGCGTGGTAGGTATGATGGTGGATAGTTGACCTACCTTGCACTATAGCGCAGAATAGCGTGATAGATGAGTTGATGAAGAATGAAATGAAGAAGTCCAGACAGCAAGTAGATAGCGTTAAATGAAGCACACTACAAAGTCCAGAAGAAATAATGATGCACAAGTATGATAGTTCAAGTAGAGATAAAGTACAGAGCACAATAATACGAATAAGAACACAAAAATAAACACAATACGTAAACTATAAGTAGCGAGCGAGTGGTGCGTGGAGCTAGTCTCAATGTGATATCCAGACTTGTTTGCCGGGTGCGCGGGCGCTCGCGTCGAGTGCACATGTACAATCCCCCCGCGCGGCCCGGTATCCCGCGGCTCTCTAGCTTAGCGCCGACTACATACGATTCCAAAGCATGACACAGTACGAAAAGAAAGAAGTTGAAAGATAGTAGGCTACAAATGTACTCACCTGGCCAGCTCTGAAGAATATCTTGGTGGCTCCGAACTGATACTTATCCTGGTCTTTGAGATGCTTCGAGAGGATTCTGTCGCACGTAGCCTTGATGTTGGCGCGGTCGATGTCCTTGTTACGACAAAGCAGGCGATATCTATGTGTATAATAAGAAAGTGTATTACGTTATTGTTTTTGGTACAAATATTATAGACGTAATTATAGTAAACATAACATTTACGGAGATTTACAGTCATTGAACTAACCCTAAACTAAGCTTTCGCTTGTCATACGGATATTAGACAAAGAGATACACACTTACACTATACTACTTTTACACTTCTAAAACTGGTTTAGAAGGCGTCCATAGTATCTAAACTATCAATCAAAATTGCTACACTAGCTAAGAAATTTACAATGAAGAGCTACAAAACAAATTTTTGGTCTCAGAATCTCTCAATTCTTTCTTTCGTTCCAGCCGCCATTGTGCTCAGCCAACAATGTTTTTAGCTAGTGTAACAATTTTTATTGATAGTTTAGGTACCATAGACGCCTTCTAAGTTTTAGAAATGTGAAAAAATGTATAGAGAACGAAGCATGATGAACAAAAAATTGTTTTTTCATAAAATCTCGTTTTATTTTCCTTTTTTCTAATTTTCCTTTTCTAGTTTTACACGTTTTAACTATGACCATTCGAAAGAGCACCCTCGAAAACATGAGATACAATGGTTCTCATATTTTTTCCGTTCCAATTCACGGTATGGTATCAACTCAACCTGAAAATCCGTCCCGTGGACGTAAAAGGATTAATAATAGTTATTATGCTCACCTTTGGAAGAAATCCTGATACAGCCATCGCGAAGGGAACCCGGCAGCTGATATCCTGATGGTCTCTAGAACACCACAAGCCCTGGAAGGACACGTGACAATATTTTAAACAATAAAATTATCCTAAGTACAGTCAGTTGACAAATCGATTTACAAACATACCCTCTCAAAAATAGCAAAAGAAGATATTGTAACAAGAGTCAACATTTATTTTTATTCTTGAGGAATTGGATCTTGAGTTCCCTCACTAAAACTCATGTATTCATTATGAGTAAAAGTCAGTTTTAAACGAACTCCCAAATAATTCACCAATTGGCCCAGTCGGTAGGACTTCACTTTTTTTTTTAAATCTTGAATGGCTAATATGCTCACAGCTCTCCCACCTGATGGTAAGTGATTACAGTCACCTTAGTACAACTGCAACATAAAGAGCGTTGTTATTGCATCGCCGACCACAAAGAACATTATTTACTGCCTTCTGGAAGAACCCCATGCCATTGCTCTGGAGAAAAATTGTACCGGCAAACTATTCTACAATTTCAAAGTGCGCTATAAGAATGTTCTGTTCTTTTTTTTTAAGCCCGGTGGAACGCCTTCTTAGAACCTGGTGTGCCAGACACTTACCGACTAAAACCAGTCTGTCGGTGTCGAGGGAATGAGCACGCCAACTGCCTCAGCAGCTCGGTAACAGGATGCTGCTGGAGGCTGAACTGAGCGCCCACCGTCTTGGAGGGACAAGGCTCACCTGAGTTGGTTGACGGCGCGCGCCGGCTCGAAGAGGAACGGCGTCTTGGAGTCGTTGGGCTTGATGCAGCGCACGTAGTGAGGCGTTGTGGCCGACAGCGTCGCCATCAGCGCCGACAGCGACAGCCTGAACTGAGCGCCCACCGTCTGCTTCTGACCGGACGCGCGCCGTGGCGGTTGCTGCCATGACAATTATATTGAAGAGTGAAAGGTTATTTGCATTTTCAATGATATTTAGTTATATGTATCACTTGTATTCATTATTTAAGCTATATGTATTTTGTTGTTTATCGGTAATTCTTTTAAGAAGTAACACGACCGGGCCCTTCACGAAAATCAGCGCTGCAGACTTCCTCTGTGGCTTTAGGTTGATGAAGGGCCCATTTTCGCCATGTTTATATGTTTTGTATTTTCTTTTGTTTTTGTGTGTTGTTTGTATTGCTAAATTTAAATGTCTGGTTTTTTTGTATATTTGTGGCGAAATAAATACTTTTCATTTTCATATGTATTATATATTTTCGGAATCGATATAACTTTTCATTTCTCAATATTTAGAATAGGTATTGTGATATTTATATTTAAAACAAAACTATTATTCGACAGAGAACCAAAATGGATATCCAACGTGGTTTTTGGCCGCCCAAACAACGCTCTGTCTGCTGCGGGAGTTGAAGGAAAAAAGAGTGGGCAGGGAAAGGCTGTGGAAAGGGAAGGAGAGTAGGAAAGGGGAGAATAGAATGGAGAGAGGAGGGGGAAAGCGGGGAGAGAGGGATGGGAGGAAATAGGAGAGTGGGGAAGGAAGAGGGAAATGGGAAGGTAGAACATGGAGAGAGGAAAGGAGAAAGTAGAATGGGGTAAAAAGAAGTGGGTGAAGAGGAGTAAGTTTAACCAAAAATTCACACGGCTTTCATTGAAATATGCCGGGGCAGGCAGTAGTTAAATAAATGGAAAAGAGCATGTCACTCACCGTGAGACTGGTGAGAGGAACAGTAGGTGTGGTCCTCCTCCTAGAGGGCGGGGGCAAAGTAGCGGTGTGATGCTGCTCCGCTGCGAAAATCGCGTGCACGAGTCGGCAACTGGTCGCCGACTTGACGCACTCCAGTTGCTCTTCGGAGACTGTGTCGCGATTCTTCTCGAGGAAACCGCCTGATTGGTACTCCACGTTGTCCGCGAAGTGTTTTATAATAAACGCTGGAATACATATACTGATTGCTCCTTCCTGTTGATTCGTTCTATCCATTCCCAACACTAAGGCTGAGATTACAGACGCTTATAGATTTTACACAAACATTGCAACTTATAATGACGATGATATCCTGGCGAATTTCGCCCTTGACGACGTTTCCACATCACACCAAGTAGGCGCGGACTACAGTCGCATTCGGTGAAGGTAGGCTCGCTGATAAATATATGCGAAAACATTCAATTGCGCAGGATATATTTGGTTCGGCCTTTTGCGAGGCCGTAATGAGCGCCAAAAAATCCTATTAACCCCTTGCCTTACGATTAAATCTCGAAGACTACTACGCGCGCGCTCGCGTAGTTATGGAGCTGAATTCACTTCCTGCGTCAGTGTTTCTATCTTCTTATGACATGTGAATCTTCAAACGTCGAGTGAATCGGTATTTGCTAGGCGAGCGCACTCCATCGTCGGCCTCATCATCGCTTTCCATCAGGTAAGATTGAGGTAAAGCGCAGGTCTATTAGTAATAAAAAAAAAACACTTGCAGACAATTAAATTTAGCGCAATTATATTATGGTCAATTTAGCTAGAATATAATAAGACCATGTGCAACAATAATCATATTTTAATTTCTACAAGTTTAAAGAAATTCATATGAAAAAAAATACTGTCGGCGACGCCCGTCATATTCGAATTTAGTACAGAAAATCTTGACGGGCGAGGCCCGTCATTTCCACTCAAGGTGTTAACCTTCACAAGAAGAGCGTCATCCATATTTGGGTAAAGCGCCGAAAATGTTTAAGAAAATGGTTTTAAATAAAAAAAAACATATTTTTATTTCTATTAAAAGAACAGAATGTGTATAACCTATTTTTATTTACTTAATAGATCTCACCTTGGTTCCCGAACCTGGGTTTCATAAAATGATGGTACTTAGAACAGTTGGTGTGCAGCTTGGCCACGAACCCAGCGTCGGAGCCCTGAGGCACACGGCACTCCTCGTCCAACAGGGCCAAGACCCCAAGTCTGTCCTCAATCAGGTCTATGCAAGGCTGGTTGTCGTAGAACTCTATCATCTCCCACGATATCTCCTCCTGTATACGGAAACAACTCAATAAGAGATTCGCACCCTTCAGGAATTATAACTTAAAAATAACATATTTTCAGTAGCATCGAATAAAAGGTTACCGGTGCACACGGTGAGTTTTTACGCCGCAGCGACACAGCTCACTCTTAGCATGATACTTTACTTTCCTTTTTTTCTTTATTCACGAGCTACAGACGCTTCCAGTGTTGCCATGTAAGTTTTCCCCATTTTAGTAACGGTTTTTATTCGAATTTGTTTGCTCTTTAACTAAGAAGATAACTTAAATGAAGATACTGAGTAATGCATTCGCCGGTCGGACAGGATTTTTTAAAAATACTGTATACATACATATGATATACACGCCGTTATTGTGCACATATATGTTAACTCCGTAAGCCTACCGCTAGATGGCGTCATTTGGTACTCGGCGACCACAGACTCGTTCTGTAGTCAACATTGATTATGGATCGGATCTGTTTGGAAAACCTGTTATTTAATAAAGGTTATTTTTATTCTTTACCTTGATATATTCGTCCTGCTCTAGCTTGAAGACGTGCGAGTTGAACTGCTGCTGCAGCTTCTCATTGGCGTAGTTGATGCAGAACTGCTCGAACGAGTTTATCTCGAACGTTTCGAACCCGTAGATGTCGAGAACGCCTGAGAATCGCATTATCGTAGTTATGGACAAATGTTTAGATAAATATCAAAAATCTGTATGTCCATGCTAAATATAGGAATAGAACAAAAGACAGACTTCATAAATTAACCCATTACGGTCGTATGTGTACTCTCAGCCCCAAAGCATTTTTACCGTTACGGTCGTATGTCTGCTCTCAGCCACCACGGCATGAAACCATAAGAATCCTATACTGTATGCAACAATGTATCAATTTACACCTTTTCGAAACACAATAGGTGGATGGATGACTATATTAAATAAATAGATGTATAAAGTTTACAAAAGAATTACCAAATCTTGTTTATCCGTCGTAATCTTACGCGTTATGTATCCCTGCTCTTTCGACGGAAATTAATTCCGAGCAGTACGATACCCATGTCCAAATTGAATACGTCCGCACAGGGTTAATTAATTATGGAGTTTTACATTATATTTTGAACCTTATTAAGATTCCTTTCAATAACAAGATTGTAATATTAATACCTTGCTCCTTTCCTTTCATTATTCTAGCTCAACGGAAAGTACTCTCTAGGTTTTCAATCTGTTACAAGTGTAAGTATGCGACACAAAGGACAGTATATAATACTTTAATTGAAAGAACGAAAACATAATCGATAGCAACCAAAATCGAGGTAGTGTTGAAAAGGAGAAGTAAAAAAAAACATAGAAATAATATATGCCTCCAGCGAGTATATTTCCACGTTCTTATGACTTGGGAGTCTTTAAGAGAAGAGTGAATAGGAATTTGTTGGGCGGAAGCGGTCCATCGTCGAACTCATCTACACCTTCCACCAGGTGTGATTAAGGTCAAGCGTCCACCTGTAAATTATAAAAAAAGTACTTTTGTAGGTAAACAAAACTTGTTTTCTACTTTTATTTTAATGTGTTTGGGTTTACTGCTCTTTACAATTGCTGTTGTTAATTGCGTTCAAAAGTTCCTAAAGCGTAATATTTTTTTTAGCAAGAACGCAATAGTCAATCTTTCACGGTGCTTAATTGTTAAGTGCAAAACAATTGCTTTCAGTTGTTGCCGCTAACGCACTTGCGTGCACACCTGCGGAGTTAGACCGAAGCCTGTGAAAAGAGAAACTGCAAGACAATACGTTTCGGGCTAACAACGTGTCCACGCTTTACTTCATCACAAGTCTCATTGAATGCGATATCAATTCCGAACGATATAATTACTTCCAAACTTTTCATCAGGTGCAATGCAATGTTGAAACTTGTCGAGCAAGTCATCCTCAATTCGTTCTATTTGATTACGACATTTGATAGACGGTACAGACTGACAGACGGACAAATAAATGATCCTTAATGGGTTCATTTTCCTTTTGAGGTACGGAACCCTGAGATAGACCAGTATTTTAACCGTTATGTAACTGTATTTGACTCACCGATAAAATGTTTCTTAGCGTGCCCAGTATCGAGCGCGCGGTTCACCGCTTGCACCAACCACGCGAATAATTCACCGTAGAGCTTCTTCGCTAGTGCGTCTCTGGAGAATATTGCTCTTTGCACGTCCATGCGCGACACAATGACTTCGTGGGCTGAGGCTATGCGTCTATGAGTCAACCATCGGGATAATTCGGTCTTGGATACTCCTATAAGAGCGCAAACTGCTTGCAAATGTTTGTCGTTTGTCTAGAAAAAGAATAGTATACGAATTTATAAGGTCTAATTATAAAATCGAGGTTTTAAAAAAATATATCGAGTATTCCCAGGTTTAAACACCCATTCCCAATTTTAAGCATCCAGTCTCAATTTAAAACAACCGATGCCAATTTTAAATAACTAGTCCTAATCATAATGAATCAGTCCCAATTTGAAATAAATATTCTCAGTTTTAAGCAAACAGTCGAAATTTCAAACATCCAGTCTCAGTTTAGACCAACCGATTCCAAATTTAAATACACAGTGCCAATTTTAAACATCAGACCAAATTACCACTTTTTATTCTTAATTTACAGAAGTGAGTCTAGATATATTACACTTTAGTAATACGATATTAATCGTAGAACCTATAATGAACGGAAGATTTGGGAGTCGAAGCTGCTCGCGTCCGAAGGCTTTACCCTAGTTTCCCTACACGTGACTCCTGGGTGGTGCTAAACGAGCAGCAGCGAGGTGGTAGGGCGCCGGTGCCCGTCTGGGTCGCGACCACAGTGCATGGGTGTAAAGCCCGTCATAGTGACCAGTTTCGGCTTGTCGCGTTTCGGGATCAGCTTGTGTATATCCAGTAACTCATATACCTAGAGACCTTCAGTCGTGGTATATGTGGGCCGACATGACGATGTAGACTATCAACGGATTTTCGTCCTTTGATAGTCGCTTTCGTTTTTGGACTGCACTGTACTTACCATCAGGTACTCTGTAGTCACTATGTCGTGCCCGTGTGAAAAAAAAGACAAAAGGGAAAAAAAATCACTCACTCTGATGTAGGCGCCGTCTTCACACTCCTCGTTGGGGTCTGCATCCGGATCCACGTCGAGGAGTTGTATGTTACCCAGGTGTAGAATCGCCGCAAGTATCGTGAACATATTTTGTTGCTCTGCCTCCGATACGCCTGTAAATGTTGTTATACTGTGTGAACGGTGATCAGCTGCGCTACTGGTCACGTTGGGCACGACATATAAGCGCAAAGTATATATAGCGGATATTTGTATGTAGCGTGACGATATATTAACTTATTACCAATCATTTTACTTTTTATAATAAATACATATAAAGGAACATGTAGATCTACCGGGAGCGAGACTGAGACCTAAGCTACCGGTACTGAGGAGCAGGGATGGGTAAAATGTAATCTGATTAATGATTAACGATAACAAAATGTAGTCGTAATTTTAATTTTCTTGCTCTGAAGTCATGATGAAATCCATTTAAAACATTAAGAAATCATAAAACGGTCGTCTATAGATGTTGCGCTCTGTACAATAAATATTTTAAAGATATCGATAAGTTTCACTTGAGCCGTAATCAGGTCATTAAGACTATTATTTCTGGACTGCAGTTCGATGAATCTCATACAACATCTATATGAGCACACACACGCATACAAATGCACTCACACACTCATGCACTCACACAACACTGACTATACGATACGGAGAGCGACCCAAACGTTTAACAAAATTTAATATGCATGTGTGTAACTACGTTATTGGCATTTTAGATTTTTATTTTATTTCCTATTTTGTATATAGTTTTCTTATAATGTGCTGTGTAGTTACTATTAAATAAATAAATAAATGTGTATGCAATCTAAAATTCTGTTGTGTTTAAAACATAGATGAGCGAAATGCAGTCATGTTAATGGTAAAAAACGTAAAATTTAATCGTAATCATTTTTATTAATCTGATTACATTTTACCCATCTATGGTTAAGAGCTCAAAGTAAGAAACCTCCTCACAATATCTGCCGTATCGAGTAATCCCGCGTTCTGTATCCGGCTCAAGCAACAATCAAGAGAAAACCTCTTAA
Organism: Automeris io; assembly: GCA_036320925.1. Taxonomy (NCBI): domain Eukaryota; kingdom Metazoa; phylum Arthropoda; class Insecta; order Lepidoptera; family Saturniidae; genus Automeris; species Automeris io. The sequence goes on from JAUDJH010000017.1 coordinate 8,371,940, forward strand.
GATAGTATTAGAGGCTCTTTGCGATCACATTTTAACTTTGGTATTAATGTAAGTGTTTTTACTCAGCGCCTACAAATGATTTATATAAAGAAATCCTTACCGAGTGTACTAAGAGCGCCTCTGGTTTCGTTGAATGATTTCAAGTCATCCACTCCATCTATGTTGGGACTACCGCCCTGGTTTAGGTAGTGAAATGTATCCTGGTGGTCTGAAATGACAAACGAACATATCTATACTAATATTATAAAGCTGAAGAGTTTGTTTGTTTGTTTGAACGCGCTAATCTCATGAACTACTGGTTTGAATTGAAAAATTCTTTTTGAGTTCAATAGACCATTTATCGAGGAAGGCTTTAGGCTATATAACACCACCATGCAATTATTAGGAGCGAAGAAATAATGGAAAATGTGAAAAAAAAACGGGGAAAAATATTCATTCTTTAGGGCTTCCATTGCGTGCGCTGCAAAAACGGTTCGAGATACCAAAAATATATGTAAGAATGAATTATTCCTCTTGAAATGATCTAAAAAAATGTCCGCGACAGTATATATATATATATAGTATATATGTCTATCTTTTAAGATTAAGTCACTAGAACCGTTTTTATGGTAAACAAATTTGGTCGAAATTAATGCATTATTTGTTAAGAGTTGTATCAACGTAATAATATTAATTTTTATCCAAATAAATGTGTTGTTGATTAAGAGTATTTAATTGTGAACAAAATTGTCTTTGACGTCACTTAATTTCAATGAATATCTTAGAAGATATTACAAAACCTTATATAGCAAAACAACGTTTGCCGGATCAGTTAGTAATTACTAAAACTAGGCTAAAACTCCGGATCTGGCTCTCAGCTCTGAGTCTTGAAATTTTTCGAAACGGTGCAAAAACTGTCAGCCACCACTTTCCCTGCCAATCCTTTTACCCTTGATTCTTAATTATATAGATTAATCCAATAAAAATGTTCACAGCACGATTTTTAGAGATTTTGTGCTCAACAACTTTGTAAAAATCATTTATCGCAAAGAAAGCGAAATATTAACCAAAAACAACTTCGCATAACTCAAAACATGATAACATCTTATGAGACTTTTGAGTTTACATTTAAAACGGTAAAACAAAGTATTTTAGAAATTATTGGTCAATTTTTACAAAGGTTGTTCCAGTTTTTCATATATATTATCCAGGGTACGGCGAGTGAAGAGCTCGTCGTCCGCTCCTAAGCTTTGGCAATCGGAACGCAGGCCCTGGCTACGCAGACGTCCCCTCCTTCTCTACATCTAGACTTAGATATAGCCGAAGGTTGTGGGCAATAGCCGATTTATCGGCTTCAATTCCCCCCGAATATTGACCTATAATCGAATACTTATTAAAAGTAATTTAACCATCAAATTAGATCAATCAGTCTTAGTTTGACGGTTGCTAGAAATCGCAGGCTTTAATTAAAATTTCGGCTAATTTCAAAGACTTACCGAATGTGGTGTTTATGGCCGAAGATGGCCGAAACCGAAACCTTTTCAGACACTAATTATAAGATTAAATACAAACAAACACAGTTTAACAGTAACTTTATTAACGGGTAGATCTAACTGAAAACTAGAGTAAATCAAAGATATGCACCTTCCAATTTATAATAAATAGTACCAGTAAAAACTTTAGCGTGTTGAAGATACTCATTTACAGTAAGTTAATTCGAGCATAAGGCCCATTAAAGTATTTTTATAATATTAAGTAAAAATTTTTTTATTACCCAATCGCAGTTCAGGCATAAACCCCCCAGCGGCGCAGAGCTGGTAGAATATGTGGTAGTTTCGTTCCCCAGCACTCTGGTAGACCACGCGCGACTTCTCCAGCAGGTATGTCCGCATGCTGGCCCCGGATATCCGGTACTGGTTGTCGAAGTGGATCTCTATGAACTTGCCGAACCTGGACGAATTGTCGTTTCGCGTGGTCTTCGCGTTGCCTATAGCCTGAACGAGGAAACATGACAATCGGAATAATGGATACACCACAAGTGTTAGTCTCACCACGCTAGTATACCTTCCGTTTATATTATAAAAACCAAATATTTTTGAACTAAATATAAATTGATCACCCAAAATCTCAGGCCTTAAAAAAGTTTGATAAAAATATTATATATTGAGACTTCTTGTGTTGTAGTTCTTCGTAGCCCATATTGACCGCTAGGCATCAGGTGGTCTGTTCACCTACACGCCATCATACGACATAAAAGAGAAAAAAAATTACCGAATTTAATAAATTTAAAAAATACATATTTGTATCAATTTAAGGTATTTTTAAGTCATTTAAATTATTATGTTAAAAATAACGTCAGAAGTGATGAGAATCAAACTATGCCTCCTAAATGTTCTTCCTCTTTATTTCCACATTCACTTATTTATTATTTTAGCTCGGTTCTCTCGACATGTTTCCTCTACCGAGGCTCGAACCAGAATGATTTTTATTATTATGATTTACTCATAACTAAATACATATAATGTTGCCACAATACAATCACTAAAATATAACTGTTAATGTTACCAGAATACAATTGATATAAATAACTAAAATATAACAATTAATTCTTTAAGGATCATATAAGGGTCAAATTATGTGTCATATAAAACACTGTCAACGATTTCTTTGCAACACGTGCACCGGGCAATATTGCCAACCAAATTATGTCTTAAAGTCGTGAATGCGACCATTATATATTAAGGTTGAATAATTAGGACTTGCCCGTTGGCGGGTTTTGCTCACTTTTATTCAGGAAAACGCCGTCAAATATATAATTGAGTAGAAGGATGTTTTAAAATTTTAATGGTTTTGAAGTCTGTTATTAAAATAAACCATTGAATATCATACCTCCATAATGGGACTGGAGGCAAGCACCTTCCGTTCCACCTGCGTTTCGCTGACATTCCCGCCGACCGCCGCAAAGTACCTCATCGCGTACTTGGCCGACACCGTCTTGCCGGCGCCGGATTCGCCGCTCACTGTAAATTTTATTTTCGTCCCAACGAAGGTCGGATTTCTGGCAGAATCCCATGTCGAATAATCGGCTTTCTTCACAACCTTCTGCCAAAGCTAAAGCGAGAGTTTTATAAAGCCGAGGTTATGCCCTCTGATGCTCTGGATAGGTTGCAGCGGAGGGCTGTCCGCATTGTGAACGATCCAGATGTTAGAGATTAAGCTTCTAGAACGCTCCAGTTGCGCACAGATATGGCGTCACTGAACGTTTTCTACCGTCATGGCGAGTGTTCTGAAGAGTTATTTTACTTTGTTCCATGTTCACTCTCCCTTTCTTAAAAGAACCACGCGGACAGATATTATACCTTACAAAATATGATAAACTATTCTAAACTCAGGCTACTTCGACAAAGAAACGGTATTTTTGTCAGGGTGCCTTTGCGTTACCACCCAACCCATATCTCGCCTGAGCACCAAAAGTGCTCGATGCTCGGTCCTTACCGAGCGAGAGAGGCATTCCCGGCCAGTATTTCGTCATGCCGAAAAAGAAGAGTATTTTTTACGGGTTTCATAATTCTGGAATGTTTCAATTTATACATAGCCGATGGCTTACCTATAATACTCTGATCTCTCCTCTCTCTTTCTAATTTGGTGTAAGCTTCCTCCGAGACGGCGAAGATGTGAGGATCGAGGTCACCCATAGACTGACCTCTATAGGCCATGATTGTTTCATCACCTAGAGTCAAAAGTATTGATACATAATTGTTATTGGATTGGCCAATATCAAATATTGAAAGGGACCCTAGCCGTGTTACATCTCAATAAGATAATAAAAAAAGAATAAGGAACAATAAAGAAAAAACTTGAAATATAAAACAATATACCTACTTAAAATTCATGTAGATATAACCCCTTTTTACTACGTGCACTGGACTAATATACTGAATACTTACCGTAAATAGGAAGGTCATAGTATGGATTGATAGCAACCAAGACGATGCCGCAGTAGGTATAGATGGCGCTCCGATCGCAAAATCTGAAACAATCATTGTATCGGACTCTTAAAACAAATTGAAGTCCACCAAAATCGGAGAAAATACACAACGATACTAATATTATTATTAAGAAGAAAGGAGTTTGTAAGGAGAGAATTTCTTCGTTTCGTGACTCGGCAAAATTAAGCTGACAGGACGATTGTCCTAACTCGATTGTGACCACAGTACACAAGTGTAAAGACTTTCATAGTGGCTCGCTTTCGGCCTGTCGCGTTTCGGGATCAGCTTGTATACGTCCAGTAACTCATTTACCTGGAGACTTTGTGTCGTGGTATATAAGAGGTGACGTGGCTACGAAAAACTATCGATGGATTTTTGTCCTTCGATAGTCGCTGTAGTTTTTGGACTACATTGTACTTACCATCAGGTGCACTGCAGTCTCTTTGTCGAGTCAGTGTAAAAAAACAACTGATAAGCACCTGTATCCTGTTATTCTACAATTTCTTAATTATTATTTTTTTGTGATGAGAATAAATATGTTCAGGTAATTTTTAAATAGGTTCGCATTTTAAGTTGAGGAGAATATGTCACCATAACTCATATATTCTTATAATAAACAACCTTTAAAAAAAAAACTATTTAGGCACCAAAAAAATGCTTCAGTACCTATAAAATATTTTTAAAGGGATTTTCTTAACCGTGTTTGGGAGTACTGAGTCAGGATGTGTATTTATATCGCTACAGAATTGACGCTCCTGCAATGAATGACCTATTAATTCTGTTTAACCTTGAATACAGCAACATTGCAAAATCTGCATATAACGAGCGGAAGACAAACGTGTTTATTATCATATATGTGTAAATTCCGTAATTATAATGTATGACGCTAAGTTTTAATCTGTCCAATGCAATGTTATAACTCTAATATTAATCTATAATTTCAGCACTTTACGTCTAAAATGGTTCTTACAGGATTTAAATTAAGGTACAGATTTACGTATAGCCAATATGAAACTACAATTGAGTACCATCGAGTTTCGGTTGAGAATCAGCGTTGGATGACGCATAACAGCGTCACCCAGCAGACCAGCACACGTTGAGTCAAGCGCTTTATAAGATTAGTGACAATACACAGCAAATATGATGAGATACTATATAATATAGTTTCATTGTTTTCATTGTTTTCTTGTTTTGTTTTTTCATTGTTTCATTGTTTTGGGAGTCGAAGCTGCTCGCGTTCGTAGGCTTTACCCTAGTTTCTCTACACGTCACTCCTGGGTGGTGCTAAACGAGCAGCAGCGAGGTGGTAGGGCGTCGGTGCCCGTATGGATCGCGACCACGGTACATGGGTGTAAAGCCCGTCATAGTGACCAGTTTCGGCTTGTCGCGTTTCTGGATCAGCTTGTGTATATCCAGTGGCTCATATACCTAGAGACCTTCAGTCGTGGTATATGTGGGCCAACATGACGATGTAGACTATCAATGGATTTTCATCCTTTGATAGTCGCTTTCGTTTTTGGACTACACTGTACTTACCATCAGGTACTCTGTAGTCACTATGTCGAGCCAGTGTAAAAAAATAATAATAATAATCTTAGTGCGTGTGTCGTTCTTTTTTTATCAATAAAGTTTTCTCTATTTCTAAAGGAAGATTTTCACTCATTTTTAATATTGGTCAATTATATTCATTTTAGGCTTTCCTAATAGCGTTGTCGCTGGTGGAATGTTACATTGACTATGCTCTTTTTTTATAACTCGACGGAAAAGTTCTTAGTGTGCCAGACTCTTACTGGGTAAAAACTTCCGAGGTGCTATCCATCACGCTACAAGCAGGGCCTGAGAGTCAGAATTCCTTTGAAGACCTGGCTAGCAAATAGCTCTTTTTAAGCTCTACTACTAGGAAGGATGGGTGTAAAGTGGCCATCCCTCTAAGCCTCTACGTCAGATGGTACATACCAGCAACACCCCCTGCCTCATCAGGACAGCAGATGCCCTCAAATCTACTGCTCGGTTTGTCTAAGCTCTCTGTTAATCTGTTTGCCACTTTTTAGTATAATAAGTGTAGCTTGTTATAATGTGCACAGGTCTTCGACATCTTCGATTGGTTTCTCTGTTTAGGGCTTGTTTCGTTGTGGCTACGCGGCCCTATTATGACTGAAGATTATCTGAAGAGTTGTTTAACCTTGTTCCGTCCTCTCCCTTCGATAACTGAAGCGAGCGCGTTTATATAGTCACAGCTTCACAGTAACTCATATCCCAGCTAGGATTAAGAAGTTCTCTAACTCTCACTTTTGCTTAGTCATTTAGCTGTGGGATAATCTTCCGGCGAGCGTGTTCCCACGGTCCTATGACATTGGGTCCTTTAATCGAAGTAAGTGCTGCAAATATCCATGGGTTTTACTTTGCTGTTGATAGTCGAATTCGTTTTTGAGTATGTGTGTTAACTATTAGCTATTATTATTATGCAGTTGTTTTTTTAACTCACCGCACTTTGAGATTATGCAGTACCGCAGGTTCGTGTAGATATGAGAGCGACGTGAGATCATTCTGCCCGATAAGCAATGATGGGTTCCGCAACGGTGGCATATGCTTTTCATCTTTGATCTGTTGAGAAGTAACATAATATACGGCAAATCATATTTCTATAAGGCACCCTTAAACCTCCGTAGAGACGCTACGTTTTTTCGGCAAGACAAAATGCTGTTGACGGAGAAAGGTACTTATAATATTTACTTCTCTAACGGATTACCTCACCTCAACCCTTTCACAACAGATTTTTTATCACAAACCAGGGAACCTGATCCGTGTTCGCGCGCTTGCACCTTTTTCCATGTTTAGATACCGTCTAATGGTGATTCCAGACTCGAGCCTTGAATATCTGAGCAACGTTAACAATTTTTTATAGCAAGCCGCAAGTCTTTGTGACGTCAGTAGGACAAAGCTCGTATTTTTTATATTGGTTCGACTGCAGGCGATGTAAAGTACACTGTAATCCAAAAATGGCAACAACTATCTAAATTTTACAGTAGTTCTATCTAAATGGAACAAGGATAATAATTGTTTCATCTTTCAGCTTACTATTGGGCACAGGCCTCTCTCGTTCTATGCTACCATCATCCATTCTGTGCCCATCGCCCCCCAACTTTCACAATATCATCAGCCTATCTCGCGCTATACGTCTTTTTTATACTGGCTCAACAAAGTGAGTACATTGCACCTGATAGAAATTATAGTCCAAGAATATCAATGAAAACCAAGGGACGAAAATCTGTTGACAGTCACCAGCGCCGTGTCACCCTACATATACCAGGACAGAAGGTCTCTAGGAAGCTACTAGATGTACACAAGCTGAACACTTTGTAGTGCTTGTAATAAGCTCCTGGATCCATATGTTTGCACATTCAGACCAAAAGCACTGTGAAATGCAATATCTGAACTCTGTCCATATTTTCTAGACTCATATTTTCACAAATAAAGATTGAACCCAGTGCCTAGCCACCATAACTCATACATCGAATAGTACACACTATAAGATAATTATTACCTTTATTTGTCGGATCTCCCCAGTCTGGTCAACCTGCACTATGAGCACGCCAGACCTGTAGTCAGACGTTACTGTGGCACTCTCCCATACTTTCTCTGGATGCTCTACCCATATGCGGGCACCCTAGAATATGAAATTTTGTTGATACTTTACATTCATACTTTACTTTTTTTACACAGGCTCAAGAAAGTGATTAAAGCAAAGCCTGATGGACAGTGTAATAATGGGTATTGTAATACATAATTAATATGGTTTGATCTGGTTATTTTAGTTTTCACATTTTCAGGAAAAATACAGGAATATATAAACAGTAAACAATACTCAAAAAAGATACAGAAGCAATCAAATACTCCACAAAAAAAATGCAAAGCAAAAATCAAGCCAAGCATAATATGGGCAATTTATGAATAAAAAATTATAGTTGATATTATTTATTGTACCTTAAAACTAAAAATATAATTGTATTCTTTTTTGTACATAAAAGAAAAGAGAGTAAATAATAGCTACAACAAGAAATTATAAAAGATGTGATTTAGGTTTACATTTACTTATTAACAAAGGTGGTGAATATAGTCCACAAAGCTTAGAAAGAATTAACAGAACTCCATTATCAAAGCTTACCCCATTAAATGTTCAGAGAAATAGCGTAATGATATATTTTTAAGTACCAGTATAACATCACTAACATGGAATGTATGTTTTAAGGCACAAAAAAGAAACTGATAACATAGTACAACTACCCTCTGTTACATAACAAAATAATTAAGTTTAAAATAAGTATTTGTTCAAACTTATTGGCACTTTTTTATTACCTTACATGATAAATTAATTAAAATCTACCTCAAATGAAAATGATTATAATAAGTCTTCATAATTATAATTTAAATACAGATAAAACTTTATTAATATTAAATTTCCCACTAGCCAGCTTTATATAACCATCTATTGTTTCACAGAAAACAATTACATACACTTAAAGTAAGAAGTAAGCTAGTAAGTATATTCTATATTAAAATGAAAAATTGGTAAAGGATTTATTTTCTTTAAATTTTAATAAATTAAAGTGTCATTTTTACTAATAGAAAATAAATAAATTATTACTTTCTGTGAGGTTGCTTACATCTAAACAGATATGCTAAACAGATATTTATGCAATTTTCACCATGATTTAGCAAATGCATTTCAAATAGTTTTGTCTAACGCATTCATGCCTAAATAATAAAAAAGAATATTAATTAATCTCATAGAAAGCAAATCCACTAGTGATTTATAAATGGTACAAATTATTTTCTAGCTTTAATGTATGATAGTGAATTAATGATAAAAAATGATAACATCTAAACAATTATTGCAATGGTATTTGTAAATCTTGATAATTGTTCATTTTTAATCATTATCTGTTATTGAATTTATATGTTGTCATTTGCTATGTAAATTAATGTTAGCAAGATTTATCATAAAATCAGTCATTAGTAAGAGAGATGATAAGAAATTGTATAAAATATATTCAATTTAGTATAATAAACTGGCAGTATATTTCAATTTCTTTGAGATTAAAAAAATTAACAGGTTAGTATTCAACATCAAAAATAAAATTGAAAAAAGAACAAATTATAAATATATATTACCTTCGTGTAAAGTTCCCTATTAGTCATTTTTATTTTTATAAGCACTGATATTATGGACTCCCACAACACAATTTCATTTCACTTGTCTTTAAATCCTGGTGAAAAGAAAATCCATTTTCTTAAAAATAAGGTAGTTGCTAATTAGTTTTTTTTTTAAAAAAAACGCGAACGTCACTACATTTTTATTGACATTTAAATTCAGTGTTATCAATTATCATCGGCAGCTATAAACAATTATTGTACTTCAAGTTTCACAATTTACTTTGTCGCATTATGTCACTGTGATAAGGAAATGATGAAAATTCCTATAAGAAACTTATAAGAGCACAAAAACATATGAACGTGACAACAATACAAATCGAAAGTTATCTATAATTTTCCCACGGTGAGGTGCTGCCATTGTAAAATATTTTAAATAGGTTAAAATAACGTTTCATTTTACGCATTAAATGAAATGACCCATATTCAATTTAATTCTTATTGTATTATTATAATATAATCCAGCCTGTGTATAATTATGTTTTACTAAAACTAATGTCAGTATTATGGCATATTTGAGATATAATAAGCAAAAGCAATACAATTATTGCAAGGCATTATTCATATTTAAAATATTATAAAAGATCCGAGGGAATGCTATTGTTATGATTTGTGTTTAAGTGTATAAAATGTTAGTTTATTTCTTTTCTTGAGATGGAAACCATGCTTGGCAAGCTTCAGTTGCGATTTCACAGAGAGCCGTGAAAGTTTTTCCCCGAGATTCGTAATCTGTAATGAAAATTAAAGTTACAAATGTATTGACAATAGTTGACCAATCATGCATTAAGTGAGTCGAATTTAAGAGCTAATTTATATTGGGCTACGTCTCATGTTGTAAAAACTCACATTTAGCTCATATCAGCTGACCTGCACGTGCGAATTTGACCACAAATTGCAAACGTTATAAATTATTAGGAAAACTTTAGAAGAAACATAAAAACTACAAAAATTATTGTAAAAATATTTATTTATTATTACACTGGTGACTGTTATCTTCGCACAGATTACTGATTTTACTAATTCTAATATAAGCCCATGACACTTGAGATATCACTAATATGTATTGTTTAAGCTGAAAATGATACAGTGTTATGGTATACTCACCCAATAGACCCCTTTTTCCAAACATGATACCATTCATCGGAGCATTCTTGTAATTGGCCTCACTAAGCTGAATCAATGATAAGAGTAGTGTGACTACGCAAATAACTCCAAAAGTGAACCTCATCATTTTTCCACACATCTGTAACTAAAATAAACAATGATTTACAAGATTTTTAAGTTAAGTCCTATTTGCTCAATTCAGGAGAAATCACTTCTTTTAGTTTCGTTTAAAATTCTGCGTAGACTTAAAAAATATTCCAAGTAAAAAACATACTTATATTAGTTATTATTTATTTTTGTATTTTGCTTGTCTTTAAGTGTTCAAAAACTTAATGTGAATTTGAACATAATATAATGAATAAAATATTCCTTTAAAACAATAAAACAGTATAAGTCAGTACCTTTATTTCGGTTTGTTTGAGCTGGTAACCCAAGCGTTGGCAAACGTCAACTGATGATTGACTATGATTTTCCCGCCTATTTATACCATAAGTTCGAAACATGGCGGCTTATACGCAATTCCACACACCATTATAATTGGATTAGTGGATGTTGACCGCATATTGACAATATTAGGAGTTAGGACTGGTCCTCGAGGGATTATAACTTTGTTAGTGCATAAGATTAATACACTGATGGGAACGGCGGTGTTTGATCAACTAATATATTGTTTGATATTCTATTAATCTTGGACTAACCGCTAAAGTAACGCAACCTACCCACTACCCACATAATTAAGAAACTAGGAAAATAAAAATCTAAACCTTTTTTAAAATGAAATGTACAAATAATTTACTAATGCCCTCACATATACAGTGAGTCCATAAAGTATTCGTCTAGTCGCAAGTTTGAAAATAAAATCGTCTCTAAAGGACCAGGCGAATGAGAATGAGAATCTCGATTAATTGAACATGTTGAAAAAAGGAATATTAACCATAATAATGCGAAAACAAGTACATAAACAAATTTCTAGCGATAACGAAGGTAACAAAACATAAATATTCGTTTTTCGCTAGTTCAAAAAGTATTCGTCCACCCTTAAAACAATAGGGGTTCGCGGATACAAGGTCACCTCTAATAGTTAACACGCTTCTTTTGTTAGCTCTTATAACCTATAGGACAACCTGTTATTATTTCGAGCTGATCGGAGAAGAGAATTTTTTTTTTTTAAATATTACGGGTCGGAAGAGCTGTGAAACATGCACGACTGAAAGAAAACTCATTTACACTTACATAATGAGTGTAAATCTTCCTGCTAGATATCCAAGTTGGTAGGTAGACCTCTACCGACAGCACAGTCGGTGATTGATCGTTTCCGTAGAATAAAAACATTGAAAAACAATCCATGGAGTGGAAGCCCTCGTGCACTGACCGAACAAGACGAGAGGTTTATTATGCGAGAAATTAAGAAGAACCCAAAAGTTAGTACACGTAAGCTTCCTAGGGAACTGTACAGTAGGGGCAGGAAAGCATGCGTCAATACAATCAAGAATATATGCAAAAAAATGGGTACAATGGCCGGGTAGATCGCAAGAAGCAAACAGAATTAACAACAGAATTAGCAAACAGAATTAACAAAAAAAACGTTTCGTTTTTGCCCAAGAAGATAGATTTAAGAAAAAATATTTCTGGAAGTATGTCATATTATCCGATAAAAGCAAACACAACATATTTGGTCAGATGGAAAGCAAATTGTGTCGGGAAAGATGAATACTAAGGTGCTGCCTCAAAATCTCGCGCCTACAGTACAACATTGTGAAACATTCCCTTATTGTGTAGGGGTATATGAGTGCAGAAGGTATGGGAAAACTGCACTCATATTAGACATTATGAATCATAAAATGTATATAAACATTTTATACGAGAATTTGAATGCAAGTGCTGAGTAATTGGGTCTCCATGACAATTATATCTTTCAACAGAACAGCAATCCCAAACACACAGCTATGAATACTAAGCTGTGGCAGCTATATAACACCCCAAAACAACTTCATACGCCACCTTAAAGTCCGGATATGAATCCAATCGAACATCTTTGGAAAGTGCTTGAAGATAATATTAGAAAAGGCACATCAGTTACAAGAATAACTTAAAATGAGCACTTCAGTAAGAATGGGATAAAATTCCATCTTATGTGGCAAAATTTTTTGTTGATTCTATGCCCAGAAGTCTCCAAGCAGTGATTGCCGCGAAGGGAAATCCAACTAAGTACTAAATCCTATTCTAAAATTATGTTCTGTAGCTCAAAACGCCATGAAATATTATCGCTAGAAAAATGTTTATGTACTTATTTTTGTATAATTATAGTTAAAAAAGCTTCTTTCAACATCTTTGACTAATCGAGATTTTATTCGCTCCTTACCTTGTTCTTTAGACACGATTTTTGTTTAAACTTGCAACTAGACGAATAGTTTTTGGACTCACTGTATATCTATTTACTCTGTAACACAAACTATGCAGACGTCAAATAGGCATTGAAAAATTATAAATAATATATAATATTATTTTGGATAATACACAATTCCTTAAAATTAGCTCACAACATATGCGGCATCCATATACTTGAAATTAACATACCCAACTATCTTCAATTCTAGACTCATTTCGATAGCAAGACAAAGCTTTCGACAAAGAGCCTAATGTATTTATGCAGAAATGTTTTATCTTAGATGATTAATAGTCCGGACGGAGGTCGGTCATATCCGGACTACTAAATTCCCGCGTCAGAATTTGTAGATGTCATGCCCTTCTAGATACATGACTAATTAGATTATACCCTACCTACTAACCAAAATCAGAATTGATACATATCACCCCATATGCCCTAAAAATTGAATATAAAATATTTCAATACTAAATAGTTCCAAACATCTGTGAAATATACTATTTTTGCTTTTCTTGATAAGAATTAAAAAAGATTTATGTTAATAATACACGTGAAAGAAATGTAAAATCTTTGGTGGTGCATAATGTTTTTAATCTTATATAAGTCAGTCAAATTACTAATTTTTCTTGCAAAATATCCCGGCATACTTTTTTATTGGACTAACGTTTATAGGATTATAGTATTACATATTTATAACGGCGACCAATTTCCACCGATGTGGAATATTTTGTATTTCCGTTTTTTGTCGATAATTCTCCTATTTTCTTTTTTTTAATGATAGACTATAAATCTATTGATAATTTAATTCTTCATAATAATTTTGGCCTCACTAACTTTGTCCCATAATCGATATTTTTTTAGTTAGAAGCAAAAAATCATCGAAAGTAATAAGAAATAGCAATATAAGATTACGTATATGTGCTAATTTCTGCTATTTTTCGTATCAAAATATATTTATAGCTTTAATATTAGGTCCTTACATATGAAATTGGCGTTTTTCGTACTGGCCACTTTAATCACAAATTTCTCCTCTTTGGTAAGGAATTCCAAATTCAAATTTGTACAGCTATAGACTCATGTATTTGTGCTTCGATGATCGTCATTCATTTGTTTTTTTCTTCTGTTTTTTTCTGTTTGCGTCACTCATTTTACAAAATGGAAAACTTAAAATATCGCATTATTTACGAGTACGAGTTCCGCCGTGGCACTAGTGCTGCGGAAACAACTCGAAGGGTGAATGATGTGTATGGCGGTCGTGTTGCAAAAGAAAACACAGTTCGTTTTTGGTTCCAACGTTTTCGTTCTGGAAATTTCGACCTGCAGAACAAGCCCCGTGGACGGCCTGAGACTCAAGTTGATAATGAAGAGTTGAAGGCTATTGTGGAAGCGGATCCATCGCAAACCACGTCCGAGTTAGCTGCAGGCTGCGATGTTAGTGATAAAACTGTTTTAATTCACTTGAAGCAAATTGGGAAGATTAAAAAGCTTGAAAGGTGGGTACCTCACGAATTGACTGAAGCAAACCGGCAAACGCGCGTCGACTGCTGCGTTACATTACTAAACCGGCACAATAATGAAGGTATTTTAAACCGAATCATTACCTGTGATGAAAAATGGGTTCTTTACGATAATCGGAAGCGCTCAGCGCAATGGTTGGATCCTGGCCAGCCAGCCAAATCCTGCCCCAAGCGAAAATAACCCCAAAAAAGTTACTTGTAAGTGTTTGGTGGACTAGTGCCGGTATTGTTCATTACAGTTTTCTCAAATCTGGCCAGACTATTACGGCTGATGTCTATTGTCAGCAATTGCAAACCATGATGGAAAAGCTAGCGGCTAAACAACCTAGGCTGGTCAATCGCTCCACGCCACTGCTGCTTCACGACAACGCTAGACCACACACTGCGCAACAGACGGCTACTAAATTAGAAGAGCTTCAATTGGAAAGTCTAAGACATCCTCCGTACTCTCCGGAGCTTGCTCCAACAGATTACCATTTTTTTCGAAATTTGGATAACTTCTTGCAAGGGAAAAAATTCAACTCCGATGGGGCAGTCCAAATCGCCTTCAAAGATTTTATTGATTCCCATCCGACTGGTTTTTTTAGTAAAGGGATCAATGAACTACCTATGAGATGGCAAAAGTGCATAGAAAATAATGGTTCATACTTTGATTAATTAAATATATTATATTAAAAAAATATTCGACTTTTTGTTCCTCCCATACAAAACGCCAATTTCATATGTAAGGACCTAATATATACATAGACGGGCAAAATGTAATCAGATTAATAAAAATGATTACGATTACATTTCACGTTTTTTACCATTAATATGACTGAATTTTGCTCATCTATGTTTTAAACACTACAGAATCCCAGATTGTATACACATTTATTATTACTTAATGTTTTAAATGGATTTAATCATGATTACAGAACAAGAAAATTAAAATTACGACTACATTTTATAATCGTTCATCATTAATCAGATTACAATTTGCCCATCTCTTGATATATATTTATAAATATAGGTACACTTTATTGTTAAGTGGATATTGAATTCAATCAATGCACATATTGGAACATAATATTTTTGCCAACAATCTTGTTAGGATAGAAAATTGCAATGTAATGTTATTAGAGAGGACGCTACCCTTAGATTAGAGTATAAAATACGGGGCAAGATTCAGGCAAGCATCAGACGATCTCCACGTTTCAGAAGATAAGGAGCTGTTCAGATATTACACAAAAAGGTATGTTCGTACTTTGCTATTTTCTTTTCTTAATCAAACTTACCTAATACGGTTTTTAATAATATAGTTTTATGAATTGTTTCATTGAATTACTTTATGGTTTACAGGCATACCTACGCCTGATCTCAATCGTAAAAAGATAATTATGAGGCTGATAATAGATGGCGTTTGCCAAAGAAATTATTATTACACTTATTTTAAGCTCCAAAGCCATCGAATGGCGCCATTTCGATATGTCATATTCTCTAACTTTGAGGTGTAAAGTATATAAAGTATAAGAGAGCATAACTCCGACTTACCGAAAAGCTATATCTTATTTGTTGTTTGCAAAAATATTTTATACTTAAAATACGATAACAAAAATATGGATTTATATTATCATGTCTGACCTAACACCTTCTATTTCAAAATTTACAGATCGTCTCTTACCTTTCTAGGCTTCAAGCTATAGTAGCATGTTTAAAGTGCGCATATCAGTTTTTAATCACAAATTCGCCCACGGTTTATATTATTTCTCATATATTTTTTAACCCACTTTAGTCCACTACCAGCCATTTCTCTTGTAATAAACGCTATTGAGTCCGCTCTTCAGTTTTCCTTATCTTTTTTGTCAGCCTCCTTTACTGAGTCATACGCTTTTATAACCGGTTCCAGCATTCCACTGAAAAATAAAATATTCTTCAGGATATATGATCACTAGCCATTTGGCTGCCACTTCAGCTTACTAAGACTTAAAGTTATGTCGATACCTTTGTTTTTCTGTTTAATAATATCATTATATATTTTGTCTCATAAAGAAACTCTCAGCATAGCTTGTTCCATAGCATGCTAATTTCAAGTTTTTTTTTTTTGTGTATGTGTTTATGTGTATTTTATATTTACAGATAACCAAAAATGCGGTTTATTCTAGTTTTGAGTATGCTCTTGTTAGCTTTTTCTCATATCCAGACCGCTGAGGCTAATTACAGGAAGCCTCCATTCAATGGCTCTATTTTTGGAAAAAGAGGAAACCTTGGTACGTAATTTAATAAATTGCAACCATATTTACTAGACAATATACTCCTGTTTATTTTTTTAGACGTATTTTAAAAGGAGACTGTCACCAATGCAAAACGGAAAATCAAACAATGTCGTCATTAGGCTGACGAGCATTTTCATTCATTTTTGAAAAACCCCATTTCATAGTCCAGAGGAAATGCCAGCTGATAATAATAACAACATATTGTTATACTATAGCCCTTTCGGAGTAAGCAGAGATACATGTAGTTGTTGTTTTTTTTTTTAAGCGAACTAACTACTTATTGTCGGGAAAGGCATTTTCAGTTCAACCGGGTTTAGGGGGCGAGCACAGAAGGTGCTCAGCCAGCGAAATTTTTGGGTTGGGTGGCAATGCAAGGGCACCCAAACGCCAGCCAAAGAAAGTACTAACCCTACGGGTGATCTACCAGCCCTACGGGTGATCTACCAGCTGTAGTGGCTGTATCAACTTTATACATATATACACATGCCCAACGTGATCAGTACTGAAGCTTATCACTGTTTTCAGGGCACTTACACATTATATTATTATTACACGTCATGCGGGTATCCTTATGATGATATACTTTACCAGTAAGCATATGCTACTTAATTTGGAAAACCCCAGAGTTATGAGCCGAGATTCAAACCAACAACCATTTGTGTTTTTGTTAATGGACTCTGTTTCTTTATTCACTAGGCCACTATAGCAACTTGTGTGAAAATTAAATTTTATAAATCTGAACTGTTCAGGCTTATGTGCTTAAATATCTGTCTAAAAAAATATGTCTGCTTTAAAATATATTTGCGTTTTTTTAATGTTGATAATATGAACAGCTTTTAGTTACTGAGTCCGTAGACCTTTCATCGTAACCCCTGGGCAAATATCAAAATTATAATTAATAACATATTAGGATAAATAATTACTTATAATGACTTTTTCAGAGTACGATTCAGCTGGAAGAGCTTTATACGCTCTATGCGAAATAGCAGCAGAAACGTGCCAAGCCATCTACCAAGTATCAGAAAATAAGTGAATATGTTAAAAACACTCATTTATATTAATATCAACTTATACTTATGTACCTACTATGTTATTACATACTAATCAACTAAAGAATAATATTGGCATACTCAATTAAAATTGTTCTTATACAATTATGCTTGTTTTCTTAAATAAATAACTCATAAATAAACAGAAAATAAAGTACTTAATATTGTTTCACAAATTGTACAAAGTTTCTGTTTAATCATGGATAAATCGCAAGTGGTTCTAATAGCCGGACTAAATATTGCGGTTATTGGATAACTTACAAGTTTGAAACTATGATCAATTACAAACTATTTACACGCTATATAATACACTCTCGAAGAGATAATAGTCCGTGTTTAATTATTCCTTATTCTGAGAAACAAATCATAATCAAAGCAGTTATTTTATAATAAAAGCGCAGCCTTTTACTTAATTCTAGTTTATTTTTAATTACGTAGATTGGAACGTTAAAAATAGTATGTTTTATGTTACATACTTTGTACATTCCTGAAGTAAAAAAAATAACTTAGACGTCTAAAGTCCTAGAGGTTTAATTGGCTATATTTTATACTTCAATGTATTCACCAATGAAATCGCTTTATACAAAACCACGTTTTTGTAAAAATGTCAGACTGACAAATGGTAAATGTCATGTCTGCTATGAATTTATAGGTGTATTTGTGTGATGTGTGATGTATTAAGTTTTATTTAATAATTTGTGTTAAATTACATATCATATTATTTATTACAAATGCACAAGAACAGTCTTATTATTGTGAAAATATCTCTTCAGCTCTATTGTGATAACTGGAGGAATACACCATAATCAGGTAAAAATTTACATTTATCTCTATTTTTACGCTGTTATTATCAATTATATTAGTTTCGTATGTTAACATTTAAGTTTTTAATGTCAAATTAATCTAGATTTTCCACAATATTATTACGTAAAGGTATATTTGCATAGACTTTACGACCCATCGAAATAATCACTTATGGTATAATTATCAAATTCATACAAACACAAGCCGTGATTAGCGGCTCTAATATTTATTTAAATTATTTTTGACATATGTTTGTAGTTATAACAGATATAAAAGGGTAGGGAATTCCATTGCTTCAAGTTAAAGGCTTTGGAGAGATAGATTAAAATATTATTTGCTTTTATTTGTTTTATCACTGTTATTCAAGAACGCAGTGGAAATAAAATAGCCTAAAAGTTCTATTTATAACTTCCTTTACAACATTATAGATGTATATGATTCTACATGTGAACAAAATACATTGGTAAACATTTGTATGTGAAACAAAAAACAAAGATACAAATTGTAATTATTTTATTGCGTTATTAGCTGTAGTGACTCTGTGTTTCCTAGTAAAAAAACCCTTATTTAATCACATTGTGGATATTTTTCCAAAAATGAGAAAATTAACTTTTTTTATTTCTCAACAAAAAGCTAAATATTAGCTTTCATAGTGCTTACTTCAAAATTAACTGATTTTTCAAACAAACTTTCAACCTCTATATAAGCCCCTTAGGACAGGTTTATTGAAAAATCCCCCTTTAGTGGGTGATTACTTATAAAGACAACCTAACGTCCAAATTTCATGTTTATCGCTTCAGTAGTTTAGGCTTTATGATGATATAACAGTCAGGACAAGTAATTTTATATATGTATGTATATTGAGAATGAGATTTAAATTATATGTAGAATAATATTTAAGGAAAATTACACATTGATCTAGTTGCAGACTAAGGTTACATTTGTACTATACTTGTAATATATTATTACTATTCTCGAATACTACCAGTGCAATTGCTTTCTTCTGACTATCAGGTTCAGGTCCACAAGGGCTCATTTTCCACAACTCAACCTCCAAGTGTGCCTATTTTGCGTGAGATATTATTACTGTTTTATTATTTTAATTTTGTAAACTATAATAGTAATTTACTGCCATATAAATTTTATTAGTACCTTTGTCATCAACAGCATCTCTCTTTAGATCACTACTATAGGCCACTCCTTAGCACCATTAAACCAAATCCTCATCTCTTTTCATCCAGTCATTGCATCTATATCAACTTGCAGTTTGGATTATGCTAGAAGAAATTTATGTAAAGACATTATTTTTTAATGATTTAAAGGTAGAAGCTTGACCTCAATCACACCTGGTGGAAGGTAAAGATGAGTTCGATGGTGGACTGTGTCCACCCAACAAATGCCTAATCACTCTTCTCTCTAAGGCTCCCCAATCATAAGTTCATGAAACTATGCTTGATGGAAGTATATTCCACACTTTAGATGTTTGTATGAAGAATGTAGAAGCAATTTATTGTCAGGCAGACAGGTAAAACAACTTATAAATTCCTGCTATTTCTCATTTTAATCATTAATGTTTGAAAAACTTTGTTTTTAATTCAACAAACACCTTATTGTGTATAAAATTCTGTAAATGTTTTAGAAGAGTATTAAAAACTGTATATATGAAAAAAATATGATTGCTTACTTGCTGATCTTCTAGTAGAGCTTGATTGTGTGGGTATAATAGTTCATGTCATGTTTCTTTCTGTGCTTGATACATTCATAGTAGGGTTGTAAGGAATATCTACGTTAAAATTGACAACATCAGCTAATTATTCACTTTGTATTTGGTATTAGAATCAACATTAATAAATGCTGATATTTAGATAATGATACAACCATCGGAGGATGGGGTACACCAAAATGTATAGGATCCTGCTTTCTTTTTAACAAGATTGTGTCTCTAGTTGAGTACTTTGCAAATAAAGTGACAAGATAGACTAACTCAGTATAAAAAAACGATCATTTTTCATACAAAGATTTATTCTTTACATAATCAGTGGAAACCAGGGTCAGCATTAGCTGATATTGATGTTACAAAACCAGTATTTATGGATATTTAAAAAAACATGTACCAGCAAGGACCCTGGTTCATATACCAGATTAGTTGAACCTTGGTATGATATAGAGGTTATGCTTCTTTATGACACCTATAGAACTAGAGACGCAACTAAACAAAAAATAGCTGACAGATTGATTTTGAGGGTCAAATAACATCATGTGAGGTCAAATAAAAGTTCAAAAAATGGTTTTCTTACTTTAATAATACAATTATTTTTGTCTTATTACAACTACTTAAAAAGATTTGATCTTTTTTTCCTTTTTTATATTCTATTTTATTTCAAAGAGACTTGAAGGTGGCACAGTGTGTGAATGAAATAGTGGTTTTATTTCTTTATTTTCAGTGGCAAATCTTCACCTGAATTGTATTTCTGGAGACATGACTGAAGAAATTGAACCACCAATAAAAAAAGCCAAGATGGCTGATGATACAACCATAGATAATCTAATGGATATTGTGATAAATTCCAATAAAAATCTCGAAGCTGTGTTAAATGATGATTTTTATAAACCAATACCACTTATTAAAGTGTATGTAGGCCATGTTAAAAATCCTAAGGATATTTCAAAAATATTCCAAATTTTAAATGAAAAATTACCTCTAAGTGAACTGCATCATTTGAAAAGAGCTAGAAAAAGAGATATACTGTTATGCCCTACTCATTTTTTGAATATTTTAACTCAAGAATCTATACAAGAGTTCATTGAGCAGAATGTTGGTGAATTGAAAGATTCTTTTGAATATTTTAAAGAGGTAGATGTTCCTCTAAATCAACCACTAGTAAGGAAGCAATATTTGGAATGTAGCAAACATTGGTCAGTTAATTTTCACCCCAACAAGTACTTTGAAAGACTAATAAGCAATAATTTTTTCAATGACAATGAACTTCGAGATAACAGATTATTTATGGGTATGACTTTGGAGGTTGCGAAATGGTATCTACGTGCCGAGACAAACTTAGATCTTAATAAAATTGTTATCAGTGATATAAATTCCGCGGTTATTGTAGATCCGAATCACAAATCGGTTGTTGCTATTGCTTTTGATAATCGAAAAGTACACCCTTTACAGCATGCAGCTATGTTGGCTATAGACAATGTGGCTAAGACTCAAAATGGTGGTGCTTGGTCCACAGAAGGCATTATAGCTGAAAAAAGTTTACACTTGTTAACGCATTTAAAGAGTATTTATCAAGATGTAAATTTTGGAGCACAGAAATTTGTCAGCAAGCGTGATGCAACTGATGAAGAGAGTAGCGCTAGTCCGTATTTATGTACTGGATATTACGTCTACTTATTAAGAGAGCCTTGTCTCATGTGCTCCATGGCGTTGGTTCACGCAAGAGCTCAAAGAGTCTTCTTCTCTTTGGAAAATATTTATGACGGTGGATTGAAGTCAAAGGCCAAGTTACACTGTGTTGATGCGTTAAACCATCGTTTTGAAGTGTTCTTTGGATTTTTATAGCATACTTTGTTAAAACAATGTATATTATAATGACTAATGTAAGAAATATACATATTTTATTTTAATTCGTATTTTATTTTAAAGAGCATAAATGCAAAGTGTAAATTTGCAATTTATTCATTATATTTAAAAAAAAAAAAGATTGTTTCAATGACTAAGGGTGTTCACGCACTGCATCTGATCGAAATTCATGAAAATAATTAGTAAAATAGAAAGAAGTATTTTGTAACTTAATACATTTTATTTCTTCGATGGCAATTTTTTTAATAATCCTTGACATAGATTCAGTGAAACATTTTTAATGTGTTAGAGGCTACTACGTAAAGGTATAATAAAGTAATGGAATTAGGTAAAATAAAAATTTCAATCCTCCGCCACCATTCCTGATTAAAGAACTCTGGATGTTGAAAGTATTTGATCGATGTGCCTCCTCCAATTGACATCATCGTCAGTCTCTTTCAAAATGGAGTCGGCCAATCCGACGCACCTTAAAATTCTCACTTTTGTGTGTGTGGACGTATAAGAACGTGCTTGAATCCAATATTCAATAGAGAATTCTCGAATTTTTCATTCCTGGAACCTTAGTTTCGGTTGGCCAAGTCTGATCGTTTGATGTTCTAAATATTACGTTTTGCACGTAATATTTATAACGTATATTTATGACGTATGTATAAAAATGTATCTATTGAACATTATTATCTCTATTAAACATGAATTGGTAAGGATTGAGTCCGTCAATATATTGAGCGCGTTTGAGTCGGGTTTTTATTTTTAATAGTTTAACTGATAGACATCCAATCTCCCGAAACTGTCGTATAACTATTTTTATGATAAATTACGCACTACACTCGTTTTCCGATTTCTTTCTGTAATCCGTTATTCTCTGATTCGAATCAGAATATTGATAGACAGAAGTAACCATAATAATATTTGTATGAACGCTCCCGCACTGCGCCAAACAGAATCCGAATTATATCCGAGTAGTTGGACGGATGATGAAGTAAGGGAATAATAGTGTGATACAGCAATCGTCCAAATTAGATTTAGAGCTTTGTTTTATTATTTCTAAAATATATTTAAGTAGCTAGTTCCTTTAGGTACGACAAATAAGCGCAAAGTAGATACAGCCCCTTTTTTTGGTAACCCAGGGGAAAATCCTACATAGTACTATGAGGGTCGATGTAAGGGTAATGACCCTGGTGTGTCAGAGTCCTAATGACTAAAAACCCCCAGGGTGTCCCTCTAATCACTCCACCCAGGCCTGGAAAACCAAATTCATCCAGTCGGCCGGGGAGCGAATAGCCTTATTCAGGCTTGCTTTTTGGAAGGGTTGAGTGTAACGAGCGCACAACTTAGATACAGCTCTTAATGTTTCTCTGCTCACCGTGAAAGGGATATAGCGTGTCGATATATCATTATATTGAAGTATATTCGTTTATCTGTTTATTTTCTTTTGTTTCCGAATTACTTTATTTCCTAGATCTGTATTTTGATGGATTGTGATCGGAGGTGTTGCGTAAATGCCCTAAAACACTCTAATTTTCTTTAGTTTATAATATAATAGTTGTTTTAAAAACAACTCTTGTTAGATTACTATCTTGACGTTTCTATTGTAATTTAAAGCAAATTGCTTGACGACAACTAGGGTACATACAGACGGCCTCGCTTCGCTATTATCAATAAAGCTTATTAAAATCGCATCCAAGTGTGCTCAGTCGTAGCGTAGTCTATAAGTTCTGTAGATTTATATTTTCATTCGTTTTTATGCTCCATAGCTTTTTATCAATACTTTTGATGATTTCTAGGGTATTTTCAGCAAGAATCGTCACAGTTTAATTGAACTAGTATTTCAATTAAATCTTGGTTAAATTTTCATAGAATTCGTTTTCAAGGGGAGCATCTTTTGCTTTCTTGGCATTTATTACTTCCTTCGAAAAATTAGACACAGCGCTAAACTGAATAAAGTACTAGTATGACATTTGAGACACTACCTCCATGAGAGATTAACGAAGTAAACTCGCAATTACAAGATAACTTTTGATGATGCATTCCATTAGGCCAATTAGCTCAAAAACTTAGAAATCGTTTTACTTTCAAAGGATTATTATTGTTCATGGCCTATATTGTTATGGCATAGCCAGGGCATAGGCAAAGGCGACTAAGGTATCTCTTTAACACCGCAATTCAACCAGGTGTTCAGAGAAGGAAAACTCGATCAAACCTGCATCCCGCTCCCTCCCAATCGTACTGGTTTTCCATTCATCGGGCCTGAGGGAGCTCGGACGAGAGAGTGCTTTTCTGGCAGCGCGTCCAGTTATGCACTTAAATATCTCCTATTCAATTGACTGTTTCCGAAAACTGGACCTTGATTTTTTAAATCGGTGTTGAAACAGTCGCCGTGGCCGAATCCGGCTAGGACATAATCATTGTTCATGGATTGAAGATTATGCATTGGCTATATTTATTATTGTCAGCCAGTGTAATACCGCTGAAGGGCAAAAGCCTTCAGTTCCTTTTCCAACGATATTTGTTAAATCGATGAGAAAAAAAAAATGGACATTTAACCTACACTCTTGTCCAATGCGGGTTGTCGGATGTGCACCATGTGAAATGAAATTAAATACATTGCGCAGATAAGGCGCATGCAGCAGCTTAAATGTTAGCAATCTGCGTACAATTCAGCGTGCTGAATACCTTAGTCGGCCTTTACAACACCTCAGTATAATGAAGAGGGAGCCACTTGTCTATTCTGCTTGTAAATTCCACGGCTATATTTGCAGGAGCAGATAACGACTGGTTTAGTGGAATATCTCACGAAAGACCTCGAATACGGTATTAGTGAGTCAAATATTGGTGTACGTCTCAGTACCTTGGCAGATTGTTTCAATGAGCAACAAACACTGCAAAATGATGATGCTTTCTTATCAATAACTAGGATATAGACAGTAATAACTTGTTCAGGGTACAATGGTTCTGCTGTTTCCAACAACATATTCCGCTGAATTAAAAAAAAACCAAGGTATACGTGAAATAATTGAAGGTTACTTATTTAATGTTCTTTTGGTCTTTTTCGGTCGCACTTCATGGTGTAAAGTATTTGCGAACAATTAAATGTATGCAGTTGTAAAGACTTGCGCGACAGAAAAAAACTGGTTGTAATTTTTATAGTACCTTAAAACTACCAAAAACCGGTAAAGTCTGGTTCCTACTGAACCCTGTTACGATAAATCTCACTTTAAATAGACTGACGTTGATGACGTCCATATCTCGTTCTTCAATCGTCGCGAACGAGTCTTATTACAAAGGAATAAAGTTCAATTTGCTTCATGAACGTGGCAATGTACAGCTGCCGGTCGGTAATTGTAAAACGGGAGACTTCCTTTCACGTGTATTTAGATTTTCGCATCAGATGAAGATTCTCCGTGGTCCTTATTCAAGATCTTGATTAGGCACTGTTGCAGTATTAAAATTAAGAACTGTTTTTTAGATTTATATAAAAAGTTGTCGCTTTAAGAAGAGATTAGCAGTTCCATTTTTTTTAACCCTGCGGGAAAAGCCTGCATAGGACTGTTAAGGCCTCCGTGAGGGCAGCGACCCTGGCGTACCGGACTCCTACCGTCTAAAGGACTCCTGGGTACTCCTTCATCCACGTGGTTACTGACCGTGGGCGCAAACTCGCATTCTTCCAAGAACCGGCGTGGCGCGCGGTGGGCCTTATTTAGCCTCAGTAACTGGGAACGGGTGGTGATGCCATAGCTCCTTTCTTTAAAAGTAATCGATGTGCGGGAGTACGCGCACCCCTCCGCCACCATGAACGGGTTGAGGACTCGCTCTTGTACTCCTGCTCAGCTTATTTTTATGGCGGGCGGGCGCGGAAATATTGCTGTGCAAAAGCCCTGCGCTTCTGATGACGTTTCCGGCGTGGAACGTCAAAAGTGGTCGTGGCCTCTCTATCGCTTTCAGCCTCTTCTCTCGAGCTAATGACTAGCTCACAAAAAGTCAGCGCCATGTATTCCTGTAAATATATTTTTAAACCTCTCTAAACCCATTTAGACTTTTCTGCTATGTTTAAAAATGTAAACTTATTTCATATAAATCCTTTCTTTACTGTATTTAAAAATATAGATGTTTTTCATATAAATATTTCAATGCTGTTTTAAAATATAGACGTATTTCCTATAAATCATATCAATGTTTTTTCAAAATATAGATATTTTATATGAATTCTTTCTCTGCTGTTTCAAAATACAGACATAACATGTTTAAAATATCCGGAACATTTTTTAAATAAATTGTGAGAAATTCATTAAGAACCGTTAATAGTCTATATAACATAATTACAAAAGGAACAAGATTATTAAACCAATATCAAAATACGCTTTAGTTATGATTGTTTGTAAGGATGTCATATTAATTAATCTATTTGTTAAGCTGTAAATTGCCACTGGCATTCCCACACCCACTATACGTTATTAACGCTTCGTAAATACTATTTAAGGTCATAAAAAAATCATAGATATTACTTCCAGCAAACTCAAAAGTATCTACGTAAATAGGCGTATAACTAGCATTAAAAAATCTACAAACTGATTTCACCTCCTATTAAGTTATTCTAAGATGTCTTAAGTTCTGGGCGGCATACTTGAAGGAGTGAGTCCTGGGATTCTATTTTCAGTAGAAATTATGACTGCCTAGTTTGGTATACTGGTTTGGTAATAAAACTTTGCTTGTGAATATTTTAGTGGTCAGTACAGTGTGTTTCAAGATCCGATTTTGGATTTGTTGGAAATTCAAGAATGATGGAGACTGTTGAGGGTTGGGAATTCGTTGACAGTTGCCGTAGCACTTTTTATATTGTCGTTTCATTCCGGTATAAGTTCTATATAAATAACTAGATTCACACTAACTGAGGTCTAAGACGAAGTGTCATTTTAGTGCTTACAAGCGAATATGGAATGATATTGAGGATAAAATCCTTTTCCCCGAACTTGGAGGCAAATCCTGCATAAGACAGGCGGGACCGCTCTGAAGACAGCAGAGCGGGTGTGTCAGACGCCTACAGGTTAAAAACCCACGGTCGCACCGCAGTTCAATGCCAGCCTGACCTGTGGATCTAAGTTCCCCCAACGATCCGGCGAGTTAATAGTCTTTTTTTAAGCTCCATCTCTTGAAAACATAGGGATAAAGAGCCTGCCCCTCAGAACTCAGGCTTCATCTCAGGACAAGACTCACACACACTCCGCTTCATCTGGGCAGCAGACTTGAGGCTAAAATCTAACGTGAGCAAAATTCCCTCCAGGTTCTTAGGATAGTCGTATATTAATATAGCTATAAAAGAATTTCGGGTTGGAAAACTATTAAAGCTAGATAATATTATCTTTCCAGATTAAGGCTGGCCAACATCCACGTTTCCATGAAAGACTGTACAAGAAGGTGCTACAAAAACAAGCGAAATAGCTATAGAAATTTTACTCTGCTGAAAAGAGACTGATATATTAGTCTTTTCGTCATTTATTAGATGGAAAGAACACTTGAACTGGTAATGACGATATTTATAAATAATTTGGAGATCTACTGATATTCAAAGTTTTTGAGGCGTCATCTCCGTAATTGTTAATGGTGAGTGGTATAATTTAAAATAAAAAGTTTAAAATCCAAATTCAATATAACTGAAGAATTAGGGAAAAATATACTAAAAGCTATACTTATGAAAGAGACGGTGATTAATTATTTAGAAGGAGAGACTTAAAATACTCATTAATGCTATAAAATAAAATAAAAAATATAAATCTCTTATTATAAATTCGTATTTTCTCAGAATCGCTTCCGACACGGAACACAATGCAGTATCCAAACTCGGTTTGGACTTGCATTTTTAAGATCGAAGTCAGATGCTATGCGAAACGGCTCTTATATTATATTTACTTGTACTATTAGAAACTATCTCTCATTAATTACTTCATTCAACTAGTTTCATAACTATAAAGCGATATAAATGTACTTCAATCTATTGTTCCTTTCAAATAGTCCAATTTCCTGATCCCCATGATGGTCATAGGTTAATCAAGTAGTAACTACCCACTTACAATTCACAATTGTACAATGATTTTATCTGTTAGAGCCGGATGAATAACTCTCGTGGATCCGCCACGTGTATTTGAATTGGCAACGACGTGGATATGGATTGTGAGCTAGTTGATTTGTTATCTTACTTGAGTGTTTATTTATTCTCTAGAGATTATCATCTCTTATTGTTGAGATTTTTGATAATAATTACGCGAATACCGATATTAAAGATCTTTGTACGACACAGGATTTCAAGGTAAGGCACTCTTTAGCAATCTAATACCCAACATTGAAAGAAAGAAAAAATATTTATCTGCCACATAACATCTACTTAATATACTGGTGCGATCTGCTCCACCACCATGCAAAACCATATTGGTTTGTAGACGTGCTATGTATCAGAGATGGCGCTGTATGTGAAAATTGTTTCTCCCCGTTCTCTTGCTTTTCTTTTGAAATTTGTCTGAATTTGCTATAAACCTCACGGAGCCCGAGACCTTTCCAACGAATATGCAAAACCGTGGAAATCTGTTCGTGCGTTCTGGAGTTATAGCGTCAGGAAGGAAAACCGAACTTATTTTTATATAATAGATGATATGTACATAAATACACAATAAAACACACACTGGCAGCCCATACTGTCGTTTTAGGTGACTGAAGAGGCTTTTGCTGTTTTAAGCAAGAGTTTTCAGTGCTCCAATATCGATAATTGTGTTTGTTTACGTGACCATTAGTGTGAAAATGGGCCTAAAACGTAGGAATGGTTGTTTTTGTATAATTGTTTTACGCAAAAAGCATCTGTTGTCTCGTGAAGCGCTCCATCGTGAATGAAATTGAATTAAGCCACGCACAATTCCCCACCACCTGCGAGCCCCTTACTCTCACGGTTTTTGAGAAATCAAGTGTTGATATTTGCAAAAATTTTTGGCCCACCCTGTATTTATTTAGATACCTTTATTGTTTTATGTTCCAAAGCTAGTTTTTTTGTATTGTATTTTTCTTTTTGTAGAAACTTTGCTGGCCTATGTATTTTTTATTATTTTATATTCCCCTGAAAATATAAAAAATAAAATAAAATTTTCCGCAAATACAAACTATTTTCAATGAAATCTTCCATTCGTTTCTAAGAAACAATGTTCGCAAATTATGGTCATGAGTAATTGTTTAATTGTCTTCAATAAAAATCAATTAAGGGTATGGTTGCGTACGCGCTTCTTTATTACAAACGATCGTTCTAACGGACTTGGTACTACGGTCTTTTGAATACGCTTAAATATTGTTTAAAACCCTTGACTAAAATCACTATTATAAAAAAATCACGTTCAAATATCTATATTTCAAGACAAATCTTCTCATCTGTGCATCTGAGGGCTTAGACAAATTAACATTCGATATCGCTGTTAGAAAAGTGCAAACGATAAAGGGTTGGCATAAGTTTTCGAAATGTTACGTCGTTATTATTATTAGACGGTTTTGTCCCACGGCAGGGCAAATAATGTCCTTCCCTTTTCAAATATATTTGCGGACTAACTATATTTGTAGCCGTGGTGGCTGCCGGCAGAATAGAATAGCACCCCCCTCTTCTTGCTGAGGTGTCGTAAAAGGCGACTAAGGTATCTCTTTAACACCGCAATTCAACCAGGTGTTCAGAAAAGGAAAACTCGACCAAACCTGCATCCTGCTTCCTCCCGATCGTACTGGTTCTCCTTTCCATCGGGCCTAAGGGAGCTCGGACGAGAGAGTGCTTTTCTGGCTGCGCGTCCAGCTATGCACTTAAATATCTCCTGCGCAATTGACTGTTTCCGAAAACTGGGCCTTGATTTTCTTAATCGGCGTTGAAACAGTCGCCGTGGCCGAATCCGGCCAGGACATCATCATCATAATATTTGCGGAATCCATGGAAAGGGGTTGGACTTGTGACCTAGCACACTTGTCCAATGCGGGTTGGCGGGTGTGCACTTTGTGAAGAGAATGTGCATGCAGCCAGTAACGTGCACAGGGTATTTGGACAGGTTAGGCAGATTCACATAATGAATTTGAAGATTATATAATGATAATAAATATTATATTACTTTCCTAGGGAAGATGGCTTAAAAATAGAATAGATATGAATATAAAGGGATCCTTTTTTTTTTGTTTAAATAAAAGGAATTTATTTTAGACTTATTTATCGTAAGGGCATGCAATGCTTTCATGCATTTATGGAATGAACGCTTCTGCATGCAGCAGGTTAGATGCCAGCAATGCGGCATGCTGTATACTGTAGTCGGCTCTTACGCGTTTCCGACACCTCAGTATGATGAAGGCACTATTCTATTCTGGCGGTAGACCCTTTGAGAATGACTTCGTTGCTTTACGTTAATTCCATACATTTTCTGCTTTTGTACTAGCGTCATAGACACATTGAAAAGAATCAATCATTTTTTGGTAGCTCTTATATTTGTGCAGGCATCACGCTGAAATTAATGAACCAATCTTAACGTCATTTTCACAGTATTACTTTTTTAAAATTTAAAACATAGGCTATGTTTGGTCACTATTAGTTGGGCAAAACCGGCGATATCGCCTGACCAATGTTGTTATCTCTGATAGAGTACTGACATTATAATATCGATTGGATAGAAACAGAAATACAGCATTACCTTTCCGTAATAACAGCTATTCTACACTAGAGAGATAAAGGCTTAAAGTGGAGGTAGAGATACGGGTTAAACTATCCGCTATCCGCACTTTTATCCTCGCGTTTATTATAGATTCCGTGAATTTTTTAACTCCATGGTTTTTTAATAATTGGGCACATACAATAATATCGTGAAGTAATTGAATTGCGGAATAGTTTCCACCATTTTAATATTGAGTTATTTAAAGAAAGCATGAAGAGATATTTGTGCAAGCCGGCATGATGATAGCTGTTTCTTTGCTTTCGATTGTTGTGCCTTGATCAACTTATTCTCCTGTGTTGTCTGTTATGTGTCAAATGAATGTTTTATAGGTTTAAAGAAGATTTTATTTTCTCAAAAAAGAAACATTACATTTCACTTACATGAGAAAAAATTAACAATAACGCAATACAAGGCGGTAGTAATATAAAAATTTCAAACTAAGTAGTAAACATACACAAAACTCACAGACACAGCACAGAACCACTCCAGTAAAACCATCATATTGAAACTGGAAGCGCTATGTAACAAAGAGGGAACTTTAATTTTCTTTTAAAAATATAGAGAGATGTAGAATCCTTGACATGATTAGGCAATTTGTTGTAGATTTGTACGCCTTCAAAAGTTAGATTTGTCTTCCCAAAGTTAGTCCTGGGAGTGGTTAGTATATCTAAGTCACTGGAATTTCTTAAAACTAATCTTTTCTTTTCTTCTTCTTCGTAGTTTTCTCGTCGTTTTTCGCCTTCAAGGATATATTTTCATATACTATTTTTCTAATGAGGGTCTATCAGTGTCATAACAGGTTTTTTTAATTGCATCATGCTTGTCATCAGTTAAGATGTGGTGGCTATTCGATTAAGAATAAAAGAACTGTGATAATCAGATTAACTGGAACAAGGATGCTCCCAAATC
This sequence comes from Automeris io, assembly GCA_036320925.1. Lineage (NCBI taxonomy): Eukaryota > Metazoa > Arthropoda > Insecta > Lepidoptera > Saturniidae > Automeris > Automeris io. Next base: position 8,403,437 of record JAUDJH010000017.1, read on the forward strand.
CTTATTAGAAGCTAAATAAGCCTGTTATTTGCTGCTTCTAGAGTCTGAGAAAACCTAAACCCTTTGTCACCTGAATTGTGGCCACAACCGTCGACTTCCTGGACAAAATTGGACGTATTATGTTCCTAACATACATCATCTTGAATGGTAAATGTGATGAGTTTGAACGAAGCGGTTAAAACTCGCTAAGTATTTTTGTTCCTTTTCTGGAAGTTTTCCTGACAATATGGCTGGGACTTATAGACGCATCTTTGACTTTTTTAGACTTTGCGCTGAAAATAGACTCGTCTTTAACAAACAATTGAATATATAATATGAATTTTATTATAGCTTAAGTATTCACAGAGCAGAGTTTAAATTGAGAAAATCGATGGCATACCATATTCTTTGATGGTAATTAAATAACACAATTTATAATATATGAGTAAATGTTAAACAAAGTCCAAGTATCATCTATAAAAATCAGCCTAAAAAAACGTGGAAAGATCTAGTTTCAGTCAACTGTCGCTAACCGGTGCGTCTATGCTCCGAAACGCAGTCCCAGTCCGCGACAGTCTTGAATTTCTTTCGGCGTTTCTTCTCAAGATAGTCACTCCCGGAGTGCTCGCAGGCAGTTCTTCTCTGGTAGGCAACCTAAGCCCAAGTTAATATTACAGGGGTGCCCTTGCGTTGCAGCCAGTCCATAAAAACCGCTGGCAGAGCGCCTTAAGCCGTCATCCCTCTTGCCTGATGTTGTAAAGGCTCTAACAAACCAACGAAATTCTCAACTAAAAAAAATCTAACTCAAAGCGCACGGCTTAAGACATTTTCTATGTGTTCCTAAAGTCATTCATGTTTATCTTGTTATACCGTGATTTTTCTTTAATTATTTAGCATTTCTTCTTAGAAGTAGATGCGTCACAGATTTACTCATAGATTTGAATAGATTACAACGTCGGGCTGTATCTAGTAGCGTTCATTCCATAAATGCATAGAAGCACTGCATGCCCTGACGATAAAAAGGTCTTGACTAAATTCCTTACAGTTAAACAAAAAAAGAAACCATTTATATTAAAATCTAATCTATATTCATGCCATCTATCTTTCCTATGAAAGCAGTATAATATTTACTATCATAATATAATATTCAAATTAGTTACGCGAATTATGCCTACCCTATCCAAATACCCTATGCACGTCACTGGCTGTATCCCTTTCAAGGTGAGCAGAGATTCATTAGTGACTGTATTCACTTTGTCCTTATATATCGTGTTTAACCAATCGCCGTTCTCAGAGCACTAGTACAGATGATATTTTTCTTATATGCCAAGCGGTGCTTTCCTTCATCAGTGATCTTGTGGAGCTTAAATCAGGAAAACCCGAAATATACGTGTCCGGATACGTATCTACGACCATTCGTATTTTCGCGTATGAATAACGATTCATTATCGACTACGCCGCAACAGTAAAAAAAGGAAATATTAAAAAAGTCTATATTAAGTTTATTTACAATTTACATTATATTTGTTATAAACAGTCGAAGACACCATTAGTTTTGTTTCTTAGTGATGAAACGATATGGACTTTAAATTATATATACAGAACCTCAAATGTAAAGTCAGAGTACCCAACGAAGAGTCTTGACCCGTTTGAGTGACCCTGCGGCACCAAGTGGTCCCAATTCCCGACATCTTTACGACGCTCCGTTCCACGTACGCTATTGGTCAGCGAATTACTGACAATATTGCATGCTTATTCATTTGACCGTCTACGTAGCATCAATTTAGCGATAGACCCTCGGTTGTAACGTCGCTGATGTCTCACTTTGGAGTCTCTGACGCGCTGATCGGTTTAAAATTCTCCCGGAACGAAATGGCTTAAAATGCTTCGGACGTGTTTTAAATACGGTGATGGAAAGATCATGGATCTTTTCAAGTGGTTATTCGCCAACACGGCCACCTTATAAGTGATTTTGGTGAACCGAAAGCCTAGGTGCTGGATTAAGACTCATTTTAAAAGGTGAGATTAATTTTCTTGGTGCTATGATATAGTGAAATTGAGTAAAAAAACACTTATTTCTCCTCAATAAAAATAAAAAATACTAAAACAACATAAAGAAAACAAGAAAGTGCTAGAGATAAAATATATAAACAGGCGAAATGGGCTCCGCCAGCTTAATGTCACACTGGAAACCTGTGGCGCTTGCGTGAAGGCCCCCGGTCGCGTCATCTTATAAATCATCTTATAAAGATTATTTGAAAAATGATTAAAAATAAAATAATACTAAATAATCAATAATAAAGATAAATATTATCAATAAGCTTACTACAAATATAATGGTCATACTATAATTTAAAAAAACAAGTGTGTGCCGAAGCATAAAATAAAACAAATAAATAAAGTACTTATAACTGATGTATTCTAAAATATGTCTTTTTTTCTTAAACAAAATTTTACCCTAAGAATCTGCCCGAAGAATTGCGATCATCTGCGCTTCTGGTCACGTTGGGTTACCGATCTATAAGCGTAAAGTGGATACAACCATTAATGTTTATTCAGTTTTTTAATTGTTACTGCAAAACAAGTACACATTCTTGCCGTGGGAGTCGCTAAAAACACTAATGTATCACAGCTTACACCGAAAGGGATATTTTTTATTCTGACTGGACCCAGTGACTACACCATGCTTGATGGTAAATATGGCGCAGTCCAAAAAACGACAACGACTAACAACAGTAAAAAAAACAGGCGTAGTTTTTTTTTACACTGGCTCGACATTTTGACTACAGAGTACCTGATGGTAAGTACAGTGTAGTCCAAAAACGAAAGCGACTCTCAAAGGATGAAAATCCATTGATAGTCTACATCGTCATGTCGGCCCACATATACCACGACTGACACACACAGGCTGATCCCGAAACGCGACAAGCCGAAACTGGTCACTATGACGGGCCTTACACCCATGTACTGTGGTCGTGATCCAGACGGGCACCGACGCCCTACCACCTCGCTGCTGCTCGTTTAGCACCACCCAGGAGTCACATGTAGGGAAACTAGGGTAAAGCCTACGGACTCGAGCAGTTGCAGCGATAATGCCGGCCTGCATAAATATCTCTACACGCTATGCTTTAGGACTCCCTATCATAGGACGATGAGAACACGCTCGCCGGAAGACCATTCCACAGCCCAACTACTCGGCTGCAGTAAGAGTTAGAGAACTTCTTATTTCCAGCCGGGATCTAAGTTATAACTATAGTAAACCGTATAGCTGTGATATCATAAGCCCGCGCGCGTTGTTCTACTATAGAAGGGAGAGAGTGGAACAAGGTTAATTAATTCTGCAGAACACCCGCCATGATACAGATGGTAGCAAACGCTTTGTGGGGTAACATCTCTGAGCATATGGAGCGGTACAGTGACATTAAAAAAGGGATATATTCATTCACCTGGAAACTCGATGCTGAGGACAGGCTACTGGAGCTCCATACACATACATAGTTTACCGTACACAATATTTTTTTATTCTATTTATTTAAGGGACTTGTACATGTGTAAGTATGTCAGCCCCATCGTACCCTAATACAGGAACCTAACATATGACATATGGTGCCATTGATCTGAACAGGCCAGACGCCCATAATTATATTTATAGAGCACTAGCTGATCCGGCAAACGTTGTTTTGCTATATAAGTTATTGTAATATCTTCTAAGATGTTCATTGAAATTAAGTGTTGTCAAAGACAATTTTGTTCACAATTAAATACTCCATTTATTTGGATAAAGATTAATATTATTACGTTGATACAACTCTTAAGAAATAATGCATTAATTTCGAACAATTTGATTACCATAAAAACGGTTCTAGTGCGTTAATCATAAAAGATAGACATATACTGGTCCAGACATTTTTTTAGATCATTTCAAGAGGAATAATTCTTTCATACAAGTATTTTTGGTATCTTGAACCGTTTTCGTAGCGCACGCAATGGAAACACTCAAGGATGAATAATTTTCCCCGTTTTTTTCACATTTTCCATTATTTCTTCGCTCCTAATAGTTGCATCGTGATGTTATATAGCCTAAAGCCTTCCTCGATAAATGGTCTATTCAACACAAAAATAATTTTTCAATTCGAACCAGTAGTTCCTGAGATTAGCGCGTTCAAACAAACAAACAAACGAACACTTCAACTTTATAATATTAGTATAGATATTACACCACCGACGTATTGTCTGAAAAGAATACTCCGCTCAGTGTTATTTGTTCCGCCTACCAATATTAATTGACAGAATTGCTAAGTAGCGGAGATGGGGTGAGGTGAGGATCTGGATAGGGAGAACAAGTACCTTTTTTACCTATCCATGCACCGCGCCTGAACAATAGTGCTCCGTTTGTTAGGTCTTTCATTGATAAAAGTTTGTTTTAGTTACTTTATAATTTTCAAATGTTATTAATTGTCTGTAAATATTAGAATAATATAGATTTTTTATTGCAGGAGCCATAGCACAACGCCGATCCCGCCACAGGCTGAACAGCCATCCGGTTCGGAATCGAAAGCATCGGTTCACTTGCGCCCAACCGTGCCCCATGGAGACCATTCTCAACTGCCAGCGAACATATTTCATAGGCAACCGCTTCACGGACAAATTGATACCGGGATTGGTTCCGCACATACAATATCATATCTGCCGGTCTAACTCAAACATGCTCCTGAAGATAGAGAACGAGCTATTGCAAAGTCACCGCCAGAGAGAGACAACAGGCATTAAGAAACTCTACAATTCATTCTTCGTCCTGTTTTAACGCGATTCCATTGTGAACTCTTCATTCATTCATTGATTCATCCATCATCCATCTTATAAAGTGACTTTAGTGCAGTGAGTGCCATGGCCCGATTGTAATGGAAAGTGCTACCGAGGAGAGAGACTATTTGATTATGAATGACGGTCGCAAGGAAGACTTTGCTTGGGAATCGACAGTGAGGCTGATGGTCGGAAGAGAGGAAGACTTCGGGATGTATTTAGAAGAGAGGGAAGGCAGAAAGAGGAAGTGGCAGGGGGAGAAGATGATGCGACGGGACGATAGCGAGGAGAAGGAGCAGAGGAAGGTGCCACCGAAGAAGGTTATGGGTGAGTTTTTATCGATTCTTTCTCCCTTTTTAGGACTAATAATAATAGACATATGTGTGGTTGCGGTGGCATTGTGGATAAGAGACCGGTATTCATGTGCGACGACGCCAATAGTCGTAGGATCGAATCCTGTCACGTAACTGTTTTTTTTTTTAATTAAAAAACGGATTTAGGCGCTTCGTGATCACCGGTGAAGGAAAAAATTATGAGGAAACCCGAATGGTATCTAATAGAAATGCAACGTCTAAGTGCCCTGAAAACGGCAATTAACTATGCTATTGGTCACGTTGGGCACGACGTATAAGCGCAAAATGGATATAACTACTAATGCGGCTCTGCTCACCCCGAAAGGGATACACCGTGACGGTATATTATTAGTATAATATTAAACATTACCAATATCGCATCAGTTTCAATTAGAGTATACATTTATTATTTACTACCGATGGATTTAGTAGTTACCATGAGCCAGGTACCATACGTTCAACCTCATCTAAGAAGGAGACTGTCCAGGCATCTTCTTGTCTCGTATTTCGGCTAAAACTTTACTCCTTTTTAGCCAAAGCCGAAGGTTTTACCGAAGATAGCCGAAGCATGCTAGAACACTATTAATAACTTTTATCACACATTCAACTTGATTTAACTTTGTTTTTATGTGGGAAAAGTGAAGGCAGAAGGCGTTTAAATAATTCGCATTACAGATATTTTACACATATTGTTAATTATCGGCTTGTAATATCGCTTATATAGCATACGTCACATGTTGACAGGCAGTCGATTGACGTGCGACCGAGCTCGTCGTAGATAATTCAAAATACAGACCGGACACTCCTACTATAGCTGCTATTATGCTTATGCACATTATGGAGGTCACGGTCTAATTTGTTTTGTACCCCAAAAAATATTTTGCATAGGTCTATCAGGACAGCTGTGAAGGTGGTGGTTCCAGGGTATTAGACTATTCCTTAAAAATTGCCAGGATGTCTCTTGTCTCGCTGCTGCCGGGCCTGGGGATCAATATTCTTCGAAAAACACAGCGAGTGAATTACGTTTCTAGGGCTTCATCTCTGGGAGGGGTGGATAAAAAGCTTATCCTTCAGGACTCCTCTACCAGGTGGCGCGCAAAGTACACCGTGTCCGCTATCGAATATAATATTTGAACTAACTTCTCACACTTTCCTTTACGTTGGGATTAGCGAAATACCCCAGTTTGACTTAACTTTTAGCTAAGAAAGAATATTAGTAATTTCGGGATAATAACTTATACTGCAATATTAATACAATCCTATATGTTTTAATTATTTACACAATCGTTGGTAGATTTTTTCTATTTATGTAGGTAGATTTGTATAAACATACAACAAAATAAAATCAACAAAGTACTTGAATTGCTTAAAATATAAATATGAGTTACAAAACCTTCTTTCTCGTTCAATTTCTACTTTTAATAGTCGTAGAATTGAGAAAAATTAAGTTTTTCATGGTGCATCATTAGAGGTCCCGTAGGCTCGTCCTATTTGCTAAGCCAAATAGGTTTTAGGTCTCCGCATTCCAATGCATGAGACTTTTCGTTGTTTAAAGCGCCATTTGTGAAGTCAAATTATGTTACAATGCTTTTATTTCTTGTGCCTGTGACATATATGACAATCTTTTTGTGATGTTGATGTTCTGTCTTGTAAATTTGGCTGCAAAAAAATAATGAAAAAAAAACAGGTGTGCCGTTCGCGCGTCGCGCGGTGCAGTTTAACGCGAAATTCGGAGCGCGATCGCGGAGCGTGGGAGCGCGCGGCCGTTCTTGCGATCATCAAATGAAGACTGGCGCGGTGAGGGGCGAGTGCCGTATGCCTCGCCACTGCCCGTGCGCATTATTATTAACTGTGCGCGCTACACTCTCCTCCTTCAATTCACAATCTAGTCCGACTCGGAGATGAATTGACAAACTTCCGAAAGACGTAAGCGCACTTAAGCAAGATGCACCTTACGAGGCCTGCCTCGTTGACGTCTTGGTCGAACGGGCTGAAGAGCGGCTTGCGCACCTACAAACGCAGAAAGGTCTGATGCGTGGAAGTGACCGAACGCCTGGCCCTGACCATCAGCGATTTCATAGGTGGTAGGGCTGAGAACACGCTTAATAAAATAAGGGCCGTCTCTCAACGGCATGAACTTACGTGTGTGTCCTCTTGGAGCGTTGCTCAAGGCGTGAGTTGTCACCAGAACAGAATCACCGACCTTGTAGACAGGCGACGAACGACGGGAAGCGTCAGCATACCCTTTCCGAAGGTCCTGCTGCTTCTCAACGCGTTCCCGAATCCCCTGCAATGAGGAAACAAACCTGTCGAGGTAAGGCGTTACCTGAGGTATGTAGGCTTCTTTCTTCAAAATGGCCCGAAGATCATGATTGGCATCGAAAGGAGTACGCAACTCGCGTCCGAAGTCACTGAGCAATATGATGCTCAGCAAAGGAAGTGGGCTCTCCTCCTGGCTTGAAGGAACCATGGTGAGCTGCTGGCGTTGTTCACAGGTGAGCATGGGACCCTCGTCGTCCCTTATCTGCATAGATGACACGGCGACAGGATGGATCCACTTCAAGTCATCTTCATACTCGAGCGGGTAAGTTCCACAGCTTCCTGAAAAACGCCAAGAAGAAGCGGCAAAATCTATAACCAATCCTGTAGCACGGAGGAAATCAACCCCCAGAAGTGTGTCATTGTTGTCTGCTTCCGGAAAGACAACAAAGTTAACCTGTACAACCTTATTCATCGGGAGCGTGACACTGACAGTGTAAATAAAAATCTCTCGTGATTGGATAATTCCATCAGCAAGCTTCACTTGAACTTCCTTAGAATCAAAAGAAAGACTTTTCTCTTTGAATATTTTATAAAGTTTGTGCCCCGCTACAGAACACTTAGCTGCAGTGTCAATCAAGGCAGTATCCCATAGGTCCAGCACTTGTATGCGAAGGATAGGCCTAGTGTGTGACTGACTATTAGTTGTAATCATCCCCATGTCAGAGGTTGAAAAAAGAACAACAGGAACTTTCTTACCGGGCTTATCAGTAGTAGTCACCCTCTCCGCAGGAGTAGGTGCAGAAGAAACCACCGATGGTAAGTCTAAATAGTCCAGCACAGGTTGACGACCTGCAGGTGTACGGGCAGCAATAGGTGCATTCACCATATCAGGCGAGGAATGATGCACCGAAGTAGGTTCGTTCAGCCTACAATTTAAGAAATCAAACACATCAGAACTATTCCTATACTGTGTGTTATGAAAGCGCTTAAAATCAGTACGAGGCGCACGGTCACTTCCACGATTCGATTTCTTAAAATATTTATTATACTTCGGAACAGAATTCTTAAAATATTTGTTAAAGTACGGAACAGAGTTATTTGAATTTTCGCGCGCAGTTTGATTCGAACATAGACTCGAACGACAACCAAAACAATAACATGTCATTCGAGATTGACGTTGTTCACGTCTATGACAACACGCGGCACCTGTCAGTTCATTTTGACATTTGTGATAACATGCAAAACCTGTCAATTCATTTTGACGTTTACGATAACATGGATAAGTGTTTATGTCGGTATTATGAAATGAAGGAGAAGAATGTTTACTCACCGACGGACCGTGAAATGTATTAAGAGCTGCAAACGACATACCAGAATTGTTGCACGTTTTGCACTGCGAACGTACAACTCCCCTCGCTCCACAACCTGTACAAATACATGATTGCGATGTTACACTATCACGATACTTATCACTAAACTTAGAATCCCTTCTAGTAGAAAGTTTTACACATTCGTTGCGTGTGTGTCCGAATTGCTTACAATAAACACATCGTGCTTTGGGTTTACGAGATGACGGAGTAGAACTCGGAGCCTGGACGAGGGGGAACGTAGGTGGACTCGGTGTGGAGCGCTGCTCGCTGCGGCGGGCGGTCGCTCGGGGGGACACCGGGACAGGAACCTGGACGGCCTCCTTCTCGTAACACGTCTCCTCGATAGAACGTGTCAGGCGTAGCATCTCGTCGAACGTCTTGAACTGGTCTCTTCTGAGACGTTTACGAATGCGTCTGTCAAGTAGGCCGTAGACCATGTCAAGTTGAGCCTTGACGGATATGTCTCCTTCTGGAATCTTCGATAGAAGTGCACGACAGCTAGCAACAAATACGTCGGTATTCTGTTGACCTTGGTGGCGATCAAACAATTCAATGTAAATACGGTGGGGTGGTTTCCGATCGCCGTAGGTATTTTGTAAAAGTGTGATCGCTTCTACCCACGAACTAACTTCCTTCTTGACCCCTTGCCACCAAATTGCTGCGTCATTCGTAAGGAGCATCGACAATCCACGTAAGGCGTTCTGATCTGAGACGTTAGCACAATCCTTAAAACTTTGCACTGCATCCAGAAATGCTTCAGCCGATTCGTCGGCGTCACCGCTGAAACGTGCGGTGCATAGGGTAAACGTACCCTGGCCTAGGACGAATGACGTGTCCATGCCTTGTGCAGGCGATGGCGATGAAAACGTCGGCGGGCGATCCAGGACCGCCTTGAGCATCTTCTCGAATGCCTCTGTTTGAGCCTTTTGCATAGAGATCAACATGGCGGCGACCCGATCCGTCGTGCAGCGGTCGGTCGTGTTGGACGCATCTCCATCGTCCGAGCCATGGTAATCCGGGGCCTGGGCATCTCCTTGTGCTCTGCGAGCACTCCGGGTTTCTCGTTGGGACGCCAGTGTGCCGTTCGCGCGTCGCGCGGTGCAGTTTAACGTGAAATTCGGAGCGCGATCGCGGAGCGTGGGAGCGCGCGGCCGTTCATGCGATCATCAAATGAAGACTGGCGCGGTGAGGGGCGAGTGCCGTATGCCTCGCCACTGCCCGTGCGCATTATTATTAACTGTGCGCGCTACACAGGTTTTTTTTCTTTGTTGTTTTTCTTTATAGAATTAGTTAATTTATTTTCTCTTATTGTTTCATGTCCCGTAGCTTAATTTTTGTTTTGCATTTTTTGTGTAAACTTTGCTCGCTCTTGTATCTTTTTTTGTGTATTATTTATTGTTTATGTATTTACTGTATTTTTACCTGAAAATGTAACGAATAAAATAAACAATGTTATACAAAAAGAAGATACGAAAGCCAGCAAAGTTTATACAAAAATATTTATCAAAACAAAAATTGAGCTAAAGACTACATAATCACACACAAATAGAAAAAAAATCATTCCACAGATCAACGAATCTGCAAAAGCAAGAGTTACAAAACTTCTTAGTCTTTGCCGGGATATATTTTAAAGGTTAGAATAGTATTTTCAGTATATGAACGCGTCGTTTTAGTCCTTTTTTATCCTGTGTTGGCAGAGTGACCACATCACACTTGATAGTAAGCATGGTGCAGTCCAAAAAAACGACTGCAATTATCAACAGTAAAGAAAAACAATCGATAGTAGCAGTGATCATGCCGGCCCGCACAAATCAAGCTTCATTTAGTTTTTATCAACATTGCCCCCACTACTTTGAGTATTTTTCTCTATTTCTTATAGTTTTGTATAGTATTTATACATGACAGATCACTTGATAAAGTGGCATCTCTGTTTTGAAAGTAATACATTGCATCTATCTATTTTCTCCATACCTATATTGTAGTGTCTTAGTATTTAATACAATTATTATTTACGATACGAGTAAATACAGAATGCCAATTATATCCAACAAATTAAATTGTAATAAAATATTTAGAATTTATTCAAATCATTGATTTATTATTTGACATATATATAAGTACATTGACATATTAACGGTGTAATAATCTGTTTTCGAACTAGTTTAAACTGGTTTCTTGGATTTATATAACTTTGAATACGATAAATATGCTTTAAAAACTGGTTTCCACCAGATTCTGTCATTGTAGTAATAGGTTTTATAAAACAAGATAAGTAGCTTGTCACATAATTATAATATTAGCAAAAAATACTTCTTTTGACTTGACTAGGATTATTGATTAGGATTATTCGAGTATGAAAGGAGAAACTAAAATTTAATCCTTAAAGTTATTTTATATCAAATCTAGACGACACGGATGTCGTGTTAACTTATACAAAAAACTTATCACCCTTCTCACGCCGGTGTTTTGGTAATCCGGGGAAAAATCCTACAGAGGACCACCAGGGCAGCTGTGAGAGCAGCGACCCCAGATTGTCAAATTCTACTAAATAAAAACCCCCGAGGTGTCCCTCTAATCACTCTATCCATGCCTGGGAAACCAAATTCTTCTAGTCGCCTGGGATGCAAATAGCCTAATTCAGGCTTCCTCTCTGGGAGAGGTGGAAATTGCGCGTCGACTCCCTCTAATTGGGCAGCAGACTCCCTCAAGTCTACCTCTTTTCTTTCCTCGCTATCGTTTACATTGTATCAAAGAACCAAATATAAAAAACCTATATTTGTATCCCTAACTTAAAAAAAAAAACAATTTTCACATAGTATAATAATTTCATCCCCTGTTGGGATATATTTGTCTCCGTGTGTCTAATCTATTTATATCCTTAAATTCATCAAAATCGGTTCAACTATTTTGACGTGATAACGAAACACAAATATTCATATTTTTTTAAATATAATGTCAGTAAGCGTTTAAAATATCTAATACTCTATATTCTATTATAAACTGACGTCACGATATAATTGAGGACCGCACGCTGATAAGAAATGATACAATATTATAAATATCAACGTAGAATGAATGTGGATCTGTGAGACAACGTAATATTAGGCATTTATTAAAGTTGTCAGGAAATATCTCATCTATATTTTGTATCAATGATATCAACAAATTATGAATTGTCACGTACTAAACAGTTGGTAACGTCGCGCCGCGTCGACTTCACGTTGACGCGTTTTTTTGTCGCTCGTTTATGTCGTACTGGAGTCCGGTTGTGTCGTGCAAATGTAGTAAAATTAAACGCAAAGACATTCGCTTATGCTAGAAAAGTGTTTACGGTGCTTTTTGTTCGAAATAATTGTGAAATAGTGTTATTGTTTATTTTATATATCGGCTAGCAACTCGGCCTGGTTGAACTCTGATATATTTATCAATCAAAGATATACATGAATATTTATGTGGCCTTTTTGTATATTATTCAATTGTTAACATATGTGCCTTAAATACATTTAATGGACAAAGCATAATAGTCCACGAGAGGGCGCTGAAAGATAATTTTAACCCGGTTTCATAATTACAGAACTTAGGAGCAGTAAAAAAAATCGATATCTTTTTATCTTTCTTGATCATTGAATGTATAATACTGAGAATTCTAATTATCTATCATCATGCCGAATCCCAATTGGTGTAGGTAGAGAGAATGGGAGGTGGTGCGCAGTGTCCGGCGCGCCGCCTTAGATAGAGGTTTTAGAGGGGTGGACCATTTACTCTCACTCTTTCTAGATAGCCTCAACAAGGCTTTTCGCTCCCCGGGTGTCTGGATGAAACTGGTTTCCCAGACTCGGGTGGAGCGATTAGAGGGACACCCCGGGGGTTTTAGTCATTAGGATTTTGACACATCGGGGTCCGCTGCCCTCACAGTGGCCCTGATGATCCTATATGGGATGTTCCCCGGGATACCAAAAAAGGTAGGGAGAATGGAACGCTACTTCTCTTTTTTCTTGCAAAACTCTTTCGCGTCCCTAACATTAATTAATCCCTTCATGGAGTCGCGCCAATTATTTGTTATGTAGATAAGTCTCGGTCGGCGTTTTGAATCTTAATTCCACAACCATTCATATTGTAAATCTTTTTCGTCACCCTTTCATCATTCATCTTCCACGTGCCTGAATCATCAAAGCATGCTTTTGTGCCTGTTATCGATGTCACTATCTTTCAAACCAACTATTCTATGTACCTCTTCGTTCCTAACGCGATCCGCAAGTGTTATTCCGTATATAGAACGAAGAAATTGCATTTCCAGTGCACTTACAAATATAATATTTATTGAAGACATACCATTGATTTTTATAATAATATTTAGGAGAAATAAAGGAATAATTTTTCAATGTATCCGCCAAAGAAACGTTTGAAAAATAATTTGTTTGATAATACTCGGGTGGGGATAAATCTTTAACTTATGCTGTTGCACAAAAGCACCCTCGTAGACGGGATAATTTTCGTTATAAAGATTTGCGATAATGGAGACAATTACCAAAGTACTTACCAGTTTGCAGCGGTAGTCAGGGATTCACAAATCACTCACTGTGTTTGTATTTTGTATGATGTGGAGTAAGGTATGGGTGAGGATTTGTGATGTATGTTAATAAATTTTAAATTATTATAAGGGATTGTGACGGGGATAAAACACGATGCGACGTTTGAGTTTTAAAGCGAGAATAGTAATGTAAAAAGTGTCGTACCCCAGATGGCGTTTGCGTTTGGGTGCGTTTATACTTTTATTGTTTTGACGTGCTGGGGTTGCGCCTTTTGGCGCGACTAGAAAACAAAGTTTAACACTGGTAATATTACACTTACACTTTTTACAAAATTACTCTTGCAAAATGTACTAGAACTTCCAAAATTTTACCAATTAGAACAGTAAAGGCAGTTAGTTACACACAGTACCTAATCCGTTTTCTTGAAAATATGAGCCTAGAAAACTACTAATATTCGTTATCATTCACTCAATAACAGAGTATTGCATGTTTGGAATAAATTGCCTCGGGATATTGTTGACGAACCATCAACTGATAGTTTCAAAATTAAACTAGACAGATAGCTCTCATCTCCATCAAGGTTTAGTGTAACGTAAATGCCACTTCATTTAAACAACTGCATCTAAACAATATGTAATAGTGAAAGGGACGACTTCTTCAGGTGCTCAGCTAGAGAGATGTGGGTTAGGTGGCAACGCATGGGCACCCATGTGGGTACGAACCTTGACTTGGATGGCCAGCTAAGAAACAAACCTAACGGTAATCTACTAGCGTTTTGGACGCGACTATATTCAGAAGAAACGCCGAAAAAAACTCTAGGCTAGCTACGTCGGGGTAACTCTACGAAATTCATGTTTTCACGCTTGGATACTGATCTCTTATCCACTAAGACACCACAGTCGGAAATTAGTACGTAGTAGCTATGCTAGTCGTGTAGTTGCTATAAGATAATATGAAATGAGCTCGGATACAACAGTTTTAAGCATAATGTACGTAGAAATACGTAGTCACTCTATCCAAACAAGTGATTATACAAATAAAACTAGTTTTGTGAGTATAGTACGAACCAAACAAGGCCATTGCCGTAAACATTCCTATATCACCAACTTTTTATTTCTTTTCGCCTTTGCGCGCGATATTCCAGAGGCTGTTTTTTTTTGACGGACTTGCAAGTTATTGACTTTTATCCTTGGAACGCGAGGGTACGTGGCTCTGCTTCGACTATCGGAGTGTTGCTGATTTGTCGTTGTTGTAGTCTTCTGGACGTATTGTTTTAGTCTGGACTGGCGGTTGTGGTTCTGGAAAGTGAGAAATGAGGCGTCGTCAAAACATTTTTGAGATGGTAGGGCTATTGCCCAAACTAGATCGTGACCCCAATACACAAGTGTAAAGATCGTCATAATGACACGCATCGGCTTGTCTCGTTTCGGGATCAGCTTGTGCACATCCAGTATTGCATAAACCTAGAGACCTTCTGTCTTGGTTCGCGGTCGTTTCAGTTCTTGGAATATACTATATTTCCCATTAGGAGAAATGTAGTGACTTTGTCGAGCCGATTGTCAAAGACGAACTAACTCAAGTCTATGCTGGCGAAATCGGTAAATTAGTTTGACTTGACGTCGACTTTGACATTAGTTAAAGAATATAATTGGTAATGTTTGAGTAAAGTGTAAGTAATGACAAAGATTAATTTATAAATATCAGTTTAAAATTTCATTTCTATATTTTTTTTAAATATAAATTACACTCGAAAGTGAAATTTATGCGGCGCAGATAGTTTGTACAATACAATCGTATTTACAAGGTCATATTGATTAAAAGAGCAGATATTATCGATAAAGGAGGACTTTATTAAACTAAAAAAACACGGATATCATATATATATATATATCAAGACTTTTATGTATATGTTATCGATGAACCGGTTTGAACCGGAATCGTTAGTGATTATTAGGTCTGTATAATTATATTACTGTAACGGATATGTAGAGCCACACATAGCAGCCCAAAAGTCCTAGATAAATTCACATTCGATTAACAATAATGCTCATGAAAAGTGCAAAATGGAATTGATATAAGCTTTCAAAATATCACCTCGTCACATTATGTCTATACGTTTTGCACTTTTCTAATAGCGTTATCGTTTATTACTTTGTCTAACTCCTCTGCCTAGTGTGTAGGGCGTTTAGTCATTGCATCCGAGACGAATCCGTGAAGATAGGATAGAAGTAGCCGTTGAACTTTGTATGGCTCATCCGTCATCCGATATCAATCCGTCATTCATTATTCTCTGATTATGATCAAAGGCGAGAACATGAGTATATGTGATAACGTTTTCGGATGATAAACCAATGTGTTATGAGAAGTTCTTAAATTGGCAATCTATATTCTATGGTATTTAGGAAAACGCAAATTATAAAAAACTCAAACGCTAAATCACAAGGCATTGGAAGCGCTGAGAGTAATTTAAATATAAATTAAAGGTGTTAATATATATTTTTTGTAACACGGAGGGAAATCCTGCATATGACCATCAGGGACGCTGTGAGGGCAGCGACCCCGGTGTGTCAGACTCCTACTGACTAAAAACCCCCGGGGTATTCCTTTAGTTACTCCTCCCGGGCCTGGGAAACCAAATTCTTCTATACGTCCGGGAAGCAAAAAGCCTTGTTGAGGCTACCTCTCTGGAAGGTGTTGGAGTAAAGAGCCCACCCCTCCGAAACCTCTCCACCTCAGGTGGTGCGCCGAGCACTGCGCATCGCCTCGTTCTCTCTCATCCGTGCAGCTGACTCCCTCATGCCTACTGCCCGGAATTGTTATTCTTGTAGTTCTATTATAGTTATGATATGCGCATATTCTGTTGCTTACTTCTTTTTACCATTATTTTTTTAAATTCTTTGGTTTTTGATGTAAAATTTATTTTCTTCTATTTTTTTTTTTCGTTTATTAGGTACATGCTGCGGTAGAGGTCACCGGTTGATGAATTAAGATGTTTGCTGTCATAAGTTACCATTGTTATATTTTCATATAATGTATCGGCCACTGGGTGCCCTATAAATAAATCACATTTCTATTACAGACAGATGATACACTTGACCTCAATTTCACCTGATGGAAAGTTGATTCCGATTCCCTGATTTACTCGTCGTTTGGTGGTTCCTATGTCGTAAGATGCTGGAAAGACAGGCGCAGGAAACGAATTCTACTCCTTACCTCCTCGTGCGTTTCGGAAATGACTACCTTGAGAAAAAACATCGAAACTCAATTCGCGAAATTCGAGTTTCCTCGCATGGTAGCTGGTCCCTTATTTATTAGGTCACCACAGCCGGAAATTAGGCTAGGTGTTTAATCCAAACAAGTAATTATCCAATGAAAAACTCATTTCCTAAGTATCGATAGCTGTTGTATGTTTCACACGCGGAGCATTGTTGTAATGCTGTCGCGGTCTTGGTTCGTGTGATTTTTCATTTAGCGCTGTTAAATCACAGGTGACTTTACGTTTTTACCCACCTGTAATTATCACTACATGATTACGATCTAATTTCTAAATCATATCTACCTTCCTCCTTCTTCCTTCTTATATCTACCTTAGGGGTGGTCATAGACTGTTTCGTGTTATACAGTATTATCCCGTTCCCACGCGAAATGTAAATTCCATGCAGACGAAGCCGCGAGCAAAGATAGTATTGTTTTTTAATAACGAAATAGTCTGATTGAAATGCTTGATACGAAGTATTATCAGTTATAACACTGTACGTAACTCTTTTACTTCGTTATCCAGTGACAAATAACAATGTCTGCGGCGATAGCAGACACAAAAGATTAAAATGGAATAAATTACATAATATCTGGCGACATTTTAATTATTAATTGTCTATAAAAAGGTAAATAGTAATTTAATAAAGTGGTATTCGATCCGGGGCGCAAGGACCAAAAGGGTCCAGTATATAATTCCTTGGACTACCGCGACATTTCACTTGAATTGATTTTTATGTCCACATTGTGGTTATTTACGCGTTATTGTTACAATAACGCGTAAATAACTGTATTTAAAATTCCGACCACATCCTGTATCCAATAATGCCTCCAGATTCTGTATTCCATAACATTTCAAAATTCTGTATTCCATAACGTGTCCGCATTCAGGATTCAAAATCGTGTCCAGATTCTGTATTCAATAACAGGTTCACATTCAATTTTCAATAACGCGTCCACTCTCTCTCTATACAATAACGCGTCCACTCTCTCTATTCAATAACTCGTCCACATTCTGTATTCATTAACGCGTTAGTGGACATAGAATGTAGACTGGAAGGTAAATTCAATTGAAAATGTCGTGGCAATCATTTGATATATATTTCACACTCTTGAGCCTTGTGGCCTAAATTAATTTAAAACAATCGTCATAAAATGAGGTCTTCACGATAACCTCCAATAGTTCATATACCTAGGGATCTTAGTCGTTGTATACGACAGCAAGAGTGACAATGGCGACTGTCAATTTTATCTCTTAGTAATCGTTGCCTTTCTTGTTCTACACTGTGCTTTCTATCAGGTGAAATAGACACCTTGTCGAGGCGGTATAAAAAATGCTACAAGCTCTGTTAAAGAATTTTTGCGTGGACCAGCGCATGGAAGCTAGTGTGAATACACATTTAGCACCAAATCCTGTAATATAAATGTATAGCAAATATTGTAAAATTTACGTCATACTTATAGCACTTAGCACCTTCGCATATAAATACAACGACAGAAATATGTCGGTCTATTTAGTATAGTATCATGCCTCTAAACATTAATAATTGGTTTTATGAGAAAAATACCAGAATAGCTTTGATGATTATTCAAAAGATTGCCGACACAGTAAAATAGGTAGTCTACTTTTGTACACATTTTAAACTTTCGCGTTATGTACTCATTATCAGTGACGTGCATAAGGTATTTGGATAGAGTAGGCAGAATTTGCGTAATTAATTTGAATATTATATTATAATAGAAAATATTATATTTCTTTCATAGGAAAGGTAGACGGTATGAATATAGAATAGATATAAATATAAATAGTTCCTTTTTGCTTAACTTTAAGCAATTTATTGCAGACTTATTTATCATAAGGGCATGCAATGCTTGGATGCATCTATGGAATAAACGCTACTGCTCATTATAAATACCGTAACGGGTCTTACGCGCGAATCAAATTACTTTTAATTGTGGCTTGATGTTTTGGCCCAGTTACACAGCTCATGATCACGAGAAGACTGACGCACTGCGGAGATTTCGCTTGGGACGGGAAGTTACTACCTCTACCCTCTTTTGATTATGTCGCCTTGTAAAAATGCTTATAATGTGAGTGTTATGTGTTGTCACTATTTAAATGATCAGTTTTTATCAAACGTTTCTCTTAAAAAAGAAAAGATTCTACTTAGCCTAAAATGTGAGCATAATTAAAACTAAACTTCCATAACGTTGTTAGATGTATTAATATTTCTGTTACTCTGCGGTCGTTCATAAGGTATTCATTACATTATAAGCGTTATTAGGGTTTCATAATTTAAATTTATGTTTTGTTCGTGTACCTCTGAGATAGGATCCCTGATTGGGAAACACTGTCGTGAAGGATTGGTACGCCATAGAGCATTTGATATTGTGATAGCTTGTGTGATTCTCATCAATTTTTGTTCTGCCTGCAAGCTTTTTCGCTGTTTTATCTATGCCTCCGGAATATTCAAATGAAGGACTTATCTTTTGCACAATATTTGCGTGGTCTTGCGCAATATTATGCAATATTCAATTTAATCTTTTGCTCATCGCTCTATTCTGTATTGTATTTATTATATAATATATATAATAAATACAATATAGAATATTGTCAACATTATTCATCATCATCACCATTTTAGCCTTAGGATGTCTTTTGTTGGACATAGGCATTCTTTTTATTTGACCTGGTAATATCCTCATGGATCATCAGCGCCGTCATGAGGGCGGCTGCTCCGGTGTGTTGAACTTTCACCGATTAAAACCACCGGGATGTTCCTCCTCCCGTCTGCCGAGTGCTGACCGAAAGGCAGAGCCTACTTTCCCTGAAACTCGGCGACGTCGGCCTTTTTTTTTGTTAACCCGGTGAAAATCCCTACGGACAGTCAGGGGAAGTGGTGAGGGCTACTTCCCCCGGTGTGTCGGACCTGCCCCGACTAAAACCGCCGGGGTGCCAGCACTGCCCTCTCTTCGCCTTCGCCGAGCCTGGGAATCCGAATACTTCCGACGATCCGAATACTTCCGACGGCGACGTCAGCCTTAGTCAGGCCAAAGGGGTAGTGGTAAGAACCACTCCTCGGTAGAACATTGGCCTCCTACTATTTTTTAAATAAAAATATTTTTATTTAATATATCTGCCCTATAAATCACTATTTTTTTAATATTACAAGGAAACTGCTCTGAAAAACCAGGCCGAGTTGCGTATTTCATGCTTGAACTCCCTCTATACTTTCCGATCCGATTTTGACTGAAGGTTAATTACTTTAGGCCGACTTCGCTACACATTATCCAATTTCTAAATATCGGATCGGAAGGTCTGGAGGAATCTATAACAATTTTTTTATAGGTTTTTCTAAACGCAATTCCTAAAAAACATTGAATAAGAATTTTCTAAAAACTGCAGTGAAGTGATAAAAAACGATAATATTTAAACATAAAATGACGAAGGTGGGATTGGGACAAAAATCGTATAAACTGGCGGAGACTGTTTTAACCTACAATAAACACATATGGACGTCGTATAGGTATTTTTTTTTCTGACAGTGGCTTTATATAAAAAAATTACAAGATATCCTGTATACCAAATATATTTCCAAGAGAAACCAAAGCTAATTTCATAGATATACTAATCAGTGACATCTGTATTTCGAAACCCGGAGTTAATCCTGAACTACTACAAGTCCAGACCAATAAAAAGAAGACATCGAATATAACACAGATTTTTCTGATAACACATCAATGGAATAGCACTTATGTGACATTTATTCATGTCATTCTAGTAATCGTCAACTTATTGTTGGCTTATAGGATTACAAAAATATTTACTTTAAATTAATACTCTGTCCAGCGCCATCTATTAATAATCAGTACTCGAAATTGACATAAATTTTCTATGGCATCATTTCGTGCTGGAATCTATTTGGATATTTGAACGTAAAGATTTGAAATTGAAACTATATCGTTCGAACACCTACAACATGGTTGAAGATAGTTCATAGATTATCTATGGCATGAATTTGTACTGGAATCCTTTTGGATATTTGAACTTCAGCATTTGAATTTGGAACTTCATCGTTTGAATACCTACAACACATTAGAAGATACTTTGTAAGTTGTCTATGGCATACATTGGAACTGGAATCCGTTTGGATATTTAAAGTTGAGAATTTGATAAGGAGCAAAATTGTTCAGATACACGTACAAGCTACGACAGTTATAGGTGCAATATGGTTGAAGATACGTCGATGCAACAGGGGGATAGGGTGTCCGCCGCAGCGCTACTCCAGTTTGCAGCGAGGGAGGCGCGCGAGGGAAGGCGGTTCACCGAATTTGGTGCGCATGCGATCGCCAACATCACCTACAATGCTTACGGTATCTTTTTTTATTCATTCACACGGTATATAATATTAATTAATTATATATAATAAAAATAAAACCAATAAAGTAAAAAAAAAACGATAATCACGTCTTTGTGATCATGCCGGCCTGCATAGATATCTCTCCACGCTTCGTTTAAAGGGCCCGATTCATAGAACGGTGAAAATACGTTTTCCGGAAGACCGTTCGACAGCACAACGACTCGATAAAACTAGGAAAGAATGAAAAAAAACAACATTAGATAGAAAACGAAAGTAAATACCCTGTGCTGAGATGATGCGCCAAAGGAAAGTGAGTTCAGCAAATGCTAAGTGGTTAGTTGAGCCACCTAGCGCTGATTTTGACTGACTGACACCCAGTTATTGTGTCAGCGCACAGGAAACAGAGAGAAAAGGAATAATAGATTATAGATACATAGCACTAGAGACAATTTCAGAGTGTTATATATAATAATATGTATACACATACACATGAACATACACATTATACGCCTACACATATAAGTATGTAACACACATATCATATACATTATTATTATCATTTATTCATTATATATATACAATATAGTTACATTTTAAAATAAATACATAAAAAAAATACATAAAAAACGTATAAATTTTAAAATATAAAAATATGTAGACCTACAGGGGCGAGGCCTAAGGCCCAAGCCACCGGTAGTTAGGAGCTTAAAGTGAGGAACCTCCTAACAATGCGTGCCGTATCGAGTAGAACTGCCTTCTGTATCCGGCCCTTGATCCAACAACCAAGCGAGAGCCTCTTAAGGTGGTAATCAAGGCTCTTTGCGATCAGCCCATTAGTCGATACGACTACCGGGACAATAATCGTAGAATCTACATCCCACATACTGGTAATCTCGTGTGCGAGGTCTAAATATTTTGATAGTTTTTCTTTCTCATCATATACATTATTATTATGATTATTAATATACAGAAACATACAAATATAAATGGATGTGGAAATAAAAAAAAAAAACAAATTTAAACCACTGAATGTGAGGCATCCACTTGTTGCACATTATGCTGCTCATTCAACAGGAAGGACTTATTTTCTTTTTAAAGGCATGTACACTTAAAGATGAAATAATTGGAGGCGGTATATTGTTCCAGCATTCGGTATATTATTATTTACTAGCTGATCCGGCAAACGTTGTTTTGCTATATAAGGTTTTGTAATATCTTCTAAGATGTTCATTGAAATTAAGTGATGTCAAAGACAATTTTGTTCACAATTAAATACTCTTAATCAACAACACATTTATTTGGATAAAGATTAATATTATTACGTTGATACAACTCTTAACAAATAATGCATTAATTTCGACCAAATTTGTTTACTATAAAAACGGTTCTAGTGACTTAATTTTAAAAGATAGACATATACTGTCGCGGACATTTTTTTAGATCATTTCAAGAGTAATAATTCTTTCTTACATATATTTTTGGTATCTTGAACCGTTTTTGCAGCGCACGCAATGGAAGCTCTCAAGGATGAATAATTTTCCCCGTTTTATTCACATTTTCCATTATTTCTTCGCTCCTAATAATTGCATCGTGATGTCATATAGCCTAAAGCCTTCCTCGACAAATGGTCTATTCAACTCAAAAAGAATTTTTCAATTCGAACCAGTAGTTCCTGAGATTAGCGCGTTCAAACAAACAAACAAACTCTTCAGCTTTATAATATTAGTATAGATTAATTTATTCACTATCATTAACCAGCACATACAAATATATTACATATGGTACAGTTTTACATATTGTACCAATTATGCAATGATAATATTTGAAAACTATTATAACTATTAATATTTGAAAATGAAATAACAGGCACGTCGCAACATATAAGAAAATAGGTGTGTGTGGTTGGGTGTGTGTGCGTGCGTGTATTTGTGTTTGTAACAATATCAGTGTATGTGTTTGTATGTCGTAGGCTAAGTTAAATAAGTGCAGTGCGTCTGTACTTTCCTGTTGCCGTTTTCACTTTGACAAAGCTAAAATTGAGGCTATAAAGTTATTCCTATTGAAAATGATTCCCATTGATTCCTAGGGAAAATGTGCTAACACTGCGAAAGTCCTTTATTCTAAGTGTTAATACATCTATGTATCACTCAGAATAAACAAAGTAGGAGGAAAGTAGTATATAATGTTTTTTAATACTTATATAGGATGCACGCCACTGTATACAAATGTTTGCATGTTTTAAAAAAGATAAATTAATTACGTGAACGTCGCTAGACAAATTATGCGATATTTAATCATATTTCGCTAGTAATTGTTTTGCGAAAGCGATAAAACTCGCAGACAGACATTGATACACGTTTTAGATTGAACTAGTTCTGTTTAACTCCCCGTTTGGCCTCAGGTCAAAGTGTTCCCGATAAAATTGTAGCTTAACAAATCAGTTGCGAAACAACAACAATATTTTATTCATAATTACTTATATAAAACACACTTACTTCTATTATTTACATTTAATATAGCACATAACAATAATTTAAATGAAATCGTTTAGGAATATACATGCGCAAAACCATGCTTCGATGGTGTAGCCGATGTGGATGCATGACAAGGCCAAAAATAAAGGGGTGCACGATTTACAACACGTATATTGCTAGAAAGGCACAATACAATAAGGTATTTGTATGGGCGGTACGCACGGGACGCGACTAGTGATGAAAATGCCCGGGAATTTTCCCAAAGTGCCCAAAAACTTCCTTTGGAATATTCCTGGGAATTTACGAAATGTTCTCGGAAGTTTTGGGCACTTTGGGAAAATTCCCGGGCATTTTCATCACTAAACGCGACCCACCCTGTCGGTGACCTTAACCGGACTGTCTGAAACAATGAATGTCACTACAGGCCGCGACGCGTACTCTCCGACTCTGACCATTCGGAAACACATATACATATTTTTTATACAAAACTTATATGGAACAAATAATTAAGCGCATCGCCAGCAGATGGTTAAGACACAAGGAGTGGATGAATGAAGAGAGAATAACAAAAATGATCTCTTCGTTCTATACGCAGAGTAGCGCTCCCAAAACGCATTAAGAACGAAGAGATACGCAGAATGGTGGGTTTGAAAGATAGTGTCATCGATAGCACACATAAAAGCATGCTTCGATGGTTCGAGCATGTGGAGAGAATGAACGATGAAAGGTTGACGAAAAAGATTTACAATATGAATGTGCCGAGACCGGCCGAGACTTACCCACACAAACCAAATATAGATAATTCTGATGAGGTCAGGAGTACGCGTAATCGGTGAGAATGCTTGAAAAGATTAATTAATATTAACCCTTTGCACTCGAGAGGGGACTCTCGCTCACCAAATTACATGTGCGCGTAAACAACTTCGAGTACAAAGGGATGCGAACGAGGATTGCAGAAATATAAAGTGTCGTTTTATTCTCTCAGCTACACTAATAGAGAATCTGTGTGATGATAGGTAAATAGATGACAATTTAAATAGACTAAACACATACTGTATTATACTGTGACCATGTAATGAAACAAACAAAAAAAGCTCTTTACAAAAATGTATGAGACTACGCTCACTAGACCGTTCCGTTCGTGACCAAGATCGTAGCGTGTCAAGCACGTACCGTAGTATTTATGTCTGGCGTGGTAAAGTTAACATGCAATCAGAATTAAAAATAGAAATAGATAAGCGCCGTGTGAAGTACTATAAATTGTGTTGGATCAATACGGATGTTAACACATTCTCCGTCAACAAGTATTTTCATAAAATGTAAAAAAAAAATGTAGTTTTTAAGTTATATTTAATAAACTATGTAGAGATATGATTTTGTACGGACTTAATATCGCTTATGCACTGGAGGCAGTCAGAGATGATCGTTCAAAATGAGCAATTAGTCCATTTGATATTTGCCGAATTTTTCTCTTTTTTTTTCTGAGCAGATTATCGCGACTTCCGCCAGGTTTGCGCCCCTGAATGACACTGACGCACTAGCAAGTGCCAAACGTAGATCCAAATTAAGATGTAACCATCAAAAGCGCTAGTAATCCAAAATATATGCCATAAGTATTCGAAATATCTCATCGGCATGTTATGCCATTTCCGTTTTATAATTTTCTACTAACATTATCGGTGATCGAATGTTGCTTTAGCCGCTCTAATGGAAAATGAAGATGGGGGTCGACGATGAAACAAGTTTACCCAACGATTGCCTATTCGATCTCCTTTTATAGGCTGCTTAATTATAAAAACTGGAAAAAATTGACGCACGGACTAATTCACATTTCTTGATCTCAGGTTTTTTACAAATTTAGATCTGCATTACAATTAGTATGCAGGTGTGAAAGGGCTCCAAGCACCGAGACCGGAGATAGTGGGTATCCAGAATAATTTAGTTAACAAAGAGCGTCCAATTAACATATTGACCTCAGATAAACTTGACTTGTTTGCCTCCGATTCGACGTTGCTCGATAAGGATTTGTAATGCGGCTAAAATATTGTAGAATTGTGATTTGAAATAACTGTTTCTTGAATGGTTTTTGTTCCAGTCATGGGCCGAAAGCTGTGCCATGGCATTCCATAGAAACTATTTGGCCAATCGTAATAGTTCTTAATATTTTCCCATTTAAAGTCACTGGTTTGATTAAGGATGATGCGGGGGATAGGATTAAAAATTCAGCGGAGATACTGGGTATCAGTAGTTTCCGCCTTCTTACGTAGGAAGCAAGAAATATTTAATCAACTCCAGCCAGAAATCAATGTAATAACATAAAGAAAATTAGACCATAAAGTTCTAAGCCACCGTCGATGAGGACCACGTATCAGCTTGTGCCCCAGAGCATTAGACACTTAAGTGCTGTTATTCTGAAAGGAGCTTATAGACGACTGTCCCAATTTCATCGATATAGCTCAACGATAAGCAGAGAACAATAATATCCTCATAACACGCAAAAAAAACACTCAAATCCATACTCAATCAAATATCAGTTTTGTGACTGGGAAAGTAACCTTGTTTTTTTTTCTAACTTGGCCCAAGGACCACGCTACGCCAGACAGTAGGCATGTACTACTCTCAAGAGCTAAGAAAAACCTATCGATAGTTACAGTGGTTATGCCGGCCTGCATAAAAACCTCTTCACTTAAATTTAAAAAAGTTAAAATAACGTAAGAATGAAACACGACCGAGAGTAAAATGAAATTAATTTAGCTATACATAATGAGTAGGGCAGAGATCGGCAAAATGTAACCTGATTAATGATTAACGATTACAAAATGTAGTCTTAAATTAAATTTTGTTCTTTTGTAATCATGATTAAATCCCTTCAAAACATTAAGGAGTCATAAATGTGTATGGAATTGAGGATTCCATAGTGTTTAAAACATAGATGAGCAAAATACAGACAGACATATTAATGATGTACAACGTAAATGTAATTGTAATCGTTTTTCGTTAATCTGATTACATTTTGCCCGTCTATGGAATAGGGAAGGCAAGTTACATGACTAGTACACTTTATAATATTAAATCGTTTGCCTAATGGCCGAATTTAATAACTTAGCCTATCTCTTAATTTAGATTTATTACTATATCAACTATAGTACATCTCTTCTCGCATACACAGGTTTGAAAGGCAGGGGATCCATATACGAATTAAAGATAGATAAGTTATTAATTTAGGCAGTAATAATAAATATTATATCATTCCGCTATATCTCTTACGTGGTGAACAGAGAAACATTAGTGCTGGTATCGCTTATATGACGTGCCCAACGTTACCAGAGACGCAACTGATCGCCGTTCTCAACGCACTCACACATGTTTACATGTGTAACACTTACACATGAAGGTGAGCATGTGGTACCTAAATGAGGCGTCTAATTTCAAAGCCCGCTAAAACGATTTTTCTTATAAAATTAGTTAATAGTCCTAATAGTAATTTGAAATGTTTTTATCAAAGCAAATGCTATGTATGATTTTTTTATTTTTTGCTTTTTCAATCTAGAATAATAATTTAAATCTATACTAATATTATAAAGCTGAAGATTTTGTTTGTTTGTTTGAACGCGCTAATCTCAGGAGCTACTGGTTCGAATTGAAAAATTCTTTTTGTTTTGAATAGATCATTTATCGAGAAAGGCTTTAGACTTATAACATCACGATGCAACTATTAGGAGCAAAGAAATAATGGAAAATGTGACCAAAACGGGGAAAATTATTCATCCTTGAGGGCTTCCATTCCGTGCGCTGCGAAAACGGTTCAAGATACCAAAAATATATGTATGAAAGAATTATTCCTCTTGAAATGATCTATAAAAATGTCCGCAACAGTATATGTCTATCTTTTAGGATTAACTCACTAGAACCCTTTTTATGGTAATCAAATTGTTCGAAATTAATGCATTAATTGTTAAGAGTTGTATCAACGTAATAATATTAATCTTTATCCAAATAAATGTGTTGTTGATTAAGAGTATTTAATTGTGAACAAAATTGTCTTTGACATCACTTAGTTTCAATGAACATCTTAGAAGATATTACAATAACTTATATAGCAAAACAACGTTTGCCGGATCAGCTAGTACCTTATAAGAATGTGATTATTAAGTCAAAGATTAATTATAAGTTTTTATAAATTTATGGGATTTGAAAAAAAATGTTATAGTGGGTTTTGAAATTAGACTCCTCAAACCTGTACGCAATTTGGAAAATCCAGAGGTACATACCGGGATAATAAACCTTCAATCAATTGCGTTGCCGCGTATGGATCCGGTCCCTTATCCACTAAGCAACCATAGCCATTAGGGAAATAACAGCTTAGGCAGTAATTCGACTCAAGTTTGGGGTAATGATTACCTCATACTATTAAAGATTTCTGGTGGGGTATTACCTAATTTCTAGTTTAGGATAAGTTCCCATACAATTGTAGTTATCGTTTAACACGTTGGTACAAAAATGGAAATATGTTTGCAAGTTATCCTGTTCGTAGCACGAATGTGGCACCTTAGAGTTGCGTCTAACTTTGGATTTGTTTCGATTGCAGCTGCTCTGAACGACATGGGCGGCAGCGGCACCAGCTCCTCATCGTCCCACATGTCGCCGGGATGGCAGGTCAACGATCTCGATCTGGATCTTCCCGGGGAGCTGTCCATGAAGTGAGTCCTCAAAGAATCCTTAGAAACTGACAATCTTTATTTTTATCCTGACTCTGCACAGGTACCGCACCGTTGACCATGTCTCATGGTAAACATGGTGCAGTCCAAAAGACCACAAAGACTATCCAACAGTAAAGAAAAACATATCGGTAGTCGCAGCGATCGTGCCGGCCTGCACAGATATCTCTTCACGCTATATTTATTTTACTTATTTTAAAGGGAAACAAACAGCAGTATACAAACGATAAAAAATACACAAAAAATTATACATAAGCCAGCAAAGCTTCCACAAAAAAATTATACAAAAACAAAAATCAAGCTAACAAGCCCAACGATACGGCAAAAGTAAGAGTTGGAGAACTACTCAGTCTTAACCGGGATGTGAATTACCATAGCTGTGACCCCGTAAACCCGCGAGCGAGGTTCTACTATGGTAGGAAGAAGGTGGAACAGGGAATTTGATATTTGATGCCACTCATATTCCTATATACTTTGATGACTCTTTATAGGTAAATTGTGTTGCTTTAACTTTTCTGCAACTCAAGGAAAACTGCTTAGGAACGTTAGAGCAGCAGCCCTGGTGTGTGATGCTCCTACTAGCTAAAAACCCCAGGCTCGAAGCCAGGCTTGTAGATCCGTATTCCTCCAACGACCCTGTGAGCAAATTCTTAATGGCCGTCTTTTACAGCGAGGCATTACTATCGCTGCCAAACCTGGCAGTGTTCAAGCAAGAAGCCCCGTCTCCGACTGGAGCCGTCCTGTCGCCTCCCAGACGACCCTGGCCCAATCTACGACAACCTCATGACAGACAGGTAGAGAATTTTCCATCATGCACGTTTACTCTGAAAGCGGGTTACACACTGCGGCCGAAACGAATACTGTGTTAAGCGCAAGAAAGCACCGCTAGCTCTAGAGTTCCACGCAACTAATTAGTGGACAGTTTTTTTTTTACACTGGCTCGACATAGGGACTGCAGAGTACCTGATGGTAAGTATAGTGTAGTCCAAAAACGAAAGTGATTAAACAAGGATGAAAATCCACTGATAGTCTCCATCGTCATGTCGGCCCACATATACCACGACTGAAGATCTCTAGGTATATGAGCTAGGATATACACAAGCTGATCTCGAAACGCGACAAGCCAAAACTGGTCACTATGGCGGGCTTTACACCCATTTACTGCGGTCGCGATTCAGACGGGCACCGGCGCCCTACCACCTCACTGCTGCTCGTTTAGCACCACCCAGGAGTCACGTGTAGGGAAACTAGGGTAAATCCTACGGACGCGAACAGCTTCGACTCCCAAAAACAGACAACAACAACTAGTTCAACAGTTTGACAGTTCGTTTAGGCACCGTGACACTGAAATTGGAAAAAGTTACTCACCTGGAAACTGGATGCTCAGGACAGGCTACTGGAGCTCAACACAATTCACTGTACACAATTATATTTATAGAGCATGGATCGGTAACCAGTGACCCCGTAAGCCACTACGGTGCGGCCCGCGCAAGTTAGAGCTGTTCCACAGAACGCCGCACCGCAGGCAATAAATTAAAAACACTTATAGAAATAAGTTTCTATTTCATCGTTTTGTGTGCGCGGAAGCCGGAAATTCAGTTCAAGCGATCACAATCAATAAAATGAGAGTAACAATAAATATCGTTAAAAATGCAAAAAATAGTTTTATCTAAAAAAATGTATTTATTAGATGAAATGTGGCCCGCACCAATATACTCATAATATCTGTGGCCCTTATATGAGAAAAGGGTGCCGATCCATGTTATAGAGAATAATGCACCACAGCCATTTTGTCCGATAATAAAAAAAAGAATACTCCGCTTAGTGTTAGTCGTTCCGCCAATCGATATTGCTTGACAGAACTGCTAAGCAGGTGGGGTGCGGTGAGAGAGCAGTATAGGGACGAAAAGTACCTTTTTTTTACCTATCCATGCCATGCACCGCACCTAAACATACTCATTGGCAGATATAGGATAAATTTTTACTTATAGGTAGTCGTATTTTTAAATAAATTAATTGTAAAAACAAACGGAGATACCCACGTCTTGGATTGATTCTAGAACGTGTTTAGTTTGCATTCCATCAGATGACGAGCATGGTGGTGGAAACCAGCGACCGTGACGGTATGGACGGTGACCACTCTCCCACGCATGCCGAAGTAATTATGAACCAACATGGTGAGTTTTTCAATTATAAATCGTCTCACGCTGGATCTCAAACACACTTGATGGAAATCTATGACGAGCTAAATTTAGTGCGCTAACCCAATAACAATCCATTCGCACGTTGTTTGAAGACTACCATATTATATGAAACTGGAACTGCGGACGCTTCAAATGAATTCCTTTTCTTGGCGGTACGCCATATAAAAGAGGAGGCGAATCACTTCTATCGAGCAGATGCTGAGACATTAACAAAGAAAGAATAAGCATTTATTTGCCATACAACATAATATACAATACAAAAGGATTGGTTGGTCAAGATAGAGACCAACGTAAACAAATACCCTGTGTTGTTATAATGCGTTAAAGGGAAGTCAACTCAGCAAATGCTAAGTGACCAGCTGAGCCACCCAGTGCTGATTTTTAGCTCATACCCATTTATTGTGTCAACGCGCAGAAAACAGCGAAGAAGAAAATAATAGAGTATAGATACACTGTTATTTAATGTATCTTACCTTTATTTATCAGGCAGTCCAGAAAGCATGGAGTGTCAGCCTGCGATGCCACCAGGTACCATGATGCCCCTCAACGGATACCACTCACCCGACGGACAGGAGAATAAGAGTGAGTTTCTTTATGTTTCACAAGCTTGACCTCAATCACATTTGGTAGAATGTGAAAATGACTCTTCTTTTAATGGCTTCCAAGTCCTAAGCAGCTGACTCGAAGGTGTAAAATTCTTCAAACGGCCATCAGGACAGCCGTGACGGCTGCGGCCCTGATATGTCAAACTTCTACTGGCTATAAACCTCCGAGGTGTCTCTCAACTTGCTAGTAATCAGGCCTCGGGATCCATGTTCTTCGAACAACCCGACGAACGAATAGCATTTCTCAGGCCCCACCTCGTGGAGCGGTTGGTTTAAAGACCCCACCCCTCAGAACCCATCAGCCAAATGCACTTACGCACAGCATCCGTCTCAACATAGCAGACTCCCTCAAGTCTGCCTGGTAAGAAGGTTAATCAATTGAACTGGTTAGCCACAGTACTCAAGTGCAAAGACCGTCATATCCTGAGACTTCAATGATATAACATTAATATGGAATCCTTAATGTGACCCTGCAGCATTATCTGGAAACAACAAAATATCCAACTCTTCGCTAACTTACAGCAGTAGTATCGAGTTTGTGCTCCCCGGAATGATATAATAAATAGGTTACACACCTGTATATCTGTATATATTAATATACCCCCATAAAAGTCAGTCGAGGTTTTTTTAAATGTTTGATTTATTCGGTTAATAATCGACTTCAGTTAATCTTATCGATTACCGATATACGCAATATATTAGTTCTGTATCTACTAATATTAAATAATATAGATGAATAATGTATAATATAGATGTGTAATGAATTGTGATTTGAGACTCAATGAAACAAATAAGCGATACTAAAAACAGGCAAACACAAGTCTATTTATTTAATCCTGCGCAGAAATTTATTGGGGGACTTTATTAGTGATGAAAATGCCCGGGAATATTCCCAAGCAAGTTTTGGGCACTTTGGGAAAATTCCCGGGCAATTTCATCACTAGACTTTATACAGTTTCACTTCTATTACGTGTAAACTGATCGATATTTTTAAGAATCAATTTTTAGGTTCTGTGGTTTTTGGTGTAAAATTTGTTTTTTTTCTATTCACCGGTTGGTGCATTTAGACGTTTGTTGTCATATATTATTATTGTTGTATTTTTATATAATATAACAGCCACCGGCTGCTTCATAAATAAATAAATGAACGATTAACATACTTTTTTTTAATGTTGTTTCTATAGAATAAAGAAATATACAGAAACGACACACGCGCGCCAATAAAATGTTCTTAAATAGAACAAAATAGTATTTCAAATATCTGTAGAGAGTTAATACGTCGTGATCTGTCGATTTTAATAACATTTTGCCGTTTCTGTGTAGTACTTGTAATCAGAAATTCTACAGAGGTAAATGAAAAACACAATAAAACAAAACGAGCTTACAGAAACAGAAAATATGTAGCTTGACTTTTATCCTTGCGTTTTGTACTAAATTATCTTTCCACGTATTTATTAATTCCATGGTTATTTCCAGCCGCAGGTCTGTTGATGTGTTCACCGGTGAACTCGCTGGACGGGTTCCTACACTCTCCCATACAACAGAGGTCTGATTCCAGCTTCAAGGATGACACCAGGTTAGTTCTTTTATATTTTGGTCTTCCGGCGGGCGTGTTCCCACCGTCCTATTATTTTGAGCCCTTTCAACGCAATGTGAAGAGATATTTGTGCAGGCCAGTATCACTGCGACTATCGATTGTTTATTTTTACTCTAAAAAGTCGAAATAGCGTCGATAAGTTTCAACCCAAGATAAGAGTGGATAGGCTTTTGTGGGGCGGACGCGGTCCATGGTCGGACTCATAGTCACCTTCCACCAGATGAGGTTGAGGTCAAAAGTCCACCTGTAAAACCTATATAATATCCAATTTAATCTACCTGCAGCTATTGTGAACCAGCTAGGGCTCGCAATGGTTTTGGTATCATCAAACCAGCGGATCAGCGGTCTAACTATCGCTCGTTTGCTGCTAGTCTGCAGCGGCAAACGTACCTATTACAGTACTGGGAAGGCCATTTGACTTCTCTGCAACTTAGCGCCTTCCCTTTTGGGTTTATATTAGTTTTAGCAATAAAACATTTTTTATTGTTTTTTTAGTAATGTATTTTATTACATAAATATTTTGACATCTATATTTTATATCAGAATGACAACTAACAATCTTCTATTATTTTAAAAATATAAATTTCGAGGTTGCGCCTCCGCGTAGGTCGTTCGCGACCATTTGGCGCGAACAGTACGGTGAATGAAACCAGTCGCGTCGCCACGGTCGCCTATATTTTTTTTTAAGCGGACTTATTTTTGAGTCCCGGGAAAGGCATTTACAGTTCAACCGGGCTTAGGGGGCGAGCACGGAAGGTGCTCAGCCAGCGAGTTAATGGTAGGGATGTCGAAAATGGAAAAAAATATCGTTATATAGATATATCGATATTTATTAAAATATCAATATCGGCGTCGATATATCGAAGGAAAAATATCGATACATCGATATATCGATTAAATCTCAATAAACACGAAAGTATTTTACCAGTATTCTATTTTATTAGACAAAATTACAAAAATATCAAGAACTAAAAGGCTATCTTCTAACTTTAAGATATCAAACAAAAATAAATAATAAATGAATAAATGGCGGCAAATAATATAAATGCAACAAATTCAGATGTCAATGCAAGCTACATAACAAAACATAATAATCAACAGTCATGGACAATATAGTTCTTTTTTTTCGTTCGGTCCTATCTTCTACAGTTTCAGATTTCAGCGACGTCACTGCCATAAGAATTAAAAAAATATCGTTTTTGATACAATTTTCGATACTGGATATTTTACATCGATATATCGATATATCATTACAAAATATATCGCCCAAAAATATCGATATATTGATTTGAAAATATCGATATATCGATGTATCGATATTTATTTGACAAGCCTAGTTTATGGGTTGGGTGGCAATGCAAGGGCACCCCTGTGGGTACGACTTTACTTGGACCGCCAGCCAAATAAAATACTATCCCTACGGGTGATCTACCAGCGTTTCGGAAGTAACTACCTTGAGAAGAAACGCCGAAAGAAACTCAAAGCTGCGTCGGAGTGGAATGTGGAAATGAACAAAAAGCAGTGTATGACTTAGCAGCCGTTGTTGGGTGGCTTCTGACAGAATCCGACGGCCGTCTTCAAACTGCATTGTAAATAATAAGGTTCGCGTGTTCCACTCAGGTTCCAGTATGTGCTGGCTGCGGCGACCTCTATAGCCACGAAACAAAACGAAGAGACTTTGACCTACTTGAATCAAGGTCAGCCATACGAGATCAAACTGAAGAAACTAGGGGACCTGTCGCATTACAAAGGGAAAATACTCAAGGTAAGGGAAAAATCATGCATTGAGTATTTAAAAAAAATCTTTAATCGGTGCCTACGTTTTATAAAGTATGTTATGAAAACTCTGTCCGACGAAGAAGGCGTAACTCAGTATCGATATTAGATTGTATTTAGGTTATCCTTTTTAATTAAAAAACAAAAAGTAATCTGAATAATATAAAAATAATTTAATAGGGGGAAAATTACATAGCAACACCGGGAGAGTGTGTAGTTCGTGAATAAAGGAAAAAGGAAAGCAAAGAATCATGCTAAGTAGATCATGACGTCATGAGAGTTATGATTCCCGTATATCCCAAGCACTGGTCATCAATCAAATCATTTTATTAGTCGTTAAACTGATTATCAGTAATCCAAGCTTAAATCGCATGTAATAATAATAAAATAATAATATATTTTTTTTATTTTCCTCACAAACAAACACTGAAACGCACAATAATAGAAAACAATATTACAATAAAAATGTTTGTGAAGAACTGTTGTCAGCTATAGGGTTTATACCTGTGGTACAGATCACCAGGTCCCCACACCCGCTCCTTTAAAGCATTATCACTAAAATACAACTACATTATTGCGGTTATAGTGTTTGTGTGT
The DNA here is from genome assembly GCA_036320925.1 of Automeris io. Taxonomy (NCBI): domain Eukaryota; kingdom Metazoa; phylum Arthropoda; class Insecta; order Lepidoptera; family Saturniidae; genus Automeris; species Automeris io. The sequence goes on from JAUDJH010000017.1 coordinate 8,438,323, forward strand.
ACGTGCGTGTGTCTGTGTGTAAAATAAATCAATTTCTTCAATTGTGTATGACAATAAATTTTTAATGTTCTCGAATAATATTATTTTCTGATGCATATTGGTAATGTTATCGTGCCACCAATATGCCCGTTTCGGATCGGACAGGGTTCTCAAAACATACTGTATAGGTATTAATTAGCATTTAAAGTTTATGTCTTTATCCATGAAGGGTGTGATAAGTTTGTGTAATTGTAATGTGTTTTTTTTTTATTACCAGAGCATTGTGAAGATCTGTTTCCACGAGCGCCGGCTCCAGTACATGGAGAGGGAGCAGATAGCGCAGTGGCACGCTGAGAGGCCTGGTGAAAGAATTGTCGAGGTACGAACCGAACCAAACTTTCTTAATTTTATTATTTGTATGATTAGTGAATATTAAAAAGTTATTGCCATTAACAATTTAAGAAATTAATTATTTTACACGCGATCTAAGTTCGGATTACTAACATAAATCAGTTTAAAGACCAATGAAACGATTTCATTGATAAACGGTGCCTGTTATTAACGGGGTGATATTTTTTTGGTAACCCGGGGTAAAATCCTGCATAGAATCACCCGGCCCGTTGTGAGGGCAGCGACCCTGCTGTGTCAGACTCCTAGTGACTAAAAACCCCCGGGTTGTCCTAATCGCTCCACATGGGTCTTGGTAACCAAATTCATCAAGACGTTCGTGGAGCGAAATGCTTTGTTGAAACTATCTTTTTGGGAGGGGTTGGTCTAAAGAGCTCACGCCTCCAAACCCTCTTACTTAGACGGCGCACCAAACACTGCGCTCCGCCTCCCTCTCATCCGAGCAGCAGACTCCTTTAAGTCTACGGCCCGGCTAATAAACGGGGGCCATGACCCTTTTGTCGTCACAACGTACCAGCATAATCCGTTGCTTTCTTTTACTCACGGGCTACTTTCGCTTCTAGTATATTTTATTCGGTGTTTTTTTTTTTTTACTAAAATGGGCAACCTAAATAGGAATTTAATATTGATACAGAGTAACGCCTTGACGGGTCGGACAGGGTTTTTATAGAAATGAAATGAAATATATTTATTTCACCACAAACTAATAAAATACTAGAAATTCAAAAGCAACATTTCTGTTACAAGACAACAACATACAAAAACAAAAGAAAAAACAAAAACATATTAACATGGCGAAAATGGGACCTCCATCAGATTAAAGCCACAGAGGAAGTCTGCAGCGCTGATTTTCGTGGAGGGCCCCACGAAGCATACTGTATAGCATACTGTATTACCTATATGTTGTTAGGTGGACGTTCCGCTGTCGTATGGTGTGATCAAGGTTGAGCAACCGGCCATGTTGAACGCACTCCACGTCTACTGGGACGCCACTAAAGACGTCGGAGTCTACATCAAGGTATGCTCTCTATACTACATTGAATACAGAGATGGGCAAAATGTAATCTGATTAATGATGAATGATTACAAAATGTAGCCGTAATTTTAATTTTCTTGCTCTGTAATCACGATTAAATCCATTTAAAACATTAAGAAATCATAAATGTGTATACAATCTGGGATTTTGTAGTGTTTAAAACATAAATAAGCAAAATGCAGTCATATTAATGGTAAAAAACATAAAATGTAATCGTTAATCATTTTCATTAATCTGATTACATTTTGCCCATCTATGATTGAATACCTCTCCACTCTGACGCAGCCTTGAGCTTCTTTCGGCGTATCTTCTCAAGGTTTATTTATTTATTTAATATACCATCGATATATACACGAAAACATTAAAAAAAACATATATACAAGTCCTAAGACCGCGTGTTATATCTTTACAGGTATACTTAACTATATACAGCACAATTATAAACAAAATTTAAAAATAAAAATATAAGTTAAGGTTGCTTTCGAAACGCTAGTAGAACACTGTTAGGTTCTTTCCCTGGCTGGCAGACCAAGTAAAGTAAACCACAGGGGTGCCCTTGCGTTGCCACCCACTCATAACTTGCTGGCTGAACGTCTTAAGTGCTCGCCCCTCTCGCCCTGTGAAGTTGTAAAGACATTTCTAGGACAATAGCATTTTGTCCTGCCAAAAAAATCCCCTAGGTTAAGTTTCCCCGAAATAAGCTGATGAGTATTCTAAACTTAGTACGATTGTATTGGTTTAAATGAGTCGCCTCTCGAAATGGGAATTATTGGTTTGTCCCAAACGTCACGCTATATCCCTTTCGGGGTGAGCAGAGATACATTAGTGACTGTATCCACTTCGCGTGACCAGTGGCGCCGCCGATCGCCGTTCTCAAGGCCCTTACACATGGCATTTCTATTACATGTTTTAAAGTTGAAACGCTTTTAAACACTAATAAGTCGGACATTGCGTTTAAATCTGTATTAAAAGTATTTTAAAATTTAAGGAACTTTTCTGGTACTTGGCGAGTATCTATTATATTGGTAGGGAATATAAAGCTCAATTAATGAGGCCTTGAGAAAAAAATTAAGGGTATTTTTCTGGAACAAGTTGTTCAAGGATAAAGTTTTAGTTTGGGCCACTATGGCGCAAAAGTCCTCGTTTATAATTAATTAAGAGTAGCTGACCCGTCAAATTTCGTACCACTTAAAAGTCAATGAATGTCGTATTTGCTTTTAGCAAAACTTACTTCCTCTCAACCTCTCACTCTCCTTTAATATTATCTCCACGCTCCTTCCTCCTTCCCCACCCATCCGTTCCGCCTACCGTTCCCTTGCCCCTACCCCTCTGTTGTTAATATTTTATAATTTTCTTTGCCGTCCCGCCCCTCTATTCTCTACAATCACTTCGGTTATTACTAATTTATCCTTTGGTATCCTTAACTTAATAATAATTATCCGTTTTTATTTATAAATTGCATCCCCTATTTTCGACCTCTTAAGGTGTAATTTTTGCAATAAATGCCTATATCCTATGTCCGTCTCCGAGATCTAATCTATTTCTGTGCTAAAATTCATCAAAATCGGTTCAGCTGTTTTGAAGTAAAAATGGGACATATAAAATATATACACATTCGAATTTATAATGATAGTAATAATTTGAATCAGAATTTTTAATAATTGTAAATACTTTACCTGCTCTTATGCTATCTAACTTACTGTTGATCGCAGCATGCCAGTTTGCTCGTTGATATGACCTATTTATCCAAGTTGAAACATCGAGCCATGATTAAAAGTAAATTAATTCGCGCATAAGACCCGTTAACGTATTTATAATGAGTACAAAACGCGAAACAATTAGTAATGCCCGCATTCTGTGTACAGCTGAACTGCATATCGACCGAGTTTACGGCGAAGAAGCATGGCGGGGAGAAGGGCGTGCCCTTCCGCATACAGGTGGAGACTTACCTCGAGAGCGAGGAACACAACAGGCTTCATGCAGCCGCCTGCCAGATCAAGGTTTGTAGAAAAAAGAAAAAAATAATTGCTTTTTTTACATGGGGACGCTTTACCTCAATCACACCTGGTGGAAGGCGAAGATGAGTCCCACGATGCACCGTGTCCGCTCAGCAATTGCTTATTCACTCTTCTCTTAAAGTCTCCCAAGTCATAACACCATGGATATATGGTTGATGGAAGCATATTCCACTCCCTACTCCACATACGGATGGTATCCGACACGGTGTTTAATTATTTTATGATGAAATGGGGCTGGTGGAATTAGAGAATATAGCTCCTGAGAACTACCAGTATATCCAATGGGCAACCGGTAAAATACTGCGAAGCAGGCGACTTTTCGTCGATGCTCGATGAAAAACCCATAAAACCACCCATAAAAAAAAACATAAATCACTGACTTAACACCTTAAGTGTTTGCCCTCTTAAGACCGGTGTAGTTGCGAAGGCGTTTCCCGGTCATCAACAAATGTCCCGTCGAAAAAAAAGGAACCTGATGAATGATGTAACGGCAGGTGTTCAAGCTGAAGGGGGCGGACAGAAAGCACAAACAGGACCGCGAAAAGGTGATGCGCCGGCCACGTTCTGATTTGGAGAAATTTCAACCTGGCTGCGATGCAACCGTGCTCACAACGGTAAGGCTTTGTTTTTTTATTAGAAGTGAAACTTCTTCGGCTGCTTTGAAGTGCAAATGACAATTAGAATACAGAACCTTAATTTTAATGAAAGTGCCATTTGTAAAGGCAAATTATTTTAAAAATTTCTTTTAATTGTTCCGTATTCGAATAAGTGTGCGAACAACTTCGATTCTGCTCTAGCAACACCGTACGGGTTGTCAATTGAGTTTTGCTCTCGCTCGAACCGATCCGCCGAGTAACGACATAAAACATACAAATATTCATTAAACTCAACAAATAATTCGATTCCAAAGTGTATAAGTGTGCTTGAAAGATCCTCAAAGACATCAGTATCCTGGAGGAGAAGCAGGGGCCCCCTGAGGAGTTGGCGAACTGGTGGTCGCGGTAAATGAATCTCTTTAGGCAGCCCGTGCCACTTGCGGAGCTATCGAAGAACCGTAGATTTATTTTTCGTGCCTTTTTTTGTATCCCGGAAGATAATCCTGCATAGGACCATCAGGGACGCTGTGAGGGCAGCGACCCCGGTGTACCAGACTCCTACTGACTAAAAACCACCAAAGCATCCGTCTAATTGTTCCACCCGGGTCTGGGAAACCAAATTCATCCAGACGCCCAGAGAGCAAAAAGCCCATCCCTCCAAAACTTCTCTCACAGGCGGTGCGCCGGACACCGTGCACCGCCTCCCTCTCATCCGGGCAGAAGACTCCGTCAAGTCTACTGCCCGGCTTATTTTTCGTATATGCGATATGTATAACATTTTTGTAATGTCGACATTCTGTCTTCTACATTTAGCTCCTTTAAAAGATTGCTCAGATAAAAATTGTCAGTTTAATTTTTTTCATTGTTTTTTTTGTTTTTTTTTTTCTCTCAGTGTTTTGTGCCCCCAAGCTAGATTTTATTTTCTTTTAAGTTGATGTGGATATTGTGCTCCCTTGTGTTTTCTTTATTTAATATTTTTACACTGTTTCGACAATGTGACTACAGTACACCTGACGGTAAATACATTGTAGTCGAAAAATGAAGGCGACCATGAAACTCCGTCATTATGTCGGCCCACATATACCACGACTGAAGGTCTCTAGGTATATATGAGTTACTGGATGTACATAACCTGATCCCAAAACGCGACAGGTCAAAGCGAATTACTGTGACGGTCTTTACACTTGTGCACTGTGATCACGACTCATTTCGGGCAATCGCCCTACCACCAAAATAAATTATTTATTTATGTTTTTTATTTATCCTGACAGGACATAGTGACCACACAATGTCTGACGGTAAGCATGCTGCAGTCCAAAAAACGACTACAGCTATCAACAGTAATAAAAACCTGTCGATAAACGCAGTGATCATGCTGGCCTTCACAAATATCTCTTCACGCTTCGTTTATAGAACTCGATATCATAGGATGGTGATTAGTTGTGGTTTTCTGTTCATTTTGCTGTTAATATTAACCCTTTGCGGACGTATGTCCCTCTCAGCCACCAAAGCCTTTTTACCGTTCCGATCGTATGTCTGATTTCAGCCACCGCAGCAAGGAACCATACGAATCCTGTACTGTATGCAACGATGTATCAGTTTACACTTTTTTGAAACAAAATAGATGGATAGATGACTGAATTTAATAAATTGATAACTAAAGTTCACAAAAGAATTACCAAATCTTGTTTATCCGTCGTAATCTTACGCGTTATGTATCCCTGCTCTTTCGACGGAAATTAATTCCGACCAGTACGATACCCATATCCAAATCGAATACGCTTGCAAAAAGGTTAAGTTTTACTGCTCTGGGTACAAGTCCTTTTCAGCCCGTCGTTAATAATGCTTAATATTCAGTAATCACAGATTAACCTCAAAACTATCAAAACAAGTGACGCGCACTCCATCACATGCGATCAGAAAAAGCAGCGATTCTCCGCAGCACTTAGCCATTCGGGGATCTTATTGCTGTCCAAACCGAACACCGACCCAAAGAACAATATGTCCAGAAGATCATAAATGAGCAACTCTACCATGACCGAAACACAGGACACAACCACTCGCGTTCAAAGCTTAGACGTCAATCTCATCTATTGTTTTTATGTTGCTGTGTTCCTTTAATCTAAATATATACTAGCTGTCCCGGCAGACCTTGTTCTGCCCTATTTCTCTAAAACAAAGTCACATTGTTTTTTTTATGTTAATAGCTATTGGTCTGGCGGCTGTTTTTTAAAAATTGTTTGAAGGAACCTGGCCTTAATGCTATGTCTATAAAAATTGACAAATATGGACATTAATATTTATACGTCACTCGATTGTTTTGCCTTCCCGGAACCCGTCCACTAACACTTGAACTTTATGGTGTGGTATTAAAGTTCAAAATGACTTATAACGAATTTTTTGTATGAGAATATAGAAAAGTGTTGTTTTTAGACTTTTTCAGACAATTTTTTTAATTTTTCTCTCCTTAATAACCTTCCTCAGACTTCATCAAACATAACAAAAAAAAAATCAGCCAAATCGGCGCTTATCAAGACATTTTGCGATTCATTTTTATATCATAGATAACTCAAAGGTGACTGCCTGACTGACTGACATAGTGATCTATCAACGCACAGCCCAAACCACAGGACGGATTGGGCTGAAATTTGGCATGCAGGTAGATGTTATGACGTAGGCATCCGTTAAGAAAGGATGTTGATGAATTCTACCCCCAAGGGGATAAAATGAAAGAAATGGGGGAGAATGGGGGGGGACACGCTAAACAAAAGTGAAGCCGCATAACTATACCTAATTAATAATAATACTTCTTAACGCGAGCGAAGCCGCGGGCAAAAGCTAGTAATGTTATAAAAATACTATTGATAGGCGATAAATTAATGAAATATTAACCATGAAAATTATTTGTACACAGTTGTCAATTGACGCTCTGATGCCTCCGCCATCGTTGGTGACCACATCCCCGCCGTACTCCCCGGAGTTATGGTAAGTGCTTATTATATTTGAACAGTTTCAAAACCTTTTCTTGTAACCTAGGATAAAATCCTGCATAGCACAATCAGCGCCGCTGTGAGGGCAGCGACCTGGTGTGTCAGACCCCTGTTAACTAAAACACCCGGGGTGTCCTAATCGCTCCACCCGGGCCTGGGAATCTGAATTTGTCCAGAAGCCCGGGGAGCGAATAGCCTTGTTAAAGCAACCTCGCTGGGAGGGGCAGATGTAAAGGATCCAGCCCTCCGGAACCTTTCTCAAGCGGCGCGCCGGACATTGCACATCGCCTCCCTCTCATCCGAGCAGCAAACTCCCTCAAGTCTACTGTCGGGACCGTTTTTATCCCTTTCGCTAGTACCGGCGTACTATGACCTCCGGTTGAAAAACGCTGTGTATAAACGATGGGTGATTATATTATATTATTTTATTAGCTGACCCTGCAATCGTTGTTTTGCCATGTAAGTTATTTCTAGTGTAGACAAAAAATAACTAACTTATTGTAAGTGTGTAAGGATAATAAAATTAAAAATAAATAAAAAAATTAAAGGTGTACAACTCTTATCACTTAGAGTTATGAAAAATAGATAATAGCCGAAGATTGGATTTGTGATTGGAGTCGAAGCTTCTCGCGTCCGTAGGCTTTACCCTAGTTTCCGTACACGTGACTCCTGGGTGGTGCTAAACGAGCAGCAGCGAGGTGGTAGGGCGCCGGTGCCCGTCTGGATCGCGACCACAGTGCATGGGTGTAAAGCCTATCATAATGACCAGTTTCGGCTTGTCGCGTTTCGGGATTAGCTTGGGTATATCCAGTAGCTCATATACCTAGAGACCTTCAGTCGTGGTATATGTGGGCCGACAAGACGATGTAGACTATGAATGGATTTTCATCCTTTGATAGTCGCTTTTGTTTTTGGACTGCACTCTACTTAATTAACATCAGGTACTCTGTAGTCACTATGTCGAGCCAGTGTAAAAAAAAGCCGATTCTTAGACCTACTGAATATGCATATAAAATTTGGTCAAAATCAGTAAAGCCGTTTCGGAGGAGTAAGGTGACATATACACGGTGTATCAACTACGTCTCACGAATACTGAAGGACAATGTTAATATACTTAAAGTATAAACAAATAAAAAATATTTTATCTTTGCGACAAGTAGTTTTTGAGTAAATTGATGAACGAGTTTTATGTCCTAATGCACGGCCAGCAATGTATACTGACGTGCAAACACGTCGAGATCTGTTAACGTATTCGATTATTTAATGAAAACTCGAAACTAAGAAATGAATAAAGAAAAACCAAAATACTTGTCGAAAATTTCTAGTAATCACTGTTAACTATAATTGCAAGGTGTAATAATACATTTTAACTTTATACCCACCATGTGCTTACGTTAAGTATGTAACTTATCATGCTATACACGAAGACACAACACAAAAAACACAACACAAAACTAAAATATAAACAAAACGCGGTTATTGTTTTATACCTTCGCAAATTACGTAAGAAGTTCCGGAATAGACGCGCGTTAAATCGTAGCGAAATCCAAAGGCGCACTGATCAAATAAAAATTTTGATTACCTATTAATTAGAAATAGTAGGGTGACCATCCTGAGGTCTTAAAATGCTGGAATATCTAGGGTCCAGGATCTATCGGCACTAACGAGATTTAGAAGAATCTTAATAACGAATAATATGATTGTTTCGATATTTAATTGTTATTTTTTAAATTTAATTAATGGAAACCATATAAATATTACTTATTTTAACTGAATATCATTTTGTATTTTATTTTGATACGGTATAGTGATAACACCATAAGCACCGTAAAATTCAGCAAAGCCCGCAAATACACAGCATGCCTTGGAAAAGGGTTATAATATTGAACGCCAAAGTACTTGAAAAAAAAATGTCTGCTGCCAAGATGAGGTGGAGGCGGTGCGTACGTGTTCTGCGCACCACCCGATATGGAGGTCGGATGAGCAGGCCCTTTACACTCTCCAAGAGATAGAGCTTAAAAGGGTATTTGCTTGCCGGTTTGTTGGAGGAATACGGATCCCAGGTCCAGCTATCATTGATTTCGATTTTGATTTCGAGACAACTCGGGAGTTTTTAGTCAGTAGAAGTTTAACCCACTGGCATGACCGCTTTCGAGGTGGCTCTGATGGTCCTATACAGGATTTTCCTCTGGATTACCAAAAAAAAGCTAATAATATGTTTTCTTCTATGTTAAGATATTATGTATGGTTACAAGCGACATTTTCTTTGTACAAATGCAGCGGATCTAAAATTTGTAACGTTTAAATTATTAACATTTTGTACAGTCCGCGGTTGTAATCCTTCTAGAAACACATCCAAACCTTTTCTAGGAACGGAGCCCTAACACCAGTTAACCATAATCCTTTGATCCCTCAAAATCTTGTTTCACTATTCACATAAGTGTATTTTATTCTCAAAATTTCATTTATAAATCTAACGCAATGTTCTTGTGGATAACAAGCTAGTCCTATATCACTTACCTGAAACGTCATTTCATCGTGTAACTGAAAAGGCTAATTGTGAGCATTACTGTACAGTTAGCAAGTTTTGCTATTTTCATTTAATACAAATCTAGTATATTACTATTTTGTAAAACACTGCTCTAAACTATCAATGAAATAAATAAACTATCGATTGGAAAGATATGCCGCAGAGACATAAACATTTTCCGTAGACAAACACGTAAAAAAAAGAAGTGCTAGATTTAAATCTTATAAAGACGTTATAGTGAATAACACTTAAAACTTTACAGTGCCATGCTGTACCCTTTCAATATGCAATAAAAAGTTATTTCAGGTGCAGTGTACTCACTTTGTTGTAATAAAATAGAGAAAATATGAGGTTAACCGTTTTTTGTAATAAAATATTAATCTGCTAAATTAGGTAGGTAGATTTTTACAAATGAATTTCATAATAGCGTATTTTTCATTTATTTATTTAAAATCGTTGATACTATTTCAAACGATTTGATACGAGCTGCTGCCTGGTAATAGAACATTTTTAACGTAGACCTATTATTACTATTTGTTAAAAGACTAATAATTATGTTTGTAAAGCGCTGAGACATTTATTACAGGTTTTGAAGAAAGATTTTATTTTTATTTTAGCTTGTGTTCTTTAATTATTTAATTAAAATAATACCCCGGATTATTTTTTAATTTAGAATAGCTATAAATCAGAAAAGATCACATTTTTAACTAATATGTATAGTCTCGGTACTAGAAATATGATTGTCACCCCATGATTGCCTCGTCCTCGTGACTCCTCTGAGTTACCAGACAGAATAATAAAAATTACACAATTAGACTAATTAAGATTTAAATAAGAATTTCAGTTTTGACTACTAAAAATACAGTAGGTATAATATTTTACAGTAAACAAAAATGCTAGTTTAAAGATTTATGATTATCAATCTGACTCACTCGCTTCTATTTAGTGCAGTAATCGTTTTATAAATTACTGAATTCAAGGCTTCCTTTCGTTTGAAATTGTGACAATTACTTCGTTGACGATGTATGTATGATAATGTATAGAGCATGACATCCTAGAAAAATAATTGATCTTCTATCTTATAGAAAACAAGTGACATTACAAAAGATCTCAATATCTTACCGCTAAAGTTATCCTCAATATTAAATTATACTACTAAAATACGGAGCATTCCATTTTTAATATTATTAAAAATTTTATTTGTATGTTTATTTATCTAAAGAACATTCTTAAAAAATACAGTAAATTGCTGTAATTTCAGTGTAATAGGTCGCATTGAAGGGATTAAACGGAGACACCCGATTGGTCGTTCTAATTAAATCCGATTGGTCGTGCGGTGTTGCGCTTTTTTAAGAAGTCTGCACACAATACTTTATTACAGTGACGGTTATTTCATACAAACATAAAAGCAATGCTTGTCCCACGCTCTAAGAGTATTTAATTCTAATATTATGAATTATAATAAATTAATTTTGGTTTTTTTAAATAACTTGTTTTTACTATATCTATCGATCCATCGAGAAAGTATTACAACAAATCATTCGCATTAAATGTGTAGGTACCAGCGCTACCTACAACCACAACTACCGTGTATCTAGCGGGTTTTATAGGGGTAAAGCAAGCATGCTTTGAACAAAAAAAAAGTAATTTTATGGTTTGTACTAATGAATATCAATTAAATTTTATGTGTAAAATATTAATCAAAAAAAGAAAAGCATTTCATTGCATGTTCCGTAGTCGAACAAATAATGACAGTTCGCCATATTGCGTATTTTTTTAATATTAAGTTTTACGGCCATATTGTGTATATTATCATATCTTAGTTTCAGTGTTTCCACTTTTAGAGATTTTTTCCTCTTTTTAGAAAAAAAAAAACTAATAGTATGTATAGCTTAGAGACATTTTAGGAATTTAGGAAAATTTGGGGTTTCGGAGTTTTTTTTGTAAGTTAGTGAAAGACGTGTTTAGCTTTTTAAATGTTTGATAACAAAATGCAAATAGCAGACAATGAATTAAGAAACCTAGCTCTCATCGAAACCAAGTATTATGGGGTTGAAGTTGAGGAAATAACCTGGAGATTGTGCGGCTGAATTTAATTCACTCCTCCTTATCATACTATAAATTGACAAGACGTCGTGCGCTCCCATTCGCACGAAGGTAATAACCCCTTTTTTATTGTTACGATTTACCAAGGAGTAGTATTCGCTTCCTGTATCTATTTTTCTATCTTCTGATAACATGGGAATCTTCAAACGACGAGTGAATCGGTATTTGTTAGGTGAACGCGTTCCATCATCAACCTCATCATCACTTTGCATCAGGTGAAATTAAAGTCAAGCGCAAGCTTATCTGTAATAAATAAAGGAATGAATAAAATGTCAGCTAAAATTTATTTGAATAAAATATTAAGCTTGAAAGTTATCATGGTAATTTCATGTAATGTAGCAATTTAATCAATACTTCACAGCCTCGCCGTGCCGCGTCCTTGCAAGCACAATCTGGAGAGGCCTTAGCTTACTAGGTTTTACGACAAAGCGCGTCACCACGTTGCATAGACTTTTCGGACGTCACAGCCTATCGTGAACCAACGGGTCGCTAAGACTGATATGCCGGAGTGGTTGCCAGCATCACAACGTCTTATTCTTCGATTTGGATCGGATTAACTAAGTGTTCAAATAATGTCCAGAATCTTTTCATCCACGGCTTTTTAAACGCAGTGAAAACGTTTTAATCTTCCGATGTTATTGTTTCCTCTTTCTTTCTCGTCGAAAATTACGTCAAATGTAGTCAGATAGTCAAAATGGTTATCATTACAAATTAATTATCTTATGGTCATTTAAATAGCAACCATCCTATGGAATGGGATTTCTCAATCAAAATATTAATTTGTTCTTTTTGACGCGTCTATCTCAGGCGAAAATTCAAGTGAATTGTTAAAACCTACACCGATAAATCGGAAACTATACGAACATAAAACACCAATGCTACAGTCACCAAAACTATTACAAACGGGAATGATGTAATGTTAATACGTTTGCACGGTGTCGTGTACAGGCTCCTTAACATCGCCTTGAACTCGAGCGCACGTTAGCGAGGTTCACGGATATTGAGTAAAATTAGGTCACCCGTCAGCTGTTTTATTTTCGTTACATTGCTGTTTTTCGTATTGTTTGACTAATTTTATTAAATAACTTAGATTTTAGACTATGTAGGTTTTATTTATGGTGTATAGTGGTAATACATGCGAAAAATTAAAAATAATCATCAGTCAATTTTTTATTTTTTTTTCAAAAATTTCAGTCCTACTGTGTTCAGAAGCTTGTTCCGATTCTATATTTTCAGTATTAGGGAGTTAAAAAAAAACACCCTGTATAAAGGTTCATCCATATTATGGTATTTCCTTCTGAAAGCAAATGAAAATCGTTTTGAGCCAAAACTATGGCGTGTTCATGGTGCGCGACTGCGCGCGTTTAATGTGAGCAGTTTCAGCACGGAGCTCCGTTCCCTGCGAAACACTTTGCAGCGAGGCCTGCCGTGGCGAAAGGGTTAAGCAGAGACCGACCGAAACTTGCCAATACACAGAGATGGGTAAAATGTAATCTGATTAATGATTAACGACTACAAAATGTAATTTTAATTTTGTTGCTCGCTAATCATGATTAAATCTTTTCAAAACATTAAAGAGTCATAAATGTGTATGTTATAAATATTCCGTAGCGTTTAAAACAAAGATGAGTATAATGCAGTCATATTAATGATGAAAAACGCAAAATGTAATCGTGATCATTTTTATTAATCTGATTACATTTTGCCCATCTATGCCTATACAGACCAAATAGAGTTCTAATGGAAGCTAGTGTCAAAAGTACGCGGAATCGGCAAGAGTGTATGAAGGGACCAAGGAATGTTAAGGAAGCAAAAGAGGTTTGCAAGAATAGAGAGAAGTGGCGTTCATTATCTGCCTACCTCATAGGGATTCGGCGTTATATATATAGATATATGGTTTTTTTTACGATTTATAGGCAAACTTTTGACCTCAATCACACCTGCTAGGAGTGTGGAGATGATGTACATGTTGGACCGCATTTAATTAAGAAATTCCTGTAGTAAAACCGTTTATGACGACATCGTTTAGAACAACATACCGACCGTACATTGTGACTCGGAACAAACCTCCCGGCAAGAAATAGGACTTCGTATCTCGAAACATCACCGGTTGCTTCGACTATCGGTTTTTACAACTAAATATGAGTAGTCCCTTCGATGTAGTTATAACAGATTTTGACTGTTTATTCTTTTCTGATAAAGTTTACCAAATCACAAGGAGGTGAATCAAATTATGAGGGTGCTATTGCCCAAATTAGATCATGACTCCGGTATCTAAGTGTAAAGAGTGTTATAGTGAGTTATTTCCGCCTGATGTGTTTAGAAAAAAGAAGTTGCTAGAAAGTACCTCTGAACTATTATTCTTTCTTTCTTAAGGTGCCTCTCCATTACCGGGGGTTGGCCGTCACCTAAGCGAACTTCGCTCTGTCTTGAGCCAAGCGAAACAGTTGTTCGACGCTGGCAATACTTGTTCACTCCCTGATGATGTACAGCCACGATTTCTTTCTCCATCTATTACAACTACTATTAACAGTAACATTTATCAACTGCACGCCGCGCGTTTGTGTGTGTGTGTGTCTAGGGTTCAGCTTGTGTGCACCAAATCGTTTGTTTTTTTTTTTGACCCGGTGATATCCTCATGGACCTTCAGGGCTGTCGTGAGAGCGGTTACCACGGTGTGTCGGACTTTCACTAACTAAAACCACCGGTATGTCCCCCCTCTCGTCTGCTAATTGCTGAGGGAAAGCGAGCCAGCTTCCTCCAACGTTAAGTTGTTCCTATAGAGCTGTCTTGTTCATAGCAATGGCGACTATTAATGGGTTCTCGTCCCTTGATAGTCGAGCGAATATAAAAAACAGATGGTGGTAAAATGTACGCAGGGAGTCTAAACTACATGCAAATTAACTTACTATTAATTATGGCTTGACGTGTCGACCCGGTTACGCAAGCCATGGTCACGGGCCGACTGAAGCGCTGCGGAATTTTCATCTGGAGCGGGAAATTACTTACTCTACCCTCTCTTTTTAAGCAAACAGTGGCTATGATGGCCAAGCGGATAACGGACCAGTTTCAAAGCGCGGAAACGCGAATACTCGTAGGTTCGAATCCTGGCACGTACGTGTCTCTGGGCTTTTACAGATTACGTACGGATTTTGGCACTATATGCTTACCGGTAAATGAAAACATCGTGTGGTAATCCGCATGGCATCTAATAGAATTATAGTGTACTAGTCTAAAATCTAATAGTGTACTAGTGCTGTGAGAACGGCGATCAATTGCGCCCCTGGTCACGTTGGGCGCGACATATAAGCGCAAAGCGGATACAACCACTAATGTATCTCTGCTCACCCCGTAAGAGATATAGCGTGACGATATACTATTATTAACATTCGTGCATAAAACCTGTTAGAGTATTTATAATAAACACAACGGTATTATTATTGAAAAAATAGCCGTAATTGCAATGACATCCAATGATCCGGTCACCAACCATCTCATTCCGTCGCATCCGTCTCTCTCATGTGACCGGCAATTGTGACAATTTATAACGATTCTAATTTTAGTATGAGACGCCAAGCGATGTTGAATGGTCGCCTAGACTAAGTAATTGTTCATGTGAAACACGAATAGTCATTCCGTCTGTAGCTAATTTGTATAGCTGCATTATTTGAGCAAAAGGACTCAGTGACTCAGTGTCGGTAGAATGAATGCTGCGGACTAACCTTTACAAATTCAAAAAAACCTTTATTTAAACAGGCCTATTTCAAACACTTTTAAATCATCAATGACTTGAATCTACCACCCGTTTGGAAAGCAGGATCCTAGCGAAAAGAGCCAGCAAGAATCTGTAGTAGTCGTTCTTTTCAAAACTTTGTTCCTTAGACACAAATTAAATTTAATGGAATGCGCTTATTGTCAGAAATAATGACAATAATACAGTATTTTTAATAAAACCGGATACGACCGCTTCGATTTTATCGATAAAGGGACACCACTATCGTAGTTTTAAAAATAGAACTGTCTAATACCCTCGATTTATCGCCCGTGCGGTCATGCATGTTGCATACAAGTTTGATTCAATGGCATAATTTGCGTGACTTAACCAATGAAGTGACGATGTCTCTCGGCTCTATATTAATTGGTTTCAACACGCAACATGGCCATAGTTATGTTGCGTTGTTGCCCATCTAAAAAAGCGATTACATATATTTTATAATAAGACAATTAACCTTGTTTATAAAATAAAGTTTTACAATAGTTAAACAAGGTAATTTTTCAAATAGATCAATATTTTTAATTATAACACAAATTGTGGAATATATTTAATCTGAATTTAAATATAGCTAAAAATTCGATTTTACAAAAAAAAAACTTTTTACTATATATTCTTACAAAAAAATAGTCTGCAAGAGCTCCTGTTAGAGTGTTCAAGCAAAACCATACGAACTTTGTCAAATCTATATAAGTACAAAATTGTTCAAGAGAATTATCTATAATCGTAGGCTTTAAATTGATCCATTACTATAAACGTATCTTTTCACAAAGGGATGCTTACGACTATTTTTGTATTTTAAAATTTGATTTAATGTTAATATTGTGTTTTGGTGGTAGGGCGATTGGCCGAATTGGGTCGTGACTACAGTACTTAGATCTAAAGACCATCATGGTGACTTGTTTCGGCCTGTCGTGTTTGTTGTTCATAGAGACGTGTCACGGTATATTTTTGCTGACATAACAATAGTGAATGTCAATGGATTTTCGGCCCTTGGCGATCGTTGCCGTGTTTGGATTACATTGTACTTTCCACCAGGTGCAGATCACTTTGTCGAGTCAGTATGAAAAAAAATGTCGGTTTTTCTTAATTATCTCACGTAATTTTGAATTACGTAAAATTAAGTTTTAGACGATTAAATTGTTATTGCATTGAATTAGATATACAGAAATCTACATACTAGGTATATCATTGGAATTAATATCCAGAAAGTTATATTATATTATATATATTAAGTTCAGAAAATGCATCAGTGCCAAGGCGAACCAAGCTCACTAAAAATAATACTGTTTAACAATGTCACTTGGGACAAAAAGTAACAAACGATTTCACGACACCAGTTCTCCACCGGTGCGACCCGCTTCGAACGAGACGAGCTCTCTCGGAAGAGTCGAATCAGACGGATGTGTCTATAAATAGACGCGCAGCCAATTTACGGAAATGTGGGCGGAGGGCTACTTGGTTTAGATTCGGCTGTACATTTCGTTGCCTCATCTCCAATGCACGCTCTGATTTAGATACTATTGTTATGAAAAGCAAGTTCGATTACAACTGATTTTTAATGAATAACATAAGCTATCACTAGTACAATTTACAGTTTTTTTTTTTAATGAGAATATAGTATTTTGTACAATATCACGTGATAGGTATTCAATAAAAATATATGAATCAATCAATATAAATTCGGTTCTAATCATTAGCACTGGACTTTTTCTCACTGCGTTCTTCTTCAGATACCACTTACATAAAAAAAAAATGCAACTTTAGAATAGGTCTGAACAGTGATGTAAATTAATGATTTCAAAGTATGGTGCGCGGCATATATCTACTGATGTTCTAAAATAGTTTTGAATAACGAATTATAATGATTTATTTAAAGTTTATAGTCTTCCGAATAAGATTTTAAAAGCCTTTAAAATGTTCGATTCCGCTATGTTTTTTAAGTATATCGAAAGAGTAGGATTTAACAATGAACAAATTTATGGGTAAAAGGTGGTGGCCTATTCGTGCTTATGTACGCAAGCTTATAATCCTGACTGGGCCAAAACAAGTAAAACCTTAACTGATATAATCGGTACCATAGAGTTGAAAATCAAATTTTAGTCACTACACATTTACTGCTAGTTTGTGAAAGATATGATACAGCAGTTACAACATGCATACGTTTAAAAACATCTTTTTTGCATGTACTCGCTAATGACACATTGGTTTTTCACATGCACCGTACCTGCGTTAATTGACTCTAAATATTTCTGAATGTTATACAAAATTAGTAACTTAATTATAAAAATAGATAACTATTTGAAGTGTATTCAAATACCTTTAAAGTGTAACAAGACAATAAAAAAATAGACTACTCATTTCGTATAATCAAACAATGTGGTGATTCTGTCAAATGACCCTACGAGTATAATGGTAGAAAACTATATATTGCCTACCATTTAAAAAAATTTCGTTGTTGTTTTTTCTTGCCATGGATCATTAGGGCCACCGGCCGAAAGGGTAGCGGCCTTAGTGTGTCAAATTTCTACTGGCTAAAAATGCCCAAGTTACCCTCTACTTGTAGAAACCGGATCCGGGGTCGATATTACTCCTGCTACCCGGCAAGCGAAAATACCCTTTCACAGATACTGTTGATAGGAAGGACGTAGGCCGAGGGCCCACCCATTTTTGGAAAATCTAACTCTAAGGGGTAAATTATTTCTACCTGGGCAATGACGAGATTCTATATTGTACTAGCTGTCCCGGCAGACCTTTTTCTGCCCTATTTCTCTAAAACAAAGTCACATTGCTTCCCCGTCAGATTTTATTCTGCCAAAACCTATTGGCCTGTCGGCTGTTTTTTGAAAATTGTTTGATGGAACCTGGCCTTAAGGTTATATGTATAAAAATTGACAAATACTGACATTAATATTTATACGTCACTCAATTGTTTTGTCTTCCCGGAACCCGTCCACTAACACTTAAACTTTATGGTATGGTGTTAAAGTTCAAATTGACTTTTAAATATTATTACGATTTTTTTGTATGAGAATATAGAAAAGTGTTGTTTTTAGACTTTTCAGACATTTTTTTTAATTTTTCTCTCCGTAATAATCTTCCCCAGACTTCAACAAACACAACAAAAAAGAAATCAGCCAAATCGGTTCAGCCGTTCTCGAGTTTCGCGCTTATCAAGACATTTTGCGATTCATTTTTATATTACAGATATACTTCAAATAGAATAGATTTGTAAACGTATTTTTTTTTATTTTTTCATTGTCTACAAAGCTCGCTCGCTCAGCTGTGTAACCCATTTTATGTGCAGGATTTATGCGGCGATGAGGTCGTTGATCTGCCATCCGTTTTGTTGCTAGACACGCTGTTTACATTTTACAACGTCGTGCTTATACAGTTAGATTTATGGCTTTCTAGTCTTTGCACAGATAATAAACGATTCATTACCTCATAAAAAAATCAAAATTTCACACGAAAAATTTCAACATTACAGGTTTCAATATGAATTGAATTTGTAATGCGAATTGCTAAAGAGAGGAGTTCGTTCCGTTCTTCATAATTCTTACATTAAGAGTAGAAATCGAGTTTATATATTTTATTGCAGTTAAAGAATTGTAAAATTGGGATAATATCTAAGTCCCAAATTTTCTTGTCCAAACATGTGTACATCGCTTTGTTCATAACGTTGTTAGCTATCTAAATTATACAAGATGTTGTTGGGTTTAGTTAAATATTTTTTTAACAATGCAAAAATTTATATTTGTTTGATATAATAAACAAAGTGTTAAAAAATAAGTTGCATATTTTTTGCAGTTTTTATGAAAATCTGCTAAAATTGCAGTCGGTGAAAACAACGCTCCTGCATTAAATAAAACTATTTTAATTCGCAAACCCGCGCCCGAACTTAATTTATTAACAAATGCCGAATGAACTGGAAGGAGCCAAGTCTGAAATGGTCGGCGTAGTAACCCCTTTAGCTTCTCGGTAATAAGTTTTATATCCACCGTTGAAAATTCAATCATATTTTTTTACGGAATACATGGGAGGTGATAAGTGATTTTGGTATTACATAACAAAGCTTGATTTTATGGCGCAGTTTGGAGTATTCTTTACAAAGGTTTACCTTAATCACTGTATGCATGTTACCTGATTAAAGATAAGAGATAAAAATATTGATCTAACTTATAAGCTTAATTTTCACAAGCATATGTTATATTCGTATGTATCGTTGGATGTTATGGATGCCAGGTTGATAATAATCTCTTAGTGAAGCTATAATCATTTTAAAGCATTTATAAAACTATATTTATATAAACTTTTCGTAACACAAATACCTATATCATTAACGACCTCAATGATGATTTAAATTTAACAACTGCTAAAACTGGATAATATTTCCTTACAAGACAATAAGTACAGTTTAATCTTAGATATGGTTTTATATAAATTTAAACTAGATTTAATTTTTTGGTGCAAGCCGCCCTAAATTGATAAAATAATTAAGTAATTTTTAAATTTTATTGATATAAACTACCGCAAGTGGCAATAGCTAATGTAACGTTATTGCTACGCGAGAGCCCAGTAATCATAAATTCGTTTTTACGAATTGACGAATAATTGATTTTGTTTTATTACAATTTAAATGTTCATCTTAAAATGTTAATAATAATTTCATTCATAGGTCAAGGCGATTTCTTTTTTCTTTTTTTTTTGGGTTAAAAGGATTAAAAAGGAATATAATTGAAATGTATTTATTTTGCCACAAACTAAAATTTAAAATACAGTAACACAAACAACATACAGAAAAGAACAAAATACAAAACATAAAAATGGCAAAATATGCCCTCCGTCAGCTTAATGCCACAGAGGAAGTCTGCAGCGCTGGTTTTTGCTTGATATTAAATTTAAACCCCATACACAGTAAATACCTGTAAATAATTATCGTATCTTTTTACCAAAAGCTGAAATTAAAGTACTTAAGTTAAGTTGACCATTAAGAATCGATTGGTAATAACAATAATACGATAAATAAAGAAAGTTTCGGTAGTTATATCAACCACTTGCCTCCTTATTAACATTTCGAAATGTTTATATTCTATTTTAATACTTATCCATGATATAACTGGTTATAGTTAATACATTGTTATGACCGAAGATAAAATATGTTGTCTGAGGTCTTTTCCGTGTTGATTTATCTCTAAAGTTAGGGTTGGATTTCATCCAATAAATTCATTTAATACATTTTTTTCCCTTGTTATTGTAGTTAGAAATGACAATTTAATTCTGAAATCTTGCATTATTGTTTAATAAAAATATAGTCGAGATTTAATATAATTTACATAAGTCTAATAAAAACTACGACAATTTATTCTTTAAATAAGTAAAAAACACCTATATAGTGCAACGCAAAAAGGTATGTTGATTTGATCAGTTGTTTCATGGAAACAAGCAATAATGTCTAGTTTGTTAAGAAACCGGATCGCATGAGTTTCCAACGAAATGCAAATTGACACTCAATTGGCCGAAACTGCATACAGCGATTATTGTATCCGGTTTGTTGCCGATCTATTAACTCTGTAAATTAATAGAAGTACCGACCGCCCCGTTCTAAAATTGCTTCTTGTGACCGAGGACAATATAATCTAATAATAGTATAAACCGTTAAATATTATATTATTTTCGTGTTAACGTGTATGATAAACCGATAAAATATCGACCCCGTCGCATCACTATTTATATGACGCGCTGCTCCGATGCGCCGACCTGAGCCGGCTGCGGCCTCTGAGAACCGATTTTAACCGGTTTTGATCCAATCGAGAACGCGCCTCACTCGTGGCCAATCAGCGTTTGTCACCGCCAGTCGTTTTCTAAACTCCGTCGATTGTGCGTTCTCTAGTTTCGCTTTCAGTTGATCATTTTACATTGTTAAACACAAAATTCACCAGCAAAAAACGCCGTCGCGAACTGGTGTAATCTCGTTCAGTGTTTCTTCAGATTTGTTTGTTATATATATTTTTACCAGTGCACTGCGGTAGGCTTGCTTCGTTGCAAAATAATGTTGGACAAGTGAAAGAGTCGCCCGAATTGGATAGTTTGTTTATGAACTTTTTAAATCTGGAACAAATGGTTGTTGAAGCGGTTTGCGGGCCAGCGATGGTGAATGGGTGCGGGCGGGAATACCGTGTCGCTTCCGGTGCCTTCATCTTCTTCAACCTGACCAGGCAGGACTACAGCTGACGAGTAGTATGCTCGTCTTAGAGCAGAGACTTAGTGCGCGGCATCTGGGCCGAGGAGTGATCCTCAACGCTCGTTTGGTGCACGGTGTCGAGGCCCGTGGCTGGCGGATGAAGTTCTCCCTGATTAAGGCCGAAATTGAAATTGAGGCTGATGAGAACACCTACCGGGAGCTAGCGAGTAAACTTAGAGCTACGAATGTCCACGTGAGGAAAGCGAGCCGTAAACTCATGTAAATACTGCTTTATAATGGTTTCAATTTGCTCAAAAGTTGGTTGATTGGTCTTCTAGATTTTTCTAGATATTAAGTTGCATTTTAGGCTTTTAGGCTAATGTAGACAACCTAGATTTTGCTTAATCGTTGCTTAGGAAGTAAATACATCTTGCCCATACTATATTAACAACACAAAAGCAAGAGTGATACAATGAGAGAGTTCTAAAGTATCTTTGACTATGCAAAATCTATAAATTGCTCTTCTGATTTATCTTATAATACACAATTCATACAAACACTATTCCACAAAAAGTTGTTAATCAGTTTTTTTAAAACACTACTTGTGATCCTGTGTAAGGCTTTAAAAAAACCATTAATTATCAGTCTTGAACAAAATTGCAAAAAACTTAATTTTAGCATTGGTTTTGCAGTTAATTCTATAAATTATCAAAAGTTTTATCTTGAAAGATCTTATATATAACAAACACTCTATGATCCATGGGTTTTGATATCCTCAACACAATATCCAAAATACTTAAATTATAATAATGGAGAAAAGATATGTTGTTTTGTTGCTTGTTTTAGTTCTTGCTTTAGTCATAACTGTCAGTACATTATTCTAGATAGATCTTCTGTTGGTCATAATGATTTTAAATTTTGGGATTGAATTGTCATTTGATAATATAGACTATGATGACAAATAAAGATTCCTTTTTACCTTTTGATGTATGGAGCTCTAAAAATAGATAAAAGAAAAACGAATATATTTAAAAACAAGAGTAATGATAGATGTTAAAATTATAATATTAACAATAAGTGAGAATGCATGAAAGGCTTAAATTAATGTTAAAGAAAAGAAAGATGCTTGTAAACATTGAGAGCAGTTAGTTATATTCCATTTGTTTGCTTACCCCAGTAATAATTCTGTGTGATGCTTGTTTTGAGAATACAATTGGTACTATATTGCACAAAGAAATCATGTTGACTGCTTTTTAATTACAGAAATATGAAATTAGGACATTGGGTTCTTTGTGTAATATAGGGATCCATTAAAGATGTTTTTTTTTTATATTCCACCTCTGAGAGGTGAAATAAGAGTTGAAAAATGTTCAAATACCAACAATTTTGTAGTAATCACTATGTAATCCGGTATTTAGATATATGGTTAAAAATAAAAAATGTGTTTCTTCTAGGTGTTTTGAAAATCAGCCCCCAAGCAGAATAAATTATGGCAGAAAGTTTGTATGGCAATCTGCCAGTTTGGAGTGTAAATTGCACCTGGGCGAAGTTAGATGTAATGAAATGTACTCATGATTGAATTTATCTCCTATAGTATTTCTGTAATGTGTTATAGGATGCTGAAAAATGAAACAAAATTGTGTGTGAAAATTTCAGTCCTTTTAGTGTTAATTTTGTTTCAGTGTGGCCCCGAAAATTGCAAGCCCTATTGCCAGTAAACCAGTTATTTCTCAACCTGGTAAGATATCATTTATAATGTAAATTATAAAACAAAATTTATCATAAAATTATTATTATTATTTAATTTATAATTATTATTTTATTTTATTATTATAACAGTTATTAATTTGATTTATATTTTATCATTTATGATTTTTTTTAGTTTTAATGTATTATTTCATATAAGTTATATAGAATTGATCACATGGTATCAGATACCATTTACACATGTGGAAGTAAAACATCATGTGGAAACCCACTGGGCATCTAATAGAAATAAATATTTAATATAAATATTCCTCTTTGAATAAAATGTTCATCAGCTATAATGGTATTTGAAAATCTTTTGAAATTTTCTACTCTTTATTTTTATTTTAGAATATTAAGGGCAGGGCCAGTGGCTTACACACCACAAATCAATAAAAAAGAGTTGAAAAGTATAAGTACATCAATGAGATGCACTGTTGAAGGCCATGCCTAGGTCAGAAACATAAACAATTCAACTTACAAAATAAACTCATTAATAACAATTTCTTCCTTTCTCTCAGACAAACATGAGGACAAAAGTGACATGTTTTATGCTTTCTTTTTTTATTTCCATTAGTTTTTCTTTTATGCTCATTATTTAAGGACACACCTTTTGTACTTTAATAATAAATTGGCTACAACATATAAGCGCAAATTGGATACACCCTCTAATATATTCCTGTTCACCCCGAAAGCCATATAGCGTGATATATTAAAATTATTGTTATAGAAAGGATTCAAATAACCTTCAGCAAAATAAATAATCAATTGAAAGTTACAGGCCCTCATGATGAATGGAGCTTAGAAAATATTTTTGCACTTAAATATTATTAACAATGTATTAAATAGAAAAGTTTACTTTAAATAATTACTTAAATGTGTTTTGCTTTTATTGTAGCTGTGTGCCACTTGTGTAAACATATTCAGTCTTTTTAGAAGGTGGATTTTAAACTTAAACCAAGGTTTACACAATGTCAAAACTTAGTTATTATAAAAGTTAATTTATTTCTAATGTTAAAATTAGACTATTATTTGATATAGTATTAAGACTGAGATATAGTATTATTTTATAGTAATAATATATCGACACGCTATATCCCTTTCGGGGTGAGCAGAGATACATTGGTGGCTGTATTCACTTTGTGCTTACATGTCATACCCAACGCGACCAGTAGCGCAGCTGATTGGCGCTCTCAGCGGATTTACATCATTTCTATCAGATGCCATGCGGGCTTCCTCACGATGTCTTCCTTCACAGCACCTTCAGAGAATGTGGGACCTAAATTCGTACTTGATTTCGAAAACCCAACTATACGTGCTGGGATTTGAACCGTTCTCTAATGTACTAAGACACCACAGCCACGGATGTTTTTATTCGTTTTAATAAAAATATCGTTCTGATACAAAAATAGTCGAGAAAATTTATATAATTATTTTTATAAATATTTTCAAATGATAATTATCTAAAACACTGTTGTGAAAACATTCGTTATTGAAACCTCACACTTCGTGGGAAAAAATTGGAAAAATGTGAAACTTCCATGAGTATTAAAAAAACTTTGTAAACAATTGCGAAACCATAGACAAAAACATTCTGAAAATCTAATTTTAGTAATGTTGTGTGATTTGTAAGAAAACGGATGTATTTTTTTTATAAAAAACTGACATAGTTATTTTTAAAGTACATATATTTTCGTTATTTATTTGCGTACATATTTTTTTCAGTTTTAGTAAGTGAATATAGCTACTAATGTATCTTTATATCTGCTAACCCCGAATGGGATAAAGCGAGAAGATATAGATATATATTTAATTAAAGAATTTGTTGAGACGTTACCTGAATTTAAGTACCATCTATATCTAATGGTACAATTAATTAAAAAATTAAGTATGTCAATGTGCGTATTTTTCCACAAAGGGTGTGAATTTTTTATTTATTTGCTAAAGTAACAAATCGCCGTTATAATATTTAAAGAGTGTTTTTGCACCTGAACTGAGGTATGATATTTAAAACGACGATTAAGTTATTCTAAAAACTTTAATTTGTAAATTATTTTCTTGTTGAGTTGGGTATTGAAATGTATTTTTCTTTTCAGCAATACTTGCATCAGCTAACCAGATGAAGCCTGTTTACTGCCAAGAGTAAGTATACATTTAGTTTATTTTATACTTGAATTTACTTTTTGTTTGTAGTTATAATTATTTTTTTCAATTTTCTATAACAAATAATTTATGAAATTTTCTTCGTGGAATACATAATCGTGTTGTATAAGCGCCAATACACAAAGCGAGCGGGCGTGCGTCAGGCTCGAGTCGGGTAGAGAGTTCAACGGGTCTGATGCCTTGTAAAAAAGAAAGTATATCTTCTTTATATGAAAGATTACACATTCCATATATATACAAAGGAATTAAACCCGTCGAACCCCCAACCAGACGCGTGCCCGCTCGCTATGTTTTCCGCTTTAATGCGCAAAATTAAAATAATCCTCACAAACATAAAGTTGTTTTGCCAAAAAACTATTTATAGTTTTATATGCGATTCGTTGTCGTAACTGGCCTTGATTTTAATCTTTAAATACGTTTGTATTTATAAACAACGCGATAGTGATATGTTCTCTATTGTAACTTTGTATTCAATTCAATAATAGTGCCAAAAAAAAAACAAGAAGATTCGTTGATTTATTTATTTATTAATATAAAGAACGTCATAATGACTACAGTGCACCTGATAGTATGTACAATGTAGTCCAAAAACGGAAGCGACTATCGAAGGATGAAATCCATTGATAGTCTCCGTCGTCATGTCGGCCCACATATATCACGACAGAAGATCTCTAGGTATATGAGTTACTGGATATGCACAAGCTGATCCCGAAACGCGACAGGCGGAAGCGAGTCACTATGACGGTCTTTACACTTGTGTACTGTGGTCATGACCCAGTTCGGGAAATCACCCTGCCACCAAAAAAAAACCAGAGTCAGTCAGTGTATATCCAGAAATACATATCAATAGAGATCTGCCGTCGTGGTATATAATATAGGCCTATATAGTGGTAGCGGCTATTAACAGATTTTCGTTCATTGGTGGTCGTGGCTGTTCTTTGATTACATCATACATACTTTCCATCTGGTGCAATGTAGTCACTTTGTCGTGCGAGTATAAAAAATTAGGGCAATGAACTGCCTACTAATAATAACTTGTTTATTCCCAGTGGAGTTGACGTGAAAGTCAACTCCCCGCCGTGCCATTCACCGGGCGCCATACTCCCCGACTTGCCTCAAGCTGCCGAGGATCCAGAAAAGGTAACTAGAAACTTATTTATTCCGTAATTAAAAAGAAAATGTCCTGGACAAATACTATTTCCGTCATAAATATTAATTATTTAAAAAAAATAAACAGGATACAACTGGTTACCTGATAATTAATAAATAATTGCCCCGGTTTAAGCGAGGGATTCGATATCGGCGAAGAGGATAACACTGTACCTCCGGCCCCGGTCAGACGGTGAGAAGGAACACCCCGGGGGTTTTAGTCGGTGCAGGTCCGATACCGGGGGCCGGCCCTCACCACTCCCTGAGGTCCGTTATGAATTTCCCCCGGGCTACCAAAAAAAAAGTAAAGCCTGATGCCAAAGTCATCGGTAGTTCAGAGTTTAGTGTTAGAAACTTCCTCACAATGCGCACCGTATCGAGTAATACTGCCTTCTGTATCCGGCCCTTGATCCAACAACCAAGCGAGAGCCTTTTGAGATGGTGACCGAGGCTCATTGCGATCAGCCCATTAATCTATTGATATTATTACATTTAACAGAATCACGGACTATCCAAGGAAGCGACGTCTGCCGAGACGCAAGTCTGGCTATCCAGGCACAGGTTCTCGCAGCACGTCGCCACCTTCGCCAACTTCTCCGGCTCTGACCTGCTGAGGTACGTTGTCATAAGCTATCTAAAAAAAAGTTTATGTTGCATTTCAGTTATCAGGGCGCCCAGACAAAGTAAACATTTGTTTATCGACAACGTTAATAGAAAAATGGAAATACAGTGTAAACTCCATATAACGTCACTCGATTTAACGACAAACTCCCTTAAGCGTCGATATCACTCGGCTTTGATTGGTTTAGCTTGTTTTCCATACATTGATACACTCTATATAGCATTACACCCACTCTCAATAACGACAGAAATTTAATAATATAAAGTACTTTTTAAGCTAAGATGACTTTTTAAGTTGCCAAAATTAGTAAAAACTGCGCAGCTGTGTACGTTCTTTTGTCGGTTTATTATCCTAGCCCGTAATAAACTCGACTGTCGGCATTACACATTCCGAACTTTCTAAGAAATCCGTTCTTTTGTTTACAAATTGGGATTGCTTGCACATGTTGACTGTTTAGTAGGAGTTATGAATTATCTATACGTTATCATATTCTTAGTTGCTCACAAACTTTCAAACTGTAAACATGGCAAGTAAGAGTTTAAAACTTTTTCTTTTTCTAATACATATTTTTCTTCTCTCCATTTAACGACAACTCTTTATAACGTCACAATATGCACAGTCCCTTGAGGGTCGTTATATAGAATTTGCACTGTATATGGAATTCACATAACATATCAACGTAATATTTCGAAAGCCTATGTCAATCTCAAATATTTTGTACTTTTGTATAAGCGTTATCGATGATTAATGTTCTTTTATCTAACTAGCTATCGCGCCTGTCTTTTTTTATTTGGGGAAAATCCTTATAAAACTCTCATGGCTGCAAAGGGGGTCGATCTTGTAACGGCTAAAAACCCGAAAGTGCTACTGAAGGTCTACTTCTGAATTTTGATGGAGTCTGTGGATCCTGTAATCAACGCTTCGCTGCCTATCGCAACAATGTCTTTTTTTTACTTGGGGAATATCCTCATAGAACCGTCCCGGCCACACAAGGGGGTAGTAGCTGCGGTGTGCGCCGGACTTTAACCAGCTAAAAACACCAAGGTGACTACTTCTGCGAATTAATGGGGACTGCGGGTCCTGTAATCAATTCGCCGCAGCCCCACTACATCATAACAATGTCTAGACCAAGGGGGTGGCTGTAGTAATTTCTTATCGTGCTCCGTTAGCTCAGCGGAACCATGCGAGCCACAACTCCAAGTACTGGGACATCGCAGAAGTGCGTCGCTCAGCCGACAAACAACACACAACCCTACAAACTACTCTATAAACACCTACGTACTTTTGTATTTTACGTATTATAACTGTCATCAATATATCACGTTCCTGTGTTCAAGTTATTCATACAAGCAAAGGGCATTTTTTACGAGATCAAAGGCGTCATTCTTCTGGTAGTTTTTATACTGCGACATTATATTTAAACTTGTCTATCTGCCTTCTACAGGTTATCCCGTGATGATATTATACAGATTTGCGGTCTGGCTGACGGGATTCGTCTCTTTAATGCGCTACATGCGAAGTGAGTGTGTCAATTGTATTTTATTTAATTGCAGGTTATATGCTAAAATGAAATATTACTCGTTTTGGGTGATAGGGTAATTTTACCGGAACTGGGTCCTTACCACAGCACACAAATGTAAAAACCAGTGACTGGATTTGGCCTGTCGCGCTTCCATGATCGTTTTGTGTCCAATTGTCCATACTCCTAGATACTTTCATTTGTAGTATTTTAACACTGGCTTGACAAAGTAACTCCAGTGCACGTTATGGTAAGTACAGTGTAGTCCAAAAATGACAGCGACTATCAAATAACGAAAATCCATAGAAAATCTGCGCCTTCATATCAGCTCGCTTATTCCATTACTAAATCTCTAGTTACATGATTTGCTGGATGTATACAAGCTGATCCCGAAACGTGAAGGGCCAAGGTAAGTCAATATGTCGGTCTTTACGTTTGTATACTATGGTCGGCCCAGTTCAGGTGATGTCTCCTTATCACCTCAAAAATGTTCACCACCACAGTATATGACGACGACGATTGTTAATGGATTCTCGCCCTTTGATAGTTGCAGTCATTCTTGGATTATACTGCACTTTCTATCAGATGCGGCTTTATTGAACCAGTATAATAAAAAATAGAGGTCCACTGGAGGATTGTGCGCCATACACTCTGCCAGATTATGGGGACCCTCGCGGACATTGCGTGGATGAGGAGAAGATGGCACACGGATGTGTAGTGGAGACAGCTCACGGGCGCTGAGGGGACAGATTAACGATATTGGCAGACTGAGGTGATCCTTTATGCCCGGGGAGATGTTGATGTTGTCTAGTAAACAATAACCATACAACACCCATGTTTTTGCATCGAAGGGTAAACCGATGTGACTGTCCGCAGGAGGATCGAGCCCCGCCTGACGGTGTACGTGTGCCCCGCCGGCAGCAGTATATATAGCGCGCTGTACCTGCACGCGTGCCGGGCCGCCGAGCTGTTGCACAAGCTGAACCTGCTGCAGGGAACTACCTCCAAAGTGAGTTTTTTATAGTGTCCGACCGAAAGTTCGGTTTCGGTTTCGGCCGAGTTTCGGCCAAAAATCAAGTTTCGGCAGCAGTTTCGGTTTCGGCCAAAATTGGCTGAAACTTTTGCCGAAACCGAAACTGATTTCGGTAGTTGTCGTACATGCTTGCCTAACTTCGTTTCTCGCGGCAACGCTTTGACGGACGCTGGTGCCCCTGTTCGCGTTTCGTGCGCCGTTCGCATTGCTATTTTTTTTCGAATTTACGCGTGTTTGTTGACCGGGAAAGGTCCTCACACTTAACCGGGCGGGTGGGCGAACACTGAGGGTGCTCATCCGGCAATTTATGGGTTGGGTAGCAATGCAAGGGCGCCCCTGTGGGTGCGAACCTCGACTTGGACCTCCAGCCAAAAATACGAAACCTAACGGTGATCTACCAGCGTTTCGGAAGCGACTACCTTGAGAAGAAACGGCGAAAGAAACTCAAGGCTGCGTCAGAGTGTAACTGCGTCGTTTAGACGACAGTTGACGGATCTAATTCGCATTGCTCTATAGCAACACAACTTAGTCAGTGCGTTATCACCCGACGTAAACATTCTTTAGAGGTTATGTTTTGATGGTACTGATTACATGTAAGTTTTTGTTTCATTTTTTTAGTTGACCACGTTGACTTTTATACTTGACCACGTGAGTTTCGGTTTCGGCCGAAACTGAAGCCACGGCCGAATATTCGGTTTCCGTTTCGGCCGGAAAACCAGTTTCGGTCGGACTCTAGTTTTTTATTAGTTGAAAATCCTCATAGGACCTTCCCGGCCATACAAATAGGTCGCGGACGAGGTGTGCTGAACTTGTACCATCTTAAAACCTCGAGATGATACTTCAGTACTGTTGCGACGACAGTGGGCTCTGTAATCAATCCTCCATAGCCCCACTGTGCTGCACCCGTGCGGGTATTATCTAGGGGGGAAAAAGTGTTGCCTTCCCCCCTATATTCCACCATGTTTTACGGCAGAACGCGTTCTGTACACGATAATTATTGTTATTATTAATTGACCATATATTTCTTTTACAGGACTGTGAAACTGTGCTGGTCTCAGGTCCAAACGGAGCAAGAGTCCGACTGACTGATGAATTGGTCAGACATCTGCCTGACAACTCGACCTACAGACTTGAGAGGCATGATGACACCAAGTCTCTGCTGCTTTGTGCCACTAACAACTAAATATGTCTGTTACATACAAGATGGTTATGTTTACGGTCATCCGAACACCAAATACTCAAAACCAAATTAAAATAGGTTGGTCAGAATAAATTAGCATACATTTTCAGCTAAGATTACGAATATTGGGAACTTACCACACTCTGTGACTATTTGGTTTCTCAACAAATTTTTATTAGGGAATATGTTAATTGT
Organism: Automeris io; assembly: GCA_036320925.1. Lineage (NCBI taxonomy): Eukaryota > Metazoa > Arthropoda > Insecta > Lepidoptera > Saturniidae > Automeris > Automeris io. The sequence continues at coordinate 8,469,549 of JAUDJH010000017.1, forward strand.
AAAAGATCCTATAAAATCTGGGAAAAATTCCTTAAAATTCTGGAAGGACTGCCTTGAACCTGAGAAAGTTCTGGAGAGTCCCTTTGAATTTGGGAAAGACCTCTTTAAATTTAGGTAAGATTCCTTAAAGTTTTCGGAAAGACTTCTTTCCATTTGGGAAAGACTCCTTAAAGTCTGGCAAAGATTGTTTAAAGTTCTGGATAAACTCTTTGTACTTGAAAAACTCCTTTAAATCTGGGAAAATTTCTTAAAATCCTGAGCAGATTTTTAGATAGAAATTAAATGAATATTTACATCAATGTTAATTTTAGAGACAATATGATAGAAATCTTGTCTCCAGCCTTGTCTTGTGTCTTGTTACTGTATAGTTCATAATATGAGAATATGTTAAAAGTTTATAGGTGATGGTAAATATTTATCATCGGATAGAATGGTATGCAGTATATTTGTCGGCTTTTGGCTCTATGCAGAAAATGGTTGATTCGACGAAAGCACTCTTAAAATAAAGATGATTTCTAATTGGAGTTAAAAATTAATTGAATAAAAGTAAATTTCGTAACTGATGAAATACCATCATATCATCATAATTACTAAAAGGGGCTAGTGAAATGTTCTACGTGTTTAGAATTTATAACTAACATTTTCATCTCATCCATTAATAAAATTTTCCATTTTTTATTTTTTATTATAATTGTAGGATTGTTGCTAGGTAACCGATCGTGGCCGTTAGTTCTGATTGGCTCTCGAAAAGTAAGGTGATGCTAAAAGACTTGCGAGACTACTTTGTCATTGGTTCTCGTAGAGTCGCGTGATGTTAAAAGACGCGCAAGCGCACGTTCGAGGTATGGCCATTAACAAGCCAGATCTTGCCTCTAAGAGAGGAAACATGCGTTATATAATGTAATTATAATTTGTCTTTCGTTTATAATTATAATGTTAGAAAATAGGTACGGAAATCTTGTGATGCAAAAGCAGATTTTTTCTTGAAAACATCCACTTTTTGTTCCTTTAACCTTATTACGGTTTGTATTTAGGTACGAAGAAATTCTATGATTTTAAAGTCATATAAATAAGAATTCAACTTATCACTCCGTCTGTAACGGGGTCTTTTGCGTCCTGCTGGTTTTTACCTCTTTAATGCACTCAATGAATTCTGAAAAATTCATGCTATTGTTTAAAACATTCATTTTGAAATAACAATTGAAGAAAACCTTTTAGGGACAGAAGGCGTCGTCCGCCGTTTTTCTATTTAGCAATTATAAACAAATTGATTTTGCGTGGACGCAGTTGACCCCCGTTTACAGACGATGTGTATTTATAACCACACTCTTACATAATTAAACAATGTTTTAGTAATGTGCAATCTTAGTTATTAAGTTATGTTATAAACTAATTTTAAGCATTTTATAGGTCTAAAATTATGTTTTTAATTGTCGTTAAATATTGAAAGTATAGAACAAAGCATCTTTTTAATTATTTAACACAAAATGCGTAGGGTCGGTTGTGAAGTACACAATTTATTGATTCCTAAAAGTTACATAATACCTGCGCTACCTGGTCACATTGGACACGATATATAAGCGCAAAATTGATACAACCACTAGTGTATTTCTGCTCACCCCGAAAGAAATATAGCGTGTAGATACGTTATAATTATTACATAATAGCGAAAGATATGTGCAGTTTGTTTCGCAATTATAATTGATAATAACTATGTGATAAAAGGAAGTTTAACATCAGAACAACCGCAGTAGTCATTTGTCGGCAATTTATCATTATCATCTACCCGTATGTGGCCACTGACGGACATAGGCCTCCCCCAAGGTTCACCACTGATCACAATCTTCGGCTTTTCTCATCCAACAATTGTCTGCCACTTTGGCATTCTGCACTACACTTGATGATGATGATGATTATGTCCTAGCCGGTTTCGGCCACGGCGACTGTTTCAACACCGGTTAAGAAATTCGAGGTCCAGTTTTCAGAAACAGTCAATTGCGCAGGAGATATTTAAGTGCATAACTGGACGCGCAGCCAGAAAAGCACTCTCTCGTCCGAGCTCCCTCAGGCCCGATGGAAAGGAGAACCAGAACGATCGGGAGGGAGCAGGATGCAGGTTTGGTCGAGTTTTCCTTCTCTGAACACCTGGTTGAATTGCGGTGTTAAAGAGATACCTTAGTCGCCTTTTACGACACCTCAGCAAGAAGAGGGGGGTGCTATTCTACTCTGCCGGCAGCCACCACGGCTTAAACACACACCGAGCACTACACTTACCGAGGCGTGGTCTCCACTCAAGACCACGCCTACAGCAGCGATTGTCAGTTCTTCGGCAAATATGACCAGCGCACTGCCACTTCGACCTGCTAATCCTCTGGGCTATAGCGATGACTTTAGTTCTATGACGAATCGCCTCATTTCTGATTCGATCCTTCAGAGATATACCGAGCATAGCACGTTCCATAGCACGCTGAGCGACATTACCTTTACAATAATATTTGTTTTGAAAGAGCTATAATAGAAAACACTGAGTTTTGACATGCTAATTTTAAAAAAAACTTATCACGGTTAAAACAAATCTCATCTGTATTATTCAAAATTGAATTAACAATCAAATGAACTACTCCAGCCGTTCTAGTGTTAAAAATGTAAGAATAATTTTCGGAGTTGTTGAGCAATTTCATTTAAATAATTTGTAAGTCTTGTGAAACTACACTTTTAATGCTATTTTTAAGCAAAATTGTATATTTTTTATTTGTCAAATTCATGTTGTTAGTTTATTAACACATTTGCATCATTTGGGCGTCAGATAAATCCGCACACAATATTTGTTTTCAACATTACGTTTTTTTTTTAATTGTAATTTTGTTTTGAAAACTGTAAAATTATTGAAATAAATATTTTTGTTTAAATGCGAGGAATATACAATAATTTGACTAATCCTATAATATTATTTCTAATGATAATAAACACTGAAAGTCTGTTTAACTTGCGCACGCTGGTGTCGATAATGTATAGCTGCGGTTTTAGAGCGCTGATGCAAATGGGTTAATGATTTCTGTCATGCATGAAAAAAGGAACTTGTCTTACTACTACCTTAAAGACGAGAGTTAATGATAATTTATATACGGGTGATTGTATAGACGATATGCAGGGGTATTATGAAAAAATAGTAATATCTTAACATTTCCTTTAAAACATATATTTCATGTCGATATATTGAGGGACAATTACATACATGGATAATGAATGAATAAAAAATAATTATTAAGCAGTTACTTTGCCTGTCCTAAAACAGGATACAGTCCGAAGGGAAACAAATACTTGTTTTACGGATCAATTCTCATTTTTTCACCAATCATTATGATTTGCTAGGGAATATAGTTAATTTGCATTTTCATTAGTTGCGAGAAGGTACAAATGACTGTATCCTGAAGTATCTCTCTATAAAATCGACCTGTATAAAAATAAATCTATGAATGTGCTTTTAAATACACTATACCTATGTTCTATGTTAGTTATGTAATTGTAGCCAAAGGCAGCTATTTTATAAGTATAGAGGTTAATATATTGTAATTATACTAAAGTGGATATTATTTTATAAAGCGATTACATAGTGAGTACATAGTGTTGGTCAATTATTGGATTTATTGTTTATAATATCAATTGAGACTATAAACTGCATCCATTGTTTTAATTCGAAGGTAAATACGATATCTTTGCAATATTTCTTTTTTTAATGTACAAGTTAATATATCTTGCTAGGAATTAAAATTTTGCGGGAAATAACATTTTAAAAAGTAAACATTTTAATTTCATTTTCAATTGTTATTATTGAGTTTGCATCTTTTGATAAATCTAGTAGTATTTTTTAATGGTTTCCGGACCTTATTTTAGGTTCCGGTGGACTACTGATTGATAACCATTAACTAAATTAAAATGTGTGTATGATGGTACCTTAAAAAGTATTTCAAGTTTTACCACCATTTTTGATTAATATTCTTGGCTATGATGAATGATTTAAAGATAAATAAAAAAAAAACGATCATTTTGCCTATAGGGTAATACGTAAGGTGCCTTCAATAAGTGCCTAATATAATGCCTACACGACCTTCCAGGAGTGCCTGTTGCATTACGGAGTATTATTGTAAGTTACTTTATAAAGATTAATGTAAATGAAACATATAATAGTTAATTGTTTATGTTAGATGATTAGATAGATAAAATCTAAGGATATGTAGATGCTAAATAAATGTATATAAAAATATAATATAATTGTGGTTTTATTTAACTAACAAGTACATACACAGACACTAATGTATCTCTGTTTAACCCGTAAGGAAATGATAGCGTGACGATATATTTAAAAAGTACCTTTAGCAAAAAGTAATATTTTACGGACAAATTACACGTTGACCTAGTCCCAAACTGGCTGCGGCGAAATGATTACAGGACCCGTAGTCCCCACTAATTCGCAAAAGTAGTCACCTTGAGGTTTTTAGCTCGTAAAAGTCCGGCACACCCCGGCTGCTACCTACCCCCTTGTGTGGCCGGGATGGTTTTTTTTTACACTGGCTCGACATAGTGACTACAAAGTACCTGGTGGTAAGTACAGTCTAGTCCAAAAACGAAAGCGACTATCAAAGGATGAAAATCCATTGATAGTCTACATCGTTATGTCGGCCCACATATACCACGACTGAAGGTCCCTAGGTATATGAGCTACTGGATATGCACAAGCTGATCCCAAAACGCGACAAGCCGAAACTGGTCACTATGACGGGCTTTACACCCATGCACTGTGGTCGCGATCCAGACGGGCACCGGCGCCCGACCACCTCGCTGCTGTTCGTTTAGCACCACCCAGGAGTCACGTGTAGGGAAACTAGGGTTAAAGCCTACGGACGCGAGCAGCTTCGACTCCCAAAAGTCCTAAGTGGTCTTATGAGGATTTTCCCCAAGTAAAAAAATGTCCCAAACTAAGCTTATATCGGGTTTTTCAATAAGAGCGCTATAAATGTTTTTTTTTTTTTTAATAAAACAAAAACGGTTTTGGATATCAATAAATTTCTTTATTCTTGTGAAAGTACGTTTGATGCCATTATGTATAGAACTCGATTTCTATTGCATGGGCACCACGGGCACGCTTGCAGAAGTCCAGACGCTGAACCCAATTTTCGACGGTTTTCAAGCATAAATCGGCCGATACTGCTGCAATTTTACGTTCGATATTCGTACGAAATTCATCAATCGTCGCTGGTTTCTTGGCATAGACCATACACTTGACGTAGCCCTACAGGAAATAATCTAATGGTGTCAAATCGCACGACCGAGGCGGCCAACCGACTGGACAATTTCGTGAGATAACACGTTCTCCAAACTTGGTTTTCAATAAATTGATTGTGTCATTCGCTTTGTGGCTTGTGTCGTCGTCCTGTTGGAACCACATGTCCTCCAAGTCCATATCATCCAATTGGGGCCAAAAATATTCGGTTATCATTGAACGATAGCGATTCCCATTCACAGTAACGTGCCGGTCTTGATCATTCACGGAAGAAGTACGGCCCAATGACGCCGCCGGCCCATAAACCACACCAAACCGTAATTTTTTCGTGATGCAATGATGACTCATGGAGTACGTGTGGATTGCTGTCTGTCCAATAACGCATATTTTGTTTTTTGACGAAGCCATTCAGCCAGAAATGAGCCTCATCGCTGAAGATGATTTTTCGATGAAAATCTGAATCATTTTCAAGTTGTTGCTCAGTCCAATTCACGAACATACGACGCTTTTGGTGGTCAAGCGGCTTCAGTTCTTGCGTCAATTTGATCTTGTAAGGATGTACGCCAAGATCTTTTCACTACTTTGTCTCACTGGCACGGAAACATTTTGTACTGTGCCTGTGGATTCAATTTTTTCTACTAGACGCTCAATTGTTGATCTGCTAGGACGATTATGACGACCATAAATTGGATGTAGCGCGCTTAACGTTGGGGCCACTGACTCCGAATTTCCGTAGTAAATTTTAATAATATCGACTCGTTGTTGGCTCGTATATCTTTCCATCATGAAATGGCAAACCTTACTAAAGAGAAATGTCAAATGAGCGGCTAGTAGCTCATATACCTAGAGACCTTCAGTCGTGGTATATGTGGGCCGACATGACGACGGAGACTATCAATGGATTTTTATCCTTTGATAGTCGCTTTCGTTTTTGGACTACACTATACTTACCATCAGGTACACTTTAGCCACTATGTCGAGCCAGTATAAAAAAAAAGAAATATGGCGTCGTTTGCTGTCCCTTTCGCTCTACTTTTGTAGCGTCCCTGTTGAAAAACCCAATATTTGGTGCTATAGGTACTAGAAAAAGGTATACACATAAACATAAATGAGACCGAGATAGCATTATGCCAAAAGCACGCGTGCGAAAGAGATAAAGCTTAAATAGCAGGCAGGCACGCACTGTCATAATTTGCCCCATGGGTAATATAATGTAAGGATTAGTGAAAAGAAAACAACACAGTAGCTTATATAAAATGTATTTAAATATTAAAAAGGCACTGTAACATCGGAATTATAATACTGTCCCTATGTCTAGCGTACCTGTGATGCAAATAACAAGATGGTTAGAACAACAATGAAATGAATTTTAGCTAATAAATAAAAAAAAACCGTCTTAATTACGTGCACTAGCCTAAAACATAAGCTGATATCTTAAAAACCAATTAGAAAAATAAAATTTAAAATATCTTTGACAGTCCAGTATAAGAAGTCACTTTAAACGCTGCTAAACACGTTTTTCCCATCGCACTTTCAATCATCTACAACCCGTTCAGGGAGCTATAGTTGAATATATCGAAATTCCTAAAAATCTTTCTTTCATGGACAGTTAATACCAGTTATTTTATTTCAATTGTAGATTTTTTTGCTTATTGTACTGGTTAGTAAGTTAATTCATGAAACGTATTTTTGACCAGTTTAGGTACTAAAATAAATGCACGAAAATCGATCAGTTTTCACACTAAGCATATTAAAAATCTGTCAAACTGACGATCGACATCGTTGTAGCTCCATGAACGATCTGACGGTCGTCATTAGTTTAAAAATGTCAAATATGATATCGTCATAAATCTCGATGAACAATGTTGGCAAAAATGTATATGCCCGTGAATACACCTCCAATTGTTCATTTTTAAAAATTTCGAAAGAGATAATTATAAAATTTTAATTTATGGCAAAAATAAATTACAATACAGTTCTGGTTTTCATGTTTTAACATAAATTAATTATTTTAATGAAATATGTGTAAAATTTAAATAAAAAACCCTTTTTCTGTGGTTTTTTCTTATCAATACCGTGTAATCACATGGTTCTATTTTTCTGAAAACATTTTGAAACAAATCTAGATTTCAATAAATTAAAAAAAAGATGACGTTTGGTAATGACTTTTTTAGAATCTTTGTTTAGTAATGGTTTTACATCATATAAGCCAAAATTCTAAACCCTTTGCACTCGAAAGATGAATCTCGCTCACCACATTACATACGCGCGGAAAAGACCTCGACTGAAAAGGATTAATGAAAAAAAATGATAACATCACACAAATTATTAAACAATATTAAGTTTTATTTTTCTAAGCGGGAAATACAAACTAGTCGGCAATACTAAACATTAAAGAGTCGATTAAGAACACGGAATGTGCATTCGGTTATTGAAAAATGCAATTTAATAATAAATTTGTAAATAAACGTAATATTATGCAATACAACTTTGATCGTAACTCCGACTAACGCAAAACTTAGTCACACACTTTAGAATTTATGGATACACATAAAACATTTGATTCAAAATTATTTCAATCATTTAATTTCGAAAACATACCAAAACGATCTACCAACGTAGGAATTTGTTAAGTATGTTTTATTTTTTTAATTTATATTTTCAATCCACTTTCTACACAAATCTGAATATAAAAATTTATTGTGAACTAGGGGTATTTTGGTCTTTTTTGAAATTCAGCGCTCGAATATTCCAAATTATTTTATATTACATACTCTTGTGAATTTTATTTGTTTAAATTTCAATTATAAAATATGTGGAATAAGCATTGGCTACATCTCGAGACGTTATCGTTGATCGAATATTATTTTGTCTAAGCCCAGATAACTAAAATCCATAGGTTTTAGAAAAATAGTGTCGGCCATTTGAACCATAATGCTTTTGTTAATGTAAAAATTATTATGCTATTGATGAAGAAATATATCAAAACACATTTACGCAAATTCCTACTAACGCAATTTAGTTCACAAATCAAATAATAACCAAAATGTATAAAAAGAAATTAATATTATGGAATGAATTCAGTTAAAACTTGGTCCAACAGATTTGCAATAAAATAATAAACTTAGAAATGCAATTAAAAAAATATACTATTTGAAATCAACCTTTTGTTATAAACTTTCCTATGAAATTACTAATTATCTTACAGTCAATTTTTAATATTTTAACAATGTTCCGAGCATGTTAATACAAGCAAAATATTTTCTGGTTATAGTATCTTTAGGGAACAAAATCTAAATTTCAAATATAACCTAATTTATAATTTTCCCGAACTGGGACACATGCATTCCGGAACACGACAAAAAAATTTGCGCTGATAAAATACTTTCATTTTTACATAAAATACTTTAGAATCGACAAAAATTAAAAAAAATCCAAAATTTTTACACTTAAAACAGTCTACATAAAGTAGTAGTACACAATAATCTTATATCTTAAACCGCACATAAACTATAATATATAAACGTATATAAATATATTTCGCAACAAGCGACACTTTCCATGAAATGTAATATATAAAAATAGTTACTTTCTCATTTTAAATATAATGGCAAAATTAAAGAGGCAGTATATAAAATTGCGTATTTAAAATAAGTCGGAAACATGTTTTGTAATTTAAAAAAATATAGGTATTTTACAACTATTTTTTCAATTAATATCCCTCGATTAGCGCTAACGCGGGAGGGGCGGTCAAATGACATCAAATTTTACCATTTATTTTTCCGTTCCGTGAAGCAGTGGCGTGCATCCCATAGAAGCATAAAAGCATTATCTTGCAATACTAGGGCATTTAATAAATATATTGATTTAAAATTTGGTACAACTTGGCTCCTGAGACACCTGTACCTGGTAAGAATCAGAAATTAAGTCATCATCACCCCATCCTAGTCCACTGTTGGACATAAGCCTTTTGTAACGCGCCACTGAGCATGATCTTCAGCTCTTCTCGTGCTATCCTTTCCGGGCACCTTCCGCAGGTCGTAGACACACATGTCGAATTGCCATCTCCATACACGCCCGAATATTAAGTTAATATATTTATTAAATGTCCAAATATTTCTAGATAATGTTTTTATGGAATGTGCGCCACTGGCATAATTGGCTTGATAGCATAACTCGGATAAACAATTTTTTTTATAATCAAACAAAAAAGGCAGTTATGATATCAATAATTATTTTGAATATAAAATTAATAATCTCTTGAAATAGATAAATTTTATAACGAATATTTCTTATTCATGATTTACTAGCGATCGGTGACGTGCGGTGAAAGTTCAAAAGGAAGCATGTACAGTAAATCTGCAATCTACGTTCATGAAGTTAATATTTAGAAATGTGACTTACTTTTCGACACGTAGAAAGATTTTTTTATTCTATTTATTTAGGGGAATTTTACGTGTGTACGTACGTCAGCCCCAACGTAGTATGAAAAGCACTACGCCAGGCCAGAAAGTACTATTTGGGAGACCGGAAAGTGCTGTTTGACAGACTGGAAAATGCTGTTTGGTTGATTGGAAAGTACTTCTTCATAGGCTGAATTTGTATACGATTGTATTTGATTGATTTGTTTTTTTGTGACGCTATTTTTTGTAGCTTGTAACTAAGATCAAAAACATCGACATTATGATTGTGGTTTACAGATTATACTGTACTGACATTTTTTACGTTCACTGCACCCCATTGATTGCCGGATAACTACTTTACACCTTGTGTGGACTACTGTTATTTATCATAAATTAAAATAATAATTAATCAGCAATAAGAGGACATTGCTAGCACGTTGATATGTTGTGATACCCTCAAGGCGAAAGTCAGAGGGGTCGGCAGGAAGGCCAGCGTGTTCAATCAAGGTGCCTGAGCGCGGAGGGCGGCGCCGGCTCGACGTAGTTGGCTGGCAGCATACCCGCGTGACCGGTGCGGTGCACGCGGCCCGTCATCCAGCCCTCGTCGATTGCGCTTGCGTCTGTGATCAGGTCACCTTCGCGGAACGATACCTGTTTAGAAATACGGGGTTTTAACAAGTACGGTCCGATCGACGGTCGATTTCTGACCAAAGTCGTATTGGTTTAATTAACCACAAATACCTCTGGTTTTTTAAATTTGGTTCAAGAGCGACTAGAAGAGTTTTTTTTTATATTAGCTTGATAATGTGACTATATTGCACCTGATACAAACTACAGTGTATGTTAGTCCAATTTCCGTCGCTATGTCCGTCCGCAGGTCTCTAGTTATATAAACAACTGAATATACACAAACTAAACAAAACAAAAACAACAACTAAAATAAAAACAAAAAAACACTAAACAAAAAACAACTAAAAACAAAGCATTTCCTATTTGTTCGTCCGCTCCGCGCACATCCAGCGTGCCCACATCATTTTTCTTCCGCATATAATGGTGTCGCGCCACAACCAGCAAGGAGAAGATAAAGCCGATGTCACAAGAGCCGCGAGGATCGTACGGTCAGTGTGTGCCCTTCATTCCCTTTTCTTTCCATTGTACCGCAATACAGTCCACTTATCCGCTCATCTATTAGCCATCGAAACCTTCGCTCAAAACTTCTGCCCATTTTGGACGAAGCCAAAGCTTGCGTTGAACTTTTATTTAAACTCGTTATAGTGACCAAATCTCGCCTGATAGTATTCACTGCGTAGTCAAAAAACGACTACGACTATGGACAGTAAATAAAAAAAAAACTATCGATAGTCGCAGCTATCATGCCGGCCTGCACAAATATATTTTCACGCTACGGTTAAAGGACTCCATATCGTAGGTCGGTGGGAACACGCTCGCCGGAAGACCACTCGACAGCCCAACGACTCAGCAAAAGTCAGAGAACTTTTTAGTACCGTATTATTGTGACTCCAAAAAACCGAACAAGAGCGAAAATCAGGAGTATGTTTGTGAAAAAAAAAATGTATTACCTCGTCATTATCGTTTGCTTCGTAGTCGTACATTGCGATGAAGACACGCTGAAAAAAAAAAGAATATACTTGAAAAACAAACCCAAAGTGGGGCAAATTCTATTTATCGATTTAATTTTTGTTATTAAAAAAAATTAACTCAGTTAATCCTTCACTTCTAAAATGAATTTTTAAATCATAAAAAGTGATACAAAAGATTTAGAACGAGACAATTATAATAGAAGTTTATGGGGGGAAAGAGACGGATATAATAATAATTTTTCTTTACATTACTTCAATATACAAAGCAAAAACAAACTCAATATTTTTTTTTGACAATATATATCCCAACATAAATACCAGAGTATGTGAGCTTCTTCACTCAAAACTGTATGAGAGGCCCATTCACTCTCCCAGACAAAATGCTCAAGATACTATCAGAGCTCCCTCTCAACCGTTGCAGCCACGAAGCATCAATAAATCTCAAAAGTATCGAGTTATAAGAGCTACTTGCGCCACCAAATTAAACCTTTTTTTGTAACCCGTGGGAAAATCGTGCAAAGGACCATCAGGGCCCGACAAAATGACTAACTACAGCGCACCTGGTGGAAAGTGCAAGTCCAGGAACTACCTACAGGCACTATCAAAGGACGATAATCCATTGACAGTCTCCGCCGTCATATCGGCCCAAATATACCATTACTGAAGGTTTCTAGGTATATGAGTCACTGGACGTACACGAGGTGATCCTGATTCGCGATAAGTCAATGCGAGTCACTGTGACGGTCTTTACACTTGTGTACTGTGGTCACGAGACATATAGTACAGAAGACTTATAAACTCTAAAAAACTAAATTTTATAATAATGGCGCAGTAGCCTAGTAAATAACAGTGACGTGCATAGGATATTTGAACAGAGTAGGCAAAATTCGCGTAATTAATTTGAATATCATATTATGATAGTAAATACTATATTGCTTTCATAGGAAAGATAGACGCCAGGAATATAGAATCGATATGAAGATAAATGATTCCTTTTTTTGTTTAACTTTAAGCACTTTATTCCAGACTTATTTATCGTAAGGGCATGCAATCATCAATTCAAGCAATTCATGCATCTATTGAATGAACGCTACTGGTATATAATAGACCGATTTCAATGCGCAGCAACGAGAATGGTCGCAAGTTCGAATCCTTGCACATTTCTCTGGGTCTTTCCAGATCACGTACCGACTTAGGCACCACAAGCTCACCAATGAAGGAAAACGTCGTGAGGAAACTCGCAAGGCTTCTAATAGAAATGTCATGTGTACTAGTGTTGTGAGAACGGCGATCAGCTGCGCTATTGGTCACGTTGGGCACGATATATAAGCGCAAAGTGGATACAGCTACTAATGCATCCCTGCTCACCCCGTAAGGGATGAAGCATGACGATATATGATTATTATAATATGTTGTAAATCACTGAGATTCAAAATACTTATTTTTCGTACAACTATCGTCAATTGATACCTGATTCTGATGGTTGGAGGCAGGTCTCTGCACTTCGTTGGCCAGGGGGTCCAGGTCCGTGACTCGTCCAATCTGCCTGTTTTGCTGATGCTGTTGAGTTTGGTGACCTGGAATTGTTATTTCCTTTATGAATCATCCGTTTTAAAGGACCTATTCAAAGAACACATATATTTCACTTTCTTTGCCGCACCAAATTCTGTAATAGTTGTCGAAATCTAAATCTTACTGATGAACATCAGTGATATAAAGATTAAATTAAAGTTACTATTCTCTCTAATAACCACTGTCCGCGCCACTTCTCGGATACAAATCGGATTGTAGTGCGCAAAGGTACATGCAAATAGTACTGCGGCTACTTTCACCCGTCAATATTCCCAGATAAAGTGCGTAAACCATACGAATTGCCTTACAGGTACTTCGGAACGTATTTTCACGGAATCGAGCGGATTCAGTGCGTGAATAGTCTTACCCTGTATACTTTCATTGTATTGCTTGTATGAATTTAATTTTAAAAAATCCTTATTTATTCTCCAAGACGTGATTTTGAGTTTACGAGGTTTTACAGACACAGCGGCGTAGCGATAGTTGGGTGAATAATTACTATTCACCCATTAACCATTTTCCTTATTACTGTTGTTAAGACTAACGAAGCGTAACGATTCTAAATTTATACGAACCACAAACAGGATAATGTTTGAATACAGTAATACCCCCACATACGCTACCCCGTTTTACGTAAATTGTGAGATACGCGGTTTTTCTTTTAGATCGGTTATTTCGGTTTGTAGCGCAACCAAGTAAATATTATTTGCCTAACTGCTTTTTATTGTGATGTACGAGTGTAAATAAAGCAATGTCCAGCTTATAGTTTTCAGTTGTCACTTTCTCTTGTCTTTGAATTAGCTTCTTCGTGGAAAGTTGAACCCCGATTTACGCCAATTCGACTTACACGGCTACCTTTTGGTCCCGCCTATTGCGTAAGTCCGGGGTATTACTGTACATATATTGAAAAATATATTTTAGTAAATTTGTCTTTTGTATGTAACGAAAACTCATATAAACTAAACATTGTAGTCATAGGTAAAACATTGTACATAAAAAAAATCTATTCGTAGAAATGTTACGTGTACTAGTGCTGTGAGAACGGCGATCAGCTGCGCTACTGGTCACGTTGGGCACGACATATTATTATTTATTATTATTATATTTACGGACAATCACACACAACATAATTATATTTATTAAAGCGTGACGTAATTTTTTTTCAATTGCGTTCCGTATACAAATGTTATAAATTTTAAAGTTGGTTTGTGTTTTTTAAGAGCTTTTTTTAACCAAAATAACATTTTTTCTCTTCGTCACGCGTTACCTTGCCTTTCTGAATAATTATTTTGCTACTTCCAGATAATTCTAGACGGATAAATCTTGTACACCGTTAGCAGGGATTTTGAAAAGATTATAATTGAGCGACTCATATATTCGTCATTTTAATTTTTATTAGTATTTAGCCACAAATATATGTTTCTAAATTTACTATTTGTATACGTAAAATAAAGAATAATTCATATTTTTAGTGGTAAAGTAAAAAAAAGCATATTTTTCAGTCTATTCTTTCGAGCATCAGGTTGGTGTTACCCCTTAATAGGCTTAAGGTGATATATCGACGAAAAAGCGCCAGATCTCCATATAAATCTATAATCTCCAGAAATCTAAACCAGTCGCATTGCTTGCTGTCGGAAGCGGCAGTTTGCTGCTACTGTTGCCCCTGCTTCGTCTACATACCATCTTTATGTGACCTTACTAAAGCTACACCTCTACAATAACCCACACCCATTGATTAAAAATACACTACACACACATACACAGGTGAAAATGAACACAAAAGCCAGTGTAAAATCGCATTAAATCAACAAGGTTCTAAGTGATGATAAGTGCAAACAGAAAAAACAAGTTTACAATTTATTTAGGTCATTTCTTCTTAAAATCAAACTAAAGTTGTATTTCACTTTCAAACAATACCAATAAAGTTATTGAAACTGAATATTACCCTGTTTACATATATTTGATAGTTTTATTACAATAATAGAAATTGGCACGCATGGCATCTAACAGAAATGTCATTTGTACTATAAGTGCTCTGCTGGTCACATTGGGCACGATATATAATGGATATATATGGGCGCAAAGTGGATATAGCCACTAATGTATCTCTGCTCACCTCGAAAAGTATATAGCGGGCCGATATACTATTAATGTTCTCCGTAAATACAAAAAGGTGAGTATTAAAAAGTCAACAAGGTTCTATGTGTAAAAGAAGAGAGTAAAGAGGAAGAACTTTCACGAGCTAATCCGAAAACACAACTTGGCGAATCAAGCCACTATGACAGTGCTGGTAACAAGTGTATTATCACGTATAGTACTTTATAATTTATGCCAGCGGTGCTCAAACATCGTCGGGTCGTTGGACGAATATGGATCCCCAGGCTCTGTCAGCAGCGATTTGAGGAGCAGCCCAGGCGTTTCTAGTCAGTAGGGACACACCGGGCCGCGGCCCTTACCTTGATGCCCCGCTGGATTCCCTCAACCAATGAGCAAAAAGTAAAGATTGGAAACAATCGATTACGAGAACATTTTGGATCGACTTCAGAAAATATTAGCTGACATCGATCGATTCACAATTTTTGTGAATGTATGTGAATTTTTGTGTTTACGACTACATGATTCAAATTTAAGCTGGTTCACAATGTTTTTTTTTTAACAGGACCATACGTTATAGGCCGGGCAAAGAGGGCAAACATTGCGGGTGCCTAGCCAGTGAGTTTATAGGTTAAGTGGCAACGCAAAGGCACCCCTGTGGGTACGGACCTCGACTTGGGTGGACAGTCAGGGAGACGAACGTAACTGTGATCTCCAGGCGTTTCGGAAGAGTCTACATTAGGAAGAATCGCCAAAAGAAACTCAAGACTGCATCGGAATGGCACTTCGGAGCGTAAAGGCACCGGTTAGCAACAGTCGACTGAACTATCCTTGCTCCGACCCCGATGTCGTGGAATGAAATTAGAGCGTGTGTGTATCTCACTGATATTTAAGCTACCGCTGCGATGGCCGCGGTAATTAGATCACCGGGATCCAACAGGACATGACGCGGGCGGCGGAGGCAGTGCACAAAATATGATTCACAATGAAGCTAGAGTGACCCTTAGTACTTTCTTAATATCGGAATAAACCTCTGCTATCAGCGAAAGGCAAGCAATCAACTGTAATGTAATTTTTTTGAGCAGTTTCCTATCTATGCTATAATAAGCCCTCCATCAACCTACACAACAATCCTGTATCACACATACTTGCAGTTTGAGCACCCTTGACTCACGCATGTCTAGAATTCCAGATCATTCTATTACTCACTGTATAATTATGTAAAAATTGACGAGCATATGTCGATATACAAACCTCTCTGTTTGCCATCGTTCGTACTGTTATATATAAGGGTCGCCGAAGCCCTTTGCGTGTTTGGAGGCGCCCTGGGCCCGTCACTCAACGGATCGTAGTCTTGAATCCTGCCTATCTTCGGCTGGGCCTGCACGCCGTAGTTCTGAGGGTACCCTTGTACGTCCTGATACTGGTACTGATATTGAGGCTCCTCCTTCGGCTTGTGGTACTGATCCGGGTAACGGTTCTGATTCGACGCGACTTGATGCGCGTAGGGGTGCGCCTGGGTCGTTACGCGCTGGTTGTACTGCGCGGGAGGATTTGCGTGAAGCGGGTGGTGAGGTTCGCTCGGTTGGTATTGATTCGCGGGTGTTTGATAATGGCTTTTCGGCGGTAGATTCGGCGGGGGCGCATTCGGTAGCATCTCGGTCGCGTAGTTGTTGATTTGCTGGTGATAGTTGTCTGATGGAACGTCTAAGGGAGGCGACAGTGACAAACGACATACATTAGTTGACACATAAATGGAATGAATCTTTGATCAGAATGATAAAATATCTATAAAGTTTTTTTTTAGTTTACAGGCAAATCAGATACTTTAGTCGAGTGTTTTTTATTTTTATGGCTGTAGTGTCTTAGTGGATAACGAAACCCGGCATTTATCTCTTGGTTTTTCTAGATTAAGAGCCAATTAGAGAAAAAAAGAAAGTTTAAGCTGGTATTTATAATAATCTAACCAAAAATATCATGTGTGCTAGTGCTGTGAGAATGGCGACTAGCAGTGTTCCTGGTCGTATTGAGCACGAGATATAAACGCAAAATAAATATACAACTGCGACTATATCTCTGCTCACCCGGAAAGAGATATAGCGTGATGATATATTATTTCCTATTACTATCACAGGTAAATGTTTAACCAGGTGAAATGTAAAAATAGGTCCGATAAAGGAATGCGTTTTTTGCAACAAATATCTATTTCATATTCTTTTAAAAGCTACCAAATCATAAAAACGGAAAAAATCAATACCCCCCATTGCCACTTCAGCCTGCTAATCCTCTGAGCTTTGTCGACACCTTTAGTTCTCTGATGGATCACCTCATTTCTGACTTGATCCTTCATAGAAATACCATTGCTATCCATAATTAAACATAGTATTTCATCATTCTGATCAATTTTAAAATTTAAAGTTAGCAATAAATGGGTGCCCATAACACATGTATGACTTATGGGTGAACTCTGCTCATTCGCCAAAGATTCCATAGCCATGGTGAAACAAAACCAACATTTAGGTGTATTTATGAACGAGGATAATCGTTGTGCTACGGGTGTATTATAAAAGCTTTTAAAAGTCATAGAGTAATGTTATGTAATAAAAAACCATTGAAATAAACTTGACTAATAGTGGATTCATAAGTTTTATCTAAAAAAAAAGACATTCATAAAAACATTGCGAAATTTTCTATGACTTTTAAACCTTTGACTCTTTGACAAAAATTAGAATTTATATCTTTATATTAGGCTACAATAAAATTGATTTAAACAGAAATAGTGAAGAGAAAATTGTATTAGCCAAGGGAATATTTAATTTTACAACCTTGACTTTTTAACATACAATACAGAATCGAGATATCCACTCATGATCAGAAAACTTCCGACCCTTAAAATGGATCACGTCTCTTAGGTACTATTATATTCAGAGTGGATCGAATGATAATAATGTTTTTTCCAATAATGCCTCGTAAAAATTCTGAAACTGGGAACTTTTATCGACTATACGAAGCTAGAAGTAAACCAGCTTTCCATTCCGAACGAACACAGCGAGGCGCCTCAGTCAAGGTACCATTCGATCAGCATTAACGCCAGTAAAAAAGTGCAAGGCCTTTTGAATTAATAAAATGTGTCAACGAAGTCATTTTTCTTGATATTTTGAGGTGATAGGGCGATTGCCCGAATCGGGTCATGACTCCAGTATCAAAGTGTCAAGACCATCATAGTGACTTGCTTTGACTTGTCCCGGATTAGGAATCAGCTTGTGTACAGCTTATAGCCGTGGTATGTGTGGGACGACAGAACGACGGAGACTGTCAATGGATTTTCGATTTTTGATAGTAGCTATCCTTTTTGGACTACGCTGTACTTACTATCAGTTTAACTTTAGTCACTTTGTCGAGCCAGTCTAAAAAAGAAGGCATTCACATTCCTTACATTTTGCACATTTCTACAAGCGTTATTACTGATCGAATATTACTTTAACTAAACCCTCAAATTCAAAAATCTAAACCAAAATTCAAAATGTGTTTTATCGCGTATGAGACTCTAAAGTATTTATTATAAAAATCTATTAATTTTATTTATACGACAGCCTAAATATAAATTCTAATTTAAATAAAAACGATAAGCACCACCCACACACAGATCGCGAAAACAACATTGACCACACCCACCGACAATCTCACCATCTTCGTTGATCATTCTCTGCCGTTCCATTTGGGCCTTCTTCTCCAATTCTCCATGATACGCCACGTTGCTGATTATCCTCGTATTGGCCTTTATCCGCAATGTTTCGGGGTCATCTGCCACCTGTAGTAGGAATTAAACCTTTAACTATTCTTCCCATTTCACTAGACGGGGTTATAAATACCTTACATTTTTTTATTGGGTCTCTTCACTGTGACTACAATGTCTGTACCTGATCGAATGAACAGTGCAATCCAAATAATGAGTACGACTGTGGAGAGACAATTGCCTGCCTACAGTAGCTGTGATCATGCCGGCGTAAACGCTTCGCTCAAAGGACCCAATATTGTAGGACGAAGAAAAACACGCTCGCCGGAAAACCATTCCACAATCCAATAGCCTAACAAAGGTAAGAGTTAGAAAACTTCTTAGTTCTAATTAAAATAAAAGCCACCGTAAAACTGTGACACCGCAATCCATCGCGTGTGGTTCTTTTACAAACGGGAGAGGGTGGAATGAGGTTGTATAATTCTTCAGAATACTCGACATGATACAAACGATAAAAAACGCTAAGTGAGAGTAACTTAAGCATCTCAAAATGTGGTGGCCATTCCTTACATTAGCACTAAAAGAAAGACGTTTTATTCATAATTCTAACAGCGAAGAATTGGAATACGCAACCTGTGTCCAATTGTACCACGTTCTTAAAAATTGGGAATTTTTAAGAGAAGAATGAATGGTCTTCTATTGTGCAAACTCGCTCCATCCGCAGCCGCACCGTCAACTTTTAGAAGGCGAGATTGAAATCGATCGTTCGATTGTTTGTATAAGCTATCGTGAAAACAATGGGAAAACGCTTGCATCTGTCGCAAGGTAAAAATTAACTCGACGACGAGCTGTTTTTGTCCAACAAATGACTCTTTTTAGTATTGTTTTAAAAATCCCTAAATCATGAGAAAGTAGAAGATAAACGTGGGGAGCGTATACCACTCATTTGCTGTTCCCATTAGGAATTTACGAAAATTTAATGCCGATATAAGGGATATAACTTTTATATATGCACGAGAAAGCAAATAAACCGCGCCTGATGTTCTAAACAGTGAAGTTCAAGTACTGAGGCAACCGCCCAAGAATAAGAATATATTAATAATATATCTATAATCTACATCCACAATTTTATGGCATGACAATAGTATCAGAGAATATATTTACTGCACAATCCTACAGACGTACCTGTGTGAACTTGCCCTTGCTCTTCTCGAAGTCCGCGTGATACTTGACGTTGCTCTGTAACTTTGTGTTTTCCGCTATCCGCTTCAGCTCTGGCGTCTCCGCCATCGTAGTCGGCTTCGCTTTTGGTACGTGACTGTATATTGATAAACGGTTAAATTAAAATAGACCAACAATCGTTGGAGGACCGCGATCTTCTTTTAAATAGACGCCGTAGCCCAGAAGGAAATAGCTGAGTCAATTCGGTAAAGGGTCGATCCCAGCCGGAAGAGAAGATGTCATATTTTCCATCAATGAGTGTTTAAATTGATTATGCTTTCTGAAGTGGTCATAGATTCATTTTTTTGTCGACACAAAAGTGCTCAAAATTAGGACTGTTTGAATAAAGTTACATTTCATTTCGACTTTTCCGTATTATAAATATTTATTTATTATATATTACCTTATCAGCATTTATTTAAAAACAACATGTACATTTAAAAAAATACAGTACATAAATAATCAACCTGTATACGACATTGTACACACTGTTAAGTGTAATTAATAAGAAAATTTCATAATAATTAATTTAGTTGAAGATCCATAAAAGAATGTCACGAAATAAGAATGGTATGTTGTGTAATTATTAAGTAAAAGTGTACGTTTCATTGCGGCTTTCATATAGTCACATTGTTTGCACGTGTCCACACGCCAATGTTATAACATTCACCGACTGAATACCTTATACAGTCAGTTTATATTATATTCTATACATTAAAACGCAACACACACAGCTAGTGGGTGGGCTCGGGTCAGGAGTTCGACAGGTATAATTCCTTGTATTTATATGGAAGGCTACACACTGAATCACCCGCTCCGCGCCCGACCCGCTCACGATTTCAATGTGTAGTCTTTCATATAAATCCAAGGAATTATACCCGTTGAACTTCCGACCCGACCCGCACCCGCTCGTTGTGTGTGTCGCCCTTAAAAGTGGAGATGTACTGAGTCTGATTTTTGCTGACTAGCCGATTAGTTGATTGAAAGAGGCTGAGTTGCCCAAATCAATCATGGTCTCTGAGATTAGGATTCTGAGACGGGCTCAAAAAAAATTATATCTAGGAACTATAAAACTTAATGTTAACAATTAAAGTAAATAACACGTTATGTCAATTCCATGTATTTTGCACTTTTCTACTAACGTTATTGCCGATCGAATGTTACTTTGTCTAAAGACGCGCTTTGGATTTTGGCAGTCGCTGTTCGGCAACGGTGACCCAGCAACGGTTACCAGGCAGGCGATGTACTACTCTGCATAGATGGGCAAAACGTAATCAGATTAATGAAAAACGATTATGATTACATTTATTATCATTAATATGATTGCATTTTGTTCATCTGTTTAAAACACTACGGAATTCTGAATTGCATACGCCTTTACGACTCCTTAATGTTTATAAGTGATTTAATGATGATTACAGAGCAACAAAATTAAAATTACGACTACATTTTGTAATCGTTACTAATCAGATTACATTTTGCCCATCTATGCTGCTCTGTGTGCATTCATTTGTCATGTGGTGTAACACATGCAGCTGTGCAGCGCTGTCAGGCACCGTGTTAAGCTTGCCATGATGAGTCGACTTCCACAATCCAAATTGCCCCTTCAGCCCTCTTATACTTAAACACTCATACAATTGCAATAAATGTCTCAACCTGTCCTAAAGATAAACATCATTTTGTTGAAACGCCAGACGGGTTTAATCGTTTGAGTGCGGGTCCCGGTAGCGCTCCTCTTGTTTTATTAAAATGATTATAAGATATCACCACGCTGTATCCCAGACGGGGTGAACAGAGAACATACATTAGTGGCCGTTTACATTTTGCGCTTATAATTCGTGCCCAATGTGACCAGTAGCGGAGCAGATCGCCGTTCTCATAGTACTAGTCCATATGACATTTATTTTAGATGCCATGCGGGTTTCCTCACGATGTTTTCCTCCACAGATGAGCATGTGGTGCCTAAATCTAAACGTAATGGAAAAACCAAAATGCGGCGGGATTCGAATCCGGATTTGGTTTGTATTATATTAACAATCTTCATAATAAATTTGATAAACTCAACATCTTGTTTATTCCTTTTTGTGATCTAATTAGTTTTCTGATCCGATTTTCGGCATATTCTCGCAAAATTTATTCCGCACTAAAACGAGTTAAGTGATAACGACGTCACAATACAGAAACACAACAAGGATCAAGAAATGGAAAGTGATTGCGCAACACGTGACCCATACTGCGACTCGAACGGGCGGGCACTGATCTCGCATCCTAATGGGCTTGTTAGTGGCGGACCGAAGCTTCGGCTGCGTCGTCGGCCTCAGTCACGTTTTGACAAGTTACGAAGTTTTTACAATAATCTCTGAACGTTGTTTACAAACAAGCATGAAATTACTCTTTAAATCTTACATTATTTATTTAACCATTTCGCTACTATCGGTGACTATAGTCATCGGCTGAAAAACACCGCCTATACACGATGAGTAATAATATTTTATTCATCCGTATTATTTTTCTTCCAAAAACTAATGAAAATCGATTGGAGCTAAAATTTTAGTCCTAAATGCTTAAGCTAGAACTGAGGACTGCGCGCGTTTGATATGCGCACTTTCAGCACGAAGCTCCGTTTCCTGCGAAACACTTTATATCGAGGAATGGCGTAGCGAAAGGGTTAAAAAACTGCATTTTTTTTGTAGGCATCAAAAATGCCCGTGTCTTAGGCTGAGATGTATAGACGCTACTTTAAGTTTGCTTAAACTTTACTAAAACAGTACAATTCATATTACTCAATGAATGTCAAAGGATTTGGTAAGTCACCGATTTTGTCAACATAGACTTGGCTCTGCGAATAATATGGTTATACTCAAGTTCCTATTATATGTTCAGTTTTTTGTCAAAACAAATTAATTTTTTGAGAAATTGCTAATAAGCTAAGTCGAAATAGACTTTGTTGATGTATTTATAGGCAAATTAAATGGGCTTTGTATACTGAGCATACATGTAGAAAGTTTATTGACCCTATGAGTGATTCTTACACGAAAGACGTCATAAACAATTTTGGTGATGATCCTCGGAAGTTACTTTAAAAATAGTTATCATATATAATTAAAGAAATGTAATAAAACAATACCTATTTTAATTCAAGTATATTTATTTAACTATGTACCAATACAGAATTAGCAGGATATCCTGCGGGTGTTTTCCTTATATGCTTCATATTTAGTATGCCTTCATGTTGTTAGGCAAAATAAGCACACGGAACCTGGCTCAGAACCAGGGTAAGCCCATGTCAGTGTGTATTAAAAACCTTGTCAGGCTTGTTAAAACTGATACTCGATATTGACATTTATGTTATGATTTTTAGTTAAAGAGGAAAAATATACTCGAATATAACTAATTAAATGGGGAAACTTACATGGTATTACTTGGCTCGTGAACAAAGGAAAAAAGGGAAAACAAAAGATCATGCTAGTAGGTCTTGACGTCATAATAGTCATGATGACGTAGATCCCAAACACATTATCAATTAAATCCTGTGACTTTTTCAAACTGATTTTTGTAAATAATCCCAGTTTATATCGTATTTAAAATAATTCAATTCCTTCAATATAATATGACAATAAACTTATTTACATTCAAGAATAATACATATATTTTTTAATTTACTTTGGTAATGTTATCGTGACACCAATAAAGCCCCTTTCGGGTCGGACAGGATTTTAGTCAGTAGGAGTCACACACAACGGGGTGTCTGCCTTCACAGCGGCCCTGATGGTCCAATGTAGGATTTTTGACCAAGTTACCAAAAAAAAGGTTGTGGCAATTGTTAATCAGGTTCGACTCAGGTCCAGATTCAGGTTCGGGATCGACTATATATTGATATATATCCGTGTAATTTCGTTACCGCAGACCATTTCGCCGAAGTGGTGCTACTGAACCGGGCAGCACGCCGCGAAGTGTGCACATTGCATGATGCCAAGTTGATGTTCGAATTTATATTTTTGTTTCAATTGAATTGTGCTTCAGTAATGATTTCTTATTATATTTTTTTTTACTTTTCTATTTTAGTTTTCAAATATAAAATTCACTTTAAAAGAATTTGTTCGCGACGAGAATATCAAGAATTAATTTTTACTGAAATTCTGAATCGCGCGCGGGCGCATTAGTGCCATCTTGCGTCAATATTTGATACTAAATCGTTGGTCTCGCTCAGTTAAAGCATAAATCGTCATCTCGTCTCGCTTCCTCTCGCCGGCACTTCGCTATGTTTGTTTTTTCGTATTGAAGTTCCTTCGTTTCGAACTCTCTAAGTGAATGCATCGTAATATTTTTCGTGTCGTTAATTTAATTATAAAAAGATTTGTAATAATTGTAGTCCAGTGTAATTCGTTATTTGTATCGTATTAAAACTTGTGGGAATATAATTTAGTTTCGTTTCGTACCCCACAGAATTGTTTTCTGGAAAATGAATACCGGCTAAAGCCGGCGCTGGTTTCCAAAGGGTTAAAAATTACAATCGGAACAATCAGCCTTAGTTTGACGCTTGCTAGAAACCTCAGCATTTAACTAAAATTTCGACCTATTTGGAAATTTTGCCGAATATTGTTATGACCGAAGCCGATGCATTCGACACAGCACTAGTTATTATTGCAAATCGTTCAATTAAATATGAATTTTATAACTACATCTTAGGATTGAAATTTTAATAGCCGAATGACAATGACCGCTGTTTTGTATTCAATGCACGCATTCGGTCAACATGACATACAAAGTCTCGTTCCGAAGAGCTTGTGTTTATTTATAAGGACATACTTTCGACAGATGTTTCGTTTATAATTAACATATTCCTAGATGTTAAAAATAATAGTTTACTGGGCGCTGCTTTAAAAAGTCAAAACAGCATGGGTAGCAGTGCATAGTGGTTCTGGTGCTCCTTCTGTTGTACAGCAGTAAGGTCTAGGCATGTGAAACGAAACATGAAAGTAAAATTAATGCTGTGGAAAAGCGATTTCTCTGTTCTATACGGGTCGCGTTAGGAACGAAGAGATACGCAAAATGGTTGGTTTGAAAGAGTGTTGTCGATAGCAAGCACAAAAGCAGACCCTGTGTATCTATTTGCTCGATAGTTATAGTCGGTTTATAAACATCCGAACTAGTATAAATAACAATCTAT
This sequence comes from Automeris io, assembly GCA_036320925.1. Lineage (NCBI taxonomy): Eukaryota > Metazoa > Arthropoda > Insecta > Lepidoptera > Saturniidae > Automeris > Automeris io. Next base: position 8,494,627 of record JAUDJH010000017.1, read on the forward strand.
GACTGGATTTGTGCCATGGAGTTTTCCGGCAGAATAAAATAGTGCCTCCTTCTTCACCATACTGGGGTGTAAACGCGTAAGAGCCGACCAAAGTGTACAGCTTGCCGAATTGCATGCAGATTGTTAGCATCTAAGCTGCTGCATGCATCTTCTCTGCACACCTGCCAACTCGCATTGGACAAGCGTACTAGGGTGCATGTTCCAAACCTTTCCCATGGATTCTACAAATATAGTGGAGATAGTGAACAGAGAGCTTTGCTTTGCAGTGGGACAAAATAGGCTATTAACACGTTCACGCCGGCGTGTACCACCGGTGGCTCGCCCTTGATTGTGCCTAGTGATGAAAATGCCTGGGAATTTTCCCAAAGTGCCCAAAACTTGCTTGGGAATATTCACGGGAATTTACGAAATGTTCGCGGAAGTGCTGGGCACTTTGGGAAAATTCCCGGGCATTTTCATCAGTAATTGTGCCATCGGGCGGCGTGTACCACCGGTGGCTTACGCTTGATTGTTCCATCGGGCACCTTTTGTTATTTTTACCGGCATAGATCTCTGATCAGAATATAAAAACAACACGAGTTACACAATTTGCAAAGTAAGCACTCAATGTACTACTGAAGAAACGAGAAGCGCGTGCAAGCATGAACGCGCGAAATTAGCGCGCCGCCAGATGAAGCGCGACATAGATTTACGCGCCGCCGGATGGTGCATCAAATGAAAAAATGCGACGGCGGGAACGTGTTAAATAACTGCAGTGACTATATACAATTTTCGGACAACTTATATAGGGGAATGTAAGATAAATAGGGTACTTACGCTTCGCAATACGGCAATTTCCCGTAGCCTTTGTAGGTGCGCATATTGAGAGTCATCCCGCATTCTTGACATTTGAAACAGCCCTTGTGCCATGCCTGGAAAGAAAAATAAACCTTTAAGACACTTACAAGCCGCGTGTCAGATCGAATTCCATAAAAAAAACGTTCAGAAGTAGCCGTAGAACTATTTTATGGTACTTTACTCACTACGTCCTTCATTCAATTTCTATTTATTATCAGTTATTCTCTGATTCGGATCAGAATTAAGGAAGGCAATCAGTGGTAGCTTGATTGCCCGAACTGGGTCGTGACCACAGTATACAAGTGTTAAACCATCAAAGTGACCCGTTGTTTCGGGATCAGTTTGTGTATATCCAGTGGTTCTTATGTCAAGAGATCTTCTGTCGCGGTATATATTGGTGGATATAGCGATAATGAAATCCAACGGATTTTTGTCCTTTGCCGGTCGTAGACGTTCTTGGACTACACTAGACTTTCAATCCTGATGGAAAGTTAATTGCACCTGTGCAATAACTTTGTCGAGCCAGGATAAAAAAAAGATTTAGGGGGGGAGATGGGTTGACGATATTATGAAGGTCATGGGGCGTGGCCGGGCGGCGCGCTTGAGGGAGCGCGTCGACCATATCCAGGTGTGAGCGGTGTGCGATGTGTTCCCGCACACCGCTCCAATGACAATTCAAGGAGACGAGGAGGGGTGGCACTCTACACCACTCTCCCCGAAATGTGTTAGGTGTACGCGGGGGGCGGCGACTATTTAACAGCCCCCCGCCTAGTAGGTAAGGTCCGAACAAGGCCGGACGTCGCCGGATGGAAGATGGCTCGGCTTTGCCCTTAGCATCCGGCAGACGGGAGAAGGAACACCCCGGTGGTTTTAGTCGGGGCAAGTCCGACACACTGGGGGAGCAGCCCTCACCGCTCCCCTGACGGTCCGTAGGGATTTCCACTGGGTTAACAAAAAAAAAAGGTCATGGGGCGTGCCTGCATGTGATGGGCTCAAAATCGAGAATGGTGACGACATAGTATGAAGGAGGCGCTATGCCCAACAGTGGGCTAAAACGTGCTGTGGATGACGATGGTTATTGTCCTAGTTCCATTTGATGCATTCGATCTAGCGTAAAGTTTAGAAAGTTAATTTAATATATTTTTCTGAACATGCAACATCTTCGAACAATACAGTCTTGTTGGCCAACTGAACGAGCGGTCGGCTCACTGTCCCAGTTCCCACTGTGTCAATTATATAACAATAGGCAGCTCAAAAACGAATAGCATACACAGGGTTGTCACTTGTCACAGTATAAAAAATTAAAATGTATTATAATATCCGAATCGGGCATCATGACCACCGTACACATGCAAAGATCCTCATGGACACTTGCTTCGGCTTGTCACGTTACATAATCAACTTGCCGAGCAGTAGACTAGAGGGAGTTTGCTGCCCGGATGAGAGGGCGGCGGTGCGCAGTGTCTAGCGCGCCGCCTATGAAAGAGGTACTGGAGGTGTGGGCTCTTTATACCCATCCCTCCCAGAGAGGAAGCCTGAATAAGGCTGTTCGCTCCCCGGGCGACTGGACGAATTTGGTTTCCCAGGCCTGGGTGGAGTGATTAGAGGGACATTCCGGGGGTTTTTAGTCAGTAGGAGTCTGACACACCGGGGTCGCTGCCCTCATAGTGACCCTGATGGTCCGATGTATGATTTTCCCCCGGGTTACCAAAAAAAAGTTACATAATCAACTTGTGTTATCAGATGACGACTTTCGATTGATTCCCATACCTTGATAGGCGTTGCAGTTCTTAGACTACACTGTACTAATCATCACCAAAAAAAAAAAACAAAAGTTAGCAAGCAAGTAACAATATACACATTACATTTCCAGTCGATTTTTTAGCTTATTTAGTATTATTTAATTTTAAGTATGTATATTGTTTTAAGCTATATGTTTTTTTTTGCATTTTATTGTTTTTTTAATTATTTTGATAAGATGTAACGCGACCAGGGCCGCAGACTTCTTCTGCGGCATTAAGCTGACGGAGCCCATTTCGCCATGTACCCGTGTTTTGTCTTTAGTATTTTCTTCTTTTCTATATGTTGTTAATATTTCTGAGTTTTAATTTTTGTTTGAGGCGAAATAAATGTATTTAATTTCACTTGATAAAAAGTGAATAAAGGCGCCTATAAGCGAGGACAATTGGAGAAATTTCATGATTATACTTCAGACCTTGGAAGATGATGACAGAAAAGAGTTAGAGCAGAGATATAGACGAATTGATCCAAAAGCGATACAGGTTAAAGTAAGTAAATATGATAGGCTTAAGGGCTTTTAGGCTTAGGATATGTTAGGCTTTGTCTAATCATCTCATGTCTGCTCGTTTTTTCTATAGTCTTTTTGCATCCATAGCATAAACTAAAGACGAGATATTTGTATAGATGGGTGATTATCTTTGTCTAGTACCCATAGTATAAGGGAAAGCTTTAGGGCTAGGTCTATGTATGTAATTACTAGAAAATATCTCGCAAGGTAAGAAATGTCCTAACAAAGTAATACACAATTCCATCTAGCGAATAATAAAATACTAACCAACTTATAACACTAGCTAAATATAGTTACGAAACATTCGTTGCACATTACAAATAAAAGACAATTAAACTTTCTATATGTTTGCAAAATGCTATATCATAACGTTCATTTTTATCTATAAAACATTGCAATGTTATTGCTATATTGTATAACATTTTTACAGCCAGCTATCTAAGGCTATAAATAGTATTTTATGTTTATGACCACTGTGTTCCACATTATTTGTATAAAAATCCGTTGGACGTTCCGAAAAATCCGTATAACATCCGTAAACCGAACTATAATATATAATTTTCAAATTCGATGCTGGCCTTCAAGAGGAAAATTAATGAGCAGGTGTGTTGAGCTTGGCATTGTTCTTGGTATTGTATCGTTTGTGTGTTAATTTTTAATTTTAATTTTGGGTATTATTGTCTTGTATCCTTTTTTTTCTTTTTGGTGTTTTGATTTTAATGTTTTGTTTTGATACTGTATTTTAATGCTTTTGAGCCATGCTGTGGCTGTCTTTTATTAGTATCCATTGTAGACATTTAGTTTGTGATCTCATTGTTAATGTAAAGTGCAATGGAACTATAGATAACCCATACAGAAATAAATAAATAATCATTAATGATATATTTTTATTCTGATTTGCCATATTGGCAGCACGTGTGGCGGTGAGCCTGGTCAGTAATTACCGGCTGCAGCTATGGACAGGCGTAAAGCTTTCGTAGCAACAACAAATATCTCTTCACGTTTTATGCAAAAAGCCAGATAAGTGATATCATAAGACGATAGGAATACGTTCCCCGGAACATTATTCTATAGATATTGACTAACGTTGAGATATTTAGACGCTAATTTGACTTTGCTTTTGCTCAGACAAAACGCTCGTCTTTTACAAACAGCTGAATATATAATAGGAACTTGAGTATTTGCAGAACGAAGTTAACGAAATCGGTAGTTTACCATATAATACAATATTACCTAGTTGCGCCAAAAGACGCAACCATAGAAATATTAAAACAATAAACGTATAAATGCATCTAAATTACAGCGCCGTCTGTATACTGTGCTCGTTTTAAAAATTTCTGCAACCGCATCGCATATCTCGCGTTACAAACAGATAAAATCATTTCATAATTAATATTAAACATCACAAATCCTCAATCTCCTCATCATACAAATACACACTGTTACCTATAATGAGTGATTTGTGAAAGTATCCTGAAATGTCGTTGCCAATTGGTAAGACTTGTTTCTCTCTTTCCGATTGTCGCAAACAATGTTAATATAAAATTATCCCGAAAACGAGGGTGCTTTTGCAACGGCGTAGGTCTTAAACATATCCCGGTCCGAGACCTAATTAAATAATTAATTAATTTGTAATATTTGAGTAAAGTGTAAGCAAAGTAACGCCTATAATTCTCAGACTAAATATTACAGTATCAATTTCTATAGATCAAGGGCTTGGCAACAGTAATAAGAGGTACTGTAAAATCTGTGGTTTATAGCTTTTATTCTAGCATTTTTTATAGTATTACTAAACACTTAATATGCTTTTGTGTGTATGAGAGCGTGTACATATGTTTAAAATGATCCAAAATGATACTATATTTTACTAAATCCGGATAAAACCAGAAAAATCCGTATAAACGGCGACTGTATATTACACTAATCTGCGTTCCGCTAATCGAAAGTATGTTTGCAAGCGATGTGACGTGACCCCGTTTCGACCTTAAGCGCCATCTGGACTCTTGTAAGAGGTCAACGGTGACTTTGCTCCGGTTATTTTCTCGACTCACTTGACCTTGAAAACGCTCCGGCAGCGATTCCCAACCTCGGGTCCAATATTTAAAATACTTTAACATGTTTACGATCTTGATTATGTAAAATTTATAAACTCCTATGAATAAATGAATGAAGGAATATTATTGTTCGTTTTTTTATTATACTAGCTCGACAAAGTGGACTACACAATGCACTTGATGGAAAGAACGGTCAAGCAGAAGAACGGCAGCAACTATCAAAGGATGACAGTGACAAACGCTGTCGTCATGTCGACCCACATAAACCACGAGTGAAGGTCTCTAGACTACATTCCATTCGTAGAATTAACATAGAATTTAATAATAATCACACACGCGGAAAAGAGAAACCAAAAATATGTTCTTAAAACCCCTTCGCTACTATCGGTGACTTTAATCAGAGATGGGTAAAAAGTAACCTGATTAATGATTATAGATTACAAAATGTAGTCGTTATTTTAATTTTGTTGCTCTGTAATCGTGATTAAATGCCTTCATAATATTAAGGAGTCATAAACGTGTACGCAATTGCGATTCCGTAGTGTTTAAAACTTAGACTATCCGCGACTCCCCTAGAATGTAAGGACGTAGGTTAGGGCACAATGGGGCTGACATATTTGCTGGAATAAAAGCCCCTGAATAAAAACAACAAAAACATAGATGAGCAAAATTCAGTCATATTAATGATAAAAAAACGCACAATGTAATCTTAATCGTTTTTTATAAATCTGATTACATTTTGCTGATCTATGACTATAGTCACCAGTTAAAAAACGCTGCCTGTGGTGATTCGTGCTAAAATCACCGACTGAAAACTACCGCATAGTACACAACGGATGACTGCATTATATTATTTTATTCACTCATATTATTTTCCTTTAACATTAATGAAAATCGTTTTGACCCAAAACTTTAGCCCTGAAAGTTGAAGACTGCGTGCGTTTGATGTGCGCAATTTCAGCACAGAACTCTGTTTCCTGCGAAACACTTTGCAACGAAAACTGCCGTAGCGAAAGGGTTAAATAGAATAGGTAATTTTAACGAACTGTTTCGAGTTCTCCTGATTTTAGTTACTTTATGCCGTGTCTATGTCTACCTTGTATCAAGAAATGTTTCTTTATATTAAAATAAAATGTATGCACATAGTATGTTTGCGTAATATATTTCTATGTGTGTGTATGTTGTACATATCTATGACACTTTGAAATAGTCTCTAGAGCTGTGTTTCTATACTCTATTATTTTCTCCTTCGCTGTCTTCTGCGTGTAGACACAACAAACAGGCGTCAGCTGAAAATCAGCGCTGGGTGGCTCAGCCAGTCAGTCACATAGTATTTGCTAAGCTGACTTCTCTTAGGCGCATAGTCACAGCACAGTTGTTTGCTTTTGTTGTTTTCTACATTGATTAACATATCTTTCGAGTTGTTTGTTATGTGCCAAATAAATGCTTTTCTCTGCTGTTGCTGCTATTTCTTTCTATTATTACAAACGCTACAGAGTTAAACAAAGAAAAACCATGATTTATTATTTTAGCTATATGTATATTGTTGTTTATCGATAATTCTTATAAGATGTAACACGACAAAAAACAGCGCTGCAGACTTCCTCTGTGGCTTTAGGCTAATGAAGGGCCCATTTTGGCCATGTTTATATGTCCTGTATTTTCTTTTGTTTTTGTGTGTTGTTTGTAAATATGTTACTTTATATTGATCGGCGCGGTAAGAACTAGATTATAAATAAAAATATCGTCACGCTATATCCCTTATGATATGAGCAGAGATACATTAGTGGTTGAATTCACTTTGCACTTGTATGTCGTGTCTAAACGTAACCAGTAGAGCAACTGGGTTCATCGTTCTCAGGGCATTTACACATGAAATTTTTGTCAGATGCCGTGCTGGTTTCCTCGCGATGTTTTCCATTACCGGTTAGCATGTGGATGTCCAAATCCGTACATAATCTGGCAAAACCCGTAGGTACGTGCCAGGATTCGAACCGACGACCATTCGCATCGCCGCACATGGAGTCCGGTCCATTATCCACTAGGCCACGACAATCATTAACTAACTACTGCGAATACTAAGGCTATACTCAAGTTTTTATTACATATTCAGTTATTCGTCAAAACGAATGTATTTTCTCTGCACTTTGCTAAGCAGAGTTCAAATAGCTTCTATAAACCTCAGCCTGACAGCCACCGTAACCCGGCTCACAAAACGATATCAATTATCGGTTCGTAATTAGGTACCGATTATATTTAATTCCTCATAACAATGAAGCGCATTTACATAATCAATATAAACTAATTGATTCATTGAATACAATGAGCCTCTTGCACGTAGCCGATTTAGCTGATTCGTCACAATGCCTGTTGTTGGAGCTTGGAAAAACTTTAATTCAACAGATAAACGAACTTAACTAAATTAAAATGATAAACGTTATATTCTTAAATCAACATTTTGTTCTTTTTTATATTTTTAACTTAAACTGGTGATGCTTTGCTCTTTTTAGTCTTTGTTCTTCGACGGTTTATTCTTGTGCGGTGGTTTATACTGTTATAATTGTATTTGTATGAAATTTTGTTTGTATTTTTCATGTTATATACACATCTAGTAGGTTATTTCTCAAAAATGCCGTGTGCCGTGGTGGCTGCCGGCAGGATAGAATAGCACCCCCCTCTTCTTGCTGAGGTGTCGTAAAAGGCGACTAAGGTATCTCTTTAACACCGCAATTAAAGTAGGTGTTTAGAGAAGGAAAACTCGACCAAACCTGCATCCTGCTCCCTCCCGATCGTACTGGTTCTCCATTCCATCGGGCCTGAGGGAGTTCGGACGAGAGAGTGCTTTTCTGGCAGCGCGTCCAGCTATGCACTGAAATATTTCCTGCGCAATTGACTGTTTCCGAAAACTGGACCTCGATTTTCTTAATCGGTGTTGAAACAGTCGCCGTGGCCGAATCCGGCTAGGAAATCATCATCTCAAAAATGTATGTTTTAACATGATATATTCTACAAGTGAGAGATGTAATCAGTTTTGTGATTTAAATTAAAAACACTTTAAACAATGGATTAAGGCTCCACATGATCACCGATGAAGGAAAATACCGTGAGGAAGCCCACATGGCGTCTACTAGAAATGTTATGTGTACTAGTGCTGTGGGAACGGCGATCAGCTGCACTACTGGTCACGTTGGGCACGACATATAAGCGAGCAAAGTGGATACAGCCACTGATGTATCTCTGCTCACCCCGAATGGGATATGGCGTGACGATATATTATTATTTTCTTTATATATGGTAAAAGTCCGTATTATGAGACACATTTTCAGGTTGGTCGTACATTACCGCTATTATATAATCTGTTTAAGTCAAAAATACTATTTAAATCGTATCATACAATTGTCTTATGATTATTTAATTAATATAGCTAGTTTTTATTGAATGTTAATTTGTAAAAATAATATTAATAGCCTTTTATGAGAGGAACCTCTATGTCCCTATTTATGAGACACTTAAAAAGTAGATGGCCCCAATGTCTCATGATGTATGTCCCTATTTTTGAGACACTTTAGAAATCAATAAGACTCATTTTAAAATAACTATTTATTAATTTTAAATCACAATCCTTATAAAATAGATAATAAATTTGAATCTGAAATAACAAATAATTAGTCTTTACTAAATTAAATGAGAAATAAATGAAAATTATAAAAATATTTAATTCACTTTTCTTCTTTAATTTTCTTCTGCAGTTCTTTTACTTTGTCCATCAGTTTTTTCTTTTCTTCTTGTAACTTTTTTTTATTACTTATAGGCGAACGCTTGTCCTCAATCACACCTGGTGGAAGGTGAAGATGAGTCCGACGATGAACCGCGTTTGCCCAGCAAATGCCTATTCACTCTTCTCTTAAAGACTCCCAGGTCATAACATCGCGAAAATACTGCCTCTGGAAGCGTATTCCATTCTTTAGCCGTTCGTATGATGATTGTAGAAGCGAATCTTTTCGTGCGAATATAAGGAACATCCACCACATACGGATGGTATCCCACACGATGTCTAAGTGGTTTGCGGTGGAATGGTGTACCTTTTTCTGCCAACACGCTCTCTGCTTCAGGACAGAGGAGTAAGCTGCTTTCATCACAGTTAAAAATTCTTGTAGAAGAAATACTACATACATTTTTACTTTCAAAATACGCTCCAGACTTTTTAAACCACTCTTGCAATTCTTCACAAGTGACCGCTGCTCTTGTAACACACAAATGTTGGGGTTTCCTTATAGCTAATTCTGAATGATGTTTTCTAAACTCTTCATACCAGTGGCGACTAGGACGACTATCTGTAAACGGAGTTTCTACAGCTAATTTTTGGACATATTTTTGAACACAATCCAATAACTCAGTTTTTGTTACAGGTGCTCCCATTGCAGCCCTGTCCAGCACCCATTTGACAATATCATCTTCTTCCTGAGACGATAAGACTGTTTCTGGTTCTGATTTTTTTGTATCTCATCTAGCCCAATACTTTTTTCCTGCTTAGAGTAGCCACAGGTACTCCGAAGGCAACGGCTGCTCTGCGTAATGATGACCCAATATCTTTTAATGCTTTTAAAGCATTTTCTACATCTATTAGGTCATATGTAAGTCTTTTATCAACCACTTTTGAACACAACACTTTCTTTTTTGCTGATTGAGACGGCTGTTGTTCCCCGTATTACTCCGATTTTCAATAATTTTTTTTTATTGTTCACTGTTGTTTTGTGAGTCGAAGCTGCTCGCGTCCGTAGGCTTTACCCTAGTTTCCCTACACATGACTCTTGGGTGGTGCTAAACGAGCAGCAGCGAGGTGGTAGGGCGTCGGTGCCCGTCTGGATCGCGACCACAGTACATGGGTGTAAAACCCGTCATGGTGACCAGTTTCGGCTTGTCGCGTTTCGGGATCAGCTTGTGTATATCCAGTAGCTCATATACCTAGAGACCTTCAGTCGCGGTATATGTGGGCCGACATGACGATGTGGACTATCAATGGATTTTCATATTTTGATAGTCGCTTTCGTTTTTAGACTACACTGTACTTACCATCAGGTACTCTGTAGTCACTATGTCGAGCCAGTGTAAAAAAAAAAAAAACGTAACCTAAAATATTTCACAAATTCATAAAAGTATAAAAAACATATTTTAAATATTTCAATAAATTCAAATAAAAAATTAAGAAAAAAAAACATGCAAAATTAATGTTTTGATTGTAGGTTAGGTTTTGAAATTAACGTAATTAAATTGAAAATACTTACTCAGAAATAACTATTTGAAGTTATGCTGATAAATAATTTGTTATAATTAATAATTTAATTTTTTAATACTAAAAATTATTGATATTTTAATTAAAAACGCATAACAGTACTCTGTCTCATTAATTGGGACAATCATAAGACTTGATGTCCGTATTGAGTGATACGCGGTGTAAAGTGTTCCATACACCGGTACGTCTACGTTAACAAATGTCGGTATTGTGAGACACTCAAAAATAAAATAATATTGCTAAAAATAACATAAATGCAAATAACATACAATATCTATAATTTATAAGCTTTTAGATTACACTTACATTATGTATATAAATATAATAAAATATATAATTTCATCCAAGTAAAAAACTGTACAGTGGTTATCGTTCAACTCTTTTAAGCCATGGTTTTGAATTCCAACAACAAACCTCATACTTTATAAATTATTTATTAAAACATACAAGTAATAATTAACAATTAGACTCGTTAATTTCTTTCAAAAACGATAAAATGTTGTGTCTATTATATTTTTTAAAAGTATAATTTGGTATTCTTTTTATAAATTATTATATTCACATTGTGTATCATAAATAGGGACAGTGTCTCATAATATGGACGTCTACCATAAGTAGTTAGTTTTCCTTAATTATTTTGTGTCCGTTAGCTTGATTTTTGTTTTGTATTTTTTTTTGTGGAATCTTTGTTGGTTTATCAATTTTTTACTGTTTATATATTCCAGTATGTCTCCCTGAAAATAGGAGTTTTTTTGGTACCCGAGGCGATTGCTCGAACTGGGTCGTTACCACAGTACACAAGTGTAAAGACCGTCATAGCGACTCGCTTTGGCTTGTCGCGTTTCGGGAGCAGCTAAAGTGTATCCAGTAACTTATATACCTAGAGACTTTCAGTCGTGGTGTACATGGGCCAACATGGCGACGGAGACTATCATTGGATTTTCATCTTTGGATGGTCGCTTTCGTTTTTGGACTCCATTGTACTTATCACCAGGTGCACTGCAGTCACTATGTCGAATCAGAGTAAAAAATGTAATGTTTGGGTAAACAAACAAAGTTAGTGGCGTCTACGGATCCCAGCCTTATAATAATTGCGTAGTTTTTAGATTTCCACGCTTGATTTGAACTTAATACTGTTGCAGTAACTATTACGAATACGCGTCCCATTTACCCGAATTACAAAAACTTCTGGTCTGTTGCAAAAACCATTTTTGTTTACAAAGTGACGTAATTGAAACTTTTATTTCGCGTTAATTTTATCAGTCTATTTGAAATCCATTCTTTTTAATCATTGGTTTTCTTTTATGATTTACAGGCGGACGCTTGCCCTCAATCGCACCTGGTGGAAGGTGAAGATGTGTCCGATGATGGACCGCTTAAATGCGTATTCACTCTACTCTTTAAGACTTCCAGCTCATAAGATCGTGGAAATATGCTTGCTGGAAGCATATTCCACTTCTTAACACGTTGAGCACACATAGGAATAAAGGGGAATGAAGAAGCTGATCGCTTAGCTAAGATAGCATGCGAGTCTGGCAGTGAATATTTTTGTAAACCAGTTCCTTCAGAAGTTATACCAAAATACAAGCAAATGTGTTTAGGGAAATGGAAGGAATATTTTGATTTAAGATCCAAAGAGAAGGGTATTTGGTACAGAACATTAGTTAGTGAGCCTCCGCATGTTCCATGGTTTTCAAAATTTCAATTATCTCGATCCCAAATTGTTATTGCCCACAGATTACGGTCCGGCCACAGGCCGCTTAATAATTTTTTAAGTTTAATGAAAATTAAGAATACATATAAATGCGAAATATTTAACGTTAAGGAAGACACGGAACACGTATTGATGGAATGCACTCGGATTAAGTCGGAAAGGGAGACTCTTTTTCGAGTCCTTAATATAAATATGATGGATCTCGGTGCATTCCATCAATACTTAACCGAGTCCGGGAGTACCCAGGCACTGTTAATTTACAAATTTGTTAAATTTTTTTTAGAAATTAGAACTTAAATCTGTATATTTACGGGGCTGACATGACTGCGTAGTCAAAAGCCTTTTTTTCTCAAGAATAAAAAAAAAAAAACACATTGTGCGCCACGCGTATTTCTAAGACAATCCTGTTCAGGCCACGCGCGCCGCTTCTACGCGCTGGTAGTCTAGTGTCAGCCACCGATGGCTGACGCGGCCTAAACGGAAAGTCTAGTGTCAGCCACCGATGGCTGACGTGGCGCTCAACGTGTTAACTGTTCGCATGATGAATATAGAAGCGAATCTTTAGGTGCAGATATAAGAAACATCCACCACACACGGAGGACATCCGATACGGTGTCTAGATGTTTTATGATGAAATGGGGCTTGCGGAATAAGAGAATGCAGTTCCTGAGAACACTCTCCACTGTGCAACCGGTAAAGGACTGCGAGGCGGGTGACTTTACGTCGATGCTCGATGTTTTGCATTATAATCTTCCTCAAAGAGCCATCGCCAACAGAATGTATATGTAACCTTATTTTATGGTATTAATTATACATCAAGGATACATCGTTTCGGTGTATGGCGGGTCTATATTTACAATAACAATGTATTTATGTTGCCAATACAATGGAACCCCCAGTAATCCGGCACCCTTTGTAAGCCGAAATGCCTATTACTGTTAATTGTACATAAAAATTAAATGATATATCATCACGCTATATGCCTTATGGGGTAAGCAGAGATAAATTAGTGGCTATATGCACTTTGAGCTTATATGTCCTGCCCGACGTGACCAGTAGTGAAGCTGATTGCTGTTCTCACGGCACTAGTACACATGGCATTTCTTATAGATGCCGTGGGGTTTCCATCAACGGTAAAAATTAAAAAAAAAACACATACATTATAGAGGTAAACATCATTCGTTCAAATATATTGTTTGTTTAATTTGTCAAATTACAAGGTACTCTTTTTCAAAATAATCTGAACTATAGAGGGTTTCAGGCAGACTTCTATAATCTGACATCGCTCTGGAAAACGTTTCTCAGATAACCTGGGATCCACTGTACTGGTGTCTTCTACAAGCTTTGTGAATACTTTGTGAACTGAGTATGCTAGAAAGACCAGTTTGGCATTGGCTGTAAGAACGAATCAATGCTTTTTTTTTATTGAACGCGCCGATCCAGTGTAGATTTTTTAGATCAATCCATGTAATTGAACAACAAAGGTAAATGGATTGACAGTAGTTTTTGTTCCGCCTCAAATTAAATTTGAAGACCCGAAAGATTTAAATTTCGAATGTGGTGGTACGAAGATTGACCGAACTGGGTCATGACATAGTACACGAGTGTGAAGTCCGTCATAGTGACGCGCTTTGGACTGACAGATATTAGGATCAGCTTGTGTACGTCTAGTCACTTATATACCTACAGACTTTCAGTCGCGATACATGTGGGCCGACATGACGGAGCCTCAATAGATTTTCGTCCTTTGATAGTCACTTTCGTTTTTGGACTACACTATATATACCATCAGGTGCACTGTAGTCAATTTGTCAAGCCAATGTAAAAAAAGTTTCTAGTGGTATTGCCGCTAATCGAATGCTGTGTCTAAGCCTTCTGAAAAATATTACAGTAGGCCCATGGTCAGCAGTAGATATCCTATTTCTTATATGTTACACGGTGTCGAGAACAAAATAACAAAAATTACGTCATTTTAATGAGAGTTATTAAAAGTGAATGGCGAATAAATGAGATCGTTCATTTCAAATTTATATTTATCTGGTTCCGTGGTGTAGTGGTTATCACATCTGCTTTACACGCAGAAGGCCGCCAGTTCGATCCTGGCCGGAATCATATGTTTTTTTTTTTTCATTTTTAATCATACAACTTTTTACATTTAAAATAATCACCTAAATTTAGACATATTAAATATTTAAAAAAGAAAAATTTTTCTTGTCACATGAATAAAAAATTCTAAGGACAGTTAACCTAATACTAATCATGTGGATCAACATGAAGCAATATATTTTCGATGTTTGTAAGCTCATTCAAGCTCATTTTGTTCTATAGTAGTTTTTCTTTTACACTATAATATTTCTTCATTCAAACACTTAAGACACAGAAACAGCATATTCTAAACAAAATGGAGAGACCATGATTGGTCAACACCCTACAGAACATTATAATTTTTATTTTGTCCTATTTAAGAACATTTTAATGGGCCTTCTTTAAGCATATGTATGGCTAATTCTATTACTTTTTACGAAAAGTCATAGAATTAGTTTAGTTATTACATCACAAAATTTTATATAATACCTTTTTATTTCAGCGGGACTATATCATGTCAACTGGAATAGGTCTTTATAACTACACCGGACTTAGTGGACAAATACTGGAGATGCTCAGACAGTCAATTTATGGGTTAAGTGGCAATGCAAGGGCACTCCTGTGGGTACAAAACTTGAATTGGGTGGTTAGCCAAGGAATGAACTTTACGGTGATCTATCAGTGTTTCGGAAGCTACTACATTGAGAAAAAATTAAAAGAAACTCAGAATTATGTAGGAGTAGTACATTTTCTTATTTATAACCACTACACACCTTAAATAAAGGGCAGATGTGAGTAATGATGCAATTGAGTGTGTTTTCATGACTTCTCCTTTGACCTTGGAAGCAAGTCATGCAAACAAAATTACTCAGTTAAAGGTACTTACAGAATTTCCAATGACTAAGCTGATGTTATACTCATCACTTATTCTGACCAATTAATGAAACCAAGTTTCAAGACCTTTTATATTACGGACACTGACATTGATTTCATTGTATACTATGATGTAAGTTATATAATATAAATATAGCATCATACTATATCCTTTCCGGGTTATGCAAAAGTAAATTAGTGGAGGTATTTTATATTTTGTCAGACAAATTGTTGAAACAACTGATAAGTGCCTGTAACCTGCTATTTCACTTTTTTTAATTATTTCTTTTTGTATTTGAGGGAGCATTTGTCCAGTGATTGTATCTCTGTGTATATGAGTTGTGCACAATATGACCAGTAATGCAACTAATTGCCTTTCTCACAGCAATAGTACTTATGACATTTATATTAGATGCAATACATGTTTCATAGCAATATATTTCTGCACTTTGTAAAATAACCTAGAGATAAAAGGTGGGATTCAAACCTATGCCATTTGTATTACTGTAAGTTGATACTGGTCTCTTATCCACTAGGCTACCACAGCCACAACGATTTTAGAGCTTTATGACTATGATAAGCCTATAAGTGACCCACAATTATCACAATAATAGTCTATAGTCACAGTTCTATAGTTGTCTATTATTCTTTAATACTATATTTGGAGAATATTATACATTGTTTACTTGGAATGTGTGTAATTTGCTATATGCATGATGTCATACATGATAGGATTTAATTATGGCTTATTAAGGATAACACATACTACAATAAGCCTAATTAAATATTCCTATTCCTACATTAATTTTGAATCTATGCTCAAGTTTCTCTACTAAAAGAGAAACAAAAAATTCTACTTTTTTTTATTCCTATTAAAACATTATTTATTGCAACATTAGTCTTCATATATTTTTTTTTTGTCTAAATAGTGGTCACATCATTTTTAAACTATTGTAAATTAGAATTAATTAGAAAAGAAAAACACTTTAAATGCACTCAGTGGCACAATTGCCTTTGTGACCTTTGCTAAAAATTAAAAAGTTAAATGATATTTAATCTGCCTTAGCAAAGGAGCTATTCTAGTGATTCTTCATTTATTTCTTATCAGTCTGTTGATTACATAAAAACGTCTTATCACTAAATGACGTGATAACGATAATAACAAAGCAAACAGACCCCAGATTGCAAAAACAACCGCCCATTTAATATTTTAATTGCCATGAATGATAAAGTTACATAGTTTATGGAGTTATAGAAACGAAAGATCAACACATTTGAATACAATCGATATTAAATGCTACAAGGTCGCGCGTTGCCTAAGACGACTCTAATTAGGTAAAAGGTCGATGTAAGTACAGATATGGTGTTATTGTCAGGACTCCACAATGATATCAGCGTCAATTTATATAATTTAATGACTCACGCGTCCGGCTGTATGAACTAGAGCACCGGTCATCCCATTATTAAAATAAAAAGAGTGTTGAATTTAATACAGACTTGATATTTCAATGTAAATTTTAAAAAAATCTGAAAACTTATAAACTGCCTAATTATATTAGAGCAAGTTTTTTTTAGGAATATGAGAGAAAATTACCTTATCCAAACATTTCAATTCTTCAGTCGGATAAACAGTTTTCTCACACCTTGCGCAAGTTTTATTCATGATGAAGTATTTTTACGCTAAATAACTATGATAAAACAACTTCACAGATAAAACGCAGAGCAACACAAGTTGTCACAATTCACAAACAAAGTCATTAAATCAGCTTAACTGAAAAAACACTCCCGAGCAGGATTTTCGTAGCATTACCGAACGCGCATGCCAAAAAATGACAAATGGCGGCCGTTAGGGTTACCCTTTCCATTAAATAATTTTATGTATTACCAATCTGAAAAATATTTTCAGTGTTGTTTAATCCCGGCAAAATATAGCAATGCGAAATTATTATTGTCGTCTTCCTCATAATTCACAAATAATTTCAAGGAATCAAATTATGTAATGTCCCATTCACATATATAAACAATAAAGGAAACAAAAAACACAAGATCCTTGTAGCATGAAACACTATAGGGAGGGAGCTTCAGAAGTGGGTGCAAAGAAGCTGAAAATTATGATGAGTAATCACACTATTCTCATTTGAAAAAATACTCGTAAAAATTTGGCACTAATTAGTTATCCCTTAACCATCCCACTGGTCCAAATTAGATCAGGTGCAATTGAAGGCAAACAAGTCCTACAAAACTTTAAAGTTAAAACAATAGACCTTTAAACAAGCATTTATTATGCTACACATTTTTTAATGTTTATTGACATTTATTAAAGACACACCTTTATAAGGTTCACGAACAAAGACACTTTTCTCTTTGCAAAACTGCCAAAGCTTCATTGAACAATTGCTTCGAAGTCTGTATCATCTCTGTCAGATGATTATAATCATCTTGTTTTTCTTCTTCAATCATTTTCAATTTGTCTTCCATGATTTTAAGTTTCTCTTCCGTTAGCTCTAATTTAAATTTTAAATCTTCTTTGTCCAAAGTATCGTACCCTTCTGGCGGCTGAGTATCGGATGTTGAATTGTCACTTGGCTTTTCAGCCACAGCGGTAACAGAAGACTGCTTTTTGGTAACAGAAATCGAACCGAAAACATCAAACTGATTATCCTTGTGGACTGACGTTTTGGATATTCTTGATCCTCTTTTTGATTCCCTCCACCCCTTCAATTCTTCTTCAAGACCATGAACTTTCCTTTCTAACCGTCTTTTCCTTTCTTTCATCTTTCTATGACTGATTTCTAGTTCTTCCCACTTGTGTCTTTCTGCGTCTAGTCTATCATTCAGGGTTATAACTAGCTCGGAAAGTTTTGCAATTTCATTATCAGTAGCCGTTTTCATGGGAGTGAAAAAAACACTTTGCAGCGAGCATTCCTCGTACCTAAGCAATTGTGCTCTTAATTCATCAATTTTTGTGGATTTTTCATTTGCCTGTCTCATTAAAGCATCTATTTTGACGTCTGTGTTCTTTATAAGTTTTTGGTATTCACCTATCTCGCTATTCATTTTGTTCATTTTTGAAGTATTTTCTTTTAAAATTTCCTGATAGTATAGTTCTATGCTTTTGATTTGGGTCTAAAACAATCTTCATTTATTAAAATAATTTTATAATAGTAAACTTACCAGTAGGTAATTATAATAATATAAAGTTTAAATACGAGTTACTAACTACAGTTATCTCTTCGTACTTTTTAACACTGAATTCCTTAATAATATCTATGACAATTTATTACAATATAGCATTGTAAATTAAATGTTTATTCAAAAAAAATTTAAATACGTAGAATTGGCATATATTAACTGATACAAACCCTTTGTTCATTTATCAAAAGATCATCATGATTGCTTTTCTCAGCATAAGTTTGCATTTTTTGTCTGATTGTCGTCGTATCACATTCTAAGTTTCGGATACGACATTTTGCTCCATCCAACTTCTTTTTTAATTCCTGATTCTCTTCCTTTAATACTTCTAACTCCTTTAAAGCTTGATCAGCTTCTTTCTTTCTTTTCGCCTCTATTTCTTTTATAATCTAAAAACATGACAGTTTAAAGATACCTAAAAATCAGAGAAAATGTAAAAGAAAGTACATATTTCTAATAGATGATGACAGTATTCCACTACAAAGCTAAGTACTTAATATAATAATGATGACTTTGCAACGGAAATTAATCTAATAAACAAACTATAACACACACACAGACTGACATCATTATTGTAGCAGCAATTGTTAACCTGGCTTTGAGCATTTCGTTTAACTTCAACTAGATCTTTCTGTTTTCCATTCAGCTTTTCTTCTAGCTCCGTGATCCTTGCTTGCAGCAAAACGATCTGCTGGGCTCTCCCTTTCCAACCAGCCAAATCATTCTGCAACTCTTTGATACTCGTGAACTTATCTCCAAGTTCCTGCTGCAAAATTTTTGTTGCGACGAGTATCTCGTTCTTTAATTCCAAGTTTCTGTTTTTACTATCATAAAGCTTTTTATTAACAACAGATAGCTTATTGTTAAGTTCCTTAAGCTCGTCTGGACTGACATCCACGGGCTCTTCTTTGCATAGGCACATTTCTAATTTTTCATTTTCTTTCTTAATTATATCCAGCTGCATGATTTTTCTTTCAAGGGCAGAGTTCTTGGTTTTATAACCTTCCACTTCAGCGACTAGGTGACGATTTTGTTTGCACAGCTCAGTGATCTTTGCACTTATGATCCCGGCAGATTTTGAAGATATGGCTGGGCCAGCTCCGGATATAATGTCACGTATTCTTTGGTTGAGATCGCTGATCGTTTTGTTGAGCTCCTTGATATCTTGATCTTTCGTGAACAGGCTTTTACGCAGTTCATTGTTTTCACAGGTCATGATCTAGAGAAATAAAAAAATATATTTTTGACATGGGATTTTTCGTTGCATGGTATAGCTATTCTTAGGTGATATAATCTATTTGGCCTCATACAGGCTAAACAAGTTTAACCGTATCAAATTTTGGCAATGTTTAATATTCATCAATTTATTGATTGTAAAATAAAAGGAAGGAAAACATTTATATAGACGGAAACCTTTAACTGCTCAATCAAATGTGCATTTAGTTCTGACGGATACAAAGTATCTTCAGAATCAGGCTTTTGAAGATTGGCAAGCATTTTTAATTTCATCTCATCAGTTTCATCTATTTTACCAGCTAAGTCCATTAATTTATCGTCTTTAGCATTGCCTTGCTTATTGCTAGTTGTCTTGAATTTTGATGTAGATACAACTTTTTGTTTGTCCATTTTGAATATAACAGACGTACAATACAAGACAAAATACTATAATACACGTTTACAGGATATGTCATATATGTGTACAATTTTATTTAGTGTTCTTATTTTAAATTAGTTGTCAAACCTAGTATTTAAAATATTTTTAAAAAAGCATTTACTTTATGCAATGCAATGTATATAGTATATATGTATACATATTCATTATTTTTTTTAAATGTAATTTTAATGTAAAAAGAAATTTCAAATATCTTATTGTATATAGTAAAAAAGGTAAATTAATTTTGTACAGCTCTATTCTGATTACGAAATGTACCAACATACAGAAAACAAATCAATATCAATCAGCTGTCGCATGTCACTTGTCAAATGTTATTGTAGAATTTGTTGGATGTATTGTTCCAATCGATTTATTATTGCTATATTAAACTAAAAGTTCATAAGTGTTCTTACTTTAATCGTTGATGTCTATGGGCGCTTAATAACGTTTCCGTCTTTATCGACATTATCGCAGCTGCGGTGCCTGTCAAGTAAGTATTATAGTAGTTTCAAGACCTTGTAAAACCCATTACTTAAAATATATAACGATGTCTTATGCATTATTATGTAAATGAAACGTATTCGTGGGTAATTTTTCCGCTTGTATATTAATAATTGTATGGGCAATCCGTATAGATTATATATGTCTTACATGATTGCGGAGTTTTTGTTTCTTTCATATTTTACCATTATATATCATTATTACTTCAACCTACAGCACTAATAATAAATAAATAATAATATATCGTCACGTTATATACCTTTCAGGGCGAGTAGACTCGTTATTTAATATAATTTGCACTTATATGTATCATCCAATATGACCATTAGTGCAGCTGCTCCTGATCAGCTGATCACCATTCTTAGGGCACTTTCTTATGGCATTCCTATTAGATTTTATGTGGGTTTCCTCATGAGATTACTACAGCATCAAATACTTTAAATATAGGCCAGTACTTGTTATCATACTCCTAGGAAACTTATTTAGTATTTTTGCATCTGATGGTGACTTAAACTAAAAGTATTATCATTAATTTTTTTAATTTACATAATATCTTATTAGATTTCTGTTCTAAAATAATTTTCGTAATCAAATTACACTACTTTAAATTAATAAGAATATAGCATAGATGTTATTGTAATACAAACTAGTTTTAGTGACCCGGCATTGCTTGGGAAAAGTATCCCTAATTTTACACACATATGCAATGCAACAACGGGGCAACGCAAGGGCACTCCTGTGGGTATAAACCTCGGCTTGAGTGCCTAGTCAAGACACGAACCTAACAGAGTTCTACTAGCATTTAAGAAGTGACTATCTTGTTATGTGATAATAATAATAATAATAATATTTTTTTAGTAGCTCACCATGCCAGGCACGAACCTCATTGTCCCAGTGGTCTTATGGGGTAAGCATGCTCCCACCCACTGCATATGCTCAGTCTACCTATCTCGGGACCAGAAAACCCTGGTTACGGGCTGCTATGATGGGCAGATATGTATATGGCAAGTTGAACCGGAAACTCTAAAGATGACTCCAAGATGCTTATTGGTGGGGCACACTGCCCCAGTTACCTGTCTATCCAGGGCATCTATTATTCAGGTAATTTGTATATATATTATTAATTATGTTTAGAAATATCAAATTCCAGTAAGTCACATCCCAGTATATCGAAAGTACAAGTCAGTGTAGGATATCAGCAGGATGTGATGGACATTCCTTGTATCCACATGAAAAGATTTGCTTCTGCATTTATTATGCAAACAGCTAAGGAGAGCAATATGCTACCAGTGACTGTAATTCCACATTCTACCATTCTTTCTTCCATTTATTGGCGGATACAATTCATCGTTGAACTGCTCTTCACCTTTAACTAGGTCTCCTGTAAATCATTAAACAAAATATGTTCTTTATTGTATGCTATTGATTCTGGCAGTTGTAACTCGGAAGTGGCGGCTCAGCAGTGATTGCCAGTTCAAGATGTACTACTCTGTATACATTTATATATAAAGATGTCTAATGTAACAATACTGTAGGTGTTGCAGTTGTCTAAAGGCGATGGTAACCATTACATACCAGGTTAGCCTGTTAAAATACAAGTTAAAAAATTAATATAATCAATTTTTCAGGACAATAACTTCATAGTGAGTTCATCTGAGGCGGGAGAGATGTGTACTTGGGATCTCGTTGATGGAAAATGCAGAGAGAGTGTAAAGCTGTCACAAGTGCATACAAATATACAGGTATTTTATTGTAAATGTCGTGTTATGTTCACCCATTGTAGTGTGAAAACCTTATTATACTACATAAAACCGCTTTATAACGCATTATACCGCACTACTCCCCATAAAACAGCATAATACCGTATAAAACCATATGGTACAGCATTATACCATATAAAACCATATGGTATGGCATTCTAACACACTAGCTGATCCGGCAATCGTTGTTTTGCTATATAAGGTTTTATAATATCTTCTGAGATGTTCATTGAAATTAAGTGATATCAGAGACAATTTTGTTCACAATTAAATACTCTTAATCAACAAATTTATTTGGATAAAGATTAATATTATTACGTTGATACAACTCTTAACAAACAATGCATCAATTTCGACCAAATTTGATTACCATAAAAACGGTTCTAGTGAGTTAATCTTAAAAGATAGACATATACTGTCCTGTACATTGTTTAGATAATTTCAATAGGAATAATTCTTTTGTACATATATTTTTCGTATCTTGAACCGTTTTCGCAGCGCACGCAATGGGAGCCCTCAAGGATGGATAATTTTCCCCGTTTCTTTCACATTTTCCATCATTTCTTCGCTCCTAATAGTTGTATCGTGATGTTATATAGCCTAAAGCCTTCCGCGATAAATGGTCTAGTCAACACACAAATAATTTTTCAATTCGAAATAGTAGTTCCTGAGATTAGCGCGTTCAAACAAACAAACAAACTCTTCAGCTTTATAATATTAGTATAGATTAAACCGTATTTTGCAGCATTATACCGTATAAAACCGTATGGTGGCATTATACGGGATTAAACCATTATTGTGTAGCATTATACCGCATGAAACAGCAGTATACTGTACTACTCTGCATAAAACAGTATTATACCGTATAAAACTGCATTTTGTGTATCAGCCGTAATGTTATAATTCCAGGCTTACCACATGTGTAATAGTGAAGATTTGCGACTCTTCTGCAATGGCTACTACGCAGAGATACTGATCATGGATCCGTTCTCACTAGAAATACTATTCTCTTTGAGTTCCAAGATGAACCCTGACTGGATATGTGCCTTACACGTAAGTTTTATTTTTATTTTAAGTTGTTACTGGTGTTAAATCTACGAAGGGATTATGAGGTAGAAAGAGAGAAGGAGAAAACTTCTTGCCTCAAAATTCCACGGCCTAGGTATAGTCGTTGTAGAAATGCTTTCGAACACGACGAGCAAGGTATCTCTCCCAGATATTAACCGGGCTGGGAGTAGACTAGAGAGTCTGGTATAACGCGGGGAGCTGCATATGAGGCTTGCGCACTGCCTGATAAAGAGGACTTAAAAGATGGACTCTTTACACCCAATCTCCAAGAGATGGGGCCTGAAGATGGCTATTCAATCGCTGGGCAGTAGGAGTAATATGGACTCCTTGACTCAGCTTGCAGCGAGCTTATGGACAGCCCGAGAGTTTTTAGTCGGTAGGAGTCTGCCACACCGGAGCCTTGGTGGTTCTATGCAGGATTTTCCCCAGGTTACAAAAAGAGGAGTTAAACCTTTGGATACAAGGTAAATATATTAAAGTTTTATTTGATTAGATTTTACCTGCGATTTCTGCATAGATTTGATTCTTCGACTAGTATATTTTTTCTCAACATAAAAACCCTGGCCCGGCCCCTTTGTAACTACATGGCTACAGGGTGTCGGCCGTTCGCCTTCTTCCACCCTTCTTTTCACCATCAGGTGGAATAATTTTCGAGATAAAAACTATCATATGCCCTTTAGTAGTCTCCAAATATATTCATACCAAATGTTATCGAAATCAGTTCAATAGTTTTATCGTGAAAATGTTGCAGATAGATAGAGGAGAGTTACTTTAGCATTTATAATATTGGTATGTATGTGGATTTACTATATGTTTGATTTATTTAGGTACTTCGGCCGTCTTCAAGAAAGGATGATGTTGTTTTAGCAATATCCATCACTGGAACGGTCAAAGTAAGTTACTTATTTATAATATTTTTTACTATTTTTGTTATAAAATGAGTTGAGGTTATATTCTGTTATTTCAAGTTTAAAAATAAAACTGTGAATGTTGATTAAAGAGAGACTAGAACAACGACAATATATTTCTATTCTCTTAGGTATGGTCTCTCCTTGGACACGAAAACAAACAATCAGAGCCGATATATGAGAACGAGTCGAAGCAAATCCGTTGCCTCAATGCGCTGTCGCTCAATTGCTGTGCGTACAACCAGCGCACAGTGCTCATCGTGTGCGCCAAATACTGCCAGATATACGACGCAGGTGGGTGGATACGATATTTCTTTAGAAATACCACGAACACTTTCGACGCGCGTGTTAGGAAAATGTAAGAACTTTGAAGGTTACGACATATTTGTGGAAAAAACATAAGCACTTTTCTGAGGTAAAGGCATAAAATGTGACATTTATATAAGAAAAACAAACATGTAGCTACGACATATTTAAAAAAATACATAATCACCTCCGAAATAATTATGGGAAAAACGTAAATAACTGCGGCATACTCGTGGAAAACCCTGTGACATATTTGTGGGAAAAACATAAGCACCTATGACGTATTAGTTGGAAAATTTATACAACTGAAGTATTTTTGGGAAAAATATTTTATGGCGTATGTGCCTGACTGGATCACGGCTACAGTACATGACTGGGTCAGCTGCCAAGTCCGTCATAATTTATTATCAGCATCCTGCTGACGTGTTAATTTATGCCGGCATGACGACAGAAACTTGATTGATCCTTATCCGTTGCGGTCGCCAACATTCTCGGCTTACACTTACCATAGAATCTATGGTAACTTTTCAGGTGACTTCTCGGTACTGTGTTCGATACAAGCGCCCTCCGGTGAAAGATGGATGTCCGGGGACTTCTTGGCTCCTGACAGAGTATTGGTTTGGTCAACGGAGGGAAAAGGATACCTATACAAGCTACCTGCTAAGTGAGTATTCGTTGAATACATTTGACGCCAGAATATGAGATTTTTATTATTACGAGTTTTATTGGTATACTGTTTAAAGTATAATCATTTCTTTTTATAATTAGGCGACTATAAATTGTATCTGACTGAAGACTTCGTTCGGCTTTTGCTTCGGCCATAAAAACTACATTAGGTAAAACTTTCAAATGGGTTGAAATTTTAGCTAAAGCCTAAGGGTTTTAGCAAGCGTCCCACTAAGACTGATCTGAGGTCGATGGCTGATCGAAACTAGAGCTGATTCATTGACTATTATCACAACTATCGCCTAAAATTTAAACCCGAAAGGTTAATAATCCTGAATAATTCAGTTTAAAATCGAGTAAAAGGTTTATCTTGTGGTAACAATGCTGCGTAAGGATAATTTAAGTTATATGGAGTCAATGAACTTAATGAAACGTAAGGTTGTTTATAGTTCAATGCGCGTTATCTAGGTCTAGGTCATGTGCATTATCTAGGTCTAGTTCTAGGTCATCTGCGTTATCAAGGTCATGTGCATTATATATAAAGTGCGCCCAACTAGTAATAAAGATGGTTCAAGTATAGTTTGTCTTTCAATGACTTTTTAAGTTACCAAAATGAGTAAAAACTGCGCAGCTGTGTACGTTTTGTCGCTTTCTTATCCTAGCCCGTAATAAACTCGACTGTCGGCATTACACATACCTAACTAACTAACTTAACTTTCTAAGAAATCCGTTCTTGTGTTTACAAATTGGGATTGTTTGCACGTGTTGATTGTTGTTAGTTAGGAGTCATGGATTATCTATACGTTATCATATTCTTAGTTGCTCACAAACTTTCAAGCTGTAAACATGGCAAGTAAAAGTTTAAAACTTTTTCTTTTTCTAATACAGATTTTTCTTCTCTCCATTTAACGACAAATCTCTATAACGTCAAAATATGCCCCTTATAGTCCCTTGAGGGTCGTTATATAGAGTTGCACTGTATTTTCGGAATCAGCGTTTTTTACTGATTACAAATATATACATATATTAGTATATCACCAAAAAATGTCGCTTAAACTAAATAGCCTTTCACCCCTCGATATTTTTTTTTTATTATATATTGCTAGGTACAATTGGAATATTATAATTATAATCCGTGTTAGAACTAATCATGATGATAAGCATGTTTTAAGTTCATCATTAGTTATCCATCAGAGCACAGGCCTCTGTCATTTGATTTTGATGATGAGTGGCTTCAAGTGTTTTTTTATGACATTTTTATTTTTTGTCCCCATTTTCATCATTAAGGGGAGAAAAGCTCATAAACGCTACAAAATTAAATTCTGATGACGTAATTTATTTATGAATACAAAGTGTCAAATTGTTATGCGACTGTAAATTTTGATCTACCAAATGCACACATTTTCGTCAGAGTCCCCCTGTGATAATGCTAAAATGTAATATTTTAACATTTCTTTTCATTTGATATCAATACTTGAAGCCGCTGTTTTATCGTTTATTAATAATATTTATAATTATTACAGAATTCAATAATTCAGTACCATCAATAATGCCATGCAAACGAACAAACAAATGATCAAACGTCTAATACTTGTGCATGATTAATATTGACTTGAAAGATAAGGTTTTACTTAATTAATCAAAGGAATTCTCTGGTTATCCTACTTAAGACTAATAATGATTTCTGTTATATTTATTTTCTGGTATATTTAATAATCATAGAAGAAGTGTTTGCGTGAAAAACTTTTTTCGGTAATGTAAGACATTTTATGAACTGTTAGATAAACTTTTATTTGCCAGAATAACAAAAAGGGCAGGCAGCGTAATGTGGCTTCACCGGATAGCACATGCTGAGCCTGTGTCTTTGTCAATAAAGATTTATTTCTTAATTTAGCATGTGATAAAAACTTGTGTACATTGGTAATAAATATTTTATTACAAAAACACATTTTTTTCCCGTAATCTATACTTATAGAGCTTAGTATTAGGAAATATAAAGAAACCACACACACGCCAAAATATGGTCTTAAATAACAATAACAATATGAAATTTCAAAGATCTATCTTTTAATCAAATGGCACCGTTTCTGTATCGGACTGTATTTGCATCGACAAATTAATTAAAAAAAAAAATAGAATTAGAGAAGAAAAACACGGTAAAATAAGGTTAGCATGAACGAGCTGACTACGCTCATTTTATATTATTCTTCTTTGTATTTCTTAATTCCATTTTATTGAAATAATTTTAATTTGCTTACGGAACAAGGGAATCCTTTGTCTCATATTCAGTCTAACCTTATGTATACTAAAAGCTAATGCGTTCGTCTTCCTTTTTTAGCAAACTTCGGGGAAAGGCAATACGTAGGTCAGCACACATCGTATGTTTTCTAGCATATTATTGAAATTAAATATATTTTGCTTGCACTATTAAATATGCTTTTTCATATATTTTAATATAAGCATGGTGTATAGGTACACTACATTTATAAATACACTAGAAAAGTTCGAATACGTGAGATTTTCTAACCCATCCTAACCTAACCACACATAATATAAACTCAAAATAATCGTATCCTAACTGATTATAAATGTTCGTTTTATTTGCTTAAAGCACTTTCATTGTATTACCCATTTGTATTTTTAGTAAAATAAGTTTTCCGTTCGTATTTAATTCTTAAAAATAATTAATTACAAACTGTTGTGATTAAAATAATAACTAATGACAAAAATATTTAATTACCAATATATTATTTATACAAAGTAATCAAATATGACTAATGGGCATAGAAATTGCAAATTTTTATTAACATCGATGAAGACAGTTTAAAGATTTTACTGTAATTTTGTATACGAGTATCAGATTGCCATGGAGCATTTTTCTCCCACATTTTGGGACTTTATTTCAGGACCTAGGAGTTCCTGTATATAATTTGTACAGATTGATGCTAATATACTGAGCGAATTGAAAGATAATAATTTCAAGAGATTATTGAATAAAAAGGTTCTTTGCGTTTTAACATCGGTGTTCAATTACAATGATTAATTAATTTAACAGAATAATATCTTGGTGGTTATTTAATTTCTATTTCTACTGTTTAATTCTACCTGTTTCAGTTTCTAACATGAAACTTAGAAGAACAAATAACAGATTTCATATATGAGGCCGCCAGAACCAGAGTGGTCCATTGAATTTTGGTCTACTCTGGCTCGTTAATATTCTGGTCTAGTACTTAATAATATACAAATAATCAATGTTACAGGCATTGCAAAATCTATGATATTATTAGGAAAGTAATTGCTAATTGCTACGTCAATCTGCTTTAAGATGTTTTTTTTTGGAACATGTTCTTTGGATATTTCGAATTTATAAAATTTTTGGGTCACTCTCAGGCTCAGGAGACCTCATATATTTAATTTTTCGAAATCTAGTTTTATTTTATATTAAATGACAGACTTTGCACTTGTCTCCTAAATTTTATAAAGTTATTTTATTTATGTACTAAAGAAAAGTCACCTGTTTTTTCTGTTAATTAGTTTACAAGTATATAAGAAAAAAATCCTTACATGATATACATAGAGCAGACAGTGTCAAACAAATATTATTGGTAGCCTTTTTCTATTGTGTTTGTTTACTTCATTTTTTAAATCATTTTGAGCGAAATGGGAATATTAAAAATAAAACTTATTTTGATTACTTTTGTCTAGCTAGTTAATAATTACTTCAATGAATTATTCGGTAGAAATAGAAACCTGTCTACATATATTTAAAATATACAGAAATGTGATCTGCATTTTATTCTGTTAATGTTTAACCCTTTCGCTACTATCGGTGACTATAGTTACAGGCTAAAATACGCTGCCTACACTCGATGGATGACTATATTTTATTCACCCGTATCATTTTTCTGCTGAAAACGATTGAATGTACAATAAAAAAATATTAAGCCAAAACTTTGGCGCTGAATACTGAAGACTGCGTGTGTTTGATGTGCCCACTTTCAGCATGGAACTCCGTTTCCTTTTTTTTTTTGGTGTCTCGGGGGAAAATCCTGCATAGGACCATCAGGGCCGCTGTGAGGGCAGCGACCCCGGTGTATCAGATTCCTACTGACTAAAAACTAGAGTCCGACCGAAACTAGTTTTCCGGCCGAAACCGAAACCGAATATTCGGCCGTGGCTTCAGTTTCGGCCGAAACCGAAACCGAAACTCACGTGGTCAAGTATAAAAGTCAACGTGGTCAAGTAAAAAAATGAAACAAAAACTTACATGTAATCAGTTCCATCAAAACATAACCTCTAAAGAATGTTTACGTCGGGTGATAACGCACTCACTAAGTTGTGTTGCTATAGAGCAATGCGAATTAGATCCGTCAACTGTCGTCTAAACGACGCAGTTACACTCCGACGCAGCCTTGAGTTTCTTTCGGCGTTTCTTCTCAAGGTAGTCGCTTCCGAAACGCTAGTAGATCACCGTTAGGTTTCGTATTTTTGGCTGGCGGTCCAAGTCGAGGTTCGTACCCACAGGGGTGCCCTTGCATTGCTACCCAACCCATAAATTGCCGGCTGAGCACCCTCAGTGTTCGCCCACCCGCCCGGTTAAGTTGTGAAGACCATTCCCGGTCAACAAACACGCGTAAATTCGAAAAAAAATATAGCAATGTGAACGGCGCACAAATCCCGAACAGGGTCGCCAGCGTCCGCCAAAGCGTTGCCGCGAGAAACGAAGTTAGGCAAGCATGTACGACAACTACCGAAATCAGTTTCGGTTTCGGCAAAAGTTTCGGCCAATTTTGGCCGAAACCGAAACTGCCGCTGAAACTTGATTTTTGGCCGAAACTCGGCCGAAACCGAAACCGAACTTTCGGTCGGACACTACTAAAAACCCTCCGGGTGTCCCACTAATCGCTCCACCCGAGCCTGGGAAACCAAGTTCATCCAGACGCCCGTAGAGCGAAATGCCTTGTTGAGGCTGCCTCTCTGGGAGGGGTTGGGGTAAAGAGCCCACCCCTCCAACACCTATATCACAGGCGGCGCACCGGACACTGCACACCGCCTCCCTCTTATCCGGAGAGCAGATTCCCTTAAGTCTAGAACTCCGTTTCCTGCGAAACACTTTGCAGCAAGACCTGCCGTAGCGAAAGGGTTAATAGTATATCGAATATTTTTAATTTGTGATTTTTTTATTGTTATTACTTTTATCTATCTCAGCTCTGTGCCTGATCATAAGGGTTTCCACGGTCCAACAGTCGAGCATGACAGTCCAGTTTTGTTTGGCATATTGGCGCACACTGATAATAAGGTAAGATTTTTTTTTTACAATGGCTCGACATAGTGACTACAGAGTACCTGATGGTAAGTACAATGTAGTCCAAAAACGAAAGCGACTATCAAAGGATGAAAATCCATTGATAGTCTACATCGTCATGTCGGCCCACATATACCACGACTGAAGGTCTCTAGGTATATGAGCTACTGGATATACACAAGCTGATCCCGAAACGCGATAAGCCGAAACTGGTCACTATGACGGGCTTTACACCCATGTACTGTGGTCGCGATACCAGACGGGCACCGAGGCCCTACCACCTCGCTGCTGCTCGTTTAGCACCACCCAGGAGTCACGTGTAGGGAAACTAGGGTAAAGCCCACGGACGCGAGCAGCTTCGACTCCCAAAAAAGACATTTATCAAAGACTATTTTAAGTTGACTATTTATACAATCGGACGCTTGACTTCAATCTCATCTGGTGGAAGGTGAAGATGAGTCCAACGACGGACCGCGTCTGGCCAACAAATACCTATTCACATTTCTTTTAAAGGCTCCTAAGTCGTAGAAATATGTTCGCTAGAACTATATTCCACACCTCAGTTTTGTTTTTAGGGTTTCGTATCTCAGACGGTAAAAAGAAAACCGTGCGATCACTTCGTTTTCCAGTTCAAGCCTTTTTCTCAAGAACGCATGGAGCTGTCAATAATATCAAACTAAGGTCTGCAGTCCTTTGAAGCTCTCAAAAATACTTATAAATCAAAAGATGGAGTATCTTTCTGTCTTTAATTTTGTCGTTAATGCCGTTTTTACAACGGAATCATAACTTATAGGGTTCTTTGGCTTAGAATTGATATGTGACAAGAAGCAAAGTATAATACCAAAATTAAAGGAAAATATGCCTTAAAGCACTTAGTTGCATAGAACCTTGTTGAACTAAGACGACGATAAAGACAAGATTCCGAAAAAAATCTTTTTCAGTATCGATACAATGTAATAATGGCCGCATGGTCTCCGTTTGTCACCGACGACTAGTAAATATTTGGAACAGGTGAATTAGGTACGATTTTAACCTAATTCGACCGAAATTTCTACATTAGACTGCCTCAAGTCTATTACCCGGTTATCTGTCATGTGTATTAACGAACGCCATTAACGTAGACGTCTTGGGCTTTTATCTCCAGCTGCTGTCGTGTCCCCCGGCCATGCGGTTCGTGATTACGTCAGCCGGTGGTAAGCAACGACGACTGTTGCTGAGGGGTGACTCCAACGGTGTCGTATCAGTATGGAATGTTGACGATGCGGCTGTGCCGGTTCTGAATGCCATCCAATGTGAGTTTTGTTAAGTTGTTGCATATTTTTACTAGTATTTTTTTTTATAGTTTATAGACGAACGCTTGACCTCAATCACACCTGGTGGAAGGTGAAGATGAGTCCGATGATGAACCGCGTCCGCCTAACATATGCTTATTCACTCTTCTGTTAAAGATTCCCAGGTCATAAGATCGCGGAAATATGGCCGCTGGATGCATATTCCACTCCTTGGCCATTCGCATGAATGTAAAAGCGAATCTTTTCGTGCGAATATAAGGAACATCCACCACATACGGATGGTATCCGACACAATGTCTAGTGGTTTTGTGATGGAATGGGGCTAGTGGAATCAAAGAAATGCAATCTTTGTACTGCCTGAAGGCGCGATTTGGATCCTGGCCACTCAGCAGTGTGCCACGATCATGAGCTTGACACGGCGCCTGATAGCGCTGCGTTCTTTTTCTTCGATAGAACATCATGCAGATGGATGGGGAAGGCCTTTATTGATGGAATTATTGAAATTTTGGTTTAATTTTAGGAATTCCATCAAATCTGTCTTTTTTTGCACAAACAACACTAGATCATCCATGTAAAGCAATTGAGATATTAGTTCAGATCTTCTCTGTAGACGGTAGTCTAACTTTAAATCATTATTATGAATCTATTTTCTGAGAAAAGTATAAGCAAAATCAAAGCCGGTTTTTTTAAAGCTCAGCGTTAATGTATGGTCAAACGCTCGGTAAATTATAAAAATTTTTTTTAGCGTACGCTCCGATTGTGCTGACCAGTCTGGAGATGGCGTGGGCCGAAATGGACCCCAGCCCGGTCGGTATTCTGGACCAGCTGAGTCACCCTGATGATATCGGTAAAGGCTGTTTATTTTTAATCTATTTATTTAACCGTTTGACAGCGGAGAAACGCAGAAGTACGTGATGGAAGATACAGTGTAGTCCAAGAATGGAATCAACCTCCAACGGACTGACGAAAACCCTTTGTCAGTCGCCATCGCTATGCGGGCCCACATTTACCACGATGGAAGGTCTCTAGTAGTGGCCTGCATCCCCTAGGACAGGGGTCGGCAACCAGCGGCCCGTAAGCCGCTACGGTGCGGCCCGCGCAAGTAAGACCCCTTCCATAGAACGCCACACCGCAGGCAATAAATTAAAAACACTTATAGAAATAAGTTTCTATTTCATTGTTTTGTGTGCGCGGAAGCCGGAAATTCAGTTCTAGCGAACACAGTCTAAGCAGAACTGTTAGACTGTGACGTAATATTGTCGATTTTCGTTTGAGAATGTGCGTTGCGAGCGCGAGGCAGTCATAGCTCACCCGCGATTTTGTACCGATGATCATAATGTATATCGCACGCGCGTTGCGTCTCCTATCCCAGCCACCATCGCCCCTGCACTTACTCTTATGATTACAATTTTTGGTAGTACATTTTGTGTGAGCAGACTTTTTCAATAATTAACTATCGAAAAAACATCCATTGTTCTCGATTGACTTATGAACATTTAGATGAGACACTGCGCATTCCTACGTCCAAAATGGAAGCAGACATTAAAAATTTTGCAGAACAAGTACAACCTCAAAACTCGCATTTGCTTTACAAGTCTTAGGTAATTTTGTACCTATTACTTTAAAATGAGAGTAACAATAAATATGGTTAAAAATGCAAAAAATTGTTTTATCTAAAAAAATCGTGTTTATTACATGCCCTCCACAAGTATATTGGTGCGGCCCACATTTAATCTAATAAACACAATTTTTAGATAAAACATTTTTTTGCATTTTTAACTATATTTATTGTTACTCTAATTTTACTGACTGTGATCGCTTGAACTGAATCGCACACAAAACAATGAAATAGGAACTTATTTTTATAAGTGTTTTATTGCCTGCGGTGTGGCGTTCTGTGGAACGGCTTTTCCTTGCGCGGGCCGCTGGTTGCCGACCCCTGCCCTAGAAGAATAAACAGCATGTAACCTGGTGAATGGGATCACGCACGACACCACCGGAGTTTTGTCAGACAGCTGTTGGGCTTCTCCATTATTTCAATAGGACCTTAACCGTTTGAGTGGGGAGGAGCGAAATATAGGTCCTCTTGTTTTATGTAATTCATAATTATAATAGATCCATGGGTGGAGTAGATGAGTTTGATAAATGTTGTATACATACCTGGACGAACGGAGAACATTGAAATATTGGAAAAAGGTGTCATTTAGTATCATAGGAAGGATGGTTTTGAATTCATATATTTTATATTCCGAAATCATCTGCATTTTGCCATATGCTTACAAAATTTGTTCCGCATTCATACGGTTAATATACAAATTAAAAAAAAATGAAAGTGATATTTTATGATCTAATAAAATCTTTCTTTCTATTTTATATTCAAATCGGAATGGTCTCATCTGTATAAATGCAGTCGACACTGATTGTAAAAATCTTGCCAATAGATGGCAGCACCATACAAATAGAACTCGCTATAACTGTAGAGCGTTCATTGTGCCTGGTCGGAGAGCAAATGATCGTTTAAGTTACTTTATTAATGTCTACTATCCCTCTATGTAGATGTTTATTTTTGAAAGGGCTCCGCTTAGTGGAGTCTTGTTAACAGTGGTGCTTACATTGCAACGGAGTAATCTGTGCAAAATAAATATTTTGACATATCAATGAGTTATAAATAAATCTAATATCAATTATTAACATAAATCTTTAACCAGGGAATTAGGTATTGCTCAACTCGTTTCAGAATGAGGATTTTTTATAATGTGTGTGTGTGTTTGGAATGTGTTCAATATATTATGATTAATTTCCATGACGAAAAATGTCGTCATGCCCATTGCAGTAGGCTTTTATGTATGACGAAATATTTCGTCATACCCAGTTAACAGGTTCAATCAGTATATAACATGTTTACGCCGGTGTGACTCACCGGTGGGTCACATTTGACTTTTCCGTGGGGCGACATGACCCACCGGTGGGTCACACTTGACTTTTCCGTGGGAACGAGATGAGACAGTCCCGCCTCACCTGGAAAAACGTAGATATTCGCCCCGGCGTGAAAAAGCACTACTAGTAGTGATCTTTGTGGCTTGGTGGTGTGACGGGTAGTGGGCAGGTTCGGATCCCAGAACGTACTTTGCGTTTTCCAAGATAATGTACGGATTTAGATACCACATGTTCACCGATGAAGGAAAACATCGTGATGAAACCCGCATTGCGTCTAATAGAAATGTCATGTGTACTGGTGCTGTGAGAACGGCGATCAGCTGCGCTACTGGTCACGTTGGACCAGTGACGTGCATCCCATATAAAGCATAAAAAGTATTATCTCGTTATACTTTGACATTTATATATATATATACTTAAAAATTTCTCCAATTTGGACTTTCACATTGTTATTTTGGTTTTTTTTTTTTTTTTTCGGCGTGTCCTACGTTGGTGGCCTGGGAAAGACCTTCACAACAAAACCGGGCTTGGTGGGCGAACGCAGAGGGCGCTCAGCCAGCGAAATTTATGGGTTGGGCGGCTACGCAAGGGCACCCCTGTGGGTACGGACCTCGACTTGGGCGGCCGGCCAGTTGAAAAACGAACCTAACGGTGATCTACCAGCGTTTCGGAAGCGACTACCTTGAGAAGAAACGCCGAAAGAAACTCAAGGCTGCGTCGGAGTGAAACTGCGTTATTTAAACAACAATTGACGGACCTATCCTTAATCGTCGTCGTCGGCGCCGCCGGCGACGCCGGTGTCTCGGAATGTGACGAGTGCTTGTGTGTACCTCGTTGTTGATAGGATCGGCGGTCGCAAGGGCCACGGTAATTGAATCGACGAGATCCAATAGGACATGACGCGGGCGGCGTAGTTTGCGCGCGATGCCGCTTTTCGGTGTGTAATCGCAGGCACTGCGGACTAAAGGATTAGGGTGATGCTGCGCCTTGTCGAAATATCGACGAGATGCATTTTGCATGAAACTGGCGTTATTTTGGTAAACACCATATTTTAAGTCAATATAATTATTAAATGTCCAAGTATAATGGCATAATGCTTTATATGGGAAGCACGCCACTGCGTTAGACATACAAGCGCAAAGTGGATACCATTAATGAATCTCTGCTCACCCTGTAATATGGCGTGACTATATCGAGCGGTGAAAAGCTATTTGGTTTAAGCGAAATATTTGCGTGATATATATATTAGGTCCTTACATATGAAATTGGCGTTTTTCGTACTGGCCACTTTAATCACAAATTTCTCCTCTTTGGTAAGGAATTCCAAATTCAAATTTGTACAGCTATAGACTCATGTATTTGTGCTTCAATGATCGTCATTCATTTGTTTTTTTCTTCTGTTTTTTTCTGTTTCCGTCACTCATTTTACAAAATGGAAAACTTAAAATATCGCATTATTTACGAGTACGAGTTCCGCTGTGGCACTAGTGCTGCAGAAACAACTCGAAGGGTGAATGATGTGTATGGCGGTCGTGTTGCAAAAGAAAACACAGTTCGTTTTTGGTTCTAACGTTTTCGTTCTGGAAATTTCGACCTGCAGAACAAGCCCTGTGGACGGCCTGAGACTCAAGTTGATAATGAAGAGTTGAAGGCTATTGTGGAAGCGGATCCATCGCAAACCACGTCCGAGTTAGCTGCAGGCTGCGATGATAGTGATAAAACTGTTTTAATTCACTTGAAGCAAATTGGGAAGATTAAAAAGCTTGAAAGGTGGGTACCTCACGCATTGACTGAAGCAAACCGGCAAACGCGCGTCGACTGCTGCGTTACATTACTAAACCGGCACAATAATGAAGGTATTTTAAACCGAATCATTACCTGTGATGAAAAATGGGTTCTTTACGATAATCGGAAGCGCTCAGCGCAATGGTTGGATCCTGGCCAGCCAGCCAAATCCTGCCCCAAGCGAAAATTAACCCCAAAAAAGTTACTTGTAAGCGTTTGGTGGACTAGTGCCGGTATTGTTCATTACAGTTTTCTCAAATCTGGCCAGACTATTACGGCTGATGTCTATTGTCAGCAATTGCAAACCATGATGGAAAAGCTAGCGGCTAAACAACCTAGGCTGGTCAATCGCTCCACGCCACTGCTGCTTCACGACAACGCTAGACCACACACTGCGCAACAGACAGCTACTAAATTAGAAGAGCTTCAATTGGAAAGTCTAAGACATCCTCCGTACTCCCCAGACCTTGCTCCAACAGATTACCATTTCTTTCGAAATTTGGATAACTTCTTGCAAGGGAAAAAATTCAACTCCGATGGGGCAGTCCAAATCGCCTTCAAAGATTTTATTGATTCCCGTCCGACTGGTTTTTTTAGTAAAGGGATCAATGAACTACCTATGAGATGGCAAAAGTCCATAGAAAATAATGGTTCATACTTTGATTAATTAAATATATTATATTAAAAAATATTCGACTTTTTGTTCCTCCCATACAAAACGCCAATTTCATATGTAAGGACCTAATATATTTAGAATTAGTAAAAAATGGTGATTCGGTTATTACTATATCACTAAAAAAGTTCGCTTAAACCAAATAGCTTTTCACTCCTCGATATATTATTATAATTTCTTTTTACTTGAGACTAGACATTACGCTTGCACCGCACCTGATGGAAAGTAAAGAGCAATCCAATAACAACGTACTCCTATCGAGAGGCAAATAACTGCCAATAATCGTTGCGATCATACCACTTTCACGAATATCTGTTCACGCTTAGTTGTGAGCACTAAATGTCAAAGGATGATAGGAACACTTTCGCCGAGAGAACATTACACAATCTAATAATGGCTAGGCAAATGTAAGAGGTAGAGAACTGCATCATTCTAGCCGAAATATAATAAAAGAATAGTATAGAAAAAAGATAACAATAATAAGATCTTATTTCTAATCAGAGATGGGCAAAATGTAATCTGATTAATGATTAACGATTACAAAATCATGATTAAATCCATTTAAAATATAAATGTGTATGCAATCGGGGATGCTGTAGTATTTAAAACATAGATGAGCAAAATGCAGTCATATTAATGATAAAAAACGTTAAATATAATCGTTATCATTATTATTAATCTGATTACATTTTGCCAATCTATGTTTCTAACTTATCCGTACTTTATAATTATCGTAAATGAATATTTATTTACATTTTATTCGTTTTATGGATCAAAAATCACAGCTTATTGCAAATAAATCTTTAACTATCACATATAAATAATAAAATAAATAAAATTGATTTTTATTATTTACATATTTCATATATGCTTCATTAAAATATAACTTATTTTTATGATTGAATTAGAAACTTTACACCCTTGCAACTAAACATAATTTACAAATGTCACCAATAGATGGCAGCACACGGAAAATAGAACTCGCTAATGCTGTGTTTCGTTCATTGAGTTGTTTATCATTACTGAGTTGAAAACTTTGCGTTGCCACCAATTTCCATAAATTGTATTTTTGAAAGACACTACTTGCAACACTGCAAGGTGTAGAGTCTTTTGATAAGGTGATTAAATAGACTAGCTTTAGCGACCTGGCGTTGCCCGGTTAACGTCGCTTTGTAACCCCTTGTGGAAGGTGATTTATTTTATTATTGTAAATTTTCAGGGTATCTTACACTAATATATAATCAATAAAAAATAAAAATACACTAAAATATACATGAGCCAAAAAGTTTCCACAAAAAAAAATCAAACTAAGGGACATTAAACAATAAAAGAAAATTAATTAATTAAAATAATATATAGTCGGGCTATATCCCTTTCGGAATGATTCGAGATACATTAGTGGTTGTATCTACTTTGTGGTAATATGTCGTAACCAACTTGACCAGTAGCGCCATGATCACCGTTCTGAGGGCACTTACACATGACATTTCTATTAGATGCCATACGGGTTTCTCGCGATGTTTTCCTTCACCGGTAAACATGTGGTGCCTAAATCCGAACTTAATCTGGAAAAACCCAGATGTACGAGCTGGGATTCGAACGTACGACCGTTTGGGTCGCTGCGCATGAATACCTGTTCTATATCCACTATGGCACCACACCACCATATATTAAAAAAAATCAAACTGAAAATTTTTTTTCTCACCGTTCGTCTTAAGAAGTCAAATGTACAGGACAGAATGTAGACATAGCAGAAACGTTTGCTATACATATAAAAAATAAATATATCTATACTAATATTATAAAGCTGAAGAGTTTGTTTGTTTGTTTGTTTGAACGCGCTAATCTCATGAACTACTGATTCGAATTGAAAAATTCTTTTTGAGTTGAATAGACCATTTATCGGGGAAGGCTTTAGGCTATATAACATCACGATGCAATTATTAGGAGCGAAGAAATAATAGAAAATGTGAAAAAAACGGGAAAAATTATTCATCCTTGAGGGCTTCCATTGCGTGCGCTGCAAAAATGGTTCAAGATACCAAAAATATATGTAAGAAAGAATTATTCCTCTTGAAATGATCTAAAAAAATGTCCACAACAGTATATGTCTATCTTTTAAGATTAAGTCACTAGAACCGTTTTTATGGTAAACAAATTTGGTCGAAATTAATGCATTATCTGTTAAGAGTTGTATCAACGTAATAATATTAATCTTTATCCAAATAAATGTGTTGTTGATTAAGAGTATTTAATTGTGAACAAAATTGTCTTTGACATCACTTAATTTCAATGAATATCTTAGAAGATATTACAAAATCTTATATAGCAAAACTACGTTTGCCGGATCAGCTAGTCTATAATATAAAAATGAATCGCTAAATGTCTTGATAAGCGCGAATCTCGAGAACGGCTGAACCGATTTGGCTGATTTTTTTTGTTGAGTTTGTTGAAGTCTGGGGAAGGTTATTACGGAGAGAAAAATTAAAAAAATTGTCTGTAGAAGTCTAAAAACACCACTTTTCTATATTCTCATACAAACAATTCGTTATAAGTCATTTTGAACTTTAATACCATATCATAAAGTTTAAATGTCAGTGGACGGGTTCCGGGAAGGCAAAACAATTGAGTGACGTATAAATATTAATGTCAATATTTGTCAATTTTTATACATATAGCATTAAGTCCAGGTTCCTTCAAACAATTTTCAAAAAACAGCCGACAGGCCAATAAGTTTTGGCAGAATGAAATCTGACGGGGAAGCTATTAACATTAAAAAAACAATGTGACTTTGTTTTAGAGAAATAGGGCAGAACAAGGTCTGCCGGGACAGCTAGTTATTAATATAATTTGACTTCACAAATAGCGCTTTAAACAGCGAAAAGTCTCTTGCATTGTAATGCGGGACACCTAAAGCCTGTTAGGCTTAGCAATTAGGACGAGTCTACGGGACCTCTAATAATTAAAAGCGAAGCAAGGTTGTGCAACTCAAATTTATATTTTAAATGATTTTCCATATACGTCAAGGTTCGTGTTTGTCATTTGCAATCAAAAAGCTTGATACCAGTTTTCGTAATGCATGCTTCAGAATTATCGACTTCTCAAACAAATGTTAACGCCTATTTTAATTTCTTAGTGATGAAATATAAAAACGTCCACCCTCAATGGGTGCCTACATCCTAAAAAGGACCCAATGAAATAAAAAAATATTTATAGCTGCAGTATTTCAGGTTCTATGATGATAAGTCTTTCAATACAAGTATTTTTATATAAAAGATAGTAATATAATAAAACATACAGTCAAAACCGTTTGTGGCGACATCGTTTAGAACAATATACCGGATATATTGACCCAGAACAAAGGTCCCGGCAAAAAATAGGCCTTCGTATCTCGAAAACATCACCGGTTGTTACGACTATCAGTTTTTACGACCAACTTTTATTTTCCACCACGACAATGCGAGAGCACAGATATCTTTGCAACACGTACGATACTATTGAAGCTAGATTGGAAAGTGATTTGGCATCCCCCATGCAGCCCTTACCTAGCACCATAGGATTACTATTTATTTCGAAGTTTACAAAATTTCTTAAATGGTAAAAATTTCATTAATATCGAGGGACTCAAATTGTACTTAATTGAATTTTTTGCTGTTAAGGAACCGAAATATTTTAAGCGCAGGATCATGAAATTATCAGAAAGGTGACAAAAGGTCATCTAATAGAATGGACGATACTTGACTGATGGAAGTTCATTTTTGTAGGTGTAGAAAAAATACACAACTCTCCCCGCCAATGTGTTAGGAGTACGCGGGGGGGTGGTAACTATCTACCTACCTCTCACCAAGTAGATGGGGCCTGCAGAAGGCCAGACGTCGCCGGGTGCCGAGGAAGATGGCTCCGCCTTGCCCTTGGCACTCGGTAGACGGGAGAGGGAATACCCCGGGGGTTTTAGTCTGTGCAAGTCCGACACAAGGGGGGTAGCCCTCACCGCCTCCTGAAGGTCCGTCTAGGAATTTCCCCCGGGTTACTAAAAAAAAGGTGTAGAAAAAATAAAGTTTTATTTCACACTAGAAACCGAAATTACTCGCTTGTCTTCATTATAGATAGATTTTTGTAATATCTGAATGGCATTATGTCTTACATTTCAGAGATAAAACTGACGGCGTCGATATACCTCCTTGCGTTGAATCGCCTCGTAGTTGGTCGCGAAGATGGCTCCATAGTTATCGTCAACGCAACGCATACCGTCCAACTGCAGCTGTTGCACGGGAGACACCAGCAGCTTGATGGTAAGTGCACTCTACGAGTCATAACACTTTTATTTTGTCTTTGTGGCTGCTTTGTACAATTACGTCGGGAGTGTCCTGACACTCCTGATAGGCCCATCATATAATAATAATAATAAAACATTTATTGGGCACACAACACAGCAAAATGTGTTATTAAAGACAGAAAACAAAAACAGTAAACACCCTATTTTGTGATGATGCGCCAAAGGGAAGTCAGCTCAGCAAATGCTAAGTGACCAGCCGAGCCACCCAGCGCTGATTTTCAGCTGATACCCATTTATTGAATCGACGCGCAGAAAACAGCAAGGTAGGGATCAATGGAGTACAGATACACTGATTTTAAAGTACCATAGATAATAATATGAAAATACACATATACAAGAACAGAAATATAAGACCAACAGATAAAATATTTAACACCCATTAAAAAACTATAATATAAAATATTAGTAAACACTGTATAATAAAGCCTCTATAATAGAATTTTAAATTAATAAAGATTTTAAATATTATTGCAGAACAGATTGCAGACATATAACAGGACATTACGCGCTAAGGGGGTGTGGGAGTGATTATATCGTTCGGTATTGATGTCGCATTCGATGGAAGTTCAGTGTGGACGCGTTACTAGCCCGGAACATACAATCTAGCATTTTCTTGTTTCACAGGCTTCGGTCTAACTAACACGGTCCGCACTCAAGTGCGTTGGCGGCAAACTCATAGCAATTGCTTATACATAACAATTGGTCACCGTGAAAGATTGGCTATTACGGTATTCAGCTCGCGTGGTTTTGTTATCAAACGGAGAGAGTGAAATAAGATTATACAACTCTTCAGAACAATCAACATGGTACAAATGATAGACTTGGACAGAGGCAATGCCCTTGCGAGCTTTCTTAGTTAC
Organism: Automeris io; assembly: GCA_036320925.1. Taxonomy (NCBI): domain Eukaryota; kingdom Metazoa; phylum Arthropoda; class Insecta; order Lepidoptera; family Saturniidae; genus Automeris; species Automeris io. The sequence goes on from JAUDJH010000017.1 coordinate 8,537,034, forward strand.
ACTTCTATCGTGTTTAAACTGCACACACATTTGAAACGTTTGCATTTTTGTACTTTAACGGGTATTATGCGCGAGTCAACTTACTAACTCGAGAACCAACCAGTATGTGAATAGATCAGTCGAGATGATACCTGCTCAACAAGGAAATCAATCACTAGATTGAGCTGCACAATTCGAAAGTCTTTCAAGAGATCGTTCCTATTATCCAAGACTGGTTCAAGAAGCGATTGAGATTAGGAACTAATAAATTTTTATAGAGATGATAGGTTTGAATTATCTTCGGCGCGGAACCCAGTGGTATGAAAACTAGGATCTCGTTTTAGTCGCCTTGTAAACATGCTGATACTGTGAGTGCTGTGTGTCTTGACTATTGACATGATGAAATGATCAAGAAAAAAGCGGGTAGAGGAAGTAACTTTCTGCCCCCGACGAAAAGTCCGCGGCACATCATTGTGCTTTTAACCACGAAAGCCATAATTCAAAGCATTTCAATTCGTTCATAAACTCGTTAAAGTGTTTATAATTTACATACACACACACTCTTGCATTAGTGGCTGTATCCACTTTGCGCTTATGAGTCATGTCCACCGTGACCAGTAGCGCTGCTGATCGCCGTTCTCAAGGCACTTGACATTTCTATAAGATGCCATGTATCTCTGCTCACCCCGAAAGGGATATGGTGTGACGATATGGAGTGTCTGTTTTGGGAGTCGAAGCTGCTCGCGTCCGTAGGCTTTACCCAAGTTTCCCTACACGTGACTCCTGGGTGGTGCTAAGCGAGCAGCAGCGAGGTGGTAGGGCGTCGGTGCCCGCCTGGATCGCGACCACAGTACATGGGTGTAAAGCCCATCATAGTGACCAGTTTCGGCTTGTCGCGTTTCGGGATCAGCTTGTGTATATCCAGTAGCTCATATACCTAGAGACCTTCAGTCGTGGTATATGTGGGCCGACATGACGATGTAGACTATCAATGGATTTTCATTCTTTGATAGTCGCTTTCGTTTATTGACTACACTGTACTTACCATCAGGTACTCTGTAGTGACTATGTCGAGCCAGTGTAAAAAAAATATATATATATATTATTATCATTAATGATTGTTACAGACTGGCCACCACATCAGCTCCTTCTTGGTCACAATGGGAGAGTAAACTGTCTTCTATACCCTCATCACGTTCATCAGAGGTACGTAATTTAATAAAAAAAAAATTAATAAAAACGTTAAACTGATTTCTTTTAACCGTATTGTTCTAACTAACAAAGTTATATCGAGGGGTGAAAGGCTATTTGGTTTATGCGACATTTTTTGGTGATATAGTAATATATATATTTTTGTAATCGGTAAAAAACACTGATTCCGAATACATATACCATATATTACTATATCATCAAAAAAATTCGCTTAAACCAAATAGTCTTTCACCCCTCGATATGATTTAAAGCAAAATTTTATGCTTGTTTGTAATTTAAAATAAAATTGTAATAAACTTAACAAAAAACGTATAAAAAAACAAAAAAAAAATCGAAGAATTCGTTTTTTTTTCGGTTATTTTGTTTTCTTACTTTTTATTCAGCTTTGCTCTTTATTAATAAATTTTTATTTCTTGTTCATTGACTACAATTTTATTTTAAAATACAAACAAGAATAAAATTCCGCTGTAAATCTTATAACATTGACTATTAAATAAAAAGGATTTTTTTAGTAGTCTTCAAATACTTGGCTGAGATTTATAGACGGTACTTTCACATCGCTTAGCAAAGTGCTCCGAAAATAAACTGGTCTTTGACAAAAATCTGAATATATAATAGAAACTTGAGTATTAGCATAAGTATTCGCAGAGCTAACACCAATCTTACAAAATCTGTGACTTATCATATCCTTCGATATTCATTGAGTAATGTATATCAGTGTAATGTTTGAGTGAATTCTAAGCAAAGTCAAAGAAGCGTCTATAAATTTCAGTCTAAGACTTGCTTGATGTGCTTATGTGTACATTTTTGTCACAAATGACCTTATTTTCCGAGCAAAGCTTAAACAAAGTCGAAGTAGCATCTAAAAACCCCAGCCTAGTCCTTAGATCTGGAGTCCCTTGTAGCTTAGACATAAGATCAAAGTTAACGCAAACAAAAACCAGCTTAAGGTATTTTGTGTAGCCTACTATCTTTCAACTTCTTTCTTTTCGTACTGTGTCATGCTTTGGAATCGTATGTGGTGAGTGGTAAGGTTGAGAGCCACTGTATACCGGAGCGCGCGGGGGGATTGCGCGGGCGCTTCACCGCCCGAGCGCCCGGCACAACAGTATCGATATCTTATTCGACGCACCTCCACGCACCACTCGCTCGCCATTTATAGTTTTCGCCCGCATTGTTATTTTTGTGTTTGTTATTTATATTATTGTGTCGTGAACTTTATTTCCACTTGAACTATCTTACTTGTGCTTCATTAAACGTCTATCAACTTGCTGTCTGGACTTCTTCATTTCATTCTTCATCAACTCATCTATCACGCTATCCTGCGCTTTAGCCTACGGTAGGTTTACTATATACTTCCTGCATACCTACCACGTTTAATTTGTATCCCGTTCGCAGATACGACAAGGCCCATTTAGTGTCGGGCGGCATCGACTTCGCCGTGTGCTTATGGGACGTGTTCAGCGGCTCGCTTCTGCACCGATTCTGTGTCCATGCCGGGGAAATCACCCAGCTTATAGTCCCACCCCATAATTGTAGCGTAAGTTTTACACAAAATATTCATTTATTTATTCTAATACTAACTCCACAGCACATTAAGAAGTTAATTATGTACAAAATAGGAAATAAAATTTAAAAAAAAATACAGTGTGAACGGTACTTCGTTAGCTCCGCAAGTGGCACGGGCTGCCTAAAGAGTTTCACTTACCGTGATCACCAGTTCGCCAACTCCTCAGGGGCCCCTGCTTCTCCTCCAGGATACTGGTGTCTTTGAGGATCTTCCAAGTACACTTATACACTTTGGAATCGGATATTTTATTGTATTTAGGAATATTTGTATGTTTATGTCGTTACTCGGCGGATCGGTTCGAGCGAGAGCAAAACTCAATTGACAAACCGTACGGTGTTGCCAGAGCATAATCGAAGTTGTCCGCACACTTATTCGAATACAGAACACAGTGCCAGTAATGAAGTTACGCTTGCATATTAAATTTTGTTAGTATGTTTTGGATCGCTCTCAGTACATGATGTGTGTGTGCGTGCATTTGTTTGCATGCGTGTGTTTATTTCAGTGTTACATGAGATTCATCTGACTGCAGTTTAGAAATAATAGTCTTAAGGACTTGATTAATTACATTATTTAAAAAACTAGAGATAGGAAAATACGTGAACATCATACGGATCGAGATAGCGCTATAACATAACTACGCGTGCTAGAGAGAGGAAACTAATAGGAGGTACGTCTCGTGTATAATTTGCCCCATCTCTGATTATGGTATAAGTATGCTAAGTCAGTAATAGCCAGAAGGCACACGCATGTTATACGACGATTTTCATCACACTTGCGAGACAAACACAGTTGTATGTTATGTTATTAACTTTTGATTGTTCAAACAATTAGTGAAAGTAAGCAATTGCAGTCGATATTTTTGATAATAATTGTAACGAAAACTCACACTTATAATTTGTCCCATCGCTGATTATGGTATAAGTATGCTAAGTCAGTAATAGCCAGAAGGCACACGCATGTTATACGACGATTTTCATCACACTTGCGAGACAAACACAGTTGTATGTTATGTTATTAACTTTTGATTGTTCAAACAATTAGTGAAAGTAAGCAATTGCAGTCGATATTTTTGATAATAATTGTAACGAAAACTCACACTTATACATAGTTCACACACACGTTCCCTTCAACAAAATATTGCCCATTTATTTTTAAAATGGCGCGTTAACTTTTTTATTGTGCCTCACTCTTGTAATACGCAGTGCATACAGCCAACATTAAAATATCTCAGTTTTATATTTAAAAAGGTATAACTCTGTTAAATTAAGAATGCTTTTTCTACAAATGTCATTAACAGTAAGTTACCAACCTGTTTAATTTAATCAGGGTAGGCAGTAATGTTATTATATAACGAGTGTATAATGTAGATAATTATGAGCCTAAAAGTAATGTACTCGTAACCAGTAAGTGTGATGAAAACAACTCTATTAGGCAAGAATAATAAAAATATAGTTTTGAATATATTTAATTGATTAAAGTATTTTTGTTCTGCAGTCGAGAATCCAGAAATGCATTTGTTCGGTCGCATCGGACCACAGCGTGACATTACTGAGTGAGATTTTTTTTTAATTTTTACGTAGGGTTCCATATTTAAAAAAAAAACAGCTTTTGTAGGATTGTTCTTTAGTCCATCTGTATATAACAGTCCTTACTTTTAAAAAATGAGTAGAAGTATCAAGTTAAATAATAATAAAAATCATCACGCTATGTCTTTTCTGGAGTGAGCAGAGATACATTTGTGGTTGTATCCGGGGCTGTGGTCGCTCAGGGTGAGGACTCTGATCGGCCGGCTAGTGACCGGCCGATCTACTTATTAACTTGAAACTAATATCAAATACTGGGGTTCGCAGCCCCTTGTGGGACTCCACACCACACCGCACCTGTCCCTGATACAGGTTAAGAAGTTGCAACAGTGTAAAATGCCGTCTGTCCTTTTTTGACTACATTGCACCTCATGAAAAGTATAGTACAGTCAAAGAGCAACTACCACCAAGGGAAATCTATTGACAGCCGCCATCAACCACGTCAATCGACATATACCACGAAAACTGGATATACACAAATTGATACCGAAACACGACAACCCGAAGTCAATCACTATGACGGTCTTTACATCTGTGAACTGTGGTCACGAGCCAGTTATGGGTAAACGCTCTACCACCTCATAAAACCTTCCTAACCTCGACCTTATTAAGAACAACTCATTACTTTAGCAGCCGTTTTTGTTCTAAACTCAATTGATATCCCAAAGTTCAGATCAGCTGTTAGCTTTATACCAAGGAGCGCGAGGGAGTCAGTCAGCGGCAGGGAAACACCTCGGAAGGTGGGAGAAAGGTGAAAGGGACTAGGTTTGGTGGAAAAAGACCTCCTTTGTATACAAAAAAAAGACTGTTCTAGTAATGAGGTTTGTTTGTTCAGGTTTGAATGAACGCAAATGCGTGACGCTCGCTTCGCGTCATCTCTTCCCGGTGGTGACCATAAAGTGGCGACCTGCCGACGATTTCATGGTGGTCGGGTGCAGCGACGGCACGGTCTACGTGTGGCAGATGGAGACTGGCCATCTGGACCGTGTATTACATGGTGATTATTTTTGTTTTCATCTTCCACCCACTAATATATCGTCACGCTACATCCATTTCGGGGTAAGCAGAGATAAATTAGCGCCTGTATCCACTTTGCGCTTATATCTCGTTTCAAACAAGACCAATAGCGCAGCTGATCGCCGTTCTCACAGCACAAGTACACATGATATTTTTATTAGTTGCCATGCGGGCTTCCTCGCGATTTTTTCATTCACCGGTGAGCAGTGAATTAGCAAGCTTAGCTGGCAGTGAGCAAGAGATAACTCCTAGAGCTGAAGGTTAATGGGGCCAGATAGTTCCCGAGTAGAGTACACTAACATTTTTTCAAAAATTTTAAAGACATATTTTCCTTTTAGAAAATTAAAAAAAACTTTTCAAAAATAGCTAAAAAAACATTTAAAAGAAAATTTTACGCCGTGTTTACTTTTTTAGGTTATTAGAAATTCCACACAATTCTATTCTACACTTATTTTTCTCCGAAACAGTTGCATTGGCCTGTGAAAGAATATAATGGATTCGGATTGACTTTTTTTTTTGACCCGGCGGAAATCCTCATGGATCGTCAGGGGGTGGTGAGGGCCACCCCCTGGTATGCCGGACTCCTAGCCGTGAATGTAGGTGGATTCGGACTGACCTTAGTCTGGAGATATTTTTTATTATAAATATAATATTAAAAAATTAAATGCCATTTAAAATCATATTATAAAAAAAAAAGTCTATAGGCTGTGGTTCAAGATTTTTCTCTCAAACGCAGGCAGCGGACGTGTTAAAAACATATTTTATTTGCATTCACAATAATCAATAGCTAATTACAAGTAATTGGCTAGAATTTTGTCAATAAGCTACAGATTTTTTTTTTTCTTTGGTTTAATACATATTTTTCAATTTCCACAAGGCATGATAGCGGAGGAAGTTCTAGCAGCTTGCGATGAGACAGTGGCCGATGATCTCGGAGGATCTCTTTCTGTTGCATCTGGTGACCTCCAGGGTCTGGCGAACCCAGCCGTTCATTTCTTCCGGTGAGTTTTAATGTGAAAGCTTCTTTAGAAAGAAAGAATTAAAATATATAATCTTTAGGCGCTCAGGACACTTTTTAACCGAGTTTAAAAACGAGGAGTTTGTATATTCGGTAATATTTTTTTTTATAATTTATAGACGATCGCTTGACCTCAATTACTTCTGGTGGAAGGTGAAGATGAGTTCGATGATGAAACGCGATCGCCCAGAAAATGCCTATTCACTCTTCTCTTAAAGACTCCCAGGTCTTAAGATCGCGGAAATATGGCCTCTGGAAGCATATTCCACTCCTTAGCCGTTCGCATGATAAATGTAGAAGCGAATCTTTTCGTGCGAATATAAGGAACATCCACCACATACGGATGGTATCCGACACGATGTCTAGTGGTTTTGTGGTGGAATGGGGCTGGTGGAATCAAAGAATGTAGTTCCTGAGAACACTCTCCACCGTGCAACGGGTAAAAGACCGAGAGGCAGGCAACTCTACGTCGATGCTCGATGCTGTGCATTCTAATTTTTGTCAAAGAGTATTCATCAATAAGTGTACGAGCTCTACGATGTTTAGCGGATCCGTCCCAAAGATGACAACAGTGCTCGACACCCGACCGCACCTATTTTTTTATTTATGTATCCACCCATATGCGGTGCGTAGTGTCTGGCGCGCCGCTTGAGAGAGAGGTATTGGACGGGTGGGCTCTTTACTCTTTTTTTTCGCTCTCTGGGCGTCTGGATGAATTTGGTTTCCCAGGCCCGGGCGGAGCAATTAGAGTGACACCCAGAGTGTTTTACTCAGTAGTAATCAGACACACTTGAGTCGTCGCTCTCACAGCGGCCGTGATGACCCTATGCAGGAGTATCCCGCGGGTTAATAAAATAAAACTTTTAAGTCATTTAACATACTGATAGGTAGATGTATGACCATTATTTGCTTTCTTATCTGATTTTTTTCTATAACTATGTTTTTATTGAAGTGAAACTTTATTGGGCGCGTTTGGTGCTTTTGAGATAGCGGGTTAATTGTCGAATCACGCCAGGATACAACCGAGGTAGACGGTGGCTTCCACTTAACGGGGCCACTGTTTCAAAGTCTGGCCGCGTCGCATTGTTTCCGTATTGCGTTTACGTACTCATTACAAGTTTGCAATCCACAACCCACTGGCTAGTTTTAGTTTCCAGATAGGTAGTGAAATCTGTGCATATAATATATACAGATGTGTGTGTACTCCTATATGAATATATAATTTAAGAGAGCTATATACAAAAGAGTAATCCATATATGTAAATATATAGAGCGGTACGTCGCGACCTGTCAGTTGATTCTGATTTCCGAGCAGCTGGTAGAAATAGAAGCACGCCTTAAGAAAGCTATATTTTAATAATAAATATCACCAATAGATGGCGGCTCTGTTAGAATAGGTGTCGCTATATTTTAATAACATAAGATACCAATAGATGGCAGTGCCGTTGAAATAGGACTTGCTTTATATTAATAATAAAAGTTACCAATAGATGGCGGTGTCTTTGAAATAGGGCTATATTAATAACAAAAATCACCAATAGATAGCAGCATTGTTGGAATAGGACTCACTATATTTTAATAACAAAAGTTACCAATAGATGGCGGTGCCGTGGAAATAGAACTCGCAAATAGAATGTTTAGGTGATTATTAATATTATACAATTAGGCTACCAGTTAGTGTTGCTCCCTTTGTATATTACGGGTATTCTTTTCCTAATACTCGAATTTTTGTCGGACTCGGCACGTCTGTCGAAGTCTGTTAAATCACAAACGTAAATTCATGATAGTGAGGTGGGATCGTTAACCGCTGTGAAACGTAGCATTGGCTACAGTACCCATAGATGGGCAAAATGTAATCATATTAATAAAAATGATTACGATTACATTTTACGTTTTTTACCATTAGTATGACTGCATTTTGCTCATCTATGTTTTAAACACTACAGAATCCCAAATTGTATACACATTTATGATATCTTAATGTTTTAAATGCATTTAATCTATACTATCTATACTAATATTATAAAGCTGAAGAGTTTGTTTGTTTGTTTGTTTGAACGCGCTAATCTCAGGAACTACTGGTTCGAATTGAAAAATTCTTTTTGAGTGGAATAGACCATTTATCGAGGAAGGCTTTAGGCTATATAACATCACGATGCAATTATTAGGAGCGAAGAAATAATGGAAAATGTGAAAAAAACGGGCAAAATTATTCATCCTTGAGGGCTTCCATTGCGTGCGCTGCAAAAACGGTTCAAGATACTAAAAATATATGTAAGAAGGAATTATTCCTCTTGAAATGATCTAAAAAAATGTCCGCGACAGTATATGTCTATCTTTTAAGATTAAGTCACTAGAACCGTTTTTATGGTAAACAAATTTGGTCGAAATTAATGCATTATTTGTTAAGAGTTGTATCAACGTAATAATATTAATCTTTATCCAAATAAATGTGTTGTTGATTAAGAGTATTTAATTGTGAACAAAATTGTCTTTGACATCACTTAATTTCAATGAACATCTTAGAAGATATTACAAAACCTTACATAGCAAAACAACGTTTGCCTGATCAGCTATAGTGTTTTGATAACCGCGAAACTCGAGAACGGCTGAACCGATTTGACTGATTTCTTTTTTGTTGTGTTTGTTGAAGTCTGGGGAAGGTTATAACAGAGAGAAGATTTTAAAAAATTATCTGAAAAAGTCTTAAAACAACACTTTTCTATATTCTCATACAAAAGATTTGTTATAAGTCAATTTGAACTTTAACACCATAGCATAAAGTTTAAATGTTAGTGGACGGGTTCTGGGAAGGCAAAACAATTATTGAGTGACGTATAAATATTAATGTCAATATTTGTAAATTTTTATACATATAGCATTAAGGCCAGGTTCCTTCAAACAATTTTCAAAAAACAGCCGATAGGCCAATAGCTATTAACATTAAAAAAAACAATGTGACTTTGTTTTAGAGAAATAGGGCAGAACAAGGTCTGCCGGGACAGCTAGTCAAGTATATAGAGCAAGAAAATTAAAATTATGACTACATTTTATAATCATTAATCAGATTATATTTTGCTCATCTCTGGCTACACCCCTCTTTCAGCAGCGCTATAATTTTATTACTATTAATGCTTTTTCACAAAAAAAAACGTTTGTTTATGGTGCGCGCTAATATCACAAACGGTTTAACCAATTTGTATGCGGTTTTCCATTTCGTTAACATCATAGATGGGCAAAATGTAATCAGATTAAATGATAATGAAATGAATACGATTACATTTTGCATTTTGTTGCATTATGTCGTGCCTAAAGTGACCAGTAAAGCAGCTGGTCCTCGCGAATTCAACGACCTTTCACTGTCCTGAAAGTGCTCAACGTGCTTAAAGTTTTCACCTAAAAAAAAACCTTAAAATTGTGATGAGAAAAATTGTCGAATGACGCAGTGGACTCCGTCATCGCAACCTGACGGCGATGCGAGCGGCCACCCAGCGTGGCCTGGCTGCTCTCCAGACCACCGGGGCTGGCGGAGGCGCAGGGCCATTGGCCCAGCCACCTAGATCCCGCAGGCCACACCTTACTGTCCAAGGCTTTCGCTCAAACCCCAAAGGTAATTAACTTGTATTTCCGTCACAGCTACCCGCAACGAGCTTGGCAGTTGACTGGCTCATGTCCACTACCCTGTTAATAGGTTATAACTCTTTTTTTGACAACCTGGGATGAAATTCTGCATAAGAACGTCAAGACAGTTGTAAGAGCGACGGCCCCTGTATGCCAGTGTGATAGAGGCCTCTGCCACTTGTGGGAAGCTTCCGAATCAGAAGGCAATCTTAACGTGAATTCTCTTTATTATTTATTTAGTGCGCACTTTATATAATTCACGTGGCCTAGATATCACAGTGCATTGACTCCATACCAGATTCCTATTGGCTAAAATTTTCCGGAGTGTCCCTCAACCCGCTGCCAGCTAAGCCTGAGGATTCTTATTCCTCGAACGCCCGGCGAGATAATTACCTTACTTAGGCTATATCTTTGGACAGAAAAGTGGACGCTGCTGTGCCTCCAGTCCCGGCTACACGGGGAGAAGGAACACCCCGGGGGCTTTAGTCGGTGCAAGTCCGACACACCGGCGGGCGACCCTCATCCTGAGGTCCGTTAGGGATTTCCCCTGGATTACAAAAAAAAGGCAATATCTTCGGAAGACGTGGGTATAAGCAAGCCATCTCTCAGAACCTATCTCTGGCTGTGCGTAGGACACGAAGGCTCCGCCTCCACTAACAGTACAGGCTGTGGTTCAGTGTAGTGAACCTTCATGGTGCTCCGCTTGCTTAGCGGGTCTTCGAATCGCTGCATGAACCATGTTGGCCAGGCTCCGTGAGCAGCACCGCCATCGGGCACCCCGTAGCCGTGCACTCTCTCAACCGAGGAACGACAGACAGCCGCGCGCAGCCATTCTGCAAACACATATGTAGTTCCGTGTTATAATAAGTCCAGTCAAAGAACAGACTGCAATTATCAAGAAAAGGGTGAATATTCGTCAACAGCAGTAGTGAGCAGCCGGCTTGCTCAAAAGTCTTTTCACGCTTCTCTTATAGGACCCAAGAATCATAGGAGGCAGGGAGTATACTAGCTGGTAGATCATTCCACAGCCACTATACTATACTTCTACTACATTTTCAAACGTTGTGACGTAGTCACTTTTACAAGGAAATATAAAAAAAAATCTTAAGAGTACAATGTTTTCAGATCCCGAGGGTCACATCCTGTTCTTCGACATCGAGGGTCTTATCGTAGAGCTTCTGAGTGAGGAGTACTCCGCCATGAGTCCGGCAAGCTTGGAGGTAACTGGTTTGTCATTATTACATTCCCTCTTTCTTGAAGCGCCCGCCAGATTCTAACAGTCGCTGCCCAGCAATGGTGATCCAGCAGCGGCTATCAGGTCCCAATGAGAAACACAACAACAACCAGGCTAGTGGTTAGGAGATAGACCCATTTCCTCAATTGGGTCGTGATCACAGTACACAATTGCAAAGACTGTCTTCGCGTCTTGCTTCACCTTGTCAAGTCTCGAGATCAGCTGGTGTACGTCCAGTTTTTCATATACCTAGGGACATTCAGTCGCTGAATCATCCCACTATACTTTCTATCACGTGCGGTGTATTCACTTTGTACAGTCAGTATAGAAAAGAGATAACAGCTAACAAAAGGCCAACATCATTTGTCGCATCGAAAGCATAATTACCTCAAAATCAATTTTGTCGTCAGGCGGCAGGGTTAATCACCAGCGAGTACATGAAGGTGGCAGCATTGGTCCAGTCTGCAAGTCCTGATGCCACCAAAAGAATATCAGGTATAGTTTCATTTATGGAATATTTTAGCAATAATGTATTTTTAATACCGACATTTGAACCTACGATATTTCTCGTGTCCATCCATGGAAACCAGTCCTTTCATCCACTAAACCGCTACAGCCACATAAATTTACACTTCGACGCAGCCTTGAGTTTCTTTCGGCCTTTCTTTTCAAGGTAGTCGCTTCCGAAACGCTAGTAGATCACCGTTAGATTTCGTATATTTTGGCTGGCGGTCCAAGTCGAGATTCGTACCCGCAGGGGTGCCCTTGCATTGCCACCCAAACCATAAACTGTCTGCTGAGTACCTTCAGTGTTCGCCCATCCGCCCGGTTGAGTTGTGAAGACCTTTCTCGGTCAATCAACGCACATCAATTCGAAAAAAAAAGAAGCCACATCAATATAATGATTATAGGTTCGAATCCCGACTCGTATCCCTGGTTCTTTCCAGATCAATTACTAAAAGAAAACACTGTAATGAAACCCGTATGTCATCTAATAGAACTGTTATGTGTAAGAGCTACTGGTTACGTTGAAAATGATATATAAGCGCAAAGTGGATTCCGCGCCTATTGTATCCTTCTGCTCAACCCGAAGGGGATATAGCGTGACGATACATTATCATTTATGAATATCGGGGTTAATTTTATAAATAAAAATGTTCCATATTGTGCACGCTTACTGGATAGATTTCTTTGGACGAGTCAAAGACAAGGCCGGTGATATGGAACGCATTCTAAAGGAGAAAGATAAGCACGGTTTGTTAATTATATATTATATATATAAAAAATATAGCTTTTATAATTTATTTATTAGTACACTTATATAGTCTATCTTAACACATACGTAAATATAAAAAAAACTTGAATATCATATCGAGGGGTGAAGGCTATTTGGTTTAAGCGACGTTTTTTGGTGATATAGTAATACATATATTTTTGGAATCGGTAAAAACGCTGATTCTGAAAATATATATATTACCATATAATATAATAAAATATAATTATATATATCTATGCTAATATTATAAAGCTGAAGAGTTTGTTTGTTTGTTCGAAACCGGCTAATCTCAGGAACTACTGGTTCGAATTGAAAAATTATTTTTGAGTTGAATAGACCATTTATCGAGGAAGGCCTTAAGCTATATAACATCACGATGCAATTATTAGGAACGAAGAAATAATGGAAAATGTGAAAAAAACGGGGAAAATTATTCATTCTTGAGGGCTTCCATTGCGTGCGCTGCAAAAACGGTTCAAGATACCAAAAATATATGTAAGAAAGAATTATTCCTCTTGAAATGATCTAAAAACATGTCTGTGACAGTATATGTCTATCTTTTAAGTTTAAGTCACTAGAACCGTTTTTATAGTAAACAAATTTGGTCGAAATGAATGCATTATTTGTTAAGAGTTGTATCAACGTAATAATATTAATCTTTATCCAAATAAATGTGTCGTTGATTAAGAGTATTTAATTGTGAACAAAATTGTCTTTGACATCGCTTAATTTCAATGAACATCTTAGAAGATATTACAAAACCTTATATAGCAAAACAACGTTTGCCGGATCAGCTAGTACTCGTATTATACATATACAATTAATTTTTGTGGAAACTTTGCTGGCTTATGTAACATTTTTTGTGTATATTTCTGTATGTTTCCCTTTAAAATAAATAAATATAACCAAAAAATGTCGCTTAAGCCAAATAGCTTTTCACCCCTCGATATATTACGATGCGATTACATATAAAAGTACAGTCACTTGCTCAGAAGAAAAGAAGAAAAATGTAGACCTTGTATACGAAATTACCTACTTTTGACTCAACTTTGAACTTTATTAATAGACTTTTATCTTTTTGTTCTTGTAACAATAAAAACTACCTTTTAAAGCAAATTTCAATTGTTTATTTAAAAAAATATACATTGGTTTGTTTAGTAAGCAAGTGTGCCCGTGTCTTAGGCTGAGATTTATAGGCGCATCTTTAAGTTTGCTTAGACTTTACGAAGACATTACGATTTATATTAGTCAATGAATGTCAAAGGATTTGGTAAGTCACCAATTTTGTCAACATAGATTTGGCTCTGCGAATACTATGGTTATGGCTATACTCAAGTTCTTATTATATATGCAGTTTTTTGTCAAAACAAATTAATTTTTTGAGAACTTTGCTAAGCAAAGCCGAAATAGCGTCTATAAATCTCGGCCTTAGACTTTGTTGGCGTATTTAGTACTATTTTATGAATACTCGGGTACTGCGTCCGGATTGAGTTTGAACTAGGGATGTAACGGAGGCAGTTTTATCGAAACCGAAGTCGGAGTCGGAGTTTTTAAATTTGATTTATCGGAGTCGGAACCGAAGTCGGAATCGGAGTCGGAGGCAATGTCAGTCACAAGTGACGGCAGAATGAAATAATTTTATTAAGGGACAAATAAAAACATTATTCAGTGAGCCTTTTTAATTAGAAAGTGATAAATTTCCACAACAATGATAACGACAATAAAAATTGCTGTGTTTCTTATTAACATTTTCCCATTAACAGTGAAAAAATTAAATCTAATTTGCTCCAGGGTTGTTTTTGTGTTAATTTGTATTTTACTTAATTTAATGTAAATGTAAAATAGAAAAACCTTTTAGTAATAAATTTAAATGTACATTTAGTTTTAAATATAATAATTTTAATCATATTTTTTAATCTAAATTTTTTAAAATGTCTTCTATGAATTAAGTAGCACTGATTGTTTGATTAATTGATATTATGTTTCAACAACGTATAAAATGAAATCAAATGAATTGACTACAATAGTGATGGTGACCTCCGATGAATACCTCCGATTAAAAAGTTTCGGAACCAAAGTCGGAACCGGAGGTGTAATAACAATCGGAAGTTCCGACTTATCGGAGTCGCAGTCGAAGCTCCGTAACATCCCTGGTTTGAACTATGTAAAATTTCCTGCCATGTTGTCGTAATGCTTTACATGAAAAGTAAATGCAATATCCGAAGTATGTGCGAGTTTTCTAGGCTTTTATTTTTTGGCATTCAGACCAAAGATAGTGCGAAATGCAATATCCGAAATTTATCTGAATTTTCTAAGCTCGTATTTTCACCCATTCGGACGCAGCGCATCGACCTAAGGTACTTCGTCCATTAAGCGTGCCTTACCACACCGCATGTCTTCTTTAATAACAGGAATCCTCGCCAAGATGAAGGAGGGAGCAGAAACTATGCAGACCAAACTGCAGGCGAAGGCAGACCAGCTTAAGAGCCATCTGGAACCGAAAGGTAAGTGGTTTCCTTAATAAACAGCTTCGAGAATCATCAAGAACTGGAGAAGTTGTGTGAACAGTAGAAATTAGGGAACAGGCTTTAAATGTTTACGTTTTGTATTCGTAATAAACTTTAACGGGTCTTATGCGTGAATTTACTTATTATTCGTTTTAAGTACCCTGTTCACATTTACTATAAAGCAGGAAATAAAGATTAACAGTTTTCAGAAGTCTAATTTATATTTTGTAAAATGTTTTGGTTTCAATTTTTCTAAAAACATAATATTTTGCTAAATCAGTCAATAAAACAGCTGAATTGAGGGTAAGTTAAACTTCGATCTTGAATAACTTTTGACTGAGTTAATTTATCAAAATTTGTCTTCAGACCTTTTTTGTAGAGCGTTAAATTCTCTACAAAATAATGAATGGGTATTGCAATACGATATATCGTTCATTAGTTATAGAAATCAAAAGAAAAAAGAAACTTTTGTCCTGAGTTATTTGTATGGGAAATCGAAAAGTGCGATGCGGACAACCTAAATATTAATATTAAGGGCTCATATTTTCAGAGGCCTATTTTGGCATTAAAACGAAACTTATGAGCGTGGTTCCGAAGAAAATTTTTTTATTTTTTTTAACGCATAACTGCTTACCTTAAAAGGATAAATCGTTAGTGCATATGTTACTATGGTTATAAAATATGTAAATATCCAAGTACTTACATTTAATAAAGCTATAAACTTTAATATATTCATAAAGTCAAATAACTGGGTTTTACATTCGAACTGGACATATTAAGGAAGTATAAATGTATGAAATATCGAATACCACCTTGTATGAGAGTGTATGTGAAGTACAGACTCTCTGTGCATAATTGGCTGGCATTATTAACGTACCTGAGTCGCCAAGGTGATCTACATTCATGAATTATTTTCGTCCAAATGATACATATTCGCGTACATACGGGCTTGAGGGATGGAAGGCATTTAGACGTACTTTTGGTTAACCTTTTGCCACGGCAGGCGTTGTTGCAAAGTGTTTTGCAGGAAACGCAGCTCCGTGCTAAAAGTATGCACATCAAACGCGCGCAGTCTTCAGCATTAGGGGCCAAAGTTTTGGCTTAAATCGATTTTCATTAGTTTTCTGAATAAAAATAATACGTTTGATTAAAATAATTGAATATCCTACTTTTTTTTTTACTTGTGGAAAATCCTCATAGAACCCTGTCAGTTGCACAGAGGGTTGCACAGTCGAGGTGTGTCGGACTTGTACCGACTAAAAACCCCAAGGTGACTACTTCTGAACATTGGCGGGGACTGCGAGTCCTGTAATCAATTCGCGCCACGCCCATTGGACATGAACTCGGGGAAGATGTCTCCCCCGACACTGCTCATTGCATTTAGGCAGGGCACGTCACAATGCTCTGCCTACTTCTCGAGGGTCGCTAATCAGTGGCTCAGGGCCCCCACCCTGAGCGGCCACGACCCCAAACACATCAGCGAATATCCTACCTATCCTAACCTATCGTGTATATGAGGTGTCTATCGTCACTCGTGGTGTACAGATGAGGTTTTTTAGCCGGTGACTATAGTCACCTATAGTAGAGAAAGCGTTAATAATAATTGTATATCGCTACGTTAAATCCCTTTCGGGGTGGGTAGTGTACATTATCCCCTGTATTCACTGTGGTGGCCTATTTGTTAAGGGATCAGAATCCATCTAGGCAACTCGTATGACCTTGGTTTCGTATACTGGTAAATAACTCTGGGGTTTTCCAGATAAAGTACGGATTTAGGTAGCACAGGTTCTCTGGTTAAGGAAAATATCGTAAGCAAACCATCATGGCATCTAATTGAAATGTTATATGTACTAGTTTTGTGAGAACGGTGATCAGCTTCGGTAGTGGTAACGATATATAAACGCAAACTGGATACCGTCATAAATGTTTTTTTTTATACCCGGGGTAAATCCTGCATAAGACCATCAGGGACGCTATGAGGATAGCAACCCCGGTGTGTCAGACTCCTACTGACTAAAAATCCTCGAGGTGTCCCTCTGATTGCTCCACCCGGGCCTGGGAAACCAAATTTGTCCAGACGTCCAGGGAATAAAACGCCTTGTTGAGGCTACCTCTCTGGAAGGGTTAGTAGTAAAAGCCCACCCCTCCAAAACCTCTCTCTCAGGTGGACTGTCATAAATGTATCTCTGCTCACCCCGGACGGGTTATTACGTGACGATATATTATTAACTCATCACGTTCACACAAATTTCATACAAAATTCACGAGAAATTATCAATTCCTTTGTTGTTATAATATAAAGATATTATTGAGAACATATGTCCGCTTATTAACATTATATTTACCGAAGCAGTCAAAATAACTGGTATTTATATTTTTCTTCATTTTTTTTTCTTTTCTAATATTTTTTAATTCTGAAAAATAACATGTCCTTTACTGATTGATACAAGTTGTTGATTAATATTATAGATTTAATTTGATTTATAACAAAACAAAATAAACCACGTTATACCTATTTCTAAAATAGAAATAAATTATTCGCCGTTACATACGAGTGTTTATAACAAAGTAACAAACTAGATAAAGCTTCTATATAAACTCGAGCATGTCATACGATAAGCTCGACGAAGACTGGAGCCGTGTGTCCGGTGAGTCAAAGCCTACGCCCTCTCCAAGGTGGACCTGAATTCAAGTGGACTATCATTATATTTGTTCAACCGGCGATAGGTCCATAACGCCATTATTGCAAAGGTCGGCCGCAGCTGACATTTGTGCAGGGCTTGTCCGGGATTATTACCCAACAATGTGCGACCGCAACCTGCGACGTGAGTCAACGTGCTATTTATGGATCAAGGGATAAAAAAAGCAATAATGGTCCTGATTAAATTATTTATAATTATACTATTGGCTAGTTTCGTCCCACTGCAGGGCAAAGGTCCTTCTTTTTTCCACTATATTTGTAGAATTTATGGGATGGGGTTTTGTCATTTATTGCGCATGTCCAGCGCGGGTTGGTCCACTCGGACGCAGCCTTGGGTTTCTTTCGGGGTTTCTTCTAGAGGTAGTCGCTTCCAAAACGCTAGTATATCAACGCTAAGTTCATTTACTGATTAGCTGCCTAAGTCGAGATCCATATCCACAGGGGTATTCTTGCGTTGCCTCTCAATTCATAAATCGCTGGCTGGGCACCCTAAGTGTTCGCCCTCTTTGTACGGTGTACTCGTGAAGGTCTTTCCCGGCCATCAACGTATAGTCCTGTCGAAAAAAAGTGCGGGTTGGCAGACGTGCACTATATGCAAAGAAGGCGCATGCAGCAGCTTAGATGTCAACAATTTGCGTGCAATGCGGCATGCTTTATATCTTAGTCGGCTTTTACGCGCTTGCGATACCTCAGTGTGAAGAAAAGGGAGACACTACTGTATTCTGTCAGTAAACCTTGTAATATCTACAAAGTTTTGGGATTATCTCCTATCCACGTACTTCATTTCCTTTATTTAGTTTGTCCAAATATGCAGAATATATGTAATGTAAAACTATTCTTAACCCTCTTAATGGAACATAGAATTATTATTTAAACGAAGATTACTATTCTATTTTTATTCAGATTTTACGGCTTACGGAAAAGTCAAGCTGTATTTCCAATTCTACTCAACAAATAATGACCGAATATAAGGATCATATTCAATTGGAAAGTATTTATTATACTGCGCAAAATCTCGTAAAAATCAATCCAGTATATTTCGCAAGTAGGTACATAATATAGGACAACACCTATTTTCCAAAAACACTTCCAACAAAGGCCAAGGTTGTAAGCTAATTAATTCCTGGGAATTTGTTATATGAGTGGTACCTAATTAATCTTTGAAGATAATATGGATTTATTTTAAACTGGCACAAATTATATAAATATTTACTCTGAGTTTCTAAGATGCATAGAAAATTCATCAGTCAAGCAAGTTATTCTGAAATTATTATAAGGGTGATTTCGTCAAACATGAGATAATATTATAGAAGCTAGAACATATAAATTTGATTTAGAGAATTTGAAATAGGTGTTATTAGTAAATACTTCTTATGTTTCGTTCTTCTAACTGCTAGTTTTGAGGGCGTGTTTATGCCAATTTTGTATGAGTCACAGAGATAAACGAAATTTTTCTTATTGAAATAAGTGACTGATGTAATTAATTTTCGCGGCATACATATGTGGCTATAAGAAACAAAGATAAGTGGAAACACTGATTTTTCGTAATCAGGTAGACGGATTAACGTAATTTTGATAATAGAGTTTGTAGATGAGCGTTAGCGACAAAAATTGTCACTATCATTAACGTCTGGTTATGGGTAATAGCAGTAGCGTGCATCCCATAGAAGTATAAAAACATTATCTTGTTATACTTGGACATTTAATAAGTATATTGTTATAAAATTTGGTCCAATTACCAGATTTTAAGTCAATATATTATTAAATATAACAAGGTAATGCTTTTTATGCTTTCTATGGAATGCGCTGATTCTGATTAATAGGAATTAGATGTATAAAGGGAATTTGGTTTATAGACAAAACGATGGGTGATAGAGACAAAGTAAAGGCATAAGTTTTTTTAAAAACGTGTTTATTTACACTTTGGCAGTGATGGCGTGATATTTATTTACACAGAGAGTTACATTACTGAGACCTTTGTAAACCGTTAACAAGTTGTGTATCCGTTAATTCGTCGACGGGCAGATGGCAACACTTTAATCCGTCAACCGGCAGCGCAGATTGAAAATCGACAACATTCCCAATCAGTAGATTATTAGTGATTGATAATGTTATCGAATAACCGTTATTAGTTATCGATAACGGTTCTAAAACTAATAATGTTTTTCGAGAGTTTACCAAGCGTGGACACCGAGACCGTAAGCTCCGAGGCCGTAGGCTCCGTAGCTGTAGGGGGTGACGTAGGGAGCGGCGTAGGGTGTGGCGTAAGGAGAGACGTAGTGGCCAGCGTACGGGGCGACGTATGCAGCGGATTCATGAGCGGCGCGGACAGCGGCAGCGACTCCGCTAGCGGCAGCGGCGTGGGACTGAGCGGCGGCGACAGCGTTCTGGGTAGCGGCAACTCCGTTCCAGTAAGCGTTCTCGTGTAAGTCACGGTTGGTTTCAGCGACCTGGCGGACGGCTTCGTTGTTGTATTGGACGGCGGCTTCAGCGGCGCGGGCCTGACCTTCCAGAGCGGCGCGGGCGTGGTCTTGAGCGGCTACGGTGGCATCGATGGCGGCGGCCTGAGCGTCACCGGCGTTCACGCCGTACGCCAGGGGGTAGAGGGCGCTAGCCGAAGCATAGCCGAGGATGGCGACAAAAGCGATCTGGAGAATAATGAATAACAGTTAAACTTCGTTGTATAGGCACTGTAACGTTTGGAAATGTTTAAGTGTGCAGAATGGCTGGTCTGAAAGATACTGGACATAGAAGATGGATGATGACAATATTGATCATTGAGGATGAAGTAAAAACTGAGGCTCACCTAAGTAGCCAACTAAAGGTTTCAACGGAGAATAAAGTTAGAATTACTAGGAAACCGTAGAGAACATATAGAGTTTAATAAGTGTTAAGTAAAGATTCGCTTGTACATTTATCATGCGAACGGCTAAGGAGTAGAATATGCTTCCAGCAGCCATATTTCCGCGATCTTATGACCTGGGAGTCTTTAAGAGAAGAGTGAATAGGCATTTGCTAGGCGATCGCGTTTCATCATCGAATTCATCTTCACCTTCCACCAGGTGTGATTGAGGTCAAGCGTTCGTCTATAAATTATAAAAAAAAGTAAGTGAAAAATATATGTTGTTATAGAGAAAAGTAGCATTATGTTCTTTGTCATTGCGAGCGATGGCTTTCCGATAATTCTAAACGAAATAACTAAGAGTAATTAATTGACCTTCAATAGTAATCGTTGTTAAAATTAATTTTCTAATAGACATTATTCAAAAACAATTGTAGTTTTTGATGCCAATCATCTGCACTCGTTTGATTGTCTTCGATTGGAAAATTGGTGTACGAAAATAAGGATGCCGAAATTGGAGCAAAACTAAAAACTACTTAATTAAGAAGCAGACAGAACATTGACAAAAAGTCATACAAACAAAAAATATGATAGTGAATTTATGGTAACAGGTAATGTAACTAAGTAAATTACTTACAAAGACCTTGAATTCAATGTATATTAATATTCTAATCGTATTCATAACTTGTAACCGAATTAGTCTATCAACTCATTTATTAAGCGTGTCTCTACTGCGGTAATAAACTCATTACCATCACTAAAGCAAATTGTTGAGTTTTAGTTTGCATTTGAATCTATTACATGGTTAGAACAACAGTTTTCAATAAATTAGCAAGTACAACGAGCAATGTAAATCAATGTCTTACATATTCACAATTTTCAAGAATTTAATTGAATAATTATGTGTCGTGCAGGTTATTTTTTACGATATTAGCAAAGTCAATCGTTTTATAAGTATCGATTAGCGTTTAAATAACGTTATATGCATTTAATAGAGGCAAATTCATCGTTACAGTAGGGATGCCATGAAATTTTAAATGTAAAGATTCATTTAAATTTGGTTAAACCTTCTTTTCTTAGTAACATCGATGTAAATTTAAGCGATAAAACTAAGTGACTCGTAGTTGAGACTGAAATTGCAAAAGAAATGATACGTTTAGGAAAAAGAAAGAAATAAAAGGTACATTTTAAAGCAAAAGATCTAAAATGACTTCTTGTAAACTTGTAATAATAGTTAGTGATGTGCTTTGTGAATGAAAACTAACAAATCTAGAGAGAAGTTTCTTTAATTTGCAATTTGATTTGGTTTGGCTAACAAATCTGTCGGATAATTTACAAAGGTTACTATGTACATGCTACACAAAATGTCTACATGCGATAACCCTAAATAAATATGGTAATGGAGTTAAATGGTGCAAAGGATCCTTGCAATTCTTCATTATACGTTATTATGAAAGCGATTTCGCGCGTTGTTTTGTTTTTGGGCAATATTCCGCGGTTATCGCAGAATTGCGTACTCCATTCTTGTTTATAAGTTCTATGTAACTATTACGGGATTACTGTATTATTTTGTAGGTTTGATTGTTTCTCATTTGAAGTTTCTAAATATTTTAAACTTCAGATGTATCTATTCTCACGGTCCCGATTAGTAAGTTTTCACTTATTCGTTAGACTTCACACCAAGTTATTAATTTTGCAATTGTTCATGTGAGGTAATCATTTATTTTTTTAAGAAGTAATTACTGCTTTGACACATTAATATTATTATTTTGTGTATCAAAATCGTTGATGTCAGATAAAGACCGTTAAAACAGAATATTTATGATTAATTAAGTTTATATTTATATTAACAAGGATGGAATCACAAGCTCATTCAGTTAATTACTTATGTGTTCAAATACGGTTTGCATTAGTTACATGTCAATCTATTAGTAATCGATAAATAATTTATATATTATTTATTTATATATTGTGGTATATATTGTAAAGATAATATCATAGTTAATATGATTTATAAATAAAGTTTTAATCTCAACCTGAGATGGATTGTTACAAAAGCATTTTTAAATTGTCTATAAAATCAATCTATCATCAATTTGAAAAGCAGGATATAATATAGCGAGAAGATCTAGAAAAAAGTCTAGTAACTTTAGAAATAGGTTTTCATAAATTAAGAAATGGATTTATGAAGGTCAAAAATTACGTTTTTTAATAAATTATTTACAATTTATTTGTAACATTTAGTTGTGCAATAAATAAATGGGTATTACTGGTAATTTATCATTCAATCACCGGAACCGGTGTGTATTTTTAAAAATAATTTGGATATTTAGGTTCTTTATTATTTATATGACAAAACTTCGTTTTATTAACATCTTGAGAGCGACAATTTGTTCTCATACTACCATAAAAGGCACGTAAGTCAGTAATTATCGTTAAATTCTAAAGCCAAATATGGTGCGACGACAATTTTAAACGGTCACAAACGATATTGACATTGACACGGTTAGTTGTGCAGCCGAATGTATTGCGAATGGTTCGGACGTGCTTCACTGTCCTACAAGTGCACTGCCGAAGTCGTGTATGAGCTATTGTCAGTTATTAGAGTACTGTGGAAGTATTCTTTGACCGAGTTTAGATTTCGTAACAACTTGAAAATACGATTGGGGAATAGTTAAACCGATTTTATTTGATTGTGAACCTTTAATGATATGACGATTGCAGGCTGCGAAAGTGATTGACGACTGGAAAGAGCACTATCTAGCGAATTGATTTTTTCGTTATAATGAATATAATCACTGTTCTCAATGGGTAATGAGTTAGTCAACGTTGGAAGGATTCTAAAAGTCAATGTTAATAAATTTTACCGCCTTAACCAAATACTGTTACTGAATCAGTGGACAAGGAACATGTGTTTGAAGTTAAATTTGAATACATTTCTGATAAATTGTATGAGCAATGACAATTTGAGGGGGGTCGAAGAATTTATAGCGATATTGAAATGCGATTTAATCTTACAATTATGCATAGCTCAAAACAATGAAGTTTGAGGACTCCCACGCTTGATATGTATCGTTACTTTTGCATACAATGCATTTTATAACGCTTCCTGAATGAATCACAGGCTTCGAAAAATATTGATCACGACTTAAATTGGCAAGTGTAAAAGGAGATAAAAGGAAGAGACTGGACGCGTTTTTTAAAAAGAAGGATTTGACAAGTGTAGGAGGTGATATCAATTTCATGTGGCTTTCTCCGAGAGTAAATACAATTGTACGTTAAAAATCATTTCTTAACTCAAAAAAAATTTAAAATGTATTATTAAAATTCGTATACAAACTGGAGAAAGTAAAGAAAACTTCCGAAATAACATGTTCGATTAAGATTTTGTCTATTTTTATTAAATTATATGTAACGAATTATGTACTATTTGATGATTATTAATCAGATGCTTGTCTGAATATTTGCAAAGTATATTTGTATAGTCTTAGCCGCGAAAGAAATAAAAAATACAATATGTATTGTTAAAATAATAACGTTAGATACGCCATTTGAGCGGTATTCGCAGAGAACAAGACAGTTAACACGAGGTAATAACATTTATATTAAATTATATAGAACGAATTATAATCATTGTGAATAATGTTAACCGGCGAAATTTAGTATCGTGTTTACAGTTAATAAATTTATAGGAAATTATGAATTGATTGAAAAACTGTTATTTTTGATATAACAATAACGGTTACTGGGTTAAAGGTTATGTAATCACGTGCAACGCTATATTTTACGTTTGACTGAACTCATATTTCAAAATTTTACGAACTTATTCCTACTTTTGTCGGTTAGGTAAATATAATTTGTAAAAGGGAGTTTACTGTATAATTAAATTCCTTGTCTGTGTTAAAGGAGAGGGGGAAATATGTTAAAATAACTGTTATTATTCAAACTAGAATCAATAACGAAACAAAATATGAAACAAATCATAAATAAAAGTAATGATAAAGATTACAGATCTAATATGACATTTCTAATACAAATAGACCGTAAAGCTTAATGCATGATTGATTCGATTTGACATGGGGGCATAAATATGAATCAATAACTAATCCATTTATCTTGCAGCTATTTTAACCATTATTTCAATACAGTTAAACCTTATTTTCCTAAATCAAGTGTTAATATAAGCTAGTTTTCGTTACAAAGTAGTGCTGATGAACGACGTTTTTACAAATAAAAATACATTAGTCAATTGTTGACTACAAATTAATATTTGATGTGTGACATATATTAGATTAGGAATGCAACCTTGTCATGCCAATCAATCGTCTATTGTTAATGCAATTGTTTTGGAATATTAATTCCGTTTGACATTGGCAAGGTTGTATCCGAATGTGAAAACTTTGATGACAACGGAACTTGTTATTATATCTTGACAAAATTTTTAGCATTAATTTGTAAAATTGAAAGATTAATTTATCTAAAATTTCACTTTTTCTATTTCTGTAAACTTTTTAGCTTTAGTAAGCTTAATTACATTTTTTTAATTAGTTTCGTTATCATTTGTGTTTTTTTTCTAATGATTAGTATTTAAGTCACAAATGTAAACCGTACCAGGAATCTCATCGTGCACTTCTTAGTCAGACTGCTCGATAGCTACTGAATGTTCTGCTTGGGTACGCCGGGTCTTTTATAGGAGCTCGTACCCTGTACCGAATGTGTATTATTGAAAGTACCCAGTAATCATTGATAGTGTAGAATACTTGTTACGTGCAGATATGTGAATGCGTAGACCCGGCACAAGGACGTTTCGTATTAACTTATCGATTTGACAAAATAATTTAGTCGAGACCTTCTGTCATAGTGTCAGTGCTTCATGCCGACTGTAACTAGTTTTTTTTTCTAATTGCTTGACTTTGACTTGACTTGATAGTCGTTGCCGTTTTTCATTTACACTGAATTTGCCATGAGATGCGTTGTATGAACTTTGACGAACCAGTAAAATAACGCTTTAACCCATTGACTGCCAGCTACGAGATATGTCGTAATGCGTGCTGCAATTTTAGATTAATTACAAATGGCCATTTCAGATTTTTTTTTTCAATAAAAATTACTGTAAACGCTATTACAATATTATATCTGTAACTTAATATATTTATATTTTGTAAACTTCATGTATTATTCTAAATAAAACCTTGGCACCCTGGGCAAGATGCTCTACATATGTCTGGCAGATAATGGGTTAAAGGAAGTAAAAAATTTCGATTCCTATTTTGTATACGTCTCATGAATTTTTGTAGAACAAACGCCCTCTAAAATTTCAAGTTGTCAGTCCCGAAAGAAGTATGTGTTTGACACAATAATATATGTATATATTTTTTATAATTTATAGACGAACGCTTGACCTCAATAGCACCTGGTGGAAGGTGAAGATGATATTATCACAATACATTAGAAAATTATATAATTCGTGAAAATTAAAAGGTAATTGTCATATAAAATTCAAGTATTGAAATTTTTTGCATGCCATCTATTTTCGGATTTCTTACAAAAATCAGTTTAAAAAGTAATGAAACGACAAAATTGATGAAGGTTGCTGAAGTTCAACGTTGGTTATGACCCAATAGCATGATCATTGCTTTCTTTTTTTCTTTATTCACAAGCTATACACTCTCCTAGTGTTGCTATGTAATTTTTCCCGATTTAATTATTTTTATTTCAATCGACTAAAACTACTACTACTCAACTAAGCTATTCAACTAAAAAGATAACGTAAATCAAATCATAGGGTGCCCAACACATAATAGGGTGCCCAACATGGGTAACATTAGACAAGAAAACAAATGGATCATGGTACTAAAATAGAACATATAAATGCCCCCACAATTATAGGGCACCACAGCATGCACAGTGATTAATATATAATGCTAGTTTACATTAAAGAAAATAATAAAATTCCAAAAAAAGAAAAAAGATATACATACATATATAGACACAACACAAAAGGATAATATTGTAGATTGTATAAGTAACAACTTTAAACGAAACTGTGACTGATTCCAAGTAACACACACAAAAAAAAAGAAAAAAGAAATACAGTCACTCTCTACACGCGGTTCTAAATTTTGAAAGAGAAACAGTCAGGTCCAAGTCACCGAGTCGCGAGAGTGCGTTGTACTGCCTGCAGATCCTTGGCATGGTAGAAAACTGTCCAAGATTAGTTTTAAAGAAGGGTATAGAAAAAAAAATTGAAAGATGTTTTGCGGGGCAAACGGGGGAGCATTAATTTTTAGATTATTGACAAGTTCTAATTGAAAAGATTTCTCATGATTAACTGCAACATTTCTTAGACTAAAGAAATGTAACAATGGTGCCTCGGCTTACGCAGTTTATTTTTCAATGCTCTTTAGAATTTATTAACAAAGCATTGTAGGTAATCATTAGTGATTTATTAATAAACATTAATGTTCATTTTTCAAGCGAATTCGCATTAAAATTTAGTTAATCCGCCATAACACATTAATTGGAGCATTATTTCAAAATTAAAACGCCTATGTACGCGTAAAGATGTATTTTTAATTATAATTACTATGTATTCAGCAATTGTTGTTATATGAATTATGACAGCTTTGACTTTGCTTGGGAGATAAGTTCGATATAAAAAAAAGCAAATATAATAATATAAATAATTTAAAAAAAAAAAAAAAACAGTTTATAAGTGGTACATTCTAGTCGGTTGACATGTAAACTAGGATTGCCTGTATCTTCGGTGTCAAAGTTATTCATTCACATAATTTGTTACGTGCAGTTTATATCCGCGACGTAGCTCTAATTTTAACTTTTAATTAATATTTAATGACCAGAAAACAATAAAGAAAAATCCTACCTGGCTGTCCAAGTCGAGGTCGTATCCACAGGGGTGCCCTTGCGTTGCCACCCAACCCATAAACTCGCTGGCTGGTTACCTTCTGTGCTCGCCCCCTAAGCCTAGTGAAGCGGTATTCGCCTGTCCCCGCCATCAGTAGTTAGTCCATCAAAAAAATAAATAAAGAAAAAATCTTAAACATTGACTATATTTAACAATAGATACCAAGAGACATCACTGTTACAATTATTCAAACTTTATATAATAACAGGAATTTGAGTGTAGCCTAGGCAGTAACAGAGATTGTAAAGAAACTGGTCCTGCTTTTCCTTCAGCACTGGGTAGACGGCAGGTGGATCATTCCGATGGTTTTAGTCGGTAAGCATCCAACACACCGAGGCAGAGGTCATCACTGATGCCCTGACGGTCCATGAGAATATCCTTCACAGAGACAAATCCTAGTTGATAAAAACGATAACTTAGCATATAATTTCATATTAATTAAAAACTATATGCTGTAATTGTAGTACCTGTGGTGGCCTAGAGGATTAGGGACCGGTTCTCATTCCGGCAGGCAAATCTGGGTTTTTCAAGATTAAATACAGATGAAGACACCACATGCGCACCGGTGAAGAAAAAAATCCTAAGGAAACCCGCCTAGCATCTAATAGAAATGTCATGTGTACTGGTGCTGTAGGAACTGCGATCAGCTGCGCTACTGGTCATGTTGGACACGACATACAAGTGCAAAATGGACATAGCCGCTTATGTATCTTTGCTCACCCCGAAAGGAATATAGCTTGACGATATATTATTAAAACCGTTGTCTTCGGCCGCAGGTTTTGATAATAGCTGATTAATTGTCTGCGGATTCGGCCGAGTACCTGCCATCGGATACTCATTAAAAATAATTTAACAATCGCAACCATATCAACCAGTTTTAGTTTGACGCTTGATAGAAACCGCAGGCTTTAGCTAAAATATCTATTTGTAAGTTTTACCGTATGTAGTCTTTTTGACCAAACCCAGGGTCGAAATGTTAGATAAAGACTAAGAAAAGTCAAAGTAGGGTCTATAAATCGCAGCCTAAGTTTTCAACGTGTTATATAATTGTTATAATAATTATTCGTGAGTTCTAAAAGTTCTTAACACTGTGTAGTCATTCCGGCGCTACGTACAAAGACAGATAGCTCGGGCGGAGCAGGAAGCTTTTTGGTATGTATTAAAAAAATCGTCACTATGTGTACAATAGTACATACATGTGTCAACTTATTGACATTTAATGCGGAGTACGCAAAGGATCGGACCATGAAAGACATTCTGTCGGTCACACCGCAACGAACGTGTGCTATCGGCCGGAAGTCGTTAGTTATTTCGTTTCTGCTTTATCGAATTACTCTCGCTGTTAATGCAGTTTCCTAGGTAATGGAATGCGATAGAATTTTATGTTTCTAAATTAAAATATTTTCCTAAGTGGTCACGCGTTGTACCAATAGTCCTTCGACCGTAATTTTTTCATAATAATTGAGTGTTAACTTTGATTGCAATTTAATATTATAATAAAAATATATAATTTTATTTTGCCTACTCTTTATTTATTTATAGGAACACTTACATAGCATCATTAACACACAAATATATAAGACATGAACAAGATACATTACATATAAGTTTGTATTTAAAAATGTAGACTACTTGCACAGCAGGAAAGTAAAATGAAAATACAAGCAACACATCTCCCCGCGCGGTTTAGTTGTGAAGACTTTTCCAGATATCAACGCGCGTCATTTCGAAAAAAACAAGCAACACACGGAGAGGGACAGTAGCAAAAATAAAAACACTAATCTAATATGCAAAAAAAGTCAGGATAAGAAAAAAAAAGCCTATTCTACAATCCTCTTGAATAACATTCTTTTTTGAGTTTCAAAATATTTTGAAATGTATCATGGCAAGCTATATCTATTTCAGAATAAGCAGTGATAGATTGGCGGCATCTTCTTTACGCTTATATGTCATGCCAAATATCCCCGGTACCGCAGCTGTTCGCTGTTTTCAGAGCACTAGTAGACATGACATTTTTATTAGATTAGATAATTAGGTTTTCTATTAGAGAAATAATATATAGTTATGAACGTGGGGTAACAAGACGCCGGTGTTGATGAACAGTTGATTTATTAATCGAAGAGATTGTAAAATATTAGCACGCATTCACAGAAACATCTCGAAGCGCAGCCGTCGAATGATCCCGATCTCCAATCGTTGATGATTCCAGAAATAATCGATGAAAGTTCTCGAAGTTTCGCTATCAAAAAGGCCAATCGCAGAGAGTTCTCCAAGTTTATTCGCAAAAGCTAGTCGAAATATTGGCTTGTAGAAACACTATGCAATCGCAGTATGTTCACCAAAGTTGTATTCGATTAATTTTGAAATCATAGTCACGTGATACCTAGAAGCCTAGAAATCTAGGGTTCAAGTTTTAGCCTAGTTCCGCCGGAACTATGCTTTCTATGATTTCGTAAGTCTATTGATGCGGATTTTGTTCTGTCTTATTTTTTCTTTGCCTCTACAGCATTTCTTCATAAAGGACGACACAGAAACTTTATGATGTAATTAAAATGAGTAAATTACGCGTCAATCGCTACAGATTGGTATTTTCATATACTTCTATTTAAGAACATCATTTTGTGGCGTGTATGTGAATTCCTTTTATTTCCTAATTGTATACGTTTTGCTTAACAAAATTTCTTAGATGACGAATCGATAAAATAAGATTTGGTATTTATTAGCAATACCTATTTTTTTGGCTGAACAATTTGCTGTTGGCGCGGAATGACCTTTACAACTTCGCTGGGCGGAAGGGACGAGCACTGAAGGTGCAGCCAGCGAGTTATGAGTTTGGTGGCAACGC
This sequence comes from Automeris io, assembly GCA_036320925.1. NCBI lineage: Eukaryota > Metazoa > Arthropoda > Insecta > Lepidoptera > Saturniidae > Automeris > Automeris io. The sequence goes on from JAUDJH010000017.1 coordinate 8,567,364, forward strand.
AAGAGCACCCCTGTGGGCACGAAACTCGACTTTGTCGAGCAGCCAGGGAAAGCATTTAAAGGTAATCTACCAGCGTTTCGGAAGCTTCTATCTTGTGAAGAAACGCTGAAAGAAACTCAAGGGGAGTGGAATACTTATATAGACCACACGACGCTCTTGTATTTTTTTTTGTCGCAAAATTTTTCTTGTCGACGTAACTGGATTAACTTGTTTAGACTATATAAAGTGAATATTACGGAATAGAAGAATTAAAAATGCGTGACCTTAATTTGCAGATATTTGCCTTAAAGTGTCGACAGTTCAATGTGCGAAAGTCTAATGCCTTCAATTATAAATACGTATAGCTTTTGCCCACTGCTTCGTCCACAAAGAGTTTTGTGAAATGTAGGCAGTGGCGTGCATCCACTAGAAGTATACAAAATCATCTTATTTTTCCAATTTAGAGGTGGAGTACACAACACTCGGATGATGGTCCGCACGGGTAGAATGGTAATGGGAAGACTCGAGATAATTATCAATACTACAGTTTTTCTTCAAGAGCGCACCGTGTTAATTTTTTTTTTATCAAACGTCACAAATTAACTTATATTTTTTTACATATTGACAGATTGTTAAAAACGTATAAATAAAAAGGTAGCCTACACTCAGCCTTAACCACCGTTAGGCATAGTATGGTCACTAGACCATAAAGATCGAGCCAGAATAAAAAACAGCCAAAAAACGTACTCTACATTTTCTAGCGTACATAATATCACTAAATTTAAAATTAGTTGTCAAGTACATTAGCAATTATTTTCCAAGAAACATAACTACTAACATAACTGGAGAATAATTAGGTGCGTTTATTTCCTGGTTAACAAAACGTTCATATATACAGGTATAATACTATAATACAATTTTGCTACACTATGTCTTTTAAAGATAGGGGCGTGCTCCCATCCTGACATATGCCAGGCGGTGGACGTTGAGGGTATCTGCCTTCCGGCAGAGAGGACAAGGAGTCGTGTGTGTGCCCACATGACGCCTCATTGAGAGGTAGTGAGGAGGTAACAACTAACCCACTTTCAGAGAGCAGGCCTGTCAAGGCCAGTCGCTCGCCGGGTCCGTAGGAAGTATACGGGTGCCCAGGCCCGGCGAAGGCGAAGAGAGGGCAGAGTTGGCACCCCGGTGGTTTTAGTCGGTGCAAGTCCGACGCACCTCACCACTTCCCTGACGGTCAGAAAGGAATTCCACTGGGTTAACAAAAAAAAAAAAATGTCTTTTAAAGATAGGCACCGGTATCAATGCGGGACAACGCAAATGGTCATAGATTGAATGCTGCCCCGTTCGAGTGAGTTTTTCTACATTAAGTACGGACTTAGCCAGCATACTATGCTCCCCATGCAGAGGAAAACTTCGTGGTGAACCTCGCATGTCATCTAATAGAAATGTAATGTGTTTTGTGAAAAAGTTTTGTGACAACGGCGATCAGCTGTGCTACTTATCATTTTGGGCACGACATATAAGTGCAAAGTGGATACAGCCACTAATGTATCTCTGCTCACCCCAAAAGGGATGTAGCATGATGATATATTATTATTTCAATTTCTATGTTGATATTTTGTCTTTTGAGTGACATTAATAAGGGGACCCTCGAGACATTTCTGCCCCGGGCCTCATTTACTATAGGATTTTTTTTGGTTTCAAATTATATTAAATTTAAAAATAAAAAGCAGTTAATTTTACCCTGTACATGACCACAAGCTTGTACAGAACCTCAAGTGTGTGAATACGATTCGCAATTAGCCGGTTTTTGTTATCCTTTGTCTTTTTGGAAGCACGGGAAGGTAGCCCTACCGCTCTCCTGTAAGGTCGTGCTAGTGGTCAAAAATAAAAGGAATAAAAAAATATATACTTACAGTCCGGTGTAACATACGGTTGTTAGGATCAAGCAATTGGTTTAAGGGCATAAGAATTTAATTTTACATTTAAATTTTTAATTAAATGTAACTATAAAATAAACATATAAATAGCGAGCGGTTCACCCTTTATGCGCCTTGTTTGCTGCCTTGTAGTGATTAGTCAAAGGCGCATTTATATTAACGATTGAAATAGGGTTGTCGTCTAGAAAGAAATAAATAATATTTTTATGTTAGTTTATAAGTTGTATTTACTCGATTGCCGAGAGTTCGTTTATAAATATTTATTTATCTCTATATTTATTATATTTACAATATCTCTTTAATGTTTAATACTAGATTGCCCAGAGCAGTAATTTTGACTATTTTTAAAGTTTAGTTATATAAAAATTATATATATTTTTAAAAGGAACCAATTTTTTAATACCATTTTTTTTAATATTTTATCTTATAGCATTTATTAATAATTGTACTTACCTCGCCCCTCTCTTTATTCCCTATATACGTATGTGCTATACCTATATTCAGTCTTCCTAGTGTTAAAATATAAAAACATGTAGACCTAAGACCTAACGCCACAGATAGTTAGGAGTCTAGATTTACAAACCTTCTCACAATGTGTGCCGTATCAAATAATACGGCCTTCTGTATCGGCTCTTGATCCATAGACCAAGGGAGAGCCTCTTGAGACAGTAATCGAGGCTCTTTGCGGCCAGTCCATTAGTCGACTATCGGGACAATAATCGTAAAATCTACATCCCACATGCTGGTGATCTCGTGTGCGAGGTCTATTATCATTATTATTAGCTAGTTTGGATGCACTGCAAGGGCGAAGACGTATCTTCCCTTTCTCCACTATATTTGATTAATGGTCGTAAGTTCGAATCCCGATATGTACCTCTGCATTTTTCTAGATTACGTATGGATTTAAGCACCGCATGCTCACCGCCGAAGAAAAACATCGTGAGGTAGCCCGCATGGTATCTACTAGAAGTTGGATGTGTACTAGTGCCGTAAGAACGGCGATCAACTGCGCTACTGGTCACGTTGGGCACGACATATAAGCACAAAGTCGATACGGCTACTAATTTAACTCTGCTCACCCCGTTAAAGATACAGCGTAACGATGTATTATTAATATTTAACTATTATCAAAATAAACGGTTAGTCACCAATTTTTGTCAACTTGACTGTGCTCTGTAAATACCAGGCTATGCTTGTTGTTTTTTTTGCCAGTTGGTATTATATTTTTCGTTTTTTGTCGACGACGAACTTGTTTCCTGAGCAAATTCTAAGGAAAATCAAATTGTTGAATATAAATCTTAACTTAACTTTTTTTACACTGGCTTGCCATAGTGACTACAGAGTACCTGATGGTAAGTACAGTGTAGTCCAAAAACGAAAGCGACCATCAAAGAATGAATATCCATTGATAGTCTCCATCGTCATGTCGCCCCAAATATACCACGACTGAAGGTATCTAGGTATATGAGTTACTGGATATACACAAGCTGATCCCGAAGCGTGACAGTCCAAAGCGAGTCACTATCACGTTCTTTACACTTGTGTACTGTGCCCAATAACTTCTTTGGGAATATTCCCGGGAATTTACGAAATGTTCTCGGAAGTTTTGGGCACTTTGGGAAAATTCCCGGGCATTTTCATCACTAGTCATGACCTAGTTCGGGCAGCCGGCCAACTACCAAAAACTGCACTGTATCTGTTGGAATGTCCATGGTCTGTCCAAATATCGTGTAGGACTAACATGAGGCTTCCACAATTCGATGACACAATTTTGATGGCGATCAACGTTCGCCCTTGAGTATAATCATTACAGGATCAATTTTATAATTGCAAGGTGTGATATAACATCGTTGTAGTTACAAAACCCGCCCACCGTTATGCTGCAGCTCCGCAATTCGAGTTTGCTATTTCATCAGGTTTTTATTCTAGTCGACCTTAAGATTTCGCGGAGCCGCCCCGCGCAAATATTATGATCGACATTACTTGCATTTCGTTATGTTAATTGGTATTTTTTATCGACCTCCTTGTGTTACTATACGTGTTAATTAAAAAAAATTAAGGCCATAGACAAAAGGAATTTCGCGTAATTTACATTCCAGTTTCGTTTCGCCCGAATCAAAAAATGTGAATATAACCTAGGTTAATACTTTCATTTTATCAAAATGTATTTTTTAAATTTAATTTACATTTCTACTGTAAAAAAATTTCTAATTGGGTCTACACAAAAATTAAAAAAAAAAATGCTTTTTATTCTTCGTGCTATTGGTTTGGATTGCGTGGTTACTAGTCAGGATTACCAGACTTGAACTGCTGGTGATCTAGCTCAAGATTGTTAGATAGCAAGCAAACAGCTCTGTAGATTCCTTCTTCCAAATTCAATTTTTTTGTTAACTATAGAAAATATGTTGCTTTCGTCAGTACGCTTTGTACTAGGTAACTTTCTTTGGATTTTTTAATTCCACATACCATTTTAATTACTTAAGAAAAAAAAGTATACAAATTACAGTGTTAAAAGGACTAATTTTCAATGATTATATACTCTTAATTGACGATATAGAATTTAAATTAACCTGTTTTTAATTGAAATCCGTGTAATAAACGACCCGATATTTAAAATAGATTTTTAATGTATTTTGTGAAGGAAAACTTCCTAAAACTAAATAACGTAGGTATATCACAATATAATAATATATCGTTACGCTATATCCGTTTCGGGGTGAACAGAGATACATTAGTGTCTGTTTTTTTTTTCTTTTTTTGAAGCGGATTAAATTCTGGGTGCCGGGAAAGGCATTTACAGTTCAACCGGGCTTTAGGGGGCGAGCACAGAAGGTGCTCAGCCAGCGAGTTTTTGGGTTGGGTGGCAATGCAAGGGCACCCCTGTGGGTATGAACCTCGACTTGGACCGCCAGCCAAAAAGTACTAACCCTACGGGTGATCTACCAGCGTTTCGGAAGTGACTACCTTGAGAAGAAACGCCGAAAGAAACTCAAGGCTGCGTCGGAGTGGAACTGCGCCTCGGTGCGAAATTAGTGGCTGTATCCACTTTGCGCTTATATGTCGTGCCCAACGTGACCAGTACCGCAACCTACCACCATTTTCAGGGTACTTACAAAACATTTCTATTACATGCCATGTGAGTTTCCTTAGGATGTTTTCCTTTACCGGTGAGCATGTGGTGTATAGACACGGATATAGATCCGTGCCGACTATTATCAGAAGGGCGGTGGTTGTGATTGCTCGTTAAAAAAAATTCGTTTATGTGCTTCGTGCAAGATCAAAATCAAGACTAGCATGCCCACGTGAGACGCAGGGTTTTGCTTTAAGTCTTATTGTCTAATTACTACTACCTAGTTTCTATGACAGACATAAATGATAAATACGACCATTTATGATACCTCACTACCCTTGGTCACTTTGCGCCTTTTCAATATTTATTTCTCATATATAGAGTGTTGCTTTTTCCCGAACACTCTTTCATAATTTAAATTACATACAGATCTTGAAATGCGCCTAAAATAATTTCAATACGCGCTTTGCCCAGCTTAATATTTAAAATATTTTTTAAGAATAATGTGAAATGATCTAAAGATGTTTTTTTTTTAATGCACTTGAGTATTTAAACGTTATAAAAAGCACAGCGTGATTCTTTTCGAACATGTATATTTATCAAATATTTTATTCTGTGTTTAATTTTTCCTAATACGGATGTAAAAAATAATGGGTATTTTGATTTTGTTTACATATTTGTCTATTGAATTAAAGATATGATCTTTTCGTACAGCAATAAATTATCCGTTTTGTATGCTGCGCTGACTATTAGGTACGCCTGACGGCCATGCCGTGCTTTAACTAAACCATTAGTTTTATAGATTGTTCTTTTCACCATTAGTGTTCTCGTTCATCAATATTATTGTTTCTGTTATTACTAAAACGGTGTAAATATAATTGTACTTGTTGTTTTATTATTTGATCTATTTTATTTATTTGTTGCAAAAAATAATAAATATAGGTATATTTTTTCTTTGTAAACATATTTTTACATTTCTTCTCGTTACATATAGACAGGGACTGTCAATTATATGTTTTAATTTGTTATTCATCAAAAAATACACGCTGTATAAAACGAGTACGAATTAAGTTATTTTTAAAATGGTAATACAATATCTTTGAACTTTTTAAAACAACCTGTATCATTACAAGGAATATTTATAATATATTCGCAATAATAAAGGTGAACCAGTTTTGCATGTTCTAAAGACAATGTGTAAACTGTAAATTATATTTTATCAAGTAATGTCTCGCAGATATTTTGCTTCATCAAGGCTTCAATGTTACTTATGGGGTTATCAGTAATGTTCCTCCTCGTTAGGGACAGTTTGGTTATTGACATCCATTAACCTATGGAATTATAAACATTTTAAAGTTGTAAAATATTAATACGAATGCTTCTGCTCGATCTGCGTCAGAAGCTTTTTGCCCATTATACCGTAACATACGATGACCGTGCTAGAAATGAGTAAGGCAAAAAAAAAACTTTACATAGAATATTTGAAACTATGTTCAATAGATCGTTCCGTTACGGGTCAACACCGTGACGTGTCACGCCACGTGATTGTACCGTACCCGGTGCACGCAGGTGCTTGGTCGCCGGATGCGCTATATTCGCGAGTGTTGCGGTCTTCACAACCGTTATAAACGGCTTTAACACTCGATGACTTTGATCTAGTGGGCACAGTAAACTTTTGTTGTATTATTTAATAACGCCTTAAGAAAAGGGCATCACGATGTAGGAGTTGTAAACACTAAAGTAAACGCAGGTGGAGCAAGAGCACCAGGTAGTATGCTTGAGTGAGTCTGTTTCACGAATGAGGCGAAAGCTGACATAGAGATACTGGGGGGTGGGTTCTTCATACTCATCCTTCGCAGAGATGGAACATTATTGTAAGACTATTCACTTGCCGCGTCATTGGAGGAAATATGGAGCGCCGGGCTCTGCAGGTAGCGTGTCAAGGGACACCTCAGGGGTTTTTAGCCAGTAGGAGAACAGAACATCGGAGTAACCGCATCTCATGAAGCCGCGCGAAGAGCGGCAAAATTTAAATCTTTGAAGGATATATATTACATTTACGTATAAATCATAATCTTTAAATTTATCCTAGATCTAAATCTATAATAGTATATGAATATACAAGCAAAGCAGAGTAAATATAGCAACAAAGTTTTAACTGTTGCCTTGTAAAATATTTTATCCATATAACACTATTCCAATTTGCTATCAAATATATATCAGGTGTTTTAATTTATACAGATAATAAGTAACTGCGTTTCTTACGGTTTCTTGTGCCTTATTGCGTTTTATACCTTTTGGGAATATATCCAAAAATGATTAAATAAAATAAAGAACTGTTTTAACGAAAAAAAAAGTAGTTTTTTTTTTTAATAATTCAAAAGCTGACGCTGGATTTCAATCACACCTGGTAAAAGGTATAGACGAGTCCGACGTTAAACCTTATCGTGGGGAGCTCGCTCTGTATGCATTAAGATAGAATGGCGTCTTCACACGCTATCTGTCAGCGCTGCGCAGTCACCTACATCGGATTCCTTTACTGTATACGTCGTTCTTTAAAAGTGTAATTTATTCAGAGCTATGAGCGACTGGAGATCTGTGTATTTAATAATTTCAATTTGACGTATCTACGCATTCTTAAGACAAATAGTAGTAACAGATAGACAGAAGGACAACAAAGTTATCCTATAAGGGTTGCTTTTTTTTTAAGGTACGGAACCCTAAAAATAATAAGAGAAAGATTATCAGTTAGACCTCTTTCTAAGTTTAAGAAATTATTTCGAGCATAATGCGTTAAAATGATTTTTTTTTTGTGGTTTATGATGATGTCCTAGCCGGATTCAGCCACGGCGACTGTTTCATCACCGATTAAGTAAATCGAAGTCCAGTTTTCTGAAACAGTCAATTGCGCAGTAGATATTTAAGTGCACAGCTGGACGCGCTACCAGAGAAGCACTCTCTCGTCCGAGCTGCCTCAGGCCCGATGGAATGGAGAACCAGTACGATCGGGAGGGAGCGGGATGCAGGTTTGGTCGAGTTTTCCTTCTCTGAACACCTGGTTGAATTGTGGTGTTAAAGAGATACCTTAGTCGCCTTTTACGACACCTCAGCAAGAAGAGGGGGGTGCTATTCTATTCTGCCGGCGGCCACCACGGCTAAAACGGTTGTGGTTTATAATAATAATATGTCTTCACGCTTCACGTGTATGTTTGTGACATGATATTTCTATTAAATGCCATGCTGGTTTCCTCACGATGCTTTCTTTCACCGGCTACCATCTGGTGCCTAAATCCGTGTGTTTTATTAACTTTCCTTCGTTGATTTCCCTTACTAATGCTTTTTAATTGACATTCTGTATGTAGAATTATATATATATTTACCTTTCTATAATAGGTATCTGAATCAATTTGCACGTTTTATATTGTTTGCATTTCATGTCATGGTATTTTTATTGACTAAACTTTTTTTGTACAACATTTTGATTTGTTTTTTATATTACCAAGTTGTTTAGCAGTTCTGGTTATAAAATGATTTAATTATCTTAATTAATGTATCAACTATGCTAATAATCAAATCCTTTTAATTCGTGTTTTTTTGTATATATTAAAAACTTAAGTATTGAAATCTAATTTAATAATAAAAGTTACAAAATGTATATAAACACATCCACAAAGACTCAAGTATACTTTTGAGGTCTACTAAAAATTACAGTCTTTTTATTATTTTTTTAGTAGGCATTAAAAGTACGCCTGAGTCCAAAGATTTTGTTGATGTGTTTATGTGTCGAAAACTATTGAATTTCGTCTGTAACTTCTTATTGAAATACTATAAATTACAAATTATCATTCATAAAAGAAATATTGATCTATATGTATGTATGTATAATTTGAATAACCAAAGTGAAATATTTTTCTGTACACAACTTAATTAATGTCAAGGAAAACCACTAGAGAAACAAAGAAAAGATGACAAAACGTGTTTTAATTATTGGGATTCCAGATGTTTTTGTCTTTTAAGTACTGTAATACTAATATCAATCTAAGTTTTCTTTTTTGTACTTGCTCAACAAATTGACTACAGTACACCTAATGGAAAGTACAGTGTAGTTCCTAAACAACAGCGACTATTATTATAAATCCATATATTATGAACAATTGCCATGATATGAGTTATGAGCAACTGGATAAACACTAGATGATCCCGAAACATGATTGACCTAAGCGAGTCACTACGATCGATTTTGCATTTGTGTACTGTGGTCACAACTCAGTTCTGGCATTCGCCCTACCACCTGAAGTTCTGGAACTGACTATGAAGATACTTGTAAAGCATACCGTCATATGGGTTAAGTTATGATAAAAAAGTAAATAATTTAGAATTTACATTTTATTTTGACAAAAGTCCGCTAACATCTAATTTTTTTTGTGTAGTTTAAAACTTTTACCAAACACTCTTCACGAATGTAGGGCCTACTACAGGAACGATGGGTTGCACAGGGCTGACGTATTTCAGGACAGGTTGCACATAGTGCACTGACGGGTAAATTGCCGGAGCTACGACAGCATTGGACAAGCCGATGGTAGGCCCAACATAGGCGGATTTGTAGGCGGCAACGAACTTATCGGCGGCGGATTCGATTGCTTTCGCTGCTGCTTCGGCGGGCTGCTCAACCTTTTCGGGTTCTGCGGTCTTGGCACTAGCTTCAACTGTCACAGCCTCGGCTTTCTCACCTTCAACTTTCGGTGCTTCGGCTTCAACTGGCGCGGCGGGTTCGCTCATGGCGGTCTTTACTACGGGAGCTACGTATCCTGGATAGACTGGTTGGGGGATACCTGGGAAAGGTGCAACGGCAGCTACGTAGGGACCAGCCACAGCGCTTTTGGCCAAAACGGGAGCAATGCTGGCAATAGCACCATCGAGTTGAGCCTCAGCGGTCTGAATAGCGCCTAATGTTTGCCATTTCTTGTCCTCATTCGACCAAGCACCGTCAGCGATCTTCTCATTAGCGGTATCGACATTTGAGTACGCCTGGATGTTCAGATTGTCGACTACTTGGTCGTTGATTGCTCTCGCTTTGTCGGCAGCCTCTTGGGCAAGGTCAGCAAGTTTGACTTGAGCATCGATCGCAGCGGCCTGAATGTCTCCCGCGGGGATTGGTACCGGTGCAGGGTAGGCCAGTCGGACGGCGGGGAAGGCCACAGGCACGATGTGGGATGGTGCGGCGGTGGCACAAGCCAGGATGGCGGAAACGATCTGCAAAGATATCACATGTCTATTTATTCTTCGGTTTTTTTAATCCTTGATTATAAACAGGGCGACGGTCTTCTACCTGATGGTTACCGTCGCTTATGGATAACTACAACCTAAGGAGTTTTGTTATTGCGTTGTCAACCAACTTGTCGATTTATTTAGTGCTCTTTTGAGGAACCTCGTATAGTAGTCCAGGGGAGAATTTAATCCAACAGGCAAGTCGATAAGTCCAAAGTGCGCGATAGGAAGTTTCCGAAAAACCGTTGCATTGTCGCGGGCTTATAAAGTTTTAGAGTGTGAGGATGTGTTAAAGACCAATGATGAAAGTGGCGTGTTTATTTTTTATTGAATCATTGTGCAGCTCTGTGATAGAAAAAGTTATTACCAAAGCTTAAAAGAGCGACTAAGTTCCATATCACTAAGAATTAATTATTTTGTTGATTTAAAAATATTATAGCAGATCAGAGAGCTTATTTAAAGTAATAACGACAATAAACGATAACGTTAGTAGAGAATGCATAATGAAATGACATAAGCTTTCGAAATTCTTGTATTTTAAAGGCTTGACAATGTGACTACATTGCATCTGATGGTATGAACAGTGTATTCCAAGAACAGGAACATCCTTTGACTGTCGCCATCGTTATGTCGGCCTGCGTATACCGCGACGGAAGGTTTCTAGATACATGAACAACTGGATATACACAAACTGATCCTGGAATGTGACGGACTGGAGCGTGTCACTATGACGGTCTTAACACTTGTGTATAATGGTCTCGACCCAATTTGGGTAATCGCCGTGCCACCTCAAAAGATTTCAACCATTTTTTGTCATCCAGTTTAGATTTTAAATCTTTGAAATATCTTAAAAAATGTCTTTTGTTTCTGTAATGGCCTTGATAATATTAAGTTATTGTAAAGCTTTGTTTATAGCAAACTTAATTATTTATGTTTACTGTTTAGTACTTGAGGTCATATAGATAATGCATTGAATATTCATCACTATGGTCATTTCATTTTTTTTAAAAGAACAGATTAAAAAGTTGAATTTCATAGACAATGTTTAGTGAGAACAAAACTATATTAATAAAAAAATATTTTTGCAGAAGGATCGTGAAAAATAGCACATAATATAAAAATATTAATTTAGCATTATCGAAGAAAAATATGTCTGTAATAATTGTATTGATTTATTCCTGATTTTTCACAATATTTCTGTAGCACTACACAAAAACACTTGACCACTAATAAAGCCACTTTAAATTAAAAAAATATGTAAAAAACTGACCAGAAATCTCATCTTGCTGTCTTGAAGACCCCGATGGCTACTGAATGCTGTCATCAGTACACATTCCGTATTTATACGGCCCTCGTTTACATTGTATATAGAGCAAACTGGATGGATACTAGATGATCTTGTCTCGGAATAAAAAAGTGGACGTCGAAAACCCGAAGGCGGGAAGAATGCAGGAAGCTTGTGGTTGTCGTTGTACGAAGCGAGGCGCCATGTTTGATTGCAGCGTAAATTTTCGAGTGTAATTTATTGCGTCATGAACTTCTTTCGAGACATGCTTTGATTTTCGGCGTTGATTGAAATCTTTTGTTATTAGAAAAAATAAAACCAATACGCTCCAGTCTCCGAAGATATTTTAACTGACCACGAATAGTCATCCAAAACGCTATTAGATCACTATAGGTAGTTTTTTCCCTGGCTACACAGGCACTAGGCGAAATTTTTACCCATAGGTGCGCTTTTGCATTGCCACCAAACCATAAAATTCAAATTCAAATTATTTAATGCACTCCACAGTGTATACAAAAATGTTTTTGTTTTTTGTTAGTTTTACAACTATGTACCCTGTTGGGCATGGCATTTATGTAGGTAAGAGGGCTTCAATATTAATATTAGTAGGGCACCATAACCCTTTTTTATAAATTTTTCTTTATAACCACGCACGCCGTATAATTTACAATTTATCATTTACTACATCTACAGTGTAGTAGTATTTGTCCATTAGCATCCACTTTTTGTTTTTTTTTTTTGTTTTTTTTTTATTGTGTATTTGTGTACTCGCAGGCTGAGCGCCTTTAATGCTCGTCTTTGTCGCCCGGTGGATTAGTAAAGTCCCATGACGCTAACATCTTGCTGTGTTAAAAAAGATTAACGGTCATGGTCGATCTGGAAAAGTACTTAAATCGTTTCCGCACTCTAGTGGGCCACTGCAGAAGCATCCTGAGTAAATGGGGCTACGTTGACGGCGTAGTCGATGTGTCCAAATGCAAGGCCACACACTATGACGCATTTACTCTCTTACCTCTTAAGCAATGCTAACTGTTCGTATGAAGATCTGATTCGGACCTTCGTTAAAACTGTTGAAATGGCTTAATATTGTTCGAGAGATGCTATTGGCTAATTGGTTAAGATACCCGGCAATGGCGTCCAGGATGCGCTGTAGTGTTCTGCATGTATTTATATAGCAAAGCGTCCGTCCACTGCCTCAACATGAACGCCCAGATTGGAGCATCCTCGGCCCTCTATGTGTATTTATACACCGGTTCGTCAAAGTGACTTCAGTGCATCTAATGTACTCACAGTATAGTCCTAAAATGACATTGGCTATCAAAGGATGAAAATGCATGGATAGTCTACGTTGTGATGTCTGCCTACATATGCCACGACTGAAAGTCTCTAGGTATATGGGGCGTCAGGCCAAAGCGAGTCATTATCATGGTCTTTACATTTGTGTAGTAGTCACGTCCCATTTCGGGCAATAAAAAAATAAAATTAAAGTAAATGAGTGTGTGTGTGGTATTGATAGTTGTAGCACTTTATTTGCCATCGCAGGCAGAGTAATCAATTTGCCGCACCGGAGCGTATAAATAGACTTTTCTGAATCATTAAAGATCTATTGTTGAACGACCTTTTTTTGTAACATCAGTACCTGACAAAAGGCTATTTAAAGCTGTCTCCTTTTTTCGGATTTGTCTCAGTTTTTTCTCTAATCCTCGGAATCTATCGGTTTTTGCTGATATTAACCATATTTGACTTTTTATTGAAGGTTAATGTTCTTTGATCCTATTCTCTTGGGATATTCGTATCACTCCTATTGTATTTGGATTATTCGACTCTTCGTCGTTCATTTACTGCTGAGGATCTGTCTCCATTTCCTTTGGAAAAGTCACTGCCTGTAATGGTTCCGTTTAGTCGCTTGATGAAGCACTTTGCTGACGCAAAGCTCCAGTTGTTGGAAGACGTTTTCTGACCACCGCTTAGGATGGATCTTTTCTTCTCTATCATACCGTTTATTGTCAACCATTCTAGATTACCGGTAAGATAGGTTTGGGATACTTTTCATTATTGTCATTAAATAGACAGGGCGCTAAGGAAATACGAAGGAAGTCCAGCGCCAAAGGTGATTTAAGTTTTGGTTTATTTCTGCTAACAAATAAATGTGTTTGTCCTTCTTCTTCGTAATGTATACGGTTATAGTGACTCGCTTCGGTCTGTCACCTTTCGGGATCAGTTTGGGTGTACAGTTGTTCATCTACCTACCTACCTAGAAATCTTACCTACATACCTAGACATCTTCCGTCGTGGTGTATGCGGGCAGATATAGGGATGTGTGCTGTCAATGGATTTTCATCCTTTGGCGTTCTAGAACTACATTGTGATTTCCATCAGAGGCAATGTAACCACTTTGTCGAGCCAGTATAATTTATTGAAAACCTGAATTACAATATTGCAGGGAAAAGATATGTGCTATCTATATATATAAAAATGAATCGCAAAATGTGTTGTTAAGCGCATAACTTGAGAAGGGCTGAATCGATTTGGCTGATTCCTTTTTTGTTGTATTTGATGAAGTTTGGGGAAGGTTCTTATGGAGTGAAAAAACGTAAAAAAATACGAGGAAAATAGTAAAAACAACAATTTTCTTTTCCCATACAAACCACTCTGTCCCCAGCTGTCAAACATATGATGTCAATCAAAACAAAACAAAGGTGTGTTAGGATTGTCTTTGGTATAGTTTTAAGTTGATTAGAGGTTGCATGTCATTAATGAAAATTATAATTTATACGCCAAGCAATCAAACGAAAAATAAAATGTCCCATAAGAAATGATAATAAACATATCATTACCTTAGATATGACTTAAGTCTTTCAAGTAATTTTATTTCTATTAGACTGCGACAAGCCAATAACATTTGGCAGAATGAAATCTGACGGGACAGCTATTAACATAAAAAAGCACAATGTAACTTTGTTTTAGAGAAATAGGACAGAACAAGGACAGCTAGTAATAAATAAATAAACAGATTTCTTTTATCAACGTATTAGATTACTAGTATCAAAATTAAATTCTTCAAAAGCCCGATTGTACCTACTTAATGATCGTAATCCCCACTGGATTTCACTAAAGGTATGTATGTAGTTGTTTTTTAGTGTTGACGCCTTCCGCCTTTTAATTGTATGTAAACCAGTACATAAGGAAACTATTTAACGACCAATGACTTAGAATATGTATTTTCCATTTAAGTGCCTCATTTCGAAGTTTAGGTTTTATCGAAAAAATCCATATGACTAATAATATAACGTCCAGTTCAGATATGCTCCTTAAATTTAAAAAGGCTTTTAAACACTAATGTATCGTGTATGTGTCGTGTCGGATACCACCCGTATGTGGTGGATGTTCCTTATATTCGCACGAAAAGATTCGCTTCTACATTTATCATGCGAACGGCTAGGGAGTGGAATATGCTTCCAGCGGCCAAATTTCCGCGATCTTATGACCTGGGAGTCTTTAAGAGAAGAGTGAATAGGCATTTGCTAGGTGATCGCGTTTCATTATCTAGCTCATCATCACCTTCCACCAGGTGTGATTGAGGTCAAGCGTACGTCTATAAATTTAAAAAAAAAAATCAGTTGCATACAAATATATGATTCATTTTCTTATAATTTCAGGAGCATTTTTGAAACTGGGAGTAAATAAATCTTTTAAAATTAAATTTGTTTGAAAAGCTACACTAGAAAGAAACAAACATATAAAACTATACATTCAGTCTAATTTATTAAGCGAACGTTTAAATAGTGTCAAAAGACAGTTATTTCAAATATTTGCTCATTTTTGACCATGACAACGGGGACGACGTTGCAATCAATTTGGACTACTTTGAAGTGGATACAGCCACTAATGTATTTCCGCTCACCCCCAAGGGGATATAGCGCAACGATATATTAATATTAACGTCGTCTAAGTCCTCAGCTCTTCAATACAGTCAGACAAGACAGTATAATAATGTATCTCTGTACATACTTAACGAAAACAAGTATAATATGTAAATCGTTCATACAAGTTGTTTTATAAGTAGGAGACATTTGTGTCTCACTGGGGTGGCAATAAATTGTTGAAATGTCACCGGGTGACAATTTTTTATCATACGCAATTGTTATAGTTTTTAAAATGTCACAAAGAGATTCGATTATGTCGTGCCATATGTACTGTAACTTTATTGGGGTGAAATTTAAAATTTTTGGAGTTGTGTTCTTCAAAGAAGAGATAATTGTGCAGGTAGGTATGATTGCTATGATTATCGGTAGGTTTTTTAATACTGTTGATAGTCGTGGTCGTTTTTTGGATTGCACTGGATGTGGCGTGGGCACTATACCGGGTCGGGATAAAAAAAAGAAGGAAAAAGGAACTTTTACAGGATTACTTGGTTATTGTATGAAAGAGATATAGCGTGAAAATATATGATTTAAAAAAGATGAAGAAGTAAACTAAAAAACATGAAAACAATAAAATATACGAAAAAGTATGATGTTCGCACATAGTTAACAACTGACCATCTAAGTCCGGCCATTTAAGGTCGGGGCCCTTCACGAAAACCAGCGCTGCCTTTCTCTGTGGCATTAAGGTGACGGAGCCTATTTCGCAATGTTTATATGTTTATGTATTTTCTTCTTTTCTGAATGTTGTTTATGTTACTGTTATTTAAATTTTTAGTTTTATTTACTTTGTGGCGAAGTAAATGTATTTCATTTCATTTAAGTCGAGCTTTGTGCTTTCGCATAGTTGTTTTGTATCGTAGACTTAGTTTTAATGATTAAAAAAATAGATCTATTTTCCCATTGCAATCACAGATACGTTTGCGTCGTGCAACGATGTGGAATTCCAGACATGGAATACTTTATAGCACCGGTACTCGTTCACCTACACCGCAATAACAACGGCGGCCATTATAAATTCCGCTCCAGGCGAACATCGCCAGTCTGGAGGATCACGTGCATGTGGCATGATCGTGTGTGAAGGGTTTAAAGGTAAAACTGGACTGAACCGGTTATTGGGGGTTGATATTGCTCATACGTTAGATTTATAGACGTCATATCGATTTTGCTTAGCAAAGTTCTCAAAAAATGAATACGATTTGACAAAAAACTGAATATATAATAGGAACTTGAGTATAGCTATAGTATTCGCAGAGCTAAGTGCATGTTGACAAAATCGATGACTTAGCAAATTATTTGACATTCATTGAGTAATATAAATTGTAATGTTTTAGTAAAGTGTAAGCAAACTTACGCGCATGCTACGTCACGGTATATCCATTTCAAGGTGAGCAGAAATACATTATAGGTTGTTAGTTATTTCTTTTTTAATTTAATATCTATTGTCATCACGAAGTTGTTAGTTTTATACAAATATCAGTGTAAATGAAACCCGCCACGCGATTATTTTATCATTTTTATTATGATACATAGATTTGGGATCCTTTAAGCATAGTGGGAAGAGATATTTGTGCAGGCTGGCATGATCGCTGTGACTACCGATGGGTTTTTTCTTACCTTTCGATAGTCGTTGGCGTTTTTTGGACTACACCATGCTTACCATCGCGTATAGTGCAGTCACTGTGTCGAGTCAGTTTAAGAAAAAAAAGCGCCGTACCTCATTGTTGCGAATTTTCTCTGACAATGCGTGCTCTTTTATACAATTTCTTGTGTTACAAAATTTGCGGTGAAAATCGCTCGGTGAAGATTCGCAGTGCGTATTGGGCCTTGAAAACGTAAACTGTATCGTAAAAACTCGCGTACTAGCTTCAAAGCTGACGTATGTTACGTCATGAATGACGTTTGAGCGCGCATCATCCGAAATCATCAAGCGTAGGTCGCACGGGTCAACGCCCGAACATCGCTCACGTTTGACCGATCATTAATGTCTGTGCGAAGGTCAAAGAAACCGCATACGTAAAAACTTATAAACAACCGGAAATTTTAGCTAAAGCACCTGATGAAAGGTAGAGTGTAGTCCTGAGTTTGAGGGAACGCGCCGCCCAGATCCAGGCGTGAGTGGTGTGCGATGTGTTCCCGCACACCGCTCCAATGACAAATCAAGGAGATGAGGGGGGGGTGGCGACTATTTAACTACCCCCTGCCAAGTAGGCGGGGCCTTCAGAAGGCCAGATGTCGCCGGGTGCCGAGGAAGATGGCTCAGCCTTGCCCTTGGCACTCGGCAGGCGGGAGAGGGAACACCCCGGGGGTTTTAGTCGGGTTTAGTCTGTTAGGGGTTTCCCCCGTGTTACCAAAAAAAAGCTACAGTATAGTCCAAGAACGACAACGACTACCAAGGGATGACAATCCGTTGACAGTCGCCATCGCTATATCGGCCTATGTATACCAGTACGGAAGGTCTCTAGATATACAGGCTGATTTTATAGACGATGGAGATATTGAAGGAGGATATTCAGCATTCGATTCTATTTCCAAATATATAGAAATAGTGATATCTTAATATTTCCGTTAACACAAAGTAATTTATAGTCACCGTATTAAGGGGCAATTACACACATGATAGAATAAATAACAATTAATTATTAAGGAAGTATTTTGTCTCTTTTAAGTCAGGATAAAGTACGAAAGGGTGACGAGTTAATTACCTGTTTATCTACATGCCATTCAATCGTGCACCACACGCGCTGCGGTGACCAAACATTTTACGGATCAATTCTCATTTGTTCATCAATGTTTCTTTATGATCTGTTAGGGAATATTGTTATTTACATTTTTATTAGTTATAAGAAGGTACAAATTATTGTATTCTGAAATATCTTACTCGTCTATAAAATCACCTATATAAATATCTGTATATAAACTGATAGTGAAACGCGACAAGCCGTCACTTGACACTATACCGGTTTTGACACTTCTATACTACGGTCACAACCCAGTTCAGGCAATCGCCCTGCCACCTAAAGAAAGGCAAAAGCTTGTTTAGTATAGCTTCAGCATTTCCAGTACCAAGTCTAAAGGTGGTTGTAAGAGGCTGTGGCGGCCTAGCGGGTAATGGATCGGTTTACATGCGCGGCGAAGCGAATGGTTATAGGTTCGAATCCCGGCACGTACATCAGGGTTTTTCCTGATTACGTATGGATTTAGGCCCCACATGCTCACGGGTGTAGGACAATATCGTGAGGAAACCCGCATGGCATCTAATAGAAATGTCATGAGTACTAGTGCTGTGAGAACGGCGATCAACTGCGCTGCTGGTCACATTGGGCATGACATATAAGCGCAAAGTCGATACAGCCGCTTAAGTATTTCTGCTCACCACGTAAAGGATATAGCGTGAAAAATATAAAGTTAATTAGTCAGGCGTCGTGAGATATACCATCCTTGTATGGAGTTCACTCCTCAAATCCGTACTAAAAGTTCGGTTCATCCATCATAATGCAAACAGCAAAGGCAGGGAATTCGTTCCCTGCGTATGCTTTCCCACAATCATACGATGTGGGTGCCTTTGAAACAAGAGTGAATACGCATTTGTTCGTCATCACCCTCATCCTCGCCTACCTCCAGGTGTGATTGTGATCAAGTCTGTAAATCATAAAAAATACAGTATGTTTTTAAAACCCTGTCCGACCCGAAAGAACCATATTCGCGGCACGATAACATTACCAAAATAAATTAAGCAATTATATTATTCGTAAACACTAAAATTGTTTTTGTATAAAGTCGAAGAAATCGAATATTCTACGTGGGATCTATGCTTAGATTGCTAACAAAAATCAAACTTTTTAATTTTTAATTAAATAACAAACGATAGTTATTATCAACGGGGATGTTACTAGCATGATCCTTTGCTCCCCTTTTCCTTTGTTTAATAGCTACGCTCGCTCCCAGTATTTTCATGTAAGTTTCCCCATTTTATTTATTTTCATGTTATTAGTTTTATTTTTTGCTTTCTTACTATAATAACTTAACCCTTAACTACTCGCACGAATAAAATCGCTTAACTGCTCGCACGGGGTCCGTGGTGACCCCAATTTGTATGGATGAAATTTGATGATTCCTTTTTTTAATAAAACAAGCAAATAATAATTATGAAAGTGCTTTATTTAATCTATAAGACATAAAAACCACAACTTAAAATAAAATCTTCTAAGGCATAAAAATAAAAAAATATAAACTTCTACAATAAGGAACATTTTTGGCATAACATGAGATCATGCATTAAAATTTCATGAATATTTAGGAACTATGGCAATAATCGTTATTGCAGTTTTGGCAGTAAGCAATGAAGTGCTCATTACACAAAAACTTTTTGCATTTACTGCATTTTGTGGATACTTTCGGTCACTCTTTCTGGGGCAATTATAGCACCGCCCACGTTTAGTGGTAGGTGGAGCGGGTGGGCTTTCCACTAGCTGTGTCGTGTTCACTATGAAGGACTTCCTCTGCTTCCGAATCCCCAACAGCCTGTTCTTCATCAGGTACATTCAGTAGCCAATGTGCAATACGTTCGTCTCTGTTTGATAACTGAGGAATAAAAAAGACCTATGTATGTAAATAACATATTTGTACGAAAAATACAAAAAAAAAATTCTAAACCAGTAAAACGATAGAAATTATCATTCACTATAATATTTCATTCAAAGTTATATCAATATCTAAATAAAAACAATAGAATATAAAAAGCTTACCTTTCTCAAAAAAGTTACGTAAGTACTCGCACGGGGTCACGGCTTAAGAGAGCAGCGGCGTGGCCTTCACCTGCAGCGGCCTAAACGGCACCAAAGTATGTTCTTTAGCGCATATTAAGAGGCTAGCGGGCGCGCGGGGAGGTTCCAACCATTGCAAGTTAATTTTTTCGATACGCGAAAGTGCGTTGACCCCATGCGAGCAGTTAAGGGTTAAATAGATTCTAATATCGATAACGAGTAACGCCTTCAAAGGTCGAGCAGGGTTTTTATAACATACTGTGTATAATTTGTAATATTAAAATAAAGTGTAAGCAAAATCAAAGTAGCGTTTACAAATCTCGGCTTTGGAGAATCTTTGACTCAAATAGCGGTGTTAAAAACTCCTGATATTATGTACATTGCAATGTACCTAACAAACAACAGATAATTTTATACTGAGGCACTATAAAGGGATTACAACGTACCTGGTGATAAGCATACCGGTGGTCAATAACAGTAACTGCCGTCAAAGTACAAGAGTCTAGTGACAATCGCTATCGTCATACCAGCCTACTTGAATACTTATTTATTTATTTATTCATTATCATTGAACAGCACATATAAACATTTTACATACGGTACAGTTTACAAGCTGTGCCAATTACACAATGATAATATTTAATAACTGCAAAGAAAAGGAAAATGAAATAACAGTAAACTCGCAACAATAAGAAATAAATGTGTGTGTGTGTTTGTTGTGACAAGGTAAGTGTAAAAAAGCTATATATGATATGTATATAATTACAGTGTGGCGTCTGTACCCTCCTATTGTCGTTTTAACTTTAATACGTCAGAAAGATTTAAGCATATTACTGAGTATACTATATAAAACTAGCTGTCCCGGCAGACCTTTTCTGCCCTATTTCTCTAAAACAAAGTCACATAGTTTTTTTTTATGTTAATAGCTTCCCCGCCGGATTTTTGTGAAAATTGTTTGAAGGAACCTGGCCTTAATGCTATATGGTAGAAGTCCATATTATGGGACACTGTCCCTATTTATGATACACAATGTGAATATAATCATTTATAAAAAGAATACCAAATTATACTTTTAAAAAATATAATAAACACATAATTTTATCATTTTTGAATGAAATTAACAAGTCTAATTGTTAATTATTACTTGTATGTTTTGAAAAAAAAATATAAAAGCATGAGGTTTGTTGTCGGTATTCAAAACCGTGGCTTAAAAGAGTTGAACGATAACTACTCTACAGTTTTTTACTTGGATGAAATTATATATTTTATTATATTTATATACATAATGTAAGTGTAATCTAAAAGCTTATAAATTATAGATATTGTATGTTATTTGCATTTATGTTAATTTATAGCAATATTATTTTATTTTTGAGTGTCTCACAATACCGACCCTTGTTAACGTAGACGTACCGGTATATGGAACACTTTACACCGCGTATCACTCAATACGGACATCAAGTCTTATGATTGTCCCCATTAATGAGACAGTGTACTGTTATGCGTTTTTAATTAAAATATCAATAATTTTTAGTATTAAAAAAGTAAAATGATTAAATATAACAAATTATTTATCAGCATAACTTCAAATAGTTATTTCTGAGTAAGTATTTTCAATTTAATTACGTTAATTTCAAAACTTAACCTAAAATCAAAACATTAATTTTGCAAGTTTTTTTTTCTTAATTTTTTATTTGATATTATTGAAATATTTAAAATATGTTTTTTTATACTTTTATTAATTAGTGAAATTTTTTTTTTACTCTAGCTCGACATAGTAACTACAGAGTACCTGATGGTAAGTACAGTGTAATCCAAAAACGAAAGCGACTATCAAAGGATGAAAATCCATTGATAGTCTCCAACGTCATGTCGGCCCATATATACCACGACTGAAGGTCTCTAGGTATATGAGCTACTGGATATACACAAGCTGATCCCGAAACGCGACAAGCCGAAACTGGTCACTATGACGGGCTTTACACGCATGTAATGTGGTCGCGATCCAGGCGGGCACCGACGCCCTACCACCTCGCTGCCGCTCGTTTAGCACCACCCAGGAGTCACGTGTAGGGAAACTAGGGTAAAGCCTACGGACGCGAGCAGCTTCGACTCCCAAAACAACAGTGAACAATAAAAAAAAAAAATTGAAAATCGGAGTAATACGGGGAACAACAGCCGTCTCAATCAGCAAAAAAGAAAGTGTTGTGTTCAAAAGTGCTTGATAAAAGACTTAAATATGACCCAATAGATGTAGAAAATGCTTTAAAAGCAATAAAAGATACCGGGTCATCATTACGGAGAGTAGCTGTTGCCTTCGAAGTATCTGTGGCTACTCTAGGCAGAAAAAAAGTATTGGGCTAGATGAGATAAAAAAAAATCTAAACCAGAAACAGTCTTATTGTCTCAGGAAGAAGATGATATTGTCAAATGGGTGCTAGACAGGGCTGCAATAGGAGCACCTGTAACAAAAACTGAGTTATTGGATTGTGTTCAAAAATATGTCCAAAAATTAGCTGTAAAAACTCCGTTTACAGAGTCGTCCTAGTCGCCACTGGTATGAAGGGTTTAGGTCATTCAGAATTAGCTATAAGGAAACCCCAACATTTGAGTGTTACAAGAGCAGCTGTCACTTGTGTAGAATTGCAAGAGTGGTTTAAAAAGTCTGGAGCATATTTTGAAAGTAAAAATGTATGTAATATTTCTCCTACAATTTTTTTTAACTGTGATGAAAGATGTTTACTCCTCTGTCCTGAAGCAGAGAGCGTGTTGGCATAAAAAGGATCACCATTCCACCGCGAAACCACTAGACATCGTGTGGGATAACATCCGTATGTGGTGGATGTTCCTTATATCAGCACGAAAAGATTCGCTTCTACATTCATCATGCGAACGGCTAAAGAATGGATTACGCTTCCAGAGGCAGTATTTTCGCGATGTTATGACCTGGGAGTCTAAGAGAAGAGTGAATAGGCAATTGCTGGGCGAACACGTTTCATCGTCGGACTCATCTTCACCTTCCACCAGGTGTGATTGAGGTCAAGCGTTCGCCTATAAGTAATAAAAAAAAGTTATAAGAAGAAAAGAAAAAACTGATGGACAAAGTAAAAGAACTGCAGAAGAAAATTAAAGAATAAAAGTGAATTAAATATTTTTATAATTTTCATTTATTTCTCATTTAATTTAGTAAAGACTAATTATTTGTTATTTCAGATTCAAGTTTATTATCTATTTTATAAGTATTGTGATTTAAAATTAATAAATAGTTATTTTAAAATCAGTCTTATTGATTTCTAAACTGTCTCAAAAATAGGGACATACATCATGAGACATTGGGGCCATCTACTTTTTAAGTGTCTCATAAATAGGGACATAGAGGTTCCTCTCATAAAAGGCTATTAATATTATTTTTACAAATTAACATTCAATAAAAACTAGCTATATTAATTAAATAATCATAAGACAATTGTATGATACGATTTAAATTGTATTTTTGACTTAAACAGATTATATAATAGCGGTAATGTACGACCAACCTGAAAATGTGTCTCATAATACGGACTTTTACCATATGTATAAAAATTGACAAATATTGACATTAATATTTATACGTCACTCAATAATTGTTTTGCCTTCCCGGAACCCGTCCACTAACATTTAAACTTTATGGTATGGTGTTAAAGTTCAAATTGACGTTTAAATATTTTTTGTATGAGAATATAGAAAAGTGGTGTTTTTAGACTTTTTCAGATTTTTTTTAATTTTTCTCTCCGTAATAACCTTCCCCAGACTTCAACAAACACAACAAAAAAGAAATCAGCCAAATCGGTTCAGCCGTTCTCGAGTTTCGCGTTTATCAAGACATTTAGCGATTCATTTTTATATATAAGATAATCTCGAAACGCGACAGGCCGAAGCAAGTCACTGTAAAAGAATTTGTACGGCATGTGACTGCGATCGCGGGATCGGCTCTCTGCTACTCCCGCTCTGTGGACTCCTTCTAGGACATGATATCCTCACAGAAGGGATCTCGGCCCTCCAGTTATCATACCCTACCAGCATTACTGAAACCACTGCCGGCAGGGAGAGTTCGTTTCCAAGCAATAGCCTACCTACGCTATGATAAGCTTTACTAACTTACACGACAATACTTTATCACGCATACTTGCGGCATCTATCTCTTGTAAAGCGACGATCGCTTGTAAAGCTGAGATTTATAGACGCTATTTAGACTTTGCTTAGCAAAGGTCTCAAAAAATTAATTCTTTCTCACAAAAAACTGAATATAGAAAAGGAACTTGAGTATAGTCATAGTATTCGCAGAGACAAATACAGGTTGAAATAATCGGTGACTTAATAAATTTTTTAACATTCATTGAGTGATATAAATTGTAATGTTTTAGTAAAGTCTAAGCAAACTTAAAGTTGTATCTATAAATATCAGTTTTACAATCTTGAGCTAGATCGCCAACAGTTCAAGTCTGAAAACCCCTGATATACGGTTTCTCATGGTTAAATAAGTCTTGAGCGAATTGAAAACGATTTTTATCAAAGTTAATTTAAAGTAAACTTGTGTGTATTAAAAAAAATGATAATGGCGTCATTTGTCTCACGGGAAAGATCAAAATCCATCCACTCAATGTTATTTAAATTCAGAACAAAATAACACGTAAGTAACGTGACCATTTATTTTGTGACATAAAACGGGACAACTATTTATTTACTTTATTCCGTATGTGTACAATACAAAATGAGTATTGTTATTAGAGTGAGATAATTAGACGCCGGTATTGACGTGCAATGGATTTGTTAATCGAAGAGAGCACGCAGTCGCAGAAATGTCTCGAAGCAGTCGGTGAATAATCCCCACACCTAATCGCTGAAGGTTCCAGAAACGTAGTTGATGTAAGTTCCCAAAATTCGACCATCAAAAATCCAATCACAGTAATTTCTCATAGTTCAGTCGTAAAAGCCAGTCGAAATATTCTCACGTAGAAACATTGCCCAACCACAATAGTGTTAATCGATCACTTGGTGACATACAGGTAAACAGCTATCCAATTAAAACTCAGGTCATCCACGCCTCGTTTCTCCGAATGAACCGTGATGGATATATATATTTTCTTATGACCTCCGTCTGGGGCAGAGGGCGTCCACAATTCATCTCCACTTTGACTTGTCCTGCATATCATACTTCAGTTCACACCACGTCATACTAATGTTCCTCGACTTCATAAAGACCATGTGTCTCCAGGTTTATCAAGGAACAGCCACGTTTTCTCGTAACATGGACATTCCAATCTAGAGGAGCCTGTTTGGGTATATGGGTGGGTGGGGTTGGGTGGGGTAAGTGGCTAATCCAGATTGCAACCTTGTTGAAAACAGGCTTCACTAAATATTTTATCATTCATTGAATCAATGGTCATTGAATGCAGTTTCGGATCTCGTATTTAAAAAATATATAATACTTATTTATCTATTGGTCAGAATAATACGTTTCTTATAATTCTGGTGATGATTTCAAGTAAGGATACAATTTTTAGTCACGATTTTTTAATGTTCACTTTAGTAATCAGCATCGCCTTAAATAATGTTTTTAGGGATTATCCGAACTTGGTCATGACCACAGTACACAAGTGACCATTACGAGTATAGTACCTCCCTTCGGCATGTCGTGCTTCGGGATGAGCGTGTACTTTAAGCTGTTCATATACTTAAGATCTTTATTCGTAGTATATGTGGGTTGACATGACGAGAGCTTCTGTCAATGGACTCTCGTCTCTTGTCGGTCGTTACCATTCTTGGACTATACTGCACTTTCCATCAGTCGTGCGGCTGGGAAAACAAGACAATATGGCGTACTGCCGCTTTTTCGGGAACACCGAACCCAGAAAAGGGGACAGTCCAGCTCAAAATTAGGCACATGGTCACATTACCCATGAAGGTTTTTATTAAAAATGCCGCCACACCTACCAATTCCGCGATCTATTTTTTTCTGTTAGTTTTCGACGGGCAAAGGTATTCGAATTTCAAGGTTTCTAGCAGCTGGACTTCCGCTTCGTTTTAAAAACAACTGTGTCGCTGTTGTAATTATATGTCGTGCTCCATTTTTAAATGTTAATTAAGGATGCGGTTTTGGATATATATTTATCGATTATCGATATTTTATACAAACGTTTATTTAATTACAATTTTTTAATACATTATTCCTGTTTATGGGATTGGAATGTTCCTAAAACAAAAGTCTTTTTAAAAAATAAAGAAAAAAGGCTGTTTGTATTATTGTTACACCATTATAAAATGATTTATCATTCGTTATTAGTGCTCCATATAATTTTGTTAAAAAGTAAACATCCGTGAACCTAATAAAATACTTTTTGTCATTTCGCGTAAAACTAACCATAAAATTATTATATGTTAAGATAAGTGATAATATGTTCTAGAATTTGTTAGATTAAAATAATTTACCAGTGTGTCCAGAAATGTCCGCATATTCGAACCTTGAGTAACTTTTTATAGCAGTTTTTTATCCGGATACCTATTAGAGTTATCTAATTATATATTAATTTATAATGCAGAATTGATTTATTTCGTAATATTATTGAATGTCAGTATGTTAAGGCCGATGAGCTTAATCATTCTGCAAACCTTGATGACATTTAAAGAATAATTTTTGAAATGAATGTTAAAATTACATACGTTTTCGCATTTCAAATACTATGTTTTACAGTTAAGAATTGAAGTTTTTTTATTTTCAGTATTTATTAAAGGTGTCAGAATGCCAATTACATTATTCTTTGAAAATGTTTTTAGTGTCTCCTAATGTGGGTTGATGTATAGCTTATAGGTAAGTAAATTAAACAAAGCTTTCGTATTTTTTTATGTAAGTTACTATTTCATTTATTCACACATCCTCGCCTCTTTTGCCTGTACAATATACATATTGTTTTTTTAATTTATTTACATTCCAAAAGGTATTGAGTATTACATTTTTTGGTTTCTAAATTAGTATCACAGTTTACCATCCATGATGCGCGAGTCCGTGGGCAGCGTAACCGTGAGCGGCGATACCGTGAGCGGCAATACCGTGAGCGGCGTATCCTATGGGACCAGCAGCTACGACGGGCGCAGCGTGCACGTACCCGGCGGGGTGGGTCTGGGACAGGGACTGTTGGACCACAGTCCTGCTGGCGGCAAGAGCGGGCGCAGCGGCGTACGCGGCGTGACCGGCGATCAGACCACCGGCGGCGTAGGCACCGTGAGCGGCAACAACTGGGGCAGCGGCGTATGCGCCGTGGGCGGCTACCAAGGGCGCAGCGGCAACGACGGGAGCGACGTGACCGGCGAGCTGTTTAGCAAGCACGGGGGCAGCGCCAGCGGCAGCACCATCGAGCTGAGCCTCAACGGTCTTGACGGCGTCTACGGCTTGCCATGAGTGGTCCTCTGCGGCGTTGATGGCCTGGCCATGGAGCTCGTTAGCCTGGTCGTGCAATTCCCGGGTGGCGTCAACGGCAGCGCGGACGTGGTCGGCGGCTTCTACATGGGCGTCGATGGCAGCTCCTTGCAGATCACCAGGGGAGATGGTTGGGGCGGCGGGGGCGATGGCGTGAGCGACGGCTAATGGAGCGGCGTGGGCGACGGCCAAAGGAGCGGCGTGGGCTACAGTGTAGGGAGCGCCATGGGCGACACCCAAAAGCCCGTGGGAGTAGGCACCAGCCAGCAGAGCGCCGGATGGCACTGCTGCGGCGGAGGCGAGGACGGCGGCGGCGAAGATCTGCAAAATGAAACGAAAAATTAATACTTCACAATATCCGCATCGGTATCAACCATATCCGCATTATGTCACAACACTAGCGCTACACCACAACACCGATCACGTAACAGGTCACTGTGTTTATAAGTATTTAATTTTTTCTAATCGCACGATAAATGCTAGGTTAAACTAACCAGAACTCTCATCGTGCACTTCTGTTGTAGACTGCTCGAAGGCTACTGATTGCTCTCATTTCGTCCGCGCAGGTTTTTATACTAGCACCGAGAGCGTTGTGTGAAACGGAACGCACGTGAAAAAAGTAACTGGTCTCTCTCAAGGGCGGGAAGGGTGGCAGGAAGCGCGGCAAATTTTGACAGATGGTTATTCAGTACGTGTTCGAAATTTGAACGCGTTCGAATTTTAAATTCGCATACGACGCCCGGAGCTCTTTTTGCGAGGTTAAATCGCGGTGGTCATTCAAATTATTTAATCTATTAAAAACTGTAATTTATTAATTAAATAATTGCGCTCGTAAAAGGTTTTAATAGAGTCGTTGTGGTGTTAAATTGATGCGTAATATACGCGTAAGAAGTCCGTAGTATACAAATGGCGTTTATATTTACATACGTGATGAATAATTTTCTCGTTAAGATGAATTCATTTACATAAATTTTGCCCCTTTTTGTGTAGCTTCTTTCATGTTCTTACATCAGATATTAACTGTTATTTAAGTTAATTATTGATAACTCTTCATTCTACGTTTATTTTGGTAAATTATTTTTTCTTACTACTTACTCAACTTTGTTAATTTTTTTTTTGGTCAATGGAATACAAATTTGTTCGATATTACAAATAAGCGTAAAACTAAGCTTTATTTAGCGATGTAGACTATCAATGGATTTTCATCCTTTGATAGTCGCTTTCGTTTTTGGACTACAGTTTACTTACCAACAGGTACTCTGCAGTCACCATGTCGCGCCAGTGTAAAAAAACAATATAATTAATATTTTTTATTGAAAAAAAGAAATGCATTTTTAGTAGGCATTAAAAAGTGTACCTGAGTATTAGACTTTATAATATGTTTAGTTTGAGTATAACTTAATATTCTGAGATTAGCAATAGGATTTTAATACCTTCACTTGTAGAACTCTCTCTGCGTGACCCAAATAATAACAAGTTATGTTACAAGTATTATACGTACATAAATTTTATTATCTGTGCTTTTGTATAAGTAAATATTATAATTAAATAATTTATTATTTCATTAGAGGCCGTGTGATGACGTTTCCGTTGCCTCTTGAAGTATTAGAAGTATTGTTTATGAAGTTTATTTTTTTATTAGTATGTTCAGCAAAAGTAGGGGTTTATTTTTGTTTTATTAAAACAATTTTACATATAATTTAACATTTCTGAGATATATTACTTTTATTTTTGAGTATTTACACTTCTGTGCATTTTAAAACGATTACCAAAAAAATTCTGTAGATATCAAAAGGTTTTTTCTGACATCGTAGAGCCTAACCTTTTGAAGCTAGAAACATGACATTTTTACATTGGTTTTCGTTTTATGACGTAGGCCACTCACTAAAAGCGTTTTTTTTTTTATATTGCACCCATAAGAGGGTGCAATACGGATTGAAAGTTTGTTTAAAAATCCGTCAGTTTGAGTGTAAATCGCGTCTGGGCGAAAGCAGGAATCGTCCCGTGCTAATTTATGTCTTCCCGGGCAAAGCCGGGTCATCGCATCTAATAAATAAAGAAATGTGTAAGTCGGTTCGTGTTAGATATTGTATTTGTGTGCTTCAGTCATACGAAAAGTAATGATAAAAATCAAACTAATTACGATATGAAATGCCATCTTAGACGGCATAAATTAATTACTTTTTTTAAATATTATTCCATCTGTGGAAACGCGAATAGTCATAAGTACGAATTCCAGGATACATTTCGGAGTTTTTCTGGATAAAGTACGGATTTAGGCACCACATGCTCACCGGTGAAATGTAACATCGTAACGAAATTCTCATGGCGGCTCTTAGAAATAAATCGAGTGCCGGTACTATAAAAAGGCGATTAGTTGCGCTATTAGTTACATTGGACACTACTTATAAAAGCATAGTGGATAAATCCACTTATGTATCTCTGCTCACCCCGAAAGGAATATAGCCTGATGAAAATATATAATAATATTTTATTATGTCTTAATACACAATAAAATGTTAGCCTGTATATTTCAAACGCCCTAGCCACAAAGACAAACGGGAAGAGAATTATAACGGCTACCACAGACTGCGCAATACTTAGACCAAAATAATCACTATAATTCGATATACATTCGTGTGAATTGGACCCTAATTCTTAAGTAATAAGGCTGGGTTTCCGTTTTTGATATTATGACTGGGTCAGTTATACGGGCGGATTGCGAGACCCGTTGTCATAGTAGCTACAGACTATAAATGTATGTATTGCCATGCTTGTTTGTTCGTGCATTAGGACTGGGCAATAAGGAATGTTTCGATTATTAAAGATGTGTAACGATTGATTGAAACGAAAGATTTAGATCTGTAGAAACAACTATCAAATCGTAAACTTCTCAAATGATTATAGATAAATATATCTCAATCTAATTCCTTTGTACATATAGTTAACAACATTTGCTTAAACACAGAAATAAAAATAATTTCGTTTTCAACATACAACGTTCTTAATCAAATCTTTTATAGATAACTTGCTTATTATTGTTTCTGTGGTGGCCTAGCGCATAATCGGCTTCCAGGAACTGCAACGCGAGTGTTTATAGTTTGTACCCCGGCACACACCTCTGGGTATTTATAGATTACGTATTGATTTAGGCACCACGTGCTTAATGGTGGAAGGAAACATCGTGTGGAAACCCGAATGGCATATAATAGAAATGTCCCGTGTACTAGTGCCCTGAGAACGGCGATCAGCTGCACTTCTGGTCACGTTGAGCATGAGACAATGGATACAGGCGTTATTGTATCTCTACTAACCTCATGCGGGATATAACTTGACGATATACATATTTATTTGTTTATAAATTAAAGCGATTCTCGATTAAAATACAGTCATGTCCCAACACTATAATATTGTGAGTAGGTACGGGCTGAGAACGCACATTGGATAATTTCGCGCTATTTTTCCACATTAGCACTCCTTTCGCAATATGGTATATTAGATTGTTCGTAGGTAGATGCATTCATAGCTGAATTTTTTATCGTTATTCTAAATTTTAATTCCCTACGCAAGATTAGACTTGTTATAAATTTAACGTTTGTGACTGTATGTTTAATATGTCTTTCCATAGCGAAGTAGCTATTAAGCGAAACACTCGAAGCTAGTGGGCGCGGGTCGGGATTTCGACGGATATAATTATTTGTTATAGTATGGAAAACTACAAACTGCATCTTCCATATAAATACGAGGAATTACACTCGTCGAACTCCCGACCCGCGCCCACAAATGACGCGTGCCCGGTTGCTGTGTGTGCTCCGCTTAAATGTATGTAGTTTTGGGAATCTTCAAACCAAATAAATACCAAATAAACTTTATGAACTTCTTTATTGCACTTTCTCAAAAATAATTTAACGTCTTAACACTTTTTGTCGTCTTAAAATTACCGAGCGCTCGTATAGAAAAAAAACCGTTTTGTCCTTTCTATCTTTCCTTCCTTTCACTCAATACGTTCCATTCTACGCATTTACTACTTCATACATAATAATATTTCACACAATAACATCCATCCTACATGTATGATTCTGTTTATGCGGCACGGCGGTCAGTTTGCGTGTCAAGCTCGCGATCGTGACAGCTGACAGCGTTGCGCAGTCAAGTACATCGGACGACTTTCCATATAAATAAATACAGAGCGATACCTCGAGTCCTGCCTGCCGCTGCATTGCTCGGGCTGCCAGATTCCGAATTCCACCTTTAAACGGATGAACTGATTTTGATAAGGTTTTTACATTTGAAAGAAAGAAAGAAAAAGCATTTATATAGTTCACAACATAACATACAACACAGAAGGACAGGTTAATCAAAATAGAAAATAACAAAAGCAAATAAATGCCCTGTGTTGTGATTATGCGCCAAAGGGAAGTTAGCTCACTAAATGCTAGGTGACCAGCTGAGCCATCTAGCGCTGATTGTCAACTGACACCTATTTGTTGGTAACTTGATCGAGGACATTATTAGCTAAGATCAAATAATACATGATCATTCGCTGGAATTTCATCAGGTCTATTCGGTACAAAATTTAGTATATTGTGGTTTAAATGGTTTTAAAATAAAATGGTAACCGAGACCATCATCTGCATCATTTGAAATCAGCTGGATCTATTCATTATCCCAGAGAGGAGGCCTGCCAAAGCCAGTCGCTCGCCGGGTCTGTCGGAAGTATACGGACACCCAGTCCCGGCGAAGGCGGAGTTGCCCTCACCACTCACGGTCCGAAGAGATTTCCACCGGGTTAACAAAAAAAAATCTATTCATAAACATGTTAAGTTAATATATAAACAGTTTTTCTTGTTTTCCTTAATTGGAATAAAAAATGATATTTAACCACATAAAGTTTTTTTATCTTATAAAACTAAATTGAAAAACTATAACCGATGTGAACCACCGGTGGTAGACGCCGCTAGATAAACCATTAAGTGTGAGCCACCGGTGGTACACGCCGCCCTTGACGCGTTAAAAAAATATAAATAATTGCCTGTCCGTAATTAGGGTGATAAAATATTAAAAAAAAAAAAAAAATGAAATGTTTTTATTTCGCCATAACTTACAATAAACTAAAAATTTAAAAACAGTAACACAAACAGTATACAAAAACAGAAGAAAATACAAAAACATACAAACATGGCGAAAATGGGCCCTCCATCAGCTTAAAGCCACAGAGGAAGTCTGCAGCGCTGGTTTTCGTGAAGGGCGTGAAGGGTCGTGTTACATCTTATAAGAATTATCAATAAACAATAAAAATACAATAAATATAATAACATATAGCTTCAATAATAAATACAAAATAAATACGAGTGATACTAAAATAAACTACTACCTACAGTAAACAAATCGACTACAAAATGTATTAGTTATACTATAGTATGGATTCCCAAATAAGTAATCATACAAATGATCATATGCATTATTCATTTTATTATATTTGCAAACTGGTATACTTGTTACCAATACCCATATAAAATGTTTAAATACAATATTATTCGTAGCTTTAAAATATATGCATATGATTTCCTGTAATTTGTTTGTGAAGAATTATATAATATGCTAGTTTTTTGTACTCATTGTCATACTTGAACGGGTCTTATGCGCGAATTATCTTTTAATTGCAGCTCGAAGTTTCGTCCTGGTTACACAGGCGATGGTCACGAGTATACTAACACGCCACAAAGTCTCAAACGTAACTTTTTAATACACTTTCTACACAAATACTTACATAGAATCTAGCGGTTACTATTATGTTTTCAATTCTCATGTCTTATAAGAAAATGATCTTTGCATAAAATTAAAGTAGTAAAAAAAAGTTTGATTCTCTAAATTCCTATTAGTTCAAATAATATACTAAACCGTATCTATATTAATTTATCGTCATAATTGAGTAATTATTTGAAATTATTAAAAAAATATATACTTTATTTCAAGTGTGTCCCGATTTTACAAATGAAAACAGAAAGAAAAAAAAATCGTTTACTAGACAAAAGGAAAAACACAACAAATACGTAGTTACACCTTCCAGCTTGCTTCCTTTAAGTCGTAGCGTAGTGTTTCTATCCTAACAGGATGTGCGGGCAACCGGAACCGATCATTCCGAGTCGCACGGAGCTTTTAGTTTGTAAGTGTTAGCTTCCAACGAATGTTGATTTGAAAATAAATCTTTTAAAAAGTTAGACTGCCGTCTGTCTGATTTGACTACGTTTCGATAAATCAATATAAAGGATTAGATATAACAGAACGTAATGTCCATTTATCCCGTGTGCTGCTAGCAATCTCAGAAAACACTCATCTCAACGTGTCTTGAGTGCAGAGATGGGCAAAATGTAATCTGATTAATAATCATTAATTTGTAATCGTTAATCAACGATTACAAAAAGGTAGTCGTAATTTTGATTTTCTTGCTCTGTAATCATGATTAAATCCATTTAAAACATTAAATAATCATAAATGTGTATTTAATATGAGATTCTGTAGTGTTTAAAACATAGATGAGCAAAATGCAGTCATATTAATGGTAAAAAACGTAAAATGTAATCGTAATGATTTTTGTTAATCTGATTACATTTTGCCCATCTATGGTGGAGTGATGTTGTTTTGCGATATCCAGCGCTGAATTTCAGCCGATGGTTTATGGCTCAGATTTATAGACGCCTCTTTGACTTTGCTTAGACTTTACAGCTCAATGTCCTAGTGGATAATAGATAGGCAACTCAAATGGTCACAAGTTCGAATCCCGGCACGCACATCTGGTTTCTTCCAGGATAAATACGGATTTAAGCACCACATATTTACCGGTGAAGGAAACCTGCATGGCGTCTAATAGAAATTTCACGTGTACTAGCGCTGTGAAAACATTTGTTGGGCAGGACATAAGTACAGTTCATGCCGAAAGGTATATGGCGTGCAGATGTATTATTGTTGTGACCATCACATTGCCGGAGAAATAGTGAGCAAACAAGTGACTAAAATGTCGCGGCATTACAATTCTCCCAGGGTCATCTTACGCTGGTTATTGTACACAGACGTATACGAATGTTCATCGGTTTTGACCTTTAGCTACAGCACAGTTGGGTAAATGTCGATTGACAAAAATTTCGTTGGTTATTATGCTTGTGTATATGTCACAGTAAAGTTATATTAAGAATATAATTAAATAACAAACAGCTTTAAAATCAGCGCTGGCTGGGTCGGCTGGTCACCTTGCATTTGCATAGCTGACTTCCATGTGGTACAAATTTACATTGCAGCTAATGCTGTTTTGTACTTTGAGTAACCTAATTTTGAGTGTTTCAATTATGTTATGTGCCAATTTTTTTTTTCTTCTATTCTTATCAATATCTCATATCCCGGCTAGAACTAAAAAGTTCTCTAACTCTTATTTAATCGTGGAGTTCTGGAATAGTCTTCCCGCCGTCTTATGATATTCGGCCCTTTAAACGAAGCATGAAGAGATTTTGTGCAGGCCGGCATGAACACTGCGACTATAGATTTCTGTTTCTTTGTCCTCGATTATCGCGATCTCAATAAGCGATTCGCATGTTCTATTTACTGCGATACGCCAAGTATTAGCTTTCAGTGTCTGTATTTTCATCTTCTTACGACATGGTAATCTTCAAACGACGAAAATTATGACACAAGAGGGCAGTGAATAACGTCCTCCTTGGTCAGCATTATAGCCAGCCAATATGCGTCGGTAACCACTCTACAGCTGAGCCGTCAGTATCTTTACCAAGAGGTGGAATAAAATGTCGGGACTGAAATGGTGGCCCGCTGCGTAGAAAACGATCTCTGAGACACTTTATCGATAAAAGTATGCGTTGCGTAAATCGTAATTAAAACCGAAGTCAGCGTAACAAAGGAAGATATCGAAGTTAAAGCGTCAGTCGAAAACCTCATTGTTGTAGTATCGGCAAATCTAGATCTAGATTGATCGGTAATAGGGCAACGGTGCAGGGTAAAGCTGCGTCACGCCTCCGAGCCGTTCACTTCAATCGGCCACTTCTCGTTAAAGGTGCTGCTTTAGAGTATAAGCGACAGCGATTCTGACTAATTTATTGTAATTTGCTTCCTGCGTCTGTTATTCCAACATTTTACGACATGGGAATCTTAAAACGACATGTGAATCGTATTTGTTGGGTGAGCGAGCTCCATTATCGGCCTCATCATCACTTTTCAACAGGTGAGATTCAAGTCATGCGTAAGCCGCTGTGTAGTAAAAATAAACTATTGTCACCATCTTGCAAAGTAAATGTACATTTAGTTTCTTTTTTTTTTTAAATAAATTACTTAATTTCAACACAACATTACAGCACAGGGTGTTTGCTTTTATTGTTTTCCATCTTGATTAACCGATCCTTCTGTGTTGTTTGTCATGCCAAATACATGCTTTTTCTTTCTTTCTAATTTTAGTATTACTTGACAAAATATAAAGTCACTTAATTTGTTTTTTTAAGGAATTTATACACCATTTATGCCGTTAAAGACCTCTAACCTGACACCGAATAGAATTACTCTCTATAAGACAGGCTATGTGTGAGCATCCTGCCAAGTAGGCGGGCTCTGCAGAAAGCTAGACGTCACCGTGTGCCGAGGAAGATGGCTCAGCCTTGCCCTTAGCACTTGGCAGGCGTGAGAAGGACCACCCTGGAGGTTTTAGTCGGTGCATGTCCGATACACCGGGAGGCGGCCCTCACTGCCCCCTGAAGATCTGTTAGGGATTTTCCCTGGGTTACCAACAAAAAAGGCTATGTGTGAACAGTGCATTTATTACTAATTCAATAACTTGTTCTCGCCAGATTTATTGTAGGCTTCCTGCCTGTTACCTAACCTAACTTTAAGAAAAATATTTAAAACATTCCAAATAATCTTACATTCACTCCGTCCTTTTTGGTGTAAACACACCACTTAAGGTTACGATATCAAAATATTATAGCACGTGCACTTTTGTAGCTAAATCGCTACTGAATCATTACCCGCTACAGCTCATGACTAACCATTCACCTTTCACCCAACATTCCACACCATGGCCGGCCGGACAGTGATATAAGCCAATACACGACCTTCGTCAGGACACCGACTTATAAGTAAATGAATAATCATTATTATACATACTTTAATATAACAAATTGGTCGCAAAAAGCCATGCGATTTCGTATTGTAATGTCAGAGAAATAAAGGTTAATTAAGATCAATTATTTTGATTTATTACCGCAAGCAGCCAAACCAGTATTTTAACATAATATAATTTAGTTTGATGTGAAACGATTATTAAATTGCAATATTAAAAATATACAAACTATTACATACTACATCTTAGTGGCTGTGGTGTCTAAGCGGATAATGGACCGATTTTCCGGAAACGCAAATGGTCGGTTTTCAAATCCCGGAACGTACCTCTGGTTTTTCCAAATTACGCACTGATTTAAGCACTACAAGCTCACCGGCGAAGGCAAAAATCATCAGGAAACCCTTTTGTTATCTAATATAAATTTAATGTGTACTAGTGCTGTGAGAATGGCGACCATCTGCGCTACTAGTTACGTTGGGTACGACGTGTAAGCGCAATGCCGATACAGCCACTAATGTATCTCTGCTCACCCCGAACAGGGTATAGCGTGACGATATTTTAATATTATTATTATATTACATCGTAATATTACATATTATTATCGACTTAGGTACGAAAAGAGACATGGAATAGTTGGTTGGCAAGATAGTGTTATCGACACTGAATATCGATAGGTTTTTCTTTTGATAGTCGTTGTCGATTTTTGGACCTACTGATGTGGTCACTGCGCCAAGTTAGGATAAAAAAAAACGCATTGTCAGTCCACATGTAACACGAGGGTAGATCTCTAAGCTTATGAACAACTAGGATATACATAAACTAATCCCGAAACGCGACAGTCCGAAGCTAGTCTTTTTTTGGTTAACCGGGAAATCCCTTCGGACCGTCAAGGGAGTGATGACGGCCAAACCCCAGATGTGTCGGACATGCACCGACTAAAACTGCCTACTCTCCGCCTTCGCCGGGCCTGGGTACCCGTAAACTTCCTACGGACCCGGCGAGCGACTGGCCTTGCCAGGCCTGCTCTCTGGGAGGGGGTCAATTGTTACCTCCTCACTTACTCTCAATGAGGCGTCATGTGGGCACACACACGACTCCTTGTCCTCTCTGCCGGACGGCGGACGCCCTCAACGTCCACCCCCCGCCTGTGTCAGGAGGTGAGCGCGTCCCAAAGTCCGAAGCTAGCATCTAAGACGGTTTTTGCGGTGTATTGTGATTACAACCCCAGTTCGAGCAATGGCCTTACCACCTCAAAACCTAACTATATTTATTCTCTATTTCAAAATAGCCGTTTTTTGTCTGTGTAGGGGTAAGGTAAGGCTGTCAGCCTTGTATTTGTTATAAGGAAGTGAATGATATAGCGGCATTTTCAAGTGGGCTTGTGTTATTTTTCATAGTTCACGGATATTATTATAATTAACAATTGATTACACAGTAAAAGGCAGTCCTGTGCTTAAGGTTTTTTT
Organism: Automeris io; assembly: GCA_036320925.1. Classification (NCBI taxonomy): domain Eukaryota; kingdom Metazoa; phylum Arthropoda; class Insecta; order Lepidoptera; family Saturniidae; genus Automeris; species Automeris io. Next base: position 8,605,632 of record JAUDJH010000017.1, read on the forward strand.
TTTGCATATGATTGTAAGTAAACGGGCCAAGGATCTGGAAACAATCTCCATCGATCAGTAGCGTTTATTCAATAAACACATGAACATTACATGTCCTTACAATAAATAAGTCTGGAATAAATTAATTAAAGTTAAACAAAAAAAAAACATACTAATAGCTATTATGTTTTTATGCCATATATCTTTCCTATAGGACCCACGCCTAGGGCACAAAATTTCAGGGGCAGTAGACGAGCACATTATCCAGCGTACTGTCGCCCGTGTGTCGCGTTTCAGGATCAGCTTATTTATGTCTAGTAACTGATATACCTAGAGAATTTCAGTCCTGGTATATGTGGGCCGACATTACGATGGAGACTCAATAGATTTATGTCCATCGATAGCTGCTTTCGTTTTATGGGGACACTGCTTATCATTTGGTGCAATATGGTCATTTTGTTTTTTTTTTACACTGGCTCGACATTGTGACTACAGAGTACCTGATGGTAAGTACAGTGAAGTCCAAAAACGAAAGCGACTATCAAAAGATGAGAATCCATTGATAGTCTACATCGTCATGTCGGCCTTCGTATACCACGACTGAAGGTCTCTAGGTATATGAGCTACTGGATATACACAAGCTGATCCCGAAACGCGACAAGCCGAAACTGGTCACTATGACGGGCTTTACACCCATGTACTGTGGTCGCGATCCAGACGGGCACCGACGCCCTACCACCTCGCTGCTGCTCGTTTAGCACCACCCAGGAGTCACGTTTAGGGAAACTAGGGTAAAGCCTACGGACAGCTTCGACTCCCTTCTTGTCGAGCCAGTGTAAAAAAAACTAGCGCCATTGACATTCCTCTACGGCAAAAAACTGAAAAAGGCTCATTTAGCTGTGTTTATTTTTATTTCTTTCTTCCTTTTTATATTTTTTACCTATTTATTTCATATATTTTGCTTAATTTCATTTCTAGTTTATGTGACGAAATGAACATTTATTTTATTTTTCCTTAATTTGGTAATGAGTAGGGTAGGTTGTAATTTTATATCTGAATAGCATGCACGCTACTGCAACCGATTTGCAATAGCCACTGGTACATAATTCGAACCAATCGCTAAATACAATGCCTTTAAGATTGGACTAGATTGTGCCGTTTTGCAATAACCAAGTGGTGCGTACTTAGTTATGTTACGATTTATTTGTCCATTTAGTATCACGCTATCCATCTAGGACTTCAGTTATGATTGTGTGATCTTCTCTACGAAATCTCGTCATCTCCAACATATTCAGAAATACGTCTTGGATTGGGGTCTTGGATCATTGGTTAGCAGATGTTCGTTAGATCCTTGTCTGTCTTCTTTTGTTCTACATTGTCATTTGGTTCATGTTTCTAGCTTGATACTGGATTTACTATAGAACAAGCCCTCAAAATGTACTTTTGAGAATTCTTAGATTAGATTAAATACCAAAATAAACTTAAATATCTTTATTTCACTTTCCGAATTAATGGCACGTCTTATTACTTTCTCGTGGGTTCGCCAACCGCCCGCTCTCTTTAAAAACAACCGTTTATTTTTTCTCTTGTTCTATCCTTCCTTCCTTTCACTCACATACGTTTCAACGTGACCAATAACACGACTGACAGCCATTCTCAAGTCCACTTTACTTCTGAAATCCTTAATCCGTACTTCGAATTCTAGCAGTTTATGTTCGGCAGCGGGTGCCCGCCCTCGATGTACCACTTTGTATACTTTTATATGGAAAGGCGACCGATGTACGTGACTGCGCAGCGCAGTCAACTGTCACGATCGCTAGTTTGATACGTCGTCTGGCAGCGCTGCACAGTCACGTACAGTGAACCCACTCCGACGCAGCCTTGTATTTCTTTCGGCGTTTCTTCTCAATGTAATCGCATCCGAAACGCTAGTAGATCATTGTTAGGTTAATTTTCATCAACCTATAAATCGCTGGTTGAGCACTCTAATTGATCATCTTCTTCGCCCGGTGTAGTTGTGAAGGCCTTTCCCGGCTATCACGGTATTGTCCTGCCGAAAAAAAATTACTTTGAACGAGTTTCCATATAAAAACATACGGAGTGGTACATTGCAGTGGTACCCTGCAACCATTACCGACCAGCAACTGCCAGAATACGGCTTTACATTACCTACTGTTTCTATTGCTACTTTGGACTTTTCTTAAACATCTTGTATCTGTCCGATAAAATAAAAATAAAAAAATCGAAAATCGACTGCAACTATCATAAAACAGGAAACTGTTTGCTGGTAGTCACCGTGATCGTGCCGGCCCGTTCAAAAGTCTCTTCCCAATTCTTTCAAAGGACCAAAAAAGAAACACTTGCCGGAAGATCACTCCACAGCTTGATGACACAGCAAAGGTAAGAATGAGAAAACTTTTTGATGCAGGTAGGAATAGAAATATAGGTAAAAATGTGGCTCCGTAAACCAGTACGCTTGGTTTTATTCTAGAAAATAGAAGAAATGATGATTCTCTGCACCAGTTTGGTATAAATGATTAAGTTTTGCCTATTCTCGTTTTCACGTTGTCATATTTTTCTGTAATTTAGTTTTGCAGACGTTTGTCTTTACGAAACCATGTTCCAAACTTGGGCATCCTTAGTTGAAGATAAAAAGGCACGAAACACAGGCCAGGCACTTAGAGCGCGTTACGTGCGGTTACCACTGCAGTTACCATTTATCCGGCTGTAAAAGGATATGTTTGGTTTTTTACCCTTTCTAAGGTTACTTCTCGGAATGGCTCCTATTGTTAAATGTCATACTGTGTTTAGTTTCTGATCAGCGCCAGCACCGAATAGTTTGGGAAACATTAACTCCATAAACTTTTACTTTTAAAAGCATGAACTAGTGATGTGTAATTGCTAGTGATTAAACAAGCCGGAGAATCTGAGTCAACTAGATTTATAATGAAGTCAACAATTCAAGTGACCAGCAACTGATCTCCCGATATCTTTTCTCTCGAGATATTGTCTCTCAAAACATTATTTCTGAAGATATTTTTCTATTGTTACGAATCAAGCTCAACCCCGATACATCGAGTGAATCGCCGGACTCATCCTGACAATTAATCGAAAATATTTAATAATCTGAGTTATTTTCAATAGGTATTATAAATGTTCGACCGTGTTTGCCACAATATATTATAATAGATACGTGTTTTAATACGTAAATATCGGTGTCATCTACGATTGTGAGCACAATACAATTGAATGAGATTTAAAATTATCGATTGTAATCAAATGGTTTGAACAATCGAGTTAACCGAATTAAACGACTTGTCACCACCTATCGCTAAAGTTATCTAAATCGAAAAAATCACATTTTAGCCTCAATACTTGTGTGTTCTGATGGTGAAGGTTCTGGGTTGATGTTCCGACAGCGGGAAGCTGCACTGTGATAAGATCATTAGTTTGTCGCGTATCAACATATCGTATATATGTGTATGTATATCCATGTCTCTAATACCCATACTACGAATGTAAGTATAGTTTGAGGCGTGGAATAAATGAATACATAGGAAGATAGTTTAGTACTAATCGCGCGTGGCGGCCATGCTGGCAGGCCATGGTCACTGTTTGGCTGTGGTCTCCTTTTGTGAGAACGTTGTCTGTCTGTTGAAAAATTTCTGGCTTTTACAATCTAATACAACAAGAAATCCGTCTGTAGTATTTTAAAAGATGGTAACCGTAGTCACGACGTTTCATAACGACCTATCTGGAGAAATCTCAGGCCAGGCTTATGAATAGATACGTCTCGGCTAGTTTACTTTGGCTGTAGTAATGTGGAACTAAATGTAACAATAATAATTTTGAACGTTCCATAGAGATTATATTAATACTTACGTTCGAGTACATGGCTTTTAGATATCGGTGAGTTTTGTGCGGTATGCAGACTGCAGTTTTGTCACCCCTGCCTTAATGTATAATTCCGATTCTGGTAACAGCTACCAGAACACATTTATATGAATAGCCGTCCAATTCGACAAGGTCCAAAGGTTTTAAAACACACAAAGGACTACACAAGTGCAAAAACCATCATAGCAACTTACCTTGGCCCGTCGCGTTTCGGGATCAACCGATGTACATTCGGTAGTTCATATAACTAGAGAGCTTATGTAGTGGTTTTTTTTATCTTGACTTAGTACAGCCACAACACCACACCTGATGGTAAGCGTGGTGCAGTCCAAAAATGGCAACGACTACCAACAGTAAAGAAAACCTATCTAAAGGCACCTGTTTCTGGTAGTCTACCTGTTTAAAGGGCCCCATATCATAAGACGGTGGGAACACGCTCACCGGAAGACCATTCCACAGCCCAACGACTCGGTAAAATTAAGAGTTAGAGAACTTCTAATAACTGGTGTATGTGAACCCACTGAAATGGCAACTGTCAATGGATTTTAGGGCATTGGAAGTCGATTATGTTCTATCCATCAGGTACATTGGAGTCACTTTGACGAGCCAGTATGAAGTATGAAATATATGTAGGGGACTGTACAGCGTTGTCAGACGGCAGGTCAAGCTTGCGATCATAACCATATAAATATTGTACATATAAAGCGGTACATAACGGTTTTTTTTATTGTCTCGGTGGAAATGCTTATGGGTCTTCAGGGCAGCGGTGGGGACTGTTACCCGATGTGTTAGACTCTTACCGATTAAAACCACTGAGGTGTTCCTCCTCCCGTCTGCCGAGTGCTCAGGGAAAACAGGACCAGCTTCCTTACGCAACTCGGTGACGGTACAGCACGGCCTGGGTCGCTGTCACCGAACTGGGGCTGCTGGAATTCGAATAGTAGCTTAATACATATTTAATTTGAATCAGGAGAAAGTGAAATGTCCCGATCGACATCGTAATCGCAGTGCAGACGTGATTATAGCGATACGTGTTCTGCATGAAGAATGGCTGTTTATGGCGGAAAATTATTGTTCTCGTATTTCGATTACACCAACAATCGCCTAGTTTATCTAATTTTTTATATTGGTACAACCGGTTGATTACACCCCACCTGATGGTTGTTCCAGGTCTTGAAATTTTTGGAGATGGACCCAAAACTACTGCCAGTTCCCCCTCAACCGTTGGCACCAATCCCCTTAATCATTGCTTCTTAAATATATGGATTAATTATATGAAAATAATGTTTACAGCACAAGTTTTAGAGATTATGTATTCTACAATATCGTATCCACATAAGCCGTTAAATACATTCCGTGTATACAGTCACTAGCGTATCTCTGCTTACCCTGTAAGGGATATAGCGTTACTATATATTATTATTGTTATCATTTATTATTAACTTGGTAATGTTGTAAATATCATTTATTGCATATAAAGCATATTTGTTCATAAAATAAAACCTTTGACCTTGAATAACTTAAGACGTGGTGATAAATATCCTATGAGACTTTTGAGTTCACTTTTAAAACGTCAAAACAAAGGATTGTATATATATTTTTTAATTATGTAGAAGTTGGACTGTTTGTTTATATATATTAGCTAGTTGATCTGCGCGTCTGCCGGCCCCCAGATCCGGGCCTAATTGATGAAGGACAGGAGGCTACAGTGTAGGCCAAAACCGGTAGCGAACTCCATGGAACATGAATCTATTGGCGGTCGGTACGGCCATGCTGATCCACATAGTAAAATACGACTGAAGGTCTCTAGAGATCCACATAAAACAAGACTGAAGTTCTCTAGATATATCTTAGCTGAATGAATGTACACAACCTGATCCTAGAAAGCTGTAGGCCAAAGCGACTTACTTTGATGGTCTTTAGACTTTTGGTCTTTAGTCATGACTTTTTTTTTGTTCATAGATGGTAGATGTCCAATGACCCGGCGGGCGAAAAACAATTAGGCTTCATCTGTTAGAGAGATGGGATTAAAGACCTCAGGATCTTTCTATCGGGAAGTGCGCAGCTCCTCCATTTCCGTGCATTATACACTCTTCAGTCTACTGCCCGTTCAACATTACGCAGGAATGTCTCACTTATTGCGCGTAAAGACATCCCTCCTACGCCGGTATCCGCGCCACCAAATCTCCACGGTGGTCTTATAGTGATAACCTAGTTCAACAGCAATCACGCAACTACTTTAAACAAAATAAAAAGATCGAAATCAACAGATTCATCGTTTTCTAAAAGTTGTGATTGAGGTCATGCTGAGGGTATTAGTAAAATGGTCAACAGTTTGAAAAAACGTTTCACAGGTTTTTGCAAAATCATTTCATTGTTGCTTAAAATTTCTTCACTGCAACTGCATCGTATCTTTGAAGAGATAAACCGAGTTATAAATCTTAGTACGTGATTGCGGGTAGATTGATATTGTTGTTAATGTGTTTGTTTGTTTAAATTTATTTTGGGTTCTGATTTCGTTCCATTGATCTTGCGAGTGGATATAAGTGATCTAATAAATTATGTATACTGGAATTTAATAGCGTTAACTTATAATATTAATGATACATCGTCGCGCTGTAGTCCTTTCAAGGTGAGCAGAGATGCATTAGTGGCTGTATCTACTTTCCACTTAAGTATCATGCTTAACGTGATTAGTAGCGCAGCTGATCGCCGTACTCAGAGCACTTTCACAGGACATTTTTATTGTCAGTATTTGTATTGTCAGTTGCCATCGCGATGCTGGCCCCCACATATACCATGAAGAAAAGTCTCTAATGTAATATTCTGTCGCGTTAATCTTTTACTTATACACAATATGTATTTTGAGTCTTTTTGCATCAGAGTAGTTACGCGGAAAGAAGCGTTGCTCTTATACTTGATATAAAAAGTATACTATTATTGTGCCCAAAGAAGTTTTATTTCTATCAATATATGCAGGAATTTGCCTTAAATTTATAAATACCAAAGTCAGGATGTGCTTTTATGCCTCTATGAAATGCACGCCACTGACTGAAATCCACAATCGAATATACGATTTTTAATGCTTATAAATAATTGAACGAATGTTAGAAAATTATGATCAATTCACACATCAGATTGAGACACGTATTTAATATGAAACGAGCGAAACCGAATGCAGTATTGCAGTAAAAATATAATAGCACAATAAAAAAAAAAGATAACAGCGACTAAGTGGGCAATAGTGATGGGCTTGCGTAATCGACTGGAGTCTGCTGCGAGTCTCAAGTGCAAGTTCGCGTTGTGTAACTTGATTACGTTACGTTGTTAGTGTACAGTATGTCACATAACAATTAAGGACGAGTAAATGTTACAATATATAAAAGAAATTAAACGGCAACTAAACGATTATTTATTATTAACCAACAAGCTAATTATATGAAGAAAAACAAATGCCACACAAAAAAAAAACAAACTGATAATTACTGGCTCAACACTCTTCTAAATGAGCCAAATATACAACACAGAATGTTGACGTCACAAAAACATATCATCACGTCAGATTTGATGAAACGTGGTATTCGAATCATCTGATCATTTTTAGTAGCAATCGTCATCGCTAATAGTAACCTCGAAAAAGTAGCAACAAGTATAGAATTTCGAAAACGAATTCTAAATATTACTTTTACTATTTGCTTGAATCGCCTAAATTAATAAATAATTCTTACTTGTAACGATTTCCCCATTTTAGTGGGTTCCAGGTAGGAGCAATTGGATATACACAAGTTGATCCTTATACATAATAGACCAAAATTAAGCAGTATTTCATCCCTAACACTTGTATTGTGTGATCAAGACCCAGTTCAGACAATCGCCTTATTACCTCAAAACTTTTTTACTGGAAATTTAACTGCGATGCTGTTCATTTAATTCTTCGTGGTTCAATAGGTACGCGAGCGCAACATTTCAAGAAGTCGACGCACGTGAAATGTATCACTCCGCGCGTTTCGTAATACTTGCTGTCATTTTTTTTTGATCATGCGTCTTTCATTATTGTCATAGTACTTAATTAATTATAAGATAATTTATATCTCATCTCGGTATTTAGATTGTACAATGATTTATTTGTGGATTATTTTTTCTTATGATTTATTAGTCACTCTAGTGAAAGCGTGGTTATCTAGTTATATTTCGTAGAAGCATGGTATTGATCGTTTGGTTTTTAAAAATAATTATTTAAAACCAGCTGACCCTGTAAACTTCCTTGTATCAAAAATTACCAAAAGTACTATTTTTACTATTTTCCTTTCATTGTCTGCCATTAGATCCTTTCTCAGATTGCTACAAATGTACGGAAAAAAAATTGTTCTCGCCCCTTTTATTTGATTACCCAGGGGAAAATCCTTCATAGGACCATCAGAGCTGCTGTGAGGGCAGCGATCCCGCTGTGTCAGACTCCTACTGACTAAAAACCCTCAGAGTGTCCTTCCAGTCCCTTAACCCTGACCTGGGAATCCAGATTTTCCCAGACGCCTGGGGAGCTAACTAAACTAGCTAAGCTAAATTCTGTAAACATTGTTTCATTGGATTGATTCATATACTTGAAAAATAAAGGTAAAAGGACTGGAAGGGAGTCGTGGTAGATAGTAATTTTTGCCTCGTTTAGAAAAATTTAAAGATCCAGGGCTGGATATGAGGAGTCTAATCTCAAAATCCACTATAAGATATTTTTTCAAATCCCATAAATTTATAAAAACTTATAAATTATCTTTGACTTAACAATCACATTCTTATAAGGTATTTAAATTATTATTCTAGAGTGAAAAAGCAAAAAAGAAAAAATTCATATATAATATTTGCTTTGATAAAAACATTTCAGATTACTATTAGGACTATTGAGTAATTTTGTACGGAAAGTCGTTTTAGCAGGTTTTGAAATTAGACGCCTCAAATGACGATGAGAAAAGCAGCATAAACTTCTACTGGTATTAAAAAACTACATCAGCAACAAACGGTAAATGTCCTTGAAGTGCTAAACTATATACGGAAAATTATTGTATACACGGAAGCAGATAATGAAAGTTTTCATTTCGCTCTAATTGTTTTTAAGACCGGATTCTAAAATATACATATGTATTAATAAGTTTAGAGAGGCCAAAGTGTGTATCTATATATAAAAAGATGCGTTTGTATGTCCCTTTGCTTATATTTAATAACCTAAGAGTTTTACCTTTTCGATAAACTTTCTACGCCTCACCTGGGAGCATCCGCGTAACATGTAAATGTAATTATAAAATAAATAAATTATGAAATAAATTTATTTTATTTAATAAATTTATTTAGCCTCAAAATAAAATAATAAAAATACAGAAACATAACACACATCATAGAAGAAAGTACAAAAGACAATCACATATAAACATAGTGAAATGGGCTGTTTTGCGTGAAGGGCCCAGGTCGTAATAATAATGATGATTATATATATCCTGGCCAATTTCGGCCTTGGCGACATTTCCAAATCACATCAAGTAGACGCAAGCTGCAGCCTCATTCGGCCAAGGTGAGCTCGTTGATGAATATATTCGGAAACAGATATTCCGTAGGATATATTTGGTGCGTGAATGCTAGCGCTTATACAAACGCGCCCTCTCGTCCAAACCCGTCTTAATTATATGGGACTGGAAGCAGACACAATTAGAGAGGTAGAATGCAGTGTCTGGGTACTGATAACTGACCCCTATCACTGCCTCAGGCCTTTCACAATGTTTTGCTGCCTCTCCAGAATCATCGGGTAGACTAGGCTACCTTTAGGATGACAAATGAAGAATAAGTAGGCAGACTTTTGCACTAAGCGAGAAGTCACTGGAAAAACTTGCGCGATAAAACTCTGGATAAGGAGCCACTGGTGAGAGTTTATGGAAACCAACGAGTTGAAACTAATTTCTGTCCCCTCTAAATAGAGGATTACTAACGAAAATAGACGCTGAGTTCCCACTTCAACCCCGCAGACAGATACAGCAAATCACGTATCTCTGCTTGTCCCGTAAAGGATATAGCGTGACCATATATATATATATATACATATATATAGTAAGTAAGTAAGTAGTAGTATAACGAACTCTTTTCTTCTCCTTTGGAAATCAATAACTGAGCAAACGTATGAGATAGAAAACTGGATTAAACTGGATCGTGATCACAGTACAGATATGTTTTTTTCCTTAGTCTGCTTTAATTGTATATTTTAGAATTTTGTGAAAACTTGATTGATTTTAGTGTATGTATTTTTAATGTGCTATAATAATTGTATTTTTAAATAAATAAATAAATTCAAGTCTAATAAGCAAGCTGAACCGCGTGCCGACGTATATAGCGATTTAGTTTCCTTGTACGTAATGAGTTTCAAATTACAAGTAATGCTAGCCTTGTCCGCGACCTCGTTAGTTATTGCTTAACATTTCATATATCGTCATGCTATGCTCGTTTCTGGGAGAACAGGGACATATAACACAACACTCCAGTAGGAAAGAAAGGTGGTCCGTTAAATTTACTTGTAAAATTAACACTTTGTCTGTAAACGTTTTTTTCCGCATCTTCCGTAAACAGGTATCTTTCGTGTACAGCCGTCTTTTCACCTGTTGTTTGCACTCAAAAAATTCTGAAAAAATCATTCTACCGTTCAAAACATTCATTGTAAAATACGTCGAAGTGGAATACTTTTACAATCCAAAATGCGCAACAAGAATGTTTGTCGCTATAGCCATTTTAGAACATAAAAAGATGGCAAAAACGTAGCTTATCTTTCCATATATTTTTTAATTCTATATTAAAAGCTTCGTAGAAACTTGCAAAAGTATAGCAATATAATAAGTTTTCAGTTTTATATCTCAATATTCCATATAAGGCTCGGTTACACGATTATCGAGCCCGTGTGCATCTGATACCATCTAAATGACCTTTTGTGTGGGTTTTATTGTAAAACTAGCCTAAACCGCTGACTACGTTCACGATAATCATACAGAAATGCTTAAGTGATGCGTTTTAGGATTCCGTGTTTCAAAACGGAAAACGAAGCCCATATAAAATCCCTTCGTTATCTGTCTGGTTGTGAAGACCCTTTTTCTCATAAACACATCTTTTGGTCTTACGGCGAGCATGTTCCTTTCGTTCTACAATATTTGGCTTCTTGGGTGAGAAGCGAGATATTTGTGTAGGCCGGCATGATGACGGCGACTATTGTACGTACTTGGTGTTTGTTGATTCTATTATTCTTTCCATTAGATGCAGTGTGATCCCTGTGCCGGATAAAAAAAAAACGTGAATGTATCAAGTTTAAATTAATATCAAATACCCAGGTCTGTAGAGGGACTACTCTAGTAACTTGATATCTCCTCTTGTCTCTTACTTAAATTGTCTTGACGTACAGACTGACGGACTACATAGTTATCTTATTAGAGTTTCTTTGTACCGTTTGAGGTACGAAACTTTAAAAAGTAGCTCGCGTTTATTTTTCCATGTTCTTGCGGTTTGCAATATTTTAAAGGTGGAGTGAATAGACCTTTGTTTAGCAGACGTGCTCCATCATCGGTCTTATCTTCACCTTTCACCAGGTTTGCTTGTTAATTTCATAATGAAAGTCAAGCTATATTTTAAAGTTCTCTAACCTCTTTCAAACAAAATGTTTTAAAATTGTTTCACTGTTAAATTACCTAAAATTTATAGTTTGTGTATTAAAGCTTTCGTGTTTTCTATAGCTGTACCACCAGCATTTTTTGTATTCGAATTTCACTTTGTACGGGAATTTACTTTGTAGTACATGTTGCGCTTTTCTGTACTTGGAGAGGTGCATTGTGGTTGTTGTAAATGGCATGTTTTCTATAATAATTTGTAGAATGTGTATACACTCTGTTTAAAAACCTATTAAAATAAACACCTTGAGTCGATTCAGCTGTGCAGGAATATCGCCTTGCTGAGCGTCTTTCGTCCATTGTATCATGGAGTGTTTTGAGAAGCTGTACAACCGTATTCCACCCTGTCTCTTTCATAACAAACCCCCAAGGTTGAGTAGCCACAGCATTACCGCGACTTCTATTTCGGCTAGAACTAAAAAAAATCCAACTCTAAGTTTTGTCGGGTTATTGGATTGTGGAATGGTTTTCCGACGAGCGTGTTCCCACCGTCATATGATATTGGCCTCTTTAAACGAAGCGTGAAGAGATATTTGAGCAGGCTGGCATGAGCGCGGCGACTATCGGCGGGTAATTTTCTCGCTATGCTTTCCATCAGGTTTAATGTAGGCACTAAGCTGAACTAGAATGAAATGTGTAACTTTGGCATGAGATTAGCCTAACAGGCTTGTTGCATTTTATTGCGAACTGGTTCTATTCCCGGGTCAGGTCATGAGACCGTATTGTGACCGTATTTCACATAGTTAAAAGTTCTCAATGATATTACACTAAGCAACATTTTTTTAATTATGCATTGTTTACATTTTTCGTTGCATTACTATTCCAAATGTATTTTTTCCTCAAATATTTTTTTTCTATATACCATATTTCTAAAAGGACTTTTGCTCTAAGAACATGTGAGTCCAATAATTTTTTTGGTAACCTAGGGGAAATCCCTTCGGATCTCAGGGAACGGTGAGGGCCGCCCCCCGGTATGTCGGACCTGCACCTACTAAAACCCCCGGGGTGTTCCACCTTCCACATACCGGGATCGAGGGCACGACTAAGGCCTCATCATCGATACCCGGCAAGGCATGCGGCCCCTGGATAGGCCTCTACTCTGGGAGGGGTAGTGTAAAGAGCCACCCCTCTCTCTCTTTCGCCTCTGCGCTCTTGAGCGGCACGCAGTAACACTTCGTGTACCGCTCGCACCCTTGTTGGACGACATACTCCCTCAAGCATGCCGCCCGAGTTCCATCATTCCTTAACCTAAAACTACATAAAATACCAGTAAAGGTGACAGAAAATATAAATAAAGGGCTAAGAACTAATGTACTCGTATATATGCAATAACATACCAGCGACACCAGAGGTTGATTCTGCTAGAATGCTCTGAGATATGCCGACATTAAACAAATTAAGTGTTAACCTATATATAAGAAGAGTTCTTTCTTTCTTATATACTAAAGCAGTGGCGTGCATCCCATATAAAGCATTATCTCGTTATACTTGAATAATTAACACATATATACACTTAAAATTTGATCCAATTTGGACTCTCAGACTGCTGTTTTGGTAAACACCAGATTTTAAGTCAATATATTTATAAAATATCCAGGTTTAACAAGATAATACTTTTTCTGCTTTATATGGGATGCACGTCACTGTGTTAAAAGATGGTAAACAGACTGACAGCCCACTTAGATGTAAGCGCCTGTTATTGCCCTTAGCCAACTGCGAATACGGAAATATTATATATGCGGAACCCTAAAATTAAGTTCAGTTTAGTTGAAAATTTGCACAAAGTTAGACATACGGGTCAATGAACGGCATGATTAAAAAATTAAACGTATAAATAGAGACGTAAAGGCAGTTGCGCATTGCGTCCGATACGAATCCGTAAAACAATGAGCCTAGAAAACTCGGAACGCGTATACATTTCGCGGTGATATGAATATGAATCTAGGAGCTCATTACAATCACCAAAAAGCGTTATGTCAGCACGCCAGGACATACATATACATACAGGATATGATTCTATATACTATAGTCCGGACTTGGTTCGGACGCAGAACACGAGTTTTAATAAAATAATACTATATTCCCTCCGATATAATCCTGAGTTTCTTGTGATGTGTCTTCTCAAGGTAGTCGCTTACAAAACGGTAGTCGATAACCGTTGGGCTCGTCTTCTAACTGGCCGCTCCAGTTGAGGTCCTTACCCACAGGGGTGCCCTTGCATTGCCACTCCATCCATAAATGGTTAGGTCAGCACCTTAAGGGCTCGCCCCCTTCGCTCAGTGAAGTTATAAAAGCCTTTCCTGGCCAACACCAAATTATTTTTCCGAACAAAATAATGCTATAGCTATTTCTGTCTAAAAATATACAAATTTGGATTAGAGAGAGAAATCTGATGCTGGGTGAATGCACTACCTCACAAATAGTTTACCGGTTGCTTTGGAATGTTACGGATTCCGATTGGACGCAGTGTGTATCCGCCCTAACCGTCCTAATTAGTTATTTGATTACCGTCATCAAATATGTTTTTAACATCAGAATAATTCAGTTTTAATAGTGTCAAGGTCGTTAATAGCTTGGCTACTGTATGAAATTAGTTACATGATGTTTAAGTGATTGTTGCTATAACAAAGCATGCGATCACCTCGTTACAAAGTACCTTTCGAACCGATAAAGGCCAGGGAGGGATCAGCTTCGAAAAGGAAATGTTGGACCCACTTTAATACTAGTTTTGCGATGGGTACCAATATCAAAACTCCCAGAAAAAAAGAACAGAAATTAAAGCCGGGGAGAAGAAACCCATACTATCAGAGACAGAATTGGCACATTAAAAAGTGGTCCAGATTAAGCTTTTCTGTTTTGAAGAACATTGGGTCGCAAGAAGTTTTACCTATTTACCTCAAAACATCATTATAAATAGGGGGAACCCTATAATCATGCTGCCCTATACCAAAGTTAAGAGTAGGGGTAGGTACTAAAAAGTATGATATCGAAATTAGAGGAATATGAATTTCTTCATGGAGGAAATTTTTAAATTATTTTTTTAGAGTTAAAATCTTTGAGTATTCTGTTTGATATTTGCAAGTTTCTGAAACCTTATTTTCAATTTATTATTAAGTTGCATTACTATTTCACATCACGTTTTGACGTTTTCTTTTTATTTTGAATTGTTTCTTAGCAATACCTAGATCTTAGTTATTTATGCTGATCTATAAAAAAGATGGAAAAATACAATAAATTACCAAACAATTTATTCCATCCGAGAAAATTATTTAAATAATTTTTAAATTAAAAAATAATTTTTCAATTATTTTAAAATTATTTCGACTTGAATTGTTTTAAAGTAAACTGCAATTTGTTTGAGAGATAGAATATCTACATCTACCGGTCCAAGAGATGAGGCATTTGCTAGTCATTCGCTCCCCCGAGCGAAGATTGAAGAAGAAGAGTCTCTCAGGTCTGGCTAGTAGCAATGAGAAGGTAACTTCCCGGCGGGTTTTAGTCGGTGAAAGCTCGTAACACCGGTGCCTATACTCCCCCGATGGCCATGATGGTTCAAGTTCTTTGCTTCTAGCTTAATGTTTATAAATTTATGCGGGACCCCTTGGACCCCTTCCCAAAGCACTCTTGAATCTTAATCCGCCACTGCAATAATCCAGAGACCTCGCCAGTGGTTCCCAAGCAATTACAAAGTCAATTATCACGGCTCGAATCTAACATGTCGAAATTCGCGTATAACCTTTTGTCGTAATCTTTTAGTGTGGATTTTTCTTTTACATCTATGACTAATAGCGTTTTGGTGTGCTTTGGGCTTAATTAGGACAAGGTTTTGATCGCGACATCGTTTTTATGGTTCCATATGTCTATGCATAAAAGAAACCTTACAAGATTTTTGTACATCTGTCTGTCAAAATTCTTGTTCTCTGTTACGCATGATGGCTTTAAGTTAATGTCAAACATTAAGGCTTACCGTCTCTTATAACTCAGAAAAGATTAAATTTCTAAATCAACGTAATCATAAGATCATTTTTACAGCCGCATATGCGCCGCATTCGTTCTAAATGCTTTATGAACGCTGTATCTACATTTACACTAATATTATAAAGCTGAAGAGTTTGTTTGTTTGTTTGAACGCGCTAATCTCTGGAACTACTGGTTCGAATTGAAAAATTCTTTTTGCGTTGAATAGACTATTTATCGAGGAAGGTTTTAGGCTATATAACGATCACGATGCAACTATTAGGAGCGAAGAAATAATGGAAAATGTGAAAAAAACGGGGAAAATTATTCATCCTTGAGTGCTTCCATTGCGTGCGCTGCGAAAACGGTTCAAGATACCAAAAATATATGTATGACAGAGTTATTCCTCTTAAAATGATCTAAAGAAATGTCCGCGACAGTATATGTCTATCTTTTAAGATTAACTCACTAGAACCGTTTTTATGGTAATCAAATTTGGTCGAAATTAATGCATTTTTTGTTAAGAGTTGTATCAACGTAATAATATTAATCTTTATCCAAATAAATGTGTTGTTGATTAAGAGTATTTAATTGTGAACAAAATTGTCTTTGACATCACTTAATTTCAATGAACATCTTAGAAGATATTACAAAACCTTATATAGCAAAACAACGTTTGCCGGATCAGCTAGTAAATTTTAAAACGCAAATATGTATTCAATTTGTTTGCAATAGTTGAATAATTAGTGCTTATAGTGTTTTATAATTTAGGAAGCATTTCGAAAACGTAAGTGTAATTATTATTTATTTTGTAATTCCTTCCAAAATACCTTGTAATTTATACGCAAAAATAAGTCAAGTATGGTATGATAAGTTCTGGTATTTACCCTCGCCTTAATTATAATTAAATTCTGATCGTAGCGGACATGTGACAACTTTCTTAAAGTGCAAGGTCCCGTGCTTGTCTTTAGGGACGGGTTGTGATATAGTTTATCGATAAATTATATCGGCTATTACTGGTGTTACAAAAGTATGCTATAATACTTAAGAGTTTGTATATTTACGATTAACTAATTTGTTTTCATTTTATTTAGAATGATCAAAAACAAATCAGTGAATAACAATATATATTTATAAGTTAAAAGAGCTTTCACAGCTTTAGTAATAATATTTTACAAGTCACATCTTGTGGTAATACATACACACCCTTATTGTATCCATCAATATATAGGCTACAACCACTTATGTATCTCAATACTACATATTAATTTACTTTAATATGTTTGTATTACATTCATAATCTGTTAAAAATCCAGAGTTATGTGCCGTGATACGAACTTGCGGCCACTCGCGTTCCCGCGCATGGATTTCGCTCCCTGTTCCACAAGGCCACCACAGCCATTACTTTGATAAGCTAGTTTTTGGTTACAATTGATTTGTGTCTGTCTGTGTGTGTTTTGTTTTTAATATAAAAATCCCTAATTTTGACGAGTAATATTATAATAAGTGTTTAGCAAAGATGATTATTAATAATCCAGTGAATCAAATTATTTATTTTATAGGATTTATTTAAGTTTATAAAAATGTATCGATAACCACATGATCGCATCACTAGAGTGAGACGTGGTCGCACTTGGCCCGACCGTATCCGGTGCCAACTTGTCATTTCACCTGACTGCTTATGACTTACAGTGTACCAGCAAATCACCTTGTGACCATACAAAGGCGCGTTTCTTAATGCATTCTGTTTTTGGTAGACTGCATGTAATATAGAATTGAAGACAATATTAAGACATCGCCAAATCTTACGATTCGATTTTACAAGTTAGATAACCTGTAGTGCATTCTGACTTAAAATAAATATAATTAAAATAAATAATGAAAACACTAACACACGATAAAAGTGTGCCCAGTAAAAATGTTCTCAAATATTAATTCAGACAGCCTTTGTTAACCGGTGCGTTTACGTCCCGAGGCGCAGTTCCACTCCAACACAGCCTTGAGTTTCTTTCGGCGTTTCTTCTCAAGGTAGTCGCTTCCGAAACGCTAGTAGATCACCGTTACGTTAATTTCCCTGGTTGGCCGTCCATCTGAGGTCCGTAACCACAGGGGTCCCCTGCCGTAGCTATCCAACCCATAAACTGCTGGTTGAGCTCCCTAAGCGCTCACTTTCTTTGCCCGGTGTAGTTGTAAAGACCTCTGCCGGCGACTAAAATATAGTCCCTTCGAAAAATAAAATAGCAACAATCTATAGTAAGTTGACGCGTTGTGAGATTCTCATTTTAATTAATATTTTTTTACACTGGTACGAAATATTGACTACAGTGCACCTGATGGTAAGTATAGTGTAGTCCAAAAACGAAAGCGACTATTTATTTTTTTGTTAACCCGGTGGAAATCCCTACGGACCGTCAGGGGAAGTGGTGAGGGCCACTCCCCCCGGTGTGTCGGAACTGCCCCGACTAAAACCACCGGGGTGCCAGCACTGCCCTCTCTTCGCTTTCGCCGAGCGTGGGAATCCGAATACTTCCGACGACAAGCGACTATCAAAGGACGATAATCAATGGATTGTCAATGGACAGCTTCCGTTTTATTATTATCTTTTATTTTATAATTATCTTTTTTCATAAATATATTTTTTTTATTCAGGGGTTTTTATTCTAGTGAATATATTAGCCCCATTGTACCTTAACCTACGTTCTTACATCCTAGGGGAGTCACCGATGAGCAAGCGTTACCATCTGAACCAGCATTCTAATTTCACTGGACAAAGGATTCGCCAAAATGCCGTGCCATGCTCCAATACTTTGTCTGTTAATTATCAGCTTGCTCATCGGCGACTTCCTTTGTGTCTCGTTCCGGGCACACTCCATCAGTGACAACTCGCGTGATATTTTCCCGCGCGGTGAATTTTTGCAGTGCGGTCGATATACCTGACAGATTTTCGTTTCCGCTTCACTGAATGTGGCCGTATGACGTGCCCACGCTGTCCATTGACGTATAGAGTATGGACACGTATTTGAACTTGTAAATGTCAAGGATAGATAAGGTTCAGTATGGACATTCTATAGCAAGGACAAGTACATACGTTACTTGCAATGTTTATTTAGGGGTCCATATCGCAAAGAGATATAAGAAACCCTTATAAGATTACTTCGTTGTCCGTTTCTCAATACTCTTTTTCTCGGGAACTTATAGAAATCACAAGATGAAATTAATATCAGATGCTCAGGTCTGCTTGTAGCTCTGAAAAAATTAAACTTCTTAGTCATCGCAATTAAAAGTTATAACGGCTTATTTAAAAAAAATATGTCTTTGAAAGGGAATCAAAACTTACTATTATTAGTGTGTTTCGCGTTGAACTATAATAAACTCATGAAACTTTGCATGACACAATGTCATATGTCACACAAAAATTAGAAAACCGTATTCTAACTACACATGGCGTTTAACCACTAGTGCTGGAATGTATAGTCTAGTCTAAAAACGACCACCAAGGGATGCTAATCCGTTGACAGTCGCCGTCGACATGTCGGCCTGCATATGCCACAACAGAAGGCCTCTAGGCATATGATTCATTGGATGTACACACTCTGATCCTGAAACAAGACAAAAAGAAAGTCAGTATGAAGGTTACTGTCAAAATTGTAAATATATCCCTTTTTGCGATTATAAACTTATAGTATGTTTGAATTATTTTGTGCCTGTGGTATCCATGCGTGGAAACTCATATGGTCGTAGTTTCGAAAATCGACACACACACTTCTGGGTGTTTCCAAATGAAGTACGGATTTATGCCCCACAAGCTCAACAGTGAAGGAAAATATCGTGAGATAATCCGCATGGGATCTAATAGAAACCACATGTCAGTGTCATGAGAACGGCGATCAGCTCCGTTGCTGATCAATTTGGACATGACACAAGCGCAAAGTGGATACAGCCATTTAATGAATTTCTGCTTACCCTGAAAGGGATATAGCGCGACGATATATACATAAACTTAAAGGTATTTTAAGTAATGCGAGGTTTGCCCACCAAGTGCAATGCTTGAGACAGCTTCACCTCTGTAAGCTATTAATGTAAACATTGACTTCCACTCATGTGTGGATCTGAATGTGATCTTGAACCTTTGTTCTTGAATGAAACACTTTATAAGTTATAAAAGTTTACTTTTTATCTTACATAGCTGATCCGGCAAACGTTGTTTTGCTATATAAGGTTTTGTAATATCTTCTAAGATGTTCATTGAAATTAAGTGATGTAAAAGACAATTTTGTTCACAATTAAATACTTTTAATCAATAACGCATTTATTTGGATAAAGATTAATATTGTTACGTTGATACAACTCTTAACAAATAATGCATTAATTTCGACCAAATTTGTTTACCATAAAAACGATTCTAGTAACTTAATCTTAAAAGATAGACATATACTGTCGCGGACATTTTTTTAGATCATTTTAAGAGGAATAATTCTTTCTTACATATATTTTTGGTATCTTGAACCGTTTTTGCAGCGCACGCAATGGAAGCCATCAAGGATGAATAATTTTCCCCGTTTTTTTCACACTTTCCATTATTTCTTCGCTCCTAATAACTGCATCGTGATGTTATATAGCCTAAAGCCTTCCTCGATAAATGGTCTATTCAACGCAAAAAGAATTTTTCAATTCGAACCAGTAGTTCCTGAGATTAGCGCGTTCAAACAAACAAACAAACAAACTCTTCAGCTTTATAATATTAGATTATTTTCTTAATTAGTATTATTCAAAACAACCTTCTCAACCCCCTGCATAATCTTTCGTGTGTTAACTGTCAAAACGTCAATTCCTGCTTACCAGTAGATCATACCATTACAGGTCTTCCTACAGACATGGTTTGAGGACTGATTTTTGAAACCTTGGTTTAGAAAAACTGATTTCTCTCTAAATCTAATTGGAATTGGTGAGCTCATTGATTCTTATACGATTTTTAAAATATACGAAAGAGTAAAAACCGTATTATTAGTTAAATTAGCTCTGTAAATATAGGACTGTGTATTTTCTTGTAACAGGATGCTTAAAAAAATGGACTTTTTACTGTGTGCTGTAATGGGACGCGTCAATGACGAGAGTATAAAACAAATCCTTTACCTACACACATTCTTTTCATTACTTTTTTTTTCCAAGCCAATCATTAAAAATCATTTATAATTGTCCAATAATTCAAAAAAATCTAAAGTCACACTTTAAATTCTAGCAGTTGCTGCTCGATAACCCTTTCCACTTTCACAATAGTAAGCTTACATGCTAGTTACAGCGCTACGCAGTTACCTGCATTGGACGACTTTCCATATAAATGCAAACAGAGCTGCGTATTTCGACACGGCAGCCGCTGCTAGAATCCGGTACCTGCCTTGTTGCTCGCGGACTTAAT
Source organism: Automeris io (assembly GCA_036320925.1). Taxonomy (NCBI): domain Eukaryota; kingdom Metazoa; phylum Arthropoda; class Insecta; order Lepidoptera; family Saturniidae; genus Automeris; species Automeris io. Next base: position 8,626,563 of record JAUDJH010000017.1, read on the forward strand.
TACAGTAAAAACCACTTTTTACGGAACCATCGGTGCACAAATCCGACTCGCACTTAACTGGATTTTTTTTTCATTTATAGATACCGGTCAAGCTACTATCGCCGATATAAGTTTACACCCTCATTGTAATGATCGTGTTTTTTGTAATTCTTTCGTCATTCGTGTTCTCTATATTAATATCAGTAAAACTTTTTCAAGCTATTTTTATAGTGTTAAGGCTATTTATTACCCTAAACTGGTTCCTGGCCACAGAACGCAAGTGAATAGACCTATTTTTTCGACAGGACAATACGCAGTTCGACGGGAAATGTCTTTACAATTTAAATGGGCGAACGGGGCGAACTCTTAAGGTACTCAGCAAACAGCTTACGGGTTGGGCAGCAACGTAAGGGCATACCTGTGGGTACGGACCTCACATGCGCGGCAAGCCAGGGAAATGAACCTAACGGTGATCTACTAGCGTTTCGGAAGCGACTGCCTTGATAAGAAACTCAAGGCGGCGTCAGAGTGGATGCAATTTTTTACTTACTTTGTCGCTGATCGTATATAACTTTATCCAGACATTCTGTCACGGTACATGTGGGCAGTGGCGTGCATAGGGTATTTGAACAAGATAGGCAGAGTTCGCGTAATTAGTTTGAATATATATTATTATAGTATACATTATATTTTCTCTCATAGGAAAGAGGCATGGCGTAGAAATAGAATAAGTATAAATATAAATATTTCCTTTTTTTTGTTTACTTTAAGTAATCTATCACAAACTTATTTATTGCAAGGGCATGCAATGCTTTCATACATTTATGGAATGAACGCTACTGTATGTGGGCCAGCATAGTTATAGCGACTATCATTGTATTTTCGTCTCTAGTTATTCGTTAATGCTCTTAGCCTACACTGTACTTTCCGTCAGATGTGGATTAGTCACAATGTCAGTCCAATACAAATAATAGTAATACATCGTTACGCTATATCACTTTCAGGGTAACAAAGATATCGTGGCTGTATCCAATTTGCGCTTATATTTCGTGCTCAAAGTGACCAGTAGCGCAGCTGATCGCCGTTCTCAAGGCATTAAAATATAACATTTATGTTAGGCGGGCTTCCTCACGGTGTTTTCGTTCACCGGTAAGCATGTGGAGTTTAAGTCAGTGTTTAATCTGGATAAATTCAGAAGTAACTGCCGGGTTTCGAACCTACGACCATTCGAGTTACCGCGCAGGGATACCGACCCGTCATCCAATTAGCCACCATAGTCAAAATTCTTCCATCTTTCGAACCAACCGTTATGAGTATCTCATCATTCCTTATAGGCTCCAATAATGGAGAAACTGTAATGGAGATCCCGTATTAACTGATCAATTTAAATTCTACCATTTAAACTGAAATTCTTTTGCGGTGACTCCTCGTGGAGTCGATGCAAATATAGAAAGGCGCAAATACATAAAGCATGTCGAAATTCCTGTATAACGTTGCGGACAGGGCACGCCCAATGTGCCTAGATTGCAGGCTACATGCAGCCTTGGGCCCACGTCTAGACCTGTTCCTTGCACGCAGGCACAAATCCAGGAGGACTTGTGTTAGGTCAACACCTCCCCAAAGTGTGTATGTTAATATTTTTTCTTAATATTTATTTAAACTAGCTAACCCGGCAAACGTTCTTCTGCTATATTGGTAAATGTTTTTCAATGAAAATGTTTGGTTGTTAAATAAAAAATTATGAATGGATTGTAAGTGTGACTATATAAATAATTTCGTTCTGTTTGAAATTTTATATTAAGTTATTAGGATATTGTTAATACAAAAATACTAAAATCGCGATTCAAAAATGGGAGGGTGGTGATAGGATGTTAAAAATTTGGGATTATGGTTATTATTATTGCCAAATCATAAATAAAATGTTTCTCATAAAAATAGAAACAAAAACTTGGATAGAAACATCCTATTTGCCTAGCGTTATGAAATATACTATACGAAATTTTTACATGCCTGCAAAATATACATAAACAATTAGATAAAAAACAGAAGAGCCATTTCGGAGGAATTGGATCACAAACACCGTGACACGAGATTTCTATGTATAATATTTCCTTTTGTTGAAACTAGCAACGAATTAATTTACAAAACTTCGAGCTATGTGGCTGTTGATGGCATAGTGGACAAGTGACCGGTATCCAGGCACAGTAACGCGAACGGTCGTAGATTCGAATACTGGCGCATACCTCTGGATTTTTCTAGATTATGTACTTTATATATAGGTCGTAGTCGTGGCACATGTAGGCCGATATGATGATGGAACATATATGTGCAAAATGTAATCAGATTAATGAAAAATGATTACGATTACATTTTGCTCATCTATGTTTTAAACACTACGGAATCCTCAAATGCATACACATTTATGACTCCATAATGTTAAGAAGTAAATGAATCCTGATTACAGAGTAATAAAATTAATATTGCGACTACATTTTGTAATTGTTAACCATTAATCTGATTACATTTTGCCCGTCTCTGTGATAGAGACTGAAAATGAAGTTTCGTTCTTTTTTAGTCAGTATTGTTTTTGGAGAACTTACTGTCAGATGCACTGCAGTCTTTGACGAGCCAGTGTAAAAAAATATATTTCATTTTACAGTTACGAATTTTGAGCAAATGACCCCCCCGAATGAAAGGCCGAATATGTCCCTGCTTACACGATCTTTATTTAAAGGAAATATGTGTCGCAACCTTTCTATGAATATTCTGGACGCGTAAATGAAATCGGAGCAAGTTGCTGTTGGTATTTTAATTTTATTTATAAACTGCATTATAATATATACTATTTGTCACAATACTATGTTTCCTGCAACTCAAAAACCCAAGTACAAACATTACACAGTATTATTAATGTATGAATCCCTTTTATTTTAGATGCATTATAATGAAAATTGCCCCAATTGCGCAAAGATATTGCCTCACTGAGCGTTTTCTACCGCCTTTATCAGGGATGTTTCGGTGCTTCGACTCCGACTCCGATAAGTCGGAACTTCCGATTGTTATTACACCTTCGGTTCCGACTTCGGTTCCGAAACTTTTTAATCGGAGGTATTCATCGGAGGTCACCGCCACTATTGTAGTCCATTTATTTGATTTCATTTTATATGTAATCACACAATCAGTGCTACTTAATTTAAAGGTATCATTTTTAAAAATTATGATTAGAATGATTAAATTTAGAACTAAATGTACATTTTAATTTATTATTGAAAGATCTTTTTTTGATTATACATTTACATTAAATTAAATTAAATAGAAATTAACACAAAAACAACCCTAGTGCAAATTTGATTGAATTTGTGCATTCTTAATGGAAAAATGTTAATAAGAAACACAGCAATTTTTATTTTCATTGTCTGTGTATGTGTAAATTTATCACTTTCTAATTAAAAACGTTCACTGAATAATGTTTTTATTTGTCCCTTAATAAAACTATTTTATTCTGCCGTCACTTATGACTGACATTGCCTCCGAATCCGAATCCGACTTCGGTTCCGACTTCGATAAATCAAATTTAAAAACTCCGACTCCGACTCCGGTTCCCATAAAACTGCCTCCGTTACATCCCTAGTCTTTATCATGCCGAGTGTTCTGAGGAGTTGTTTAATCTTGTTCCGCCCTCTCCCTTCCTGAATAGAACCACACGCGCGAGATTGCGGAGTCACAGCTTTCAGTATCTCGCATCCCGGCTAGGACTAAGAAGTTCTCTAACTCTTACTTTTGCCGTGTCCTTGGAATGGTCTTCGGGCGAGCGTATTCCCACCATCCTATGATATGGGATCTTTTAAGCGTAGCGTAAAGTGATATTTGTGCAGGCCGTCATGATCGCTGTAACTACCGATGGATTTTACCTCTCGATAGTCGTTGGTGTTTTTTGGACTGCACTATGCTTACCATCAGGTGTGGTGCTGTCACTTTGTCGAACCAGAAAATGAATATCAAGTCATATTAAAAAAGACGTCAACAACATTTTCAATTCGACATCAGTCCGTCCGATTGAAAAAATGTATTTTTTACTATATTTTATGATAATATTTAATGATTCATATAAAGTTTATTATAACTACTAACCAATAAATACTTACACGATAACTATAGTCTCTGCCACTGACCTTGCGTATTACGGAATGTCGTGAATGTCTATTGAATTGGTCACCAATCAACGTACCTATGTTTAGTGCACGGGATTTATTACCGGATATTTACGTTTACTGGTTTTTAATAAAATATATATGATTCTATATTAGCAATGTTAAGTTTACATACAAACCAGAAATTTATTCACAGCCCAGGCATCTTATTTAAAAAAAAATAAGAAAAGAAAAAAGCATTTATTTAGTACATAGCATAACTTAAAACACAAGGATAATTAATCATGATAGAAAACAACAATAGTAAATACTCTGTGCTTTGATGCGCCAAAAGGAAGACAGCTCAGCAAATGCTAGGTAACTGATCCATCCAGAGTTGCTAAGCTATTCCTTTTTACGAAATAATATAACTAAACAACTACAAAACAAAATATTGTATAAACTTTTGGACAATTTTTTTCTGTCCTATGATTTTCTGTAATAGGAAATGTAGATTATCCGGCTTTATTCTCCGTATACCATATAAATGTCAGCTACAAACCGGCGCTAGACGACACAGCCGGTCATATTTTTTAAGTATCTCAGAGGAAAAGTCTGCACTGGGACGTTAAAACCGCCATAAAGTGTGACGGCTTCGGTGTACTAAACTCCTACTTTAAAATAATTAACAATATTAATAACAATATTAGTAATAAGTAATTGAAAAATTAATAAATAAATATGTAAAACACATATCTTAGATTAGTTTATAAATACAAGTCTAGTTTGAAGGTTGGTTTCAAAAAAATATTAACTGTGTAGGTCAGGGAAAATAAAGGCTATTTTATTTGTAATAATAAAAATAATAAATCATGACGCTGTATAATTTTCAGGGTGAGCAGAGATACAGTTGTGGCTGTATCTATTTTGCGTTTAATGTCGTGACCGACGTGACCAGTAGTACAGTTGACCTCCGTTCTCATAGCACTAGAACGCATGAAATTTCTATTAGAGGCCATATGGGTTTCCTGACGATCTTTTGCTTCATCGGTGAGCCTATAGTGCCTAAACCCGTACGTAATCTGGAAAAACCCAGAGATTGGAATCTAAGACCTAGGATCTATTATTCACTAGGCAGTAGCGTTCGTTCCATAGATGCATAAAGCATTGGATGCCCTTACGATAAATAAGTGTGGAATAAATTGTTTAAAGTTGAACAAGAAACGTAAACATTTATATTCATATCTATTTTATATTCATGCCGTCTATTTTTCCTCTGAAAGCAATATAATATTTCCTATCGTAATATTAAAATTAATTACGCGAATTCTGCCTACCCTATCCAAGTATCCTATGCACGTCACTGTATTTTACACGTCACTGTCATTTTATTTATTGTTATTTATGCGTACCCTCCAGCGTGATGTGGTTACTACGAGGAGTCAGAGTAAAGAAATATAACTTTAAGTTGCATTGTTTATTGTTACAGATGACACTAACCAAGGCAAGAAGCAACGGCCGAGGGACATGTCCTTGGCTGAACCGCCCCACACGATGGAGATCGCCCAGATCCTCATCTCGTTGCTGCACGCCTGGGGCCTGGACCCCGATCTCGACAGGGTCTGCGAGGCCAAACTCGGCTTACTTAGGCCCATGGTAATGATCCAGTCACATAATTTAATCCTGCGACAATTCGCGCCTTCGCTTATAGATTCTTGGCTCTTAACCACAGCCATACAAAAAATAAAAGAGGAAATATTACTGTAACGAATAAATAAACTATAATAGATTAAGGGATAAATTTAACTTTTCTTTTTTTTACAACACCACAATTTTCCAATTACAATATTGTAATTGGAAAATTGATTCTTTTTGGAACACCCAATATACAAGCTCAATGATTGTTATAGTGACTTGCTGCGGCCTATCACGTTTTGGGATCGGTTTGTGTATATCCTCTTGTTCATATATCTAGGGACCTTACGTTGTGGTATGTGTATGATACTTGTCTCTGTGCAGTAGCGTTCATTCTATAGATGTATGTAACCATTGCATGCCCTTGCAATAAATAAGTTTGTGATAGGTTACTTAAAGTAAACAATAAAAGGAAATATTTATTATTATATTCATACTTTTTTTTATGTATTTTTTCACTGGCTCGACATAGTGACTACAGAGTACCTGATAGTAAGTACAGTGTAGTCCAAAAACGAAAGCGACTATCAAAGGATGATAATACATTGATAGTCTACATCGTCATGTAGGCCCACATATACCACGACTGAAGGTCTCTAGGTATATGAGTTACTGAATATACACAAGCTGATCCCGAAACGCGACAAGCCGAAACTGGTCACTATAACGGGCTTTACACCCATGTACTGTGGCCGCGATCCAGACGGGCACCGACGCCCTACCACCTCGCAAAACTACTACTTATTCTATTTCTACGCCATGCATCTTTTCTATGAGAAAAAATATAATGTATACTATAATAATATATATTCAAACTAATTACGCGAACTCTGCCTACCTTGTTCAAATGCCCTATGCACGCCACTGTCTCTGTGTTTGATACCAATGTCTGGTACTTATTATGTATTTTTTGGCATTCTAGCTTTTACATAATTGGTGCTGAAAATCCTGTTTTACTTCTACATGTATTGCGGATAATATAAAGGCAGTTATAATTAGAGACTGTGATAAAACGTGAAATCAGTAGTGAAGTAACAGGGACACGAAAATAATAATAATATTTACGGACAATTACAAACATTGATCTTGCCAAACTAAGATTCCACTTGTACTATGGGTACTAGACAAATATATACTTACTTAAAAACATATACACATAGATGACAAACGATTCAGCTCGTCACAGATTAAATTGGCGCCACTGGAACTTGAACCTAGGATCTTAGCATCGTAAGGATCACTACAAACTGCCCTGTCAGGCTGTCAAAATCATACGGATAGGTCCGTCTCGATATAGGTATCGAGATAGCATTATGGCAAACAACACGTTAGAGAGAGAGAGATAAAGCTAGAATCAAGCAAGTCAGCTGTAATAATTTGTTCTAAGCTTAATTAAAAGTTACATGTTTCTTCAGGTGCCAGTTTGTTTCGGTGTGGTCTCCCGGCATGGTCACATGGCTGTACAGTTGCCAACACGACTCAGCGGATGGTCTGAGGCCTGCGCGGCCGCTCCCGATGACCCACTGCTGATCACCTCTGACCTGCCAGTCGAGTTGCTGCGTCAGGAAAAACTTACCAGGTCGGTTTTGTAGAGATACCAGTATACTTCCATACCAAAAAGCAAAGAATGTTTCTGAAACGGTTACTTCTGCCATGTTATTTATTCATTGTTTTTTTTTTATTTTTCTGAAATTTAATGAAATGAGATAGATGTATTTATTTCGCTACAAACTAACAAAAAACTAGAAATTTAAATACAGTAACAGAAACAACATACGGAAACAAAAGAAAATACAAACACATATAAACATGGCGAAAATGGGACCCTCATCAGCTTAAAGCCACAGAGGAAGTCTGCAGCGCTGATTTTCGTGAAGGGCCCCGGTCGTGTTACATCTTATTAGAAATATCCATAAGCAATAAAGAACACAATAAATAGAATAACATATAGCTTAAATAATTTTAAGTAAAGTCATTTAAATAAAAAAAAAACATTTTGAGTCAAAACTTCGTTTCTGAATGCTGAAGACCGCGCGTTTGATGTGCGCACTTTCAGCACGGAACTCCGTTTCCTGCGTAACACTTTGCAACGAAGCCTGTAGTAGCGAAAGGGTTAAAAGAATCTTACTGCAGTAAACTGTTCAATCATAAATTTATCACTATTAGAAGAATAAAGGCCGTGAAAGACGGACTCCACCCTGCTAATATGCAGTAACAAATATGAAACGAATCGCTTTAACCCCAGTTACGTAGAATACTAACAACGTAGAAATGCAAACTTGAATGGCGTCTTGTCTACTGATGGTAAATAAGGAAGGGCGGTTTTGTATTTTCAGATTATTCACGTCAAAACTCCACTGGGAACTCAGTACCACTCTCACGACGAACCATCTGTTGTCGATAGTGGCCCTCGCTTACACACTGATGTCTATGAGCAACGCCAGCTTCCTGCCCGAGCAAGAAGTCGCTAGGAGATTGCACAGGTGAGGCTTAGACAACTGAAGAGATCTTTTTGCAGGTTTAGGGCGGCTTGTGTCAACAAATTAATCTAGTTTAAGCTATTTAGTGTTAAATTTTACTTAATTTCTTATATGAAAACATCATCCGGTTTTAACAACTGTTAAATTTAAATCATTATTGAGAACGAATGAAATCGTTTTAGTTAAATAGGGTTTTATACGGATATAACATAGTTTAATTTGTCGGTGCAAGCCGCACTTAAGCTCTATGCCCCGTATACCGTACCATATAATGACCGTGCTAATAACGTAACGCAAGTCTCAGACCTAACATTCAGTACTTAACATTCGATCAGCAGAAAACGCTAATAGAAAAGTGCAAAATATGCGGAAGACAATTCCGCGTTATGTCAAATAACCTACCGCGTAAGATTTCGAAAACTTTTGCCGATTCCATACAATTTCTACTAACGGTATTACTGATCAAATGTTTGTCTATCTCATCCAACGAGAACGTTGCGATCCGTGAATAGTCTTCTCCTATCGCCGCACTGCCTTAAACTTGTACGTGTCGTTTTGGCAACGTTACGTGGATATTGACAGCGGCAAATGTTACGCGCGGGACACAGTACAGACCGCGTCCAAGAGAACGGCGGTGAAAACGTTAAGTGAGCATAGTCTCAGATATTTCTATTTTTTTTTTGATACGCTACGTGTCTAGTTCATTATATATCTGTCTGTCAATATAGTAATATTAATACTTTTCTCGACTACTGATTAAATAGTCAAGTTTTTTCTCTTGTAACTTTCACCGGCACCCAAGCTGACGGCACACCTGATGGTGAGTGGTTACCGTCGCCACTGAACTGCAATTGCAACACAGGGAGTCTATTTGTTACTGTCTTTACATTTGAACATCTTGAATTACACTTTATAAATACACCTATCCCCCGATTTACACGGTAGATACGTTCCTGAGAAAAACGTGTAAATCGAAAATTAAAAATTTTCAATTCAAAACCGTGTAAATCGAAAAGCTTGCAGAAAATGCATAATTTTGCTATTTAACAGTTGTGATTTTTTTCAATATTTTTAGTTGTACACAGAAATAAAAATAAAATGCATTGACAGGTTAAAAATATGTAATATATTACGGAAACACTGTTTTTTTTATTTAATTACAGTACATTAAACAGAAGAACAAAAAATAAAACCAAAGGTGTTTTATTATCCTTCATCATGTGCAGCAAGTCAGCACATAAGCTCGGGATTCCCCGTGAGATGTGTACACAGCGCACGTGTTCAAACACAGTAGCATTTAGTAGAGTGCGATAAAAACAAAAAAAAAACTTATTTGGAAAACCGTGTAAAAGTGAAAACGTGTAAAACAAGTACCGTGTAAATCGGGGGATAGGTATACTATGTTGGAAAGTATATTGTAATCCAAAAACGGCAGTGACCGCCAAAGGACAAAAATGTATTTACTATCGTCATTCTCAAACAGGCTTACATATACCACGACAGGTTTCTCGGTATACCAAGAACTGGATGTACACAAGCTGATCCCAAAACGCGACAGGTTGAAGCGATTATATGAAGCTTTGCACCTGTATACTGTGGTCAAGATATCGCTATACAACCTAAAATTTAATTTCAAACAAAATCTGGATCTAAGACCCTCGACGCGAAGCTCGTCATCCTGGGCTGCTGATGAGGAAAGAGAGGAGCAGCTGGCGGCGCAGCAAGCGCACATCAAACAGGGTTGGTCCTTGCTGGCTACCCTACATTGCGTGCTACTGCCCGATAAGGTCGTCGCATTCGGTGAGTTCATCTTTTTTTTGCTTTTTTACACTGACTCAACATAGTGACTACAATACACCGGATGGTAAGTAAGTACAGTGCAGTCCAAACATGAAAGCGACCAACAAAGGATGAAAGTCCATTGATAGCCTCCGTCGTCATTTCGGCCCACATATACCGCGACTGAAGGTCTCTAGGTATGTGAGTAACTGAATATACACAAGCCGATCCAGAAACGTGACAAGCCAAAACTAGTCACTATGGCGGTCTTTACACTTGTATACTGTTGTCGTGACCCAGTTCGAGCAACCACCCTTCCGCCTTTTCTACTAGAGTTATCGATGATCGAATATTACTTTGTCTCAGCCTTAAGGGCGTATACGAGTTAATCCGTGTACGCGACAGGCCGGAGCGAGTCTCTAAGAAAGTCTTTGAACTTGTGTGCAGGTGCGAAGTACTTCAAACGTCCTCAAGTGGAGATGCTTGCGCGTAGATGGCAGCACCACTGCCTCGAAGTGCGCGAGGCTGCGCAGGCTCTCCTCCTGGCAGAACTAGGGAGGTGAGGCTATTATATTTATCTATGTATATGTAAACATATCAACAATGTCTAAGATGCAGGCACACTTTTGACGGCTATCAAAAAAAATTTTTTTTTTTTTAACTACAGACAGGTTTGCGCTTGACAAAAATCTCACGTGTTGAAAAGGGATGATGAGATCGATGATGGAGCGCGCTCAATAATTCAACATAATATTTAGGGGCGATTACACTCATGAATTAATGCATACCTATTAAATATTAAGTAAATGTTTCGCCTGGTCTAAGCCAGGATAAAATACAAAAGAAAAACGAGTCAAAACCTGATTATCTATAATTACATTAAGGTAATTTTATTTACTTACAAATCATTCGTGCGCCACATGTGCAACACTTTTTACGGATCAACTCCTTTTCACTCATCATTTTTTTTTAAGATTTGTTAGGGAATATAGTCATTTATCTTTTTATTAGTAATAATAATAATGATATAATATATATACTAACAATTACACACTTGAGCTAGTCCCAAATTAAGCTTGCGCTGGTATTATGAGCTCTAGACAAAGATATACATACTTAAATACAGCTATGGCTCGTGACAAGCTCATCTGCTCATCACAGAAAAGATTTTCACTATCGGGACTCGAACCCAGGACCGTAGCATCGTAAGTAGGATCACTATAAACTGCGCTATCAGGCCGTCATTACTTGCAAGAAGGTACAAATTATTATATTTTAAAATATCTCCCTCGTCTATAAAATCATTCTGTATACAGGCTGATAGGATGAGGAGGGATATATTCAAGGAGGATATTCAGCATTCGGTTCTAATTACAAATATATAGAAATAGTGATATCTTAACATTTTCATTAAAATAAAGTAATTTATAGTCAACATATTAAGGGGCAACGACACACATGATAGAATAAATAACAATCAATTATTAAGTAGGTATTTTGTCTCTCCTAACCCAGCATAAAGTACGAAAAGGTAACGAGTCAATTACCTGTTTACCTAAAATCACGTAAAAGTAATTTCATCTACATGACATTCAATCATACGTCACACGCGCTACGGTGTCCAAACTTTTTACGGATCAAACCTTATTTGTTGATGAATGTTTCTTTACGATTTGTTAGGGAATATAGTTATTTCTATTTCTATTAGTTGCAAAAAGGATAATAAAAATAAAATCACCTGTATAAACAAAGTCTACAGATTATTAAAATTACCCGCAACTTGTCAAAATATGGCTAAAAACGCCAGAAAACCGAATTTTCGGTCAGACACTAGTACTCCATTTACATATTTCATTATGTTATTTATTTACATAAAAACAATTTTTTTAATTCGATACAGATTAGGGCCAAAAGGCCGAAAAGCCCTAGTGGACAACTGGGCGCAGTTCCTTCCCCTGTACACCCACACGGAGAGCATCAATCCTCAAGCCACGCAAAAGGAGCCAGCTGAAAAGGTGGCCAAAACGGTAGGTCACTTCCTCCTTAACGTGCTTTTTGGATACTAGCAATCGCTGGTCAGCGACGGTGAACCAACAGTGGTTTCTAAGACTTGGATGGCTCCTTTAAAACTGATGCAATGGCGTATCGTACGGCCGTAATACAACGCAAACCAGTGCCACGGACTTCCTCTGCGGCATTTAGCTGCCGGAGCTCGTTACGCCATTTTAATATGTTTTTGTTTTTTGTACTTTGGGAGTATTTTTGTTTTTTGTACTTGGGGAGGAACTATGATGGAAGTTCAATGCGGACACGTTGCTAGCCCGGAACGTACTGTCTAGCAGAATTTCTCTTTTCACAGGCTTCGGTCTAACATAACCAGTTTGCACGCAGGTGCGTTGGCGGCAAACTCATAGCAATTGTCTATACAAAACGATTGATCACCGTAAAAGATTGTCTATTTTTAAAAAGGTATTAAGCTATTTTTGAAAAGGTCTTACACTTGTTGACAATGGAACGCAATTACAAAGTCAATTCTAATAAATCCAATAATAATTCCATAATAAATCCAAACACGTTCAAATAAAAGTACAACAGATATGTTTTTTGTGCCTACAGTACTTTCTTCTTTTCTGTATGTTGTTTATGATTTTTTTTTATTTTGAGGGTGTATATATGTATATCATTATTTTTTTCAAATTTTATTTCAATATTTAAGTTGAAAAACTTTCGCTTGCCTGTTAATGCTGTGTGCTATTTCTTTTGTCTTAATAATCTTTTTCTTTATTCCTTTAAATAATTATGGTCGTGATCTTCATCAGGACGAAGAATTCGAAGAAGAAGAGGAAGAGATAGTGAGAAAGCCGTCTTCTCTGGCCGAGCTGAAACGCAAGCAGACCACAGCCGTCGTGTTGCTCGGGGTGATAGGGGCAGAGTTTGGCCAGGATATCACCAGTGAAGGTCAGTGTCAGACGCGATTTACAGCAAAAGCTGTCTGAAAGAAGCTGTCAGATTTTGACGCCCGCAACTCGGTAGCTTTTTCATATAAATGCATACAGTACATCGTTGTCCGGCAGCCATTGTATTTTTTTTTTTTCAATAATTACAGGCTTGATTTCAATCACACCTGGTGGAAGATGAGTTCGACGATGCACCGCGCCCGTCCAACTAATGCCTATTTACTCTTCTTTTAAATGCTCTTAAGTTATGAGATAGTTTAGAGATAAGCGGTTTTGCTGGATGGGTACGCGCCTGCTGCTTATAGGATTTGGTACACCCAGGGCATGCTAACAGGGTCCAGGGCTCGCCTGAATCCAAAGCGCGCCTATTTATTTTAATTAATATTTTTTCGTGACACAGGAGCGGCTGGAAACAAGCGGCGCAAAGACACAGATAGCAGGAAAAGCTCTGTCGTAGAAGGTTAGTCTTCTTTATAGGGATTTTGATTTGAGCTATCTAAACGAGAGCTTTTTTTGTTAACCCGGTGGAAATCTCTTCTATTCTCTCGTCAGGGGAGTGGTGAGGGCCACTCCCCCGGTGCGTCGGCTTTACACCGACTAAAACCACCGGCTTGCCAACTCTGCCCTCTCTTCACCTTCCCCGGGCCTGGGTACCCGTATACTTCCTACGGACCCGGCCAGCGACTGGCCTTGACAGGCCTCCTCTCTGGGAGGGGGGTTAGTTGTTACCTCCTCACTACCTCTGAATGAGGCGTCATGTGGGCGCACACACGACTCCTTATCCTCTCTGCCGGACGGCAACGTCCACCGCCCGGCCTATGTCAGGAGGGGAGCGTGTCCCAAAACGAGAGCTTAACTAAAGCATTTTAATAAAATGTTGCGCAAGTCATTTAATTTATAATGATTATTGTAAGTCCCTTACTCTGGCCTTTTTTATTTTGTTAATTATGGGTGATTAACATGGACACTCGGGGCGCCGTGATGGCGGTGGTCCCAGTGTACTGGACTCTTACCGGCTAAAATCCCGGAGTGTCCCTTCTCTCGTCTACCGGAGCTAAGGGAAAGGCAGGGCCAGCTTCCTCAGTTCCCGGCGACGTCTGGCCTTCTTCAGGTCACTTTCTACTGTGGTACAAGGGGTGATGTAAAAGACCACCCTCTGCTCACCTCATTGTCTATAAAGGGCAATAAATTCACGATTTGAGATTGTTTAGTTAATTTATTTCATATTAATGATTTTTTTTGGGTTTAGGGAAACAATATATCGTTAACGCACTGTTTGCTATGCACCGGGTAAATTTTAATTTATGTAAATAATTTGCCATTAACACATCAGTTGTGTTTGTTTGGGTAAACAGTATGCCGTTAATGAACCATTGATTTTTAATTTATGTAAATAATTTGCTATTAACACATCAGTCATGTTTATATTTATAATGATAACAAAACGCGAAAGGTTAAAATGTGTTATTTAATAAATAGTTTATTTATAATGCTTGTATAATAGGATGTATTGTGTATTGGCCAGGATTTACACTCAGCGCTTCGAACAACCTAGCGCGGCTTACGGCCTTGGCTTTGACGCATCTTTTACTGTCACCCCCGTGCCCCAAACTGCCAGCACACACGCCCCTGCGGAGAGCCGCCATCGATCTTCTCGGAAGGGGCTTCACAGTTTGGGAACCGTATTTGGATGTCAGCCAAGTCTTGCTAGGTGAGTACACATTACAGAGCAAGACAATTAAAATTGCGACTAAATTTTGTAATCGTTAATCATTAATCAGATTACATTTTGCCCATCTCTGGTTGTAATGTATACAAAGGTACTTCAAAATGTTTATCAATGCTACTAACCCATTTTTTTTGTTTTAATATATTACTGCCAGGTTCGCGCTTGACATCAATCTCACCTGATCAAAAGTGATGATGAAGCCAATAAACCTATAAAAATCTCCCTTCAGGCTTGCTGGAGATGTGCTCCGACGCGGACAAGTTGGTTCCATCTATGACCTACGGACTGCCGCTGACGGCGCAGGCCGACTCCTGCCGCACTGCACGGCACGCCCTCACTCTTATCGCGACGGCGAGGTTTGTTCACACCTCATGATTATAATTTTTTTTTTCTTAGTGGCTTTTAACATAGTCATATCAGCCCCATCGTAGCCTAATATATAGAAATAAAACCTTTCCTACCTCACCTTTCATACAGTTTCTATAGTATTTCGACAGTTCGTACGATTATAATCACTCTTATCTTTTGTACTGGTTTTAGTCAATCTTGACTCCTAAGCTAATGTGTTAATGTGTCAGTTATTTTTTTTACTTTGATATCTTTTGCTGACTGTAATCTAAATATGTATGCATATATTGTTTGGAGTTAAGGTTGGATCTACACAGCGGATGTACAAATAATCTGTATGTAACATATTGTGTGAATGCTGATACCCAAGATACAGGTAGTTCTAGTTTGGGTGTCAGCTGACTTTAGTGTGGTATTTTGTAATTGTTTTTTTTTATTCGTTTACCTATAACGCTAGTAGACAAGTGCAATTATATAAAATGTATATAACGTGACGACGTGATATTTCGCTTTTGTCAATCTCGGCATTTACTTCTGAGTTTTACCAGACTAAGTAAGGACTTGGCACCATATGGCCACCAGTAAATGAAAACATCGCGTGGAAACTCTCACGGTATCCACTAGTAATGTCATTTGTATTGGTGCTGTGAAAACGGCGGTCAGTTGCGCTACTGGTCGCATTGGGTCCGATATATTAGAGAAAAGTCGATACAGGCACTAATGTATTCCTGCTCACCTCTTAAGTGATATAGTGGGACGATATATTATTTTGATTTGATGACATTTTCGTCTCTCGAATCGTTCACCTTCGTCTGGAGGTCTTGCGTTTAGCGGCGCAATGCTATGGAGGTGAGCGTGTGTGCTCGCTCACCCCGTAAGAGATATAGCGTGACGATATATAATTATTTTTAGGTGTTCGGTTTTAAGTATCGTTCGGATTTGATGTCGCATTCAATGGAACTTGAAATGAAATTCAATGCGGACACGTTGCTAGCCCGGAACGTACTGTCTTGCATAGTTTCTTTTCTTACAGGCTTGAGTCTAACTGGGACGAAACGTACGCAGGTGCGTTGGTGGCAAACTACATAAAAATTATTTACACATAACGAATGGTCACCGTGAAAGATTGACTATTGCGTTATTGCTAAAAAGAATTACACTTTAGAAATTGTTGACAAAGGATCACAATTAATTAAGGCGTTTCTAAAGCGTAGTAAGCCCAAACAAATTAAAATTAAGGTACAATATACACGTTTTGTGTACCTACACAGCCGCGATTACTATTATAATTGGTAGGCCGGCGGCGTTCATAACGACAATGGCTCGCGAGGTGGCGCGCTGCGCCGCCGCGGCTCAGAGCGGGCAGCCCTCGGCCGCGTACCACGCGCTGCAGCGGGGCCGCGCTGAGGTGCTCCGGGGAATCGAGCTCCTCATCGACAGGATGCACAATGAGGTCGCCGAGCTGCTCGTCGAGGTTACATTCTTGTTTGTATGCTTTCAAGCGGACGCTAGCCCTCAATTTCGCTTGGTGGACGGTGAAGATGAGTCCGACGATGAAAGAAGGCAGCCAACAAAGGCCTATTTACTTTTTTCTTAATGACTCCCAGATAGAAATATACTTGCTGGAAGCGTATTCCGCTCCTTAGCATGGTGAATGTAGAAGCGAATCTCTTCGCGGGGTTATAAGGAACGTCCACCACATACTGATGGTCTCCAACACGGTGTCTAATAGTTTTAATTTATTTAGGAAATAACAATGCGCAAAAACCACAATAAAATGAAATATACACTTTTTTATTTCACTAAATTGCTATTTAAAGATTTTGGCAAAATCCATGGCGGTGTGAGAAAAATAAGAAGGACGGGAGCACTCTCTCCGTCTCTCGCAACCGAGGAGGCCCACTCAGGCCCACCGCGCGCCGGTCGTGCCGGAGTGCGAGCTCGCTCTCGCGCGGATGAAGGCGTACCCAGGAGTTTTTTAGTCAGTAGAAGTCCGACATCGGGGTCGCTGCCCTCACCGCGGCCCTGAAGGTCGTACGTAGGATTTTTCTCATGTTAAAAAAGGCAAAACCTGATACATAAAATAAAATGTAAATATAGTTATAATTTTTTTCTATTTATTTTTCTTTATATAATAAGTTAGTTTCCTCTTATTGTTTTGTGTCGCCTGGCTTGATTTTTGTTTTGTGGGCACATTATTGGCCTATATTTTGTGTATTTTTATGGTTTAAACCATAGATGGGCAAAATGTAAATGTAATGTGTGTATGTAGATTAACGAAAATGATTAACGATTACATTTTACGTTTTTTTCCATTAATATGACTGCATTTTGCTCATTTATGTTTTAAACACTACAAAATCTCAGATTGTATACACATTTATGATTTCTTAATGTTTCAAATGGATTTAATCATGATTACAGAGCAAGAAAATTAAAATTACGACTACATTTTGTAATCGTTGATCATTAATCAGATTTCATTTTGCCCATCTCTGGTTTAAACAATATGTGTCCCGGCTAGGACTAAGAAGTTTTCTAAGTCTTACTGCAGCCGAGTGGTTGGGCTGTGGAATGAATGGTCTTCCGGCGAGCGTGCTCCGATTGTCCTTCGACGTTAAGTTCTTTAAATAAATCGTGACGAGATATTTGTGCAGGCAGACATGATCACTGCGGCTATTTGTTTGTTTTTGTTTACTCTTCGTTGTCGCAGTCGTTTTTTGGACCGCATCATGCTTACCATCAAGCGTTGTGTGGTCACTATATGAATCAGATTATGATTATTATTTGTGCCGTGGTGGCTGCCGGCAGAATAGAATAGCACCCCCCTCTTCTTGCTGAGGTGTCGTAAAAGGCGACTAAGGTATCCCTTTAACACCGCAATTCAACCAGGTGTTCAGAGAAGGAAAACTCGACCAAACCTGCATCCCGCTCCCTCCCGATCGTACTGGTTCTCCATTCCATCGGGGCTGAGGGAGCTCGGACGAGAGAGTGCTTTTCTGGCAGCGCGTCCAGTTATGCACTTAAATATCTCCTGCGCAATTGACTGTTTCCGAAAATGGACCTCGATTTTTTTAATCGATGTTGAAACAGTCGCCGTGGCCGAATCCGCCTAGGACATCATCATCATATGAATCAGAAGAAAAAAGAATGTTGTATATTTCTCTTAAAATGTAAATAATAAATAAAATGTCTCCGTAGGTGATGGATATAATACTGCACTGCGTAGACCAGTCTCACCTGAAGAACAAGGGTCTAAACGAGGTGTTCCCGGCCATCTGCAGGTACAATCAGGTCTCGCACTGCCCCGCCACCAGAAGGATCGCGGGTGAGTTTATAAATATCGGGTCGACAGGTACTTTGACCATATGTCCCCGTTCGACCATTTGACTTTAAATCTGGTGTTGACCAAAATAGCAGTCTGAGAGTCCAAATTGGACCAAATAATGTGTGTGTGTGTTAATATTTTTTTTTCACTGGCTCGACATAGTGTCTACAGAGTACCTGATGGTGAGTACAGTGTAGTCCAAATACGAAAGCGACCATCAAAGGATGAAAATCCATTGATAGTCTACATCGTCATGTCGGCCCACATATACCACGACTGAAGGTCTCTAGGTATATGAGGTACTGGATATACACAAGCTGATCCCGAAACGCGACAAGCCGAAACTGGTCACTATGACGGACATTACACCCGTGTACTGTGGTCGCGATCCAGGCGGGCACCGACGCCCTACCAACTCGCAAATATCCAAGTTTAACGATATAATGCTTTGTATGGGATGCACGCCACTGCCAGTGGCGGCCTTGTAGATAAGAGATTCGTTTTTTTTTTATTTTATTGTTTGGCTATATTCCCAGTCGGCAGCCACACAGGGCAGCTGGCCCTGTACGAGCTGCGGGCCGGCAGGTGCCAGTCCCTGGCGGCGCACAACGGCCCGGTGACGGCGTGCGCCTTCAGCCCGGACGGACGCTATCTCGTCTCGTACGCTACCGCCGACAATCGACTCTCCTTCTGGCAGAGCACTGCAGGTCAATCAAATAATTTTATTGTCTAATTATTTATCATTTTAACCACGGTAGCTAACAGAGCATTAACAGGAGGCAGCCGAAAGAGAAGGAGAAAACCTCTTCACTGGAAATTCGACGACCGAGGCCTGTCTTTGACATTAACCGGGCAATGGACTTGAGGGAGTCTACTGCCTGGATGAGGCAGTAACAGTACGTGTTTTCTGGTCACCGCCTCAAAAAACTGCTACGAAATAGACTCTTTTTGCTTATTCCTTTCAAATATGGATCCTTAAATGCTATCCGCTTGCCGTGTCGGGCGACCGGCGGGCCCATTCGGCGAAGGGGAGCTCGCTGATGAATATATTCGGAAGCAGACAATTGCGCATATATTTGATGCGTGAATGCTGGCGCTTGCACAAACGTGCCCCCTTGTCCAAACCCCTTTTGACTTAATGGGACGGGGAACTGACAATTAGAGAGAGGTAGGATGCAGTGGCTGGCCCCTATCAGCCTCCTAGGATTTTCATCGTTCGTTTCATCAATCGTTGAGTAGACTAGGCTGCCATTAGCACGGCAAATGAAGAATAAGTAGGCACACTTACAACTTGCCCTATAAAACATCGTGTACGACCCTCAACCAGATTTCGCCCACGAGCCAACGTGGATACCAGGGTGTGATAGCTATGCACAGAAACTAATATATAAATAATAAAAGAAATCAACATGAATCTTGGTTAACTAAATGGTTTATATGTTATGTAGGCATGTTCGGTCTCGGGGCCGCTCAGACGCGCTGCGTGAAATGCTACAGCACGGCGCCGATGGCGGACGTGGCGCGGCTGAACCCGGCGCGGCTCGCCCGCCTCGTCTGGACCAACTCGAGGACCGTCACGCTCATGCTGGCTGACGGCTCCGAGACACGGTTCAACGTGTAGAACGATCTTTCAGTCAAGTCCCTCATAGCGACTCGCAACGGCCTCTCGCGCATCGAGATCAGCTCCTGTGCAATCAGAGCTTAGACAAAGTAACATTCGCTCAGCGATACCGCTAGTACGTGTCGATCTAATATTTCAAAAGTATACGTCAATTTCATAAGAAGAAAAAAAGAAAGAAAAAGCATTCATTTAGCTCACAACATAACAAACAACACAGAAGGATAGGTTAATCAACATAGAAAACAATAAAAGCAAATACCCTGTTTTTGTGGTGATGCGCCAATGGGGAGTCTGCTTAGCAAATGCCAAGTGACCAGATGAGCGACCCAGCGCTCATTTTCAACTGACGCCCATTTACTCGTATTGCGTCGACGCGCAAAAACCAAGAAAGAGAATAATAGAGTAAAGATGCACAGCTCTAGAGACTATATCAAAGTGTTGTAGATAATGAACACCGACATACATCTATACATATGTATATTATACATGTATATTACACATAAATAGCATGTACATCATCATAACCATGAGCGTTATCGCTGATCGAATATTAGTTTGTCTCAGCCCTCCGTTACTTATATGCCTACACAGGATGTAGTATTGTATAATTGTATATTCCACTATAAATTATGCTTATTTATTTACTGATTTAGTAAAGTTTGTATCCCTATTGTGTTTGCAAAACCCGACAATTGTCATTTTAAAAAAGGGTTTTTACATCTTTGAAATCTACTTTCAAATCTTGATCCTTACGTAATATCTAACTTGTAAAATGTAAAGAAGCAAATAATATATTTTGTATAATGCAATATTAGTATTTATAATGCCCAGAGACATGTAAAAATCCCCTACGGGAGAAATCTTTCGGAAGTCGCGCGTGGATCTTTGCGCTAACTCCATGCGTCCCATGACTCAAACTCCCTTTAACACGACACACCGTAAATCGAACCACTGAGGGTTCTAATGTTTATATTGTAAATTAGTTTAGGCACTACTAAGACACTGAATAAAGTTGTTTTTCACACTATAACTTTGATTTTCTTCTATATGTGAACCGAGTGTGTCGATAAACATCAAATCCTAGGAAGTCCTACCGCATTACGTAGGTGTCTTTGGAGTATTTAAGAGAAGAGTAAATAGGCAATTATTGGGCGGACTCAGTCCATCGTCGGACTCATCTTCACCTTCCACCAGGTGCTACTGAGGACAAGCGTACCTGTAAATTATATAAAAAAAAAACTAATCTTGAAGCTAAAAATGGCATTTATACAATTTTCTCTCCATATAGCGTACTTACAGAAAGAGGCCAAGTTTAATGGAAAAATGCAATTTTTAAGCGTATTTAAAAAGTCTTTGATCCATTTCAAACATTTTCCTGATATAGACAAACAAGCTTCCAAGCTTTTGATGTTGAATGACACAAGGAGTCCAATTTTTGTTTATCCTGAGTTAATTTTTTTGTCGGATTTTGTAAACATACAGATGAGAAATTTCTACTTTTAAATATCTATTCTAATTGTTTTAAGATACATTTTTTTATTGTTAATGAAATATATTTTATTATAAGTGTCCTGTATTCCATGTTATCTAATAAATTGTTTAAACCTGTTATCGCATTTTTTATATTTTCTTTAAACCTCTGTTCTAGACTGTAAAAAATATGAAATTCAGCAAATTAGTCAAGTATGGGATATCATTCCCAGTGGATTAGCAAGTTGGTAATGGGCAGGATAAAGCTCGTAGAGAGGTTGGCTGTTGGGGCAGGAAAGATGATCTAGATCACAGGGCGACGTTAGATGCTGGTCACCTTCGACCGGTCGCTCCGGGAAACGTTTGGAGAAACCTCTGCGCAGCAATGACGTCCTATCGCTGATGTTGATTATTCCGGAAATATGACCTGATAGTTCCAGGATAGGAACCGGCCTGCAACAATACAAGGCCTGCTTTCGAGACCCAGTACTTGAAAACTTTTCTTGTAACTTTATATAATAAAAAAAAAGTAATTTTAAATATTACGAGTACACTTGAAGCTATTTTTAAAATATGAAATAAAAATTGTCGTTTTAAAAAAAATCGAAATATTATTTATGGTTTTGTATAAGGAAAAATGCCTTTTTTCTATTCTACTGTCATAATAAAAATATCTGGCTAATATTTTTTATCCTATCTCGGCATAGGGACCACACAACGCCTGATTGTATGGTATGGTGCGTTCTAAAAAACGACTGCAATTATCAAAGCGTTGTGTGGTTAAATGCGGTACCGCAAGCCTCACCACATCCCAGTGAGTACCTTATCCTCATAATCAAGTCGGTTAACTCCCTAACAAAGGAAATCAAAGAAAAAAAAATCATTTTTCAATTTACAACTACAGTCAAACAAATAAAAAACAAAATATCATAAAAAAAGTTTATTTGGCGATTTTAACACTTACTCTAAGGGCAGCTAACCAAGAATTTAAATCTAATTTAACCTCTTCAGGGACACTGGCATATATTAGGTCCTTACATATGAAATTGGCGTTTTTCGTACTGGCCACTTTAATCACAAATTTCTCCTCTTTGGTAAGGAATTACAAATTCAAATTTGTACAGCTATAGACTCATGTATTTGTGCTTCGATGATCGTCATTCATTTGTTTTTTTCTTATGTTTTTTTCTGTTTGCGTCACTCATTTTACAAAATGGAAAACTTAAAATATCGCATTATTTACGAGTAAGAGTTCCGCCGTGGCACTAGTGCTGCGGAAACAACTCGAAGGGTGAATGATGTGTATGGCGGTCGTGTTGCAAAAGAAAACACAGTTCGTTTTTGGTTCCAACGTTTTCGTTCTGGAAATTTCGACCTGCAGAACAAGCCCCGTGGACGGACTGAGACTCAAGTTGATAATGAAGAGTTGAAGGCTATTGTGGAAGCGGATCCATCGCAAACCACGTCCGAGTTAGCTGCAGGCTGCGATGTTAGTGCTAAAACTGTTTTAATTCACTTGAAGCAAATTGGGAAGATTAAAAAGCTTGAAAAGTGGGAACCTCACGAATTGACTGAAGCAAACCGGCAAACGCGCGTCGACTGCTGCGTTACATTACTAAACCGGCACAATAATGAAGGTATTTTAAACCGAATCATTACCTGTGATGAAAAATGGGTTCTTTACGATAATCGGAAGCGCTCAGCGCAACGGTTGGATCCTGGCCAGCCAGCCAAATCCTGCCCCAAGCGAAAATTAACCCCAAAAAAGTTACTTGTAAGCGTTTGGTGGACTAGTGCCGGTATTGTTCATTACAGTTTTCTCAAATCTGGCCAGACTATTACGGCTGATGTCTATTGTCAGCAATTGCAAACCATGATGGAAAAGCTAGCGGCTAAACAACCTAGGCTGGTCAATCGCTCCACGCCACTGCTGCTTCACGACAACGCTAGACCACACACTGCGCAACAGACGGCTACTAAATCAGAAGAGCTTCAATTGGAAAGTCTAAGACATCCTCCGTACTCCCCGGACCTTGCTCCAACAGATTACCATTTTTTTCGAAATTTGGATAACTTCTTGCAAGGGAAAAAATTCAACTCCGATGGGGCAGTCCAAATCGCCTTCAAAGATTTTATTGATTCCCGTCCGACTGGTTTTTTTTAGTAAAGGGATCAATGAACTACCTATGAGATGGCAAAAGTGCATAAAAAATAATGGTTCATACTTTGATTAATTAAATATATTATATTAAAAAATATTCGACTTTTTGTTCCTCCCATACAAAATGCCAATTTCATATGTAAGGACCTAATATTTGTACGTTTGGTATTTTTCTTTTAAAATTATTTCAAGAGAAATTAGGCGAAATTATCTGTACACTGTGCTAAGAGATGTGAAATTACCGTCTATAAACATCAGCCTTAATATCGTTTTATATAAAATTAAACTAGATTTAATTTTCTGGTGCAATCCGCCCTAAATTAATTAGCTTAAATTAAAACAATATTCTTCATATCGAGTTATGAAATAAAAAAAAAACGGACTTACAACATAATACACGTGACAGAAGTGAGACTTCTTTAGTATATAAAATGCGCACATATATATACATATACAGTTTCTTATTTATATATATACATATATACTAGACGTTTCAAAAAAAAATTTTCCTCGGAACCACGCTCAAAAGTTTCGTTTTAATGCCAAAATAGGCCTCTGAAAATATGAGCCATTAATATTTAGGTTGTCCGCATCGCACTTTTCGATTTCCCATACAAATAACACAGGACAAAAGTTTTTTTTTCTTTAAGGTAAGGTAAGGTAAGGTAAAAAGGTTAAGGTAAGGGTAAGTTAAACTTCGATCTTGAATAACTTTTGACTGAGTTCATTTATCAAAAATTTACTTCAGACCTTTTTTGTAGAGCGTTAAATTCTCTACAAAAATAATGACTGGGTATTGCAATCTAAATATATATAACGCAAAGGTGACTGACTGGCTGACTGACTGACATAGTGATCTATCAACGCACAGCCCAAACCACTGGACGGATCGGGCTGAAATTTGGCATGCAGGTAGAGGTTATGACGTAGGCATCCGCTAAGATTGATGAAAGATTTTGATGAATTCCACCCGCAAGGGGATAAAATAGGGGATGAAAGTTTGTATAAATCTTCTCAGATTTCGACTATAATATAATACAATAGCTTGATAGTTGTAGCGCCTAACGACAGATTAGGCCCTAATTTTTTACACACGCTAAACAAAAGTAAGGCCACAAAAACTATATCTAATTAATTATAATACTTCTTAACGCGAGCGAATCTGCGGGTAAAAGCTAGTACGATATATCTTTCATTAGTTATAAAAGTCAAAAGAAAAAAAAAGTTTTGTCCTGTGTTATTTGTATGGGAAATCGAAAAGTGCGATGCGGACAACCTAAATATTAATTAAGGACTCATATTTTCAGAGGCCTATTTTGGCATTAAAACGAAACTTTTGAGCGTGGTTCCGAGGAATTTTTTTTTTTTTTTGAGGCGCCCTGATATATACTGTTTCGACATTCCAACCCATTCCCTCCGGTATTCCACAGGGGTCGCATTTGGGCCCACTGCTCTTTAACATCTACGTCTATGACATACTCTCCTGCTTTACTCATACAAAATTCCTTATGTATGCCGACGACATAAGGATTTTCTGTACAGTCGAAGCATTGGCGATTGTATTAGGCTGCAGTCGGAACTAACTAGCCTTTGTAATTATTGCAACTTAAATAAACTTGATCTAAACGTTAAAAAATGTAACAAAGTAATAACTTACACAAGAAAATATCAGCCGATCATTTATAATTATACGTTAAATAATTCCTTGGTTCAGAGAGTTTTCATGATTCGGGATTTGGGCGTGATGCTAGACTCCAAATTACTATACACTTCCCATTACAATTACATCTGCCAAAATGCTTTGAGAATGTTTGGTTTCGTTTGCCGAACTGCCAAACCCTTCAATAGTATGCACTCTTTATTGTTGCTTTATTATTCATACATTAGGAGCTACCTCGATTATGCCTCCCCAATTTGGTCCCCGGATTATGTGACATATAAAAGTCTGCTAGAGCACATTCAAAAAAAGTTTCTAAAATATCTGTGTTTTAAATTTAAAAAGGAGTACATTGAGTATAACGTAAATTAGGATAAGTATGGGTTATTATCTCTTAAAGACAGAAGAACTCTTTGTGATATGAAATTTTTATATGACATTTTCAATTATCACATAGACTGCCCAGATTTGTTGAGGATAATTAATTTTAAAATAAACACCAAAACTACTAGACAACCGAACTTGTTCGCCGTGTCGAAAATACATCACAATTACGCAAAGAACTCTGTTATACACAGATGCCTCAATACGTATAATAAGGACTTTTGCACTATTGACACATTTTCCCAAAATAGAAACAAATTCATAGCCTCGGTTTTAGCTTTGCTAAAGTTAAAACGCCAATAGGAGGGTACGACGCCACACTGCATTCATATACATATCATATATAGCTTTCTTACACTCACCTTGCCACAACACCCACACACACACACACATGCACACACATCTATTTCTAATTGTTGTGAGTTTACTGTTATTTCATTTTCCTTTTCTTTGCAGTTTTTAAATATTATCACTGTGTAATTGGCGCAGCTTGTAAACTGTACCGTATGTAAAATGTTTATATGTACTGTTCAATGATAAAGAATAAATAAATTAATATTGTTTATCGTCTTTTCAACGTACGTTTTGCCTTCAGGCTAAATAACCCCTGACGCAAAAACAAATGAATCTATTTCATTTAGTTTTTTTGTTTGAAAAATAACTTGGTAGAGCTTACTTAGCTATAATTATTGAAAATCTTATCAGCTGTTTGAAGGTTATCAGCTCTTCTAGTCACTGAAGGAATATAAACCAGCTTAACTCGTCTGAGTGATTCAAAATGTATGTAACGTGAGATCTTGAAATGAAATGAAAATGAAATGAAAAAGTATTTATTTCGCCACAAATATACAAAAATCAGAAATTTAAATGTAGCATTACAAACAACACACAAAAACAAAAGAAAATACAGAACATATTAACATGGCGAAAATGGGCCCTTCATCAGCCTAAAGCCACAGAGGAAGTCTGCAGTGCTGATTTTCGTGAAGGGCCCAAGGATATTGTAATAACATGGTAAACTAAACCTGATGCTGCAGCACCATCAGGCTCCAGCAGTATCCTCAACTCTTCGCTAAATTACAGTAGAAGTATCTTGTTTGAGCTCAAGGAACCAGAGGTGGGCAAAATGTAATCGTATTAATGAGAAAAATACACAAAGTAATTATAATCGTTTTTCATTTATCTGATTACATTTTGCTCATCTATGTTTGGAACTAATCTTAACTAATAGGTTATAGACACAAAGAGAGTTTAATCAGGTAGTTTTAAAAGTTTTAATTTACTTTTTTTTTATTTTCAGAGAATCATGTAGCAATATGTAAACAATATAAAATACACAAAAGAATACATAAGCCAGCAAAGTTTCGACAAAAAAAAAACGAAACAAAGATCAAGCTAAGCTAAACAAAACAATAAAAGGAAACTAAGTAACTAATTATATAAAGAAAAACAAATATAACAAAGAAAAAGAAACATTTTTTATGAATTTCAGGCGGACGCTTGACCTCAATCACACCTGGTGGAAGGTGAAGATGAGACCGACGTTAACCCGCATCCGCCCAACTAATGCAATCCACTCTTCTCTTAAAGACTCCTGAGTCATAATATCGTGGGAATATGCTCGCTGGAAGCTGCCATTTTTATGAAAAACATTAAACAAAGTGGCGCTTTTGTCATCCCCAAATTGTATTTTCATCGAAGTTTCACCTCCGAAATCTTAACTATGTTACAGATGAAAAAATAAAAAACACAAGTCGATACATTTAGAGAGAAAGTTTACTAATCTCTCAACCATAGATGGGCAAAATGTAATCTGATTAATAAAAATGATTACGATTACATTTCACGTTTTTTACCATTAGTATGACTGCATTTTGCTCATCTATGCTTTAAACACTACAGAATCCCAGATTGCGCACACATTTATAATCTCTTATTGTTTTAAATGGATTTAATCATGATTAGAGAGCAACAAAATTAAAATTACGACTACATTTTGTAATCGTTAGTAATTAATCAGATTACATTTTGCCCATCTCTGCATTCATCATTTATTTGGCTGATAATATATTGCCATAATATGTTATTTCTCAAAGAGCACTCAATTCAACTCAATTTGTATCTAAGAACCAATTTTTGAAAAGGACTACTACCAGTACCTTGTCAATTCTTCTTGGTAGGTCTTGCTTACGAAAACTGTGGTAGATTAATTTTATTCATTTATCATCACGCCGAATCCATTATTTGGGTAAGCAGAAAGAATGGAACGCCACTTCTATTTATTCTTGCATATCTCTTTCACTTCCTTAACATTCATTTTCATTCAATTTATTGACGGTTTAAAAGTGCTTATAATCGGCCTATTTAATTATAATAAATAAACCATATATCGTTATGGTATATTCCTTTCTGGGTGAGCAGAAATACATTAGTAATTTGTATTCATTTTGTGCTTATAAGTCGCGCCCAACGTAACCAGTAGCGCAGCTGATTGCCGTTCTCAGGGTATTTATATAAAGAAAGGTAAATTTTAATAAAGTTATTAGGAGACTGAATGACACGAGTCAAAAGTTCCGTTTAAAATTGTTTTTAGTATTTTAGAGAAGCGATATCTAATAGAAAGCATAAAACTTCCTTGATCGGTACCCAATACGGGGAGGATACCCAAAATACTGTAAAAACCATTTATAATCTTAAAATAGTCAAATTTTAACCCTAGGCAAAGGAAATACGTCTAAAGTCTTGATAAGGATTTTCCCAAAAAAGGGGGGTTATCCTTTATAGGACTTTTTTAACCCTGATTCGGCATTGTGACCACACCGTGCTTGAAAGTAAACATGGTGCAGCCAAAAAACAACTGAAACTGTCAACAGTAAAGAAAAACAACCTATAGTCGTAATAATCCTGCCTGCACAAATATCTCTTCACGCTTCTTTAAAAGACCCAATATCATAGAACGGTGGAAAAACGCGCGCCCGAAAACTACTGCGTAGCTCAAGCACTCGGCAAAAGTTAGAGAACCTCTTAGCCCTAGCCGGAAAGGAAAGGGTGAAACAAGCTTAAATAACTCAAACACTCGTCATGATACACAGGGTAAAAATGTTTAGTGACTCACTAATCTTGATTAACACAAGACTGAACTTGAAAATCAATTTACAAAATTGCCATCATGATATTATACTCCTATCTAAAAATTTTCCCACATCAATTAAAATCATACCACTTGGTAAAAGTCAAAAATTTTATAAAGAAACTTTTTTGTATCCTTGGAGAAATTTCTGAGTTGAACAATCACGGTCGCTGTGAAGGCAGCGACCTTGGTGTGTCAGACACCTACGAAAAGACTAAAAACCAACGGAGTGTTCTTCCAATCACTCCACCTGGACCTGGGAGACAAATTCTTCCAGTTGTCCGGAGAATGAACAACCTATTCAGGCTTCTTCCCTGGGAGGGGTGAGTATAAAGAGCCTATCTTCCTAAATATTTCTCACGGGCGGCACGCCGGAAACTGCACACC
Organism: Automeris io; assembly: GCA_036320925.1. Lineage (NCBI taxonomy): Eukaryota > Metazoa > Arthropoda > Insecta > Lepidoptera > Saturniidae > Automeris > Automeris io. The sequence continues at coordinate 8,655,798 of JAUDJH010000017.1, forward strand.
AACAAGAAATTCCATCCAATTCATGCCAATTATACATCAATGCCCTTTTTGAAAATCAGCGCCACGAATGCATTTCGTTGCAAAGCTGAGGAAGGATTCTTCATAAAACATTGTATGTTATCAGTGGAGTAAATACAACATCTGAAAATACTTTATACGGCTATATAATACATCGACACTATCTTTTTAAATGAGACATCATACCTCATGATTATCTCTACTGCGGCAAAAATGAGCGATGTAACCGAAAGGCAATCTTAAGGAATTAGTCTGTTACGCGTGCAATTACCCTCCCAAAAGCGGCTTCGCGCCGGATGTTCACGCCTACATGCCGTCCTGTCGATCCGATTATCACGGACTTAAAAGCTGCCACTCAGAGTAACAGTGAGGTACACACACGCATTAGTTTCATTCCACGACACCGGCGAAGGATACCGCCAACTTTCGCTAAGCGGTATGTTAAAGCTGCCACTCAGAGTAACAGTGAGGTACACACACGCACTAGTTTCATTCCACGACACCGGCGAAAGATACCGCCAACTGTCGCTAAGCGGTATGTTAAAGCTGCCATTCAGAGTAACAGTGAGGTACACACACGCACTAGTTTCATTCCACGACACCGGCGAAGGATACCGCCAACTGTCGCTAAGCGGTATGTTAAAGCTGCCACTCAGAGTAACAGTGAGGTACACACACGCACTAGTTTCATTCCACGACACTGGCGAAGGATACCGCCAACTGTCGCTAAGCGGTATGTTAAAGCTGCCACTCAGAGTAACAGTGAGGTACACACACGCACTAGTTTCATTCCACGACACCGGCGAAGGATACTGCCAACTGTCGCTAACCGGTATGTTAAAGCTGCCACTCAGAGTAACAGTGAGGTACACACACGCACTAGTTTCATTCCACGACACCGGCGAAGGATACCGCCAACTGTCGCTAAGCGGTATGTTAAAGCTGCCACTCAGAGTAACAGTGAGGTACACACACGCACTAGTTTCATTCCACGACACCGGCGAAGGATACCGCCAACTGTCGCTAAGCGGTATGTTAAAGCTGCCACTCAGAGTAACAGTGAGGTACACACACGCACTAGTTTCATTCCACGACACCGGCGAAAGATACCGCCAACTGTCGCTAAGCGGTATGTTAAAGCTGCCACTCAGAGTAACAGTGAGGTACACACACGCACTTGTTTCATTCTACGACACCGGCGAAAGATACCGCCAACTGTCGCTAAGCGGTATGTTAAAGCTGCCACTCAGAGTAACAGTGAGGTACACACACGCACTAGTTTCATTCCACGACACCGGCAAAGGATACTGCCAACTGTCGCTAACCGGTATGTTAAAGCTGCCACTCAGAGTAACAGTGAGGTACACACACGCACTAGATTCGTTCCACGACACCGGCGAAGGATACTGCCAACTATCGCTAACCGGTATGTTAAAGCTGCCACTCAGAGTAACAGAGAGGTACACACACGCACTAGATTCGTTCCACGACACCGGCGAAGGATACCGCCAACTGTCGCTAAGCGGTATGTTAAAGCTGCCACTCAGAGTAACAGTGAGGTACACACACGCACTAGTTTCATTCCACGACACCGGCGAAAGATACCGCCAACTGTCGCTAAGCGGTATGTTAAAGCTGCCACTCAGAGTAACAGTGAGGTACACACACGCACTTGTTTCATTCTACGACACCGGCGAAAGATACCGCCAACTGTCGCTAAGCGGTATGTTAAAGCTGCCACTCAGAGTAACAGTGAGGTACACACACGCACTAGTTTCATTCCACGACACCGGCAAAGGATACTGCCAACTATCGCTAACCGGTATGTTAAAGCTGCCACTCAGAGTAACAGTGAGGTACACACACGCACTAGATTCGTTCCACGACACCGGCGAAGGATACTGCCAACTATCGCTAACCGGTATGTTAAAGCTGCCACTCAGAGTAACAGAGAGGTACACACACGCACTAGATTCATTCCACGACACCGGCGAAGGATACCGCCAACTGTCGCTAAGCGGTATGTTAAAGCTGCCACTCAGAGTAACAGTGAGGTACACACACGCACTAGTTTCATTCCACGACACTGGCGAAGGATACCGCCAACTGTCGCTAAGCGGTATGTTAAAGCTGCCACTCAGAGTAACAGTGAGGTACACACACGCACTAGTTTCATTCCACGACACCGGCGAAGGATACTGCCAACTGTCGCTAACCGGTATGTTAAAGCTGCCACTCAGAGTAACAGTGAGGTACACACACGCACTAGTTTCATTCCACGACACCGGCGAAGGATACCGCCAACTGTCGCTAAGCGGTATGTTAAAGCTGCCACTCAGAGTAACAGTGAGGTACACACACGCACTAGTTTCATTCCACGACACCGGCGAAGGATACCGCCAACTGTCGCTAAGCGGTATGTTAAAGCTGCCACTCAGAGTAACAGTGAGGTACACACACGCACTAGTTTCATTCCACGACACCGGCGAAAGATACCGCCAACTGTCGCTAAGCGGTATGTTAAAGCTGCCACTCAGAGTAACAGTGAGGTACACACACGCACTTGTTTCATTCTACGACACCGGCGAAAGATACCGCCAACTGTCGCTAAGCGGTATGTTAAAGCTGCCACTCAGAGTAACAGTGAGGTACACACACGCACTAGTTTCATTCCACGACACCGGCAAAGGATACTGCCAACTGTCGCTAACCGGTATGTTAAAGCTGCCACTCAGAGTAACAGTGAGGTACACACACGCACTAGATTCGTTCCACGACACCGGCGAAGGATACTGCCAACTATCGCTAACCGGTATGTTAAAGCTGCCACTCAGAGTAACAGAGAGGTACACACACGCACTAGATTCGTTCCACGACACCGGCGAAGGATACCGCCAACTGTCGCTAAGCGGTATGTTAAAGCTGCCACTCAGAGTAACAGTGAGGTACACACACGCACTAGTTTCATTCCACGACACCGGCGAAAGATACCGCCAACTGTCGCTAAGCGGTATGTTAAAGCTGCCACTCAGAGTAACAGTGAGGTACACACACGCACTTGTTTCATTCTACGACACCGGCGAAAGATACCGCCAACTGTCGCTAAGCGGTATGTTAAAGCTGCCACTCAGAGTAACAGTGAGGTACACACACGCACTAGTTTCATTCCACGACACCGGCAAAGGATACTGCCAACTATCGCTAACCGGTATGTTAAAGCTGCCACTCAGAGTAACAGTGAGGTACACACACGCACTAGATTCGTTCCACGACACCGGCGAAGGATACTGCCAACTATCGCTTACTGGTATGTTAAAGCTGCCACTCAGAGTAACAGAGAGGTACACACACGCACTAGATTCGTTCCACGACACCGGCGAAGGATACTGCCAACCGTCGCTAACCGGTATGTTTACGCACCGAGGCGCAGTTCCACTCCAACGTAGCCTTGAGTTTCTGCAGGCGTTTCTTCTCAGAGTAGTCGCTACCAAAACGCTAGTAGATCACACTTAGGTTATTTTCCTGAGCGCCCAAGTCGAAGTTCCTATCCACAGGGATGTCTTTGCGTTAACATCCATGCCATAACTCACAGGCTCGGCACCTTAATGCTCACCCCTCTCGCCCCTGATGTTGTAAAGGCCTTTCTCGGCCAACAACATAATGTCCCGTCGAAAAACAAGACAGTTTGTCCAATGTAAGATGCATAATAAACACTACTATTATATCCCGTCAGTATAGAACATGGTAAGAATGTAGAGCACCTCAAAGTAAATGAGTACAAAATAAATAATAATATATCGTCACACTATGGCGATGATGAAATCCTGGCCGACTTCAGCCTTAGCGACGTTTCCAACTAACATTACATGGGCGCGGGCTGCAGCCACATTCGGCGAAGGTGAGCTCGCTAATGAATATATTCGGAAACAGTCAAAATTAATCCTTGCACAATAACAATTGCGTAGGAAATATTTGATGCGTGAATGCTAGCGCTTGCACAAACGCACTCTCTCGTCCAAACCCCTCTTAACCAAATGGAACTGGGAACCGATATAATTAGACAGGCAGGAATTAGTGATTGGGAACTGACAACTGCTCCCTAGTAACACCCTTTCACAATGCCTTCATATTTTATCACGTAAGCTGTTGCGTTGACTCCCCTCTTAGTACAAAAGTCTGCCTAGTTATCCATCAGCTGTCGTGCTAATGGCAGCCTAGTTCTACCCGACGATTATGACGAAGCAACAAGGCATCGTTACACTATATCCTACACGAATCCTCACCGGGTTAACAGAGTTATATTAGTGACTACCTCTATTTCATTTTAATAGGCTCTCAAACAGAGTATAAACATATTTTATAGATAATAATAAAAAATGATATCTATAAATACAGTACACCAGTCCAATTGAAAGCATAATCTGCAATGTCCGCTCATAACGTCGTACCCATCGTGAGGAACCTGATCGCCGTTCTCAGGGTACTCACAAACTTTCTTATTAGATGCCATGCGAATTCCCTCACGTAGTTTTCCTACATAAATGAACATTAAAGAGCAACAGATAAAACTAAACTGCCATTTTTGGACTATACAGTACTTTACATCAGGTGCGGAGCAGCTCTGTCGAGTCAATATAAAAACCTTTACTTAATAAAATTAGTAATCTAATTTGACTTAAAAGAGGTATTTCATCATTACTAACGTGTATAAGTATATTTAGTGTCATCGTTGAATTCATCGTCATCACTTTCAGACTCTTCTCTATTCATATTTTTTACCACTTCAGCCCTTGCGTTATGAGGAATATCTTCTTCATCTGACGACGCATCAATTGAATCAACATCATACACTATCCATTTCTTGACCCCATTATCCCTTGTCAACGAGAGCCATTGCTTTTTCATTAATTTCATCATTTTGAGTAAAATGTACTGTCCTTTGTTTGAATTAGTTGCCGTATCTTTATTCACAACTCCGTATAATTCAAACTCGAAACCGTATTTGATATCGTTATGTTCTGTGAAAAACCTTATAGATTTTTCCATGATTTCCAAATTATAAGCCTCTACGCCGATTAACATTATTTTTAATGATACCGACATATGTGTCTGGCGCCAACACAATTTTGGTTTCCTAAGCTTTTCAACTTTATCTGTTTTGTGAATACTATCAGAGCTGCTGTCTGTAGCAAGATAATTGTCAGATAAATTCATACATATATTTTCTTGAGATGTTTCTTCATGTTTATTATTCAGTTCATCTTCTTGGGAAGCATTAGAATCTGGCGTTTTGTTGGTTTCAAATTCATCAATGCCAGATAACTCGGTAATTTTTATTGAATCATTGGATCTTTCATTTCTTGGTTCAGTATAGTTAGATTCCTCAGAACAACCTGCAATCGCAAGCATTTCATTTGTTGAAGATTTTCCCATTACATTTTCATCATACATAATAACCTTTCCCTCACTTGTGACAATTAATGGATACTTTGTTTTTATTTCTTTGGCTAACCAATTAGGTACAGAACTTTTAAATAATCCCGCCATAACATCATCGACATTCATTTCAAATTCCTGTTCTGGTAAGTCGTAATCGTAAACATCGAAATCAAATTTTGACTTAGGAGTGGGAGTAACTACTGTTGTAACTTGCATCTCATCATTTGTTTTCTGGCAAGGAGCTAGAATATCTGAGCCTTCTTTTACTTTCTCCGGTATTTCTTTATCAAAATTACCATAAGTAGAAATCATATCACTAAGATAATCAATTTCGTTTAAATTTACTTGAGCCAAATTGAGATCTACCAACATTCTATTTATAACAATATCTTTATCAGAACTTGTATCTATTACTGCTACCCCATATTTATGACCTTCGGTGTATTCTGCTACTTCTTTTGAATAGCATTTAACATATAATAACTTCATATTTCGACTGCTATCTTCAAAGCAGTTGTCGGAAAACCAATTATTGCTATATTCTGTCCAATCGCTTCCCGCTGGTTTTATGCCGACTAATCGACATTCTATAGCTTGATAAGGCAATTGTTGTATAAATTTATTTATTATTGGCTTCAAATCTTCCGTTGAAATTACGCACCAATCACCTTGATCGATGAAGAAACATTCAACTGTATTTTTGTCCATTATTTTATCGATTCTGGCCCGTTCGAAATTATTGTCTCCTGGAAATTTCGCTAAAACTATATCGCCTTCTTTTACATTACTAATTGGTTCGGGATTCTCAGTAACATATTTTTGAATATCTTTTATTAGTATATTCATGCAAGGATCGAACTTAGCATGTCGAACAAAAAATTTATCAGGATTTTCTACATACGAAAAATAAACTGACGATAGTTCGTCACTATCCAGATGTGCCCAATCGCCTTTTACCGGTGAAATGATTGAATCTAGAGATTTTTCTATAGATATTTTCACTACAGAAGATGTTTCCGTATTTAAACCGCTATTCCTACAATCATTTTCTAAGGTAGATACATGTTCTTCGTTTACAACTGCATGAACTTCTAGTAGCTCTTTCTTAAAATTGTGTCTCACTACAGTTTCATTTAATGAACATAAGTCTTGGCACGCTTCTAAAGTATCAACAAAAACGCAGTTACCCACAGTCAATACAACTGTACCTCTCATAAAAAGGTCCTCATTATCATCAGTTAATTTTTTGAAGTGTTTTTTTATAAAATCTGCAAAAGTAATATCTTTGTCATGAGGTTTAACATTTGCCAATCTTAACTGTACGACGTGTGTTTCTATCATTTTTAAATTATCGGGAAGGTAATAGAGATAAATATCACGAGTTCTTTCGAACTTTTCTTCGTCTAACAATTTAATCAATACGTAATTAGGATTACCATTTTGATAATGATTCATTATTTTAACAACTTGACATCGTACGAATAAATGTTGTTTCATCGCTAAAGCACATACATCTCCTACTCTGGGGATGCCATGAGGTATTCTATTACTCTCTTTACTATAATATAACCCCATTTTTAAAGACAAAGTACTATATGTTTGTGGGAATTTTTTAATTTCGCCATTTACCGCATTAGATAACAACCTTGCAGAATACGACACGGCTGTATGGTAATGAAGTATACTGAACCTTACTTCACCTTCTTTAGGAATCCATTCTTTTGGAGTATCAAATTCTTTAAATATTGTGTGTCGCTCTTGACAGTACCAGAAATTGGGACAACTACCCAAAGCAAGATAATTATCACACAACGGAACACAATTTGTCGCTTTCTGTAAATCTTTCTGGGTTAATACTTCTTTTGTAATATTGTCCAAGACGTCGGGAATATTAGTTGTACAACGTTTAATAAAATGTAGCATTTTCGGCAACTGTTCTACATTTTTTTCCTCTAAAAGTATCTTTATTTTAATAACTTCACTTTTTTCATCAAAAATCGATGGGTAATTATCGTTTAGAACTGAAAATCTTTTGCAAAATGTTGAAAATAAGGGTGGTAATGAATAGTGCACTAAATAATGAGCGTCTGTTACGTTCATGTGTGATAAATTTTCATCACAGCATATCAATATGGGACCAATAGTTGGCTCTTCATAGTCTCCCCAAGAGATATTTATAGCGTACAAATCATGAATTGTCATCGTATTGTTGCAAGCAAACACAATATATTTATTTTTAGTCAAAACGTCTTCGAGATGTTTTACCTCATCGTCAGTGCTGCAAACAATCACTGTCTTTTTAGAACCATCAATTTCTGGTAAAAATGTCAAAACCTCGTTGATCTTGTTATCATTTTTAACCAAAGCAACAGTGGTGTTACTTTTCGAATACAAAATACACTCCTGAAACGCACCAATGCAAACCACAGATTCAGGAGCCGTTTTAGCAAGCGATGATAAATAATCGCACCAAACCCTCGAAGCAGCCACGAATTGTACTTTAACTTCTTTAGAGACTCGATTTTTTAACATATTTTTAATGTTATGAATAACGAATTTCAATTCTTTCGGATAAACATCGAGAACGCGTTCACAGTCGTCGATGACAAACGTTTTTAGACTTCGAAGATCAACACCAAAGTCTGGGTTAAGCAATAAACGTGCCAATAGCGATGGCACACAAATCAACAAGTCACATCCATTGAGCAAAGTCGTCGTAAGATCAAATTCATCCATACCAACATAACAGGCTACCACTTTTTCCTCGAGACCTAGAAACAATTTACTGAGCTGTTCAATTTCAAAAACCGATTGGGCTGTACCACAGACAATTATGCAAGAAGGTCCCGTGGTTTCCTTATTCGTGTGATGATCTGACACAAGACGACAAACAGCAGGTAAATATCCTATCGTTTTCCCGCTACCTAGTGACCCCACCATGAACACACTGTGACCGCGCAAAATAGAATACCAAGTTACAGACTGAATCCGAGTGGGTTCTTTAATAGACATCCTTCCAAGCACACCCTGAATATCACTTCCGAAAGGTACATCCCTAAAGTGAGAGTAAGGTTTAATTCTATTATTTTTTTTAGTATGCACTAATAAAATTGGACTAACCAATTTCTCTACAAAGACAGAGCGACTACCATCAAGATTTTTAAATGGATTAACATCTATTTTACCAGAATTTATATCAATATCTTTCGGAATGTCTGCTTTTTTTGCTACTACATGTTGCAAGTTTAATTCTCGGACGAGATCAGAAACGTCATCACCAACATCGGATTCCGGATAACATTTACTATAAATTGTTTTAAATTCTTCAAAGCTAGACATTTCTTTATTTGTGGTATCCGAATCAGAGGTAAATGAACTATCATGTTTATTGGAAATTATTTTCTCAAATTGCTTTAGTTTTCTTTGCATTTGTACACTATGTGGCTTATTTTTAGGTTTTTCATATAAATTTTTATCAACGTAATTTTTGTTATAACAAATTTGATCTTTTTTTACCTGAGGTGTATCTACTTTATTTAAATTAATTGATGTATGGGGCACATTTACATGTAAGTTAACTGCAAGATTATTAGTCTCTTTAAACATATTTTCAACGGGCATTTCTTCCTGCTTTCTTGCAAGTTCATCTCTGGGAACGGCTGGTACTAATTTTACATGTAGTTTTTTGCGGTCAATTTCTGGAGGGCCATATGCCACTTTATATAGATTAACAGCACCTTTAAGATTTCTTTGTTGCTCTGTAAATTAACATATACTTAACATAAAATTTGCATATTGAACATTCATATTTTGCTACTTTTCTTGGACTACATTGTATTTTTGTGTGCTTTAGTCACTTTTATAAGCTAATATAAAAAAAATTACCTTTATTATGTTTGTTTGCACCATTATCTTCTATTTGAGTATTACTTTCTGAATCAAAAGTGTTATGCAACTTCTCACAAATTTCGTCTGAAACATTTTCATGCGGGTAGTCTTGTATATGCTCTTGTTTACATTCAACATTAACTAATTCCTTATTATGTAATTGGGTTTTATTTTCTTTATCAGAATCACAAGGGACTTCATCGTTACTTGTAGGTGTATCAGTCTCTGAACTCTTCGTTTTATTTGCATGTCTATCAATAAAACATTTAGCTGCCAATAGTATGTCTATTGGAGCAGTACTCGGCTGTTTTTGTCGACTTTTGTTCAATTTCATTACCCTTTCGAGGGTTATTGAACTACTTATTGATGTTTTTCTATTCTTCCTTGATGCTCTACCCAGTGATGGCTCATCAGTATCCTTACACATTGAAAGGTCTTCCAATTTATTCTCCAACAAATTTATAGACGCTAAATAGTCATTATGTCTCTCTAAGTTTTTCATTGTCAGAGCTTTGAGCTGCAAACTTGTATTGTAAATAGAAGTCTGCTTTTGAAGATATGTTTTCCAGTTTGTTTTTGATTTAGCATAGTGTGCTTCAATGTGATGCATTACGTCTACAGTTTGAGTGTGTGAGAGTTTTGTTGTAATACCTCCGGAGCTCAGTTTATGATGAAATTTGGGGACATTATGTGAAGCGAAACCAGACTGGGTTAATAGATGGCTAAGTCGTTCTTCACCTATGCTCTTCTTTCCGACTATGTCTCCGAATTTGTGAATGTTGCTGTCGAAAATTGAGGTCCTGTGGATATGTGCTAAATTTAGTGATATTTGAAAATTAATTCTTATTAATATTACAGATTCGCAGGAAAGGAAAAGAGGAGGTAGAGCATGGAGAGGGCGATAGATGGAATTCAGGGAGGAGCGGGAGAAAAGAAGTAAAAGATGGGGAGCAGGTTTAGATAAAAGTTAACAATAATTGGCTATTAGGCAGTATGAAGTTTGCATCGACCATAATTAAAAATAATGTTTTCTGTTATACAATTCCATTAATATAGAGACTGACAACCAACTTCTATGTCACAAATCATGGCTATGATCATCAATCATATAACAGAAAATATTATATACTAAAGGTAGGTAGGTATGTTGCAGGTGTAGCACTTATGTCTGTAAAATACAAGTGTATAAACACACCTATAGTACAAGAATGAAACCTAAAGGGGGTTACAGATTTTGGGTTATTTTGTACTATCTCGCAAAAATAGCTACATAGCACCTGACAGTGGCGTTCATCGCATACATGCATAAAAGCAATGCATACCTTACAAAAAAAAGCCTTCGTTAAATTACTAAAAGTCAAATTAAAAACAAGGAAACATTAATATCATTATAATATATTCCATTATCACGCCATCTATTGTTCCGATAAGACAAGCATAACAGTTGCTAATACAAAATAATTATTACGCGAACGCAGCGCCGCTTACGAAAATCAGAGTAAATTTTGCAGAGCCCAGCGCTATACATATAGGCAGGCGTTTAGTCCACACCTGATTCTCAGATTTCTTCGCAAATAAAAGCAGTGCTTTTTGTAAACAAAGGACTTTAAATATATTGTTTATTCAACTTCATTGTTGTTTGTAATTACTATTCTATATTAAAATAACAATATTAATATAATTTCATGGCTATAAATAGTATTTATGATTAATTTTAGATAAAAGTATTTAAGTTTGGTTTGGTTTACATTGCATGTGCCGTACATTGCATGTGTCATTAGAATGTACATTGCTATATACTGTAACCGTGCGGCAATAACATGAATTCTGTACTTGAGATACTATTATCATATTTTTTTTAAGTGCCTTTATGTATTCCAATGTATGAATATAATGAAATATGTCATATTTAAAAAAGAATAAAATGTATTATTTTTTTATATGAAAAATGTATTAATATTATTGTACTACATTTAAAATAAGCCAAAACGTAAATAATTATATTTAGTGATCAAACAGTTTGCATTTAATTTGTTGCTAAAGTAATATTTATCCTTTGATTACAGAAAGTACCAAAATTTTGTGATTGTAATGAAATAATGTATCTAAATATATGAACATTTTGTATTAGCGAGTTCCTAGCCGAAATAAAGCCTTCTGCGTTGCTTGCCTTCTTTAAAATTTTAATGCTCGCCCCTGGCACCTGACAGAAATTTTAGTGAAGTCCAAAAATTAATGCGACAATTTTAATGTTTCATTAAACTCAATTAACTGGAGCTCAATTGGGTATGAGACTCCCCGTCCTGTTTTTTAATTTATTGGTAAAAATACTACCTACCTTATTTACTAATATAATAATGAAAATGTATGCCATGAAAATTCATATAAAATTGCTCTATTTCGATCAAAAATGAGTGCAAATTTATAGCCAAAAACAGCACACTAATGATACCTCAGCTGCCATATTTCCCAGATCTTGGCCACTGTAATTCTTTTTGCGTTACAGAAATTTAAGAATGATGCTATGCTATGATTGAGGAGATAAATACGGAATCAAAAAAGAACATGAACAAGATCACAAAAAAAAAGTGCTTTAAGGGTTGGAAAAAGGAAACCTGCATGGCATTGATAGAAATGTCAATTGTAAGTGTCCTGGGAACAGTGATCAGCTGTGCTGCTGGTCATGTTGGGCATGACATATAAGCAGAAAATGGATACATCCACTAATGTATCTCTACTCACCCTAAAAGGTATATAGAGTGATGATATATAGGGTTAGAAAAAATGTTGGCACAAGTGTAAAATATCTAATAGGGATTACTTTGAAAGGAACACAATAGATATTTATGAATAAACAAATAACTTTTGAAGAAACAATTTGTGATACCTTTTGCAAAGACCTTGTGTTTCTAAAATAGTCTGTTAATATGAAAAGTTTAGCCTGCATTGTAGTACATTGACATCAAGCAGCAGCTCTGTTAATTAAATGAAGGAAAAAATTGTGTATAAATTTTGGAATTGAATATTAAGAAATTATATTTAAGTTGGTTTCAGAATATTTCTTGAAATCACAACACTGCTGTAGAAATTATAATGGTTTTACTATCTAACCAAGATAGATTTATGATTTAAAAGTGATTTTTCTTCATTTTAGTTTTCAGTATTTTTTTTTTTATTTCTTTATTAATTTAAAGGGGTTTTGTCACAGAGTGACCACGTCACCGCCATACAGGCAAAACACTTTAAATTACTTTAAGCCACCTTCAGGTAAAGTGCAATTAACATTTTGGCCTGCTCGGAGAGCGGAGAGGACAAAATGCAGTTGTAAATGCCCACAAGATAATTGACAACCGGTAAATTCCGACATTGTGCTTCGTTCTGGACACACTCCATGAGCAAATTGAAAACATTTTCAGTAATTAGTTAAGAACATCTTACGTTAAAACAATGTTTGCTAATCGAAGAAAACTAAAAAACCAGGTTATGGATACAAGCAAAAGGTAAAATGTGTTAAGAGAAGAGCATACAACACTACACGGGTTCCTACTAAGGGACTTGTCGCCTTTTGATAATTATATTGTTAGGGGGATTTCCCACCCATCAACCTACTGTCATTACCTCAGTTCTTTTCAAGGTTTTCATTACATTAGATTATAAAAGTTTACAAGGCATACCTTCGATCTATATGTACAGGATAAAACCACATTTCCTCGGAGCGAGTAAAAAATTTCTTGATCAAGGCTATTGCTGCTGGAGTCCATTTGTCCGATTTATCGAATGTGATGTCTCCATTAGGCGCTATAGATGGAATCAAAGGTAAAACACCGTAAATACCGATCTGCTCAAAAATTATGTCTCCGCTCTTGTTTATTACTTCAACCCATATTAAATGAGGATCTATGTGATGCAGAACTTTGATGCGGTAGCAATCTTGTTCCATTATCTAGTACTTAGAGTGTTTTTTTCAATGAATAAATAGGCCGTATCAATTGTTTATCAATTTTAAACTTCAACAAACTCGCACATGGTTTTACTGGACTTAGTGCTGCCAACTCCAGTCCAGAGAATCCCGCTAAAATTATTTAAAATCCTCTTTATAAAAAATTCAACTCATTTCGACTTTGTTTGTATAATTAAAAAAAGGGCTATGTCTACCTTATGGGCAGCCAGTGGATCAAACAATTTTTTTTTTAATTATTGTTTATAAGGGCTTTTGCCATTTTGGCATATCAGCCCTATTGTACCCAATACGGTGGAAAACACCTCAGTTCTGAGGGAGTCGCTGATGAGTCAGTGCTATCAATCAAATAATTTTACAAGCATAGACTTGTAATGAATAAGATTGATAGGATTTGCTTACACGAAAGTTAAGGTTGAGAAGGTTATTGATGGATCATAGATAATCTAAATATAATATTTTTTACTTTCTCTAAAATATAATCTTCATTATAATTAGCAGTATTATAAAATAAACAACGCGTACAAAATCGTGTATTTATCTTCAGATATGTATATTATAACAGCAATAAATTAAAAATAAAAATTGCATAAGTAGTTAAAAAAAAACGTAAAATAACGTTATTTTTAATTTATTTCTGAATAAAGCTGTAAGAATAATTTGACTTACCATTAATTATACTAAAAAGTATTTTCACGATTATATACTAAATAAGTAAATTTATCCAGTTAAGTATACTAAACTGAACTATATACAGTGTACAGTTTCACAAGTACGAATACAATATACGTGAATAGTTTCATATTATTATTTTTTTTATATTAAGTTTTAGGGTTCTATTACGATTTACCCGGTGCAGTTGTAAAAGACTTTGCATCTACTTATTGGCCTGCCGTTAAAAAAAACATAAAAAAGGTGTATGTGCTATTCACACACGATAGAAGTGAAACTTCAGTAAATCGACAAAAGAATGAGATGAATATATACATATATATATCAAGGGTAGGGTAATTTCAAAGATTATTTGCTTAAAAGTGAAAGTAATGATTAATTTTAAAATATATTATATATTTTATTTAACATATCTTACATAATTTACTTCTTACTAAAAAGCTGTAATACACACCGACATTTGCTCTCTCGCTCTGGCTCAATAATTTTTGTATTTGTGTCTCTTACCTGTTTTTCGTTGCATTCGGTTTGAAATCACAACGATTCTATAGAAGTTTCACTTCACAAAAGCATTACGATTTACATTTAGTCTAAATCCGGAATACCTACTTAAACTAGTTAGCTTAGTTCGTTGTCAGGGTAGTGGGCGGTGACCTGTCACTGCCGGCGCCCGTTCGCGCTATAGTTTGCAGCGACAGAGCATGCCAGATAGCTGTCTCCTATGGTGAGACAGTGGTGCATATTAAGGAGGCAGTGGAGCGGGATCGGGAAGCTATTACCAACCCAGAAAATCTAATTCACCTCCCCGCCAGGACAGGACGAAGAAGAGAGGCCTTCGCCAGAGGCCCTTCTTTATAACGGATATATGTTGGGCAACGCACTTGAGGGAGCGCGTCGCCCACTATCCTGGTGTAAGTGGTGAGCGTATATTCCCGCACACCACTCTAGTGACAAACACGCAGAGATGAGGGGGTGTGGGACTATACACTACCATCCCCGAAATCACGGGAGTGGGCGGAGGGTTTTCTTACCACCCCCCCTCAAAATTTGGAGAAGACCCAAGGAGGGCCAGACGTCACCGGGTACTGAAGTTTATTGGCCCTACTATGCCCTTGGCCCCTGCAGACTGGTAGAGGAACACCCGGGGGTGTTTGTTGCACGTCCGACACACCAGGAGGTGGCCCCCACTGCCCCTGGACGGTCCATAAAGGATTTGCCGCGAGTTACCACACAATAAGTTAATTCATTGTATTAAATTGAATGGCATTGTACCCATATGTTTCTAAATCCTATTTTTAATTGCCTAAGTCATAACTAAGATAGTCATAAAATATTAAATACTACTACTATTGATGACTACCTCCGTGAACGCATCTTTTGTCGGCAGGATTGAAATTTTACCAATTGTCAAATGTCAACAATAATGACATCGGTAGTGATTCGTGGCGATAGAAAAAAGCAACGAATGATACAAAATTTCAACAATTATTAATGTTATTGCTATAATATCGACCAGTGCTCAAGACTGGTGAGTTTATAGACGTTCATTAAAAAAGGATTATTACCTATATTTCCGTATAAACACGAGAAATGACGATCAAGTTATTATTTTATTTAGTTTACCGATAATATATTTTTACACATAATAAACACGAATTTTTAATCACTGTGTTATTCTCAATTCGTATTACTTTATTTTACCTACGTTATATCACAAAATTAGATTCCAAATATATGTTTTATTGCATTGTTAAGGTATTATTTTAGTCGTTTATTTAAATCACTTTGCTAATCCACGGATGATCTTCTTTAACTTTGTTCTATCTCAAATTTAACTTCTTGAAGTGATGATAAGGCCGCCAATGGAGCGAGCTCACCCAACAAATACCGATTCACTCAATGTTTGAAGATTCCCATATCATAAGATGTCTGAAAAACATGCAGGAAGCGAATTTCACTTTGTGATGGTTCGCATCAAAAAAAGGAGGTGAGTCGCTTCGTGCTAGCAGCTGGAATGTCAACCACATAAGAGTGCTAACCTGCACGGCATCTTCTAACTTTTTGGTAGAAGGGGTAAGCGAGAGTTAAATTATACAACTTAGTTGCGCACTCTCCAGAAGATAGTCTATAGTAAAACCGAAAGGTGGGCCACTGTAGCAGGTGCTTCAAATGTATTATTATTATTATCAAATAATGGGTGTGCAGATGTTAGCTGATGTTTCTGTCTCAGATGGGGTGTTCAACTATCATATATCGTCTAACTGTCCCTTGGACATCCAATTTAACAAGTCTGCAGAAAATTCTAAATGGTTGAGTGGTTTTATACTTTTTACTTCTTTCTTATCTTGTAATAATTATCTTTCTAAATAAACAAATTTCACAGTGCTCTGCTTTAGTATGGTAGGTTTCAGGATTAGTTTGTGTACATCAATCTGCCTGTAAACATAAAGACCTGTTGTAGTTATATATGTGGATATGGCAATGATGGCTGTTAATGGATTGGCATTCCTTATTAGTCGCCATTGTCCTTGGACTACACTGCACTTTCCATCAGCTGCAGTGTAGTCACTTATCAAGCCAGTATAAAAAAATCAATATCCTACCTTCATTTTGAGTATATATATTAAAAATATAAATGTATCTTTTATCTGTAGGCCAGAAAATGGGTGTGGCAGTGAGCAAGTACTCAGAGCTATCTTCAAATGAACTGCTGGCAAGGTTCGTCTCTCAGGAGGTAATATGCCCTAATGACCCATTCTGGAATCAGATGTTGGCATTCAACATCAACCCACCAAGTAATGCGTAAGTATCTATCGTCTCTAAGTATTTTAAAGTTACAGAGAAAAAAATCTAATAAATACAGTATATTTTATTAATTCAAACTGATATACTATTGTTGGTTAAGGAATTCCATTGAAATCAGATCTTCATCACACCTAGACTGTATTAAATTTAAAACAACCTTTGTCTATAGCCTTTTAAATAAAAAAAAGGTTAATTTAGATTGGTCTACCTGTGATCGAGACATAGAGAAAAAAAAATGATTTTGCTATTGTTCTGGCTCATATCTATGACGAACTTAATCAGACCTGAACCAATTTAAATCTTGATCAACTTTACAAACTATTTAGTAAAGAAATGTAAAATTAATATATGTATAATTATCCTTTGATACATAGTGGAATTACAGGCAAACATACATAAAACAAAGATTGTCTTCATTTTTGAAGTCAGTTTAAAAGATTTTGTAATAATTTTGACTTTAGCCTAAGTTTTGGTAGAAACCGAAGTGTCATTCAGACACTACTGCTGAGATTTATAGACACTATTGTGACTTTGCTTAACAAAGTTTTCAAAAAATATGTTTGTTTTGACAAAAAACTGAATATGTAATAGGAACTTGAGTATAATCATAGTAATTTCAGAGCCAAGTCCACATTGACAAAATTGGTGACTTACCAACTCCTTTGACTTTCAATGAGTAATATAAATTATAATGTTTTAGTAAAGTGTAAGCAAAGATAAGGTTGCATCTATAAATCTCAGCCTTAGTGTATGTTATATAAATATTTTAGTACATTATCAAGTGCTATTCTGTTTTTATATTAGTAATAAACTATATTTTATAATACTGCCAATGTTTAACCTTTAAAATCCGTTTTCTAACAAGGCAGATATTGTTAAATCTTTTGTAACTTAGGATTTATCAATAATATATCTTTAAAAAAAAACAACATCCTTAATTATTAACATATGAGGTATCAGATAGCAGAGAGTGAACTGTGACGTGACCACAGTACACAAGAGTGAAGACCGTCATAGTGACTCGCTTCGGTCTGTCGCGTTTCGGAATCACCTTGTATATTCAGTTGTTTATATACCTAGAGACCTACAGTCGTGGTATGTGGACTGACATAGCGATTGCGACTGTCAAAGGATTTTAGCCTCTTGGCGATCTTTGTTGTTCTTGGACTACACTGTACTTTTCATCAGGTACTCTGCACTTAATTTGTCGAGTCAGTATAAAAATAAGAAAACAGACAACGCCCAAAATAAGTGGGTACTGAAAAAATATTTAAGTAACCATTTGCATATTATGCAGGTCATTGTGATATTTTTATTAAAACAACTAATTATGGAATAATTTAGCAACGTTCTTAAACAGCGGTAATAATCCGGCATCGCAAGTACACCCTCTGCTGCATATTGCGAAGGGAAAGATAGGTGCACGTGCGGCGCAGTGCCAAAAGGCACCGTGTGCCCCAGCCCTTCCCTATTTAAAGTTATTGTTTAAAAGTTGAGAGATAATAGATAAGTAATGGATTTAATTGATTTTTTATGTTTTCAGTGAATAGTTTTATCATTATTTATGTATTGCTCAAACGTAACATAATGATTAATAGTTGTATTGTTTTTTTTTTTGTTTTACGATAAGATTGATGAATACGTTTTATTGTTCTCTCTGTATATAATAATATTTAATGTATTTATTTAGTAAAAATAAAGCAACTTTTTTTGTAAATGTAATTTTACAATTATTTTCTAAACTGAACTAATCAAGGAAAATGACAAACTATTCCACTCCCAACGTATGAATATAGGTAAAATGTTGCAGAGGACAGTCTACTCTAAACATACTATATGAATGTATTTGTTTAGAGGGCCTGATAGCGCAGTTTGTAGTGATCCTACTTACGACGCTAAGGTCCTGGGTTCGAAACCCGGTAGTGGTAAACTTTTCTGTGATGGGCAGTAGAGTTGTCACGAGTCATGGTTGTATATATGTATTTAAGTATATATATCTTTGTCTAGAACCCATAGTACAAGCGCAAGCTTAAATGGGGAACTAGATCAATGTGTGTAATTGTTAGTAAAATATTATGTCTATATCTGGTATCATTGAATGTCGTTATAAATGCGACATCTTGTATATTATTTGTACAATAATCGTAACAGGTAATATTTTTATTATTTGCAGAGAGGAACAGCTCATGTTCGATTCCAGTACAGAAGCACTATTACAGAAATTTCTACAGAACAATCTTCAGACGGGAAACTTAGGATCTCTAGTTCAAGTGTTTATAACAAGAGCATCGTTGCTTCTCGCCGCGCCCAATAGTGATAAGTGAGTACATTTTTTTTAGAAACTAGAACGGCCCTGGCTAGCCAGGCAATGCTGAAATCTACAACTATTGCAAACAATAGGATATGCCTGCTGGTAAAAGATAAACACTAACAAATCACAAAAGCTACTGCAAAGCATAATAAACCGAAATAAAAACCACTCCAATGCTGCAATCCAAACAACAGGCTTCCAAAGCAATTTCGATGCATAATGGATAGCGGTTTTGCAGCGAGTGAGTGTCCGTAGAGTGTCGTTATACGCCATCTAGCGGTAGGTTTGCGGAGATAAAATATATATGTACATTAGGGCATTTAAAAAAAAAAAAAATTTCCTCGGAACCACGCTCAAAAGGTTCGTTTTACTGCCAAAATAGGCCTCTGAAAATATGAGCCCTTAATATTAATATTTAGGTTGTCCGCATCGCACTTTTCGATTTCCCATACAAATAACACAGGACAAAAGTTTTTTTTCTTTTGATTTCTATAACTAATGAACGATACATCGTATTGCAATACCCAGTCATTGATTCGCTTTTTTTGGATATATTATTCAGAGGGGGCTGTGTGATATGCTCGTCTGCCGAATTTGGAGCCTGGAGACCCGGCTTGCAATGCATCCCCTCTCCTCGATACGGGCCTGGGCAGAGTTTATTTATTGAATATAGTTTATATATGAAAATAATCCACTTAATCAAAATAATACACTTCGATCAATCAAGCTTTCACAGTATGCGGAAATATACTATTGAAGCAGATTAATAAGACGTAAAAGCAATGACAATAACAAAAGAGAAATAGCAATTAAACGAGTTGATATGCAATGCCGGCAGCACATGTTTTTTTTTTTTTGAAGCGGACTAACTACTGATTGCCGGGAAAGGCATTTTCAGCTCAACCGGGCTTAGGGAGCGAACACAGAAGGCTTAGCCAGCGAAATGGCAACACATGTTATACTCGTATAACTCAAAATGCCTATATCAAGTTAATGTGATTAAATTGTGAGCGACTCTCACTTGTTTATTTAGTTATGACTGAAAGTACATAAAAAAACATACAGTCGAATACAGGATCTCCTTTTTTATTTATTATTCTTTATTCTTTAAATTGCTTTAGTTTAAAAAGGCCAGAAAAACTTTGGCTGATGTAAATATGGGCAAAATGTAATCTGATTAATGATTAACGATTATAAAATGTAGTCGTAATTTTAATTTTTTGCTCTGTAATCAGGATTAAATCCCTTCAAAACATTAAGGAGTCATAAATGTGTATGTAATTGATGATTCCGTAGTGGTTAAAACGTAGACGAGCAAAATACAGTCATATTAATTATGAAAAACGCAAAATGTAATCGTAATCGTTTTTCATTAATCTGATTACATTTTGCCTATTTATGGTCTGATGCAAAGATTACTATGATAGATATCGACTTGTTCACAGTGTAATGCTCGCATGGACAACGTTCAGCGCTCTGTTCGTGTTACGCGCTGTCAGCAAGTACCTGGTGGAAATGGTCCCTGAATACGAGCTCTGCAGGCATTTGGACGTCCAGCCTGAGAGACGGGCACCGGCCAACGGACCCGTTGATATCAGGGATGGGGATGAGGAAGTGAGTTTGTTTTTTTAGCAGATTATTTTGTTGCTAATCATGGATATGTATTTATATATAAGTATGTATCTCTTTGTTTAGTACCCACAATAATTGATAAATATTATTATACAGGGTGTAAATAAATAATTTATCTGAATCTAAAGGGGGATATTGGTGAGGCGATAACATTACTAAAATATATTAGAAAAATATATTATTTGTGAGCATTAAACTTACGAGGAAAAAACACTCGCCTGACTGCAGTATTGTAAATTTACTATTTGATTAATTTTTACTTTATTCAGGTTTTTTTTGTTCGACAACGCGACTGGTTATACCCTCAAATTCAGGTGCGTTAAGAATTTTCCAGATTGTGTACGCGTTTTGGCTACACCCGCTTATCGACAATGGAAAACATCGTGAGGACACCCGCATGGCAGCTAATAGAAATATCATGTATAAGTGCCCTGAGAACGGCGAGCAGCTGCGCTACTGGTCACGTTGGGCACAACTTATAAGCGACACTAACGGATATCTGCTAACCCAAAAAAAAACTAATACGGAGGATTCCATTACATACTGTATATACTCTCCTTCCGTGCAATGTGTGCCTACAATACAAAATGGTTGTAGCCTATGGCAGTGCCAGCTTCAGACACGGCTTCAAGCGTGACTTCGGAGCAGTCTAGGACTCCAGAAGTACACAGCGCGGCGCAGGCGTCTCCGAAAGTCACTTCGATGGAGAGCAGGGTGGAAATGTTGATCGACGCTCTCATCGGCTTGATCAACGACGTTCCCGTCACGTGAGTCCGTCATATGTATTAGGTCCTTACATATGAAATTGGCGTTTTGTATGGGAGGAACAAAAAGTCGAATATTTTTTAATATAATATATTTAATTAATCAAAGTATGAACCATTATTTTCTATGCACTTTTGCCATCTCATAGGTAGTTCATTGATCCCTTTACTAAAAAAACCAGTCGGACGGGAATCAATAAAATCTTTGAAGGCGATTTGGACTGCCCCATCGGAGTTGAATTTTTTCCCTTACAAAAAGTTATCCAAATTTCGAAAAAAATGGTAATCTGTTGGAGCAAGTTCCGGGGAGTACGGAGGATGTCTTAGACTTTCCAATTGAAGCTCTTCTAATTTAGTAGCCGTCTGTTGCGCAGTGTGTGGTCTAGCGTTGTCGTGAAGCAGCAGTGGCGTGGAGCGATTGACCAGCCTAGGTTGTTTAGCCGCTAGCTTTTCCATTATGGTTTGCAATTGCTGACAATAGACATCAGCCGTAATAGTCTGGACAGATTTGAGAAAACTGTAATGAACAATACCGGC
The DNA here is from genome assembly GCA_036320925.1 of Automeris io. Classification (NCBI taxonomy): domain Eukaryota; kingdom Metazoa; phylum Arthropoda; class Insecta; order Lepidoptera; family Saturniidae; genus Automeris; species Automeris io. Next base: position 8,677,822 of record JAUDJH010000017.1, read on the forward strand.
ACTAGTCCACCAAACGCTTACAAGTAACTTTTTTGGGGTTAATTTTCGCTTGGGGCAGGATTTGGCTGGCTGGCCAGGATCCAACCATTGCGCTGAGCGCTTCCGATTATCGTAAAGAACCCATTTTTCATCACAGGTAATGATTCGGTTTAAAATACCTTCATTATTGTGCCGGTTTAGTAATGTAACGCAGCAGTCGACGCGCGTTTGCCGGTTTGCTTCAGTCAATTCGTTAGGTACCCACCTTTCAAGCTTTTTAATCTTCCCAATTTGCTTCAAGTGAATTAAAACAGTTTTATCACTAACATCGCAGCCTGCAGCTAACTCGGACGTGGTTTGCGATGGATCCGCTTCCACAATAGCCTTCAACTCTTCATTATCAACTTGAGTCTCAGGCCGTCCACGGGGCTTGTTCTGCAGGTCGAAATTTCCAGAACGAAAACGTTGGAACCAAAAACGAGCTGTGTTTTCTTTTGCAACACGACCGCCATACACATCATTCACCCTTCGAGTTGTTTCCGCAGCACTAGTGCCACGGCGGAACTCGTACTCGTAAATAATGCGATATTTTAAGTTTTCCATTTTGTAAAATGAGTGACGCAAACAGAAAAAAACAGAAGAAAAAAACAAATGAATGACGATCATCGAAGTACAAATACATGAGTCTATAGCTGTACAAATTTGAATTTGGAATTCCTTACCAAAGAGGAGAAATTTGTGATTAAAGTGGCCAGTACGAAAAACGCCAATTTCATATGTAAGGACCTAATATATACTAGCTGTAGTTTCCCGCAAGTGTATTTAAATTTGGTTACTAATAGTAACCACAAACTCGCGAGAGGATAATCAATCGCCAAACTCGAAGACTAATTTTTTTTTACACTGGCTCGACATAGTGACTACAGAGTACCTGATAGTAAGTACAATATAGTCTAAAAACGAAAGCGACCATCAAAAGATGAAAATCCATCGATAGTCTCCATCGTCATGTCGGCCCACATACACCAAGACTGAAGGTCTCTAGGTTTATGAGTTACTGAATATAGACAAGCTGATCCCGAAACGCGACAAGCCAAAGCGAGTCACTATGACGGTCTTTACACTTATGTACTGTGGTCATGACCCCGTTCGGGCAATCGCCCTACCACCAAAATTTCCGATGAGGCCCTTACGTCACGTAAGCTACGGGGTTTGTATCTCTGACGTAGGGTGACTTGCCTTTCGGTATTCTATGGACTATATATACTCTAGTGAGTATGCGGCTGAGTTGTACAATTTAATTCCCCCTCTCCTTTTGACCATAAATTGACAAGACGCCGTCCAGCTGCTCGTAGGAAGCATTTCACCTACTTATATTTGTTGCGAACCGCGAAGGAGTGGAATTTGCTTCTCGCGTCTGTTTTTCCAACATCTTACGACATGGAATCTTCAAACGATGGTTCAATCGATATTTGTTGGGTGAGCGCGCTCTATTGTCGGTCTCATCATCTCTTTCCATTAGGTGAGATTAAAGAGCAAGCTTGTGGAGTACAAGTCTTTACCGCTTGTGGGAGGTTTGTAAATCAGAAGGCAATTTTATCTTGAATCCTCCTTTATTAATTATTTGGCACATGTTTTATATAATTCACGTGATCTAAAACTAGCGTGCTGTGCATCAAACTCCAAATACACACACTCACACTAAATATACAGTAGCATTCACTATAAACGCAAACCTGTTAGCAATAAAAAAACATAATTGTTATTTATATTATATTCAGACGATTTTATTTAATATAGCGATGATATTTGATGTCTCTTGTGTCCTCTATAGTAACTGCATAACGAGATTTTTTTTTAATTTTGTGTAAAATTTATTTTGTTTTATTCATTATTCCAGAGACAACACGTATTATCTTCACCTGGAATGCATAAACACGATTCTCGTGCTAATGTCAGTATACATGTTCGCTGGAGTGCACGGGCAAACCAGACTGGTGGAAACGTCACTCATTTACAGGTAAATATTACTTGTTAACGTAAAAATACTAATTCTCGTAACCGTTTGGCCGTCATTGCGCCTCGTTTCGAGCTGTCGTGTTTTGGGATCAGCTTATGTACATAGCCCCTGATCTTGAAATTATTCGAAGCAACGCGGCAACTATTATATGGCCAAAGCCAGTACTTTTACCTTGTATCTCAATTATATCGAGGGATGGAAGACTATTTAGTAAGCAACATTTTTTGGTAATATAGTAATATATATATATTTGGAATGTGTAAAAAACGCTGCATATATATATTACTATATCACCAAAAATGTCGCTTAATCCAAATAGGCTTTAACCCCTCGATATACATTAATTGAGAATTGATCATACAAATTTTCCGTATACGTTTTTTATGGAGAAGTTAGCCCGATGTTTTTAGATATGTTATTCAGTGAATACTTTGGATGACGTGTTTGCCTAGGGACCTCGGTTTGTCACCCAGCTCCCCAACCTTCCACCAGGTGTGATAGAAATCAAACATCCGCCTGTAAATCATAAAAAAGGAGCGTCTATAAAAATCAGCCTTAATTTACATTGTTTTACAGAACACTATACCAAGGTCGTTACGGTATGCACGCGCCTTTACTCGTGAAAACACTGCTGCTAAACCTATCGAGCATGTTGGCCGCTCCGCCGAGCATGTTCGGCATGCAGACCGGCGGTAGCGTGCTCATCAATCTGGCGTGTGAGTTTTCTTTACTAATATTATAAATTCGAAAGTGTCTGTGTTTGTATGTTCCGTTTTCACGTGAGAACGGCTGCACCAATCTTGATGGATTTTAGCATAAAAATAGATTAAATCTTAGAGATATAGGTTACAGAAACAGGCTGTTTGTTCCCCGGGCGTCTGGAAAAGTCCGGATTTCTAGGCCTTATAGGAGTTATTGAAAGGCACACCGGGGTGGCTGCCTTCACAGTGGCTCTGGTGCTCCGTGCAGGGTTTTCCCCTGGTTTACAAAAAAAGAAGCAAGAAAATTTGTAACGTTAGCGACAGAAATAAATAAATAGATAATGAATATGCTACACATTTTTATTAGCTTAAGAAGGTAAAAACTGTCATATCCATTAATTTCTATCGTCTTAAAATTATCCTGTATGTTTTCTTTTAATTTCCAGCTGGTCTTTGGAACATGCTGACGTTTAATTCGTCGTCTCGCCAAACGATCTACACGCATCCCCCTGTAGACAGACCAGAGTTGATCGAGAGGCTGAAAACGGAGCATCCTGTTGCGAATCAGTCCTGCCTTCTCCTGCTGGCGTTGACAAACCATTGCATGAACGATGACAATCTATATAGAAACTCGCTGTTGTGCTGTGAAGACGCTTCAGGTATTTTTTTAAACTCAATAAAAGTCGTCTTTTAACGCGGTTAATATGTCTGCTCTCAGCCACCGCAGCAAGGAACCATACGAATCCAACAATGCATGTATGCAACAATGTATCAGTTTACACTTTTTCGAAATAAAATGGATGGACTGTATTAAATAAATAGATATCTAAAGTTCACAAAAGAGCTACCAAATCTTGTTTATCCATCGTAATCTTACACGTTATATATCCCTGCTCTTTCGACGGAAATTAATTCCGACCAGTACGATACCCATGTCCAAATTTAATACATCCGAAAAGGGCTAAATATGTTTATGTTCATACATATAATAAATATGTTCTTTAGCCACCTATATAATATTTTTTTAGATGAGATAAAGCTCCACATGGCCATTATATTCAGGAAAAGTAAATTATTACAAAGTCGATTATACTTTTAACTGTTATCAAGCTCTGGATCAGCGCTGTTTTCTGGAGCCATCTTTTCGCACTGTTCAAAGTTGTAGAATGAGCTTCCAGGCGCAGGATTTCCTCTGAGTTACGACATGGGGGCTCAAAACAAAAGTGAGAAATACTCTTTTCGGCAACGCTAGGATGATTCTTGTCACCTTGCACTTGTCCATGGGTGACAGTGACCGTTTACCGTCAGGTGAACTGTTTGCCAATTTGCCTTCCTTTCTCATAAAAAAAAATTGTTTCAGATACGTCATCGACAACACCGCAACGAGACTCAAATAGTGCTGCGTCACAAACCACACCTCCAAGAATAGACATGGCCGCGGTATTTCTTTTAAATTGATTTTTTATTAAAACTTGGCATAATTAACACACAGACAGATTGAAAAACTCAGAGAGAGACAGAGAGTGCAGCACTCAGAAAAAGAGTGTAAGACAGAGAGAGAATGAGTAAGGCAGAGTTTTATAGACACTTCTTTGCCTGAACTGGGTCATGACTACAGTACACAATTGTAAAGGCCGTCATAGTGACTAGTTTTGGCTTGTCACGTTTTAGGATCGGCTTATGTATATCCAGTAACTCATATACCTAGAGACCTTCAGTCGTGGTACATGTGGGCCGACATGACGACGGAGAATCTCAACGGAATATATCCTTTGGTAGTCGCTTTCGTTTTTGGACTGCACTGCACTTATCATCAGGTGCACTGTAGTCACTATGTCGAGCCAGTGTAAAGAAAAACTTTGATTTTCCTCAGGCAAAAAGTTCGTTTTTGACAAAAAAAAGCCAAGACCTAAAATCGTTCACTAATCATATTGTTTAATATTAATCAAATAAGTAACCTGTAATATTTTAGTAAAGTCTAAGCAAAGTCAAAGTAGCCTCTATTAATCTTCGGACACACATATAATAGATTGTACTGTTATTATAGAGTTTGGTATAGTAATATAGTGAACACAGTGATAAACAATACGTAATAACTAATTTTAAACTTACGCGTTTTGTACTCATTATAAAGATTTTAACGGGTCTTATACGCGAATAAACTGTGCATATTATTAAGAACAAAACAGTTGAGAAAATACCTCCTCGCCCCTGACGAAGAAACCCCGGCGCGTCGTTCTGCTCGTGTACCATAACCAAGTCGAAACGTCGAGCCATGATTAAACTTAGGTTTATTCGCGCATAAGACCCGTTTTAGCGTTTAAATGAATATATAATATTTGAACACACCAGCTAAGACATAGGCAAATCAGTTCTCGCCTATTATATGATAGTAATATAATATTTTTTATGTAAATTCCAGTTACACAAAGCCCTGTGCGCGACTGCTGGGTGTGAACACTCCACCCTCCTTCTCTACCTGATGCTGCACTCTTGCAAGGCGTACAAAAGGCATGTTAGCTCCGTGTCGCATATCGAGAATCTGGTGAGTTGTGACTTCGTCGATAATGGCGCATTTTTCTAAAGTTTGTGTAAAGTAATAACTTTATAGTAAGTTATGACTGGGTCCAGTTGTTTTTATTGTGTAAAGTTGTATCTTTATGCTGGACATAAAGACACTACTACAACTGTGTGGGTGGGTGTGTGTGTGTGTGTGTGTCTGTGTCTACAACTGGTTGTAAAGTCGGGCTTATGCATCGTGAGTTCCGTACAAACTTGTTAATATATGTTAATTATCGTAAATAGTTTATTTTGTGATGTATCTACATTTATTCCGTATTATTTTTTCTATTAATCATAAAATCTCCTCACGCTATACCTCTTTTGGGGAGAGCAGAGATACATTGGTTTCTGTGGCCACTTTGCGCTCAAACGTCGTGCCCTACGTGACCAGTAACGCAGCTGATCTCCGTTCTCACGGCACCAGTACTCGTGACAGTTCTTTTAAATGCCATGCGAGTTTCCTCACGCAGTTTTTCCTCACCGGTGTACGTGTGGTGAAACCCGTGAGTACCCGTACGTATATTTATACATAAGCTATAAGGTTTTAATTCTCCTATGAGAAAAGCAGAAACGACAAAAAACACTGAATTTTGTACTTTCGCATGTTGTACTAATTTTAAATACTATAGCAGGTCTTATGGGCAAATTAACTTACTTTTATTAACAAAAGAGGGTAGAGGAAGTAACTTCCCACCCCCGACGTAAACTTTACGGCGCGTCAGTCTGCTCGTGACCATGACCTTTATAACCAGGTAACTTCAAGACATAATGAATAGTAAGTTGATTCGCGCATAAGCCCTGTTAAAGTATTTATAATGACAAAAACTCGCTTGTCTTTGGATTGCGTTGACTTAGAAATATAATTTTTAGTGCTATAAGAGACCTTGACACCTCCCATTTATTTCTGAGAAAAACGAGACTTAAAAGGCAGAAAGACGGGCAGAACAGTGATCCTAGGAGATTTCCGTTTTTTCTTTTGAGATGCGGAACCTTAAAAATTGATTATTTAATTTATTCCGTCGCAGATAGTGCCAATACTGCAAGTGCTTTACAACGCGCCGGACAACAACTCGCACCATATCTACATGTCGCTCATAGTCTTGCTGATTCTCACCGAAGACGACGCTCTCATCAAAAACGTGCATCTTATCGTGAGTATTAGAATGGTCTCTCTTTAACACTGCAATTCAACCAGGTGTTCAGAGAAGGAAAACTCGACCAAACCTGCATCCCGCTCTCTCCCGATTGCACTGGTTCTCCATTCTATCGGGCCTGAGGGAGCTCGGACGAGAGAGTGCTTTTCTGGCAGCGCGTCCAGTTATGCACTTAAATATCTCCTGCGCAATTGACTGTTTCCGAAAACTGGGCCTTGATTTTCTTAATCGGCGTTGAAACAGTCGCTGTGACCGAATCCGGCTAGGACATCATCATCATTTGAATGGTCATCTGTATTGCCCTAAGTAGACTGGAGAGCTTGGACAAAGGAAAATCCTCATGGACTCTCTCTTCAGACTTTTACCGTTGTAGCGATAATATTATACAGTCGCACCAATGCCTATTCAACCGTCTCAGACCCCAGCGGGTGACGCGAGGGTACCTCGCAAACGATTGCCTCGCTCGGTGCGCTGGGGCAGTGCTACCGAGACATTCATGCGAACGCTACCCTCTAACATATTTAATCAATCAGTCTCATATAATATTCTGTACAAACATGTAAATAAGTTTGTGATAATTAAAATTAAGTGACAATTATATTGGTGGTGTGTTTATTCATAGGCGTTCACCCACATCACCCATACCGTCTATAAACTCCTGGGCACTCTTATAGCATAGCCATCGGTCCGTGGAGGCGGTCTCGCACTCAGCCACGAATCCGGCACACGAGGCCACCCCAAAACAATAGTGGTGGGGGGAGAGAACCCCCCCTCCTTGACCAACAATATGGGCTGTGTGTCCGCCGCCCTCGTGTACGGGCAGTGGACGGCCTCAAGTACCACTGCTCAAGTTAATATCATGGCGGGGGGGTGGAGTGGGTTAAATACGCGAAGAAAGTTATCTTAACTTGCGTATAACATGAATGTTTTTGATAAACAAGTGACAGAAAGACTAGACTTGGCTTAGCATTTCTGGGGTTATAAATTAAAAAACACGGACTTTACAATATTATTACTGCGCAATGATCGCATTAAGCATATGCTGAGCAAAGTGAACGAAGCGACTTTAAATTTCAGCCTCAGTCCGTCGCGTATTATAAACGACACATTCTGGAGAGGAGGAAGTGAGTAGAATGAAAAAGAAAGAAAAAGTATATTAAGATAAAGGACACACAAAAACACATTTATATAAAAACAACAATGAAAGGATAATAAATAACATCACATCATGTATCCTGTGTGTTGCTACCCATCTCAAAGAGCACTCGGCTCAGCGTATGCTGGGCGCTGATTTTCACAGACACTCAGGGGAACCGATTCCGCGGACGTCGCGGTGCCAATACAATATTTAAATGGAATGGTATGGGAATGGGTTTTTAAATGCATTTATTTGCCACAGATGTTGAAGAACCCGTGGTGGTACAACGAGAGGAACCTCTCGGAGGTCTCTCTGGGCGGTCTGATGGTGCTCGTGATAGTGCGCGCGCTCCAGTACAACATGGCGCGCGTGCGCGACAAGTACCTCCACACCAATTGTCTCGCCGCCATCGCTAATATGAGCTGTGAGTACGACAATCTATATTTATTTATTTATTCAACGGTAACTACACAGCATATTATAAGATTATGTACCAAAAAATAGGAAACAAAAAATAAAAAAATCTAGAATGCCAATAACGTAGTACACATATTAAATTTTGGTAAATGTTTGGATCGCTCCCCGCATCATATAGTGAGTGTTGTGTGCGTGCATTTGTGTGCGTGTGCGCTCATATCGGTGTTCTATGAGATTCATCTAACTGCAGTCCAGAAATAATAGTCTACACACCACATATATACAGTACTAGTTTTTTTTTTACTTGGGGAAAATCCTCATTGGACCGTCCCGGCCGCGAAAGGGGTGGCAGCCGGGGTGTGCCGGACTTTTACCAGCTAAAAACCCCAAGGAGACTACTTCTGCGAATTAGTTGGGACTGCGGGTCCTGTAATCAAAACGCCGCAGCCCCACTACGCCGCACCTGACAGGCACAATCACGGGGGGAGACGCCGCCTCGCCCGATACCACCTAGTATACTTCAGCAGAGCGCGTCACAACGCACCGCCGTCTTCTCGGAAGTCGCTAACCGGTCGCTCAGAGCCCTCACCCTGAACAGCCACAACCCCTAAGGCATCAGATATACAGTACTAGCTGGCGTAACCCGGCTTTGCTTAACCCATTAACGCCGAGATGATCAGAATTTTTACTAACTTTTCAACGTGTTTATTTATTATGTTATCGGACCAATAAATAATGCAATACCTCGATTCCTACGCGAAATTTGATGCTTTCTTGAAAATTGTCTTTAAAAATTTTGAAATAATTTGAAATTATACAAATTTCAGGTGAATTCAGAAACCTACACCCGTACGTGGCTCAAAGGTTGATGTCCCTGTTTGAAACTTTGACAAAAAGGAGACAGAGGCTTTGCACAGAAATCGAAGGTGAGTAATAAATGTAGAGATTGCAGGACGGCTGGTTTGAAAGATGATGTCACTCGTATACCTGGAGACTTTCAGTCGTGGTATATGTGGGCCGACATTCCGATGTAGGCTATCAATGGATTTTCATCCTTCGATGGTCGCTTTCGTTTTTGGACTGCACTGTACTTACCATCAGGTACTCTGTAGTCACGATGTCAAGTCAGTGTAAAAAAACAACCGATGGTATGCGCAAAGGCTTGTATTGCGGGTTCGGAGACGTGGAAAGAATGGATAATAACATAATATTTGTGAACAATTACACACTTTAACCTAAGCTCAAAGTAAGCTAGCACTTGTACTATTGGTACTAGACACAGATATACATCCTTAAATACTTAAACATGGACTGGCCAAAACTCGAGTTGCGCAGAGATATCGGCTTACTAAGCGTTTTATACCGTCTGTATCATCGCGAGTGTTCTGAAGAGTTGTTTAACCTTGTTCCACCCTTTCCTTTCTATAGTAGAACAACATGCGCGGGCTTGCCAAATCACAGCTATAGCTGTACAGCAGTAGCGTTCATTCCATAGATGCATCAAAGCATTGCATGCCCTGATTATAAATAAGTCTGGAATAAATTGTTTAAAGTTAAACAAAAAAGAAATTATTTATATATTATTATTATTTATATTTATTTTATATTCACGCCATCTATCTTTCCTATGAAAGCAATACAATATTTACTATCATACTATAATATTCCAATTAATTACGCGAATTCTGCATACCCTGTTTAAATATCCTATGCACGTCACTGCTGTACAGGTATCTCACGTCCCGGCTTGGATTAAGAGGTTTTCTAACTCTTGCTGCAGCCGAGTGGTTGGGCTGTGAAATGAATGGACTGGCGAGCGTCTTTCTACTAGGTTTTATTAGGTTCTATTAGGTTTTTTTAAACAGGTGCAGCCAAAAATGACTGCGACTATAGATTGTTTTTATTTACTGTGATAGTTGCAGTCGTGTTTTGGACTGCGCCAAGGTGTCTTTGCCATTGTTATTCGTTAAAATACTATAAAAACATTTGAGGTGAAGAGTAAAATTGTTTGCGATATAAATCGAAGATAATATCATAGTACTCGAGTTGCATTGTTTATGTATCGCTTGTCTACGTAACGGTGTGCGGAGCGTCGGATTTGAGCCTCGTGAGAAACACAAATGTATCGTGCTGGCCGGCGAACATGTTAAATACAGTTTTTTATGTAGCATGTTTTTTTTTTAATTATTTTAATTATAAAATCTTTTTCAGGTGGAGACATTAATACTTTGGAACTACCGCATCAATCTGAGGAAAAGACGGAAGAAATTGTATGTATATTACTTAAGTTTTTTGTTGACTTTAAACGGTATTGTAGGGCATCATAAGACGATAAAACTACTTTCGACGTAAATCTATTTTCAGGAAACTAAACGGCAATCTGTCAATTATTATGAAGATCTCTCTACTATCTTCTCTCTCTCTCTCATTCATTTTTTTTAATATGAGATTATTCAAACATTTTATATTTGTTTTCTCTAATATGTTCTCAAACTTATGAAAAACAAAGCGTAGATATTTTTGCAATTTGAATGTGTGCCTATTTTGTTGTTCTATCCTAATTTTTTTTATTCTTTATTTTTGCTATATAGTTTTAAAATTATTCTACGTCTTCATTATGTATATAATTTACTATGACTAGTGGCTATGATGTGCTCTAAGGGACCGATCCATATGTGTGGAAGTGCGAATGGGTATAGGTTCGAATTCCGGCAGCTGCCTCTTAGTTATTCCAGATTAAGTACTAATTTGAGCACCTCATGCTTACTAATGAAGGAAAACATCGTTTAGAAACGCGCGTGGCATTAATAAACATTTCATGTGCACTGGTGCTGTGAGAACGGCGATTATCTGCACTACTGGTTACTCTGGTCACAAAAAATAAACGTAAACTGGACACAGCCACTAATGTATCTCTGCTCACTCCGAAACGGACGAAGGGCTGACAAACTGTTCTTATTATTTCTAGTGATATAAGGTATTGCTTCTTCCCAGATGGATCATATAAGCGTTTTGGACGAAGTTCTTCGGATGCTTCTTGAGATAATAAACTCGTGCCTCTCGCACCAGCTGGTGAATAACCTGAACCTTGTTTACGCTCTACTTCACAAGAGGCACGTGTTCCAGCACCACCATAATCATCACATCACACAGAATATAGAAATGGTGAGATAATTAATGACAAATCTTTAGATATTGAGTATGCCCCGCGTTTTGGTTACGAAAATATCATGTATAAAGGAATAGTAGAAAACAAAATGCTTATTGCTTGGAGTCATTTTCAAAAACGATAAAAACAATTCTAGCACCGTATAACTGGAAAATAAAATAATTGAAGTATAGAGCCGTGCCAATAATTATTTATAGTAAATAAAACTATCCTTTTTATTTTTCTACCCTTATCCTGTAGCCTTTTTCATCGCACGTGACCGTGCCACTAGCACGGCCATTTTAGTGTCTTCTAATACGTAATTCCGGATGGTAGCTTCACTAGCCGTCTGCCTACACTGCGAAGACATGTCATAGTCTTACAATAATTTATTTTCTCTCGTGATATTAGACCCTTTTAATTCGCCCGCGATTGCTCACACAAGAGTGACGGTCCATGACGATTTTCACCGAACCAAATCGGAAGAAGGAAATAGATGTTGATAACACTAGAACAGCGAGGATCGTACGGTCAGCGTGCCTGGTGGGGCCATCAAGGCCAAATAAAGAAAGGGCAACACTCAGACCGCGGCCGTTAATGAATCGCGGGAGGAGCTTCTCCTGAAAAGTTGAGGAAATTCCTCGTGAAATTAAATTATAATATATATAATGTTGCTCACATTGGTCTACTTTCAACACTTTTAAATCGTTATAAGGAAAATGAATCTCTCACCGGTTCGGATAACAGAATATATCGAGAAGAGCCGCAAAGAAACTCTGGTAGTTGCATTTTCAACACACTGAGGAACAAATAAATACAGTTATACCCCGACTTACGTAAATTGTGAGATACGCGGTTTTACTTTTAGATCGGTTTTTTCGGTTTGTACGAGTAGAGCAAACAAGTAAATATTATTTGCCTAACTGCCTTTTATTGTGATGTACGAGTGTAAATAAAGCAATGTCCAGCCTATAGTTTTCAGTTGTCACTTTCTCTTGATTCGTATTTATATTAGGTCCTTACATATGAAATTGGCGTTTTGTATGGGAGGAACAAAAAGTCGAATATTTTTTAATATAATATATTTAATTAATAAAAGTATGAACCATTATTTTCTATGCACTTTTGCCATCTCATAGGTAGTTCATTGATCCCTTTACTAAAAAAACCAGTCGGACGGGAATCAATAAAATCTTTGAAGGCGATTTGGACTGCCCCATCGGAGTTGAATTTTTTACCTTGCAAGAAGTTATCCAAATTTCGAAAAAAATGGTAATCTGTTGGAGCAAGGTCCGGGGAGTACGGAGGATGTCTTAGACTTTCCAATTGAAGCTCTTCTAATTTAGTAGCCGTCTGTTGCGCAGTGTGTGGTCTAGCGTTGTCGTGAAGCAGCAGTGGCGTGGAGCGATTGACCAGCCTAGGTTGTTTAGCCGCTAGCTTTTCCATCATGGTTTGCAATTGCTGACAATAGACATCAGCCGTAATAGTCTGGCCAGATTTGAGAAAACTGTAATGAACAATACCGGCACTAGTCCACCAAACGCTTACAAGTAATTTTTTTGGGGTTAATTTTCGCTTGGGGCAGGATTTGGCTGGCTGGCCAGGATCCAACCATTGCGCTGAGCGCTTCCGATTATCGTAAAGAACCCATTTTTCATCATAGGTAATGATTCGGTTTAAAGTACCTTCATTATTGTGCCGGTTTAGTAATGTAACGCAGCAGTCGACGCGCGTTTGCTGGTTTGCTTCAGTCAATTCGTGAGGTACCCACCTTTCAAGCTTTTTAATCTTCCCAATTTGCTTCAAGTGAATTAAAACAGTTTTATCACTAACATCGCAGCCTGCAGCTTACTCGGACGTGGTTTGCGATGGATCCGCTTCCACAATAGCCTTCAACTCTTCATTATCAACTTGAGTCTCAGGCCGTCCACGCGGCTTGTTCTGCAGGTCGAAATTTCCAGAACGAAAACGTTGGAACCAAAAACGAACTGTGTTTTCTTTTGCAACACGACCGCCATACACATCATTCACCCTTCGAGTTGTTTCCGCAGCACTAGTGCCACGGCGGAACTCGTACTCCTAAATAATGCGATATTTTAAGTTTTCCATTTTGTAAAATGAGTGACGCAAACAGAAAAAAACAGAAGAAAAAAACAAATGAATGACGATCATCGAAGCACAAATACATGAGTCTATAGCTGTAAAAATTTGAATTTGGAATTCCTTACCAAAGAGGAGAAATTTGTGATTAAAGTGGCCAGTACGTAAAACGCCAATTTCATATGTAAGGACCTAATATTTAAAATTGGACCCCGACTTACGCGAATTTGTCTTACACGGCTATCTCTTGGTCCCACCTATCGCGTAAGTCCGAGGTATTACTGTATACAAAGGATAAGATGTTTCGCAAGAAATGTGCTTGCATTACAACTACGCATTCTTATTTATGGAACACTTATTTAAAGTATCTCTTATTGTTATTAATGTCATTTATGTAGTTTTTTCTCAATCCTTACTTATCATATCAGCTTGTATAACTCAAGTTATTCAAGAGATACCTCGAGGTCTCCAGTCGTGGTATACGAGAACCGGCTTGAGGGTGAGGACTATTAATGAATTCTCGTCCTTTAATTGTCCTTAGCGTTTTTACACTACACTGTTCTTTTCATTAGTAGCTCTGTAGTTTTTTTTGGCAGTATAAAAAAATGTGTATTTGATTCGCAGGTAATAGGGTATTTCTCGACGCGGCTACAGCGCGTGCAGGAGGGTGCGGGAGGGGAGCTCGGAGTCACGGAGGTCCTGCAGTGCATCAAGAAAGGGGCTGCGCAGTGGTCCAGTGATAGGCTTAAGGTACGCGCTTGGCTGACTTAATACGACAAGAAAAAAAATGCATCTGCTCGTTAAGGCCGCGTCGGTCAGTGCTGACCGCGTTTACTAGGTGTTTTCGAACCATTCATACAAGCCGTAAGACTGTGTTGTCAAACTAAATCCTATATTCATTGGCCCGCGTGGCCCTCTAGTTACTCCATATTAAGATGTTTTATTTAAACGTAAAGGTCTTAGAAAAATACAACCATTACCAAAGAGTAAAGATTTATGTGGCGCGTTGTCTTTTGGTAATAAAAACATAATTCGGACTTTAGTTAAAAGTATCTAACTAAATAACATTCGGTCTAAATTTCGATAGAAATGTAATTTTTCCTTACCCTAAGGGAAAAGTTCACTATCAGTCAGCACTGACCGCGTTGGCGTTCAACGTGTTAAGATGTTTATTAGGCTTTATAAGCTTTCGGTAATCAGTACATTATTGGACAAAATTAATAACCTATCCTATCCCCTATTTTAGGTTTGTTACCATAGCAACTATAGTTACATCTCTTTTCGTATACACAAGTTTGAAAGGGAGAAATATAGCTATAGAACTATGAATTAAAGATAAAAAGATTATTAATTTGGGCAGTTAAAGAGTTATTTGGGCTTAGTTCGCTTAAGTTTTGACTCGAATTCTGTCCACCAGCTCGACTTGTACTGCACTGTATCCATTGATATGGAAAGACGTTCGTTGTACGTGACTACGCCGAGATGTCAGATGACGTTTCAAGTTCGCGATTATGACAGCTGATACCGCTGCGCAGTCACCTACATCAGACACCGTTTCATCTAAATGCATGTAGTATGGTACTGGCAGTCAATGGCAGTAAATACACTAAGGGATTAATGATCTTACGGTGGTCAATATTCTTATGTTTCTAGAAATTCCCGGATCTCAAGTTCCGCTACGTGGAAGAAGACCGGCCTGAAGAATTCTTCACTCCATACGTTTGGGGGTTGATCAGCTCATGTGGCGGCGTGTACTGGGCCAGTGAGGGTGGAGCCCGGGCCCTTGGCGATCTATTAGCGTGATCTTAAATAAATACAGGCTACAAACAGTAGCAAAACCGAGGGGTCTAAGCAACCCTAAAATTGAATGAATGACCAAAATTACTTTTTATACCTACTTTTCTTAGTGTTTTAGAGTTTACCTTTATAAAGTCTACATTTAGCTGGATAGATCCGCCATTGACTACAAACATATAATGTGGTGAAAATCTTCGATAATTTTTACGTTTCAGCTAGTAGCGATTTTGACGGTAATTTTTTGGTAAGATAATAATTAACATTGTTTTACGTTACAATAAAAAGTGATTGCTCTATGGCAATTCTACGTAACAAATACGTATAACGATTGCGCTTTGGGTAAGTGGATCTGCCTGAAGAATTCTTCACGCCGTACATTTGGGCTGATCAGCTCGTATCGTGCGGTCTACTGGTACAGTGAAGGCGAATCTCCAGCCTTAGACTGATTATTAGCGTGATCTGTAATAAATATTGACTATGAACACATACTACGTGGTGAGAATATTCGATTTTATTCTATTAGAGTGACGTATAATAAATATTAAGTAGGAATACGAAGTACGTGTTTAAAATATACTATTTTAACCAATTTTCCTGGTCTATAATAAATATGGACTATGAACACATACTACGTGGTGAAAATTTCTAATTTAACGTATTAGCGTTATCTTTAATAAATATTGATTACGACCACGTACTACGTGGTGAAAATATCCGATAATTTTAACAGTTTGATGCAGAGGTTTTATTACTAGTAATATTCTTGTTAAGCTCCAGTTTTTATTAAATTCTCTTTAGCTCCAGTTATTTCCAAAACGTGAAAATCGTTAAAAACCGCAATCATTTTCATATCTGTGCCGCACCCTCTCTTAGAACCAGTGATATTTTTTCATAATACACATTATATAGGTCTAATGTATTTTATTCATCTCAAATTGTATTAATCCAATAAAAATGTATAGGTAACCTCAAAGTTGAATTATAATTTACAATTATATGTACAAACCAAAAAGTATTGAGTGTTTAAAGTATTTATGTTAATATAGTTATTAAATATATTATGTTGTTTTATTTTATGGTAAGCAAGTATACTTAAGAACAGAGATGGGCAAAATGTAATCTGATTAATGATGATCGATTACAAAATGTAGTCGTAATTTTAATTTTCTTGCTCTGTAATCATGAATAAATCAATTTAAAACATTAAGAAATCATAAATGTGTATACAATCTGGGATTTTATAGTGTTTAAAACATAAATGAGCAAAGTGCAGTCATATCATATATTATAGCCATATAAGTATAGGTAACAAACGTAAAATGTAATCATTTTTATTAATCTGATTACATTTTGGCCATCTATGCTTAAGAATAGTATTCACAAAAATACAATTTTGAAATTCTCATTAGAATAATATTTTATTATGCAACCACCGCGTAGTTAATGTTTACTAAATTGGAATAAGACATACCGGAGTTAAAAAAAGATAATGAATTTAAAAGTTAAATCAGTGAATTGACCAATAAAATAATTTATTATTCGCGCCATTTCGATGTTTTCACTCTTAATTTTTTCTTATATTTTCCCTTTTCGGGGAAGGCAAAGGCGTTTACACCATAAAGCTATGCTGAGGTCACTTCATTATTATTAAATTTTTGTTGTCTTCCCGCCACACTATAATATCTTTGTCGTAGTTTCAATTCAATCTAATCCATATTAATTTCCTGTTTGTTGCACCACTTCTATACACTCACAATATAAAAGGCGAGAAAAACTATGTAGCTTGACAGAAAAACTTAGTGGCCCAATGGACGAATCACTTTGTTAGCGTCTCACCAAAAAACCATTAATTCCCCATCGCACACGGTCGGCCGAGCATTTCATTGCTGCCCAATCCCACAATACAAGCTCATACAACAATTGAATACCCAGCCGATAGCCACAACAAGAAAACAACAATTATTCAACGACAATCCAGAAGAGATGCAACCACTGCGGCTTGAAGTTTTGCCGCCAATCCTTTTCACTTTTCATATCATTAATATTATAGACATTGTTTTGTTCTAGTCTGGATTATCAGGAAAAGGCAAAAACTTCACAACCAGACAGCCTGTGCAGACTGTTTTATTTAAGTTTGAAAACATATTGTGCAATTTTTATTAGACTTTTTTTAAATTATTAACTAGTTAACTTTTCAATTTTAATTGTAAAATATAATATAAAATAAAAATAATTAAAACCTTTGCAAATTACTTTTTTTTATCCGCCAACCCAGTTCGCGAAACAAAAATTGAAATCAATTGACAAAACATGGCAAATGGCAATTGAGCGGAGTTATCGTGAAGTGCGCAAACAATAGATTAAAACAAAACATATATTTAGTGCATAAACTCGTGTTTTAAATAAATATTTAAAGATACAATATTATTTTTGTGTTGAGAACAATACTTTAAAAACTTTCTTGGTGAATAGTAACATAAGGTTTTGGTGAGTAATAATTTAAAATTATCGTTAAAATTAAATAAACATATTTTTACAAATAATTATTTTAATATTGTTCGATAACTGCAACTATATTATGGATATTATTTCTGTATGTACGCTTTGTTGTTCGTGTATTGTATTTAGTTTTAAATTTAATTTTAATTTTGTAAATGAAATAATTCTATTTCTCTTTTCTTCGCCTTAGAGTGATGTTTTGATAATTATTAATAAAAAATATTACTAAGGTATGAAAATTTAAAATATAGCTAAAATATGTATAAAATACTGAAATAATTGCACAGAATAAATTAATTCAATTTTATATACTGTTGCAATTACTTTATCCACTTGAGTATGAGAAATTAGGCCTAATTAATCATGCATAATTAAAATATAATAAGCAAGAGTTGTGTTTACAAAGTACATATACTTATGTTCCATAGACTTCAGAATTTACTAGAAATACCTACATTTTAATATATCTTTTTAATAATAACAGATACTCCAATGTTATAATTTTTGTAACAAATATTCAAATTAAGATTCTATTTTGTCTCCGGACAATCAAATATTTGTATGGGATTTGAGGACAAATGTGTGATTTTTGTATAATAAAAAAAATGTGGAATAGCAGTATACTGGCACTTATCACTTGTTACAACTCCATACCTGATAGAAAATAAATAATTGACATAAATATTCTTAAAATTGGATCACCTTAAAACTTGTCCATTATTTCCAACTAAATATTTGTTTTAAAACATAGGCTTATGTTTAACATCTTAAGTGGCTCATTTTGTCAAAATTCTTTTCATTCAAATGCAACAAATGATATATAGACTCCTAAACATGTTTTTGTGCATATATTATAATCAAGACAATATATTTGTTTTATCCATAATGGAATATACAATTAAATTTATGTGAATATATTCATCTTAGGCGTTTTATAATTCATATGTTGATGACATATATATCCATCATAGCCACTTAACACATGTTAAGTTGGCCCGATATGCTTTAGATGCTGGCTACTGACAGATTGTCCTTATTGCAAGAATAGGAACATCTATGGCCCTGTGCTTGAATGTAATTTTTTAAAGGGAAATTGTAATGTTATCAACAGAAAAATTGAAGTATGGAATGATCTTTCAAAACACGTAATCTCAGCTTAAAATGTGAAATAATTTAATAAACAGCTGGATAAATATTTTCCAAGTCTACAAAAAAGAAATATTAAAAAATTGGAAAATAGCAGGCACATAGGCGTTTATCCTTTATTTCAACTGCCCACCTAATAATAAGAAAATATTAAAATATGAATACCATCAAATTGTTATATATTTGACAGAATAATAACATAGTTTTATTATATAACATGATCAGTCTATTGTATGTCTATGCATAAAAGTGTAGATATCTTTAAACAACAAGTTTTCCTGTGACATATCATGTAAAGGTCAATGTTAGAACAGTGCTTCTAAACCTTTTTAACATGGCAAACCGCAAGTGTTTCAGGTTCAGGAGGGGTCAAATTTAGGCCCGTGGGTCACTGTAACAACAGTATTTCCCTTGTTACATTTATTTATTTCAGAAAACAATGGTGTCTTATGAGACGACAGCCATATAGGTCACTTCTCTCTGAACGAAGTGAAAAAAAAGGGGACTTATCTTGAAGAGAATGACTACAAAATAAAAATAAAATACAATTCCTTGCTGGCCTTGTTGTATGTTGGCCATATGTCCCGATTTATAAGGATTTTCCCTATCTTAGAACATTATATTATGTTATGGTAAGGTAAGGGACAAATTATAACAGGGGCATACCAGCAATTATGTTTATCTCTTTCAGATGCAAAGAGTTGTCATAGGACTATCTCTCATTTCTGTAGCATAATTTTTATTCATATCCATTTGGAAATATTTTAGTTATTTATTAGAGACAGTGGTCTCTAGATAAGCTGTCAATATCTTTGCAATCTTATATGAAAGGTCACACATTATAGATAGAAATATATAAAAAATACTCAAAAAAATACATGAGCAAGCAAAATTTCCATACAACTAAAAAAAACAACAAAAATCAAGCTAAGGGACAAATAACAATAAAAGAAAATAAAAACTAATAATATAAAGAAAAATAAATACAATTGGTAAAAAAAGGAATATCTTGAGGTTGAGAAACACTGCGTAACTGTATGGATTCTCAACAAAGAATGCAGGAATGTCGCTTATCGAGTAAATTCTTCAGTTATGATCACGATTCTGCGTAGATAAATCTTATTTAGCTCTTAACTACATTAGCTTCTTCAGAACTAAAATTCGCATTATTTCGTAATTAATTGGAATATTATTATTATGTTTTCTTTTAATGATTATTTATACGTTTTTTTTTTGTAATATAAAATTCTTCCATTGTTTTTATTTGCTCTTCTATTGTGAACGGGTTTTATAGGTAATAAAACTATTTTATCCGTGTAGGAAGTAAAATTGCGATTTTGAGCGCAACGTTAACATCAGTGAGGTCATGTGTCCTTTGACATACCGCTTTTAGCGTCTGTCAGCAGTGACAATCGTGTGCGTGACAAGCTGCCTGACAGCGCTGCGCAAAGGTCTACATCTAACTATGTTCCATATAAATGCATACAGAGCACTGGAACTTGGTAGTCGTTGTAGCCGCTGCTAGGATTGAAATCGCACCTTAAGTAATAATTTATTTCATTATTTAATAGTGCTGTGTTGTAAAGTTTTTTTTTATACTAGCACGGTAAAGTGAGTGCATTGCATCTTATGTTAACTCATTTGCATCATTTGACGTAATAATCCGTGAACAAAAACTGACCATTATCATTACAAACTGATTAAGCACAGCGCTGTCCAAAAACCAATTGCAACTATCAAGAAACAGAAGACTTAGGGAAGCTTGTTCAAAAATCTCTTCACACTTCTTTTAAAGAGTTTATCATAGCAAAAGGGAATACTCTAATTGGTAGTTTATTTTCATCACAGGTTGGCGGACACGGTGTAAGTAAGAATTAAAAATATTTTTAGTGTGTGTTGGAATAGAAGTAATAGTAATATAAATTTCACAAAATAGGACGCGTGTTTCTTTGGTGAAAGGAGAAGTTGAAATCAGATTTATAAAACTCCACAGAATACTTGCCATAATACAAAAGATACAAGACGCTAAGCGAGAGCTTCTTACTGCATGGTACGGAATAAACTCAATGTGCCTGACGATTAAATTAATTTTCCGTCAAACTTGATTAAGGTCAAGTGTGAATCGCTGGTGGACCGTTGAGAGAAACACGAAATCGTTCGTTTAAAAACAGATTAAGGCGAGGATGATAATTCACATGCAAGTTAGGGTTGACGAATTTTTATACTAAAAATATGATATAATAATTGAGTATAAAAAAGTATCAATCTACCAGTGATAACGCTAATAAAAAGTCCGAAAATGTATCAGATTGACCTAAGCTATGGGAATATCGCATGGTCTCACTAATGTCAATCCCATAAATCACGATGTAGTAATGTTTATGGACTTTCTAGTCGGGGTAAATCTTCCTACCTGATATGTGGGTGACGGCCGAGCTGTATTAGGTTTCTACTGGCTTAAATGGGCTTCTGCTGAAAATCAGCGCTGGGTCAGCTGGTCACTTAGCATTTGCTGAGCTGACTTGCCTTTGATGTATCATCACAATACAGGGTGTTTTTTTTGTTTTCTATCTTCATTAACTTATCCTTCTGTGTTGTGATATCTGCCAAAATATGCTTTTTCTTTCTCTTAAAACTTCTGGGTGTTCCTGTCTTCTTGCAGGAATCCGGCCGTGGGAGTGAAATATTCAATCTGCCACAGTACAGTCGTGCAGACGCTTTCTCGAGCCTCTTTATATTTTGAGCGTGGGTAGACTCGGCCATCACTGGAACATCTTCGTAATAGACAGTGTGTGGAAACACTCATCCTCGTGCATGGGCAGTGGATTCCATCAAGTATTATTTCCCATGTTAGTGACAAGGCGAGAGATTGCGCAAGTAGGCATGTACGAAAGCCCAGCTGCTTTTTTCTGCTCTTATCAGTCATGGCATTCACTTTAGATATTCCTTGCCATGCACCTCTTTGTGAAAAAGTGGAAAATTCGCCTGAAAGACCGATCCAATATGGATGCTGGCGACGACTGCAGCGGATCCCTTGGATAGTTTTGAACCAATGTTTCGATCTTAAAAGTACTTTAAATTAAATAAAAGTTACCTTCTATCTGTGAAAATAAGAATTCTCTAATGTTTCCAACTCGTAGTCCAGGGACAAGCGGAAGGCAAGCGGCGTAACCGTGATCACCCACGCGTTGAACTTACTTGATAAAAGCTGTAAAGAGCCTAGCTTAGAACTTGTCTATCATGCGACGCGCGGGGACATATAAACCACGTCCGCTTCATATTAATGACAACCCTAACTCAACATTCTTGACTTAATTTATGAGGTCTTAATGGACGTTCATTACTTTAAGTGCGAGTAGGGCTTGTGTATCCAAACGGACGTGAGCTGTTGATACAAACGAAATTAGTGGTCTTGTCATGCAAATAATGTTTGGTGCAGTAGCGTGCTTTTTATACAGGCATAAAAACATTGCCTATCTTCGGTGATTTATGTACCGGCAAATAAAACAGACATTCAAAAAAAAATTTTTTTAACTATACATACACTTCATTCATTCATGCTTAACTAGCTTAAGTTTAAATGATTATTTAAATGTTGCAATGGCATATTTTAATTCAGGTAAAGTGTCTTACCCTTCTATACAATGTTATCCACCTTGTCTTAATATGTGTCATTCTTTGTGTTTGTCTGTCCGTCTTCCTACAAAAATGGAATATATAAGGGGGCTTTAATTATGTTTTACAAATCATTTGTGCAATTCCTAAGAATAAAGCCTCGGTCTCTATGTGTTCTTTTATATCTTAACTTTACAACGGATGATCCGTTATATAATTAGACTATGGAACGGATAAATGTTTTCTGTATGGTTTATGGATCTTAGGGTTTATATTATAATGCGTACGTATTAAATATCAAAAAAATTGCTTCCATACAAACGTTCGGTGATAATCTATAACTTAATGATTAATGTGTTGACCGATTTGCGACGTGCTGTCGCCTAGCCGTTCAAATTTGGTCCGCGGACGAGCCAACTTGAATCCAAATTGAAACGTTTATTTCGTTGCCATTTTGGTCACCATCGTTTCCCGCCGCGATCAGTGAGCGACGCGAAATGGAACGCGCGAACCGCGTTCGAAATTCAAACGTTTGATTAATTAGAGATAGTGTTGTGTAGATAATTTTCATTATATTCTTCATTTAGGCAAAAGTATTTTAAACATGCAGCCCTGTAGCTTAATCTTAAACTTTGAATATTTATGTCGTAGGCGTAAAGTTTTCTATGAGTTATTAATCTTTCTTGTCTTCCGAAATGTACATTTTGCGCGTGCGCCATTTATTAAATACCTACAATTGTTATATAAATTGCACCTGATAGAAATTACAGTCTAGCTCAAGAACAGCAACGAACACCAAGAGACGAAAATCTGTTGACAGTCGCCATTGCAATAGATTATTTTTAGATAGTTGGCTTCAGAGATATACATTATCTTGCGAATCTATGTTAATTTTAGTAGTAATAATTGTGTACACAATCGATGTTTGAATATAACTTATTCTATTAATATACTTACTATATCTATGATAAGTTAAATATTTAATTAAAGTGAGGTCCTTTTTACGGAAACATTCTTAAATTTGAGATTAAATTTTTTCTAATCTGTCTATGAGAAAATAATTTGTGTGGTGCTGTTTCTTGGACAAAAATTGACGATATTGTTTATGATTAAAGACTATTTGATTAATATTTCCCTCGGGATTTCCCTAGTACAACAGTATTTAAGGATCTATAAATAGTTTACTTATTATGTTAATATTATTATAATAATGTCAATCGATAATAAGTACATACGACCTACATACATGCAGTGTGGTGGTGATGTGGTTTCGCTATAAAATATCCTGTGGTATTTATATGACACTCGATACAACTTCACACACACACAATATTATTATTCTTATCTGTGTATAGATGTAATTATGTATTATATATACACTAACGAAACTACATTCTAACCGTGCAGCATCAAAAACATTTTTTAAACGGGTTACAGGCGCACGCTTGAACTCAGTCACACCTGGTAGAAGATGAAGTTAAGTCCGACCATAGGCCGCGTCCGACCAACAAATGCCTATTCACTCTTCTCTAAGGGGTCCAAATCTAAAAATAAAAAATAAACGTTTTGTTTTATATTTTAAAAGCTTTTAACATTTAAAAATGTGCGCCTAAGAGGATTTTTCAAAATTAATATTATCTTTGGAGATATATGAATTTTAGCGACGCGGCATTATAAACGGCGCGAACTTGATCCGAAGCTTTAAACTTTGTTTTTTTTTCGAAACTTTGATACTTTTACCGAGACTCTTGTAATGATATCAGTACCAGAGAGTAAATCATGTGTTTTAAGTTTCTATCCATAACTTTTAATTTTTCTTTATTCATTAATTTTGTTTTCCATAATAATTTTTTTTTAACCTTTTCATATATTTAGATTACAATTTTTCACGCGATGTTGATTTTATGTATAGTGCAGGTTATACGTCAATTAAGAATGATGGTTATGTTTTTATTAGTACAACTATTGTAGTACAAAATAATAAATATCTCAAGTTCTATTCAACCGATTTACTAGAAATTTCATGTGAGTATTTTATATACATTATCTGTCGTTATAATTATGTTATATTATAACGTTATATTACGATAACAAAAAAAAACGATTCCATATTCTGTTCTTTTTTTATTTAAAGTTAAATTACACAACTTGTAAAGAACAATATTAAAATTATTATACGAGAAGACGGGATATAATAGCTGTTTTTTTATAATGTAAAAATAACTTTCTGTCTCAAGTTTGTTCCCCAAGATCATCGTTTTTACCAAGTTATTGTTGCAATTGTTGTTACATGAAAAACTGTATTATATCATATAATTACTATCCTTGTTATTGTACTTGACCTTGTTACCTGTGATTGGAGTCGTGCGCAACAATCAGCCAGTGTCACAGATCAATGTTATTATTCATTGTCTATGGTCGTTTTGATTTGAATTATTCATAGTTTAATCTTTACGTTTGGATAGAAACTTAATATAGCTGGAACTGTTCGCAGTTCCCTTAATCATAAAACAGAGAGTTCGATTTTTTAAAGTTTGAGAAATCTTGATGTCGAAGATACCTCGTATTCAGTTTCTTCAAATACACGATTAGATCTAAATCCACGAAAATCGTTTTTTTTTTATTTGGTTTTGTTATCTATAATTGATCAATAAGAGCTTGAATACATGAGTGACATGTGTCTACATAATTTAGTCTAAGGGATTAGTGTTATTCCATTGACGCATTACCAGAAGGTGCTAGGTTAAATCTTAAACTGAGTAGTCTGTGATTTGATCAAAAGCAATTCGTCAGAAGGTTTTGTTACTTGATTTCGTGAATGAAAGCGTATTATTTATTTGCATTATTAAAGTAACGACTACTGAGATCACAGACTTAAAAAAAAAACAAATCATAGGTCATCGCACCTATACGATTTGGCTGTCGTCCAGGCTGCTGACAGTTAGCGAAACTGCATGCTCCCGCGGCCATCTTTAGTCTATGGATAATATAGAACTGTGATTATTTATCTGTGGTACTATTGAATGTCGGGCTTGAGAATCTTAATACTTTTGTCTTGTTCAATTTAATTTGGGGATTATTGTAATATTAAGCGCTTAGTTCACGATAGATTGATAAATCTAGAAAGAGTATAAATCGTTAAAAATTATTTAAATGCATATATTCCTACTTCCATTTAGGTTTCCTATACTTCATAAATTATTTTTCATTGGCACACAATCCTTGCAAGTCTAAATTGATCACTGAGGGTCAATACAGGCTACCTTGATATTATTTGATGCCAAAGGCGTAGGTAGACATTTGTTGTGTGGCAAGTTCAGCGAATTTTCAAAAAGGCCAATTTGACGTACAATTAGTGAAAGCCCATGCAGTAAGGAACGACAGGAGCGCATAAAACTAACCGGATGACTCCCAGTTTTAAAAACATTCTTTAAATTTTATAACGAACCTCCAAGAGAGTAAAATATGGAATCTATTAATAATAATAATATATCATCAGGCTATATTCCTTTCGGGGTGAGCAGAGATACATTAGGGACTGAATCCACAAATAAACAAGGATAAAGACATAGAGCACGCTGCTACCTCGCTGATGTTAACTATAACAAAAAATAAAAATCAAAAAGTTCACAACATCTGTAGTCGGAAATAGAGCTGGTTTTCTCAACGAAGTAGTTAAAATCGATTGCAAACTCGATTTGTTTGTATCGTGGTGTGATTAACATGTTATTTATTATTAAAGGAATGTAATAAACTCTAACAAATTCCTCTGGAGCCCACAAAAGCCGGTGCACACAGTGCATTACAGAAGTAGTGAGGCACAACAGCAAAAATATTTATTGCTATGAAGGATACACGAAGCGTTGCGACGCCGCATAAAAATACCGCGAAAGACTATACTGTTCCGTCATCGCAATACATTCGATGTCGTATTTTTTTTAATAGTTTTTGCCGTTTTCACAAGAGAATCAAAACCTACGGCTGCTCCCCATTAACCTATAAATAAAAAAATATGGCAAGAAAAAATTGCGGGTTTTTTTTCTAAATATAAGTAGCCCTTTTTTGAGGCTCCTATAATGTTTTTTTTTAAGTTACGTCGTTTTCCATGAAGGTTGCGGCCTGGTCATATTTATGACGTCGTTTATACACTAAAATTAATTTGGTTAATATATTCTACGTCTAATAAACCTTGGTTAAATATATTCAATCTCCAGCCAACGCTGAGTGACGGTCTCTTCATTCTTTTCCACTCTTGCTGATCTTGAGTTTTGGCCAACCAGTTTCTTTAAGCCCCTTCATCTAGATCCTCGAGCCCATCTAACTGATTCTCTAGTTCCCCCCCCCCATATACCTCCATATTTCTATGATGAAAAAAGAAATCAATTTCGTTTGAGCATCTCCAATAATCTGAAACGTTATCATATACTGTACATGCCAATGTGCGTTGTATTTGTTATTTGTACGTTTACTGCATCCGCATTTCACAGCCAAGTAACTAGTTATATTTAAACATAGTGTCTTCCCCGAAATGCTCGTAATTTCGTGTGAATCTCCTCGTTCAGTAGCCGCGATACACTTCTGAACGACTGACGGCCGCGCAGGACTCTGTTTCTGTGCTCGATCATACTACGGTCTCGTTTTTTTTATTAATTTAAATGTTGTCATATTTTATTTATGGATATCTGTTTTTCTAATTAAGAATGTTTGAAAAACGCGCCTTGTCTATGGTTACGAAATTTCGAAAAAGTGAAAACGGGACAGGAAGCCCGTTTGAAAATGGAACGGCACGTTTATTCGCTTTCGTTGGCGCGAAAGTGCCTTTGTTGTGGCCAGCGATGTGTGATCTGTGATTTGTAGTGATATCCGTTTGGGCATAAAAGGGTGGAATGAAAGGTCCGTTTTGTATAGCTATTTCATTACAAAGTCCTAAGGATTTTTAGCCAAAAATATTTGAAACAAACTGTTGTCTATAGTTTGGTAATAAAACAGTTTAATAACTGTCAATTTAAAAATAATATTAACATGATCAACGAAAATGTATTTATTTATTTGCCGACCATATATTATTTGGTAGTAATTAGTTGGGCAGAATCGGAGAAATAGCATGACCTATGTATAATAAAAACCATTATTAATAACTGAGGCCGGTATGAATACGAGCATATTTATGATCATTAAGTAATTTCAGATATTGCTAAAAACGTTCAGATTGAAAGGTACACTGAATTTTCCGTAGTAGTCACCAGCATACACTGTAATGATCAAGAGAAATAATTTATTTAATATTTGTCTCTCTCTTTTTCAAAATTAAAAAACTTATAAATGTTAATTTGTAATTGAACGTAATCGGTTAAGCTTCATCATTGTTCACTTGGACGAAATCATAAAGAAAACTTGAAGCTTTAATATGATCACGCCGGCAACCTATCGGGGTAGGCATGAAGAATGGAAGGTCGCTTCTCTGTTTGCTTACCTCGTTCGGTCCTTCACATTAATTAATTCCTTTCATGCAATTTCGTCGATTCTGCGTGCTCCAGACCTTTCCCTACATCAGAACTATTTTTATGTGATCTGTGTAGGTAAGGTTTTTGGGTGAAAGGGCGATTGCCCGAACTGGGTCATGACCACAGTACACAATTGTAAAGACGGTCATGGTGACTCGCTTTCGGCTGTCGCGTTTCCAGATCAGCTTGTGTAAATCCAGTAACTCATATACTTAGAGACATTCAGTCGTGGTATATGTGGACGGACATGACGGAGACTATCAATAGATTTTCATCCTTAGATAATCGCTTTTGTTTTAGGACTACTCTGTACTTACCATCAGATGAATTATAGTATCAATGTCGAGCCAGTGTAAAAAAGTCTCGTCTGATCTCTGCTCTTACTTCAACTCATTTAATGGATGTTGTAATTCTTTTTGATCATTCATCCTCAACACATGTCTGAACCAGCGAGGCATACTTTTATGCGTGCTATCGATGACACATCACTCGAACCAGTCGTTCCGCGTATCTCTTCATCTAATGCTGTCTAAAATGTTCTTTGCATGAATGCCGTTGGCTTAGGCCCAGATGTCATTTCCCAATGGTCATGATTGTGTGACGCACGTTACATTATAATTTCATACACTGGCTTCCGACTGCGACTTCCCTAGCCTAACAATAATAGAATAACCTATTTTTTAAAGTCTAAGGCTGATATTTATAGACGATACTTTGACTTTGTTTACTCTTTGCTAAAAAAACTGAATATATCATAGGAATATGCGTATAACCTAAGGATACGCAGAGCCAAGTTCAAGTAAATTTAATATACACTTTGACATCAATTACATGATATAATTTATAATGCTTGAGTAAATTATAAGCAAAGTACAGTAAACTAGAGTTTAGAATATTATCATAAAGGTCAGTTTAAAAAAGCAACATGTAGAAAAACCTACGAATTTATAAAGCAAAAAGATAATCTGTATTTGTAATGAAAAAAGTGTTTATATTAATTTGATTGCAATAAACGTAAGATAAATAATAACCGAGAAGTGCATTGCGTTACTTGTTTCGTACAGTCCAGATATAACGATATGACTCATCGACGTTTGATCTTATTCTGTCTGCGCACGCGTCGGCGCTGTTTGACTTTTTGCTTCGTACTACCTTCCGATCGCGACTCTGTTCACCTTAGACCGTTTATTTATTTACCGCCACCAGTAAAACCAGTACCAGTCGACAGGTCAATATTCAACCGGCTAGCTGATTGGGATTGTGGACGCTCAGGGTGGTTCTGAGCGACCGATTTGCGACCCTCGAGATGGCGGCGTAGCCCCTTGATGCGTTCAGCTGAAATTCACAGCGTAGTATCGGTGAAGGCGGTGTCTCCGCCGAGATCGTGCTCGGAGGGTGCAATTCAGTAAAGTTGTGGAGAATTGATTACATAATCTCATCAGTTCTCGCTAATGTGCAGAAGTAAATCACATTAGGATTTTTAGTCAGTACAAGTTTGGCATACCTCGCCTCCCACCCACTCATGTGTGGCCGGGAAGCTATTATGACAATATTTCCCAATTAAAAAGATCCAGGTTTAATCCTAAGCATGCGAGCAATATAAACCCCCAAAATAATAAATTATGTTTTCATAATACAAGCCATACTTTTCTTGTCCAGTGACTGCGTTGTTATAATTTGGGGTAGTAGTCAAAACTATTATTTTTATATCAAGATCCTACGATCGGAGATCCACATATAAAAATAAACACGCGGACGCTGCATTTCTTGCAATGTGCATCCAGCCAGTGTTTTCTTTTTTTTTCACGGTTCTATATTTGAACGTGGCCACGCGCCAGTCTGCGCGAGCGCACTCTATCGTGCACTTCTTGACTATTCGATATTCGGATATCTCAACAGCTATTAACTGCAGACTCTTTGGTAAATATTTTGGAAGGGTTTCAGTATTTTAAACACTCCTTGCGTAATTCGATTAGTATAAATGTTTTTGTATCTGTGATTAACATCTAAACATTTATGTTGAGCTTTGGAAGCTAATAGTATAGCTATCTCCTTCTTTTTAATAGAGCCCATAGATAGAGTTCCTGTTGAGGCCGGAATTTGTATGTGATAAATACAAAAGTTAATCGACGTTCAAATAAAGAAATAATTTCTAACCGATAAGAATAAACTTGCCAGTGTTGGGTGTGTCATCGGAACGTGTGACGTTCTATATTTGAACATTAAAATTTTTGTTTTGGAATATTTTGGTGCCGTGACCATAGACAGTGATTTGTGTTTATTTGAGGCAAAGGTGTTCAGTGTTCTATGCCTGTTACAATTATAGAAGATAATGGGGAAAAAGAAGAAAAATAATGAAAAACGTGCTGGCAATCGCTTCTTCCGATGGATAAGAAGGTAATTTGATTTCGAAAATAACTAGAAAACAATTATGTGTGTTATAATAAAAAATATATTAAAGTGGACATGGAAAGTGATTTTTTTGTTGTTTTTTAATTTTGCATGGAGTTGATGTTAACTAACCAGACTTATTTGATGAAAAATTTGATTATTATCTTTGTATTATTTATATTAGTCTAGCAACAATTTAAAAAAAATCTTGACAGTTTAATTTAACTATTAAACACTAGTTTTGTTCGACGGTTTTGTGCGGGTGAAGTTTTCGCTACGATCGCATTACACAGGGCCGAGCGTGCGGGAAATGCGGGAACTACTTGCGCAGACCAAATAAAAGAGGTCTAGTGAGGGGTTAAAGTCAAAAGTAGTATGAATCGCTCAGTGTGTGAATAGAGAGATTAATAAAAAAGTTATACGTTGTGGAATAGACTTTCAGAGACCACCCGATGTCATAAAAGGAAGAAAATATATAAAGCGATCAAAAATCGTCATGTAAAAATTAAAACTTTATAGTTTAAAATCGTATTGGCTTAGATCTCTATAGATAATTCAGTTTTGTTTCGGTCTGTCAGTAACAATGGCTTGTTAATAGCTTTATTGTATTTTATGATCTCATTAAATGATAAAATATATGGTAACAACGTCGCAGTTTCCGGCAGTATTTTTTAAAAGCAAACTAAACCTAATATTTATGTGGTAATAATGACGCCTGGTTTTCGATCATTAATAATCCTGCTGTACACAAATAAGTTTCTATACACTGATATGCAGTAATATAAACTTTATTACCAGCTTGCCGGGCAGTAGACTTAAGATAGTCTGCTGCCCGGATGAGAGGAAGGCGGTGCGCAGTGTCCGGCGCAGCGCCTGAGAGGAGAGGTTTTGAAGCGGTGAGCTCTTTACTCCCACCCCTCACACCCCAGTAATTGCTGGGCGGTGGACGTTGAGGGCGGCCACCGTCCAACGGAGAAGGGGGCTGTGGGTATTATGTTAGTTTGTGGCGAAATAAATACATTTCATTTTCATTTCACATACGCCGCCCTAATGAGAGTCAGTGAGGGGGTAATTTACGACCCCTCTCGGAGAGGGGGTCTGCCTAAGGCCAATCGCTGACCGGGCCCTCGGAAGTATCTGGATTCGCCCGGCGAAGGCGAAGAGAAGGCAGTGCTGGCATCCCGGTAGTTTTAGTCGGTACAAGTCCGAAACACCGGGGGAGTGGCCCTCACCACTCCCCTGACAATCCGAAGGGATTTCCAACGGGTTAACAAAAAAAAGTCCCTTTGTCCAGTTAAACAAGAATGCTGTGCTAGATGATGCTTACTGAACGGCGACTCCACTAGAATGTAATGACGTAGTTTAGCTTACAATGGGAATGATTTATTCTACATAACACAAGACCCTAAATAGAAATAAATTGTAAGAAAAGGCTACCGCGTCTTGGTTTGAAGCATCAGGCACGTATAGACATCAGGTTTTGGTAGAAACGCTTAAAGAAGTTAAAGGCCGCGTTAAAGTGGAAGATACATAGATTCCTTTTGTAATATCTACATGTCTAAATAGATACCGACATAATTAGGCGGAACTCGAGCGTGGAGTGAACGATGAGCGATCCCGTTTTAATGTCCGCGGAATCTACCGTTTTGTTTCGAATATCATTTGTGCTGTCTACCCATTAGAACAGAACATACTGCGTCCGTACTGTCCGGACTATGCAAAAAAATTTAGTTTAGCGAAAAATCTTTACAGTAATTGTCACAGTAATACATTAGTAGCTGTATTCACTTTATGCTGTCTAGTGCCTAACGTAACCACTAGAGCAGTTGATCGCCGTTGTCACAGCACTAGTCCTATAACATTTCTATTAGATGTGCAGGTTTCCTCACGGCGTTTTCCTTCACCGGTACTGAAATCCGCACTTAATTTGGAAAAATGAGTTATGTGCCGGCATTCGAACGAAAGACCATTCGCGTTCCACGCATTGATACATGCAAAATGGTAAAGCCGTTTTTGTGATTAGCGAGCACAAGCGCACAGACTAACGGACAAAAATTCTAATCATTATTATTTTGCGTCCTATCGCGTTAATAAACACACATAAAAATAGTATTTATCGTATATCTTCCATCTACAGACACCAATCCATTACATGTTTATTGTATTATATGTATTAGAGATGGTTTTTATGAGTGTTGTTTTAAGTAACTACCGCACAAGGCTTTTATCCGTACAGGTGCGATTTACACTAAGATTTGGTGGATTTTCAAAGATACTTTCAACTCCTATTTCTCTCTTTTATAGATTGCATACCATAAAACAGGCATTATTGGAAGTATACGTCAAGAACCCAATGTAAAAAAAATGGTTTCCTGCTTTAATAGTTTAGTCTCTACGATGATATGTCAGTATGCCCTGACTCAAATAATCCTGACTCAAACTGCAGTATTTTATCTGTGTTGACGTATACGAAACTGCGGGAAAATACTAGTTCAACTTCATAATGGTCCGTTGACCATAACTTTAACCTCGCCTCACCTCGTTCGTGTGTGGGTAGTTGAAAAATACAGCAGTTTTGAAACCTGCCTCGTACCTAATTCTACCCACGGTAATCGTCCATTATTGCCGGCAATTTGATAATTGGTCATTGTGACGTCACTACGCTCGCTATATTAGCCAAAGTGAAGCTCAATTTTATACTACTAATTTTTTAACAGTTATGAGATACTAGCCTGTTCTCGTGGCTTCATTCGCGCGTTCGCTTAAAACTGTCGCCTAGAGGCAACTGTATTCATCATTGCGCTGCCGACCTAAAACCGCGTTTTTCACTCTTTTTTGTGTAGTCCCTTATTATAATCCAGAAGAAATACTACCCTTGTAAGCCTACTCCAAAACATTAAACTGTGGGACAAGAAGGTTCTAGGTTGTTGTGAGCTGATGTGATTTTTAAAGTGTGAGTATGAGCAGATAGCCAACGGCGCCAAGTGTTTCCCAGGAATGGTCATGAGGGTACCGGTTAAACAAGAATAAGATAGTTTCGCATGGGAAAGGGATAGTGAATATACAGCCTTATATCCTTACTTTCAATTATGACTTGATATTTCGACCTGGTTACACAGGCCAGAATGTCCAAATTTTTCTGCGACTGAGGTTGCCGCCTTTTTGTTTCACAGTTAAATCATATTGGTTATTAAAAATAAGAAAAAAGTGCATGATATCAAAATAGATTACCATTTATTTTTCTTTATTATTGTTTAATTTTTTTTTTGTTTAATCAAATTCTTATCAATGCTAAACAATTGCACAGCATCTTTACAGTCTATATTTAAGTTAAAAGTAATTCATTTTTTATTTGGTTCTTACGACCAAACTCTATTCAAACTAACAAAAACCAAATCATGCGAAATTAAGTTTTTTCGCGTACTTATTGTTCTCGTAAAATATAGAGCATGATTATCCGAAACAACATACAATTCCTTATTATAAAGTGCAGTTGGCAACCCTATATGCGTGCCTAATATTATTTTTTTTAAAGACACCGCATTATGAAATGCTTCATTTGGTCCACGTTTCTTTATGGCTGCGTAACTTGGGTAGTTTTGAAGGAGATTTGTGATCGAATGCATGCAAAATCGAATTTTAGATATGAATCTTGCCGAAAATATTCAGAATTCATTGGAATAATTTCACCTCAAACTCCAAGGTTTTGGCAATGACCTATTGCGGAAAAAAACCGGTGTCGACAGTCCTGTAACAGAAAGTGGCTTCCTTCCGATATATACAGAGGGGATACAAAAATTTGTTTCCTAGGTTGATTCTCAAAGGCAATATTTCGGGAGAAAGAAGCCTAGGAATTCATAGACGGAAGTAGATGGACGACATGAAAAAGTAGACTGGATTCTGCTCAGCATTAGGGATTGTAAGAGTTTTTCTGATTAACCTCCAAACTTAATTATAAAGATGGCAGAACCTTATGATCATGACACAGAAAATAGTAACGAGAAGACTGGAGCGCCGCAGGCCTATCCTTGGGAGTTACTTCCTCTATACGGTTAGCGCAGACTAGGTCACGGGCAGGAGCTAGTAGAGACATAAAATTGATTAATTATATCAGATTTTTCATGCACAATCGATCACCAATTGTAGCGTGTAATTGGGATGTCATACCCATAAGTAAACAGAAATCTCCGTGATATGCTCTGAATGGTATGAGAATTGTAGTCCAAGACATATAGAGAGATATTGTTCGCTTTTACCAACACTTATTGATATTGGCAATAGTTTATGCGTAGAAATCTCAACGCCAACATAGAATCGTCACGGATTTTGACGGGACTTATATTGCTTGTGCGAAAGGTGCCTATCTGATGTAGGCACGACTCGGCAGCTGCGTCCTGTGACCAAGCAATATCTGCCAGGTCGCAATCTACCGCTTTATATGTTAAAGACGACCGAGTCGGCGATTCTGGCATCAACAGCGGTCCGGCAGACTTGTGTTCCATTTATCCTACATTTGAAATTTTTGGTTATCTGGACACAAGCGGTCCACAATGCTCTCGTATGTTTACTGCTTGCAATGTTGCGATTATGTGGCGCAGGTATCTGAATGTGCTTTCTCACAGTGCAAGGCTGTTTAAGTGGGCAGAATTACCCAATTGCGACTGAGTTACAACCACTAGAATCCTACTATTGCCTTTAGTGATAAACATTAAAAAATAGTAGGCGAAGGATTGAAAATGTGTTTTCGAACTTACGACTTCTTCTAAATGTAATTTTATGATGTAAAATTTATATTGTTTTCAATAAAATGTATGCGAACTTTAAATATAGTTTCCACTCCATATAACTAGTTACTTAGTCGATTGAACACAAAAGAAATGCCGCAAATCAAGTTACCATATCAAGACAGACGCTCTTTTCTCATCCAACCGGATTAATAAGGAAATAATAAATAACTCGATTAATGTACATATTATTAGAATAAATCTTTTTATATTAAGATAAGTTAACTTTTATGGTTTTCTTTATTCACAGGATACTTTTAGGAATCTTTAAATTCA
Source organism: Automeris io (assembly GCA_036320925.1). Taxonomy (NCBI): domain Eukaryota; kingdom Metazoa; phylum Arthropoda; class Insecta; order Lepidoptera; family Saturniidae; genus Automeris; species Automeris io. The sequence goes on from JAUDJH010000017.1 coordinate 8,713,053, forward strand.
AACTGTGAGTGTTTAGGTAGAAAGTGATGGAGCCTTGAAAACGAAAAGTCTAGAACGTTTGATATATATTTGCATAGTTGTAGAATTCACTAGTCTCAAGCAAAATAGCAAATGTTTTCTGAAGTAGCCTAAGACCTAAAGTTAATAAATGTATGTGTATTTTTACAATACGGGCTTTCGAAGATGCTGGACAAGGAACAGAGTAGTCGTCGAATGACGAATTTAAGCTTAAATGAATAGAATGAGAGAATAACAATTAAGTAGGTACACCTAAATTAATAACATAATTGTCACAGTATATTTTTTTGTGATATAAGTTATTTTTGTAAAACGTTACACAAAGTGGCAGATAATTGTTGGGTGAGAAGACTTGAAGCTCGCCTTTAGTGAAGAACTTTAGAAGTTTATGGCTAATCGTGGATAAATATGGATTGAATATGTATAAAAAAATGTGTTTTAATCTTTACTAAAAACATTCTCATTTAATTTTCTGTATCAGGAATTGTAGCGTGTTTAATACAAATATGCAAGGTTGCTTTATTTTTAAATTGTCTTATAAATTATCAAGGTAGCTATTATTAATATATGATTTATTCAAAGAAGTTATTATCTAGGTTACGGTGTCCTTAAATTCTAGATTTACACGTTAAAGTATACGATTTAATCGCATAAGCGGTTCTACCAAAATTCTAACTAAACCGGTCGAAGCCGTACAAAAGAATGACCGTAGATCTTTGCCCACGATGAGTCACAAATAACCGATCGCAAGTCTAAAACCCAAATTAGATTCAAGCGCTTACTTATAAAAAGTAGTATAAGCATCTATAGAAAAACAATATAACATCTGTTACGGAATAATCATCACACAAAGTTTCCAATAGCACGTGCCGTCGCGTACTCTTTGAAATATAAACAACTGTTCCACCGTCTGGATTTAATTCCCCCTCTTTTTATTACTTTTACCGCTTTCTTTTAACGGTTATACCGTTTTTCTAGCCTAGCGTCCATCGCTCCATGTTAACGGTCGAAAGTTTCGATACCGACTTTGAACATGCATTGGATACAGTTGCCTGCAAATACTACGAGCTGTGTACTCGCAAGTATTGACTTCGTGGTCAAATTGATGACCACGTCATACTGTCGAAACGCCCACGGGAAGGCAGACGTGCGCCCGCGCGGCAAATCGAATGTAACGATAGAAAAACTTGCGGTGTACTTCAGGGCTACTTCTTAGGTCTTTCCTAATTACTTCGTAATTTTCCTTTCACTATAACTGTGAATCTTTCAGTGAGAGTAATGAATGAGTGAAATCTCCCAAGCATAAGTATTGAAAGAACTTTCGTAAGTGAAACTTTAGATTCCCATGAGAATACAAGTGATTGTTTCATTGAGAACTAATTGCGTGTCGTAAAATGGTTCCATGATAATACAAAATGAATGAAATGTGTAAGTATCACTTAATAATGTTGAAACTTTCACGTGTCAATTTATAGGAATCTAGTAGTTGTCAGTAGTTTTATATGCATATTGATTTTATATGAAATATGTTTATTTTCTTTATATTTTTTGCTATATGTACCTATTTATTACTAATTGCACCTTTAGGAGTAGGTAGAATAGCTTAATTCTCTGACAACTCTATCTCTATTTCACCATAAAACAACTAGATACCGTGTTTGTGTGGTGAATATTCCCTTTATACATACTAATATTCGGTTTTTAATCTATAATGTTAACAAAGAAAGAGTGGAATATGCTTACTGCACCGATTTTTCCATATTCTTATAATTTGGGAGCCATTAAATGAATAGTGAATAGGCTTTTGTTGTGCAAAAGTGTTGTATAGCCGGTCTCATCATCACCTCCTGTCAGATGCGGTTGAGATCATTTTTTCCTGTAGATCTTAAAAAATGTAGATAAATACTTACTATTTACCCAGAGTAAATCTTTGATGAGTCGTGGTTATGGATATAATATGTTTTAAGTATGTATATCATTGCCTAATACCCATAGCACAAATGTAAGCCCAATACTCGTATAGACCTAGTTTATTGTGTGGAATTACTTATAAATTTTATTGTTTAAATAGAGAGATAATGGACATTTAAACTTGCCCAAAATCGGTGTTAAGTGTTAACAAAAAGCATTGCAAACGTGTTATGACGTTTATGCATATTTTAATTAATATGTGCATATTAATTCTTTAATTATAGCGATAGAACACATATAAACATAAAGTAGTCTCTAAAATCTGTTCATGGTTACTCAAGTTACGCTTGATGGATTTTTATGCGGTCTTAACTAGCGTTTAGCAATTCTTATCGTTGCTTACAGTATATGTTTTTTATGATTTACAGGCATATGCTTGAGCCCAATAATATATCTGTTGGAAGAGGGAGATGAGATTGATGATGTATCGCGTCTTACCAACAAATGTCTATTTACTCTTCTTTTAAAGGCTCCCGTGAAGTTGCAAAAAAATAGTCAGGGAGTTAATTCCCATACCTTTGCAGTTCACATACTGAACATGGAAACAAAATCGATAGAATCTATGATACTGATGAAAATTTTAAAACAAATACTATAAAAAATAATTAACGGAAACTATGAAAAGACAAGATCCACGATTTCCGTAAACTATTTTTTTAATCCTTGGCTGCTATTATTATTACTTTTAAAAATATTAGGATATTTTCTTTGAGCGAACTTTAATATCCATAATATTTAATGCACCTCTCTTCCATTTATTATTCATTTTTTCCACTCTGTATAGATTAGTTTTGTGCATTAGTTTTGTGCATAGCATTTAGTATTGTGTTAGACAAAACCAGTGAATTCCAAATTGGTTCAGGTGGACCCCAGAGGTCCATAGGTGACTCGACGAGGGTATGCGTTAACGTGTAGTAAAAAAAATGTTTACAAGTTGTAAATGGAGATCCATGAAAATTTATCTGGTTTTGATAGAATAGAACAAAAATGTTGGCTTGTCTGTACCTATCAATGTAAACAGATAATACACGACACAAAAAAAAAAAATAAGGGAGCAAAAAAGGGCCAAATATCTCGGTGCCTTTTGAAAGCTTACATTTTGGAATTTACTTTTACCACTCCAAATTTAAGGTTGAAACTTAGCTTCGATTTAAAATACCATCGTTATATCTAATCTTCACATTTTTGGACAAGTTTTGGAAATATTTTAGAAATGAAGCAGCAGAGTGTCCACAAATACCCGTTAAATATAAGTGGCCTACGAGAAAAAAAGTTTAGGATCCTTTGGTCTAAAGTCTAACACTCAGGTAATAATAGAACGAAATAAATGTAGGGATGAGCAACGTGAATCCGAAGGAGTATTGGTATTAATAAATAATAAATTTTATTTTAATTAGCAATAGAGCCCACTTTCGTAAAACCTACTCTCTTGAATGATTCACTGTCTTGAATCATTGATGCGTTAAGTGAAATTTCTTTCCTTATTAGCGGTCGAGGATGGGCGATATTCAATTTTCATTGTCACAGTGTTTGTAAACATTTACCTCGTTACCTCATCTATTTCTATACTAAAAAAAATTACGATTAATTAGTATTCTCTGTGACCAAAATTCAATAAAAAAAATGTTAAAATATTTAAAGTAAAAGCTAAAAACGAGGTATAATCAATTTTTAACAGAGGATGGAGGGGGTGAGGAAAGGGTTTAATTCATTGTTTTTTTTGTTTTAATTTACAGCCATGAGAAACATGCTTGAAGTTTGATAAATTTTAAAATATTATTTAACAAAGAAGTATTTTTCTTGAAAGGGTCACTGTTTTCTCTGTGGATTTTCTTAAAAACATCTACATAATTTTAAGTATTAAGACTAAAATTTCTGCAATATTTTATAAATTCGCTGCAATAACTTTCGTAAACCAACATTAACTCTGGCACCATTCAGTGATTATTTAAAGTCTCTATAAAATATAAAAAAAGTCTTGAACATTTTTTTTTATTGCGCACATAAAATACCATGAACAAAACTTGTTCTGTGAATAATTGAAACAAATGGTTGTAATAAAGTTCATGTAATACAACTTTTTCCTCATAACGTAATGAATGAGGTTCTTCTGGGACACGATACGAATGTGTCGACGCTGTGACCGAGGGATAAAAAAGCGTACTATTAAATGAAAATTTTCCTTTAATCTATTTTTTTTTTTAAATTTAAAGGGAAGACAAACAGCTAAAGCTGCACAGTGACATCGCGTCACTTAGCGTTTTTTTTTAACGTTTGTATTATGCCCAGTGTACTGAAAAGTTATATAACCTCATTCCACCCTCACCCTTCCATTATCGAACCCTGCGCGCTGGCTTGCGGTGCCACAATTTTACGATGACACCTGTTTCTGCTAGAACTAAGAAGTTCTCTAACTCTTGCCTTTGCCGGGTCATTCGATTGTGGAATGGTCTTTCGGTAAATGTTTTCCCTTCGTCCTACAATACTTGGTCTTTAAACGAGGAGTGAAGAGATATTTGTGTTATTCGGGACTTTGACTTGTACCGGTTGTCTCTTGACATTTAACTCGGTTTTTAGATTGCACGGTGCTTTCCATCAGGTACAGTGTGGTTACTATGCCAAATCAGAATAGAAACAGGCGTACAGTCCACCTGATTCTAAACATTCTCTGTCACCTATGGACAACTTCAATACAAGAAGCGCTGCCGAACTAGAAAAGCATTTTTCATTACTATTTTTGAAGAGCCCCATGTCACAATCTAGAGTCGGCCCCTGATCTTGAAATTTTTTTGAGACAGGGCAACTACTATCTGACGTCTCACCCTCTACAACTATGTAAATATTATTTATGGCATAAGCTATATATTCACGAATAATTAATAACCTTTGACCTTGCAAAAGTTAAGATGTGGTAAAGATATCCTATGAGACTTTAGAGATAACTTTAAAAACGTCAAAATAAAGACTTGTACAAATTTTCATTGAATAAGCTGGTTGGTGTGTTGATGGGCCCTGACTTGTCTCTTTCCCCTTATTTCGGGCCTGTCCAGAATAAATATTGTACTTAGAAGCCCATGCCATAATCTTAAATTGTACGACAAGAAGGTTTTAGAGGATTACACTGTGTTTGCGCTCTGTTGTTTGTCGATAGCCACCAGATAGGTCACCAGATCAAACAATTTCTCAGATCACTACCCATTGTACGCTAAGATCTCTGTTTAGTATAGCCATATTCCAAAGAGCTTAACAAGCTAATGCATAACAATAGGTGAATCATTTTCTAATGTTATGTAGCGACTAGTTGCGCAACTGTCGATGAGCGGAGACATTCTTGCATTATTATGGCCGATTTCTGAGAAATAGTTGCCAAACCGCAGCGTCGTGTTGAGTTAAACATAATTAACCGACTTTTCGGTGCTAACAATATGCCCGCTATATTACTTTCAGGGTAAGCAAAGATATATGAATAGTTTTTTTTTAAAGACGATCATATAGCCTTTGTCTTAGTGTCTCATACATTAAAGAGAAAGAGGACGTAATTAAGGGGCTGAGTAGACAAAGTTAGATTCGATAATCGATAAAGCTATTTTTTTTTTTTTCGACGAAACATTTTGTTGTTAACCGGCAAAGGCCGTTACAACTTCACTGGACTTGAGTGGGCGAGTAATTACGGTGCACAACCAACGATTTATTGGTTGGGTGGCAACGTAAGGGCACACCTGTGGGTACGGATCGCGACTTGGGCGGCCAGCGAGAAAAATGAACCCAACAGTGATCTACTAGCGTTTCGGAAGCGATCACCTTGAGAAGAAACGCCTAAAGAAACTCAAGGCTGCGTCGGAGAGGCACTGCTTCTCGAGCCGATAACGACCCGGTTAATGATAGCCGAAAGAATTATCCTATCGAATATTTAATTGTCACGTACACTAGTTTGACACGCTATTTCACAGCGCTGTGTGATCACGTACATCGGACGGCTTTCCATATAGAGCAGAACATCGCAGCCGGGCAGCCGCAGCCGAACAGTGCCTTTCAAATTCCGAAGTATGCCTTAAGGAATGTTAAATGCTTCAAACGATCATTTCCACGTTATTATAACTTGATGGGCTTTTAACACGTTGAGCGCCACCCGTATTTTTAAGACAATCCTGTTCAGGCCACGCGCGCCGCTTCTACGCGCTGGTACCGTAGGGCCGGTGTTTCCGATTGCAGTAGAAGATCGTTTACGTTTGAAAAGTGATGCCTATAGGCATTCATTCAACACGTTACGCGCCAAATCAGTTCATTACAGTTCTTGGCTCTGTGCAGACAATTTTTTTTTAAGCAGTCCATTAACGGAAAACGAAAAGTCTACCACCGATAGCTGATATGGCGCTAAACGTGTTAAAGGAAGAATGAATAGGCATTTGTTGGTCGGACGTGGTCCATCATCGGACTCATTTTCACCAATTGTTGTTAAAGTCAACCGTCCGCCTGTCAATAGTAAAATAACATTCCTGATCACAATTAAATGTCTACATAATTTAGAGTAAGCGAATGAACGTCAGGCGAATGGAGATAAAACGGTAATTCTGAATGACTTGAACACCAAACGGGATCGAACGGTCTGCGGCTGAATGCCGCTAGGTTTTATTTAGACTTGAATAAAAGTGTTGTTCTGAATAGAATTGCCCAAAATACTGCCAAGACTAAGAAAACGACAAAGGTTTTTAGGCTCGGTATTCCTCAAACGTCTCCTGAAACTCTTGCATAAGTTAATCAAATAGCATGCGGGGATGCACCAGATGATATAAACAAAATAACATTCTATTAGCGTTAAATAATCAGATGGTTTAGACAAAGTAATATTCAATCAACGATAATGCTAGTATAAAATTCCAAAATGCATAGGGGTTGACATATATCGATGTGATATTTCGATAACTCATATCATTATCATACATTTTCCTAATTTAGTACAAGCATTATGAATTCATTTGAATAAAAAAAAATGCAATCTATTTTTGGTGCCTTTTTGTTGAAAATTCATGCTTGAAAAAATTTTAACTTTAGAAATTATTTTTTTGAAACAAAAACAACTTAGTTTCCTAAGACAGTATTATCTTAGTTATCTCTTATATTTTGGGATTTCCCCATATTGCTCTCGTTGAAAAAAAACTTAACTACAAATTTACTGTTTTTGCATTGATTCCTGTACTTGTGATATAAGACCTTGTTTCTTGCCAAATTTTATGATTCTCGATCTACGGAAAGTAGAACGCTGTCGGTATTGATTCATTTGCGAGCGCGGTGAAAACGATAACATACGACACAAACAAACATATCTTTTGAATGCGTTGACTTAGCAGTATGATTTTTTTAGAGCTACAAGGGATCGTACAACTTAGTATTTGGTTATTATACTTGATAGTAATTTTATTTTAATACCTGCTCGTATTCCTGACAAAAATAATCTTGACAGAGAGATAAACCAACTGAAAACAAAGTGATCCTATAAGAATTCTGTTTTTTTTTTTTTTAGGATACGGAAACCCAAATAATTTTAAGAAATTGCAGTTTTATACTGTGTAATGAGTGTCCGAACGAAAGCTTTAATTTCGACAACCTTCTGCAAAAAGAACTACATTAGATAAAACTTTTAAATGGCACGAAATTTTAGAAGAATAGACCTGGGAGTTTCGCCTCCTCTATTTCCTGCAAACTACCAAGGAGTGGAATTAACTTCCTGCGTCTGGTTTTCCAACATTTCATGATATGGGAATCTTCAAACGTCGAGTGAATCAGTATTTGTTGTGTAATATATTAAATTTTAGAAAAAGGCTATGATAAAACGTCAATCTTAGACTGATTCATCTGATCGTGATTGTTAAATTACTTTCATTAGGTATCTCATTATAAGTCGATATCCGGCCAAAGCCGTAGATTTTAAAATTCTGAATGTACAGTGAACAATATAATGATTTTTCAAACTTATAAATGTAAGGTTTATGTTGATGAATATAAACAACGTTTAGAGGTTATTTTAAAATGACCTCACAACTTATCAAAGAGCGTCTAAACCCGAAGCAGGAGCCGAAACTTCAGTCAGACACTACTGTGTAATGATAATGACGTATCCTGCATCTCGTTCAGTTACATAATTACATTCACTACAAAGAGCGTTCACCTGTTATTAATGGTCACGAAAGTCTAGCCACCGTCAAGTTCCACACCCGGTGTGCTTGCGCAACTATTGTTCCGCTTAATTCTCTCATTTACATAATTTCTTTCTGTCATTTTATTTAATTTTATTTTTATATAATAACATAAGCATTAAATTATCAATTTAAAACACCCTCTGGCTCAATTATGTGTCTATTTCTAACCTATTCATTGTTATCATTCCAATGGGTTTAAACAAGACGTGTCTACTCTAAGTTGATGCTGAAGTAGATGAACCTGCAGCATTAGGTCCAGGCAACAATGTTATTGTAATATTATTAACCATTGAACCAATAGAAGTGGTTTATATTCCTTTAACAACTAGAAAAGAGCTGATTATCTTTAAGCAGCTGATCAGATTTTCGATCATTCTTCAATTCAGCCAAAAACACACTCAACATAATTGAGCTTTTAAACAAAAAAACTAAATCAAAGTCGGTGAATTTATTTAGAAGCTACGATGCTACAGAAAGACACATACGCAGAGCCACATTTACTCAGCTACAAGCGCTAAACGTATAACATTCTTTTTTTATCGAGGGTTGCAAATCACACAAAACTGCATATGTCAATTATATTGAATGATCAGAAATTCTTTTCATGTGTTTTCTAGACTTTTCTTCCTTATTAAGAAATAGAATAGAACACAATATAATGAAACAATAATATCAGTATACAATGGACACATAGAACTCATATCCGCTCTCCTATCTCGGTTTGCCGTCAGGAGGGAGTTTAGCCCAGCGAGTATTCTGAAGATATGGAACCGTCTAGCTCCGCAGATATATATTTCAGATTGAAATTAATGTGAGTGAGCTACCACCTATTTGAGGTATTAGGGCAATTGTTCGAATGAGGTCGTGAGTATAGAACATAGGAGCTAGTAAATCTATAAACTAAATAGTTATTAATATAAAAATGTATCGTCATGTTATATCCCTTTCGGAGTGAACAAAGATACATTAGAGGCTGAAACCAATAAAAAAAGTTGAAATTGATAGTATAAAAACATTGAACGGTAGCGTCACCTCATAAAATTTTCAGAATTTACAACGAGAAATGTCATTGCGCTGACAACATACGTTTATTGTATACGGCCAGCGTGATAAATAGTATGCTGCAAATGTGTTCAGGCGCTTGTCAATGAAATCAATGAATTATTGACAGCGTAGTTTACTTTTCAACAGCAGTGTTTTTCGTTGAGTATAATCAAAGCATTAAATTGCCTGTTGTTGCAGTAACGTACAATACTCCCCAGAGTTCAAGATTAGGGTCTCGAGGGCAGACCTCACATATAAATATGGTAGGAAACAATTTGAACATTTAATTAATGGGCAATGAGGAACGGACAACTTTTATCTATCCAATTAATTGTTACGACTTCCTGTTGAGTAATAGTGTAGCGTGTGTGATATAATATTACGGTGTAAAATATAAGGTGCAAAGTATGGCGTGAACATAGTTGTTTTATGACTTGTGGACCCTGAAATTTTATTTCGAGGAATAGTCCGTTTCGTTTACTAGTTTCTCAAACATTCTATTTATGTTAAATTATTATAATTATTTCAGCGACTTTATTTAGAATCTCTGACTTTAGAGGCCTGAAATCTAGTGTTCAGTTATGGATTGTTGACAACGGTCTGTCGGTTTCGGCTCCAAGAGAAGTTATTTCGATAAACCGCGTTGAAACACGCGACAACTCGATGACAATTGAGTTTGTTGCGCTTTACTATAGTCGATATCGATGAAATGTGTCATAAATACTTCAGTAGGGTCATGGGCAATGGATGATGCTCTACTGACAGCCACTTTCGACTTATTTACACTGTGGTGGATGAACTCTAAGTGTATTCGTAACTAGGTCTGTTCAGTAAAGATAATTCCACAGATATGCTTACTCTGGTTTTATGCACTTAATTTAATTGTATTTATTTTTCTATTACGAAACAGGAAGATAAATTGTCAAAACGTTGTATAAATTGTAACAAGAAAATAAGATTTTTGGTAACTAAAACTTGACCTACTCAATTTTAAAACAGTATGCTCGTTATTGCCCTGTGTACTTCTGTGTACTGTGTGTGTGTGTGTGACTTCGATAGTTCTAAAACAGTGGCACAGGTGCCTATAGAAGTGCACTCATAACGTTCGCCTGTTCGCCAACTCCTCAGGAGCCCTGCTGCTGAACACTGGAAACTGGTGTCTTCAAGTATCTTGTCGGTGGTACACTTTGGAATCGAATGGAAAGAATGGTGGAAAACGTTGTTATACAGTTTGCCGCATGTCGTTACACGGCGGGTGGATCGAGAGAGTGAATTCAATTGACAGCCCGTACGGTGTTATCAGCGTTGAATCGAAATTACCCGATGTACACATTTTTGAATATGAAACACTGTGTTGTGTATAAATTTATGCAGTGTGGTAGTGATTTACTGTGGTAAAAACTATCTTCATCTGGAAATTACTACGGCTTTATTAAAAACAAACCAATGCATATGCAGCTTCGTAGTATTCGCGTTTCTCATAGGAATAGGATAATATATAGCCTATGTCCACCCTGCTTATTCTGTTCTAAATACTTATGTTTTTTTTTTTTAACTCAGCTCAATAGTTTCAGATATTACCCCCTACATACAAATAAATAAACATTACCCCTTTATAATATTATTTAAACATGATAATTCCTGTGTTTACTTTTATAGGATTTTTAAACCCATATTTATATTTTCTCCTATATTGGATTTCAAAGATATTAAATAATTTTTCTCGAGTTTATGTGTTCTTGATAGCAGTCTATTATAAGTTCGTATGTGTATGTGCGTTTTAAAAGAACGATTGTTTTTTTATGCTCTACTTAAAAATATAATGAACAGCTTGTCGATTTCGATGAAGCGTTTTGAGGCACATCTCTAGCCTTCCCGTTTTGTACGTGCAACACAAATTGCTCTACAACACGCGACGACAGATTATCACGCACGGACAACTGTTAAATTAATATTGTACAGTTAGAAATAAAACTGTAAAATAGACACGACCGTTTTATCTACTTTTACGAAAACAGTAAAGTTCTATAAAATTTGGCTTACTGTTTTCTAATGAACTTAAGGACTAATGTAGGGTCTAATTGACAACACTTTAGATGAAATTGTCTTTGAATAAATATTAAATGAAATTAGATATTCTTTTATTTCTGGAATTCGGTCGTTTTTGTAGAATTTTTACATTAGAGTTTGTTTGACGTGAGCGCCACATGACCTTTGCTTTTATTTTGCTCTAACCTACTAGAAAGTTATTAATTCCAGTGGTTTAGCTCAAGGTAAGAGGTATACATAAAATTTTCCTTGAAAAAATACAACTGTAGTTTATATTATCGAAACGAAGGTATCAACTTGCAAAGTCATGGAAAAATTGTATTAGATTTAACTTTATTAAATAATCATCAAATTACATATAAGTCAGTTCATCAGCCATGTAGATGCAAACCTACTGGATATTAATCATTATAAGAGAAACTACAAGGTTATTGGACACTGACCGTTTTAATGGAAGCGTGTGATGACTTAAAATACAACAATGTAAACTACTCCATTGTACGGACGAAATTAAATAGTTTTAGAAATATTAAAGTTTTTTAGTATCCCCACCTTTGACACTCAAATCTAAATTGTAAACAAAAACAAATGAAATGGTTTGTATTCGAACGTATTTAAGTAGCTGAAACTTTTTTGACACTTTGGAATATTTCCGAGACCGTGATCAGCTTAGTCAACTAATTGGCCTTTATATCAATCGATTAACCAGCTAGTAGGCGCGTGTTATAATCGACACATCTCTACTTTGACACAACTTTTAAAGGTTCCCAGATCATAAGGTTGAGAAAAAATAAACGCAGGATGTGTATTATTATTCCGCGTTTATTTTTCGTGTCAAATAATACTTACTCAGCGTAGACTCGGGCGTGTCTAGTTTAGCGCTAATCGTATTCGCATAATTTAACCCTTTATAGACACCGGCGCTGCGTGAGAGAGCAATTCACTTATGAAACTCGTTTTACTAATAAAACTTACAGACATTTCATTGGCCTTTTTTTAAATAACTTAAGATACAGCTCCGATTGCAAAGTCGCTCGGAATAAGGTAGTTTCGAAAGGAATACTTTTTCACACACTTTCGTGCTAGGGCCTCTTGTCTTGTTCAAAATGACATCTTAAGTGGCTTATCATTATATAATTTGTTAATTATCGTTGATATATTTAATCTTTCAACGAAATAAATATAGTATATATTTTTTATAAGAATAAATGTTTTCCGTGTTTATTCCTTTTCATTGTGTTGTTTGTTTGCTCTCTTTTTAACGTAAGTACATGTGTTTCGTTTTATGTTAATATTTTGTGTTGTCTGCATGTTCTTTTAACTAACCTTTATTTATTTTTTTCATTTCTAATAAGCATAGCCGTAATTAACAAAAGCTTGAGATGCAAATCGCAAATGAAGTTGCACAAGTACATACTTTCATTTATAAAGAAAGCTATTATCCTACATTCATTTTTATCTAAACCGCATTAAAATTGGGACATGTTGCGTTTCATTTATATATCAGGCTTTAGAAAGAAACATATGTAAAGAAATATACGTGTGCTTAAAAATTTTCCCATCTAAAAATTTTCTTAAATTTTTAGTCAAGGATTTATAGACGCTTTGATTTTGCTGTTATGTTTAGACAAGTCGTCTTTTAGAAATAACTAAATAAATAAGAGGAACTTGAATATAGCTTAAGTATTAGCAGAGCCAAGTCCAAGTTGTAGAAATCAGTATCATAACATATATTGTGACATTAATTGATAATAGTAATATTATATACTGTCACCCTATGTTCTTTTCGAAGTGAGCAGAGATACATTAGTGGCTGTAATCGCTTTGCGTTTATATGTCGTACTCAATGTGACCAGTTGTGCTACTGATCATTGTTCTCAGGGCACTTGTACACATGACGTTTCTATTAATGCCATGCGCGTTTCCTCACGATATTTTCCTTCACCAATATAAGCATGTGCGTTGCCACGTATGAAAATCGGTCAATTATCCACAAGAATAATCGAATAATATATTTTTTATTATTTTAGTAAAGTACAAGCAAAATCAAAGTATCGTCTGTAAGTCTCAGCCTTAATGTTCATAATTTATCAGAATCAAATTCATAATCATTAAAATTGTTTTGTTATTTTGGGAACTAATTTTAATGTCTATGTCGCTCAGTATACATCTTTATTTGTTTACATCTCGCAAAGCATTTATCTCGATATTTTTTATTTAAAATCATCTCATTTGACATCACTTGTTTCTTTGCAGCGACCTCGCCGATGATGAAGATCAGAAGTCTCCCGTACTCCTATTGGGAGTGAATAAGATCTCCGACTCCCCTTACGTGAGGAGAAGATCCATTGAACCGCACACGTCAGGATCTATAAGATTTTTCAGACCCCCTAAATCAAAATACACGCGGGGTCACCACGGTGATGAGAGGCTGGAGAAAATCCGAAAAGACCTCTCCGTTCATAAAAGTAAACCAGATAATTACATTCCAAAATCAGGGCATGAATTGTCATTAGAACCCGAAGAGAGATGTCTAAGATTAAACTGCGTCGGTAGTTGTATATGTGATCGAAAGAGAAGCTCTGATCGTGGTTCCTTTTCTTTCCAAAGGCCGGAGCAACGAAAGTCTTTGTGTTCAGATTCATCCGCCGGCGCACAACGAAAAAAAGACTTTTCGGAGAATGATATAGAGTTCAAATATACAGAAACCGCTCGTAGTTCCCAACCGTGTAGCAGTAAGCAAAGCTCGTACAATGTGACTCCAAAATCTACGGAACGTAGGCATTTTTTACTGGCAAATCTCAATGAAAGGTTCCGTAAAACCCTTAGCTTGGACTCGAGGAAGATTGAAACAAATCGCGTCCTAAGCGTCCCACAGGAAACACGACCAAAATCTTTAGTCAACACGAGTAACATTTGCATACAGCAATACAAATCAGGGGATCCCTTCATTCCGACAAATTTTAACAAGGCTACGCAACCTAAAAAGAAAAGAAAGTCTTTCTTTTCGCTAGATACGTTTTTTGATTCAAAGAAATCGGACACATCATCGATAGACGATTATTGCTCGTCGAAGTACAAAAGATTTGAATTGGAGAGCGACGAATCACCGCTTTTTAGGAGAGAGGATCAGAGACGGGTGAAGACGCCCGATCTTCTGAACCTACCTGTGATAATCGATTCGGTAAAGAAACAATCAGATACGAGGCGACAGTTAGAGAAGTTGGAAAGTTATTATTACAAAAACATAAATAAGCGAACGGTAGTCGACGCCGTCCCAAAAGACGCTACCGACGTACAAGGCCCGAGCGGACATGCCAACCTATATGATGACGACGATGTGGAATACATTGAGCCTATAAGAAGCAATTTTACAAGCCAAAGCACCTTGATTCTCGACAAAAACATCACAAAACCCGACTCAATTCTCACCATAAATACCTTCGAGACGGATATAAAACTGCCGAGTTCGACTGTCTCCCCGAAATCAGCAAAAGTCGATGATTTAGACAGCATAGGGGCGTTTGAAATAGAAGTGAAAGAGGCAGATATAGTGAATACAAGGGTGAAAGATTTGGTTGTGAAAATTATGGATAAATCCGTGGATTCGATAGGCAGTTGTTCGTTGGATGTGGACGCGAGTACTGATTTTTCAGGTAAATAGTGTTTGTGGCGCTTCTGCTTTGTCGCATGTGATCACTACTGAATATTTTTCTTCAGAACTATTTATTTTCGCTAAGCGTGTTTTTCTCATATTAATGCGATATTTTAGGTGCTTCTTTCCTTGTACTTGTTAGATCGAAGGCCTACATAAGATAAAATTCTATCAGCAATAAGGTTAGTAAAAAATTCAAAAAGGTATAGGATTCACAGCGTTGATCACTTGGTAATCCAATAGCTTATAACAATTTAATACATTTTTGGACTTTCTGCTGACATTGTCACTGATAAAATGCACAGACTAAATAATATAATTAATATAGAATATTACTTTGTTTAGGTCTTCGAGAGTAGAAGAGCGTATGTAGGCTTTACGTCTCAAAATCTTTGCCTGTTGATTATAAGCATAGATGGGCCAAATATAATCAGATTAATGAAAAATTACGATTACATTTTGCATCATTAATATGATTACACGAATCCTCAATTGCAAACAAATGTATGACAAATTAATGTTTAGAAGGGTTTTAATCATGATTACAGAATAATGAAACTAAAATTACAATTACATTTTGTAATCATTAATCTGATTACATTTTGGCCATCTTTGGTTATAATTAGGCAGTTGATGAGGGAACATGTATGTTGTTAATTAATTAGGAGGTGTTAACTCATCGTCTTTGACTATATCAGGGCGTTTGTAGCGGGTTTGCCTTTTCTTATCAAATCACTTGAACGTTTCATTTTTCATAGTTTTGGTGTTAATTTATTTCATTAAAATACGTCATATTGAAAAGAGGCTTTATACTTTCAATATTGACAGCATTGATTAAAGAACGTTAAGTGCAATTTATATTTAAAAGTATTTTGTTTTTCATTTTTTTTAAATAAAGTTTAATAAATTTTTATATCTTTTTGTTTTCTTACTTTTTTACGACCTAATAATTGATATCGAATATGTCTTACAAACGAAAAGTTGGTGCCACAAACTAATTTATTTCTTTTCAACCTAAAATAAATACAGCGTGATGATATTATGCGAAATTCCGTATGCACTCATTTTAGACTTGAAAAAAAAAAACACTTGTGCCTTTTTTAACAAAAAAAAAAACATAACTCAAAAGTTATTATCGAATTAAAAACTGACCATAATTTTCCTTTTGTAAAAAGTTATAACAATACTTTTAAAATGTTATTAAAACCTTACATTCCTAGTGTTATAGACACAACAGGTGACATTAATTTATTCCCAATATGTCATAACCAACGTATTGTTTTTAATGTTTTTATAACAATTCTAAAATGTATTTGAATGAATCAGAAGCAGGTCATGGGTACCTATTCGAAAATAAATGAAACAAAGAGTTTTATATAGTGATCGATTTTTCTGTACGCTTAGTTTGTTTTATAAGAGATATTAAAACGTAATTTCTGGCTCTACTATAATTTAAATGTTTTATATTAGGAGCAAATATTAATATAGTCTCTTAAAAATATTGTAACATACGTTTTACTTTTATAAACGACGTCACGAGTTTTGTTTCATACAAATAACAAGAGACTTGTTCACGCCTATTGCTCGTAAATCTTTTTGAAGTATATTTTTAGCTTTATTTCCATTTTGATAGGTGTTCTCTTGGATTTGTGTGGGTTTATTCTGTGTGACCTTTATTCCGGGAAAATATACGGATTATATTTTGTCAAAATAAATGAAGCGCATCTTAATTTGATTATCCATAACTTAAAAAAATATATACAAAACATTATTTGCGTAAATCATAAAAACTATTACACAAATAGGTCGAAAGAAATCGCAAACAATGCGCATTGCAGAATGCAAATCGCACAAAAAGCGTGTATGCCTGCATGCAGTGATCTATGTTGGCCTCGTTTCTGCCCACACGCTCCTCTCAACACGGTCGTTGTCTCCAAATCAGTCGTGTCCGAGTAACATGTATTAATCGTACTGTAGTTGAAAATTACATATGAAAAAGATTGTAAATATTAAAATAAAATGATACTTATTTGATATCTGTGAAACGGAACACACGTCCCGGCCGCAGAAGGACGCGCCGTCGCCGTCATATTTGACCTGTCAAAAAAAAAAAAAAGTTTGACGTGAATTTGTGATGTCACTTTATTTTGTGTTGCGAAAAATTAATAAAAGTGTTTAAAAACTTTGTATGAATTTGTGTCTTTGCGTTTCAAAATGTTAAGTTATTATTGTTACGTATCTTGCACTACGTTGGTAAGTGTTAACAAAGTGATATCATAAGAAAAAAGATTTATAAAACTTCGATTTCACCCTCAGTCGAAAAAAAATATCGTAAAATTCTTTGAAATCTGTATCTAAATCTATTCGTTTTATTGATGAATCAGCATCACAAGATGCTTTATGTTAACGGCACATGTAATGAGTAAGACAGTTATTTATAATTATAGTAGAAACGATTATGGAGTTTTCGATATATCCTTATTGTTAAGATTGACGTCGCGTTTTGTACTGTTACTGTAGTGCATGAGAAGCTGTAGTAGCAGTATAACTTTTGCTGTTTTATCATATATTTTATTAAAATTTTATATAAACATTTCTTAACAGAATTTAGAATTATTATTTTACCCTCTAAAATAGCGCAATACGTTCACAAAAAAGCATTTTACATTTGTGGTCTTACTTAAAATTTAGTTAAGTGCCCCAGCGTCTATTTAACTAATTTTAATTTAACTTTTATTTTGCAAAATTTTCCTTTTTTATTACTAAAGTACTTATAGAAAAACATTAAAACATTTTTGCCATATAACATACAACACATGAGAGTAGTATAATCGAGGTAGGAGACAGTAAAACCAGTAAGATTACAGTAATTATTGACAGGTTATTGCTTCTCGATAGCCATAGCCAATTTTTGGCCTCTACTGACAATAGTTTATCATCAGGCCATGTGATCTCTTATGATGAGTCAAAGTATAAAAAAGGTTACTTTTTAAGAGTAATAATACTCTGACATGTACATTTTTAGGGGTAATAATACATAACAGAATCCTATCTTATGATAGGATGTATAAATGAATATGTAGTCTATGGTAAGAATAATTTTTAATCAGTGATATATTTTATATACTAGCTGGCTTTTTGTGCCGTGGTGGCTGCCGGCAGAATAGAATAGCACCCCCCTCTTCTTGCTGAGGTGTTGTAAAAGGCGACTAAGGTATCTCTTTAACACCGCAATTCAACCAGGTGTTCAGAGAAGGAAAACTCGACCAAACCTGCATCCTGCTCCCTCCCGATCGTACTGGTTCTCCTTTCCATCGGGCCTGAGGGAGCTCGGACGAGAGAGTGCTTTTCTGGCTGCGCATCCAGTTATGCACTTACATATCTCCTGCGCAATTGACTGTTTCTGAAAACTGGACCTCGGTTTTCTTAATTGGTGTTGAAACAGTCGCCGTGGCCGAAACCGGCTAGGACGTCATCATACTGGCTCAACATTGTGTTTACTCTGCACCTGATGGTAAGTACTGTATAGTCCAAGAATGGCAGCACCTGCCAAAGGATGGTAATCCATGAATAAATTCTGTCTTCATTTCACCCCACATATACGGCAATAGAAAGTCTCTAGGTATATGAAGAACTAAATCTACATAAGCTCATTACGAAACGCGACAGGCTGAAAAGAATAACAATGAGGATCTTTGCACTGGTGTACTGTGGTCATGACCCAGTTTATGTAAATGCTATACCACATTAAAAACCTACAAAATAATATTACAAAATCTTCAGATGTAGGTGTACATGTTATAGTATATGTGTGAAAATTAGCAAGTTGAGCTTTCCACTACACAAGATACTGTTAAAATGTATCGTAAATTCGTTCATTATGTTACACATAGTAGGAGCTGTAGCCTTGTTACTAGGGTTGTTATTACTAGAAATATGGATATTAAAATTATTTCAGATATCCAAATAATTTACCATAATTTGTAATAAAATTATTTTTTATCACTCTATATCCCTTACAATTTGAGCAGAGATACATTAGTGGCGGTAGCCACTTGCGCTTAAATATCGCGCCCAACATGACCAGTCGCACTGCTGATGGCGATTCTTGCGGCAGTTACACATGCCATTTTTATTAGATACCGTTTCTTCACGAAGTTTCCTATACTGGTGAGCATGTGGTGCCTAAATCTATACTTAATCTGGAGAAACCCAGAGGTACTTGCAGAGATTCATCATTTGCATAATTTGTGTTAAGGATATATGAATATGGTAGGGATTCAGTTTGTTATGTATAGTAAAGTATTTTTTAATAGCTTCTTGTATAACCTTCCACTGAGATTTATAGACACTATGATTTTACTTAGTACATTACTCGGGAAGTCATCATTTTTTAGAAGAAACCTAATGTATAATAAGAACTTGTGTATAGTGAGTTGGCTATTACACAGCCATAGAACCATATGGAAGTTCAAGAAATTGGTTACTTTACTTGATATTTGTAATATTTAGGTAAAGTCTGAGCAAAGCCAAATATATATATAAATCTAAGCCTAAGATGTAATTGAAATATAAGCTTTGCCTTATTGAAGTTGCAGAATCTTACTAAATCTGGTCACATTGGAAATATAAACTTTTATATAGCAGTGTCACTCTTTGTATCATATGGCTAGTGGCAAATACGATGGAAACATTTCTGCTATAAAAGTCAGTGGTTTGGTATAAATAATATCTGTAGTAGGGTGGCAGTGAATTGAATACAGAACCCACAGCCCCCACTAATCCACAGAAGTTAAAAAGAAGTTAAGTTATGTTTATATGGCTGAGCTAGCTTAACTTCGCCAAGGGAAATTTTTCCAATATAGCAAAACAAACTAAATTCATAGTAGTTAACTTAAATTTTAGTGAAAATCAGCTGGATAGTTCTTTTATTACATTACAATTTGATTTACAATAATGTTCTATGTGAAAATTTCCATTAAATCAATGTTTAATTTATGAACACATTGAAATAAAACCAAGACTAAATATCAAGTGAAATTTACTACAATGCTTTAGTGAAAATTGCATTCAAATTGGTTAATCGGTTTCTGCAATTAGCATGAATTCTTTGTTTTGATTTCTTTGTGTTAGTAATGGCTCCCAATAATATTTTTCCTGGTATATTTTCTAACTACAGACAGTGATCTGTTCTTATGTGGATTCATTTATCAAATCCTTACAGATATTCAGTAGTTTTAGATACGTCTATTACATCCCTACTTATTACCCAATAATATCAATATGTAATCTCTTATCTCAGCTGATAAGATACATAGAAACATTGAACCAGTATGAAGGGTATGGATAATTATTGTTTTTTTTTTCTATTTAAATAATTGTATGCATGGATTGTAGAATATGTTATTACAATGTGTGATTATTTTCTTGTCTTTGGATATTGTAAGTGCTTTTATGTTTCTTAAAAGCATTAAGGAGATGTTTGTTGTTTCTTTTATTTTTTATATGTGTTTATTAATGAATGATAATTTATAGCAATATTTAGTAATTTCCAAAAAAATGTTTGTAAAATTCTTTCAAACATTGGTTTATTTTTTATATTGATTCAGATGAAATTACTTTTTATTATGAATGACCTTGATGATATTTTAAATTGATATGAATAAATGGCCTTTTAGCCATTATTATTAAAATAATTTTTAGTTATTCATAATCAAACAGATAGTTGGAACAACTGATAAGTGCCAGTATCCTGCTATTCTACATTTTTTAAATTATTTCATTTAGCAGTGTAATATACAATTTTTGTTGAT
The DNA here is from genome assembly GCA_036320925.1 of Automeris io. NCBI lineage: Eukaryota > Metazoa > Arthropoda > Insecta > Lepidoptera > Saturniidae > Automeris > Automeris io. Next base: position 8,733,800 of record JAUDJH010000017.1, read on the forward strand.
ATAAAAATATCATGAAACCGTAGTTAAAGATAGTCAGGATCTATTCCATCCAGGCAGTAGACTTGAGGGAATCTGCTGCCCAAATGAGGAGGTGCAGGCTTCCAGAGGTGAAGCCTAAACAATCTGTTTGCACCTCGGCCATCAATGGTATGGAGAACTGACACAATTAGAGAGAGGCAGGATGTAGTGTCTGGTTACTGATAACTCACCTCTATCAGTGCCCTAGGCCTTTCACAAAGCCTAGGTGCCTCGGCAGTATCGTCAGGTAGACTAGGCTGCCAATTGCACAACAGATAATGAATAAGTTAGAAGGAAACATCATACAAGCCCCTCAACCATGTTTCGCCCACGATCCAATGTGGTTACCAGGGTGTAGCCGTTGCGTGCTGCACAGCTACTAGGAGCCACTGGTGAGAGTTAATGGAAACCAAGTAGTTTGACTAATTTCTGTCACCTCCAAATAGAGGCCGACTGACAAAAAGAGATGCTGCGCTCCCATTACACCCCATAAGGAATATATAGGCTATAGATCAAAATAACATAGTTACTGTATATTAACTTGCTTTTTTCTCAATATTCCAGATACGACGTCCGGTAGTCTAAACCTTCTGACGCCTTCATCGACGACCAGTCGGATTAGAGACTTCACATCACGCATACAAGAGCGAGCGGCCTCTAACTTGCAGTCGAATCATTTATCTACGCCCACTCCAGTTGCCACACCGGCTCGGACTCCGGACCAGACCACGCCGACTCCAAAAAAACCATCGAACAACCTCCTCAAACCACCCGTGAAGGTGCATATAGACACATCGAGTCATCGCTCTCGGGGTCAGCATAAAAAGCGCGACGAATTCCCTCAAAAGAAACCCAGCTACCTCAATTTAGCTTGCTCTGTCAATGGCTACACGAATTTAACAACATACGACTCGAAGCTACGTCAGGATATCAATAAAAGTCGGGAGGCTTCCCCAATTAGACCGATAACGCATACTTATCAGTATAGAAGCGAGAATAACTCCCTGCTGGTGCCCGTACCGGTGAGCGCAAACAAGCTGTTGGTACCAACATTCGGACCTCATGATACAAGAACAGATTTGACAGCCAAGGCGCCTTCAAAGGCGCACACAGATCCCTACTTGGCGACGTCACCCGTTCATGTATTCATGGCGGCAGAGAATAAACAGCTGAAAAACGACTTTCTCGGCCCAAGCATGACTACCTCAAGCAGGCCTTACATCTCATCAGAAAGCAAAACTTTCGCCAGCTCGATGCTCCATCAGAAAGACGAAGTGGATAATACGAAGGAGATGGCCTTCAAGTCCAGCTACTCTGAGACTAATTTTAGAAAGAGTGTCACGAGTAACGGAAAGGAGACTAGGTTCACGTCAGAATCTTACACCATATCCTCGAGTGGTGTTTCTAAGAGGGTGGAAATAACTAAAGAAAATGGAGAAAAATTGACAAGCCCAATGAAGAGTTTTATCCAGCAGCGTGTGGAAAGGCTGTACGGGCCAGGAGCATTGGCTCAAGGATTCTTTAACCAAAAAAGGTATAAACTGAAGAGTCAGAGTGAGGATGACGACTCTAACGTCTTGATGGAGAGATCGCTGAACTGTCCTGACAATTTTTCGCCATCGAGAAAGCCAAATAAGAGTTTTGATGACATATACGCAAGTCCTAATGGAGATTTGGACTCGAGTGTCTCATTGCCGGTTCTAAGGCATCTAAGACCGGAGTTTAGGGCTCAACTGCCGATCCTATCTCCGAAGAAATCCTCGAAGGTGGATGTATCACCGCAGAAAGAAGACATTCCCGCGTCCGACGCGTTAAAGACTGATGAAACCTGTGTTGTGGTGTCGAACGGTGTATCTGTGATAAAATTGGATGATGAGGAAGAAAAAGTGATAGTTAAGTGTGAGACGAATGGAGATTTAGTGAAAGACGCCCACTATTTCTTAGATTTGGAGAAGAAAGAGACAGAAAGGCTGATTGCGTTGGCTGCCACAGCAGATAAATATTTAGAGGATTTACAGGTAATTTAAAGATAATTGCTGTTTCTATTCTTTAAAATTATAATACTCTTAACAAAATTCCTTTATTCTATTGGTAGAGGCAGTGGCGAATTCTAGACTCTTTTTTCAGCATAACAAAATGCTGTTGACTGGAAAAGCGCTTTTAAAACTTCATCAGGCAAGAGGGCTAGAACTCAAGATGATTAGCAAATGAGTTATGAGATGAGTTGTAACGCGAGTGTACCATAGTGGGTTGACCTCGACTAAAGCGACCAGCCAGTAGCGTCTTGGAAGCCTAATAACTGATAACCTAAAAATCTTGTAATTGCTAGGTTCTGAGAGTCACGACATTGATTATGCTTATATAGGATGCACGCCACTGTTTCTGGGTATACTCAAGAAACCTAACCTAACCTAAGAAATTTGTAATTCAATAACTGGCTCTAAAAAGAGATAGCAGTAGAATATTGTGAATTGTGCTCACTTTCAGAATCAGGAAGTGAGTGAAGAAGTGTTGGGCCTACTACGTTCCGCTTCAGGCAAGGCTCGTCTGCTGGCGACGCAGAAGATGCAGCAGTTTGAAGGTATTTTTTATTTGTTTATATTTATTTATGGGCTAAATCACTTTTAGTTAACAAAAACATTACCAAACTCTATATTTAAAGCAGTATTGTCGTCTTAAATTGCGACACTGAAAAGTTGTTTGAGGCAGAATACATACCAAATAGCTTAGAGATTAGTATGACGCACATCGCAAAACCACTGTGCGTGGTAATCTGATATGGTTGTGGCTTTTCTTCATGGTCATAACGCGTTGTAGTCTTATAAATCTAAACCCGTACTAAATCTGGAAAACCTAGAAGAAGATGCTGGAATACGAACCGATGAGTCCTTTATCACATTAAAATGAATGTTTAAAATGTGATGTTGTATCAATTTCCAGGTTTATGCTACAATAACATCAACGAGCGTATGGACGAACCGTTCCCGACCACCGTGCAAGACCTCCAGGGCTTCTGGGATATGGTGCTCCTGCAGGTCCGCAATGTAGATGCCCTGTACGAACACATCGAAGAGCTGCGAAGGAATAATTGGCAGGAGGTTTGTTTACATTAATTTTATTATATTAGGTCCTTACATATGAAATTAGCGTTTTTCGTACTGGCCACTTTAATCACAAATTTCTCCTCTTTGGTAAGGAATTCCAAATTCAAATTTGTACAGCTATAGACTCATGTATTTGTGCTTCGATGATCGTCATTCATTTGTTTTTTCTTCTGTTTTTTTCTGTTTGCGTCACTCATTTTACAAAATGGAAAACTTAAAACAACTGCGGAAACAACTCGAAGGGTGAATGATGTGTATGGCGGTCGTGTTGCAAAAGAAAACACAGTTCTTTTTAGGTTCCAACGTTTTCGTTCTGGAAATTTCGACCTGCAGAACAAGCCCCGTGGACGGCCTGAGACTCAAGTTGATAATGAAGAGTTGAAGGCTATTGTGGAAGCGGATCCATCGCAAACCACGTCCGAGTTAGCTGCAGGCTGCGATGTTAGTGATAAAACTGTTTTAATTCACTTGAAGCAAATTGGGAAGATTAAAAAGCTTGAAAGGTGAGTACCTCACGAATTGACTGAAGCAAACCGGCAAACGCGCGTCGACTGCTGCGTTACATTACTAAACCGGCACAATAGTGAAGGTATTTTAAACTGAATCATTACCTGTGATGAAAAATGGGTTCTTTACGATAATCGGAAGCGCTCAGCGCAATGGTTGGATCCTGGCCAGCCAGACAAATCCTGCCCCAAGCGAAAATTAACCCCAAAAAATTTTCTTGTAAGCGTTTGGTGGACTAGTGCCGGTATTGTTCATTACAGTTTTCTCTAATCTGGCCAGACTATTACGGCTGATGTCTATTGTCAGCAATTGCAAACCATGATGGAAAAGCTACCGGCTAAACAACCTAGGCTGGTCAATCGCTCCACGCCACTGCTGCTTCACGATAACGCTAGACCACACACTGCGCAACAGACGGCTACTAAATTAGAAGAGCTTCAGTTGGAAAGTCTAAGACATCCTCCGTACTCCCCGGACCTTGCTCCAACAGATTACCATTTTTTTCGAAATTTGGATAACTTCTTGCAAGGGAAAAAATTCAACTCCGATGGGGCAGTCCAAATCGCCTTCAAAGATTTTATTGATTCCCGTCCGACTGTTTTTTTAGTAAAGGGATCAATGAACTACCTATGAGATGGCAAAAGTGCATAGAAAATAATGGTTCATACTTTGATTAATTAAATATATTATATTAAAAAATATTCGACTTTTTGTTCCTCCCATACAAAACGCCAATTTCATATGTAAGGACCTAATATAACTCTTACCGAGTCGTTGAGCGTGGTGTAATGCAAAAAACAATAAAGACTATCCACAATTAAGAAAAACTTATCGGTAGTCTCAGCGATCATGCCGGCCTGCACAAATATCTCTTCACGCTACGCTTAAAGGATCCCATATCATAGGATAGTAGGACCACGCTCGGTGAAAAACCATTACACAGTCCAAAGACACATGGCAAAAGCAAGAGTTGGAGAACATTTTAAGCCTAATCGGGTTGTGACTTATCATATTGCTGTGACCGTTAATCCGCACACGTTGTTCTATCAAGGAAAGGAGTTGGTTAAATAACTCTTCACAATACTTACCAAGATATAGATGGTAGAAAACGCCCCAATAAAGCAATGTCTCTGTGCATCGGTTCAAGATATTTAGTTAAGTCAGGATCATTAACAACACGAACAGCCATGCGTTGCAACCTATCAAGGGCGTCAAGTAAGGGTTCATCAGGGCCTGTGGAAGTCTTAACCCTCGATTGTACATTATAAATAAACTATGTCTCGTCTGGTTCCAGGTGAACAGTCCCGCGGCCGTGAAGCAGCCTGCTCCAGCGCCCGTCGCCGGCTCGTCCCCGGCTCGGACGCGGACGCGCACCGCTCCGCTCGTCAAGAACGAGAAGGCGCGCCTGGCCGCTGAGAAGCGCGAGGCGGACAGGAAAGCGATGCTCGAACACAGAAGGTATATTATTATTAACCAGTTTCGTCCCCTTGCAAGGCAAAGTCCTCCCCTGTTCTACTATATTTGTGGAATCCATGGAACGGGGTTTGGATTTTTAACCCAGGACACAATGCCCAATGCGGGTTGGCGGGTGTGCGCAATGTGCAGAGAAGGTGCATGCAGCAGCTTAAATGCTAGCAATCTGCATACAATTCGATAAACTGTGTACTAGTGATGCCACGAATAGTGAATTGGCCGAATACCGAATATTCGGCAACGCTGTCGGCCGAAGCGCCGAATATTCCTGGAAGTGGCGTGTTTAGTGAGAGGTTATTTTCTGAGGCTGGTAACATTTACGATGAAAAGCGTAATCGTTTGCTACCAAAAAAATGCTGAAAAGCTTGTTTTTATCCATCACAACTTACTACTGATCAATTTTAATTGTTAAAGTGCTGTAATTTGGAAATAAATACATAATTTTGGGTAAATTAACGTGTCTTTTTTACATGATTTGGTATTCGGCCGAATAGTACGTATTATTCGGCCGGATACCGAATAGCAAAAAAAGTGGCCGAATAGGCCGAATACCGAATAGTTGCCGAATATTCGTGGCATCTACTGGCTACTGTATACCTTACAATCAGTATGTAAAATATAAATATATGTAAAAATATAAATGTTGTTTATTTTTACAGACGAGTGGCTCGCGAGCGACAGTTTGCTGCTCGGGCCTCTGCCCCCGGCTCCAGCCAGGATCAGCAAGAGATGGGTATCGAAGGAAGTCAGGTCAGTGTAAATTATTATTTTGAGGAGAAACTCAATCAAGTCATTGGGGACGCCTCGATCTATCGCATGTCTGAATCAAAGGCGCTAAGGATGAATATTTTTCATAATGTATATAGTATGATGTTATGGTTGGCGGGCGTGGCTGACGATCATAGCTTCGATTTCCAGCACGTACCTCTGGGTTTTTTTCAGATCAAGTACGCATTTAGGTAACACATGCTCACTGGTGAAAGAAAACATCATGAGGAAGCCCGTATGGCATCTAATAGAAATGTCATATGTACTAGTGCTGTGAGAACGGCGATCAGCTGCGCTACTGGTCATGTTGGGCACGACTTACAATCGCAAAGTAGATACAGTGCACAGTAGCTTATCGATAATTTTTCTTTACTATTCGTTTTTTTTTGACTGCACCGTGCTTGTCTTCAGACGGGGCGTGGTCACTATTCAGAGTCAGGATAAAGAAAAAACGGTCACTCATGCGTCTCTGCTCACCCCGAAAGCGATATAACTTGATGTTTGATATTAATTTATCTAGAAAAATAAATAGAGTATCATTACATCCGCAGGAAGTGGAGATATTTGTGGGAAAAAGTTCAAAATCGACGCAAGAAGCGCCCAAAGGCGATTGCGCCCCTGGACAAGAATTAAGTTGATTTCCTTATCTTTTAATACATCGGCTGACCCTACGTGTAAAGAACTTTTTTAATTGCTATGTGGTATATATATATTTTTTTACATACAACCTGTATTCAAAATAAGTTTTTTTTATGTGCATATAATAAATCAAACATAACTATTGCGTAACTAGACTTAGTTCTTCCTAAATTGATTCTCGGTTCATCATCAACCCGTATTCGTTCATTGTTGGATATATGTTTCTCTCAAGGTTCGCCACTTCGCGCAAATCATTACTCCATCTAGCCAAATGGCGTCCTGCATAGTGATGAAAATGCCCGGGAATTTTCCCAAAGTGCCCAAAACTTCCGAGAACATTTCGTAAATTCCCGGGAATATTCCCAAGGAAGTTTTTGGGCACTTTGGGAAATTTCCTGGCATTTTCATCACTAGGCCTGCACTACGCTTACCGAGGCGTGGTCTCCACTTAACAACACGTCTAACCCAGCGGTTAACAATTCTTGGGCAATAACCAGCCCACTGGCACTTCAGATTGTTAATTCTCCGGGCTATGTCCGATGACTTTAGTTCTCTGACGCATTACAACATTCCTGATTAGGTCCTTCAGAGAAATACCTAAATTCTCAGTTGCATTTATTTATTTCAAAAATAACGCGCCCTTAACTTGTAAGGCGTATGGTTCAATATCATTTGGCATAAATAATGGAAAACTAAAAATACATACTCATGAAAAAGAATTACCTATATTGAAAATTACTGAAATGGATTTAGATAACGATTCTAAGAGAATAAGTATCTGGAACTTAGTTACACGTTTTACATGTTTTAGTTTCTTTTACTATGCAATATACACTCTATTTCGATATATTTTAAAAAGGATTTTTTTAAAATAAAATAACTAAAACGCGTTTTGTACTCACTATAAATCATAGGTACCATTTTAAGAGAATATTCTGGAACAATGAATGTTATATTCAAAGTACAGATAAATCAAATAATTTCTAAATGATTTAATAAAGGTAACCGGAACATTACATAAGAAATAGAAATTTATTATAAATACTTTAACAGGTCTCATGCACGAATAAACTTATTTTGAACTAGATTTGGTTGAAAAGTTGAGCGATAACGAAAAGTAAGTTCTTCGCGTATAAGTCCGGGTAATAAAGTATTTAATATAAAATAATAATGGTAATTTATGTAGTAAATGGTATTCTGGTTATCTTCTTTAAATTATTTTATTTTTCTGTATTTGGATGTAACATTAATTGTTCCAGAATATTCCTTTTAGAAAATTGATTGTTTTTAAATGTATTTAAACATTTGCTAATTAAACATAATAAGATCTGATATTTATAGATATATAGTGGTCGATTGTATCATCTAGTGTCGTCTAAAAATGTTACAATCAAATAAAAAAAGAAAAATATTCTGCCGTAGTCTTGGGGCGGGTCATTGACCGAGCACTCTGAATCAGCTGAGAAAAAGAAGAATCTAAAAAAATATATACGATCGTTCAATTACTTTCATAGATAGAGTAGGTAAAAAAAATAGTTTTCCTGTAAAAAATGAAAAAAAAAAAATAGAAAGCTGAATATTTTGGACACTGCGTATGTTTATATATAATAATGTTGTGGATTGTTTTTTATTTGCATTAATGTATAAAAAAATAATTCCGTATATAGATTTATCCGCTACAGTTCTTTTATGTTGGGTCAGTCTCAATGTATCATAAAACTTCGGATTATTTTACTGAGTTTTTCTAAAAAAAAATTCTTTACAAACACGAACGTATTTTTAGTTTTTTTTTGAATCGAAAGAAATATGATTTATATAAGGTATGAATTAAAGCCTTCTGTTTGTATATAATATTTTGTATTTTTATATATTCCTAAATACAGATTTTTTTTTGTACTAATTCTTTAAAGTCAAATTTGTATTTATGTAACCGGGTATGTTGTATATTTATTTTCAAAAAGCACATATTTCTATAAAAAAGAAAAATCTAAAAACTCGGTAACCTTTGATATTTAAATAGTACAGACAATCGAATATAGAAATGAATGACCATTTTACATCAATTTTAACGTCCATGTTGAAAAAAAAACATTTATTTTTGTTTCGGTAAATCAAGTGCGAATATTGTACGAAACGTACAATGGATGAAGTAAAAGTGATATAAATTCCAATTTCTGTCATTACCAAAAGGTACAAATAATCTAAAATAGAAATGAAGTTGAATTACTATGCATTTTTTTTTTCATAAACATTCTTTTAGATTATCAGGTATGAAACTAGTATGAAATTTATTGTTAATGAAATGCTATAAATTAAAAAAACTTAGAGACTAATTAAACAATGTTTAATTTAAAAAATACATTTTTTTTACTTTATTAGATTTCTTTACAGATGAATAAATTTGACATGCACTTAAAAGTAATTTTTCAAAAAAATAATAATTTAAAATTGGAATAGAATTGAGACAGTATCACTTTTGTTACAGATTAAGAATAAAAAATCGGTTTGTCTATGCCAAGGATGACATGACACCTTTTTTTAAATATTATTACGAATTTATCTTTCTCGTGTTATTTACTAAGCCGCAGACACCGAGATTTTAAGTCCAGTGGCTGTGTTTCTGCGGCTACAACCTAGACAGAGACGGATGTATGTATTTAGAAAAGGACGAGAGGTTTTTTAATTGTAATGATTTATGATACTCAATTTTCGGAATATTAAAATCGTATTTTTAACTATAATGTCAATTTTAATTGTATCTAAATAAATTATTGTTTAAATCATTTTCTTTTTTTTATTCTTGTAAATTCAAGGATGTGTTGAAAAAGTGTAATATCTAGTTGTCTTTGTTTACATGTGACTTCAAGCTCTCTATTTAATGTTAAAATAAATATGTAAATAATTAAATTTTATCTTGTATCCAAATAAAAACTTTGATTAAAAATATTACCTCCTTATACAATTAGTGATGTATTTAGGTATCTAAATAAGTTGTTAAAGTAAATAAAAAATAATTAGAAAAAGACTGTAACTTGCTATTTTATCGTTTAGAATTGGACCTTAGAACTTTAAAATACTAAAGTTGATTAAAAAAAAAAAGAAACATTGATACCTAATGAAAATTTCAAAGAAAACTTTAGTCCGGATGAATTTTGGTATAAACGCAGTAATGGTCAGGATTATTTATTCAGTCAGTCATAACAAAGTGCACAAAATTAAAAGATCTGATTTTGTAAAAACCTATTTCACACAAGGCAAATACAAAAAGAAGCGATTTTTCGACAAGAACTCGTCCTGTTACTATGTTGTTCATTTAAAATTCTGTTGCGTTTTTTGGTAGCCTCGCTTGAAAATTATCTATTTCATTATTTAGAAAAAAATACGATTTTACGCATTCCTTGTACAATATTTATTTTAGGTTATGATTTGTAATCTTATTATAATTTTGCATCTACCCTCATTGTAAGTAACTATACAAATGTAACATCCAGCTCACTATATTAATAATTATATTTTTGGTGTTTCGGTACACTTACGCGTTATATTACTTGACATTGCGTCAACGATTCAATGTAAATCCTGTCCATATTGTTACACGCAGCTCTCCTACATCTCACGCTTTAGCTTAATAAATTAATAATATCCAGAAATATAAATTACCAGAAACTGAAGCAAAACATTATTGTTTGCGCTAAATTTGTATAAATTCGCTAAATTGTATTTATGGTTTACGTATGAAGAAGTCTAGTTCCAATCATTTCGATCAAAGATGGAAAATAACGTGATATCACTAGTGATTTAATAGTGATAAGTTTAAATTTACGGACCGAGATAGCACTATAGCAAAACAATGCCTACAAAAGAGATAAAGCTAATATCAGGCACGTCCACTGTTATATCACAACTAAGGGACAAAATTCTAGCTTAAAAACATTCAAAATCGTCTTCAAAACGCAGTATCGCTAATGTTATAAATATCATTATTTATAAGAAGAAACGTCAATAGTGACGAAATTTAAATGTTACTAAAAAAGATCTAAAAGATAAAAGGCTTTCTGATAGCACCACAAATACTAGCCCTCAGGTGATGCGATTACTATTTCGGCCTTGACATGGCCTAATTTACATCATTTATATTTATATACGCACGTGTTCCTGTGCAAAATCTGATTAACTCTGTAAAAACTATACGTATAAAAACGGCCAATGACAAAACATTCAAAAAGTATAAGTTATTAATCACTGCTCAATATTTATAAGTTAACAAAATGATAATAAATTATTGAGACATGCACTCGATTATAACGCTTTTGGAATTATGTTTATGATTTTCCGTGGTTGATGATCAAATTATGTTTTAAAAATGATTGTAAGACTTGCAGATTCTCAATTATCGAATAAAAATATCAAAGTTAGTTAAGGTTGATCTGGCTGTTCTTTTAATTTGAAAGTCTCTACTGAAACTTGATTAAATAGGAATTTATTTAAAAAAAAACTATATATACAAAAAGTGCTCTCCTATAAATAGAGAAGAAACATAAATATGGCTGTACAGTTAAAGAAACGTTGCCTTTTTCTAACAAAAAATAAGAGCATTTAACAAATAAACGCTAAAATGTCGTTATTTTAAATATTAAATCTTTACATACTTAAAGATTGTGATGTATTTTAGAAAATACTCATTTTTAAATGTGTGAACATTTATTTTTGCCTCCTCAGGCAACACTATCTGGTACTCTATAATTCTCTATGTACGAGTATAACAAAATTGATCATTGATTCATACTGGGGATTATTACTAAATCTGGAATGAATTACAATTTAACCCACGGAATATCAAAATTAGTTTCATTAAAATATATTTAGTTATAGAAAAATAACTTGAACTAAGCTAAATTAAAAAAATATATCGGTCTCTTGAGATGAATGTTTTATAAATGCAAATAATTTAAAAACTTGAAAATAATAAAGTTCCAATTTGTAAAAGTTCCATCTTTACAAATATAAAACTGAGTATATTATTAAATTATTTGCATTTATACTGTAAAAATGCAAAAAAAAAATATGTTGAGATGTATGATGCTGTTACGTTTTGTATGGAATTGTATGTACGCGTTTTGATTTGTTGAAATATAATTGTAATTTGTGAAAGTTAGTTTATAGTTATTGTTAGAAAACATAAATTCAATGTATTACAGTTGTTAAGTCTAGAAACTATTTTTTACCGAATACAGCAATTAAACACAATATTAAATAATTTATCGTATTTCGTGCAATACTGATAATGCTTTATTACAATTCTAGTTTTCTCTTTAAATATTTGTAAAAAATAAGGTATAAATTAAAATTTTGAACTGATTTTCTAAATATCTAAATTTTGTATATTTTCACAGTTCACGTAAGACGAATAATGGCTTAAGTACAACTATGCTTTCAGATTTTGACGAAAAAATAGTCAAAATTGAAAATCAGATCTTTAAATGGTAATTTTTAAGCCCTTAAACACTGTACGCATTCATATAATCGGGTTTGGGCAAAGGTCTGTCTGTCACTTTAACGTGCTCCGAAGCAAATTTTTCGTGTTTCTCAATACATCTCTTTGTCTTTTTCTTTCCCAAATATTTGCAATGATTTTTCTCTTTCTCGCTTGCCATAGATAAATGTGTTGCTTATGTACGCAAAGGATTATGCGTAAAAGGGAATAATAATTGCAAATACTCAACAAAAAGAATAGATAAGTAGATGTTTTGTGTAACACGAAGCATTTGCTCCAAAAGCACTGTTAGAGAAATTAATTTGGTTTTAGTGACAACATAGCTTGTTAATATGATGAAATTTGTTAAGCTTGTACAAAATTGAAAAAACTATAAAACAAAGCGGTACATTTTAAGACACTGTATCACACATTTGAATTTAAGAAACTTGTCATAATAAAATAATGTATTTATTTATTTTGCAAACAGTATAAACGTAACCGAATATGATGCATAATTGTATTTAAAAATTAAATTATTCGCTCTAAAATATGTGAAATATATTAATAAAAGTTATGACTTATTTGATTGTTTTATTCACTCTTTTTTCCAAATGAATGCTAATAAAACATAGTAACACTTTCTCAGAGCATCAAAATGCTACATCACGAACAAGAGAGCTTGGAAAAAGTAATATTCGTTTGGCGATAACGCGAATGAAAAAGTGCAAAATAAATGAAATTTAGATAAATGTGCTGCTACACCGAGAGCGTAAGCCTGTAATGAAACGTTACACCAGCGCCGAATCCAGGTGGGTAAGCAGGGGCCTGATACCTTGGCGCCATATTCTGAGCCAGCGAGCTTATAACCCAGCGTTGCCGCTGAGTAAAATATCTAAACAGGGGACTAATCTTACCACGAAAAAAAATGGTTACAAATTTGTATAAGCATCAGTTTTGACGTTGTAAAAGTGAAGTCAAAAGGCTTATAAGATACCTCTATCACATAAAATTTATTAAAGTTCAAAGGTTATTTGATTTGGATAAATGATATTTACATTTTTACAAAAGTTGTAGAACACAAATTTCTCTAAAAATTGTGCTTTATATATTTTGTATAGGATTTATCGACAGAAATGAGAAATAAAGGTAAAAGAACTGGCTAAGAGGCGGCAAACAGTAGTAGTTATATCTCGCCTTGAAAAATTTCAATCTCTAGAGCTGAGTTACACTCAGTTTCAAGGATTTTATCACTAGTGGAGAACCGATCATTACAGAGTGCAGCCTCTTAATGTCACAATCTGTATTATTTTGATTTCTTTTTACGTATATAACAATTCTGTACTTATATTGTCGCGCTCAGCAGATCGACTGTTTCGTCTGACATTGTGGAAAAAACTATATTTAAAAATAAGCAAGTAATCAAAATCGATTATTACAAGCGAATGCTTACGCAATAGCGTGAAAACATCTTAAAGTAACATTTCGAATCCTTATGTCAGCCATATATGTATGTATATTTTTTTTATGTTCTTCATGCGTTTTCATCGCTCGAACGTTACTTTATCTAGGTCATAAAGTCTTGAGAATTATCAGCTATCATAACTAAAAATACAAAAACGAACGAGAATTAGAAAAAAAAATGTTCCCAGAAACAAACCAGAAATTACACTACCTTATAAAACAAATTTAATAGTTTGTTACGTTTCACGCGTTAAATACTCAACCACTCAGATACCAAATAGATTTTATACACACGTCAAGGGTATATGGTACATGTAATAGGGCAAAGGGTACGTTTCATCCCGTAGAAAGGTACTATTTCTGAAGGATAGAAAAATATCTATTCGGGAGACGTGGACGAAGCTGCGGGAATAGTTAGTTATAATAATGAAATTACAACTAAAGTTTGATCTTATAATTTGATTATTTAGCTTTATTGACTCTGTCGATAATTATATTTGAAAGATCATGGCATAATGTAGACCAGGATTCTACGATCAGGAGATCAGGATCTAAACGTGATTAGTGCAAAAATATGTTTATAATTTCTCGCAATACACGGTTATTAAAAAATATTTCGAATTTGTTCTTACTCTTTAATTTAATTTAAGATATAATAATTAAGAACACTTTCATTTAAGCAAATATTTAAATAGTAGAAATATTTGCTTATTTCCTATATAAAAATTACATCCTATGTGTTTTCCTAGTTTTAGTCCGGATTTAGGACCCACATGCTCATCGGTGAAGAAAGCATCATGAGGAAACCCGCATGACACCTAATAGAAATATCATGTGTACTAGTACTGTGTGAAAGGTGATCAACTATGTTATTGGTCACGACATATAAACGCAAAGTGGATACAGCCCCTAAAGTATCTCTGTTTTCCTCGGAAAGGTTATAGCGTGACGATAAATTATTTTTATTTAAAATCTTAATACTGCATCAAATGCTGGTCAGCTTTTTTTATTAGCAATAAAATATCTTTATAAAAACGAAATTTCGCCATTGCTTAAATCTTGCTTAAGTTGAAAACTTGTCTTATAATGAGGTAAATTTCGAGTTTAGCTCTAATAACTCCATTTGTCAATTTCAGATTAGAGCATGAAAGCAATAATTTGAGCTCCATATCAGTTACTGCTTTTATAAATTTATAAAGGCACACGTTAACGTATATTTCGTAATCTTGAAATAAAATAAGGGAGTAAAGTGGAATTAATACACCTACATAATTAATTACACTTTATTTCGAGGTGTTTTCCAAATTGCTAACCTTATTCTCGGTAGTACAAATTCTACGTAAAGCGAAACGTGATTGTCTATGGAACATGAAATAACTACTTGAGTTATTTACATACTTTTTAGATTAATGCTTGACTAATTTACACAACATTAACATTATTTGCTATAAATTTATGGGTTAATAATATTTTAATATAAATAAAAAATAAACGTAATGTTAAATATAAAATATACTTAAAAGGTTAAGTAACGTTATTTTTGTCACCGCGTGCTTCCTTCCCGCGCACGTCATACGAGGTGGAAGTTGGTCATGGTCGTCCGCCAAACGGAAAGCCGCCATGATGGCTTTCTGTAAAGAACGCTCAATATGTAAAGTTTCGTTATTGTTTTTCATTAATTGTGACTGAGTGCGTGCAAAAATTAACCATGGGAACGAACTAGAGTGTGCAAAGTTCAGTTTAAGGTCCTTTGCGACCTCCTGGAGGAGCTATAAAGTGTTTTATAAGTGCATTTTAGTGTCGACGCTAGCGTGTTTTGTTCTGTCAACAAAATGTCGAAGCTCTCGTTTAGGGCGAGGGCCCTGGATGCATCGAAACCAATGCCAATATACCTCGCCGAGGAGCTTCCGGACCTCCCGGACTACTCGGCGATTAACCGTGCAGTACCTCAAATGCCTTCTGGAATGGAAAAAGAGGAGGAAAGCGTTAGTATTTTTCGCATTTAGGTGTTAAGTCATCGAAACTACTGTATGTCGGCCATTACGTTTAGTTTCGTATTTTCACCGCTAGGGGCGTAATTATTTCGTGATAATTATGTTATTTTTGATCGTTTTTATTGATATTCCTGGTGTTAAAAACTATGCGCTTTTAGAATTTCGGATATAATTTTATATCGCATTTATATAAAACATGTCCCATGTGAAATGAGTATAGCAAAAGTTTGTTAAAAATTTTGGCGCGTATTTCGCCGCATGGTGTTTTATCAAAGGCTTCACAAGTCCCGTACCTCACTCGATTGCCTTTTTCTCGCGAATAAAACTGTGGAAAATTCTGATTTTTTTATGTGTAAAAGACAAATAATTGTAGAAAACATTGTAAATATATGGCGATACGCCGGCGGCCGGAACATATGTTATTGTTTACAAACAAATGTGCCGGTATACTCTTCTTGGTCGTTTATTATCATAGTTTTCTTTTATATTTGCATATTAATATTTACATATATATTAGATATTACATTTGTGACATTTCTTAATTATTCTTGGAAGAAAGTGTTATATGAGGAAAACTTATCAAGGTTAATAACAAAAATTATGGTGTCGCAGTTTTTTCCTTTTCTTGTTATTTATATTAATTGGGTTACAAATTTAATTCATTCTTTCTAGTACATACTTTTTACAAAAATGTGGATATGTCCCATTTGTGATATATTTTTTAAGAATTGAACTTTTACAATAATATTTAGCTTTTATAATTACTGAACTATCATTATTTTATTTAAAAAAAACTAAACTATAGTAAAGCTTAAGAAAGCTTTTTTAAATACTTAAGTGAAAATTTCTTTAGCTTAAGTTATAATGGATTCACATACAAAGTATTTAAAGTAAATATTCAGCTTAATAGTATCCTTGAAGTTAGTCTTGATTTTATTTTATAGTTTATTATAAACATTATTTTCATTCATTTTTGTCGAATTTCATATTTTTAAAATTTATTATCAAGCTTTCTGTTGAAGCTACTGTTAAATGCCTATATCCTATTATCCTTAAATTTTTTTAATATTTATTTTTGTGACAGAAAATATTAATCCCAGTGATTTTTGAAATAGTTTACATTTTGAGCTGAGATTACACCTGAGAGATAATTCCATGGGTTGACTACATTGGTTGTTTAGAATGTTTGACAAGGTTTTTGATGGACTGGTTTCTTTTGTTGTGGACCTCTGTGTTAGGTACTGCTGTTGAGTGTGAACATTTTTTTCAAAACAAGTTATTAGTCTAGTAAGTATCTTATTGGTTTCCATCATATCAACATGATCTCTCCTCGAGTTTTGTATTCCTCAAAGTAGTTAGCTGCCTCTCATTGGCATGTCTTATATAAATATAGTAATCATTTCTTTTATGTAAGTTCTATATTTTTTTAGTTCTTTTATGTTATATACCTTTGACCAAAGTAGTGCATAATTACTACATACTATGTCCATTGTGACCAATTAAGTAATGGATGACCATTTTTATACAAGTAGTAGCTATGAATTTTTATTAAATGACATACAGATTTCCTTTAAATTGTTTTACCAGTGTGTGTATGATATTTAAGTAAATACTTTATTTAGAAAAACCTAGCAGTGTGTGCTAGAAGTGAAATCTTCAGCTTTTCTTGTTTTTACACGTAAGTGTTAGCACAGATGACTTTTTTATTAAGTGACATGCAGATTTCCTTTTAAGTTTTTTACTTTGCTAGCAAGTATACAGTACAAAGTTGATACTCCATCTAGAAAAATCCAGACGCACATACCAGAATACAAATCTTTGATCATTCTTATTTTTACCCATATATGCGAGCTCCTTATCAACATAGCTACTGCTCTATGAGAAGATCATACTATGATGCTGCATTATTATTATACTCTTCAGCTGAACTAAACTAAATTTGTTAGTCTCTGTGAGAGCCATAAGAAATATTTTCATGTGAATTGTATAACATTAGTGTAAATTAGTGTTATGTTAAAGATTTGAGAATTCAGATATGGATATGAGTTATGATTTGAAGAGTTTTTAAACTAGTAAATTACAGTTTTGGGTAGGGATAAGCTCATTTATATCTCATCACAGCAGTGACATCTCTACACCTGCAGTGTAAGTATAATGCAGTTTGTTAACAGCGACAACAGCCATAGTATGGGATCCAATGTGTCCATCATTGGGTTGACCTATGTAAATATGCCATTACAGAAGGACTTTATGCATGATTTGGCTTATTTCAGACTAATTAAGTTATGGATAATTTTATGCCTAGTTATTTCCTTGGGTTATTATTTATCTGTATAAAAAATAATAGATACAACCAAATACTATATAAGGTGTGGTTAAAGTTGTTTTTAAATTTATTTTGATGAATATCTAAAATTATCCAATTATTTAAAATCAAATGTAAAATGGATCTCAAATTAATTTGGATAAAAAAAAGTTGGTAGTTTCCCTTACAGATTATTCATGACATCCCTAGTGTGCATCAACTCAAGGCCAATCACTTTGTCTGAATCATTGAATGATTGTCATATTCTGAGTCGTCTAGTATCAATAGACAAGTCACAGCTGATAAATTGTTTACTATTATACAATGTATGTGAATTGTTGATAACTGAGTAAATATTCTTGTCATTCAGAGTGTTTGTGCTTAGATAATTATTAATTATAGAGGATTTGCTATTGATTGGTAGTTTAGTTTATTGGCTGTTTATTACATGTCTTATGCCCAGTTTCAAAAACACTAGTTAAAATACTAAAATACTTATAAACATTAAAGAATCAATTACATACAATGTATGATGTTCTAGATAATAAGAGGATGATGATAGGATAGGATAATGACGTTTTACAGTCTTGAACATATAACAAATTGCACATTGATAATAAAGTCTTCATATATAATAAAAGATATGGTTAAAAAATTTAGTAAATTGTATGTGACTAATATTTTTCTAAATACCATGGAATATAGTGCCGGTTTGGTAGTACAATTTATTTATAGGAAGATCAAGAATTTATCTTATCTTTCCACCAATAAAAATATTTTTTTTACTGCCTAAATGATCAAAGATATTGCTGAAATACATATGCAAGATACCAAAAAAAAAATTTTTTTTTGACAATAATAAACATTTTCATGTAATAAATCGCATCCCCCTATCTCAGCGCCTTCATGTTTTACTGTCGCAATGGAAGACATGTCTATCTTCGTCTTTAAGGTCTAATTTATTTCTATACTTAAAATTCATCGAAATCGGTTCAGCCGTTTTGACGTAAACACTGAACATACTAACTCGTCTCAACAAAGTGACTACAGTGCACCTGATGGTAAGTGCAATGTAGTCCAAAAACGACAACGACTATCAAAGGACGAAAATTCATAGGCAGTTGTCAATGTCGACACACATATACCACGACTTTCCGCCCGGTTAAGTTGTGAAGACCTTTCTCGGTTAATCAACGCGCGACAATTCGAAAAAAAAAGCACGATTAGTACCAGACGTTCTCTATATATTAGGTCCTTACATATGAAATTGGCGTTTTTCGTACTGGCCACTTTAATCACAAAATTCTCCTCTTTGGTAAGGAATTCCAAATCCAAATTTGTACAGCTATAGACTCATGTATTTGTGCTTCGATGATCGTCATTCATTTGTTTTTTTCTTCTGTTTTTTTCTGTTTGCGTCACTCATTTTACAAAATGGAAAACTTAGAATATCGCATTATTTACGAGTACGAGTTCCGCCGTGGCACTAGTGCTGCGGAAACAACTCGAAGGGTGAATGATGTGTATGGCGGTCGTGTTGCAAAAGAAAACACAGTTCGTTTTTTGTTCCAACGTTTTCGTTCTGGAAATTTCGACCTGCAGAACAAGCCCCGTGGACGGCCTGAGACTCAAGTTGATAATGAAGAGTTGAAGGCTATTGTGGAAGCGGATCCATCGCAAACCACGTCCGAGTTAGCTGCAGGCTGCGATGTTAGTGATAAAACTGTTTTAATTCACTTGAAGCTAATTGGGAAGATTAAAAAGCTTGAAAGGTGGGTACCTCACGAATTGACTGAAGCAAACCGGCAAACGCGCGTCGACTGCTGCGTTACATTACTAAACCGGCACAATAATGAAGGTATTTTAAACCGAATCATTACCTGTGATGAAAAATGGGTTCTTTACGATAATCGGAAGCGCTCAGCGCAATGGTTGGATCCTGGCCAGCCAGCCAAATCCTGCCCCAAGCGAAAATTAACCCCAAAAAAGTTACTTGTAAGCGTTTGGTGGACTAGTGCCGGTATTGTTCATTACAGTTTTCTCAAATCTGGCCAGACTATTACGGCTGATGTCTATTGTCAGCAATTGCAAACCATGATGGAAAAGCTAGCGGCTAAACAACCTAGGCTGGTCAATCGCTCCACGCCACTGATGCTTCACGACAACGCTAGACCACACACTGCGCAACAGACGGCTACTAAATTAGAAGAGCTTTAATTGGAAAGTCTATGACATCCTCCGTACTCCCCGGACCTTGCTCCAACAGATTACCATTTTTTTCGAAATTTGGATAACTTCTTGCAAGGGAAAAAATTCAACTCCGATGGGGCAGTCCAAATCGCCTTCAAAGATTTTATTGATTCCCGTCCGACTGGTTTTTTTAGTAAAGGGATCAATGAACTACCTATGAGATGGCAAAAGTGCATAGAAAATAATGGATGAACCATTTTGATTAATTAAATATATTATATTAAAAAATATTCGACTTTTGTTCCTCCCATACAAAACGCCAATTTCATATGTAAGGACCTAATATATGGCTATATAAATAAATATTATTAGAATTTGTTCAAAATAAGCTATCCTCAGTGCACTCCCGTTTCTGTAATAATTATCTTGATAAATGGCGTCAATAATGTATCGATGCGTGGCTGAATGAGTCTCGATTTCAATATTTAATTAATATATTGCGTTTGATGCCAATTAAACTTGACACAAATCTAATAACTTCTGATAACCTCAGTTATTAGTAATAAGTATTTCTCGCTTTAACCTGGGATATTATGACACTATCGGACGTTATCAAATAGCACTGTTAATATAAGAAATACACACAAGGTAGTATTACCTTATTAATGACAAAAAAAATTTTGAATTCTTATACGGGATGCTCGGTATTCGCATATACAATACATACCCAAAGACATGTTTATTATTCCCTCAATAATTATTTAATACGTTACCGTATGTACGGTGTCGTTGCGTTGTGTACGTTACGCGTACCACCTGTGACTCGTACAAGTCTGCCTCATCAGGCGGTGCTTACCACTGGGGGCTCGCAAATCATTGCCTCATCGAGCGACAATTGTGTTGACAATTACGTATCTCAATATTTTATTGTAGGCATATATATATATATATATATATATATACACACACCCAACACATAAAAAAAACGCTAAAAGAATAATGCATGAAAACCACAACCTTTTGATAATATTTCGTTGAAACCCTTGGTTCAGGTCCGTCCGATAGAGCGAAAAGCTTTAAGCGTAGCCTTCTGTGGCCGATAAACTTGAATTATAGCGCCGATGTGAACGTGTTAATTGATAATAACACGTGGTCTCAATATATGCGACTCTTTTTTTTCTCACGGGACATAAATTTCTTTATGTAACTAAGCATTTTGAATCGCTCCAGTTGTGCTGAGATATTGCCTCACTGAGCGTTTTCTACCTCGATTTATTTAACCTTGTTCTACCCTTTCCCTTACATAGTAGAACCACGTGCGTGGGTTTACGGAGTCACAGTTATAAAGTAAATTACTGCTAAGACTAAGAAGTTCTCTAACTCTTAATTTTCCGAGTCGTTGGGCTGTGGAATGGTCTTCCGGCGAGTGTATTCCCACCGTCCTATGATATGGGGTCCTTTAAACGTAGCATGAAGAAATATTTGTGTAGGCCAGTATGGATCGCTGCGATTATCGGTAGTTGTTGTACTGTTAATAATCATTATCGCTATTGGACTGCACTATGCTTACCATCAGGCGTAGTGTACCCACTTTGCCGAATCATGATAAAAAAATGTATTATAATGCTTTGCAGCTTATGTAGCTTTATTATACCTTATTATGTTAAAAAGAGCAACTACCAGAGTTTCTTGTCTGCTCTTGCGAAATGGTGGTAGAATAATTTTCATTTCTTTTGACGATTTAAAAGTGATTGTGAAATAGGCTTATTGGACAAAGTTACAAGTCATTTCATTTTAATTCTGGCTGGTAGTATGTGCTGATTTATGGTAATATGCTCCATGCAAAGATACAATTCAGTCGTTTTCTTTGGTACCGAGAAGCATGGATGATGCTGCTGCCTTCTACTGCTGCTTTGTTGACTTTCTATCTTAAATTGGCTAAAAGTAGAGTGAAACTTAAAAAAGTGTGAGTTTGTATGTTGTGTGTTTCCATTTCACATAATGTAGAAGTGAAATTATGTTTATCTCATGCTCTCGCAGGCGTTTTTAGCCTTTATTCCATTTTTTTTACTAATATCAAAATATAAATGTAAGTCACCAATTTCGTCAACTTGAGCGTAGCTTGTAAAAAGTGATTTTACAAAAAAAATATTTCTAAAACAATTGAACTAACTAAGCTGTCATAAAATAAATGTATCTGTATAAAAAGAGACGATTAAGGACGGCCACAAGTCATTTTCAGATCCTTAACGTGCTACTCGCCTTTTTGTATTTGGGGAAAATCCTCATAATACCTTCCAGGCCGTACATGGGGGTGGCGGCCGATGTGTGACGGACTTCTACTTCAGTGAATTAGCGGGGCCTGTGGGTCCTGTAATCAATTCTACACTCCGCGAATTGTTATAGATAGGATATTCAAGTTGGAATTATATATTCCGATTTTTAATTAAGATGAATTTATTTTCTGAGAAAAATCTAAGCAAAGTAGCGTCTATAAATCTCAGCCTCAAAGCTATAGTTTTGTCTCCTTATAGTTCGCTTTTCATTTCACCGAGTTTCAAATTACAACGGTTCTAATGAAGTTTCACTTTAAGAATGACTTTAACTTTAAAAGAGACTTTACGAAAGCCAAGCGCAATTCAAAAATTTTATACCAAAGGTGACAAACAAGCTGACAGCCCGCCCGGTGGAGAGTGGTTACTGTCGCTTACAGACAACTGTAGCGCCAAACCCGTCACTGTCGTTTTACATACCTTAAAGTTTTTCACTCCCTTTTTGAAAAACTTCACTGAAACGAACTTAACTGAACGAAACTATCAAGAAACTGAAAACTTGGGACTTTCGTAAATCATGCAATATATTTTCACGTGTCTATGATACATGCATATCTGTTTGGGATATAAATAACCGCATACTCAGACGTTTAAAAAGAATATATCAATTTGTATTCAGACGGGAACAGGGGCACCTTACCTCATCGATCGCCGAGGCCGATTAGAAATACTTATGACTTACAATTTCATTTAAAATAATAAAAAAACATTAACATATAAATTACGTAAAACTATCTGCCTCAGTGGCCTTTTGATTCCATATCAGAATTTTTTAAATAAATATATTGTTTAAATTAAAACTTTCTTACAATTAAAAAAGAGACAAACAAAAAACTATAGGTTTAAAATCTGCGATGGAATGAGATAGAATAAATTATACAGTTTCATTTCTAGCGCGGGTCACACATACTTTTTTGTAGTATTCCGTTATGTTTCACTCATTCTATCTCCCTTTTCAGCCTCAGTTTATAGTTCCGTCATCATGATAAGCCTTGTGATAGTTCATATTTTGTAATTGTTAAAGCTGTGAACAAAATACTTTTATTTAAAAAGTGGCTGCAGTGGTGGCAGTGGTGCAGTTAGTTTAAAAATGCTATTATATTTCTCAATTTTTAAATGGTACGTTCCGCGGGTGACATCTAGGAAGGTGCAGTCAGCACTATACATCCAATCACTCTGGTGTCTGCCACAGTAATCCACATGCCTAGTCGTGGCTTGACATTTATGTTCGTACACGCTTACATATACCTTTTTTTCTCTTATATTTGACATGGTATTCTAAATTAATTGTACATTTATTGCACTCTCTAAGGGTAATTTGGAAACGAATTGTAAAACCCTATGAAGACTTATAAATATGTAATAAATAGTTTTGAATTTGAGTTTTGAAAGCGAATTAAAATGTGGTAAAACCACTCAGGTTTTTCGGTTAAGAGGTTATCGGACAGAGAACCAAAGTTATCAACATAACTTGTATTAGCAAGTCCAAGTGGTACTGGAAAGGTCACGTATGCCGAAGAATGGATTGTTCTTGAGTGAAGATCGCGGATCGGCAAGGGTAGCGTAGGACGACCTTCGGCAAAGGATTCGATGTGAAAAGCCGAAGATCGGGCTCAGTGGCGCCTATCAGGAGAGGCTTATGTTGGGCATGTTTAGCAGTGGTTTAGCAGGGGTGGGCTGACGGTGATAAAAGCCTTTGAACCGATATAATTTATTTGATCTTTTAAGTCAGTTGCCAATTATGGAGTAAATTTCACACTGTATCGGTAAATACCTTGATTTGAATGATTGTTAATGTTGTTATCTTGTGTTATCGGTCATCAGTTTAGGCGGAGACGTTCTCAGGCCGCCTGACGTCATCACGAAACCGCGCCTAACTGTTCGTGCTCGGCGTATAACTGGCAAAGATCACGGTCGATCCGCTCACAAAGTCTTTTTTTACGTCTCGACTAATATTGTTCTATTATAGGATAAAATCTGAAATAATGTTAAACAGATAATTTAGCTTATTATTGAGATTGCGCGCCGGATTTGGAACCTGAAGTAACTATGAGTGAGCCATCAGTAGCGTGCAACTCATTAAAGCATAAAAACGCCATTATCTTTTTATACTTACGAATTAAAAATACATTCACATGTCCGTACAACGAATTCCAGAATATTATACCCTTTTTTGGGTATCTGCCTCACGTGAAATGCCCTTTAACGCTGATAGAATGTACTTTGTCTATGCTCTTTGAATGTGTACTAACTACAGGTACATAAGTTAGGCTGTGTAACGTATTGTGCAGTAGTCAATTTTGCGACTTAGGAGCAATACAGGGTGTTTCAAAAGAAGTCAAAATTAACTATTGGGAAATTTTAGCTTTGTTCAAGAAAATTTGTTATGATAACTGGAAATTAATTTTTTGATAAAAGAAGTAAAGAAAAAGGTATATGGTACAAAACGATCGTTGGATTGCCTCTTCATGTCCCCTGGTTCAGTGAAGCTACATATAGCAGAGAAGATATAAAACTGTACTTTAGACTCCGTTCCGGGCATTATTTTTAAGTTTTGTATATCTCACGAGGAAAGCCGAGTCACCCAATTGTGTCACGTGTGGAAAGATTGAAGACGTGCATCACTTGCTGATGGAGTGTGCCCGGAACGAGACACAAAGGGAGTCGCTGATGAGCAAGTTGAAAATTAACAGACAAAATATTGAAGCATGGCACGGTATTTTGGTAAATCCTTTGTCCAGTGAAGTCAGAATGCTGTGCCAGATGGTGACGCTTGCTCATCCGCGACTCCCCTAGCATGTAAGGAAATAGGTTAGGGCACAATGGGGCTGATATATTTAATGTAATAAAAGTCCATGAAAAAAAAATTGCGACTGCCAACGTCTGTTTTGTCGTGTGAGAAAGTGACCACCACTTTTGCACAATTTTATTAATACTAAATTCCTAAAAAAGTTATAATATTCCATCAGTAACTGTTTAAATGATAAGTGTGATCTTAAACAAATTTCCTTACGGAACATTCATTCCTTTGTATATTATTTCTCCTTTTTTCTTCCTATAGCACCTTCTGTGCTCGCCCCCTAAGCCCGGTTGAAGTGTAAATGCCTTTCCCGGCACCCAATAGTTACTCACTACAAAAAAAAAACGAGACTTTCTTACCAGCTCTGCTCGGTAGATTCTGCTTTCGGAACCTGTGGTAGATTCATTTTACTTTTTTTTTATGATTCAAGTGCTTGGTAATAAGGCTATTTGAATAAAGTTTCATTTCACAGATAGCCTGGACGAAGCAACATTCGTTCAGCGATAACGCTAATAAAAACCTTTAAAATGTATGGGATTGATGTAAGCTTTCGAAATATCGCATCGTGTTATGTCAATTCCATATATTTATTACTTTGTTACTGTTGCTATCTTTGTTAGATATACTTTGTTGGAGGCCTCTGGATGGTTTATACATTAAATACACGTCAGACAGACGGCCGTATCGATCATAGCGTTGAACCGGCCGGGCCTTGCGTTAATTATTGCTTCACTATGAAATGGCACCGCCACTATCTATCTGGGTATCATAGGACGACGTGAGCATACGGTGTAAGCAGCTATTACGAACCTATATAAATTAATATTTATCTACAATAACAAAATATAGTTAAAGAGTGGTTTCGACACTCGTTAGTGGAGATGGCTGAATGCGTGCGAGTGTTAAATACAGGCAGCACGGACCGTAGTCCTCGCCGAACTGCAAAAGTGGTCACCATGGGGTCTTTAGCCAGTACAAGTCCGGCTTATCTCGGCCGCCACTTCGGTACATATACTTTTAAATAATTCAAAATTGATATTGCTATCAAATAACTATTCCCGTCGTTGTATTGTTGAAGCCTTGAACATAGTGAGGCAGCCTCTTGTCGCGAGGTTTAAAGTTTGCATACGATAGAATTACGTTATGCTCGTGCCTGTATGAATGCAGTCATAAACTACCACGTATAAATCCTGCTATAGCCATGTCAGTTAACCCTACGGTGCGGTTATTTTAAGTATGCGTACAAATGTTATCATAGGCCCAATACATTGATCCATTCATATTACACAGGTACTGTTACAATAGTTATAATATAAAAAAAACCTGTTAGTGACATCATTACGCAGTGGTAGTGAGTGGTACTGTTATCGGTTACTTGGGGCCAGCGAAGCAATTTGAGTAAAACAACCTGGCTCGGTTTTCGCTAATCTGCTGTTCAATTATGCCCGGTCGTCAAGCTGATTCGATTAACGCAGGGTCATTAAAACAGTGTTACTTATACAGAGTGTAATATAATAAATCATCAATCTTAGACAGCCCCACTAAGTTGTTGAAGTAAAAATTTGAAAAAGAGACAAACACAAATTTTTATGTCTAACTTTGCGAGAGAAAGATATACAATATACAGTTTTATATTTACCGCGTGTGAAACTGCACACATACAAACAATTTTGTTATAAGGCAGTGTAAAATTAATTAAATATATCTTTCTGCATAATTAAATTAAGAGTACCACATAACAGTGACTTGGAGGTTCTTTAAGCAAAAATGGGCTCTTAACACGTATTGCGTATGGTTCAATTTCAACTGATACAATTGGTAAAATATGGAGTAATGAAAAAATACATCACACAAATAGCTGAAATAGATTCAGGTAATAATTTGCAAAAACTCGTTTCAGGATTTCGTTGTATTAACCTTTTTTTATCCTGATACGGCATCGTGACCACACCACGCCTGATGGTAAGCAGGGTACAGTCCAGAAAACAACAACGACTACAATAAACAAACAAAAACCATCGATAGCCATAATGATCATGCCGGCCTGCACAGATATCTCTTCAGGCTTCACTTAAAAGACCCAGTATTATTTTAGTATATATTCTTAGTCCTAGCCGGGATGCAAGTTACCGTATAGCTGACCTACACCCTATATGATGTGTAATCAGCGGCAGTAATTTCCATATGCGCTGTTCGTAATTTGCTGTGGAGAAAATGAATGTTTTTACTTTTTTTTTTTAAGAAAACATTTAAAACAATCACGTTATTCAAGATAAATGGCCCGCGTGTCATCCTCAGAACGGCGACTGTTGATGAATAATATCCAATTTCTGACGAAGAACTAAAGTTATCAACATAGTTTTTTGGATTAGTACAGCTAAAGTGGCACAGGGATAACCACATTAGCCGAAGATCCTCTGATCTTTAGAGCGTGTAGGTTCTAGAGTGGATGTCGCAGATCGAGAAACGTAATGTCAGATGAAGCTTGATTACATTCAGCAAGATTTTGAAATTAAGAAACACTATTACAGAGTAAAATAAACAACCACACTATATACATTAATATAAAACAATGTAAATGGTAACAGTCAGCGTCTGGGACAACTCGAATTATTATCGCTTTCTAACCGTAGAAAACAGCTGGATTTCCTGTTTTTATATAAACTCTTTAACAATAAAGTCGATGATACTGAGGCGCTTAAACAATTTAACCATAAAAATACCTTATAGATTACCCCGCCATTCAGAGCACTTATTTGATGTGATTTACTTCCGTTCCAATAAAGGAATTCTTTCAAAAAATAATACATAAACTTTTAAGACTTTATAATGAATCATGTAAAAATAATACAAACTTAGACATACTTAGTAATTTACACTACCTTCTTTCATAAATACCCTTGCAGAAAGTTTTGACTTTTAATGTTAACATTTTTGTTTCATTTATTAATTATTTTTATTTGCAAATATTATATTTTTTTTCTTGTTTTGACCTTTAGTCGCGGTATATGTGGGCATACATAGCGATGACAACTGTCAACGTATTTTCCTGCCTTAACGATCGTTGCCGTTTTCGAACTACACTGTACTTTTCATCAGGTGCACTTTAGGTAGTCACTTTGTCGAGCAAGTGAAAGAAAATAGTATTAAAAATCCTAAACTTCTATGGGTAACGGATACACAAGTCCTTCTATTTAGCCCTTTCCTGCACCGTGCGTCAGAAAAGTTTCCAATGTCGTACCTACCGGGTCAGGTTAATTCCCTAATTAAAGCGAACGGCTCGGAGGGTATTATGCAAAATCCGTAACTAAAAACGCCGATGCGAAAGCCGGAGGTAATGGCGCAGTGAAATTCCACGGTATAATAATTGTTAGAGTGTACCTCAGATCTTTATCGAGCAAGCCGTTCGGATTTATTGTTTTCGTCTCAAATTAAGGTTTCGAGATTCAGCGAGTCGAATTCGAGTGAACTTTTGCGTCCTGAATAGATAATACCTGTTTACGATGATTTTCAAAGGTCCTTGCCTTGGCAGTATTTTCCTGTGTTTTTAAAGGGAGAGTTTATAAAATTAATGAAGCTGTATCTCTGTTTTATTTGTATTTATTTAGGGAAACAAACAGCAACATAAAATCGCCCTACCTCTATAAATATGCCTTTATTTACGTTGTAAACCGTTATGAGTAATGATTCTTATTTCAACATTTGTGCAGCTTAAGCAGTTCTGTCATAGTAACCGTGATCAAAAACAACCCATATTTTAAGGTGTATATCTATGAATACTTCAATATTTAGTCCCGTCAAAATCGATTCACTTATTTGTACAGGTGTATATATAGAAACATTCAAACTGAGATAGCAGTCTTTTTTTTTTATTCTCTGTTTTTTTTTGGGACTTTGGATCAGGCTGACCATGTCAGTCCCATAAGAGATAGCATTCTTAAAATCGATTGTTTCGTGTCGGAAGATTAAATAATCGCTGCTACTCGACGATTTTATAATAATAGAGATAAACATACAAACATCAAGAGCTATGGACACGTACGTTTAGGGAAAGAACGTACGGTGACGTCATTTACGACCGCGATAAAAAAGCTATTGAGACATCCGAGTTCAAATAAAAGTTAATTTTATGACTTTATAATGCTATAGTAATTATTCTGACGAAGTTTTAATCATGTATGAATAAAAAGGTTACTAAGTGACGAACAATAATTAAATTTTTTTCGTGTACTTCCTTTTCACAAGTTTATAAATAAAATAGACCAGTGTTTTCCAAATATTTTTAACAGTGTGTGCGAAACATTTTTTGAAACTATGGCAAACATGCTAATGAGTTTAAAAATAATTGATAAACAAAGTTAACTTATTAGATTAGAAAAAAGAAAAGAATACTGAAAAATTTGGGCTTATCAAATTTGTTATGAAAAAAAAAATAGCAAATTCTTTAACATAAAACGAAGAGCGCTATCGCACTTATCTGCACTCAAACCCTTAGTGGTTAAATCTCGAAAAGATAATCGTCAAGGATTTTGTAAATATTAGGTCCTTACATATGAAATTGGCGTTTTGTATGGGAGGAACAAAAAGTCGAATATTTTTTAATATAATATATTTAATTAATCAAAGTATGAACCATTATTTTCTATGCACTTTTGCCATCTCATAGGTAGTTTATTGATCCCTTTACTAAAAAAACCAGTCGGACGGGAATCAATAAAATCTTTGAAGGCGATTTGGACTGCCCCATCGGAGTTGAATTTTTTCCCTTGCAAGAAGTTATCCAAATTTAAAAAAAAATGGTAATCTGTTGGAGCAAGGTCCGGGGAGTACGGAGGATGTCTTAGACTTTCCAATTGAAGCTCTTCTAATTTAGTAGCCGTCTGTTGCGCAGTGTGTGGTCTAGCGTTGTCGTGAAGCAGCAGTGGCGTGGAGCGATTGACCAGCCTAGGTTGTTTAGCCGCTAGCTTTTCCATCATGGTTTGCAATTGCTGACAATAGACATCAGCCGTAATAGTCTGGCCAGATTTGAGAAAACTGTAATGAACAATACCGGCACTAGTCCACCAAACGCTTACAAGTAACTTTTTTGGGGTTAATTTTCGCTTGGGGCAGGATTTGGCTGGCTGGCCAGGATCCAACCATTGCGCTGAGCGCTTCCGATTATCGTAAAGAACCCATTTTTCATCACAGGTAATGATTCGGTTTAAAATACCTTCATTATTGTGCCGGTTTAGTAATGTAACGCAGCAGTCGACGCGCGTTTGCCGGTTTGCTTCAGTCAATTCGTGAGGTACCCACCTTTCAAGCTTTTTAATCTTCCCAATTTGCTTCAAGTGAATTAAAACAGTTTTATCACTAACATCTCAGCCTGCAGCTAACTCGGACGTGGTTTGCGATGGATCCGCTTCCACAATAGCCTTCAACTCTTCATTATCAACTTGAGTCTCAGGCCGTCCACGGGGCTTGTTCTGCAGGTCGAAATTTCCAGAACGAAAACGTTGGAACCAAAAACGAACTGTGTTTTCTTTTGCAACACGACCGCCATACACATCATTCACCCTTCGAGTTGTTTCCGCAGCACTAGTGCCATGGCGGAACTCGTACTCGTAAATAATGCGATATTTTAAGTTTTCCATTTTGTAAAATGAGTGACGCAAACAGAAAAAAACAGAAGAAAAAAACAAATGAATGACGATCATCGAAGCACAAATACATGAGTCTATAGCTGTATAAATTTGAATTTGGAATTCCTTACCAAAGAGGAGAAATTTGTGATTAAAGTGGCCAGTACGAAAAACGCCAATTTCATATGTAAGGACCTAATATAATAAGTTTTCTTAACTTTATCATGCTTAGGCACACAAATCTTTGAACTGCACTAACAGATTACTCAGAAAAAGACGCCGAAAATAAAAATCCTTTTAGTGAAGTGCCTAAGTAAATCCGACAATCGTTGGGTAGAAGTGTTGTCGAGCGGAAATCGTGTTTCTGTAAACATAATGTAGGATGCTCTTTGGCTAGGTGGATGAGATGATTGGCGCTAATTGGCAGGCAATTGTTGGATGAGAAGAGCCGAAGGTTCAGTAGCGAACCTTGGGAGTGGCCTGTGCCATGGGCTGTGTTATGGGCAGATGTAGGCTGATGAAGATAATGATTACAGCAGTTCTTTTTTTGGTAACACATCAATGAAAAAGCATTAACATAGCATATTTTAAAATTTTGGAATTGGTTTCCCGGCGTAGTATTTCCTCTAGATTATGACATGAGGCTCTTTAAAAAAGGAAAGAAAAACGCTCTTAAAAAGCCGGCAGCACAGTGATGACACTTATGTTGCTGTTGTCCATAAGCGTTTGTGACCGCTTACAATTAGGTGGAGTATTCATCTGTTTGCCTTCCGTCTATGTATGTCTTGGCCCTAAAATTAAATATCGCGTCGGTACAAAATAAAATTGTTGTCACATAAACATAAGGAAAAACTGTACGCGAAATGTGCTACGTATTATTTCGACATTACTATCTTTAGAGCAGTTAAGGCGGTTACGCACTACATACATATACATAAAAAAATTCCGAAGTAACCTTAGAACTTTTTTATCTTTGGTTTTTTTTTGGGACTTTGGATCAGGCTGACCATGTCAGTCCCATGTAGAACTATTTGTATTTTACTTTACGCACTATTTTCGCGTTCCGTTAATCTCTAGTTTGAATTTGAATATTGTCAGATCGAAATATCCACAGTATTATTTACCAAATCGAGTCAGAATTACGTATAATTTTCTGTCGTGTTGACGTAACGTTTTGTGATGATTGTAATGAACTTTTGGATTATTTTTTTACGGTTTCGGATTAAAAGTACTGCGAAATACAAGATCATTATTGGGTCTGAGTTTTTTGGCTCCTATTTGCACGACTTTGAATCGGATGCAGTGCGTAACCGCCCTTAACAGGTATTTTCTCGTATGTACCAGGTACTTACTCCGTTTAAAACAAGTGCGCACTTACAGTGACATGAATATATCCGAGCGAGGCGATCGTTTTACAGCCACTCGTAAAGCGTCTCTACACTGGCTAAAGTGCTATATACTAAATAGGACAAAGGTGTTAAACTAGAGATCCATGACGCAAAAATAATTATGACACGGCAATAGTACAAATTGAATGATCCGTACACGTAAAAAAATTGTATAGCCTACAGGTATATTTTCTCGAATTTAAACATGTATATAGAGCGGAATATCGCGACTCGGCAGCAGCTATTGGGTCGCTACAACCGAGTAGCGACTGCCAGAATCGGAATCGTACTTTTAGACGCATCTAAGATACACGAGAATATAGTGTGCGGCGGCAACGTTTAAAAACAAGATATCTCCGATTGGTTATAAGGTTTGTTGGTAGAAATTAGCTCGATCTTGAGCAGCTGTTGTCACCATTATGGCGCAGATAGAGAGCAGCTGACAGGCGATTGCGTCGTCGCTCGCAGTTGAATGAATGCCGGTCGTGAGTCACCCGCGAGTCACGTGGCTTGCGGTATGGCCGGCGACCGGCAAAGATTACGCGCACATGCAGATGCGATAAATGGTTCAATATTGACCTCTTTTATCAATTGGTAACCTTGGGTGTTACTATAATGCTCTTAATGTGCGTACTCCGATATTTATTCACACGATTTTAAATAAAACAAAATTTTCATAAAAAATAAGTTTTTTTTTGTTTTGTTGACATGGTTAATTGACTAATATTAGATTTCAGGTTCACATGTTCTAATTAAGTTTGAATTAAAAGTATAGGTGCCTATAATATGTTTCTCAAAGGACATTCAATTGGATTTAATTTGTATCTAATTAACAATAATTGAAAAGAACGACAACCAGAGTTTTTTCGCCAGTTCTTCTCGGTCAATCCTGCTTTCCGTACCGGTGGTAGATTCACGTTATTGACGATTTAAAAGTGCTTGTAATAAATCTATTTTAATGTAGTTGTTTCGAGTTTATGTTGAAGAACATTTTTCATAATTATGATTAGAAAATATACATAAGGGTGCACTGTGTAATTTTTGTACTTGTAACATTGGTTTTACTTTTTTTAGTTTTATGTAGTTTTTGGAGTGTTATTTCTTTAGAATCTTTGTGATTTGAAACATGACGAAACGTAAAAGCGACTCCAAGAAGAGATAAACTCATCAATTGATTTAAGTCTGCGAGAGAATAAGATAGAATACACTTTACGTTTCATGCTTACTTGGTTTCCTCTTAATAATATTGTATTAAATTGATTAATCTTCTGGAGTTTCACTTCTACTGCTTATGAACTGCACGCACGCACTTTTTATTTTTGTTTTACATATAATATTTTGCTGATAAGTTTGATGTAGTAAAATAACATAGACTATCCAGAGATCGCAATAAGTTCATTAACGTTATTATTCCTACCTGTATTCGTATTGCTTTACATCTAGTTTAAAGAAACTAAATATTAGAGATGCCACGAATATTCGGCAACTATTCGGTATTCGGCCACTTTTTTTGCTATTCTGTATTCGGCCGAATACCAAATCGTGTAAAAAAGGCACGTTATATTAATCAACATTATCTATTTATTTCCAAATTACAACACTTTAGTAATTAAAATTGATCAGTGGTAAGTTGTGATGGATGAAAATAAGCTTTTCAGCATTTTTTGGTAGCAAACGATTACGCTTTTCATCGTAAATGTTACTAGCCTCAGAAAATAACCTCTCACTAAACACGCTACTTCCAGGAGAAGAAAGATAAACTTTAGCAAATTTCGAAACGTTTGGGTATTGTTTTTCGTTTGTATTGGGTATTGTATTGTCTTTGCTGGCCGCGCCAACGCAACGAGGAAAACAGGTTGCAACTTGCCTTAATCCAGCTAACGCGCCCCTTACAAGCATGTATTCCATGCCGAATATTCGGCGCTTCGGCCGACAGCGTTGCCGAATATTCGGTATTCGGCCAATTCACTATTCGTGGCATCACTACTAAATATCATGGAAAGTGTTAATTCGTTAACTGAAAATCTGTTACTTAGCATATTTTATTTTTAATAATAATAATATTCTATCTCGCTATATCCCTTCGGTGATGTGTAGAGATGCATTAAGCTCTTTGATCGTATCGTGACCATAGAAACTAATTAAAACGTCGTTCTCAGGGATTGCTATTGTAAATACTTAGGCTGCGTCGTTAGTCTATG
This sequence comes from Automeris io, assembly GCA_036320925.1. Lineage (NCBI taxonomy): Eukaryota > Metazoa > Arthropoda > Insecta > Lepidoptera > Saturniidae > Automeris > Automeris io. The sequence goes on from JAUDJH010000017.1 coordinate 8,768,081, forward strand.
ACATTGGTAGCTCACGAGGAAAGAATCAAGCTCCTGCGTTATTTTATTTGGGTTAATTCAATTGTTTTTATTTATAAAATAGTTTTCTATCTTATTTGTTCTAAAAATAAATCTAGATAAAGTAAAGTTTGTTACCTAATAACTTTGGCAAAGAACATTGTTTTCTATCAGCTTGCGAATGTCTCTTTTTTTATGCAGTTGAATATTCGAAGCTTTTAGAAAGAACGCTTGATTTTTTTAATACAAATATGTGACAAATAAGCTGATAGCTCACTTGATAGGAAGTGGCAACTGTCACCTATAACAGAGAGTGATGCAAACAGGTCTAGACAAAGTAATATTCGGTCAGTCATAACGTTAGTAGAAAAGTCGAATATTAATGGAATTGACAAAACCTGACTGATATTTCGGAACCTAATGTCGGAACCTAATCTCATACATTTTGAACTTTTCCCTGTACCCTATTTCACACTAGCCCGGGGATAAATATTGCATAGGACTGTCAGTGTCGCTGTGAGAGCGGTTTCCCCAGTATGCTAGAGTCCTGCTGGTTACAAACCCAAAGGGTGTCTCTCAACTCGCTGCAAAACGGACCTGGGGGCCCGTATGTCTACTACTAGACGAATAAACAGCCTTACTCAAACTAAATCTCTATGAGGGGTGAATGCGAAAAGCTAAAACCTTAGGACCTCTCTGTCCGCCAGTACGAGTCTTTTGCACTTCGTATGTGTGTATGCAATTTGTTTTCTCATGGGATATTAATTTTTTTTGTATTATATATTTGTAGTTATGTAGAAAATAGCAACCATCAGTTTCATGCTTCTCGGTAGATTCTGCTTTCCGAGCCGGTGGTTGATTCATTTCATTTCTTTTGACAATTCGAAACTGCTTAGAATTAGTCCTATTTGAATAAAGTTATATTTCAATTCTTCCTTAAGTCTACTGGTCGGTACTTTTTTTTTTTGGTAACCCGGGGGCAATACCTAACGGACCACAGAGGATGGTGAGGTCCTCCACCTGGTGTCAGACTTGCACCGACTAAAACCCCCGGGGTGTTCCTCCTACTCGTCTAGCCGGGACCGAAGGTACCGCATTGTCTTCTTCTCCGGTCCGCGGCGACGTCTGGCCGTTATTTCGGCCGCATCTCTGCGTTATGAGAGGGTGGTGTAAAGAGCCACCTCTCGCTCTCCTCAATGTCTTGGAGCGGTGTGCGGGAACACGTCACACACCGCTCTCGCCTGGATAAGTTGGGCGACGCGCTTCCTCAAGCGCATCGCCTTACTGGTCGGTACTAACCTAATCTTTGATATAACGCATCCAGCCATTTATTCGATTAACCGGCGGAGTGCACGTGTTTTATCGGAATTATTTATCTAAAGCAGCTATGTAATGACTTTTCCATATGTTCTTTATTCTATAATATATATACTACATCATCGCTTATAATAACAACAAATTGATAATGCATAGAGTACTCGATCGCCTTTCAAACTGTATTTATATAATTACTACAAACCGTTATCACTCTAAACCGGACTTTATTTTCAATTTGATATCAAGTATAGTGTTATCGTTTCGCATTTTTTACGTGAAAAAGCAATAGTTATAAATGTTTTACGTAAAAAGCCTATCCGCAAATCTTGCTTTTTTGATACTCTTGAAAATTGTGTTGAAATGCGGAGTAGTGCTGGCGGATCGCGTTTGGAACGAAAAGATACGTAGAATGGTTGGTTGGAAAGATAATGTCATTCAAAGCATGCTTCGATGGTTCTGGCACGTAGAGAGGATGAATGATGAAAGGATAACAATAGAGAATACAATATGAATGTATATGAAAGAGTCGAGGCCCATCGAGCCTTACCGCAGACCAAATAAAGAGAGTTCAGACGGAGGGTAATGTCAAAAGTACGCGTATTGGCGTGAGTCCATGAAGGAACTAATTAATGTTAAGAAGCGAAAAGGATTCGCAAGAATAGAGGGAAAAGGCGTACTATTCACTGTGTCTATCCTAATAAGGATTCGGTGTGTTGATATATAGATAGATGATTAATAATAGATGATGAGTTCTGTGTAGTTTTATAGTAAATAGATAAAGTTATCGATAGATTTAAGTGTAAGTCAAAATATGTTATATAATTGAAAAAGACGCGGAAACATTAACTCTGTAATTTTAGAGTCATATAATGCTTTCTAAAAATGGTTTTATATCATGTTTTTCTAGTTTTAAAACAGAGGATTCCGATAGTGTTTTTTAATATCTTTAAATATTATAGAACTAGTTTTTTTTTTAAAGAAAAATGAATTTGCCATAACACATTTCAAATTTTGTACTCATTATAAAAACTAAAATAGGTCTTATGCGCGAAACGAATAGAGGAAGTAACTTGCCGCCCGCGACGAAAACTCCGCAGCGCCTAAATTTTCCTCGTAATCGTCCCCTATATATCCAGGATGAAGTGTCGAGCCATAACGAAAAGAACATAAACTGTACTTTACTTACTTGAATTCTGTATTCGCACATAAGACCCGTAAAGTGTTTATAATGAAAATAAACAGAAGACAATAAATAATATTTATTATTACTGTTTTTCGCAACATATTGATCAAACAATTTTTTCAATGATTGTACGATGGGAAAAAAATCAAGAACTAAAACAAAGTGGTGAACCATGTTTATTACAAATACTACGATAGGTAGATATCACATGACGCCGATGTAATTGATTACTCGGAAATATTATGAATTTGTCAGCGAACGCTGAATAGAGAGGAACGTCAAAATTGGCCGGGTGACGTAAGTGGCAAAGGTCGCGTAAACTGGCAAACGGAGCTCAACTGTTGGTGCAATGTCCTTTGCACAAGAGACTCTGTGTTGCATGTAATCAACACGGTACGTGTTAATTTTCCTTTACCAGCGTTTCCCAACCTATTTTAATGGCGCATCCTTATAAGATAAACGATGTTCGCCTTATTGTATATATAAAAAAAATAATTAATTACAGTTTTAACAGCTCGTGTCAACAGTACGGCTTACTATAAACTTCTTTGTGCACACTTCAAAGTTGTGGAATCGATTTCCTGGCGCAGTATTTCATACAGGCATAGATAGGGTTCAAAGACGTAATGAAAACTCTCTTAGTTTGGTAGTGCAATGATAACAATTCTTTGGTACAGTTGTTTCTTTCATTCTCCTTTCACATAAAAAATATATTTATTTGAATAACCGACATAAATAACACCGGAAAAAAATTGAATTTAGATTTTCCCATTTTGAACAAGGTTGTCCACCACATAACAGGAAAAATAATAATATTCAGATTTATAATTTTATTGTTAAAAAACAACTACGTACATTTAATACCACATTTATTTCACACGAGTCACCTAGACAAATGGCACATTCATCATTTTATATCAATTTTGGCGCAACAATTACAATCAATTACATTACTATTTACAGGCGGACACAAGATACACTAAATGTAAGGAAGATTATATGGCCAAATAACAGCTTATGAATTAAAACCAAAGAAACAAAAACGTTAACAATAATTGAACAACAATGAAAAAACCACACACAAGTACTAATTAATTACATTATTCTGAACAAATACAGCCATTGAGCTCGAAAATGTTCGAAGCACTTATCGATTAATGAGGAGACGAGAAGTGAGGTAGATGTTAAAAGGCGGCGTTACAAATATATACAAAATAATAAGTGCAAGATTCCTCTTAGAAGTGAAATAAAACTCTTATTGTCCCATAAATTGATTTGTTCGAAATTTACTAAATCTTGCAACATCTTGCATGCCTTCGCGGATCTCAGATTGAGAAGCGCTGTTTTGTATCAGTAACTGTTATACTTTGTAATTAAGATTTGGATCGGCTTATTGAACTACCGGCAGCATTGCTGCTTTATCGGAATACGCACCGTTCTATATGTAATATAATGCAGATTGTGAGTTTCAGAATCGAATTATTGGGGCATTTGGGGGAAAAAGAGTGTTCTGGAATTCGTTCATAATTGACTAGTACGTATTTCTAGGGTTTGCGGGATGTGTTTAAGTTTTTTTTATTTGTAAGATGTTTAGTTCTCAAATTATTAACCTCGAAAGAAGAGATGTAATCAAATTCCGGATTTTCAGAATCAATTTATCGAATTGAAAAAAAATGATGAAAATATTGTAATATAAACAGAAAATTAGCTTTTTCTTTTTTTATTGTGAAAGAATGACCGAAAAAAGAATCCTGTAAAAAACCGGAGGTAAATTTGCAAATGGTTTTTTTAAACTTCGGCTATTTCTGTTTTATATTATAAAAATTGATTGAAGTGTACTAGTTATATATTCAAAGTTTTATAGTGGTTCAAACCAGGGATGTTACGGAGCTTCGACTCGGACTCCGATAAGTTGGAACTTCCGATTGTTATTACACCTTCGGTTCCGAAACTTTTTAATCGAAGGCATTAATCGGAGTCACCACCACTGTTGATGTCAATTCATTTGATTTCATTTTATATATTGTTGAAACATAATATCAGGTAATCAAACAATCAATGCTACTTAATTTGAAGAAGAAATTAAAAAAAAATTAGATTAAAAAATGTTAAAGTTATTAAATTTAAAACTAAATGTACATTTAAATTTATTACCAAAAGGTATTATTTTTATTTTACATTTACATTAAATTAAATAAAATAGAAATTAACACAAAACAACCCTGGAGCAATTTGATTTAATTCGTTCACTGTTAATGGGAAAATGTTAATAAGAAACACAGCAATTTTTATTTTCATTGTTTGTGGATGTGTAAATTCATTACTTTCTAATTAAAATGGTTCACTAAATGTTTTTATATGTCCCATAATAAAACTACTTTCTTCTGTCGTCACTTGTAACTGACATTGCCTTCCGACTCCGATTCCGACTTCGGTTCCGATAAAACTGCCTCCGTTACATCCCTAGTTCAAACTCACATTTAGGAGAAACTATGTGGATTAAAGATCACACAATTCGCAATGAGCGCGGAACTTAGGCTTGCGTATTGCATGGAAAAAGAATACATTACGGAAACTGCTTCAATATCACGTAATGTGTAATAAGCACTTTAAATTTCAAAATAATTTTATTTAGATGTACAAAATTAAATATAAAACTTTGACTAAATGGAATAAAATAATAATAAAAGGTTTTTTTTTATAAGAAAGACTTTAGTTCATATGGCAATAAAATTAATCTTTAATGGAAATAAAATTGCGCTAAAGAAAATATATTTAATAAATATTTACATTTTTGTAGAGGACATCAACATACACTTTTTACAAGAAGGCCGTACAAAAGAACTTGTTTTGACGCTAAATCTATACTAATATTATAAAGCTGAAGAGTTTGTTTGTTTGTTTGTTTGTTTGAACGCGCTAATCTCAGGAACTACTGGTTCGAATTGAAAAATTCTTTTTGAGTGGAATAGACCATTTATCGAGGAAGGCTTTAGGCTATATAACATCACGATGCAATTATCAGGAGCGAAGAAATAATGGAAATTGTGAAAAAAACGGGCAAAATTATTCATCCTTGAGGACTTCCATTGCGTGCGCTGCGAAAACAGTTCAAGATACCAAAAATATATGTAAGAAAGAATTATTCCTCTTGAAATGATCTAAAAAAATGTCCGCGACAGTATATGTCTATCTTTTAAGATTAAGTCACTAGAACCGTTTTTATGGTAAACAAATTTGGTCGAAATTAATGCATTATTTGTTAAGAGTTGTATCAACGTAATAATATTAATCTTTATCCAAATAAATGTGTTGTTGATGAAGAGTATTTAATTGTGAACAAAATTGTCTTTGACATCACTTAATTTCAATGAACATCTTAGAAGATATTACAAAACCTTACATAGCAAAACAACGTTTGCCGGATCAGCTATAGTGTCTTGATAACCGCGAAACTCGAGAACGGCTGAACCGATTTGACTGATTTCTTTTTTGTTGTGTTTGTTGAAGTCTGGGGAAGGTTATAACAGAGAGAAGATTTAAAAAAAATATCTGAAAAAGTCTAAAAACTACACTTTTCTATATTCTCATACAAAAGATTTGTTATAAGTCAATTTGAACTTTAACACCATAGCATAAAGTTTAAATGTTAGTGGACGGGTTCCGGGAAGGCAAAACAATTATTGAGTGACGTATAAATATTAATGTCAATATTTGTCAATTTTTATACATATAGCATTAAGGCCAGGTTCCTTCAAACAATTTTCAAAAAACAGCCGACAGGCCAATCGCTATTAACATTAAAAAAAACAATGTGACTTTGTTTTAGAGAAATAGGGCAGAACAAGGTCTGCCAGGACAGCTAGTATCTTAATAAAAAGAACCTAATTTCATGTTCCCAACATCAGTAGTATAGGATCTACGATGATAAGTCATTCAGAAGTCTTTTTACATACAGGGATACAGGTAACTAACGCAAAACCTGTTAAGGGTGACTTTGGTATATCAAGACTGACAACTTTTGTTTTACGGCTTATTCAATCTTTTTCACCCATACAAACAATAAATAAATCAAATTTGCAATTCCGATCTTCTTAACACTCTGAAAGGTGACGCGATGCAACTGGGGCAGACGATTTCGTAGCATCAGCTGACTGAACTTTAAACACAGAGCTAACGACTGATAGAAATCCCCACTAAAACTAAAAAAAAATATATATCTTAGGATGTGTTATGTTTTGGTAAAAGTCATAGAACAAAAGTTGTTAGTCTTGATGTACCTAAGTTACCTTTAAAAGGTTTGGCGTTAGTTACCAGTAACGTTGTATAAAGGATACATAGATAGAAGATTTGCTAAATTACTGCGAAAATTACCTTAAGATCGGTTGCTTGGTTCAGAAAATTTAAGTAAACTCACAAACAGACAGAAACAGGAGCTTCAATTTATGCTATGGATAAATAGGTGGGAGGCAAAGTCGCTGGTAATGACTGATAGAATTCTAATAAAAACATGTTTTCATTTAATATACCGGGGTTGTTTATTTCTTCGAAAGATGTCGGATTTACATATTTCCACGTAAAGCCTCTAGCCATAACAGTATAATTATAGTATATATGTTACTCGTTATTTTGTACCTTATCTGTTTGCTTTATTGGATTTTTTAACAATCACAGGGAAAACATTATCATTTATCTATATGTATAAATATATTCTTATAGCGTATAAGTTTATATGCTTCTTATAGGGCCAAGTGGAGTATAGAGTGTGTTCCATATGCCAGATGAGAAGGCAAATCAGCGCATTTTGTGCACTGCGCAATTATCCACATTCGCGATCTTTCCATATAAATTCATACAGAGGGGAATATCTCGACCTGATGGCTGCTTGTGGATTGCCTATGCCGCGCAACAACAGCGACAATACGAATTCTGCCTTAATATACAGTTACTATAGCAATGTTCTAACCTGCTCAAGGGTGCTCGCTAATTTCAAGCGAAGATCAACTATATCAGACACTTGCGAGCGTAGAAAAAGGTAGAATGTTATAACGGTTCACGCAGTACTGTTAAGCGGTCACTGTGTCCAAAATTGGTTAAGGCGATAATGTTTTGTGCCTAACTCGGTCGTCCTTTTTCACATTAGAACTGCATATCCACATTTACGTCAGCAGCGATGTTTGTACGCACATGCTGCGAGGATGTTTACGTTTAATTTGAACACAGCCCGGTCAGGCTTTGTTGTCGGTAATGTCAATATTAAATTGTGTACCACCAAATGTATATGATTATACAAAAAAAAAACAAAGACAAAAATAACAAAAGAGTAGGTTAATCAATGTAGAAAATAGCAAACTCTGCATCATGATGATGCGCCAAAAGGAAGTTATCTCAGCATATGCTAGGTGACGAGCTGAGCTACCCAGCACTGATTTCCAGATCACACACTTTTTGTATGTCATCGTGCAAAAAACAGCGAAGAAGGAAATAACAGAGATCAACGTAGCGACAGACACTAGAGTATCGCATTACTGTACTGTCTGTCGCTGCTTTGCTAAGCTCTTTGCTAGTCTAGCGTGCGAAGAACTCCCAAAAAAGTGACGCATCGTTCTATAAGGTTTTTCCACTGAATTATACAAGTGAAAGGTCAATTAGATGTAAACCAATATGACGGTAGAGACTGTCATCGGACTTTCGTCCAGAAGTGTTCGCCACCGATCTTTGCATTTACTGTACTTACTATCAGATCTAGTCACTTTGATATGCCACGATACAATTTATAAAAAATAAAAACTGACCAAGAGCAAGTCGAACTCGCAAATAAACTATGAAAGCAATGAGATTTATTTCTGTTGTTGTGGCATACGCCATTGCTGTTACCCAATTTCTAGATTCTGGGTGGACGGAAAGTACTCTGTAAGTTTTAATTCCCTTGATAAAACGTAAAATACGCGAAATAAGCGACCGTATCTGTTTATTGCGTTAGCTTAGAAGTTTTATTTATTTATAGCCTCGGATATTACAGACCTATTTGATATTAATTTCACATAATCATCAATTCGATTTGTTTTCGGCAATCAGCTGCGCTACTGGTCACGTTGAACATATAAGGGCAAAGCAGATACAACCATTAATGTGCATCTGCTCATCCTGAAAAATATATTGCGTGACGATTTTCCACTTAATAGTTCTTAGAGACGTATGGAACGTCTCTGAGAAAAATGGTCTTGACAAAGGAACAGACGGGCAACGAAGTGATCCCTATAAGGATTACATTTATATTTTTAAGGTACGGAACTCTTAAAAGGAATTAATGAATAAAACTCTGGGAAGTTGTAAAGCATGATGTCAAAGTGAGTAGTGAGAATCCTGGCCGCGAGCCAGTCTGGAGTGGCATCCACTGGCCGCCAGCGTAATTGCATCTCGTTGGGAAATAAGTAATAATGTGTTTTATATTTATAGAAATAAAGTCGAAAAAATGCCGTCAACTACATCGGAGGACGGTAGACAGACGCATTTCGTAGCTTTCAACTCCGATCTCGATCAGCTGTTGCGAAACCGCTTTATGAAAACAAGCGAGCTCGGCAAACGAGATTTTTGAAGTTAAAACTTCTTTCGGCTTTTCTGAGTTAGAGCAAAGCACCGAATTCGTGTGAGCGCCACACGCTAAGATGCGTGTAAAGATGCGACGAGTGGGGTGAGCAGCGAGCACCACGCGACACATCCCAAGTACCCAGCAGGCGTAACCAGAGCCAGTGTAGAAATGAAATAACATGATATAGTATGATGAATAACATGATGATCCTAATATAAAATAATAACTAAAAATATCTCTTAACAAACCAAAAATATTTTTTCTTTTCGTTTTTCTAAAATCACTAGCATGCATTATTGTCATTAAAATTTAGGAACGTTTCTGCAACAGGATGCTTGTAGAGCTTATAATAATGGCATATTTGTTACATGAGTCAACTTTGCCTACCTCAGAGAAGTGTTTTGATGATACAGAGTATGTTGAAGAATTTCATAAGTGAATGAATGATGAATAGAGGGTAAATTTTTAGCAATTTCAACATGTGCCACTATAGCTCCTTGAACACTTGTATATGGTTCAAAGTGGCGTTGGCAAAAGTCCGAGCGGCACACTTGAGGGAGTGTGTTGTCCAACAAGCGTGAGATGTGTTCTCGCGTGCCGCTCTACTACACAGAGGCATGAGATAGTTGGCTCTATACACCAACCCTCCTTAAATGAGTAGAGGCCTACTTAAGACCGCACGCCTAGTCGGTCATCGAAGATGAGACCACAGTCGTGCCCTCAATGCCGGTAGGTGGAAGGTGGAACACCCCGGGGGTTTAGTCGGAGCAAGTTCGACACACCGAGGGGTGGCTCTCACCGCACACCGAGGTCCGCTAGGTTCACCCGGGTTACCAAAAAAAAAAAATGGTGTTAGCAAAAGTGTTGTTTTTAACAGCACCGAGAACACACCTTTTTTACCTGTGGAAAATCGTCGTAAGTCCCAGCTACATATACAGAGGATAGCAGTCGAGGTAAAAACCCCAAGATAGCTTCTGCGCATTAGCAGGAACTGACAGCCCTGTAATGAATTCCTCACAGATCCGCCGCACTGTAAATACACCTACTGTTTCTATATTATTTGAATTCGAACAGCGCGGTCGTTTTGTAACATAACGGGCACCCGGTCTCCTAGAGGTCAATGCGATCGAGTGTAGCTGTAGAGACGAGAATGGGCAATGAAAGACGTGACGTAACCGTTTCCTTGAACGGTGCACCGCGACCGTTCGGTTTGCACCACGATTAGCTAAGCTTTTAGGTATGCGATAAGTTTAGACCTCTTTTGAAAACCTTATCCCACTTTCCGTTATCCATATCCCAAAAAAAAAAAACAGCATCTATACATGAAAATGCGAATAATCGTATATATGAATGCTGGCACGTACCTCTGTTTTAGGCACTACAGAAAAGATGGTAAGGAAATTTATTTAAAAAAAATATATTGTATACTATTGCTGTATTGTGTTGTAATGTGCACGATCCCATTGTCCTGTGATATTAGATTCTATAAATCAGGGGTCGGCAAACAGCGGCCCGCGGGCCGCATGCGGCCCGTAAGCCACTACGGTGCGGCCCGCGGCAGTTAGAGCCGTTCCACAGAACGCCGCACTCCAGGCAATAAATTAAAAAAAACTTATAGAAATAAGTTTCTATTTCATTGTTTTCTGTGCGCGGAAGCCGGAAATTCAGTTTAAGCGATCACAGTCAGTAAAATAAGAGTAACAATAAACATGGTTAAACTGCAAAAATTTGTTTTATCTAAAAAAATGTGTTTATTAGATGAAATGTGGCCCGCACCAATATACTCATAATATTTGTGGTCCTTATATACGAAAAGGGTTGCCGACCCATGCTTTAAATGAACCGTGAAGAGATATTTGTATAAGCTAGGCATCATCGCTGCGACTACCAGCAGGTGATTTCTTCTCAATAGTCATACTCGGTTTTTGGCTTGCATTGTTCTTTCTATCAGATGTGGTGTAGTCACCACGCCGAATAAAAATACAGAAAACAGTGATCACCACCTACGCTGTATTAATCATGCTAGGCACGACATATATCCGCAAAGTGGATGCGACCATTGATGTATCTGTATTCACTCCAAAAGAAATATACAAATTTTAATAACAGAATAGACTGCTTGGTTTCAGGGTATATAATTAGAGGAAATCTATGCGCACTTGTGAATTGAATTATACTGCAAATGGTAATATACTTATCTAAAATCACGCTGATTTCCTCTTGGGATAGGCAAAGAGAATAGAACGCCACATATTTTTTGCAAATCTCCTTCGCTTCCTAAACATTAATTAATCCCTTCATGGACTCGCGCCGTTTCGGATTCTTTTGACGTTATCCTGCATCAGAACTCTTTTTTTGGTCTATGTAGGTAAGTCTTGGTCTGCTTCGGCTCTTACTTACACCTGCATTCATATTGCATATCTATTTTGAATAATAATTATTATTTGGTAACTTTTATGTTGCTCACTGTTTCTCTAAATAAATAAACATAATCCGATGTCACAAATTCTGACGAATCCATAAAATGCGTCATTGAGAGATGTATATGTAGGAAGTAGCTGACGACTATTATATATTTATTATCTATGCCACAAAAATACATATATCATTAAAAATGCGGAAACATATAGAAGCTAACTGAACGAAGGTCTCACAGCTACCAGTTAACGACATAAACTATTATTTTAAACGTTGGTTTGGTAAAATACATGATTCTTTTATTAAAAATAGAGACTTAGCAGCTCTGGAATTATAGTAGGGTCAAATATTCGTTCGCCGAGTCGTTGGAGGTATACTGATCCCCAAGCCCGGCTGCTAGCAACATGAGGAACACCGTGGGGTTTGTTAGACAGTAGAAGACTGACACATGTGTATCGCCGTCCTCACGGCGGCTCTGACGGTACATGCAGTATTTTGCCTTGGGATACAATAAAAGGTTGAAACACTAAATTTTAAGCACAACTTAGCTTGTTACAATTATAGAGAACCCCAACAGCAAATATCACTAATAAGCTATGATGGATATAATACAAATAACTGTTATTAAATTCTAAATATTATCCCGAACACTATTAATAATTTATTTATAATCTGTAATAATTATATTCTGAGTTGGCAACTATATAAAGCGACAGAATGGATACGGGACTGTTATAGGAAGTTTTAAAGGCGGCGGCTTAAGTAAAAATACAGTGGAGAGATGTTGATATTAAATATAAATATTCTGTAAATGAATAACAAATAATTACGAGGCCAAGGGTTGAAACAATGAACAGAACAGGTGTCCATCGATTAATTACGAAGCCAAAGGAGAACTTAAATAAAAGAGTTGTTGTATGGCGAGTAGTAACCAGATAAGTTTTAGAGTTATATTAATATAATATTTTATACCTTTAATAGTTATGTTGTGATGGAAAATCGGGGTACTGGTATCTATACTGCTCGCATATACAGGTATTGCCTTCAAGGTTCTACACGTAACCTCTATTTTTACCTGTAGACAATTGGCATTTGGCAGGCCCAGTCGCACATAATAAGAGCGTTGTATATCGAATTTGTGCCAGCTAAAAGCCCCGAAATGACTATATCTGTGCGTCGACGGGGCTGTTAGTCCCGTAATCAGTTCTCCAGTCTTGTCATGCTGCAACCGCAGAGAGTCTCGCCCCACTCAGTCTGCTTTCATGGGTCTCTAACAACTTAAACCTAAGTAAGCAGGACAGTGAATTTTTACCACTATATTTTAGCTATTATTTATGTACCTACACGGAAAAACCTAGTCATAAACTGTAAGGCTTAGTAAATGTAATAAGTCTCTGTTTGTTTGTTTTTTGACCTTGAAACTTGCCTATTTGTGACGGCAAAGTTTGTTATTAATTATGCTTATAAAGTTCGGAAATGTTTGGTGCTTTGGCTTTCTACAATAATATATAAATATCCTCTTGGACAGTCAAAGTAGGTTGGCTTCTTTCAGTAGCGTTCATCCCATATATGTATAAAAGCAATGCATGCCTCACAATAAATAAGTCTGTAATAAATTGCTACAAGTTAATAAAAAATTGAAAATATTCACATCATAGAATGTACTCCATTTACACGCCATCTATCTTTCCCATAAGACTGGTACAAGGTTTACTAAATACAAATGTATTACTCAAAAACAGCGCCGCATACGCCAACAACTCTCGAATTTCTTCGCGATTAAAAGAAGTAGTTTTTGTAAATAAAGGAGTTTGAAAAATGCTCTTTATTTCATTTTATTTTCATAAATATTTGTTTTTATTTTATTCAAAAGTTAATGTTGACCGTTGCTCGTAAAAAAAGTAGCAGAGTTCGAAATAATATAATGTACCTAAAAAATATGCACATGTCGTTTTAGCGGGCTTATAACTGAAAATGTATGCTTGCCCCTGGCTTTATTCATAATGCCAACATGCCCTTTCCCTCGTCAAGTCATAAAGTGTTTCGAAATCTTTGTACCCATGTACATACTGCACAAACTTTTTATACCACCTTAAAACACAAACCTATCGTGGCTTATGTGACCCGGTATGATGATGATGTGTTTGGATAGTCGCTGCCGTTCTCCCTTTCCAACAGGTGCGGTGTAGATACATTCTCGAGCTCGTATTAAAAAAATAAAAAACAACTTTTAATACGCTATGACACTGAAGAGGTGAATTAAACTCTCCAGCTACGAGTCCCTGATTTCAGTAAACCCTGCTCTCGGGCCCGATATGACCCAGTCGAATGTAGGTCGGTAGGTAAACGGTTTATACGTTGCACGCGGCCTGGGTGCGTATTCAACCGCTATTACTTAGTTAACTAGCCTCTGCTCACGACTTCTAGTTTGTTAGGTGCGATGAATGAAGAGATACATAAATACATTTATTTGGCACGTAACATATGACTTAGAAGAATAAGCTATACACGATAGGGAAACAACAAAAACAAAATGTTGCAATAATGCGCTATTTTGTCAGTTCAATTGCAATTTTTTTTGCGATTTATAAAATAGATAAATATATTAACAAAAAGTTTCTTTTAAATTTTGCGTTGCAAACAGAATTTCGTGTGCCGAAGCGCTAAAATGTTAAAAAAATCTTTCTAATGCTAATGGTAAATCGACTTTGTCAAAATTACGTGCGTATGAGTGGTGTACAATGTAATGAAAAAGATGAGATTTGTGGAAAGAAACTAAATTCATTTTGCATCATGACAACGCACATGAATTGGCCAAAAACATAACACATGTTCTTGAACAGCCACCTTATTTCCGTGATAGGGCCAAGGCCGACTTTTTTTGTAAAACTTAAATGACCACTTTGAGTCGCCCATTTTCAGCCCATAGATGCTAGAAAAGAAAAGTACTGACGTCTCTTCCGAAAAGTTGTTTTAACGATTGAGTCATTCATTGACCTAATTGCATAATTTTGGGAGGGGTGTACTTTGAAGGTGATACAATAAATTTGAATCATTAATAGATATTTTGCGTTTCTTTCACCAATTTCCTGTACTTTCTTGACACTGTATTTCAATAAAACAATAAAATAAAATATGATATACTTGTGCATATATCCGGTGCGCTGTCATCATTCTCAAAAGGCACTTTGCTCAGCGTGTATTGGGTCGCGCCGATTCTCAACCGAGATTCAATTAAATTGATTGCTCAGACTACCCCAGTGCTTGTACTATGGAACCACTGGACATTTATGATGCTCTATTAGTTTTACTAATCCACAGTCGAGAACGGGTCTTGTTTTCCTTGACACATATTCGAACCATCAAGAGAGTCCCGTCTTAAGGCGTGTTTCGGATTCTGTCAGTCGCTGTTCAGCCGCGACAACCCAGCAGTGGTCGCCATGTCGCAAAGTAACTCTTATGTATGCATTTGTATAGAAAGGCGTGCGATATAGGCGACTAAACAGTAATGTCAAGCTCGCGACTAGTGATGAAAATGCCCGGGAATTTTCCCAAAGTGTCCAAAACTTCCTTGGGAATATTCCCAGGAATTTACGAAATGTTCTCGGAAGTTTTGGGCACTTTGGGAAAATTCCCGGGCATTTTCATCACTAGTCGCGACCATGCAGCTTACATCGGACGCCATTACATATGAATGTAGGCACTGCTAGTTACGGAATCTTTCCTTTATTGGATCGCACAAGCGAAATGTGTGGCTATTGCTATAAGAATAATTGTATTCATTTGTGATATGGCTCGG
This sequence comes from Automeris io, assembly GCA_036320925.1. Taxonomy (NCBI): domain Eukaryota; kingdom Metazoa; phylum Arthropoda; class Insecta; order Lepidoptera; family Saturniidae; genus Automeris; species Automeris io. The sequence goes on from JAUDJH010000017.1 coordinate 8,783,387, forward strand.
TGGATACCCGTTGGTTAGATCTTAGTGTCAATACATTTTTTATTTAATTTGTGAAATCGAAGTAGTAAAGCATAATTTTAAACCGGACTTATTAACATAAAAACTTATTAACTAGCAGTAACTTAAAAAACATGTTCGTAAGCATCTGTGCCCACAGTTTTCCCCTGTGGAATTCACCTTTCGCGTGGGAATGTAATAATATACTTTTAGGGCATGTATTACCTCACACAGTTGTAACACATTGCGTCCGAATCCATGAAAATATATGTTCTGAAATAGCATAAATGTTTGTATGGCAGCTCACGCACTACACCCGCCATCCGTTAATGTCCGATTCGGATCTGAATATTGCCAGACTGAAACAGCTATAGTAATATTTTATGAATACTCGCGTACTGTGTCCGAACCGATTTTGAACTGACTATGTTGAGTTTTCTTTCATGTTGGCGTAACGCTCTGTAGTAATAATGGGCTCATGGATTCTTTTTTTCATGAATTTAGATAAAAGATAGCGTATAATGCTGTATCTGAACTAGGTCCGAGTTTTCCAGGCTCCTATTTTCACGGATTCGGATGGTACGCAATATCGGTAAAAAGATTTTTGAAATTGTATTGATGATTTCGAAGATTACTTATTATATACTAACTTTACATCTTTATAATTTTGGTAAAAAGTATAAAAGAAATAAAAAAATAATAATGTAATTATCGTCTTCAGTTCATAAATAGCATCAAACTTGGATAAATTCCTTAGCCGAGTCTCGCGTAAAGCCAGACAGTATTCGGTTGTAGATAATTGGCTTTGTTGCAATTGTCCCACGTGCTTCCGGTATCGGAATTCGAAACCTTCGCTGCGGCTCATTCAGTGTACACATACTTCTGAATACCGTTGGCTTGCATGGATTTTCTAAGAGACGAATATATCAGAGAACTAATTAAACACAACAATGCTTTAATTGAAATTGTGATTGCATAGGTTACATGTTAGTGAGCTAATTATTGTAATGTCACATATAAAATACTGTGGTTTTCTTTTGGAATAACTCTTGATGCCGGTGTAAGTCCTTAAAACGTCGCCGCGCCGGAGGGGCAAGCAATTGGTTGCTTAGGGAAAAAATACTATGTGTTGGTTGTCGAAATAAATAACCTATCTAGCTGGACTATTTCCGACATTGTTATTGTCTGACTGAACGTTAGTGGAACACCTTGCGATGACTGAGCGGTATAGTCTTTTCCGATACATGTTTATACGCAACGCACAGTGTGCACCGGCTCTTAAAACTAGAAAGACAATATAGGTATAGCACATACGTATATAGGGCATAAAGAGAGGGGGGAGGTAAGTATAACTATTAATAAATGCTATAAGATAATATATAAAAAGTCCTAATATTAGAAAAAGTTGATTCCTTATAAATATATTTTTTTGTATAACTGTGCTTTAAAAAGAGTCAATATGACTGCTCTGGGCAATCTAGTGTTAAACGGTCGTGAGTCATCATTATCACTAGACTAAGTTGCGGGTTGAAAATATAGTGATGTGATACAATTTATTATACCCAAACGAGAATGCAGCGAAACCGTTTCATACTTATCGCGCCCCTCGCTCAATATTCAAAATGGTATTTTCATATTATGCAGAACGTGCGTCCGCAACGTTTATATGACAGAAACGTTTTTAGAATACAATTTCACGTTTAATATTTTCCATTGGAGGGCGGTTAGTGAACCCCCTACTTTTCAGAGTAGAGGAGCGATGTTTTGAGTTTGTCTGATAGTGGCGTACGATGAACAACGAACGTCAAAGACCGTGCTGTGATAGTTATTATAGCAATCTCATATCATTTTGTAGTTCGTACTAGCAATATCAACAGGATTGTATGATTTTCATGCAGTCATGCATTGGCGGTCTGCTTCGATGCTGCAGCGTTTGAGGGACAGTGCTGATGGCATTTTGAGCATTTAAGCCTAAAAAGAGGATGGGCCATTCATACAGTTTTGAGTGAAGAGGCTTATCCAATCTGGTATTTACATTAAGAATTAATATTGCCTACAAAACTGTATACTACATAAGCTTTTATTTTTCATAGCTCTAAAGTATTCCAGACCTGAGTATTTGATATTAATTTCGACTTAACACCTCTACGCGCTCCTGAGAAAAACGGTTTTTATAGACGGATAATGAAGTGACCTACAAGAATATCTTTTTTATTTAGAGATACGGAACCATAAAAACAGCTAACTAGTATGAATTATTCGAGCAACCTTGGGAATCCCGCGCCGCTCCGTTCCTGGAATCGATTAGGTATTTCCAAACATCCCCTTCTCGCTCAGCTCTCCCTTGCAAAATTGCTCACGTGTTTTACACTTTATGGCTTACGTAACTGTTTATACGCAATACAAAATAAAAACTTTTTATTTACACTGGCTCGACATAGTGACTACAGAGTACCTGATGGTAAGTGCAATGTAGTCCAAAAACGAAAGCGACCATCAAAGGATGAAAATCCATTGATAGTCAACGTCGTCATATCGGCCCACATATACCACGACTGAAGGTCTCTAGGTATATGAGTTACTGGATATACACAAGCTGATCCCGAAACGCGACAAGCCGAAACTGGTTACTATGACGGGCTTTACACCCGTGCACTGTGGTCGCGATCCAGATGGGCACTGACACCCTACCACCTCGCTGCTGCTCGTTTAGCACCACCCAGGAGTCACGTGTAGAGAAACTAGGGTAAAGCCTACGGACGCGAGCAACTTCGACTCCCAAACTACTACTACTAAATAATAATACTACTAGAAAATAATAGCCTAAAATATAGAATACTAGTTACTGCCCGTGACTTCGTCTGCATTAGCAACAGTAAAACGCATAGTTTATGTCTAGCTATTTAGTTTATGACTCTATAGTAACCATTAGTTGTTGATTCACACCCACTGCCGAGTGCGGGTCTCCTCTCTACCATACACCAAGGGTCTTATCTGAGCTCCTTTTGCCCAAGTTTTATCCGTGACTCGTGTTGTTAACCGACTATTTAATGTATTTTTAATACTCGACGTATAACACTGGAATTGAAACCTAAAAGATGTAGCGTTAGTAGTTCGTTGATTTCACTGTCAAACCGAAGAACATATTCACAGCAACATACCATCTGTCAGACAGTCCATTCTCAACGAATGAAGTTGTCAGCGCAATGACAGTTATAGCTGTAAGTTGTGAACATTTTATAAGAGATGACGCTACCGTTAACTATTTTTATACAATTAATTGTGAGCTTTGAAGTTTAAGCAATAAAATTTATATTAAAATGTATCAGTTAAGTTTATAGAAAATGTTATTTTTGAATATCATAACAGTATTGTTATTTTGAGAAAGGTCCTTATTACCACCTCTATTCATGGCCGTATAAATATCATCGGCTTACCTTACAACGGGTCCACCAACAGGTCTCTAGTATTCCATTGATCACCGTTTTGTAACGGACTTACTCCATAGACTATTAGTGTGCTTAGCCAAGTGTCCTGCCCATTACCATTCAAGGGACGTGTTTTGTTTCATGTTACAAAGCAGACAGTAACATCTTAAAATAAGATTAACCGTTTATGACGGCGAGTAGGTGCCACGGACGTTTCAAACTGTATCTCTGATCCTATCCAATTCTTCACGATAAACATTAGCATTTATGTTTTATTTTCTCATACGATAAATATTATTTAAGTCATGGTATATATATTAATGAATATTTCAGTGTGATAATGTTATCTAAAATAGGCATGGAGCACTTGATCTGAGATCAACCACACTGTTGCGAGGTTGACACGATGTCTGAGAGTGCTGGATAATCGCTTACATCGGACACATTTGCACATAAATGCATAGAAAGCAGACCTTTATGACCTAGAAGCAATTTTTAGGTCGCAGCTGTCAGAATCCGACGGCTACCTTAAAAATTAATGTTATTTTGGCCAAGTCTTCACATGTAGAGCACGTATATTTTAATATCTTATACAAATCACACTCTTTTTGCACTAAGTAGTAAAGATATCGGTGATAAAGAGGTTTCCTCGTCTTAGCCCTTTGATTAATTAACTTCGACCAATGTAATCTGTCTGCACGAAATACGAAACACTGTTTTTTAGGCTTTCATCAAGTACTGTGTGAATTTTAACAAAGTGCCCTCGGAAGGTCGTTGTACGCCATTGACCTTAGTGATATTAAAATTATCACGCACAACTATGCTTAAAATATTTCCTAGGAATATGTAACCTCTACTTTTTTATATTTTATATGAAATTCATTCTAACCTAGCCCTTAATCGATACAACTTTGCGTGTTAGTCTGCGTAGCTACAGTTGTTTGATTCCATCAGAATATATGGCTTGATTTTCTACTACGACGACGTCGGTCGAGCGTACGAATAAATACTACGTACTGTGTGGTACCTACGAAGAATTGGTAATCGTCGCGGCACGCGCGTCGGGCTCGCTCAATCTGCAACTGACCGTTTACTTACGCGTACAAAAATTAAAAGAATAACAATACACTTTGTCGATACAGAACAAATAATTGGTGGTTTTTGTCAGCGTTAGCTATCGTCGACATGAAATATTCTAAATAACGTATAAAATTCACCGTACACCACTGGTAGAGCAACAAACGCGTGAATGTGATATTTTTTTCTAAGTTGGCACCCCCCTCACTTACACAACATAATAAATACATACAGCAACTAAATCAATAGATTAATTATAAAAAAACTTGCAATTCAATTTGCAGACGGTTATAAAGGACCTTTCTGAATTCATCCGCGACCGACGTCAGCGTCGCAGGGAATCAAGCTTTATGGCGAATAATGTTTTATCTTTTTTTTCCTTACGGTTTACAACTACTTACTAAATATTTTGTGAGTCCCTATTATCATTATTTAGATTTTTTATTATACGTTGTCCATTGCGAAGTGAATTTGCACTCCGGGGGCAACGTATAAACTTAGGTATGTTTTATATTTGATAAAATAAATGATATAACTACAAATTGACAGGCTTAATTGTGTTGTAACATATTGCTTTTAGCCAATTTTCATGATTATATTAGGTAATTCAAAATAAATTATTTTGTTTTATTACATAAGCATAACTAACAGAGATACACATTAAAAAAATTAAAGATACAGAAAGGAAATTTAATATAAAACGCTAAACTGGTTCCCCAATTAAATATGTGATATAAGTGATATCTTTTGATTTATTTGACTTAGTAGTATGATTTTTAGCGCGACAAGGGAGTGCAGACTTAAGTATTTGTTATTTCCATGCGTTCTTCAGAGAAAGGGTCGGGACAGGCCGAGAACGAAATGATACTGTGATGGTACCCCATAAATATAGAGTTACCTTCCGTGTCAAGAGTGCGTTTACAAATTCCACAAACTTCAGACCCGACACAATTTCCTGCAGGCAATACAATTATTTTGTTTCGTGTGGTGATAGATCCCGAAGCCCGCAGCAAAAGTCGATCGGTCAGTCCCTGCATTAATCTAGTCGTCGATACTATTTTACCACGGAACCCTAAAACTGCTAAGGAAAAGTAATTACACGAAACAAAGTGTAAGAATGTTCAAATGTATCTCAATCCGAACCGGCCATAAACGTGAATCCATTGTGATTCCGGTTGAATGTTGTCATCATAGGGGTTTTACCCCCAAGTTAGGGAGATTTAATGGGTTTACGGGACGTTTTAAGTTATTTAACGCAATATTTAGGGACAATTACATTGACCTAGTCCGAAACTAATCTTTTACACTTTTACTATGTGTATTAGACAAAGATACTTAAATACATCCATAAACATCTATGATTCGCGATAAACTATTCTGCTCATCCCGTCAAAGTTTACCGCTACCAAAACTCGAGAGCGCATGACTCCCAATATCGCAATTAGACACACAACAAACTGCGCTATCAGGCCGTCATTTAGATAATCAGATTGGCAGAAAAATTCACAATTTCTTCATATACTTGAATGCTATGATAAGTACGTTTTCGAAGTTACAAAAACGTTTTAATTATTTCCGTTTAATAATATTTCTTGAATAAAATCCACTAGGCATTTGTTTTTTAATATTAGCGCCATAGTGACTAAATCTCATTTGGTGTAAAGTGTAGTGTAGTCCGAGAATTTCACCGACTACCAAGGTACGGGAATTCATTGAATATTATCATTGAAGTGTCTGCCCAAATAAACCACGCAATGACAACATTCATTTTAGGGTTTACTTGTACAGTGCCGGCAACATTGGTCCCGGCATTCTGTGAATGGCTACAGTGTACGATTTAATTTGTTTATTGCGACACCCGGAGACAGGCGAATGTTTTATAGATGAAACAGCTTTTATTTCGTTTTGGAGTTTTATTCGAAATGTGATACAATAGATAGAGATGTTAATAATTAGTGGAAGATTGGTTATCTTTTTCCTTTGACTAGATTAGAGACCAGACATTGTAGGATGATTACCCAAACTAGGTCGTGAGTGACCACGGTACACAAAGTACCGTCATAGTGACTTGCTTTAGCATGTCGCGTTTCGGGATCAACTCATCTTCGTCCAGTTATTTGTGCGGATAATACAGCGAATAAATTGCTTTTACTAAATTGCACAATTTTCTAAGTACGTTATTTCTGTTGATTACCCTTGAAATATGTATCACTCGTTTTTTTTTTATTGCAATAATCGAATTTTAATCAAGTAAACAATGTTATAATAACAGAGGAATGGTTGTTTTTTCGAACTGGCTCAACAAAACGACTACATCGCATCCCATGGAAAGTACAGTGTACTCCAATATCTGCGGCGACCACCAAGGCACGAAAATCAAATGACACTCGCGATCGCTATGTCGTCTCACATATCCACGACGGAAGGTATCTACTTATATGAACATACTGGATATATACAAACTGAAACAAAACGCGTCAGGTTTAAGCGAGTCACCGTGCCGGTTTTTACACTTGTGTACTGTGATCACAGCCCGATTTGACCCTCAAAAAATAACAAAAGAACAATCTACTCCCTCGGTTTGCTAGATGTACATAACTATATTCCGGATCAATGGGATATTGCGTTTTCTTTACGAGTGACTAGGGACGGAGGGGATACGGTCTACGGAAGGAAGCGAGACTGTTTTTTCTCTGATAAAGTTAAGCTCGTAGGGTGAAAGTGTTTCAGATCCCCTCCGTCTAGTCGAGTCCTTTCGGGTTGATTTGTGAATGTCTTAAAATATGAAACTTTGTTATGGGTTACCGAGGAGCTCAAGGAATTCCTGAACTGTGTGTATCATTTAGTTTTAAACATTGTCAGTTTAAATTTTGTTTCTTTTTGTTTGTTTTGTTTGCCTTTCTTTATATAATTAGTTGACTCTTATTGTTAAGTATCTCTTATCTTAATTTTTTGTTTTTATTTTTCTTGTGGTAACTTTGTTGAATTCTACATTTTTGTGTACTTTTTATGTTAATATATTACTGTATGTTTCTCTAAAATATAAAAAGTAAAATAAAATACATTTAAGGAATTAAAAAAAAATCACGGAAGTATAATCTAGTGCAAAACGTGCGGATAAATGCGAAGCAACAATTTTTTATTTTATTTTATAGGCTCATTCTTGCTCATTTTATTTTGGCGTGATTTTTCTTTAAAACTAGTATTTTTTTAATACAATTGCGATACAGAAACGGCGTAATTAATTTAATTAATCAATTAATTTTTATGGTAATTAAAATCAGAAGATCCGACGAGTCGACTCTTTACAGATCCTTGAAATTTAATGGTGTTTTATTTAAAACTTTAATATTCCCATTACTTTTGGTACGTGTATGTGATTTTATGTTTTTCTACATTTATGTCTAAATACAATTACTGAAGTGTGCATATAGATATTGATTGATTAATTAATTGTTCATTACCTGCGTATTCAGTATAACAATGAGTTCAGGGTGCTGTTGGAACTGTCCCGGTTCTATAGTGCGGCGGGCATGTTTGCCGAGGTAGGATTACATGATTTTCATGCAGTCATGAGTCAGCGATCTGCTTCGATGCTGCTGCGGTTCAGGGGCGGTTCTGATGGCACTTGAGATCATTTTGGTTGGGAAATTGGATGGGTCTTTTATGCAGTTTTGTGTGAAGAGGCTAGTATATTGTTTGTAAATTATTATATTAAAAAAATGTATTTTTGTATATTGGAGATATCTGAAATAAAGTTGTTATTATTACCAAAGCTTAAGTTGAATAATAAGCAAATCCTATGTAAGCAATATCAAATACTCAGATCTGTATCCCTTTGTTGAATCAAAGGATACGGCCGTTTATATCGTGTATTTTACCGTAACAAAATAAAGGATACTTTGTTATCATTGAATCATGAAATTTATAGTTACACCACTTTTTTTTGCGTTCACAAATCTTTCTAATCTTGGCACATACCTCGGGATTTTTCAGATTTAGGTACCACAGGCTAAAGATGGGTAAAATAACGATTACAAAATGTAGCCGTAATTTTGATTTTGTTTCTCTATAATCATAATTAAATAAATCCCTTCAAAATCGATTTTCTTTCGATTTCGTAATGGGTAAAACATAGATAAGCAAAATACAGTCATATTAATGATGAAAAACGCAAAATGTAATCGTTTTTCATTAATCTGATTACATTTTGCCTATATATGCCACAGGCGCATTGGTGAAGCAAAACATCGTGTGAACACCCGTATGGCATCTAAAAGAAATGGCATGTGTACTATTGTCGTGAGAACGGCGATTAGCTGTGCTACTGCCACGTTGGGCACGAAGCGTAAAGTGGATATAACCACTAATATATCTTTGCTTACTCCGATAGGGATATAGCGTGACAAATCATTATTATTATTACAAACTTATTTGTAGTTATGAAATTAAACTCAGTTGAGCTTAATTCTCATGGATTCCACAAATATAGTGGAAAAAGGGAAAGGAGGCACTTGCCCTGTAGTAGGACGAAACTGGCCAATAATAATAATATTTCCACATGGTAAACTGACCGACACCTATGTCGATGTATGAAGAGAGCTGTTTTCCAACGGCAAAATTAAGCTTGTCAGTTTTTTGTTTACAAAACCAATGGCCTTGCCTTCTTAGTGTATTTGTACGGAATCCTTGTTGCGCAAGTCCGAGTCGTACTCGACTTTTTTTATAAATAAGCTATAACTTTTGTATGGTAGGTATATAGAACGTATCCATCGTTATTATAATATCACTGTATGTTAGCACTTTTAGCATTTGTACGCTCATAAAGTTTCGCAAACATTGATAGTGAAGCGGGAGGGAACTAATGCCACATTTTGTTGTTAATAGCGTGACTAATGAAATAACGTCTATAAATACATTCCCACTACTTATGAAATATGAAAATTAGATTAAAATCGATTAATTAATGTTAACAAGGGAATACGACCATTAATGTATATCTGTTTACCCCGAAAAGCAAATAGCGTAACGATATACTATATTGTTGACTAGTTAAGGTGATAGCGCGATTCCTCGAACTGGGTCGTGACTAGTGATGAAAATGCCCGGGAATTTTCCCAAAGTGCCCAGCACTTCCGCGAACATTTCGTAAATTCCCGGGAATATTCCCCATACAAGCTTTGGGCACTTTGGGAAAATTCCCGGGCATTTTCATCACTAGTCGTGACCACACAATAAAAGTGTAAAGACCGTCATAATGACTTGCTTGTGTTCATCTTAGTAACCCATATACTTAAAGACCTTGAGACATAAAATATGTGGGCCAACATGACGACGATGACCAACGGATTTTCATTCTTTGATAGTCACTGTCATTTTTGGACTACACTGTATTTACAATCGGGGGCATAGTAATGGCTTCACCGCGTCAGTGTAAAAAAAATGTTTAAACGAAAATATTTGCTTTGCTATATATATACGTTATCATTGAAATCAATATCATTTGGTCTATTTTAGTTCACAGCTTGACATAAGCTTCACCTTCGGTTCTCCTGAGTGTCGGCTGAAAATCAGCGCTGGATACCGCGTACAGCGTCACACAGCATACGTTGAGCCGAGTGCTCTTTATGATAGGTAGCAGCACACAGGATACATGATGTAGTGTTATATACCATTATTCCATTGTTGTTTTTAAATAAATGTTTTGTTGTGTGTTGTTTCCTTTGTCTCAATAAACTTTTTCTTACTTATTTTTCTAATAAACGCCACTGAGTCAGGTTTTTGGTTCTTCTCACCTGGGTATTGCCGGCCGTCATTCGCAAATCGTTACTCCACCTCACCGGAGGGCTAAATAAAATATGAGCTACTAAGCAATAACATAATTGACATTGAATGGCTTTTCGTAATTCTCAAGTATGCTTATAAGTTTAGTTTGAAATTTCGTACAATGTTTCTCCTATCTGTGGAAGTGCATTCCAAAATCCTTTTTTTGTTTCAGAAATTTCTTGCAATCGTCTATAATTGATATAAATCTAGTTTGCTTAAAATTAGATGCGTATAGAAGTGCAAATATTACTTGATCTGTTTTTATATACGTGAGCAGACCATTTGAAGGTCTATTAAAATGGTCATGCTCAAATGACCGTGAACCCGATAGCCAGTTGACAAATATTTTTCGCTTTTATCGTATAAATAGTCCTTGCCGTTTGCGGATGGTATTTTTCATTTCGCATAAGCCATTATATATACGTTTTTATTACTTGCCACTTTTTGTATATATTTTGTACTGCGCTAGTTTTTTGCCGAATGGCGCTGCGGGAAAATTAGAAAATAATCAGTAATTGATTGATTTGTTTTTTTCTCAAGGTGTTTAGAAATAACGGGGTTAAGATGTTTGATATAAAGTTCGATTACCTAGATGTATTTAGTTGCTAAATAACTCGCCACACGATTGTCATTTGACTGTAGTCCAAACTATAATAGATTAAAAAAAACATTATATAAAAGACAGCTTTTAGTTTCTCAATTTTCTCCAAGATAAATATAGTTATTAACCATTCCTTTTTTATTTTTCACAGGTAAGTACCAGGCAGCAACTCTAAGTTTCTGATCCTCCAGTCACAGCTAAGTAGCACCGTTCATTTCGTCTAGATTTGCGGTTACATTACATTCTGTTCTCTAAGTTTTCGCGTATCTGTAGCAGCTCGGAGGTAGAGTGGCGTCACAATAAAGCAGGGTTTAGATACATATTATATCAATTGCTCGATTCGATTACCGTATCTGTATCTAAGACGGGTATGGAAGCGGTATGGCGATAAAGCTGCCTCTCAGCGAGCAGCTAGCAAAATAAAAAATAAAAACATTTATTTGCACGTAGAATACAACAAAGAAGAATAGGTTAATCGGGATATTTACCAGCAAAAGCAACCCTATATTGTGATAATGCGCCAGAGGGATGTCAGCTCAGCATATGCTAGGTGACCGACAGGGCCAACCAGCCCTGATTTTCAGCTAGCACTCAATTGGAATGTACACGCGCAGTAAACAATAAAAATAAATGGTTTATATAGATTTGTATAGAGTATATTCCGAAGAAGTAACAATGCTACATACAGCAGACAGCAGCAGTCGTTTTGCTTTCTGACGCTATTTTATAGACATCTTTTCTATGTGATCGCCTATATAGACGAGTTATGATAAGCGATACGAATCGTTCGATGTCGAGTCGGTTTTTGTACAATCATCAAAGGATGATACGTGTATGACAAGGTTTCTGTTTGATGTAAGGAAAGATATGATAGTAAAGGCGTACACAACTGAATACAGTACACTGAATGATGGGATTATATGTATAACTGTATACATCGATTGCATCGACTGAATGATACGTATGTGAACTCGGCGTTACGCGGCCGGTGGATTTGATCGCAATACGCAAGCTCCGCGTACGAACCGTCTTGAATATCAGCTGTTCTCTCATAAGACAGAAAAATAAGGACATGCCCTGTGCTACTGTGTATCTGTTAAATTAGTACTAATATTACTATTGTTATAAATATTGGAAATTTGATTTACAGAAGCGAGTGTTGAGTCCGAATTTTGATATTTATATGATTCTTATACTATAATAATGTTTCGGTATTACAACTTTTAAGTATTTGATATTATTTCAGTAAATAAATTTGTAATCGAAATTTGAATAATGATTCTAATAATTGTAACTTGTCCTTATAGTAGTTACACGCATATTCGTCTTTTTATTGTTTATAAACACGAAATTACTTAGTATAGTGTTAGTTTCACTATGTCGAGTGATTCCTAGAATTTGATTTTTTAGAAACATAATTAGGTTGTTTCAAAAAATCATCTAAGATGCAAACATGATTGCAGAAGATGTAACCTCCATTGTACGAGTCTTTTGAAGAATATGCTGCACTTAAATGAAACTATTTTTGATATTTTAAGAACATTTTAAATATGATTTAGTTATATTGCATGATAAGGTGATACGTTAATGCAGCGGCAACAACAAAAGCGACTTGGTGCTCGTATGCTGCTACATACTGTAGCACCATACGAGTTTCTCTTTCGTCGGAATTCGCTGCATGCAAATGTATACAAAATGGTCGTTTTGTTTCCTGCTGGCCGCGGCAGCGTGATGCTGATACTTGCTGCATAGTCAAGATATCCGAATGAAATGTGTATGATATTTATTTATTCATAAACTTTAAGGAATTTGTCGGATTCTGGCTATCGAGGCTCGGCAGCGGCATCACAACAGCCGCTGGCAGGTCGTGTCAGTCAGATTCCAAAGCGAGCTTTTTATCTCGGAGATATATCTTTGTCAAATAATACTAAAAACTGTTATCTGTATTGTTATGAAATTGTTAGGGGTCAAATTCCGCTATTTTTTATTCGCAACTAAGGTCAATATAGATGACCACGTATTTATAGTCGTATATATACGTATTATTGCAAGTTTTGTTTCAATCAGTTGGATATTATTCGATATATTGTCTGACTCTTCCGTAGTTGTTATTCTAGTTAGCTACCATTTGATATGCTTTTAAGGCTTAGTACCTCAAAAGAAAAATGGAACATTTAAAGGATCACTGTTACCCGTGTCTGTCTGTCTGTCAAGACTCTTTTTCTCAGGACTTTATGCATGTATCCAGTTGTAATTAATAAATATTCAGGTCCATGTCCAGGAAAAAAAAACACACACTTCAAGTCAACGCAATCTAATTACGTTTTTACGTAATTACGTTTATGACGTATTTTTAATCGTTTTGCTGTTTTCGTAAAGGAATTAAAATTTATACAGTACTTCCCGTTGAGCTAAAATCAAGAAATATAGCAAGAAACAAGGTATTATGTAACAAATATAGGAAAATATCTGAAAATCGTAAATTTATATTTGAATTACAAAAAAAAATGCTATTAGAAATATATTTGGCTGTATTTATGTGACTGTGGTGGCTTAGTAGATAAGGGACTAGTATCCATGCGCGCTAACGGGAATGCTCCTAGGTTCAAATCCTGACATGTACCTCTGGATTTTATCCAGATTATCTACGGATTTAAGCACCTCATGCTTACCGGTGAAGAAAACATCTTGAGAAAACCCGCCTAGTATGTGATATAACAGAAATGTCATGTGTACTCGTGCTTTGAGAACGGCGATCTATTGCTCTACTAGTCACGTTACACATGATATATGAGCGCAAAGTGGATACAGCCACAAAAGTGTCTATGCTCACCCTGAAAGGAATGTAACGTGAAAATATATGATTATTTCTATAATATATTAAATGTATGGGGACAGCCTTTTATCAACGGTAAAGTTAAGTTTGTCCCTAAATTTGGTTTATCTTTTTGTTTGCGCAATGTACAATACATTCATAGTTTATTTGTCCGGGACCCTCGGTGCGTATGTCCGATTTATACTTGGCTGGTTTTTTTTCTTAACATTCAAATAGTTCTACTAGAGAATACTTATATTTATAAGTTCAGATATTATTATACATAAACAAAAGTTAGTATATATCATCATTGTTAACGTAGAAGAAATTAAGTGTAGAGAAACCAGTATTGTAATAAAATATATCCACGCTAATCTTTGGTTCGCGAACGGACCACGCGGCGCGGGCCTCAGGTCACCGACCCCGCTTCTTATGAAATGCCCAAAAGTAAGGATTTCGCTCGTGGGAGAGCCGTTGAATACGTGATATATTTATCATCTTTGTGCTATATCCCTAACGGGTTAAACAGAAGCCGTGTATTTTGATATTTTGTTAAAGAGATGAGATTTGTAATAATATTATACATGTACTATTGGATTTACTAAGCTTTCATACGAATGTCTAAAGAGACATTTTATTCGTTCAAAACAGTTGAGTTACACCCAGTTACAAATACCGCCCAAGTGCGTGTAAGAATCGTGCACCGAAGATTTCGTATCAGCTTAAAAACTATGAAAAAATATTTTTTGTTGAACTGGACTAACTTCCATTGTTTAGATTTTTTTCATGCTCTACAAAACAATGATCCTCACATAAAACAGTAGTTACAGAAAGTTCATTTTCTTACCAAAAATTTTCCTATTTTTTTTCTACACCAACACCGTTAAAATTTTGCTAGCTCTGTATTGTTGTACTTCTTGTAGGTTAAAATTTTCCGATACTGTCCTCTTTAAAAATAAAATACTCACAACAAACATACTTATTTTATTATGTTACTACTTTACGGCTTTCAGACTTTTTCCAATATTTGTGATATAAGACCTTGCTTCTTGCCAAATTTTATCATTCCTTGTCAACGAGAAGTACACTGTAGGTTCTGATTAAATTGCGAAAATGCCAAAAACGATAAAAAATATAACATAAGCGGGCATGTCTGTTGGACGCGTTGACTTAGATGTATGATTTTCGTGACAGACAGACGGACATCGAAGTGATCCTATATGGATTCCGATTTCCCTTTTGAGACACGGAACCTTAAAAATGTTATACGAAAAGAGTCAAGTCTGACTGCGAATTTACTCCGACGCAGCCTTAAGTTTCTTTCGGTGTTTCTTCTCAAAGTAGTCGCTTCCGAAACGCTACTAAATCACCGTTAGATTCTTTCTCTGACTGGCCGCCGAAGTCGAGGTTCGTACCTAAAAGAATGCCCTTGCGTTACCACCAAATCCATTATCTCGCTGGCTGGAACATCTTACGTGCTCGCTCTTATCTCTCATAAAAATTGCGATATTATAATGCCTTTTCCAGCCAACAATTGCTTGCCCCGTCGAAAAAAAAAAGCTAGGAATTCAACTGTCCAACCTCGCACTTTAGTCGGTGGTCAGAGTCTCTAGCGAAAAACTTTACATGCAACTTCCGCGCTTCTTTCTGTCGTATCACTCTGCCCGTCAGACCGTGATGAACAAAAAATACGTTGAGATGAAAATTATTCAATAAGATCAACCTAGGCAAGTGTGACTATAAATAAATTCATAGATAGGAATGTTTTCATTTAGTTATTTCTGCTCTGTATTGGTTTAATATATAACGTTTTTTTTTTATCCTGATTCGGTTTTAAGTGGTCATTAAGCCGCGTCAGGGTAAAAAGGTGTGGTCTCCACGCCTGTCGGTAAGCATACAGTCCAAAAAAACGACGACTATCAAAAGTAATAAACACCTATCGATAGTCGTAGCGATCATGCCGGCCTTCACAAATATCTCTTCACGCTTCGTTTGAAAGACTCCATATCATTTGATGGTGGGAACACGCTCGCCGAAAGACCATTCCACAGCACAATGATTAGGCAAAAGTAAAAGTTGGAGAACTTCTTAGACCTAGACGGGATTCGAGTTACCGTATAGCCGTGATTCCGCAAACTCGAGCACGTGGTTATTCTATGGAAGGGATAGTGTGGAACAAGGTTAAATAATTCTTCAGAACACTCGTCGTGACGGTGGAAAACGCTTAGTGAAGCAACAACTTGAGCGGTACAAGATGCTTTGCTTATTTAAAACATTTGTTTTTTTTGTGCTTGTTCCCTTGACGTATGTACGCAAATCTGGATAAGTGATATTCGAACATATAATTGAAGTAAAACTTACGTAGGTAAGGACTTTCACGCTTGCCTTACCTAAAACTAGGATAGCAAAATAATGATTTTTTTTTATTTGCTGTTATTAAGTCTCAAAACATATTACGTTTAAAGTATTATTATTCTGACGTTTGACTCACCTTGTATATATATTATACTATTAAAAACAAGTCAATATTTTCATGAAATCGTCAAATATTGCAATAATAACTCTCCAGTGGATTAAATTAGCAAAATATCGTCTAGCGATTAAATATTAAAAGTTCATTCCGTTTCGTTGATACAGTCAATAATATAAAAGTTCCTACGTTTCTGATATAGATCTCTTAAATAAATAAAAACGTGCACCAGCTGATTTGTCACTTGGTTGACCTTACCTAAAATGATTGTTTTACTTTTATATAAATGTACGTTCGCTCGTACAATTTCCCACCAGAGGCTTTGTCTTCATTACTTTTTTGTATCTGTTTGCTCGGTTAAGTTACTTTACTGCCTCTCATAATTAGCCCACCAAGTATTACGGTAAAAGTGCAACGTGCAGCAACGGTGTTTCGCGGTACGGTAAAAGTATAACGTAATTGGGCAGTTGTTTATCTTGTCGCGAAGGTGCGGTCGGGTGTTGAATACTGTTGTTACCTTTGGAACGGATCCGCTATATACCAGTTGGCGGCTCTGGACTCGATTGGTCGTAGAGCTCGTAGAATTATTGAAGATAACTATAACTATTTGATTGAGAATTTAGAGCATCGAGCATCGAAGTAAAGTCGTTCATCTTGCAGTCTTTTACCGGTTGCACAGTGGAAAGTGTTCTCAGGAACTATATTCTCTAATTCCACCAGCCCCATTTCATCATAAATCTACTAGAACCTCTGTTGGATACCATCCGAATATGTTGGACGTTCCTTATATCCGCATGAAGAGATTCGTTTCTACTTTCATCATGCAAACAGCTAAGGAGTGAAATATGCTGCCAGCGAGCATATTTTCACGAATTACATTTAAAATTCGAAATTATTTTAAAATGATGTTACATATATTGTAATCCTAATATTAATTTAGTTTTTATGTAAAACTTTATACATTTTTTATACCAATCCACCATTTTGAAAGTGCCTACTATCGTCTATAACGAATATAACAGCAGAAGTGTTGTTATTGGGCCTACATTTGACAAGTCAAAGTAAAAGAAACGGATTAAAATAGGCATTTAAAAATTATTCCAAGTTATTTAAACTGTTGAGACTCGATCTTAAGTTTAACTTTATCTTCATGAAGCATTTCTGAGACTGGCCAAAAAACTATTAGAATTCCATGTGTTGTTTGAAAAAAGATGTGAAAAACTACGACGCATGTGTAAAAGTTTTTTTTTTCACTATTCGCAGGTAGATTCCAACAGGATCGTATGAAATGAGTTCTGTTACCATAGTTTTATTTTGCAAATACGTAATCTTTTAGGAAATTTTGTCAAGGTTTAAATTAAATTTTTCATGTTTATATTTTAAAGCATTTTTATGTTTTTCTAACATAGATGCGAAAAATTTAATCAGATTAATGAGAAACGATTGTGATTACATTTCGCATCATTAATATGATTACATTTTGCCCATCTATGTTTTAAGCATCAATGAATCCTCAATTGCTTATAAATGAATGACTCATTGATGTTTAGAAGGGTTTTAATCATGATTACAGATCAACGAAACTAAAATACGGTAACGTTTTGTAATTGTTAATCATTACTCTGATTACATTTTGTCGATCTCTGATTTCTAATTAAAGATATGACAAAATATTTTATTTATCGATAATGACAAATTACACTTAAAATTGATTTAAACATCCTAATTGTTTTTTGAAATTCTGATATAATACCACTTTTATATGTGAAGAATTTGCAATTGAATCCATTGTGAAATACGATAGTATACATATTTATCGTCCATAAAGTATAAGCAGTTTCCGTATTTATAAAAAATGAGATAAATTTATAAATTTTTTGTGCGTGCCTATATCCCGCTTTTCATCCGTTACCCAAGCAAGTATGATAGGTTTTAAGTTTAATATTAATCTAACAAAAACTAGACTGAAATAGATCAGAAGCTTTTGCGATATTTTCGGACAAATGAACAAAAACTAAATTTTGAAGAAGTTCTTTTTCGCTAAGTATATTGTAAGATCACGATAAAATATTCAACATTTTTTGTATGCATTACGTTTTTTTTTTTCTTGGCTTTTTAGTTGTATGCGACGACAAGCTAACTGCTATTTTGTGATACATTTTTTTTCCTATTTTTCTATCAGTGGTTTAGTATCTTGAAGTCTATTTTCCGCAGAATAAGCCTTCATTATTTTACCTTTATAATTAAATTGCATCAACAGAGCCTTTACCAGTGAAAGCTTTGTGTGCGACACGCTGTGGGAGCTGGGCTGTCGGCATGGATAATGGCAACTCGCTAAACCCCACAGACGCAGTATATGGAAATGTAGTATGGCAATTACGTGCGGGGCCACATTGATCTACCTATATATTAATAACGAGATTATGCACAAGTATTTCTAGTAAAAAAAAAAGCACGTTGACGGAAACAATTGATTGCAACTAAAATTTATTAGCATCTGTACTAATATATGGCTTAAAGTAAAATATTTTTTATATTTTATAATTATTATTATAAAGTATTATTATAAGCCTATTTTACTTTATAATTATTATTATAAAGTAAAATAGGCCACATTTTGCGATATTTTTATTAGATTCAACACCCATGTATTTTTACAATGGCCACTTATACACGCATCTTTTTTTTTTTCATGGATCTCTATGGAAGTTTGTTGACGAACACAACAGCGAATAACACACGTTGTAGTTTGTATGAGTATCGTATGAGAGTCTGAGTGCCTGTTCTCGGAAAATGGGTGTGTTTACAGGTTGTTCAAGTATTTTGTGACCGTCTATTTCATAGTCTTCAAGATCATCGTCGGCAAACTTTAGTCCACTACTGGACTAAATTACTGGACATAGGTTATTCCTAATAAGGGCCATTGAGCCCGGTCTCTTTTCATCTAATCTCTGCTAGCCACCTTTCACAAATCGTTGCTCCACCATGTTATAGAATACATTTAACACTACATTAGCCGATTCGTGTTTTTTTACTTAATAACCTGTCTAAATGGATTTAATTTATCTTGAATTTTATATTGATAAAATGTAAGGCCCAATATTTCTTCGATTATAATTAATGATTAATTAATAAATGTTGAAACAGTCGTTATTCTGCGGTGTCATTAGAATGTACAGTACTTCCAACCAATATACTATCTCCCCATTATAGTACTGGGTCCTAAAAAGAAGCGTAAAGAGACTTTTGAGCAGTTAGGCGTTATCGCAGCATCAATCGACGGAAATTATTAATTTTATCGGTAATTACGGATGGCTTTTAAAAAAAGGACGCTGATCTTAAAGACAGCATTATCGTTTTGCCGAGCTAGTATAAAAAAGATGCGTTGAAACAAACTATACTGAACATTTATATATCCCAGTCGCCATACGTACGGGCGGGCGGCACTTCGGGGGCTGTTTTTGCGTTGATTGCACCCATTGAGAGCGTCCGCTTCTGAGCCCTGCCGCTTTGATTGGAAACAAGCTTTATATACCTAACTGCCTACTGTTGCCGATGTTCAGTCACGTGTTTATATTGATTTTTACTGATTTATTACTATGGGAATTGGACGCGGCCTGTGTAAAGATCAAATTAAAATATAATTATACGTTGATTTATTATGAATGTAAAATATTGTTGTAGTTGAAATATCTCATGATTATTTATATATTATATATATACATATATGAATTATTGCGCTAAATTTATTGGAATATAATATTCGAATAGATGTTTAAAAGACTGTTTCTACTTTACATTCTGTAATATAAAATCATTTCAAATGTACGGATCGTTATTTTTCCAACACCTCATGATGACAAATGTGTATAAGGCCATGTGTAATGTGATCCATTTTGAGTACAATTTAAGACAATGTATAATAGACTTAAATTAACTACTAGATTATGTATTTTTAAATTATATATTTTATTTATGCTGTGTGTAAATGTCCTGAGAACGGCGATCAGCTGCGTTACTGGTCACCTTGAGCGCGACATGTAAGCGCAAAGTGGATACAGCTACTAATGTATCTCTGCTCACCCCGAAAGGGATATAGCATGACGATATATTATTATTATTATTTATTTTGACATTATATTTTGGCTTCATTTTAAATTTATATACGTTTATAGAGAAAATAATCCCAATGTTATCAATTAAGCTACCGAATCAATTTTACTTTGGATATACTGTGGTATTTGATATTTATTGGTGCAATTTTACAAATGATAATAAAGAAAAACTATAAAATGGTGAAAGTAATTTATTGTCTGTATTTATGTTATTAGTTACTTGTTAATGCGTATGATGGATTGGATTATTAGACATTAAAAGAGCCATAAAACTATACTTACTCGTTTCTTTCACTTTGCACAACAGCATTGTTTTATGACAAATGTAATCAGTGGCGCAACTAATCGTTCCAGTTGTTTATTCGTCTCGAAACCTGTTCAGTAAATGGAATATTGCTTTTTAACTTTTGATAAAGCCTTTTGTAAATGGCATTACGATTATTGATATTTGCATTTCGTTAATTGCATTAAGAAATACTTATTTATTATATATTTCAATACATTGTATACCTGGTAACTATTAAAAAAGAGTGCAGAAAGATGTTAACAAAATTCCTTTATTTTTTCACCATTTAGAGGCTGGGAGAGGTCTAAAAGTTGTATTATAGATGTTTTTAATTATATTATCTTTATTTAGATATCATTACGCAAGTTTTTAGTGGTGTTGTGATTTCAGATTCCGTAGTTTTTTGAATCGACCCTCCTTATTGGCCAGTAACAACGTCGCATGAGAATCCGTAAAATACGTCCCGAATTATCCATAGCATTATTTTATGATAATTTACGCACTATATTTGTCATCAGTTAATCTCCAATTTGCATTCAAATATTGTCAGACCGAAATATATTATAGTACTAGCTGTCCCGGCAGACCTTATTCTGCCTATTTCTCTACATTTTATAGTCAAAAACAAAGTTACATTATTATTTTTTTTTAAGTTAATTTTTCTAATAGAAATATCTAAAAAGACTTTAGTAATATCTATGGTGATAATATTTTTATTATAATACCTTATTGTACACAATATTTTTTGTTTGTTTACTTGGCGCAACAATTATTATTTTCAGTAATGATATGCAACCTCTAATCAATTTGAAGGCTTACAAAGATACTCCTAACGCATCTTTGTTTTGATTGACGTCAAATGTTTGACAACTGGGGACAGAGTAGTTTGTATGGGAAAAGAAAATTGTTGTTTTTACTATTTTTCTCGTATTTTTTTAAGTTTTTTCTCTCCGTAATAACCTTCCTCAGACTTCATCAAACACAAAAAAAAGAAATCAGCCAAATCGGTTCAGCCGTTCTCGAGTTTTGCGCTTATCAACACATTTAGCGATTCATTTTTATATTATAGATTTTGTGAATACTCGTGTACTGCGCCCGATCCGGGTCTGAACTATGTAGAATTTCCTGTCGTGTTTGACGGCACGCTTTGTAATGATTGCAATAAGCTTATAGATTCAAATTTTTATGTTTTCGGATCAAAGGCAGTGCAAAATGCAATATTTCAAATCGATCCGAGTTTTCTAGGCTTGTATTTCGACGGATTTTTATCGGATACAGTGCGTTTTTTTCGACGTGACAAATTGCTGTTGCCCTAGGAGGACCTTCACAACTTCACAGGGTGAGCGGATACAGTGCGTATCAGACCTAAAGACTTGTACATCCAAAATCATTGCGTAAAAATAAGTAAATCGGTAGAAAACAGTTAACTACTTAGTAAATAACAGTTTAATTTCTGTATACATTTTCCTGTTTTATAATAAATAACAACAAAAATGTAACCTACCTATTCAGAACCTCAGGTAATAAAATATCATAAATGTGAAAGAGAATACCTACGATGCGGTGAAAAGATACGGTCTCAGGGTTTAATTACACGGGCAGCTGCCCAACCTCTCTGGGAATTGCTATCTACCTATTATGGACGAAACGTTAACTCCGGAATCTTAATTCATAATTTCGAAATAGTCATGATAGGAAGAGTCATAGAAATGCAGTAATGAAAGAAGACTTCAATCAAATAAAATTCTACAAACATGATGAAGAATTCTCTTTATTCTATTTCAAATCATTGAATTTACGAGTGCAAGTTTCTTACTATTAACCGACTTAAAAAGAGGAAGGTTCTTTATTCGGTGGTATATATTTATTGGTAATGGTTATTATAAATTTTTGATCACTCAAAGGCTGCAATTTTGCCACCTTCGACCAAAAAAAAAAATCAGATTCGGTACAACTTTTAAATATGCTGAAATTTTAAGCAAAACCTGTGGTTTTTAGCAAGCTTCAAATTAAGACTGATTGATCCGATTGTGACTGTTAATAAGAATACAATTGTTGGTTGATATGTGGCCGAAATCGATTAATCGGCTATCTACATAACCTTTCCCTAAAATTGTAGTTATAAGTTTTAAATGCCAAAAAAAAATCAGGTGTGCTAAGAAGTTCTCTAACTCCTTCTTTTGCCGAGTCGTAGGGCTGTGGAAATGTCTTCCGGCGAGCGTGTTCCCACCATCCTGTGATATGGGATCCTTTAAGCGTAACATGAAGAGATATTTGCACAGGCCGGCATGATCGCTGTGACTACCGATGGATTTTCTTACTTGTCGATAGTTGTTGGAGTTTTTTGGACTGCACCATGCTTTCCATCAGGTGTGGTGCGGTCACTGCGTCGAGTCAGAATAAAAAAAAGTTATATAACGATTTTTCAATGTAAGGTTTAGATTGATTTATATAAACAGCGTCTAGAGATTATAAAAATTACTTCACAACTTATCAAAAGGTGTCTATAGTTGTTGCCGCATCTAAAGCTTCGGTCGAAAACTATTATAAAGTCAATCTTTTGCCGGAATGCTTTTATTAGTCCTTTTTAAAAACTTCAGATGCTGTGTCTCACACAGATTAACCTTCGTTTTTAATTAATGCTAGGTGACTAGTTCAGCGATATCCATTTATTATGTCAATGCGCAGAAAACAGCGAGGAAAGTAATAATTAGGTAGTAAATTGCATCTATTTCAACCCCTAAGTCCGACTCCAAGGTCTAATTCTATGCTAGAATTCATCAATATTGGTTCAGTCAGCCGTTTTAACGTGAAAACTGAAGAAGAAAACATACACCCTTTCGAATTTTTGACCATATATGTTTATCTTTTAACAATTAAGCGTTAATAAAGTTGAGAAACGCTGCTATGCAACTGTGTAGATGTTCAAGGTTGAGCATTGTTTGTTTTTTGCTGTTATATCTTTACATTTATTCGGTGCTCAGACCGAGTTCAATATGGATGATAGGTTTTTATGATAAGCCATTTATTTTCATTTCCCGGCATCAATCTTATCGGCGATCGGCGTGGCAATGCGCTCTGTTGTGGTTTATCGTCGAAAGACGAAATGTTGTATCTATGACGTCATTATTGAGGCTTATAGTCGACTTGAGTGACATCACTATGCGACAAATAAAAATGTATGGGAATAACGAAAGCTATCTCAACGTCGTTGAATTCAAATTTAGCGTGAGAATGAGATTATAATATACGTACCTACCAGTGGACCAACCAACCAAGTTTAGACAAAGTAACATTCGATTATCGTTAACTTTAGAAGAAAAATGCAAATGTCTGGAATTGACATAACGCGCCAACATGATATTTTGAAAGTGATTTGTCAATTCCAACACTGTACTTTTTAATAACGTTATTGTTTATCGTATGTTACTTTATCTAGGCAATTCCGGCCTGCTTGGCTCAGGTGTGATTCACATTCAAATATGTCAGTTTTTTAAATAAATTTTCATCTCTTATTTTTCCCACTTAAGGATTGAATATAAAAATCCGCCTTTGTTGATACTCAAATTATCTTGTTAAATGTCATTACATACACATAGGCATACATCCCACAGAAGCAAATAAACATTACATTGTTATTACTTGGAAATTTAATAGATATATAGATTTAGAATCTTATAATTACTAGACCAAATTTTAACTTTATATATTGATTAAATATCCAAGTATAACAATGTAATGTTTTTTATGCTTCTATGGTATGCACGCTACTGCCTTTAAATATTGGTGAAAGATTTTTATAAATTGGAGTGGGAAATTTTAAGATTACTACCTCCAACATACAAACAAAAACTAACATCTTTTTTTCCTTTATACTATTTATATACACAATATTTCTATATTTTAATAAATGTATAAACACATATAGGTTTTAAAATATAGAAAGATGTGAACTTATGGAGGCTAGGCCCGAGGTACGAGCCCCCGATAGTTAGGAGCCCAGAGTGAGGAATCTCTTAAGTTGGCACTCAAAGCTCTTTTTGATCAGTCCATTAATCGATACGACTATCGGGGAAATAATCGTCGAATCCACATCCCAAATGCCGGTAATCTTGTTTGCAAGATATACATTTTTATTTTATTATAATATTATTCGTATATATGATATTAGTATAGAAAGAGTTATAAGAAAGTCTGCTGGGAAGTGCTTGTATTAAAAATATTATGTGTTTATTGAAGAGTATTTTTACATACGTTAGCTGTGAATCTGATTATGATAATAATAATGTTATGTCAGCTACACTGCACGTGTGCGCCCATTGTGTAATATGGCTGCAAATGATTTGATGATACATAAAGCCGTTCATTTTGAAAGTGACTTAAGTCCACTTATCTTTAATTTGAAATACTTAATGTTTTGCGTTTTTTATATTATTTTGAAAATGTACCTGATATACAATTTTCAAATGTACTAAGTATATTTCAATACCAATTTATTTTTTTGACATTTCAGCATAAATTATAAATATCACAAGTGCCAACTTGATAAAAGATGAAAATGAACTTAAGCCACTTTCAAAATGAACGGTTCATTATAGTGTTTGTCGATGAAGCTCCAGTATGCACCAATGTTGCTGGGCAGTAGACAAAACAACTAGTTTGTATTGATGTGTTTTTTTACACTGGCTCGACATAGTTTCTGCAGTGCACCTGAGGGTAAGTACAGTGTAGTCCAAAAACGAAAGCCACCATCAAAGGGTGAAAATCCATTGATAGTCTCTGGCGTCATGTCGGCCTGCATATACTACGACTGAAGGTCTCTAGGTATATGCACAACTGGATATACACAAGCTGATCCCGAAACGCGACAGGCCGAAGCGAGTAGCTATAACGGTCTTTACATTTGTGTACTGTGGACATGACCCAGTTCGAGAAATAGCCCTACCACCAAATAATATATGGAGCGTATTCCGACAAAAAAAAGACAAGATTATAAAATCACGATGTAAATCAGAGTAACGGTCAGATTGCGGAATTTTTTTTGTGAGCACATACCTATAATGCGGATGGACGAGTATGAATATATATACATATATAAAAATAAACGGGGTTTATTTTTATATATGGAGTTAATAAGGAGTTAAGTAGATTACAAAAATTGTGTTCAAGGAAATATCAAATTTAATATGGAAATTGTAAAATAAAAGAATAAATGGTTTATAAAAATCTAAATCACTTTAGAAACTTACTTGTAAACCGAGAAATCGTATGCTTCGCTAGTGCAACCAGCTTAAATTCACACCTATCATAGAAAACAAATAAGAACGCTATCGCCTTTCCGCGATTTTGGGTTATAAATCAGAGGCACTCAAACGGTTAAACTAATAATTCCGTATAACTATTTCAATTTTTATCCTATTGTTCAAAATGATTAGAAATTTTTTATATTCGACATGGATAAAGATATTCAATAATATTGGATATCTGATCATTTCGAATCAGATTTCCATGACATCGCCAAAGACGCTGCTTTGGGATATATAACAGGAAACTGTTGATCGATATTACAAATACGATATGCGCTTATGTATTGTATCCGAGACGACCATTCTAACTAGTTACTAATCCTCGTTTCACAGGGCCAATTAACTACAAAATAAATATCCTTTTTGATAATAAATACCGTTGCGAGTTTTCCCGCGATGTTTTCCTCCACCGACGAGCATATGTCAATTATTTGTTTCCTATCAAGTAATATAAAATGCTGATATTTCAATATATTATGAAAACTTATTGGGATCGACTATTATTATTTTAGAACTCGAATCTATCGTCGCCACCAGCATTAGTCAACTGCTTGACGCAGGTATCTAATAAACGCCATTCAGCTTGATTTCCGGGTCTTTTCATATAATTTTAGCCAATTACTTTCCGCAAGTTAAAGGTAAGCGTTGAGCTTTTACAGTAATCACTCGGCACCGCCGACCTAGCAAGCGCTGCTCGGTCGCAGTCACCGAATTGCGACAGCGTCGTCGACGGTGACTTTAAGGACCAATTGTTTTTAGATTTGTCTGTATGTATGCGTATCACGCTGATTCGACTAATCCAAATTTATGGAAATTTTCACAGTATGAAGTATGATTTGAGAAATATGTATTAAAATATTTTTCAAATTAAAACATAGGTCATATTTGGTTACCATTGATTGGTAAGAACCAAATTGGGAGATATTTTAGATACAATAGAAATAAGGACGTATTTACAGTTTTTACATTATAGTAAGTTATATTAAAGGAGGAGTTATATTATTTTAGGAGTCTATTATTCGCCATGCAATAATAGCGAGATCAAATGAAATTGTTCTTTCTAACTTTATACAACCTTAATAGCTAAATATCTGATTTCACATAAACTGGGTTGCTTCATCCTTGCTAACTAACGCAGGCGAAGTCGGGAACAGAGGTTACTGTAAAAATAAATGAAACTCAGTCTGTGTATTTTATTAAAAATGCCGTGACCTACTGGCCCGGTTTGAACTATGCCTGGTGACTGGGAGCGGTATTTAATCCCGGGGCATAACGTGGATTTTTCAATCAGAATACATAGTGTACGTCTGGGGTTTACTGTGAATAATTAACTGTGGATTGCGTGTGATATATATATATATATATGTATTTATATCGAGGGGTGTAAGGCTATTTGGTTTAAGCGACAATTTTTGGCGATATAGTAATACATATATTTTTGGAATCGGTAAAAAACGCTGATTCCGAAAATATATATATTACTATATCACCAAAATATGTCTTTTAAACCAAATAGCCTTACACCCCTCGATATAAATACATATATATATATATATATATATATATATATATATATATATCTTGATCAAGAAACAGACTGACGGGTAAATAATACCTAGCAATACTAGTGGCTGAGGGAAATTATGAAAAATAAACATATTACTATTGCAGAAAAGAGAAAAGTCTATATCACTTGCATCCTTCTATGGCTCCCTATGGTTGCCAAACCTGGCCTCTATTTTAGAAAATCGTACACAAACTGGGAGTAGGACAAAGAGGAATCGAAAAGAGCGTGTTAGGTCTATGCCTCAAGACCTGAACTACCGGACATGATAGCTGAAAATTAAAAAAAAAACATATGTCTCAGTTTATATCAAGGTTGTAACGGAGATAACTTTATAGGAACCGAAGTCGGACTTTTAAAATTTGATTTATCGGAGTCGGAGGCAGTGTCAGTAATCAGAAGTGGTGGCAGAAGGGAGATGTTTAATTTTAAGACAAATAAAAACATTCAGGGAATCTTTTTCATTTTAATTAGAAAGAAATAAATTTACTCTAACAATAAACATAAAAAATTCCATGTGTCTTATTACCAATTTCCCGTTAACAGTGATAAAATTAAATCAGATTCGGTCCAGGGTTGTTTTTGTGTTGATTTTTATTTTGTTTTGTTTAATGTAAATAAACCTTTTTTTATATATCGGCGGAAACCCTTTATGGGCCGTCAGGGGGCGGTGAGGGCTGGCCCCCGATGTGTCGTACTTTCACCGACCCGGGGTGTTCCACCTTCTACCTACCGGGATCGAGGGCTCGGCTGGCGCCTCCTCGATAACCCGCTAGGCGTGCGGCCTAAATTAGGCCTCTACTCAAATGTAAAAAAACCTTGTAGTAATAATATTAATGTGTTTTAAGTTTAATAATTTTAATCGTATTGCAATCACATTTTTAAAGAGATCTTCTTCGAATTAAGTAGCATTCATTGTTTGATTAACACGTTCACACCGGCGTGACCCACCGGTGGGTCACACTTGACTGTTCCTTGAGAACGAGATAAGTCAGTCCCGCCTCACGCAGAAAAACGTAGATATTCGCCCTGGCGTGAACGTGTTAATTGATATTATGTTTCAAAAACATATTTATAAAATTTAATCAAATGAATTGATTTAAAAAATGGTGGTGATAATAACACGTTTTACATTATGTTAAGTGTGAAGGTCAGATGAAATAAAGGCTGTTACTATTTTATTTATCCATACATGAAAACACGAATGGTTGATGGTTCGAATCCCGGATCGTATCGCTGTGCTTTTTTTTTTCGACCAGGATAGATGTAGATAGGAGGATGTAGATGGTCGGGATAGACCTTCACAATTAAACTAGGAGAGTATCTTAAGTGGGCTATTCCTGATTAAGTACGGATTTAGCCACCACATGCTCACTGCTGAAGGAAAACAACGTGTGGAAACGCGCATGGCATCTACTAGAAATATCATGTATAAGTGCCCTGAGAACGGCTATCAGCTGCGCTACTGGTCAAGT
This sequence comes from Automeris io, assembly GCA_036320925.1. Taxonomy (NCBI): domain Eukaryota; kingdom Metazoa; phylum Arthropoda; class Insecta; order Lepidoptera; family Saturniidae; genus Automeris; species Automeris io. The sequence continues at coordinate 8,812,347 of JAUDJH010000017.1, forward strand.
TGGGCACTACATATAAACACAAAGAGGATACAGCTAATGAGCAGAGATTGCTCACCCCGTAAGGGCTATAGCGTAACGATATATTATTATGATATCATTATTTTAATTTCTTCACAGGAACATCACCTCCAGAGGGCGATATCAGGCAGCGGGCTCATCATACCGACGCCGGAGGTCTGCCAGGTCACGGACCTCGAGTTCTACGAGAGATGTTACCCGCCCGACTACAAAGTGCCCAAGCAGCACATACACATGCAGCGTGAGTAATGTTTCACTTTATTCAGTCGGATTATAATTTTAAGGATCAGGACAAACCAGCGTTATATCAGTCCCCCCCAATAATGAGTCGCGGGATTTACATTCAATTGAGATTACTTCGGATTGTAAGTCAGACGAATGCCTCGTGGCCGCTTAAGCAGAGAATGTACGCACAGAGGGCTTAAGGTGCGGTGCGGATTCACTCGAACTTCGACTGCCAGATCGCGATCCTGACAGCTGACAACGCTACACTTACGGCTAAATCGAACGCCTTTCTATACAAACGTTCACAGTGCGATAAATCGTCGATTGGCAGCCGATGCCAGGATCCGAACCTTTAGACAAAGTAATATCGATCAGTTATAACGTTAGTAGAAAAGTCCGAAATGTATAAATTGACATACTCTTAACGTGTCACCATATTTCGAAAGCCTATACACCAATTCTATACATTTTCTGCTTTTCTACTAGCGTTATCGCTGATTAAATGTTGCTATATCTAAGCTCTTAGGAGTACTCTTGTGTTATCACTGAAATTGATATACCCGTAAGCGCTCGTTTCACTGTTCGGTGTAACATTGAGTTTCTTTCGGCGTTTGTTCTCAGGGCAGTCGCTTTGGAAACGCTAGTAGATCACTCTAGACTATTTATTTCGACTTCGATTTCGGCTAAGTTGTCAAAAAATAAATTCGAATTAACAAAATACTGAATATATAACAGGAACTTGAGTATGGCCAAAGTATTCGAAGACCCGAGTCCATGTTGACGAAATCGGTGACTTACCAAATCCTTTGACATTCATTGAGTAATATAAATTGTGATGTTTTAGCAAAGTCTAAGGAAACTTACAGTTGCGGGTGGGTATAAATCTCAGCTTAAGCCCACTTTCACCCAGTAAAGTTGTAATTAAAATGTATACCTAATATAGGTCCAGCAGAAAAAATAAAAATAAACCCTTAGTAGAATTCATGGTATGTTTCTACAACTTTCAATGAATATCCTCTATAAAAGATTTTCATAACCTTTTTCAAGAGTGTTCATCCCTAACACTAACTTACCATGAATTGCAGACCTCCAAAAGTATTTTTTATAAGCAATGCTCAGGTTTTATTCTTAAAATGTTAAAATTTTCATTATGTTTGAGGACTCCCTGAGGGAGAACCCGCGGACCGCAGATTGGAAAACACTGATCTATAAATATAATTTGCTACGTACGGCAAAGCAATTTCGCGGTGAAACGATTATAGAAAGAAAATGGTCAATTAAATTTATCTATATAATAAAATAATATCAGTTATAAGTGTAGGTTTACTCAATGAGATAACATTAGATAATAGGTTTTGCTTCCAGTTTAACCGAAGACAACCACTGTAACTGAAAATTGTTTGCATGAACTTTATTGACGATTATTTGTATGAGCGTATCATCAAGGACGGAATATTAATTTTTATTAATGATGTACATAATTTTATGTTCGAATATCCGGATCATTTCCATTATAGATACATTTATAGAATCTGTTTTCACTTAGCATTTGATGTTGTATATATGTAATATGATATTAATTATAGGTTTTCCAATATTTATTTATGGAACTCCTATTATACATTTTATTATTTATTATACATAAAACATTATAAAGAACAAATAATAACCAAAACAATCTTTATGAATAAAACAAAAAATAAATTCACAAAATTCATATAATATGTTAAACTATAATATTTATGACAAATATGACGTAAACAAAAATTATCGGATTCATTTATATCGGACGCGTACAGTGCCGTGCATCCTATAGAAGCATTAAAATGCATTATCTTGTTATGCTTGGACATTTATTAAACACATTGACATACAATAATTATAATAAACTAGCTGTCCCGGCAGACCTTGTTCTGCCCTATTCCTCTAAAACAAAGTCACATGGTTTTTTTAATGTTAATAGCTTCCCCGTCAGATTTTATTCTGCCAAAACTCATTGGCCTGCCGGCTGTTTTTTGAAAATTGTTTGAAGGAACTTTGCCTTCATGCTATATGTATAAAAATTGAAAAATATTGACATTAATATTTATACGTCACTCAATTGTTTTGCCTTCCCGGAACCCGTCCACTAACATTTAAACTTTATGGTATGGTGTTAAAGTTCAAATTGACTTTTAAATATTATTACGAATTTTTTGTATGAGAATATAGCAAAGTGTTGTTTTTAGACTTTTTCAGACAATTTTTTTAATTTTTCTCTCTGTAATAACCTTCCACAGACTTCAATAAACACAACAAAAAAGAAATCAGTCAAATCGGTTCAGCCGTTCTCGAGTTTCGCGCTTATACACATTTAACGATTCATTTTTATATTATAGAAAAATAATATCGCGGGTTGAAAGGCTATTTGCTTTAAGCGACATTTTTAGGTGATATAGTAATATATAATCGGAATCAGCGTTTTTTACCGATTCCAAAAATATATATATTATATGTCGTCATGCTATATTCCTTACGTGGTGAGCAGAGATACAATATTTGCTGTATCCACTACTGTAATGACTTAAAATTTGATCGAGTTTGAATTCTGAGCTTCGGAATCTGGTAATCATCAGAATTTGAGAATTTCAAGTGACTAATTATACAAAGTAATTCTTTTCATGCTTATATGGGGATGCACACCATTGAATGGGAGCATAAATATTCGTCTTATTTTTTTTTTTTTTTTTATAACATTAAGGGCGACCAATGGCCAATACATTACAAAAGAATTTTAAAAAAATCGAACAAGTAAAAGTACATGAATGTGTTGCGTCGAAGTAGAATAAGTCAACTAGATTAATGATGACAATAAGAAAAACAAAAAAAAGTAAAATCACTCCCACTTCTATTGCATATGTATCCCTCAGCCACCCGATGACTTTCCATTTAAAAACTGGCAGACTGTCAGCTAACACATTGAAGGTGCTCTCCAGTTCATTAAAACTGCAGTACAACCTGCAAATTGGCTAATTGTAGCCCAGGGCACAGTTCGATGGTTTTGTTACATTTTTAATCAGATACACCCATAATTTACGTAGACGGTGTTTATAGGAGAGTTAGAATTTTTCTTTACAGATAAATATTGTTGAATTCTGTTGTTATCACAAACGGCCGACAAAGACGTAATATAAAGTGTTTTATAAAAATTTCGCCCAGTCACTAAAGCACCGCCAAGAATCGATTATACCGAGACACGTTGAGTAATGTTTCAAGCTGCCACCGGTTATAATGTAACGGCCTGAGGGTAATTTAGATAAACGATCTAATTGTTAAGTAGCTCGGTCAGTGTAAAAATGTTTTAGGTTAGGCTAAACTTTGATATAGTTGTTATTGGAATATCGATGTCGGTAATTGGCATATTCTTGTTTACAATACACAACCAAAAGAAATACGACCTTAATATAATATAATAGGTTTTGATTTATATTAAGTATTTAAATTATCGATTATTAGTATATCGAGTTATTATGAGTATTTAGACTTTGATTTAACATGTTGAGCGCCACGTCAGCCATCGGTGGCTGACACTAGACTTTCCGTTTAGGCCGCGTCAGCCGTCGGTGGCTGACAGCGTGTAACATGAAAACTATAAAATTTACACTATTTTATGATATTATACTAAATTTATTTAAAATTTACTTAATTTGGTATGATTACAGTATTAGTGGGATTTATTAAAACATGGCAAACATAAAAATGGTTCTCCTTCACAGGTATTACAATATGTTATAACACGCTTTGTCGTTCTCCTTGCCATCTCTCTACAATCTTTTCTTGAACTGATTTGGCGCGTAACGTGTTGAATGAATGCTGTTGTGCGTGAACGTGTTGAGTGAATAGGTATCACTTTTCAAACCTAAACGATCTCCTACTGCGATCAGAAACACCGGCCCTAAGGTACCAGCGCGTAGAAGCGGCGCGCGTGCCCTGAACAGAATTGTCTTAGAAATACGCGTGGCGCTCAACGTGTTAAAATAACAATTCAACCTCTCTCCGACACAATTATTCTTTCTGTAACATATTCTTTAAGACCAAACAAATATGAGTTCAAACACGATATTTCTGCCGTTTCCTAATGGTGCTCGAGTATAATAACATTGTTATTATAATATAATTTCTATTTGAAGTGACAGGGTGATTGCCCGAACTGGGTCGTGACCACAGTACACAAGTGTAAAGATCGCCATAGTGACTTGCTTCGTCCTGTCGCGTTTCGGGATCAACTTGTGTGGGTCCAGTGACTCGTATACCTAGAGACCTTCTGTCGCGGTATATCTAGACCGACATAACGACAGAGACTGCCATTGTAGTTTCGTCCTGTGATAGTTGCTGTCGTTTATGGACTATACTGTATTTACCATCAGGGGGCACTGTAGTCACTTTGTCGAGCCAGTGAGAAAAAAAACCATTGAAGTCACATGACAATTTTGAATCGATCATTCCAGTATCAATACTTTCGATTAAGATACATTTCAAACAAATCGAAGTAAAAAAAATATAGAAACGATTCATTTATTCCAGAGCTGCGATGCTACAGACAGACATACAAATACATACGAGCCACAGATACGAGAGTTAAAGTTATAACACCACTGTTTTTGCGTCAAGGGTTAAATATTAATCACGTCCAATTACCTTTTTTTTTAATAACCCGGGGGGAAACCCGTCATAGAACCGTCGGGGCTGCCGTGAAGGCGGTGGCCCCGGTGTCCCATCCTCCTACTGACTATAATCCCCGGGGCCGTCCCACAACTCGCTGCTAGCCGAACTTGAGAGTCCATATTGCTCCAACGACCCGGCGTAGTAGTAGCCTTTTTCAGGTTCCATCTCTGAGAGGGGTACGTGTATAGGGCCTACCTCTTACCACCTGTCTCAGTGCGTTAGGAAATATACATCATCTTAATCTCACCTCATCCGATCGGTAGACTCTTTCAAATCTAGTGCAGATTCACTCAAGTCTACGAAATTACGGAACCTTCTACAACTAAATTTGTACTAATACAAAATGTAATCTATAAAAATACAAGTTAGGAAGCTCCATTATTCAATTCATTCCGCCCCAGTGATTTCGATTTCCTTTGGAAAGTCGGTCAACAAGAGCTTTTGTCGTTCTACAATCGAACGCCACTTGACATATTGTATCTCTATAGAAACCAAGTAGGCGATGGTATAAGGTTGTTTGGCAGTAATTATATCTAAACTAGAGTTGTCTAAAAACGATTACCAAGGGACTGTAATCCATTGAAAGTTGCCGTCACCATGTCGTCTCAAATATACCACGATTTCTAGCCTCTAGATATATTAACAGATAGACGTATAAAAGCTGACCTGAAACGCGACATACTGATGGGAGTAACTATAACAGTCTTTATACTTATGTACATTTACTTTAAAAAACTTTTTTTCGATTGCAAATTTATACCTAAAATATTGTACGGGGCGCTCGGTGTAGTAGTTCGATTCGCCTTTGACTGATTTTTAATTTATCAACTGTACTTTGTTGGTTAAAACACTGACTCATAAGCTCTTATTAATTTTCCTCTAGAAAGGGCAAATAAATATCGCGTTTAATCAAACGTGACTCGATAGCCCAATGTCGTTTCTCGAAACAGAATACCGCGGAATAAAAATACTCTTTCAAAACATTTACTTCAGTGAAGCCCACGTTGCGTCAGCCTTACAACGCAGTTGATTTTATACTGTTTTTTAAAAACAATACGAAATAAATACGTTTATCGATCGATATGCTTAACATGGTTAGTCATACTTACCTAAATACGTTGTAATATAACGAGAAATGCGGTGACACGATGCCTGGAGTATGTTTACCGCGAAAATCTTAAGTTATTTTCTCATTCAGTTGTATGAAGTAGATGCTGCTCCCGGCTACGGACTTTAGCCTTCAAATACCATTTAAAAAAAATATATATATATATATATCATCACGCTATATTCCTTTTAAGGATTCTAAAATACTACTACCGATTCTGCCCACTGCTAGGCAAAGGCGTCTCTCATGTTATGCCACCACCATCTATTTTCAGCCATTAAACCTGATGACATCGTCCATCCGTCTTGCAGTCGACTGTCTTACGTTTTGTCTTCTCAATCTGGGCCACTATATGCGAACATTAAAATTGTATTTTGTATACCGAAATAACAGCTCGTAAGGCTAATATAACTTCCAGCCTCTGTATTCCCATCGTCCTATGATATTGATCCTTTAAATGAAGATACTAGAGTTGGTTGCCATGATCACGGCAGCTGTTGACGCACAGTTTTCTATTTCTTGACAGTTGCAGTCGGTTTTGAAAATCGCTGTGCTAACAACAGGTGCAGTGTATAACTGTGGCCACTTGCCACACATGCCGAGCTATTATGAACACTACACCCGTGTAGAATGCCTCAACATTTGAGTGACGCCAAACGAACAGTAGTGAGGTTGGTAGGGTTATGTATGCCCGATTAGATCGAGAGAAACGAGTGCAAATAGACCTATTTCGTTTCGGAATCAGCCTGTGTATACCCGGTTGCCTTTTCCTTTCTATTCTGAGCTTGACTTAATTAATGACAACACTTGAGATGTACCATTCGTTCATAGACGAGAGGAGCCTTCCAGAAACAGTATTCTAAAGAAATATCAACCATTTTCGTTATCGAAAAAAGAAATGTGTCCCCCACGCCTCATCGTAGGATTTACTTCTGTCGGTGGGGAGTTGAAAAATATAAATTCTACGTGGGTTTAAGCTGGAAAATATTCGCTTCAATATCAAAAGACTAGTCAAAATCGATGTAGAAGTTTCAACGTAATGCGTGGACTAACCTCAAATTGGGATTTTATAGTACTTACATTTAATGGAAAATAAGTATTTCAATAGTATTATTATTTTATATATTAGTTTTTATTGGGGATGTGGTCTATTACATTACAGTATAAGTTAATTAACTTGGTCTTTTTGTATTCCTACTCGCACACTACATCGTACTCTGTAAAGTACTCTGCAAGCCAAAAACCGAATACGATTATCGAGAGACATCTGCTGATAGTCATTGCGATAACGTCGGCCTACACGAATATCTTTTTATGCTTCGCTTAAAGATGCTTCAGACATAATATCTATAAGCTATAAAGCTTCTAATGTTTCCGAAAATACTCATGCAGCTGTAGTGATCGAAGAAATATGTTAATATAATATAATTTATTTGAATTTATAGATGTAAATTGTAAATAAATGCTGCGAAATGTAGAGTACTGAGTACAAACGGTAAATGTGGTAAGCACGTATGGCCGCATGCTCGCTTCGAGTTCGTGCAGCCGACTGCCGGCTGTTTGAATGTTCCAATGCGGCCAACGTAGCGCAAAACATATCCTTAAAAATATTTCGATATCTCCCTAAAAATAATTTTGGCTTCTCCATAGAATATCTGAAAATACATAAACGAAATTTGTTATTTCATAAATATTCAAGATAACGTATATTAAATTGTGTTAAACAAAATGTATAGGTTGTCAAAAATGTTATGGATTATCCTTTTTTTTAATGTTGCCCTGTAATTGGATTTACTACTCTATCTTGGGTGCGTTATCAAATATAAATATTATATCCACAAATACACAGATCTGGAATAACTATCTGTAGGCCACACAAATATTTCTTCAGGGTGAGGATTTAACCCACAACTCGATACGCTTCTGTAACGGACGTGTCTTCAGTCAATAATTTTCCAACCCTAGAAATGTAATGCTGACACGGCCATGTTATTAATTATTTTCTATTTTTTACTATCAGTTCTCAATAACTGGCAAAGGTTTGGGACCTTACAGTTTTGAATTTTATTTTGTTTTATATTTTTTTTAGTTTTGAAGAACTATTTTGTCATACTCTAATTATTCTTAACTATTTTTGTCATCAAGCTTTTTAATCTTGTGAGAATTTGGCAGTTCAGTCGATTTTCAAGAATAACTAAGAAATTTAAAGACATGTTACAGACTGAAATGTTAATAGTTGCTAACGTGGGTGTCAATAAACATCTGTCTTAAAGTTACCTAAATTCTTAATAAAATAAATATAAATCAACTACAAATTATTTTAACAACTCATTGTTGAAAAATAATTATAAATAGTTTATTAATATTTAACATTATAATCATGAATAAAATCCCTAGATAAAAAGTGAGACCGACCTTGCTTGTTCTCCTTTCATATTGTTCTGTTTTAAAACATTTTTGCGCGTGGTTGTTATTTATCTTTATTACTAATTCTATGAGCCGCCATTATCACGTCTCTATCGACAGACATTATGTAGTTTTTCGACAGCTGCGCTTGATTTTCATGAACTGCGCGGTGCTTAATATCAGTTACCATGTGCTTTTTTGCCAAGCCTTAAAATATCCAAAATAATCTGACCCCTAAAATTGCTAAGTTTTGTGGTAAAACTGTTGAGACGGTATCACCAATGTGCGTCTCGCGACCTGGGTATTCGCTTAGGTCATACGACGTATCCACGACACAGCCGAGGCCTGCCCGGACGGCCTTCGCTAGGGCTGCACGCGGGGTTTTACTAGGAATATTAACGATATCCGTATCGAAAACTATTCGAAACGCAAAATGATTTATAGCATACTGAGCGTGTTTCGGAAGAACAACGTAAGCGACAATTTGAATTTTTTATACCAACGTTTTTTTTATTTAACACCATTTTATTTATTTTATTCCCTTATTACATAACTACCTACCTAACCAACCGATATTGATTTCTATCTCAGTATTAGCCGAACTAAAAAGCCTTTTTTGGGTGTCTCTGGGGATAATCCTGCATAGATCCATCAGGGCCGCTGTGAGGGCAGCGACTCGAGTGTATCAGGCTCCTACTGACTAAAAACCCCGGAGTGTCCTTCCAATTACTCCACCGGGCTTGGGAATTCAGATTCTTTCAGAGGCGCGCTGGACACTGCGTGCCGCCTCCCTCTCATACATAAATCCACCTGCCATCAACTATACTGGCCAAGTGTCTGGCCCAATTTGTCTTGAGCTGGCTTTAACTTATATGAGATCAAATATAATTTTGGATTGTGTTTGTTTTTATCGCAACAATCGTCCCTTTTTACGAAGAGGTACACTCTGCAATATTTTTAATCCCTAACCTCATATAGAGGCGTGTTATAAGTTTAACTGTGTATCTGCGGTTTGTGTATCTCTGTGATCCGGCTCAAAGAGCCATATGTTTGAGAATTATGCTTTCATAAATGTCTGTTCTGTATCGTACATATAATTGAATAGAATGATTTTACAAAGTTAACGGTTGACGCTTAAAATTCCGGAAACAAACAAAAGGAAGCAGATTGCAGTTTTACCATAAATATTTGTCAGTGCGTGAATAATTAGTATCCTGTAATTTCAATAATACTACAATAATGTTGTAGTTAACTGGCCCTGACGCTAGAGCATCAACTCAACAGGATACTCAACTATTCACTAACTTACAACAGAAGTATCGTGTTTGAACTCATTGGTATGCTTTCAAGGAATAAGGATACAAATAGACACATCATTGTTATAACATTTTAATTTAGTGTTTATGTACCAAATCACTTTATACCTCTATATTCCACCAAAATGAATGACATGTACTTGTTACAGCGCTATGGGAGGAACAAGAGACGCCGGAGTACGACATCGATTCGGAGGACGAGACCTGGCTGAAGCAGCAAAGGCATCCGGAGCTCACAGGTACCAATTCATTTCGACGTACTCATCGAACATGGTTTCATATCACCTCTATACACTCAGCAACTGTAATTATACATGATTACTATTAGTCAGTTTCGCTCCACTGATCGACAGAGGGCTCCGTTCGGTTTTTTCACTATATTTGTGAGAGGTATCCATGGGAAGAGGTTTGGGCATTTAACCTGGAACTCTTGTCTAACGCGGCTTGGCAGGTGTGCACTATATGTAGAGAATGCGCATGCAGCAGCTTAGATGCTAGCACACTACGTGCAATTAAGTGTCCTGTATACTTCAGTCGGCTTTTACGACAACTCAGAATGATGAGGACGGTTAATCTTTTCAGGCAACCTTTTAGAAAAACAGTTTTACGCACTAATTCTTCCATAGCAAGAGTGACAAAATTATATATATTATTTGAGGGAAATTGATATCGGAACTACCTACACTGCGACTGGCTATATAAGGACGGCCGTTGGCGATATCATGGCATTCGCTTAACAGACATCGAGTAGTGCGGAAGCTCTGCCCGAATAGCTAGCGAGCGTCAAATATTGATTTATTTACCTACCTTAACTAAAATTGTAAATGTGTTGGCCGATGGCCATTAAAATCTTAAAAAAAAATAACTTTCGTTTCTGTTTGTAACAATATATATATACTACTATTATAAAGAGGAAAGGTTTTTTGTTTGTTTGTTTGAAATGAATAGGCTCCGAAACTACTGGACCGATTTCAAAATTTCTTTCACCGTTGGCAAGCTACACTATTCCCGAGTGATATAGGCTATGTTTCATTTTCAAAAAAATTAGGGATGCTTAGTAAAACTTGAATATTGTAAACAAGGTGTATAAATATAAACAAAAAACTTCCTTCAATCGCGTGCGCTGCGAAAACTATTAATGATAGAACAAAATGATGTATTACAATTTTTCAGGACACATCACTATCTATAAAAAATTTCGCGACAACATGTCTCTATCTTTTATAGTTACGTCACAATAAGCGTCCTTTTATTATTATTTTTTAAATTAAAATACCACCGCTAGAAAAGGCTCTTTATTCGTACCTAGGTATGGATCCTTATCAAGATAAATAAATCATTATTTAAGACAACTTCAATACCTTCATCATATCACCTTTTAAATGATTCGATTCGGATATTCCATTTAAAAGATATCACGAGTTTAAATAATAGAAAAAACCCCGCTCGGCTAGCTATGCGTTGAAGAGGTACGGGAGGGGAGTCAAGGGAGTTCTTTTATTATATTGTTATGCCCGTGCGAAACCGGGATGGGCTGCTAGTGGTGTAATAAGTACCGGGCACTAGATTTATTTAATAATAATCTATACAAATATAAATCATGTGTTTCAAGTCTCTATCCATAATATTTCAATTTTCCTTTCATTGTACATTGTTTTTTCGTTTCGTTATTGTTTGTATTTTTTTTTTATGAATATTATATTGGGTCCGGGAAAAAGTTCGTGACGTTTTTTCAGTAAAATTCGACTGGTCTCCTTAAGCACGTGAATGAATTTATTTGAACCATATATGTTCCATTATTATCGACAATGTTTCGGCATTTTTTAGGTAGATCTATGATCCCATTGGTGCAGACCTTCTGTGGTTTCTGGTTAAAGAACTGGATCAGGTAGAAAGATTGAATTGAAGAGAGCTCTGTAGAGATCGGAATAGATGATAGTCAGAAGGTGCTATATCCGGACTGTAAGGTGGATGCAACAAAACTTCCCAACCGAACTCTCTAAATTTTTGACGGGCCATCAAAGAAGTGTGTGGTCGGGCGTTATCACGATTATAGACAATACCTTTCTTATTTATCAATTCGGGCCTTTTTCTCTCAATCGCCAAGCCTAATCTTTCTAGTCAACCTTAGTAGAGTTGATAATCAATCGTCTCACCAGTCGCAAATAGCTCGTGGTGGACGATAACCGTCCAATTCCACCACACACACAGCATCACTTCTTTTGGCGTCGATGTTATTTTAGCAAATGATTGTGAAGGCTTACCATCCTTTATTCACAATATTTTATGCTTTCGGTCATCGTACGTAATCCATTTTTCATCTCCGATTATTAGACGTTTTAGAAATGGCGCGATTTCATTCCGTTTCAGCAGCGTATCGCAGATGTTTAATCGGTCCATCATGTTTTTCGGGCTCAACTCGCGAGCTCCATTCGTCAACCTTTTTTTTATAACCAGTTTTGTGTAAATGATTCAAAAAATTTTTATGGTCAGTGCCTAACTCCATACCAATATTGACACTGCTGATATGCTTATCTTGTTGGACTTTTTCAAGTATTCCATCAGCTTTTTCAGTGATTGGACGACCGCAGCGTGACTCTTTTTTCACATTAAAGTTACCGGAATGAAAGCGAGCGAACCATTTCCACACAGCAGAATTTGATAAAGTACCTTTAATGTATACAGCACATTTTATTTCGTAAGCCTGCGCAGCATTGTTCCTGTTGTAATAACGATATTGTAGAATATACCGGATTTTATCATTATTCAGCTCCATGTTCGAGTGCGAAATACTTTCGAACCACTGCACAGATTGCAATGTTTCCTACATTTAACTAACGTTCAAAAGGTCACCTTTAAAGGTGCACTCATTGGTGTTGCTGTAATTTTCGTTTCTTTAGTTATATGCGACCAACGCCATTCATCGGAAAAAACGCCACGAACTTTTTCCCAGACCTAATATTTAAATTAGATTATTATTGCATGCGGTGTTCACTATATCATAGTGCACTAGGCTATAAGTTTACAAGAATGTTTTTTAAGTTTTATAATAGTGCAACTATTGTAGTGAAAATAAATAAATACAAGAGAATAAGACTATATTCTGTTCTGCCGGTAAAACCCACGCCTAATTATTATACCTTTTTTTATAAATAGCTCGAATCATATGTAACCGGATATTAAGTTCCTTACAGTCCAAAAATACGAGTCTCTGAGTCTCACAATCTGGTAAAATACCAGATTTTTTGTCAATATATTTACCAATTAAATGTCGAAGTGTAATAAAATAATGCTTCTATATGATGAAGGACACTTAACATATTATATCTATGACTCGCGTCAAACTTATCTGCTTATCACTGAAAAGTTTACTGGTATCCCTTCAGCGTCGCACGAAGGGTTACTACAAACTGTGCTATCAGGCCGTCGAACAAGTATAGGGGTACATTTCTATTTATTCATTAATTATATCGTGACTCGTTACAGCTTGTCGCGTTTCGTGATCAATTTGGGTATCTTTAGTAGTTCCTATATCCAGAGAACTTCAACAGTTTTTTTTATATAAGGACCGGTATGAAAGCGGCGACTAGCAGCTGGTTCTCATTCCTTGATAATCGTTGCCCTTCTTGGACTACACTGTATTTTCACCAGATGTGCTGTAATCACTTTTTCGTACTAGTACAAAAATTAGCATTGTAAAATAATTTAATTAAAGCTTCTCTACTTATTACGATCACGTTACCCGAGGTGAATAAAGATTATTGTGTAACAATTCCAGAGCTGAAGTTCGAACAGATGATGGACAAGTTGGAGAAGAGTTCGGGCCAGACGGTGGTCACTCTCAACGAGGCCAAATTGCTGTTGGAACGGAACGACGATCTGGTCATCGCGGTCTACGACTACTGGCTGAACAAGCGACTCAACACGGTCAGTAATTACATGCTTTTATCCTATGATTGGCAGTTCACAACATTTCAAAGTTATGAAGCCCCTTAATAAAAAATAATGTTAATTAATTCTGGTATTCTGTAGTAAATTTTATTAAGGTTTAATTTCCCAGAAAAATACCAAAAACAGCTAAGGTGACCTAGTGGATAGATAACAGACCGATTTCCATACGCGGCAACGCGAATGATCGTAGGTTCGAATCCCGGCACGTACCTCTGGATTTTTCCAGATTAAATACGAATTTAGGCACCACATGCTCACCGGTGAAGGAAAATATCATGCGGAAACCCGCACAGTAACTAATAGAAGTGTCATGTGTACTAGTGCTGTGAGAATGGCAATCACCTGTGCTACTGTTCATCTTGGGCATGACATAAGCGCAACGTGGATACAGACACTAATGTACCTCTGCTCACCCCTTAAGGGATATAGCGTGGCGATATATTATTATTAATTTAGAATTAAAGTAATCTCATCCAAGGTATATTTATGTTTTTTATTTTTGTTAACTGTTGTACAAAGGATATTTTTTCCACAATAGCAACACGCCCTGATATTATCGGTGAAAACGGAACATCGGCTCGGTCAGTCAACCAACAACCCCTATCTGGCGTTCAGGCGGAGAACGGAAAAGATGCAGACCAGAAAGAACAGGTTTGTATAGTTTTTAAACCTTTTACAGGGCCACGTTTCACTTCAATCACGACTTGTGAAAAGTGAGAGCTATTACATTGATTTCAGTCCACATGAGTCCACTATTACACGATAGGTTTCTCTCGGTGCTCGCCAGTAATCTTTATGCCCAGTTGTACGTATCTTGAAAAGCCTGATGAGTTTTGCAAGACTTTTCCGAAACGCGTTTTCCACCATAGAACTTGTTTATTGCAAAGATTGTGACAATAATTACAATGATTTTCTTCTTCAGATTCACAATTTTGACAGAACGAAAAACAAATGAAAAATAGCTGGAAACAATATATATATTTTTTTAATGTAACGTTTTTATTCCCTCAAAACCAGCCAGATACAAATAGTACAGCCAAAGACATTTTATTGTAAGTTTATACATACTATATGCGAAAAGACTTTTCCCTCGACCTAATATTTCACTTACAGAAAAAAAAAAGTAATTTTTGCTTACGTCTTGTAGGAAAAACGATGAGAGCTCGTATGAGAAGATGCTGAAGCTGCGACGAGACCTGGCTAGAGCGCTGAGCCTACTTGAACTAGTGGCTCGACGCGAGAGGGCGAAGCGGGAACTCGTGCGACTCACGGCACTCATCGCCGAGCGACGGTACACCGCTGGAGACTTCGCAAACCACCTGCTGCCGGAACCGCCACCCAGGTACGCTCGGCATGGCTGATTCGACGTCCTGGTCAGTTGAATTGGGCTAACTTATCCAAATGATATTCAGTTTGATGTCCCTCTCCATCGAACATGATAACCAACTGACATTGCTTTCCTGTTCAGCTCAGTTTCAATTTCAGCTGAATTAATAAATTGATATCGTTTTTGATCTGAGTTTTAGTCAAATTCACATAGCCAACTGATGTTGATTTCTCTCTTAGCGTTAGCCGAACTTGAAAGCTTGTTTTTTTTGTATTTCGGGGCAATTGCACCATCACGGGTGTTGTGAGGGTGTCGACCCTGGTGTGTCAGACTCCGACTGACTAAAAACCTCCGGGGTGTCCTTCCAATCCTCAATTCACAGCTGATTGAAAGCGTTGATGAGGTCGAAAATGCAGTGCACTAGTTAGACAAATCCGATTCACTCGTTGCTTGAAGAATCTCGTATATACAGTTTGAAAACAGAGACGAACGGTGTAGTAGAAAATGACAGCTTATCGGACAGATCTCTGGCTCACTTTTGGCAGAATACAATTAACCTGATTTGTGTCTATTTGAATCGAACACGTAACTTTGTAGTACTGCCGGCAACTATGGAAATTGTCTTTTAATTATATGACATAAGTGGGTAATAGAATAACAACATTATTTATGGTCCTCAGGCCAACATATAATGCAGTCTCTCTCGTGTCGAACAACTTTCGTCGTGAACCGTACCCCATCGCGCACTACCCGCCTAGACCGCCGGCAATTCCAGTTGACCAACCTAGACAGGTAAAACATAATTTATTCAAGAAAACACACAAAACGAAAGTTAATTTCAATCAATTATGGCGTTTATTTAACATTTTAATCATCTTTTTCGAAATATTATTCTATATACAAAATTAGCAAAAAAGTTTCATAATAGTGATATTATTTATTACATACATAAAGGAATAATAATAGGGAAAACATGTGCGTTGTTTCAAGGCATTAATTGAACGCGAAACAATCAGACTATTCTGAAAAAATAATTATTATGCTTGTTCCGTAAAAGTGAAAGAAAATTAGTTATTTCTAGAATTGGGATATTTAGGTACAATAAAACGGGTTTTATATTATATTAAAAAAAACTTATATGTATTATGGCTAGAGCGCGTTAAGTGCGACCCTCCTGATGGTATGCGGGGCGCGAGAGGGGGGATACACGGGCAAGGGACACATATTTGACCGCTGTATCAACATACGGAGCGTAGGTAGTTGTAAGATGACGTTTGTACGGTGTGATGACGGTGTGGTGTATGTTGGGTTACAGCGCGAGAAGCGTTCGTACAAGAGACGGAAACACAGGTACCCCGCCGTCGGCTCTGCGCAGGGGCTGCGAGGTGAGTGTCACGCACCATCAATACCCCTCTCGCACGTAACTGCTGCTGCCAGCTGGCGCAGCCGTTGTTACTCGATGTACCTTGTTGAGACCAACTCTGGTGTACATATGCTGGATTCAAATGTACTTGTGCTCACTCCGAGTATAGTCATGCTGGATTCAGGTATACTTGTGCTGACCTCGGGTACAGTTATACGGGCTTCGATTATAGTTGTCTTGAATTTTGCTATAGTTATGCTGAGTTTGGTTATATTTATGACTAGCTGTGCTCGCGATTTCGTTCGCGTGGAAGTAGTATTAGGAACCAATCAATTAGAATTTCTTTAAAACTATATTATGTTTTTCGGCCAAATCACGTAAACGATTATGTTATTCCATTTTTTTGCAATACATAATAGATGTTTTTTTTTTACTGACATAAGCTATTTATATATGAACCGATTTAAATAAAATTAACACAAAATGTTAAATGCACGTAAGCCATTTCTGAGATTAGCGAGTACAAACGCGTACAGATTTGAGTATATTAATTAACGATTTCTATACTGTTTTACTAACCTACATTATGATACTGAGTTTTTTCTGTAAGGCGGTATATATATAAGCTCTGAAATAATTGTTCATCTAGATAATCTCTATATATAAATAAAATTCTCGTGTCGCAATGTTAGTTACCTTACTCCTCCGAATCGGCTTTACCGATTTTACCAAATTTTATATGCATATTCAGTAGGTCTGAGAATCGGCTACTATCTATTTTTCATACCCCTAAGTGATAAGGGTTGTTCAACCTTAACATTTTATTTTTATTTTTGGACAAATATTTTTGTTTTATATTTTTCTTTAATATGGCATTAAAAATACATACAACCCTAAATTTTAACCCTTTAATCACCAACCCCTATTTTTAAATAGCCATTTTAGTAATTTATAATTTTTCATCCCGCTCGATAATTGATTAATTATCCACCTAGAAATAACTTATATGGCAAAACAACGTTTGCCGGGACAGCTAGTAATATATAGATGGCTGAAGAACGGATTCATTATAAGTATTGATAAATTCGGATATTATTACGCTGCCTTCAGTAATGTTGTTTAAGACTTCGCGCACAGCAACGCCAAACTTTGGATGTACTTATACTAAATTGCGGAATAGTTGTGTTGACTTTGATTATATGTGTTGCTGAATTCGAATATAGTTAGACCGACTTTCACTTTAAAGAGTTTGCTCTCCTAAAGATACAAATCACTTACATGAGAACATTTTGTTTTAAAACCTTTCTCTGGAACAGTAAAGTACTATAGTAAGAGTTCACTTGCCATAAACAGAACAGTATTTGTTGGTATATATATATATATATATCTCTTTAATATGTTGTAGTAACTTATTTAACTTTGGCAGTTAAGTTTAAAATTTTCTAATGAACGATTTATTCCCACATATATGATATTTAATTTTAAATGTAATTCATTACTATATTTCATGAGTACCTCAGTTAAGTATTTACTATTAAGAGACAATCTATATGAATACGTGAGACTGGAAGTAACTAGACACGTTTTATATTGCTATTGCGCTTGACGCATACTACAGTTCATATTAATTTGTAAATATACACGATTTGTGAAACCCATCTCTGATATGTCTGGTGGTTTAAATTCTGGAAAAGCACCGTAGTAACTATACCCGAACAGAACTCTTTGTAGCTGTTGGTCTGCACGAGGTACATTTTGTAAATACGCCTGGCGGTTCAACGCATGAGGATACCCGTGCGTTAAAGAAATCTATTGCTGCTCTATACGCGTGATTGAAGTGAAACTTCTTTGGCGATCTAAAAATGCGCACTATCTCAGTCTCGATCCGTCTCGCTCACTCATGCCCGCGGAGGTATGTCCCGTTTCTCATTGGACTGATACTTGTTTACCCGTGAAATGATATGTTTATTGTGCCCAATAAAGTTTCACTTCAAAATTGTTCGTTATACATTTGGTGGAACAACCCGCTATAGCCTGCTTTCTAAAACACTCATAAAGCTACAGGATATCCAATATATTGCATTTAAAAAAAAATGATAACAATTTTAGGGTGATTTTTTTTTATCTAGCAGATGACCACACCGCACCTGACGGTAAGTGGTACTGTACAGTCTATAAATCTACTGAGACCGCCGAGAGACAGGAATTTATGCGATATGATTATTGATGAATCTATTTTAAAGATATCTTTGGAAACAGTTGCTGAAATTGCTAAGCCAGCATAGACCACTCAAATAGTAGACTACTTATGTCGTACATATGGACAATTATGTCGAGAAATCGAGTCGAGAAGGCGACATTACGATCACTATAAAAAGTCATGACGCCATTGCTAAACAAATATGGCGGTAATTTAATAGAGACATATATCTGAGTTTTAAAGTTTTACTTGTCGTATTACACTTAACATTATAAATTAAATGTGGTTTTATTTTATTTAAGTGATCTAGTAGACACACTGAATAAAATGTTTATAAAAATTGGTAACTTAAATGATGTAAAAAAATTCACTAGGGCTTCAAATTAGGCGTCTTATTTTGAGTTGTCTATGAAAGCAAAATGTTGAGGTGCCCGTCGGATTCCGTCTGTCGCGACTTGGCGACGATGACCCAGCAACTGCAGCCAAGTCGCTATATACCGCTATGTTGGCTTTAATGTGTAAAACCGTATTTTGTTAGCGTCTGTGCGACATTTACGGGTCGCGACTAGTGTTATCTTATAAATGTTCTTTTTTTATTCTCTTGACACAAGTACTCCACAATGGCTACCGGTTCCAGTGATCCACGCGTCTGCGTGCCACAACCATCTAAATGCAGAAGCGTATATCTTATAGAAGCATAAAAAGCATACATTGTTATACTTGGTTGGATTTATTAAATATATTGGCTTAAAATTTTGGTCGAATTTGGATTCTGAGAATCTGAATCTTGTAATTACCAGATTTGAAGTCAATATATTTAACAAGGTAAAGCTTTTATGCTTTAATTAAATATACGTCACCGTTTGAATGTGTTTTGTCGCACTGCAGGCTTGCTGAGTCGCGACCGCTAGAATCCGACTAGCGCTTTTACAAATATAGCTTGTTACTATCATAAGGGAGCTTTATATTAGCACGGGTGATATTTTAACACATAGTGATGTGCTCGGTCTGCAGATTCCGGCGTGTACACATCGTCCGAGGAGGAGGGCACCGTGCGCGCCGAACCCGCTTCGCCGCCGGACGACGGGCCGTTTGCGTTCCGCAGGAAACCGGGCTGTTACTACGAGATGGTAAGTTAACCCTTTGAACATTCCAACCCCCCGTGGCTATTACACTTTCTTTGGTTATTTTTGTATACTGGATACAGAGTGTATACAGTATATATTGGGTTATACAAAGTGACTATACCGCACCTGAGGAAAAGTATTGTCCATGATTTAGAGAATTGCCGTTGCTAAGCAGACCTATCTAGGCATACACATTGACTATTGAAATATTTCGTCATACATAAAAGCCTACTGCAATGGGCATGACGACTTTTTTCGTCATGGAAATTAATCGTTATATATTAAATATTTTATCAAAATAAATAAAAACCATAAGTTAAAAACGATATTCTTTTATTATTTGAGGCGTGATATTACTTATCGCTGCGAACAAAAAGTGCCCATTCTGAAACGAGCAATAGCTAATTCCCCGGTTAACAGGTTAAGCTGATCCCGAAACGCGACAGGCCAAAATCGATATGACAGTCATTACACGTGTGTACTCCGGTCACGATTCAGTCCAGGCATAGTCAACACCACCTATTCCAAATACTAAGTAAAATTAATGAATGTGTAAGTCCGGCTCGATTTGGTGAAACGATGAAATAAGACCTGTAAATATGGTAAATCCTACGCATCCTAAATATATATTTAAATCATCGACGATAATAATGTAATATATAAAGACGCAAATAAATCTAAAAAAAAAAATTGTTATATGTAAAAATGGCTGACCGTAAAAATCAGGTGAGAAACTGCTTCTGATTTCAGGCCTTTATTATTAGTGTGACCAAGTAATGTCATGAAAATTATATTAGACCAAATTACAAGGACTGTCTGTTCTAGTATAGTGATGTCGTATAAAAATTATTATGGACACCATTATCAATTATATAGATATATTGCAAAGTGTTACTTCAAAGGTGTTTCGAGATCATTTATCAGGAGAAAAGTAATTACGAAGTTTAGTTCTGAAATTATTTGTCGAATCAAAAAATATATTACGGATTTTTTTTTTGTTGGCAAGTATTTGTGACGATATATTATTGTTTTATTTATAATAACTAGAACCTTTTCAAGCGTTGGCGATTTTCAAGATGTGTATTTGTATTATTTTTCTAGCCTACTTCAACGCTGTGTGGCGATCCCGTGGACGCGGAGGCGAAAGAAAGCGTTTACGAGCACGAAATCGACGAACGGTGCAGGTTATTGCTCATTTTTAAAATATTATTTTAAATTAATCTAGTCTAAAACTAAGTTTGCATCTTGCTATGTATACACTTAAAAACATAATTATATTCACGTTTGATAGCATATAGGATTAACTGTGGGCTGGTCGTATTTACCGAAGACCTGATAACGGTTGAGGTAAATGTGTCCTCAAGTCGATACCAAACGTTACTCCGGCTAGGTAGAGCGACGATTACCGCAAAGTGGTAGGCAATTGTTAAATGAGAACAGTCGAAGATCGGACTTAGTGACGAACCTTGAGAGAGGACTACATACGTCCCGCAATGGACAGACATAGGCTGATAATAAGGATAAACAAACTACAAAATATATTTTGTCTTTGTTTCTCCACATTTAAAAATCAGCTTTTAAGTTAACGGTGACCTAATTTCCGTACCCATTAAAACTTTTTTTTTACATATTTTTACTATTAAGTTCGGTAAAGTGATTAAATCTGGAAATTATCAGTTATTTTTCATTACTTCTAAAATTATAATAGTAAATGTACCAAATACTATCTACAAGCCAACATAAAACTTGGTCTTACTTATCATTTTGTTTCATACACTAGGTTTTAAAATGGGTTGGTCATAAAAAAAGTGGATTCCTCGAATATACAAAAATATTTTTCGGTTTTTGCAAGTACAAGTACCATATAGGCATATGTTATTTCAGGTACACGCTAACGTCGGTCCGGCTGCCGTACTCCCGGTGTATCGGATACGCGCGGCGCAGACAGACCCGCGGCGGTCGTGTCGCGCTGGACCGAATGAGCTCACCGCTCGACGACCTTTGGCCGGCGATACCCTTCCGCTACCATCATTCCTCAGAGGAGACCGCGCACAGGCGCGAAGAGGTCTCTACATTTATATATTACACATTACTACACTTATATATTACACGTTACTAGTTATATATTACACATTACTACAATTATATATTACACATTACTACAATTATATATTACACATTACTACAATTATATATTACACATTACTACTGTTATGTATTACATATTACTACAATTATATTACAATTATTATTGCACCCTATTACACCTATATATTATACATTACAGCTATTATATATTAAACCCTACTACACCTATATTATTACACATTACTGCACTTATATATTTCGCATTACCACATTTTTATATTACTACACTCTTATATTAGGTGTCTTGACACTTTATATTAAATATTTTATTTAATAATTGTACAGGTCCAAGTTAAGTCCTTTTATTTAGAAACAGATATATCGTGATCTAAATTAATATTCTTTGTTGCGGCAGGTTGAGCTCGAGACGAAAGCGCACCGGACGCCGAAGGAGATATCACGAGACTACCATTCCTGCTGCAAGTACCCGTGGAGGCGAGCCTTCAGGAAACACCTCGCGCGCAAACCGGACGTGTGGATGTGTCCAGACTCAAAACCAGCCATCGAGGACCTCAAATCGAGCCTCCAAAACCTTAAACCGAATATTGATGACCTCAAACCTAGCATCAAAGACCTCAAACCAAGCATAGACGACATCGCGCCAAGTCTCGAAGATGTTAAAGTGGAACCAATGGACGTGGACGAGGAAGTCATCGGTCCGATTATTGATGAAGTAGTTAATAGCAGTGATGTTTGTGACAGTGCAAGAACTAGTTCAGTGATAGACGGTTACGTCAGGGGGAACCTTGACAGGGTGATGAGAAAGCGAGCGATCAGTGCGAGCACGGACAGTAGTTACGACTCTGACGAGAGTCTACATCCGGTCGAGAGGGAGTTTGAAAGCTTCTTCAATGAGGTCAACGATAAATGGTGAGTTGTTTGTGTATTTTATAAAGCAGCCGTTGGATTCTTAGTCCCGGCTCGACATTGATGATCCAGCATTTTTTGGCTGAAGGTGACTGAAGCCCTAGCCTTCAGCTAGACACTATAAATTACAAATAGGTCATTCCAAAGTAATTGTTACCAAAATGCTGATAAAAAAAAAAAACATTATTGAATTGTAAAACTGTCTAGGCTGGATATTTATAGATTTGTCTGAGATTTATTAATAAAGTATCTATAGTTTATTATGACCAAGTACATAATTTCTAACTTTTTTGTGTCGGAATATTAACATCAATTCAATTACCCTTTAAATTGTAATCATAGAGTTTACAAAAACTTTTCACTTGAAACAAATTACTAGACTTTGTCCACTGACTGGCCGGTTATTTCTCAAACACTAGTCACAAGAGTGATGAGTGTTAATATTTTTTTGTGGTTTTTAAATAATATTTAACGTTTAGAATGTACTATTAAATTACAACTAAAAGAACGAAATACTATTGGACGTACTTACTGTGCCGAATATGAATTATTTTTCATTCATTCTAAATTGTGCAGGTCACATTTCCGACCCAAGACGCCGACGCCTCCCGCCTCTGAAGCGGACCACCCTGAGGAACACTTCCTTCTGAACGCGGATACTCCCTTCACCGTAGAGCTGAGGGCGCACTCTCCCTTCCTCACTAGCGAGTTCACCCTGGCAGGTTTGGAGACGTCACAACGGGAGCACGCCACGAGTTCGACCAGTCTGGAGGTCACCGCTGAAGATCTGCTCGCTGATAACTTTACAGGTACACGGGCGCTGAGCGTCTTCTATAGTATATATCACAACGAGTGTTCTATGAAGGGTTGTATAACCTTATTCCACACACTTCATTGCATTAAATACCCTGATTGAGCACTGAAAATTTAATTTGTCAAACTATACAATCATTTTGACTGTAGTAGCCTAATGGTTAAGGGGCCGTTATTTATATGCAGCAATGCGATTGGTCGTACATTTGAGTCCCGGCATATAACTTTGAGTTTTCCATATTGAGCATGGACTTGGGCATTACACTGGTGAAAGAATACATCGTGAAGAAACCCTCATGGCACCTAATAGAAATATTATATCGAGTGGTGAAAGGCTATTCTATTTAAGCGATATTTTTTGGTGATATAATAATATATATTTTCGGAATCAGCGTTTTTTACCGATTCCAAATATATATATATATATATATATATATATATCTATATATACTACTATATCACTAAAAAATGTCGCTTAAACCAAATAGCCTTTCACCCCTCGATATGTAAGTGGCTTGAGAACGGCGATTGACTGCGCTTCTGGTCACGCTGCGCTTGACATATAAAAGCAAAGTGAATACAGCCAATAAAGTATCTCTGCTTACCCCCTAAGGGATATAGCGTGACAATATATTCTTTTTAATATACAATCAACATAATCGTGAACCAATATGTATCGATATCGACTAATATTTCTTGAGATCGACTTAAAAAGATCTCATGATCGACCTGTCGTTGAAATGTGGAACAGTTTCCCGCCAAGCGTGTTAATGCGCAGGAATATCGATTCTTCATCTATATGGCTACAGCCACCCTCTGGAATGAATTTATTGTAATCGCCGCCAAATGTCTTTATAAATCCTAAAAAAAAAATGTCGTTCAGGTCTCACGGACGCCCAAATGGAGAGCATATTGTCGGATACGGATCTGAAATCACTAGAAGCAACGGGTAGTGACGATAAAAAGCTGAACATAACTGACGATATGCTGGATGAGATCGTGAACAACGTCGATGGAAAGGATTCTTTTTTATCCTGCGGCCAGAGCCTGGAGGGGCGTGCCGGCTCTGGCCCGAAGAAAAGAAAGGTATGCCCTTTCTTTATGCTATAACTTTCTTTTACTTGAGATTAATTCTACATACTTTTCAGGGCATACTATTCAAGGAAATAAATTAAGAAAAAAAATATCCGTCCACATAAAAGCTTTTGCAAGTGGCACATGGACCAAAGCAACGACTGATAGATATTTATTTCTGGGAGCTCTTAGCTAATAGCAAACTTACTTTCATGTGAATAAAGGTTTTATTTATGAGAGGATAATTAGGGTGTGTGTAACTGTGGGGAGGGTTATTTCGGTGTTATTCTTTTTTTTTTATTTTAAGATTAAAACATCAACGTTTTTTATAACCCTATTCACTCTTATTGTAAAGACTATGTAATCGTGAGAATATTGGTAAAAAAAGCAAGATGTGCATTCTACTTCTTCCCTGTTAGCGTTATGAATGTAAAACGCGTAATTCATAAAAAAAAAAACACGTATTCAAAAGATATATAAAAAACAAAAATATGGGAATTATGAAATTTTAAAGATACCGATTTAAATAGACTCTGTATCTGATAGGTTTGAGTTGAAATAAACAAGTAAACATCACTGTTTGAATTGTTTTTACAGGCGGAGTCGTTCGGTTCGACCGTCGTAAGCGTGCGTTCGGTCGATAAAGAGCCGATATACATCGAGACGAAGACCGTAACGCCGCCGCCTCCGCCCGCCGCGCCCGCCCCAGCCCCGCTGGCGTCCAGGCATCAGTCCCGGGACGAGGCCAGGCAGCCGGCGCCAGCGCCCAGCCTCGTCATAGGGAGGATCAATGAGGTAATTGCTAGTGTTGTATGGAGCCTTGTGTCTGAAGGACCCCGAGTGTTATGTGAGGCCTTATTTGTGTTATTTCGTTGACTAACAATGAGGGAGGAGGCTTTATAAGAAGACCTATTTGTGGTAATGGAGATGTTGTGGATCCTCGTTTTTGGGGAAATGGTATTATGGGGAGAATATATTATTTGGATCCTTGTTATAGAGGAGCTTAGGAAACATTAAATCATAAGTTTATTTATTTATTTATCATCCCGCCTAATCGGGTGGAGGGAATGTGGGCAGAGAGGATGAAACGCCATTTTTATCTCTTTTTTTTACACATCTCATTGACTTCCTTAACTTAATTCCTTCATGCATTCTCGCCGATTCCGCATACTTTTGACACTGCTCTCCATCAGAATTGTGTTTATTTGATCTGTGGCAGTTAGTATCGACTGGCCTCTGCTCTTACTTTCATACACATATTTATAATAGTAAAAATGTTGTAATTAAAAATTAAAGTTCGCGTGATAATTATCCAGGTGCCCGTGAAAGTGGAGAGACGTAAAAAGGACGAGACCGTGACGTCGGAGGGGCAGAGCCAGGCGCGAACGTCCGCCGTGCGACAGTCGCCCGTGAAGAAACACGCTGCGCTCAGCCGCCGCTCCTCTGAGACCCTGGCGCAGGCACCCGCCGCCTCTGTCTCCGCCCCTGCACCACCGCCTGCCGCACCCCCTACGGCGTCTACCGCCGACGCCGCCGCGCCGCAGATACTCACCGTGGCAGTCTCCGATGCGCTCAAGGTGACTACAAGTGTAGAGCGGACTATCTCACTGCGTCACTGGATCATTGCCGAACAGCGATTGCCAGAATCCAAAGCACGCCTTAAGCTATATTCACCCTGGGTTACAAACAAAAATCGCTCAGGACCATGGCCTGTGTTTTTTAACCTAACTCGATGTAGTGACTACACCTCGCATGAATGTAAACATAGTGCAGTCTTAGACGTGGCTGTGCAACTAAGTAAGGTTCATATTATTCAGCTTTATATCAGGGAGGAAATTTTTTGAGAATAGTCGAGAGTAAAGTCGAGATTCTGTAAAACTCAGCCTAAGTTTCGTCGCGTATAAAACTTTTAAAAGTGTTCATAATTAGCACTATTATATTCAATTTGAAGGTCCGGCTACAGAACCATTTGCTGTCGACGCAGGCGGGCGTGCTCGTGCAGAACGGGCCCTTCCCGCCCGTCGCGGTCGCGCTGCCGGTGCAGACGACGCGCGACACCGGTACGTACAACTTTATATTTACATATATCGAGAACTAGCTCTTGTGACCTGGAGTTGCCCGGTACAAATTACTAATTCCATCCCCTTGTGGGTTGAGTTTTCAAAATCATCGAAACACGTATTTTTTAAATTAACACGTCCATGCTGGGGCGAATATCTTCGTTTTTAAGCGTGGGGCGGGACTGAACACGGAACAATCAAGTATAACCCACTGGCGGGTCACGCCGCCCCACAGAACAGTCAAGTGTGACCCGCCGGTGGATCCCGACGGCGTGAACGTGTTAAGCTAAATATCGGATTCCATAGCGCTTACTTCAAATTCGACGGATTTTTAAATAAACATCCAAACCTCTTTTTACCCCTTTAAGTGTAGAATATTAAAAAAAAACTTCTTTAGTTATACTCTGGTTACGCTCTTAGCCTATAACACAGAAGAGAACCTAATATCCAAATTTAATATTCTTTGCTTAAATGGTTTAGGCTCTATGATGGTATTTCAGTCAAGGCAAGTTTCTTCATACATAAAGATAATATCTTTGTGTTTGTTTAGTTTGTTATTGATAAGCTTATCGCTGCTTTTTCCTATATTTTTATTAAAAGTGTGTTTATCGTTAGGCGTGTCAGTGGGCGGGGTGACGGCCGGCAGCTCGTCGTCGCCGCGGCGGGTGTCTGCGCCGCTGGTGCACCTCGCGCCGGCCGCGCTCGCGCATAAGCACCTGCAGCTGCACCATCAGGGGCACGCGACGCATCCGCCGCTCGTGGTGGCGCCGCCGCACGCCATACACCACGTCGCGCCCAACAAGCTTAAGGTATTGTCTCTAGGGCTTTATATGTCTGTAGAGTGACTTGCTAGTAGAGTCGCGCGAGTTGAATGCTGTCGGGGATTGAATTATAGGGTGGACTCATCACTTCCCGCCCCTCACGCTCTTAGTGTAGCCTTGTGCCTGATAGGCATTGCACGCACATCGATCGCGGTAACACTCAGTTTCAATTCTTTGTTATTCAACTTCGAAATCATCTTGTTTAGTTGTAATACATTTTTAAATGTGTAGCAGTTTTTTTTATATAAACTAAAAAATAACAATTGTAGGCTAAAAATGGTAGTAACTGTAGTTGTAAAGAATTAAATTAGTAAAAACGTTATACTTTACCATTAAAAAAACAAACACACAGATATCAAGGAATATTCTATTGCTGTTTCAAATTTAGGTAACGACTAATGCACCGAAGAATATGGCCGATTATGTTGGTATTGCCATTGGTCGAATATAGGTCGCTACTATTAGTAATCGTTGTAGTTGTTTGGTGTAATTTATGGTCATTGTTGGAGTACTTAAGGTGGACTTTCAATTGTTTTATAATTTGAATAAAATACGTGTTACACTTATGATTGTTTATTTGACACTAATTTAAAAAAATACATAACGCCATTCATGCAGTCGCTTCCTACCTGCATAAAACATGGTAAATGCGCCGAACAGTCATGACGTCGATATTTTTGTTAAATCGATTAGAACTAGCACATTGCAAAGCTCTGCACTCAACTCGCGCGCTATATATCAATCACTTGTTCTTAGGATTCAACTGGTACTTCGCGTTTGTATACACAGCCACAGCGATGTTTTTCTTTGAATCATACTCTTTCTTCATGCTGTTATCAATTTTGCTCAGGTGCTGCATGCCCACTCGCTGACACACTCGCAGCGAACGCAGCTGCTCGCTCAGAACCGGGTCGCGCATTTGCCAACCGTGGTCTCCCTCGCCACACTCGCCGACCCGAAAACCTCGAACGCGGCGCTTCTGAAAGCGGCCCCGGGCTCCGTCGCGCAGCTGTTCGAGATCAAGAGCGGCCAGCTCGGCAAGGGCCCCCACCTGGTGAACGTGGTGCGACAGCCGCCGCCCGGCAAGACGACGGTCGCAAGGCTCGATCTCAACGATAAGAAGCGTCAAGTAGTCGCGACGTTCGACGGGCAGCTGAAAGGAAATGTTGCTGCCACTACGACCAGACCTCACAGGTAAATTCTGTTTATCGACTTGAATTATTTGGGCGTTGTCTGATTGTGCAGGGTACAGTTGATAGGCTCTAGTGTCATGGAACGTCTACGCTAAATCGGACAGACCAAATTAAAGATCTTACTGACGCGTTGGTCAAGCATAAGTCCGGAATAAATGAAGCAACTGTAGTGCTGCGTTTCTCCAAACAACTCGATGCCGTATTACGATAGGATCTATAGACACAATAACATTCTTTATAGATAACGCTTTTACAAATGTACAAAATATATGGGATTGACATAAGCTTTCAAAATATCACGACGAAAATTTCTTATATTTGCACTTTTTTAATAAATAGCATTATCGATATTTTATGTAATGTTAAGAGTATGTGACTGAGAAGAATAGGAGAGGGGGCAGCTCTGTGCGTTATCATAGCAACGGATCGATAGATGTTTCTATATTCTTACTATTGGATATTTGCGTTCTCACTGTACTCTTCACTTATTAATTTAATTAATATTTTTTTACATGAATTTTTTCACCCTTGTCTACTAAAACTTGGGACAAATCTCGAGTGGATAATCTGGGAAAATTTCGCTCGTTCCTATTAGAGGGGTGTGAAATGAAGCGAGTGAAAGCATTCGTGCTTTTTTTTCTTAGATTTAATGTCTTCAATCTCCACACAACACAGTGATAACATAACCACGGTATTCGAACGAAATCTCCGCATCACAATCGCACGTGGAATCGACTCTCAAGCGTAGCTATCGTGTTAAAAGCATGCTTTTTCTTGTGATGCAGGGTGAGCGTAAGCCTAGATGGGCGGCAGCTGGTGCGCGCGGGCGCGCTGCCGAGCGTGCGTGCGCCGCATGTGCGGCACCAGTTCCAAGTCAAAAACCGCACGTTGCAGGTCAGCAGGATACCCAAATTTTGTATATAAAACATAATAAATATAATAAAGTAAATAATCAAAATATATCAACACGCTATATCGCTTGCGGGGTTAACAGAGATACATTAGTGCCTGTGTCCAGTTTGCGCTTATATGTCGTGCCCAACGTGACCAACAGCGCATTTAACATTTCTATTGCCATCCGGATTTCTTCACGATGTTGTCCTTCATACGGAGAAAATGTGGTTTCTAAATCCGTACTTAATCTGGAAAAACTGAGAGGTAACGAGACGGGACCTTCGGGAACCTTCGACCACTGCTGAGAATGGATACCGGCCTTATTCACTAGGCCACAAAGTACATAAATTTTAAATGAAGAATTAATACCGCAATCGAAACAACAGTAGCACCAAAGAAGCGATCTGCTAGTGCCCATCAGTGTCAGTGGGCAAAAATTACAAGATAACGTGATATTGACATGGACGTTATTAGTTACGTTCAAAAGTGTTCAGCTACGATATACATATATACATAATGGTTCGTTGTGTTACAGATAAAAAAAAGTTTTGCATTTTTTTTACGAGAAAAAAATATATTTCAGTTGTTACTCAATGTTAAGGTGATTCATCACTACTGGTTATAAAACAAAGATCTCGTATATGTCTTTCTGTTCTCGAAAAATTCAAAACCGATTGTACGGATTTTCATGCGGCTTTCACCAATAGATGAAGTGATTCATGAGAAAGGTTTTAGTGTATAATTAGTTGAAAGTGCATTACAAATATGTAACAGGTGAGCGCGCCGCCCGCACATGTCGCCCGCCTGAGCACCGGCGAGACCGCACCAGGCGCGTCGATCACGATCGCTGCGCCGGCGAAGACCGCCTCGATACCGAGCTCGGTGGTCGCCAACCTGCTGCACAAGAACGTCCAGCTGCCCAAAGGCGGGCAGAAGATCGCGATATCGGGCGCGGCGGGGCAGGCGCTGTCGGCCAACGTGCAGGCGATAGCGTTCACCACGACTGCGCAGCTCAAGGCGAGACAGGCGAGGCTCATCGCGCAACCTAGATCGGCGCCGGTCGCGTGAGTACCATGTTATTTTGCATTTTTTTTAAAGGAAAAACGGAACCTTTACAAGATCACTTTTTTTTTATACTGGCTTTACAAAATGAATACATAGCACCTGATGGGAAGTACAGTGTAGTCCAAGAACAGTAACGACCGCCAAGGAACGAGATTCCGTTGACAATCGCCATCATTATGCTGTCTCACATATACCACGACGGAAAGTCTCTAGGTATATGAACAACTGGATATACACAAGCTGGTCCCGAAACGCTACAGGTCGGAGCGAGTCACTATGACTGTTTTTGTACTTGTGTACTGTGGTCACGACCCAGTTAGGCTAACTAAGTAATTAAGTTCTCTACCACTTCAAAATGTTATTCATCTGTCGAGACCCTATTTCTTAGGAATACCTGGAGATACTAAGTTCAAATTAATATCAAATATTTACGGTCCTTTGTGGCTCTGAAAAAAAAAATCATATATCTAACCAACACAATCAAAGGATATGTTTGTTTATACAATATGCATATAAAATTTGGTAAAAATCGATAAAGCCGTTCTGAAGGAGTAAGGTAACTAACATTGTGACACGATAATTTTATATGTATAAAGAAGATGTACGGTTTTTCTTTCTCAACTGGTCGAAGTTTTAGAAAAATTAAAGGAGCAATATTTTTTGTCTGCAACGATGTGTAATCTTTGTAAAAAATGTTTTTATTTTAAATTTCATTTTGGGTTTTTTTATTTAATTTTTAATTTGCTCCCTTAATTATTGTGCGCAGTTCCATAATACAATAATATCTTCCGTTTTCAGCGAGATGGTGGAAGCGACGAGTTCGAGCTCGGTTCAGTCGCCTGGCGTGAACAGCATTGCGGCGGACAGTGCTCATGATGCGTCCGTCGGCGGCGACGAGCCCACCAGCACCGCTGCCACAAATGGCACAGTGCCGCGGCGCAACAACGGTGACTCGCTGCCGATGGAGGTCACGTGACCCCCGCCCGACCTCTACGTCATACCGGCGCCGCTGCGACTCGCGTTACTGCACACGGGCACCGCCGCATCCAAGAAGAGGGGACACTGTGATTCCGCCAAGGTCAGTGGTAAAAGGAAACCGCACCACGGTGTCGATAAATCGCATCACAGTATCGATAATTCGCACCACAGTATTGACAACTCGATAAAACTGACAGGCGTATACACCGACACGGAGACGAAACGCAGGAAGCCTTCAAACATTCACGCTGCAGAAGTCAGCGGTGAAAGGCAAACGTGTCAATGTATCGATAATTCGATAAAACTGACTGGCGTGTATACCGATACAGAAGCGAAACGCAAGAAGCCCTCAAACCCACACGCTGCAGATATCAGCGGTGATAGGAAAACGTATCAAGGTGTCAGTAACTTGATAAAACTGACAAGCGTATATAGCGACTCTGTGACTCACGCTGCGAAATCTAGTGGTAAAAATAAACCACACCACAATGTAGAAAAGTCTGTACACCAGAGTAGCGTTTTCAGCAACTCGGAAATGCACATCCAGAAAACCCGTGGTCTTCACACTGTGAAAGTCGTTCGTGAAAGAAACACGCATCATAATATCGATAACTCACACCACAGTGTAGTTAAGTCGATAATTCCGGCTAGAATATGCAGTAATGCGGAGACGCAAATCCAGAAAACTTTCAACTATCATGCTGCGAAGGCTTGTTGTGTAAGAAAAACGCGCCTCAATGTCGATAACTCGATTGAACTGACCGGGGATTACAGCGAAGCAAAGACTGAACAGAAAACTTTAGATTCTCGAGAAGACGCTTATCTTGATCCTGTTGTGTCTACCGACTATAGAATGTGTAAAGGTGGCGTAAAATCGCAGGATAGTGTTGCGGAAATTATCGACATCACCGACGATCAGGACGGCGGAGTCAACGAAGCTATAGAACATCCAGAATCGGTTACAGTCACCTCCAGCAGCGCTGAAGGTTGCGACAAAACAGTGCTGACAGGTGACAAAAAAGTCGACGGAAATGTCGATGAAACAACGCCAGCTGATGTCCAAGGGAATATCGTCGTCCTATCGAACAAGCAAGCCGAAGAAGCCCTTTTGAATGATAAAGTTTTACCGATACTGGTTTTCTAGGCCAACGCTTCTCAACCTGAGAGTCACGATCAAGTATAAGGAAAATAATAGACAATGTATATGTGGCGTAACTTTTATTATTATTAGTATAATGTTGCCAACTTCAGTTTAATATATACCTAAAACTATGCCTTCTCTATGTTATCAGAGGCAAGGTTATTAAATTAGGCAGAAAAGCAGAGCAATATGTATTTGTATGCGTACTACGGTCTCTTATGGGTGTTGTTTGAACCTTAGTTTCATACTATGACGTCCTAAAAGTAAGCTTACTTCCATGATAATTTGTCAATACGATTTGATAAAACTGTTCTTTTGAAATCCGTATCATGATTTATTATTTCTTACACGTAGCTCGAGGTATAAAAATAATAGCGCTATATAAAGTTCTCTATCATGTAAATTGACAAATAATATTGTGGAAGTGATTGTAAGTTAAATGTTCTCGAAATCAGTAGGGCCACCCTTTACACCATGGATTTTTTAAGAACTATAATTTTCCCATATTTCTTATGGGAATTTAAAAAATAATAATACTTATTAGCTTTCAAACATCTAGTTTCTGAAATGTTCCTTAAAATTTAAAACCCTTTTCAAGCGTAAATAATCATCGATTGCATACAAATGCACGATTCATTAGATAAGGTGATCCAAGGAGCTCGTTGCTCGGGTAAAAATTATTAACCACTTACGGGGTTTATTTACCGAAAACATCGAAACAAATACATTGTATTTCTAACCAACATTTTAAATTGCAGTTTCCTTATTGCTTATATCATAATAAACGCATTTTTGAACAAATTTTCAACTCCTATTTTACCCATGTGGATGATGAATGATTATTCAAAAATTTTCAAAACAGGTTTTTCTTCTAACCAAACAGCGATGTGTCGATTTTAATTGAGTATACTTTAAAATTGATGGGTTTTGAAACTTTCTACTCTTATTTCACTCCCGTTGTGGAAAAATCAAAAATTGCATGCATAAGGCTCGGCAGTAATCTTCAGTACTTTGGGCTCTACGAGGATATATCAGTAAAGACAAATCTATTTCTATTTATATATATGTAGTATGTTTTAAAAGCCCTCTACGACCCGAAAGGGGTTCGATAATATTATTAAAATACATTAGAAAATTGTAATATTCCTAAACATTGAAAAGTCATTGTAATATAAGATTTCAGTAATTGGAATTATTTTGCATGCAATCTATGTTCGGATTACTTACAAAAATCTGTTTAACTAATGAAAGGATTTAATTCATAAATGGTGCTTGGGTTCCAAGGGGTCTTTGACCCTTTTGATGTCTTAATTTACTAGCATCATACTTTGCTTTCCTTTTTTCTTTAGCACACGAGTTGTACGCTTCCAGTGTAGTCATGAAAGTTTTCCCATTCATTTAAATTACTCGGATTTTTTTTCTCTTTTTAACTAAATAGGATAATCCAAATAGAATCTCATATCGATACAGATTAACCTTCACAAATCGAAAAAGGTTTTTATAACGTATTATAAGTACTTAAAATCGTTTTATAATTTAAGGAGCTCTTTTGAAACTGGGTTACAATTTATTGCATATTATTTTTTTCGTTATTTCGAGGTCTGTATATATAAACCTAACTATAAAAATGTTGAGTTGGCAACATATATTCTGGGTGTGTTTCAAAGTTTTAATGTGTACTGAAAGGGATATTATTGTAGAGGATCGTGATTTTAGGTTGAGAAGCGCTGTTTTAAAATGTAATCTGAAGTCGCTGAACGCGGAGTGGTGTTTCCCGCGCTTAGCTTTATTGCCAGTCGCGGATTATTTTCCCGCGCGTTGTAAATAATTATTTAAATGAATTTGTAGAAGAAATTTGTGATATTAAAAGTAATTTTACAGCAATGTTTTGTAATTTTTTTGTTGTTTTTTTTTCTCTTTTAATCGGGTTCAGTGGCGGTTTATGACGCGCAATGGCGACATCGTAGCGCGGGAAACACTGCGCCGCCATTTTGAATATTTTATGGCTATACGGACTATTACGCTATTACGGCTATACTCGAGTGTTTTTTGTCTACGAAGGGATAGTGAAATCTGTCACTGAAGTGCAAAAAGGTGACCAGTTAAAGTAGTGATGTTCAACCAAGAAAGAACATACTTTTTTTAAATTTGGTTAACAAATCGGACTTCACTAAAAAAAACTTAAGCAAAAGATGTTTCCTTAAATAGTAAACAAAGCGAGAAAAATTAATAACACTAAGATAAATAAATTAAATATATAGAAAAAAGTAAAAGAAGTTTAACAAGAAGGGAAAAACATTCACATTTGTACGCACTGCAAAATCTTATGTTTTTCTGAGGGTAATGAAGAGTGAAAAATGTCACAAGATTTATAAATACAATTATAGCTATAGAACATTCTACTAAAAGGGGAATGCTTACCGACATTTATTTTATGAAATGGAATTAATTGTAATAATTTGTAAAATATTTTCTTATTCGAACTACAAGAATTAAAAATATATTCGTCCGTATGAGACGGCTTTTGACTTTGTAAAGTTTTGTAGCAGTGACAAAACTAATTTATAAAAGGTCACGTTGGGCATGACATTTAAGCGCAAAGAGGTTACAGCCACTCTTGTATCTCTGCTGACTACGAAAAGTATATAGCGTGACGATAATCTATTATGTGTCTCAAATAATTGGTCCAAACTTAATGTCACTTGGTAGACCAAGAAATAAAACTCGAGTATAGTAGTCAATGACATTTTCTAAACATGTTACCCCGGTGCGTTTTACAATTTAAAAACGACACTTTAATTGCAACATCTAATTATTATTACATAATCTGTGGTATAACAATATTTTATGCAAAAATTTATGCAAGAGATAAAAACTGTAAATTAACTTTATTAGCAGGAAATAGCTATACTTTTTCTGTTTCTTTATAAAACTTGCCAGCTTTAGCCTTCTCTGTTATAAAATTAATCTTTTATCTCGCTGTTCCCAAACAATCTATTGGGCTGTATACACGCATGAAGTAGCGAAGTAAATAACTAAATTTGTAGCGTGTAAACAACTAACTACTAATTTTTAACTAAACATTAGTCTAAAGAAGAAGTCGATAAACAAAATAGAAAATACTATTTTTTTTACGATGTAACCCATTCTCCCGTACCCTACACATTCTCCGGAATGCGTGGCTTTAGTAAATTGCATTGTAGCAAGTGTGAACTTCATAATAATTTAGTGAAATACATAAGTTTGACGATATAATGTACTTATAACTTCACTAAAACACGTGTAAACGTTAAACTATTTAAAAATTAGTTATTTACTTGGTTACTTAATACGTGTATACAGGCTATTATGTGTAGCAACTAAAATAAATTTCTATTTTATTTATCGAAATAAGATTCTTTAACAAGATAATTTGTACACTTGCAGAAATTACAGGCTGGCATGGAACTAAATATTTTTTTTTAAATTATGTTCTCGTAAAGAAAGTATCTCTTTCTCAGTCGCTTACGCTTTTGGATAGTTTCAGTTAGGGCAATTATAGGCAATTAAAAGAGGAAATACTGCGCAATATATCATAGATCTCAATTTCCTTGCAATTTCCTATATCTACATTTCGTACTACACTGGCTTAATTCAGGTAACGCCCTCTAGCCATGCCAGTGGCTATCCCATAGAAACATAACAATTATTACGTTATTATATGTGTACGTATGATAAATATATGGACTTAAAATATGATAATTACAAGATGATGAAACTCGAAAGTTATTACCGGATTGTGAGACTCAAGATTGCGTAATTACCAGATTGTGAGACTCGGAATTCTAGGACTGCTGGGAGCGGGTCTTGCCACCAGCAGCCCCCAGTAACGTGTGACCAGATTTTTTGGCAGAATTTAGCAATTTTTGGCTGGGTTTGGAGAAACATCAACGAAAAAGAACGGCATTCTTAATTCTAATTTTAACTGAAGAAGTATTATTAAAAAAAAAAACAATGCTATTATTTTCATAGAAAGGTTTTATTTACTTAAGTAATCAATTTAAATCAGCACTAGCGTATGCTGATAGTTAAAAAATCTGCATCAGCAATAACCCTGAACCAATTGCCAATATGTGCTTCTCATTTGTTGGTCAATTGAAACATTTTAATATTAAATTGAAATAAATTATATAAATTATTTTTCATTTTATAATTGAAATATTTTATCAGTTTGAAAAAAATATATTTGCCGCATTTCTTTTTATTCTTCGTCTAATTACGTTTTTAAATATATCTCTAGTCATTGCTTTTACTAAATTTGTGCACACAAATGGTATAAAAGGTACCTCATTTTTTTTAAACTACACTAAGAGTAACTATAAACGGAAAAACATCCTAAAATTGTGTTGTGGCAAAGTTTCTTGTACTTACTGTCTCCAATATTTGAAATAATAAATAACAATAAAAATATTCAATTCTTAAGGGAATAAAAAATGAATAATATGAAAAAATATTAATATAAAATATAAAGACCCTTATATAAACATGTTTATTTCACGTTAAATATCGCCCATTTATAGCGTCTAATTTTCAAGCCAAAATTTTCTCAACATAATTTTTAGGTTTTTGGTTGGATTGGGCAATGTAATAAATTTTCCTTTATAATTGAATTTTACGTTACGGATTTTTATCGAGATTACTTACTTAAAACTTAATCTTTGTCTAGTTAAGTTACCATTCTTTTAATTAAATTTAAAGAGGATACATTATAGTTTTACAGATATTTTACCAACTACCCAAACATTTAAATGTGACTAGGATTGCCAACATACTTCGTAAGGAATCAAACGTGATGAGCGTCCAAGTTTGGAACGCAAGCCCTCGTTGCTCCCTGTTTCGATCCTCGAAGGTTTGCTCATTCGTCATTGCTGTGATCGTCCGGTAGTGTTCTTGTTGTTGTCTGAGCTGATGTAATGAGTGTCGACAGCGGCAGGATGCCCTGATGGCAAAGTGCTGCGGGGAATTGGTGATTTTTCTGACGGGGAGAGGTGGAGTATGCGCCTCTTTAGTCGTTTGTTTTGACGCAATCAGAGATTACTAAATATTAAAAATACTAATGATAGGCACAAAAAGGCTTGTACCCAGAGCTATAAAAGTTAATATATAAATATAAAATATCAAATCCAAGCAAGATGTATTGGTAGTTTGTATATTGTTTAGAATGAAGTGTTCAAGGCGGGAAATTGCGTTACAGCTCCAGACAAACTTGGCGATGGATTGTTTAAAGGGGGATCTTAAGAACGGCCATGTTATATGGATGATCCAGTAAGTGGGCTGACTTTCAAAAGAAATATTTTCTATCAGGCCTAATATAACCAGTTAATTACGAC
This sequence comes from Automeris io, assembly GCA_036320925.1. Taxonomy (NCBI): domain Eukaryota; kingdom Metazoa; phylum Arthropoda; class Insecta; order Lepidoptera; family Saturniidae; genus Automeris; species Automeris io. The sequence continues at coordinate 8,850,515 of JAUDJH010000017.1, forward strand.
GTAGACGATAAATATTAACACTTATGTTCATTTGACAAGAAGGTCCACAGATATTTTGCGAATGATATAACATTTGTGATAGACTCGATCTAATACACAAGATCGATAGACCCGAAGCTACAATATTGATTTATTTGGACAATATAAAGGACTTGAACTGATTCTTCGTACCAAAATTTGCAATGAACTGTTCTAAAGGAGTCTAGGGCTATTTGCAGTGGTGTGCGGTTGATGGTCTAATAGGGAAGCCGGAACAATCAAACATGATACTTTGGGTACATGAAGTCAGTACTCATTGTCTACAATTTAGGATTAGAGAATAGAAAAAAGGATAATTATAAGTCCTGTGGGATAGTAATAGCCCGCCTCAATTTAATAAGTCGTTTGCAAAATAGATAATAAAAATAACGACGTTTACCGAACGACACTGGTTTAAAGAGTGTATATTAGGGCATTGTTAGCATTAATTGCATTTCCGCAAAGTGAGTGTAATATATGTACTTTGTGTAAATAAAAAATAACATGATAGTCATATAATTAAAAGGTTCAATTTTAGAAATTCCTGATTTCGGTTTACCTTTGTACAAAAGTGTGATCAAAAATTAAATAGTTTTTTTAATAGATATGAGATTCGTCTTTAATAGAAAAACTTCTTCTTAAATTAATTTATAAATGAATAATTCATTTATATGCCGGATTTCTTAAAGAAAGCAGTGTGTAAATATATAAAAGAATTCACATTTTGGGCTTAGGGATTTCTAGAATTGTATGGTTCAATAATTGATGTATGATGTAGGTTTTAGTTGTAATATAGCTATTCAAACTGGCCGGGCCAGTGGAAAGAATCTTCGAGATTACGTGTAGTTAAAAGCTGTCGTTAGATTTAGAAAAAGATACAGGTTTTGTGTATATTGTGATTTATTTTCCCCCAAAAATGAAGCGGTAAATGTGTGTATTATAGTTATTGTATGTTTCTTTTATCTAAAATGATTAAGTTATATTTCAAGGATGCCTATTTTATTTCGTGGCGATCTTTTAAATGTTTGCGCAAATCTGCAATTTGACGTTGGTAAGTTGCTGCCATTGGAATATTAGGTGTTTTAACCAATGCATTTTTTTATGTAATTTTTAATATTTTAGTTATATCTCTCTTAGGTACATGGCAAATGTGAAATATTTTTTATCAAATAAGTTTTACCACCTGTGTTCGTCAATGTATATAAACTTATATAAAGTCCAATTTCATCGTATTTTATTAACCGATAGACGCAATTAGTTAAAAAATTTGTTACTTGTATATATATTTTTTAAAACATGATTTTATAAAATTAAAACAACAGTATGTATTTTTATATATTTTGGTTTGCAAATATTAAACATTTTAAAGTATTCTTAATAGCTGTAACTTTTACTAGACAATTTTTACTCAATACATTTATTTAATATGACATTATCAAAAAGTCTCAATATTATTTTATTTCATAATTATGGTACCTACCTACATGTTATAACGTTACCTCAAAGGTTTTTCGTCTCACTATTATTAATAATACGTAATTGAGAGATATAAAAGCAAACCTCTTGAGTCTACATTTTGTTGTTTTTACTGTTCTGTTTACATTTGTTTCATAATCCGTATATTCCATGTTAAAACTCTATTCAAGATGACAGAAATTAGTTAAACTCGTTGATTTGCATCATCTTTCGGCACGCAGCGGTCACGCCCTGGTAATCACGTCGGCCCGTGGGCGAAACCTGGTTGGAGGGGCTTGCCGATTGCGCACTCGCCTCAAAGTGTGTTTTTGGAGTTGTTAAAAACGACACTTTTACAATCACCATTTTCAATCATGCTGTTTTATAACCTGTATAGGGATTTCTTTGGGATTTTTTTTTCTTTTCTTTGAGCCGTGGTGGTTGCCGGCAGAATAGAATAGCACCCCCCTCTTCTTGCAGAGTTGTCGTAAAAGGCGACTAAGGTATCTCTTTAACACCGCAATTAAACCAGGTGTTCAGAGAAGGAAAACTCGACCAAACCTGCATCCTGCTCCCTCCCGATCGTACTGGTTCTCCATTCCATCGGGCCTGAGGGAGCTCGGACGAGAGAGTGCTTTTCTGGCAGCGCGTCCAGTTGTGCACTTAAATATCTCCTGTGCAATTGACTGTTTCCGTAAACTGGACCTCGATTTTCTTAATCTGTGATAAAACAGTCGCCGTGGCCGAATCCGGCTAGGACATCATCATAGGGATTTCTAGTTGACTATGTTGTAATTTCTGAAAATGTACTCTTCGTGAACAGTTTCACATTTAATGTCAGTTATTTTATTGCATAGAGTACCCTGTTATGACGATCACTTAATTCATAAAACTATATATCTTTGACTAAATTAGGCGCTAAAGTAAGTGCACGAAAATCTAATTGTTCTCACACTAAAGACATTCAAAATATATCAATATGACAGGTCGCTATCAAATTCCCATGTACCGTGGTGGGTTAATAGTTACGTTATTTTCAACATCGTTGAAACTACATAAACGGTTTTACGTTTATTATTACCAAAATTTTCAAGTTTGAATATGTCTTAAACATTCGTCATCGGTGTTATTTTCGCCACCGGCGAAAATGTCTACCTCCATGTATGTACCATAAATCGAAAGCTTTTCCGTATAAATGAATAATGAATGTATTGCAGCCTGGTCACCGTTTCCGAGCAGAAACTACCAGAATACGAATCGTTTCTTGACAAACAACTAGATTCCCAATAACGTCAGGCCCCCGGATATGAAGGGGGTAGTAAGCCAGAGCCCCCGTCCCGGGTGCCGAATTCTAGATTCACATCACTTTACCCACCGAATAATATATCTAAAAAAAAATGGGTCAACTTCTCAAATTTAAAGTACAGTAGTAGCATACATCCCATATAAAGCATAAAATACATTATTTCGTTATATTTGGACATTTAACACATATATGTCGAGGGGCGAAAGGCTATTTGGTTTAAACGACATTTTTCGGTGATATAGTAATATATTTTCGGAATCAGCGTTTTTTACCGATTCCAAAAATATATACATTACTATATCACCAAAAAATTTTGCTTAAACCAAATACCCTTTCACTCCTCGATATATATACTTAAAATTTGGTCCAATTTGGACTCTCAGACTGCTATTTTGGTAAACACCAGGTTTTAAATCAATATATTTATTAAGTGTCCAAGTATTATAACAAGATAATGCTTTTTATAGTATGCCCGCCACAGAAGTACAGTGATATCAATACCGGGCTCAACGTGTTAATAATATTACTATATTCAACAATATTACTCCTTTCCGTTGACAAACCAAAGCGCCATAAGTACTCAGGAATCTTAAAATTATGTTATAAATTCAAAAGGGGTTCAAGACCATAGATATCTTTATATATATATATATATATATATGTTGAATAGTCAATAATTTCTATAAGCCAAAGGATAAGTATTCGGTTTTAAAATACTAAGTAAGCGTGATTATTACTTGTTTGATTCTGTCTCGATAACTACCCAGCACGTGATGGTAAGTACTTTGCTGTCCTCGAACGGTGACGGCTTCTAATGGACGAGAATCTAAGAAAAATCACAATAATCGTCACCATTAGCCCACCCTAGTCCACTGCTGAGTAGTGATGAAAATGCCCGGGAATTTTCCCAAAGTGCCCAAAACTTGTATGGGGAATATTCCCGGGAATTTACGAAATGTTCGCGGAAGTGCTGGGCACTTTGGGAAAATTCCCGGGCATTTTCATCAATACTGCTGAGCACAGACTTCTAATAACCGCCATTGAACCCGGATTTCGACTCTTCGTCCGATCCAATCCGTCAAGGTGCAGTTTTCATGTCAGCCTTAATAAAGTATGACAAAAATGCTATCGGATGTAATGCGAAAAAAAAATAGTTACTATGTACTGTGGATTCTGATGTTGGTAATTATTTTCAAGGTCCGGCGGCATTTCATGCCCAAATCAAAATTAAGATTACTTTTTCTAATCATAATATTTTGCCCATCTTCGCTCTGATATAATGCCAGAAAAACTGTGATTTGATTTATATATTATATTTTGTTCTTTAGCATTGGGATGAAAAGAATTATTATTATTATAAAGTGGCAAATGTTTTTTGGAGTTATCATTTTCAAGTGTCAAATTGTCTGGAGTTCTTTGATCAAGAACTTTTTTCATACTAGTTCGCCAAAGTAACTACACCACACCTGTTTGAAAGTATGGTGGAGTCTTAAAACGGCAGCGATTGTCAAAGGACGAGAACCCGTTGACAGTCGCCGTCGTTATGCCAGCCCAAATATACCACGACTGAAGGTCTCTAGATATACGAATATCTGGAGATACATAAGCTGAGTTGAGCTAACTCTATACTATCTGAAGTTTAAAAATTGGATTTATTTCTAGAAATCTCGAAAAAAAACTCACACTTTCACCTGAGAGAAAGAAAATATTACCTAGTCCAATTTATTCCAATGTACGTTATATACAAACGGTGGCTAAAAGGCAAAAATAGTCGCTTAAAATAATCAAAGGAAATTGCTAACTTAAAACTTCCCGTACTTGTACTTAGAAACTTTTGATATTAAGAAATATTTCTTCAAGTTAATTTTATTTTTTCAGTCTTAAAATATACGATTTATGAAACTAAAGTGTAGCTATACGAAAAAAATCATTTAGTACTCCTATTTATATTTGTCAGTGTGTATTCGAGACGACTTAAATATATAACTATTATATATTTCCCAGTCAAAAACATTAATCGATATAATAAATAAAATCAAACCAGTGCAGATGAATTTATTTAAATATTGTAGATTATTTCAACTAGGGATGAATTATTAATGTTTGATTTGGCTAAAGGTGGCCGTCGCGGCTCAGCAGCGGACGCTAGGTCGCTATACACCGCTTTATATGCGTCCGATGTAGGCCGCACCGTCGCCTTAACAAAATTAAGACAATCGATTCATCAAATCAATTAACGATTCATTAGAGTTTGGAACAGTCTTTAATGTTTAAAAAGCATCTCTGCGACTAGGTGATAAGTGAAAAAAATCTAATCATATGTTATGTGCAGTGGCGTGCATTCCACAGAAGCATAAAAAGCATTACCTTGTTATTTTTGGATATTAATTACACTCCTCGACTTAAAATCTGGTCTAATCTAGATTCCGAGACTCTGAATCTGGTACTCGCCAGATTTTAACACATTAAAGGCGGGAGTCGTAGTAATACGATTTATCTCGAGTGTAACTTAGCGGTCGCCGCGTTACCGTCAAGACCTCCCGCCTTTAATGTGTAAATATATAGTATTACAACAAGGTAATGTTTTTTTATGCTTGTATGGGAAGCACGCCACTGATTATGTGTGTGTAATATGTAAATGTAGTGTTTTAGGCAAAGTGTGTCCATTAAACTAGGCACTGATCGTAGTAACAAATTGTTGATAGATTTGGAAAAAACGAAGACTAAACGCGATTTAAATGTTTACTTTCGTTGTCCTTTGTTTTAACTTACCCACTATCGATCCTGTATAGGACAGAAAATTGTAATCTTTACTGAATTAATTGAAAAAAAAAAAAAAACTACGTGTATAACAGGTGTGCGGTGGACAGTAAAGGGAATCCGGTACAGTATGCTATGTAATCTGTGTACGTAGAGTCGATATTTTCGAATCTACTTTGTATGAGATATTTAAAGGTAAAAGGTTTCGTATGATTGCCAACTAGCAGCAAATACAATAACATTTTAGCTTTATTAATATAAACAAGATGTTGAGACCCTATCGGCTTCCCTTTCAAACGTTTACTGCGCATCTCAAGTGTATGACGAAATATAACTTTCACTGTATCGAAAAACAATTAGATTTTTGTAATATTTGGTTTTCAATGACGGATTTTAATTTTTTTTATACGTATCGAATATAATCACTTATAATTAGAGGTTTGCTAGAAAAAGCAAAGAAAAAAATGTTTAAAAAGAAAGTGATATAAATATAACATTCGAGTTTTAATATAGCTTACTATGCGAATATATCGACTTGTATTAAGCTAGGCCCAGAGAACCTGGACAGAGTGACATACGATCAGCGATAACGCTCGTAGAAAAGTGCAAAATGTGTAGGATTGGCAATAAGCTTTCGAAATATCACATCGTATTATGCAAAAATCCTATAGTTTTTGCAATTTTTCTACTCGCGTTTACGCTGAGCGAATGTTACTTTGTCTAAGTCGTCTGATATGTGTCATTTGCTCGATCCGGTTACCGTATCACTCTATGCAACTTATCAAGTTGTGAGCGCCTTGAATATCCGTCTCATTTTATGATGAACGTAGAAAAGCTTACTCAACATGGAACAAGCCATATCGCGTATCGTATTAGAGGACCTAGACAAAGTAAGATTCAGCCATAACGCTAACAGACAAATGCAAAATGTATAGGTTTAGCATAACTTACGTCAATCCTATACATTTTTCACTTTTTTCCTAGCGTTATCGCTAATCGAATATAACTTTGTCTGAGTCAAGGCGGCGGAACCCGACTGCGGATCACCCTTCTACATAAATAACAACGATACTCTTCAGATATAAGGTTATAATGTTTGGAAAGGGCAAATGATACATGTGTAAACCCGGCTTTAGATATGTATATATATTATGTTTACACCTTTGTTATCTGTACTATAGAAGTGAAACGGATTTTCTCAATTTAGCTTTTAGCCTTAAATACACCAGTTTTTAGTGAAAATCACACAGTTCTGCTGGTAAGATAAAGCAATCAATCACTGCAGTGACAAGATTAGAAGTGACATTACATTAGTGCTATACAAGTGATGTCTTATCAAGAAGGATCTGTTTTGTTTTAACTTCTGAAAGGCGTGTCCTTTATATACTTCTTTATAAAAAAATGTGTAAAATTGCAATAGCAGTTTCATTATAAAGAGTTTTGATGGCAACTTTTAAGCCTTTTTCACGGTCCGATTGATATATCACTAAGGTATATCCTTTCCAGGCTGGGTAGAGAGTTGCTTTATATAAATTTTGAAAATTTGTTTCACTCAATTTTTCGACACGTGTCTACTAAATGTCCTGTCGTATTTTTTAAAAAAATCTGCAAGGAATTCTTCACTGTCCCTCCGCGGTTCGGAGGCCGTGAAGAATTACTGGCGACAAAAAAAATGTGTAACGATTTTAACTATGTCTATGCATATTTATCTAGTAAGTATCATATACTGTACAAAAGGCTGCAAATTTGGGAAAAAAATGTAAAAAAAAATTGACCTCACGCAATGTGAGGCCGGTAACATACGCTTAGTAAAATGATTAGGGAGAGTATACCTCGTAAGATGATTAGTTTATAAGCTCTCGCGGATCGGTCGAACGGCTCTCGACAACGCCATTCGTTTGCCAAGCTTTAGGGTCAATTTATACTGCCGCGGAACGGGAGAGTAGCCATTCGTTTTATAACGAAGTTGTATTTAGTGTAATTCTTTTTAAAACCGTTGAGTAACGTATTATTGTGTAATAAGGAAATTTGAAGAGAACGGATACGCACACAGTGTACCCAATAATAGAGATGGACAAAATGTAATCTGATTAATAATTAACGATTACAAATTGTAGTACAATAGATGTAATGTAGATTGAGTAAAGATAGTCGCCTGTTTATCGGGAAATTCTCAGGGATTACCTTTTTTTTTTGCTTTTATGTCTTACAGGCAGACTCCTAACCTCATTCACACCTGGTGGAAGGTGAAGACGAGGTCGAAGATGGCCGTGTCCGCCTAAAAATGCCCATCCAGATCTCTTTTAAATGCTTCTAAATTGTAAGATCATGAAAAAATAGGACGCGGAGTGTGCATTACACTTTCTGTTCGCAATATAAATGGAAAAACTTTTTTGTTTACGGATTATGAGAGATAACCACCGTGTAATAAGGGTGGTTCATCACTGCGTCTTGTGGTAGAAAGTGGGTCAAGGAATCAGAGAGTGCTGCTCTTAGCTGTGGTACCAAGTTTGTGCGATGGTCGATACTACTAGTAATGTCCCGTCAAACTTTATTGCCGCTCTGAATATAGTTCCTGTCGAGTTTACACATGTTAGTATGTATAGTTAATTTATCAAAATATAATAAGGTATTTGATTAATGATAATTAATTACATTTTGAATGATCTCATCTTTTGCAATAGACATAACACAATGCGGCTATATTTAGAGCGGTCAAAGTGCGAGAGTTATATCGTTAAAGAAATTCGTGATCACTTCATTTTGCTGTAGTATAAATTGGCCCTTATTCGCAATGCGCACGCGTCTAGGATATTTTAGTTTCGTGTAAATATACATATTTCTGTACGTAGGTACCGACCGTTGTCCGGTAAAGCTTCTCTGCGATGTCGGGAATCGTTCAAACCGTCTGCATATTATGAAATATAAAAACAAATCGCTGTGAATTATTTGTAAAAATAGTCATGTTCAGAATTTCCGTGTAGTTTTTGTTGACTTTTTTTTTCAACCGAAATTGCTGAATAAAGCGATAATTCTGTTTCATACAAGTTTTTTATTTTTAAATCTGCATTAAGGACTTTAAAAAGGCTCCGAAATTACCTAAGTTGAAATATTATAATCAACAGGAAAATGAAAGTAATAAATTGACATATAAGGCCATCAAAGGCAGTATTTTTTTTTGAATACAATTCGAATAATAAAAAATATACAATACAACGCATACAAGGAATCACATATAAAATACAGACACTCAAAATATATATGGGGTTATTTTGGTCTAATAATAATGCATAACTACAGTAGGCAAAAAAAGTCATCGGCCACTTGGATTATTTTCCTATTCTTGAAGTTTTTATTATTAAGAGATATGAAATTACACTCCAATTCAATTTATTTACTTAAATTACAGTATATTTTCATAAAATAATACATTTCTGACTTAATAATTCAGATATATCTCTTGGTATTCATATTTATTTTTAAAAAATTGCAATTCGGGCGCAAAAAAAGTTCTCGGCCACGTATAATTTAATGACACTTGGTTGAAAATTGGTCCAATTTATCATCATATTGAAAAATAATTAATATTTTGTGGGATATCCTTTAGCTCTAAGAACTGCTTGCAGCCTTCTTGGTATGGATTCCACTAACTTTTTGGTCACATCCGCCGAAATTTTCTCCCATTCGTTTACTGTAATTGATTTCAGCTGAGCGATGTTGGTGATAGAGTGCTCGCGTATTTTTGAATCCAAATGTTCCCGAAAATGCTCGATCGGATTCAGATCTGGAGATTGCACAGACCATTCGAATACATTCTGAACATTTCTGGAGAGCTAGTCCTTCACACTGCACGCAGTATGCTTCGGATCATTATCGTGTTGAAACACGAAGTCGGCTTCAATATTTAGTTGACGGGCGCTTGACATCAAATTATTTTATAAGATATTTTTATATACATACTAGTCCATTTTCCCATCGATGAAAATTAATTTTTCGACTCCAAAAGCAATCATACAGCCCCACACCATAACGCTTCCACCTCTATGTTTGACAGTTAGCGTAAGATTTTTAGGCTCAAGCGCTGTGCCGCTCTAACGCCAAAAGGTAACTCTTCTTTTCGACTGAAATTGTTATATTTACTCTCGTCTGACCAAATAATCTTGCTCCAGTACTCTTGCGGCTTATCTATTTTATCATTCTCGAATTGCATTCGCTTCGATTTATTCTTGTTACTTACAACGAACTTTCTGCGCCATACTCGACCACGGTATCCATCCTTCTACAGAATATTTTTAACCGTTTGTGGCGTTATACTCACTCCAATTGATTCCACAATATTTGTTGCTATCTTTGGAACAGAAATCTTCGGGTCTCTTTTTATTTCTCTGATTATGATTTTGCGCAATCGTCGATTTATTTGGAGGGCCGGCCAAATCTTGATTTGTTGAATACTGTACCGGTCGTAGTAAAGCGCTTATTCTTTTTTTTGTGTGAGTACGTGTGGAACGTAATAATATGACACTCCAATTATTTTAAACAATTATTGATATGTGAAAAAAAGAATGGTTAGGCCTAGAATCGTAACACTTACCTCTTCAAGCCAACACGTCCTTGATTAAAGCAAAAAATAATATTGAATATAAAAAAGCTCAGCCGGACAATGTATTGCCTTGGCCCACCAAGAATAACACCCCTTTTCGCACAAAATTCACTTGATTGCCATCGATTAAGCGTCGAAACATAAGTAGGATACGTGGCCGATGACTTTTCTTGCGACCGATTTGCTATTTTTTTTTTAAATAAATATGAATACCAAGAAATATATCTAAATTATTTAGTCAGAAATGTATTATTTTATGAAAATATACTGTAATTTAAGTGAATATAATGAATTGGAGTGGAATTTCATATCTCTTAGAAAGAAAAACATCAAGAGTAGGCAAATGTTCGAAGTGGCCGATGACTTTTTTTACCTACTGTATATCAATATGAATGGCGACATAGATAGGCAGAAAAAATAGTGCTTACATTAATCAGGTTTTAAAAGTATTTTTGAGAGCACAAAATTTTCACTTGCCCCACGCCGGCTCTTGAGGAGCCTGATATGGTTGCTACATAATAAACTCACCTTTTGTCTTTCAAGGAATAAGTTATCTATGGGAGGGCCGGGATTTTTTACATTAGTATTTTTGTTTAAAAACAGCTTTTCGATACTTTTGATGATGTAAAAACCTTAGAAACAATGTTACCTGTCTTATAGACTATTAAGAGCAAGGGCCAAATAACATTGGCGGTTTTCCCATCTCCAGAAATTATACGGGAAACATCTTTATAGTATTTTCGTAATATGTTAAGAGTATAAAAAAATAAATAAAACAATCTTACAAAGAAATACGTTTATTCACAAATATTACAAGTGACACACTTCAGATCTAAATGCTGCATTTCAAAAGGTAAACCATTTTATATCATATAAGATTACCCTGGCGTAGAAAATAAGGAACTGGGGTTTTTTTTACCCGAAATTTTCTTATTTTATATGTGTGTAAGTTACACTGACCGATAGAACAATATTTTTGCTTGTATTACGGCTTCAGTGGTATATACGTGGTGTACTTATGCATATTATGACGATTACAACTCTTTCAACTTTTTGAATCGTTATATCTCAGAAACGGTGGCTCTTAGGAAAAAAAGTATTCTAACATTGTTAATAGATAATTATCTGATCTACAATTTTTGTCTGAGCTAATTTTATGATAAAACTTATCGTTTTGCTGAAAATCGCGAAAAACCCGTTTTTGTGACTTTTGACCGAGTAGATTTTTTTGCACGTGGCGGATCGATGAGGACTTTTTACATTTTCTTTATAATAGTGCATTGAATAATCCTACCAATATTCAGCCTAGTCGGAATTTTTGTAACCTCACCCCTATTTTTTAGTCTAATTTGACCAGACTATAAATTACACAATACATTATTAATAAGGTTAAACCAAGGCAAGTGTGCCATAAATTCATAGATGCGGATGTTTTCATTTAATTATTTCTACTTTGTAGTAATGAAATTTATAGATATTATTAAAAAAAAAAAGTCCTTTCGTTGAAAACCTAGTCTGGATAGAAGTCTGTCACGCTTGCATCACCCGAAGCAAGTGTAACAAAATTCTGTATTTTTTTAATTACCTCGTTTGAAATCTCAATAACATTACAATTAAAGTATTATATTGTTGGCCCCTTGCATTCTATTAACAATACATTAGTTTTGTTAAATCTAGTCTAGTGATTAAATATTAAAAATCGATCCATGTTGTCGATATTCTCAATATACAAGGTTAGTCTAAAACAAACATTTTGTGTACTATAACTTTTCGCAAAAATGAATAATAAGGTACAGGTACCTATAGATTTACGTACTAAAAGTATAAAGAGGCAACCCTAGAAATCATATGGTTTTTCGTGTCAACGAACCACCAAAGATGAATATCTAATGTAGATGGGCATGTACCTAGAAATAGACAACAACTCTATTCAGTTCGCACGAACTTCCTTATATCATCGAAATTTTGATGTACTAAACTTTTTGGTGTCTTAGATACGTTTTAAATGAACAATTTTTATATTAAATACTTAATTTCTAAAATTTATTATCTAAATAAGTGTTAACACCAAAGAAGAAAGTTCTTGATATTTTTGAAAAGTTTATCTAATAAAAAGGAATACTGTTATAATACTTTCGTGTTTATTGAGATTTAATCGATGTATCAATATTTTTCCTTTGATATATCGACTCTGATATTGGTATTTTAATAAATACCGATACATCGATAAAACGATTTTTTTTTCGTTTTCGACATCCCTAGCGCGCGTGTCCTTGTCGCTATGGTTGTCAAAGTTTAAGAATAAATGACATAATTTATTTTGAGTATGTAAAAACAAATCACAACTTTCAGGAAAATTACTATATTCCTTTAAGTATATACGATACCTATACCAATAGCCTTGGCTTGATATACCCTTTCCGACTAACCGTGTATAAAAGTTCCAACATTGTCTGGTAAAAATCTCTTAAATAAATGTGCATGAGCTGATGTATTTAAAACGGTTGCACTTGCCTTGGTTTACCTTACAAACTTCTAATCTAATAATTTCATACACTTTGGCAATATTTGCTCTTATAACTATATATTAATTTACAATATATCACAATAATTCAATAATATTAACACTTTGCCGTCCGCACGATTCATAAATATTTTATCGCTTGGCGGCGGCAGCGCCTATTCTGATCACTTGACTTGTCGCCGGCCGTTCTCGACATTATCGGGAGATTATAAATTGTTAAGTTTTACTAATCTCATCGTTACTTCTCAACCCTGTTCCTCTACTTTCATGAAATTTCGAAGACCGAAAGTTTGCGCAAGTCACCACTGTGGTGTCGCCGGACAGCATAGTGTTTACAAGCTATGGAATGAAAATTTTTAGTTAACAATAGACACTACTTATTATAAAAAAAAATAGGTAATACGATGCGACAAATGAAGTTAGCTTTTTTATAGATTTTAAGTCATGATTTTTATTCGAGAGAGCTTGGTCTACTTCGGGTAGTATACTTGAGGGAAATTGCTGGCCGGATGAGAGCAAGGCGGCGTGCAGTGTCCATCGCACCGCCTGAGAGGGATTCGGAGGGGCAGGTCCATTACACTCACACCTAACAGCGAGAAAACCTAAACAAGGCTAATCGCTTTTCGGGGTTTTGGACGTATTCAGAATACTAGGCCCGGGTAGAGCGATTAGGAAAGACACCCTGGGAGTTTTTAGTCAGTAGGAGTATAACACTGCGAGGTCACTGCCTGATGGTCCTATGTAGGATTTTCACCCTGGTTCCAAAAAAAGAGATTATGGTCCAGTCCAGGGAGCGGCATGCTCCGTTTTGAAATTTTTCACGATTCTGGGCCGATGATTACCGTCTCTAATGACTAGTGTGGGCATCAAAAGAACATTTTGGAAACTATTTCCCCTTCCTCGTGTCACGGCGAAGGCTCCACGTCGCTGGCTGCGGGCGGCTCCGTTCGCTCAACTACTTCCACTTGCGACTCGTCCGACGAAGTCCGATACTCGGAATCCGTCTCCGTATCCTCCTTCTGCAATTTCAAAATTAATTTATTGTTGTGATGACCCTTTTCTTTTATGCTGACTTGACACGGTGAACGCACCACACCTGATGGTAAGCTTGGTGCAGTCCAAAAAACGCCAACGACTATCGACAGTTAAGAAAAACATAATTATCTCTTCATGTTACGCTTAAAGGACCCCATATCACAGGATGGTGAGAACACGATCGCCGGAAGACCATTCCACAGCCCAACGACTGCAGGTAAGAAAGAGATAGAGAACTCCCTAATCTAGGACTACGGGGTGTGAGTTACCGTATAGTGTACAAACATTGCACCGTCCGCGAGAGTGTGCCGGCAGAGTACACGCTACAATATGTTATTATATATAAATTAATAAAAGGTATTGTATAATGTAAATATTTTTAGTATTTTAATGTTGTATATTTTATATTTATATAGAAGTGATTTTTTCCATCAAAGTGATTTTTTCCATCAAATTCCTTTTAAAAATCTAACTAATAATTCTATTAACTTCGACAAGAGAAGCGTCACCCACATGTGGGTGACACGGCGACGAACGTGTCAACTATGAATTTAGGCACCACGTGTTCACCGGAACAGAAACCCGCAGGGCATCTGATAAAAATGGCATGTGTACTAAGAGTTGTGAGATTGGCGATCAGTCGCGTCACTGGTCACGTTGGGTACGTCATATAAGCGCAAAGTGGACACAACCACTAATGTATGTAATGTAATGTACTCACCCCAAAGGAGATATAGCGTAATGATAGTATTATTAATTTAAACAAAACTTTTAGACCTATCACGCGCTGCGAATTTTCACCGCACGATTTTTATCGCTAATTTTGTACACTAGGAATTCCATGAAACAAAGACCCGTAAAAATTCGAAAAAAAAATATCGCGACGCTTTTCACTTCCCTCGTCTGACACTGACAATTCTACGTTGAAAAAAAAAACGAATACAATTAGTTTCACAATGCCAGCAAGGCGCGCCATTCTTGAATAAAATTTGCGCGATATTTTCCCGCACGGTGAAATTTGGCTTTTTTTTTTAAGAGGACTAGCTACTGAGTGCCGGGAAAGGCATTTACAGTTAAAGCGGGCTTAGGGGGCGAGCAGAAAAGGTGCTCAGCCAACGAGTTTATGGGTTGGGTGGCAATGCAAGGGCACCCCTGTGGGTACGAACCTCGACTTGAACCACCAGCCAAAATACATACTAACCCTACGGGTGATCTACCAGCGTTTCAGAAATGACTACCTTGAGAAGAAACGCCGAAAGAAACTCAAGCCTGCGTCGGAGTGGAACCCGTGAAATTTCGCAGCGCGATCTAAGCTCTATACGAAACAGCGAGAGTGGACTAAACGAAAATTTTGTGAATTTTAGAGATATTAACTCTTAAATGGACGAGTTTTGTTTCACTTTTGAAAAAAAAAATTGTTAATAGACTATATTAACAAAAAATTAAAAGATGGTCAATTTTATCTGTGGTTTTTAGTATGTTGTTTAAAAATAACATTGTGCATTTAAGGGTTAATTCATCTAAAGGATTTATTTTTCCTTACGAGGTATGAAACCTGAAAATATGAGTATACCTTGAGCGTGAAGACCGTGTAGACGGGCGGCATGGCGTGGTAGCGGCACGACAGCGCGCACTGCGGCAGACGAGCGACCGCCTCGCGACACGCCGACAGGCCGCGCCGCGACTCGCACTGTGTGAACAGCACCTGTTCATCATCGCAACACTTTACAATACAATAGATCAGAATCATCGAACCTTTAAAAATAAAAATATTATAGTCACGCTATATCCTTGCCAGGGTAATCAGAGATACATTAGTGTTCCGTATTCGAATTTATGTACGGGTAACTTTCGACAGCTCTGGCAACACCGTACGTGTTGTCAATTGAGTTTTGCACTAGCTCGAACCGTCCGCCGAGTAACGACAAATATTCCAAAGTGTACAAGTGTGCTAAGGAAGATCCTCAAAGATACCAGTTTCCTGGAGAAACAGGGGCCCCTGAAGAGTTGGCGAACTGGTGGTCGCGGTAAGTGAAACTCTTTAGGCAGCCTGTGCCACTGTTGCGGAGCTATCGAAGCATCGTACAATTAGTTTTTTTTTTGTTAACCCGGTGGAAATCCCTTCGGACTTGCACCGACTAAAACCAAAGGAGCGCCAACTCTGCCCTCTCTTCACCTTCGCCGGACCTGGGTATCATCCGTATACTACCTACGGACCCGGCGAACAAAGAGATACATTAATGGCTGTATCCAATTTACGCTTATAAGTCGCGCCCAACGTAACCAGTAACGCAACTGATCGCTGATCGTAATATTAACTTAATGATTAAAACTCTACTAAATATTAATAAGGCATACATTTGTATGCAATTGGGGGTTCCTTAGTGTTGAGAGATATAGCCAGGAAGGAGGCGGTGGAGCGGGATCGGGGGGCGCTGGCTACTGGCTTTGACAGCGTCGTCCCAGCCTGCCCGCAGGCCCAAAGAATAGGGCGCCACAGAGCGGCGTTCCTCAGGAACATCCGATTCTAGCGGTGGCACCGGGCGGCACGCTTGAGGGAGTGTGTCGTCGTGTGTCGCGACGTGTTCCCGCCTGCAGCTCTACAACACAGAGGCACGAGAGGGGTGGCTCTATAAACCACCCACAAACGAGTAGTTAAGGCCGCACGCCCAGCCAGTCATTGAGGATGACCCCAGTCGTGTCCTCGATGTTGGTAGATGAAAGGTGGAACACCCTGGAGGTTTTAGTCGGTGCAAGCCCGACACACCGGAGAGCGGCCCTCACCGTCCCCCGAGGTCCATTAGGGATTTCCACCGGTTTACTAAAAAAAAAAAGCGCGCACGGACCTGGTGCTTGTCGTGCAGGATGTGCTTGAGGCAGTGCTTGGCGGCCGGCAGCACCTGCGCCTCGCACCGGACTCCGCCCTCGGAGAAGACGCAGCGCGAGGCTCCGCCGACGGCGCGGTTGCTCCACTGGGACTCGCCCGCCTGCAATATTCAGCACCAGGGTACAGTGTCATCACAAACAGAATACCCCTTTGCTTATTTCGTTAAAGCAGTCTCGTAGAATTAAACGTAATTTAGACGTTAACGCAAAAATGACAAACATCTTGAGGTGGCAGGGCGATTGCCCGCACTAAGTCGAGACCACAGCACACAGATGTAAAGACTGTCATAATTCAACGATATTTGACAATTTTTTTGTGTTACAGACAGGCTTGTGCTTGACCTCAATCTCACCTAATAGAAAATGATAATGAGACAGAATATGAAGCACGCTCACTTAATAAATACCAATTCATTCGTCGTTTCAAGATTCCCATGTCGTAAGAGCTTGGAAAATCAGAAGAAGGAAAGAAGACGGTGCGCATGACGTAGACAATACACAAGAAGGGGTGGTGACCTTGGCTCTCTTCCGCTGCAGCTTCTTGGCGAGCACGGCCTCGGCGCCGTGCTTCCTGTGGTAGGACGCGTACGCCTTCAGCTTGCGCAGTTGCCGGCGCTCGCGGACGCTCAGCGGGCCGTTGCGCGCTTGCGTGTTTATACTGCCTGGAATATTCCAATTCATTTCTCTCTCACATTTCTCGCTCAATATTCACTGTTTCTTAACATTGGAAAGAGAAAATATATACAATGTTACTGTGACGCTTAACCTCTTAAAGGTGACGCGACGCCCTGTTCTTTTAGACCGACGGGCGGGCTGGGACGACGCTGCCAAAGATGTTGTAGCCAGCGCCTCCCGGTCCCGCTCCGCCGCCTCCTTCCTAGCTAGCACGTCCTCGGCGAACCGAAGGACCATCCTCTATGCACCCTAGCTGCCGAACATTAGTGAAACCAATGTCGGCAGCGAGAGGTCTCCACCCACCACTCTCTCCAGCTCGGCTCGCTCCGAAGCCCAGGCTGGGCATATCTGGAGCGTGTGCTCAGCCCGCCTCGTCAGGGCATCCGTCACAGTGGTTTTGTTGTTACAACAGGACAAGATACATCAAGACTAAGATAAGAGATTTATAGACGCAATTTAAGGTTTGCTTAGACTTTACTAAAATATATATTCAAAACTTTATAGTATGTCAAACTCATGTTTAGGAGATATGTGGATTAAAGATCATACATGTTGCACTGAGCGCGGAACTTATGCTGAGATTTGTAGCGTAGCTTTAAGTATTTATATTACTTGATTAATATCACAGGATTTGGTAAGGCACCGATTTTGTCAACATGGGCTTGGCTCTGCGACTACTATGGGCATACTCAAGGTCCTATAATATTCAGTTTTTTTTTTTGTCAAAATGTATTGTTTTTTTATAACTTTGCTAAGTAGAAATAGCGTCTATAAATCCCAGCTTAACAATTTTTGTTGTGTGATTTTAGGGAAAACGTAAAGCATGTAAATTAAGTACGAATTTAGGCACCAAATACTCACCAATGAAAGAAAACATCGTGAGGAAACTCGCTAGGCATCTAATAGAAATGTGTGCTGTGAGAACGGCGATCAGCTGATGCGCTACTGGTCACGTTGGGCACGATATATATACAAGGCACTAATGTATCTCTCTACTCACCCCGAAAGGGATATAGCTTGACAATTTATTATTATTACCACAAATCTGGCACACCGGGGTTGCCACTCTCACGGCAGCTCTGATGGATGTTACAGGATTTTACAAGGATTAGAAAAAAGAAAGGTTAACTTACAGTATTGTTCCTTTTCAGTCTTCAAAGCCCTCAAGTACTGAAGCCTTGCTGTTTGTAGCAGCGCCTTGAGCCGTCCCATCTGGTTGAAATAGGCCGTTTGGAGCATTTTCAGGGTGTTCTTCGTCTCTCCGACGGCCTCTTCTGCCGTGTATACGCCTGCGTGCCTATGATAATTTTATACAATTAAATAGGAAGTCAGGAAAATAAAAAAATTGTAACAAATTTCAAAACTTTGTAACAGAACATAAGTTGAACAGAATAGAATATAAGTTGGATCGATTGCAAATACAAGCTAATGTGAGTTTACACAATAATGAATACAAAGTTTTGTGAATTTGAACGTTCGTGTGTGTGATCATGTCTAATTTCGAACGCTCGTAAGACCAAATGTGAGTGCTATTATCTGCGTGTTCGAACGTTCGTAAGTGTTAGCTTCTGAGTTCGACCTTTAATGAGTGAAATTTTACAAGTAAATATTATCTCCTACCACAGCGGCATCTCTTCAGTAGGCACGTCTTCAGCTTCAGACAACTCCTCGAGTCCGAGGCGGCAGTTGCCGTCAGAACCCAGGGTTATACTGTCCGCGTCAGACTCGCTCTCGCTGCAGCACTCCAGTATTGCCGTTTTGAACGACATGTTTATCGCACTTGCGTCTATTTGCCCTGAAAATGTATTTATTAAAAATGCTGTATTAAATACTGTCTTTTTATTTTAAACTAGCTGTCCCGGCAGACCTTGTTCTGACCTATTTCTTTAAAACAAAGTCACATTGTTTTTTTTAATGTTAATAGCTTCACGTCAGATTTTTTTGAAAATTATTTGACGGAACCTGGCCTTAATGCTATATGTATAATATAAAAATTGACAAATATTAACATTAATATTTTTACGTCACTCAATAATTGTTTTGCCTTCCCGGAACCCGTCCACTAACATTTAAACTTTATGGTATGGTGTTAAAGTTCAAATTGACTTACAACAAATCTTTTGTATAAGAATATAGAAAAGTGGTGTTTTTAGACTCTTCCAGACATTTTTTTATTTTTTTCTACGTAATAACCATCCGCAGACTTCAACAAACACAACAAAAAAGAAATCAGCCAAATCGGTTCAGCCGTTCTCGAGTTTCGCACTTATCAAGACATTTAGCGATTCATTTTTATATTATAGATAATAATAAAAATATGGAACGGATTTACGAAAGAATCTAACCTAGACTTAGGTGACTATTGAAGAAAGGTACAAGTACTCTGAAGAAGTCTTCAGTGGAGACATCAATGCACACATAAGGATCCATTACTTTACAGAAATTTTGCAATTTAGAGTCAATATCCATCACGGTATCTGTTGGATTTGTGGTGATATGGGGTTGCGGAATTAGAGAATCAAGCTGTACTCTTCTTTTAAAGGCTCCCAAGTCAATAAGAACGTAGAAGTATGGTCACTGGAAGCATATTTCATTCCCTAGCTGTTCGCATGATGAACGTAGAAACGATTTTTTTCGTGCGGATATAAACGACGTCCACCGTGTGGTAGGTGGATGGTATCGGCGTCTATTTTTTTTTTACACTGGCTCGACATAGTGACTACAGAGTACCTGATGGTAAGTACAGTGTAGTCCAAAAACGAAAGCGATTATCAAAGGATAAAAATCCATTGATAGTCTAGAGGTTTTATGATGAAATGGGGCTTGTGGAATTAGAGAATGTAGCTTATGAGAACACTCTCTAATATGGAACCGGTAAAAGACTGCCAGCCATGTGACTTTACGTCAGCATTTTAGCCTAAGTCAGAGAGTCATCGCCAATAAATCTACCAGCCTTATAATTGAGTCCAGAGCGGGCAGTTGATATTTACTGGACCCATTCCAAAGGTGATTACAGTATTCCAGACTCGATCTGCGCGCCTGCGCCTTATGAAGGCTGAGAAGTTGCGATTTATGTACGTACTGAAGGGATCGAGGGCGGAGGGAGCGGCCACCTCCTGGTCAGCGGGGTCGCTCACGACGGAGACTGCGGACGCGCATGATGTGGAGCGAGCGCGCTCTAGCCGCACGTGGTGCGACAGCTGCTGCAAAAGCGTCTCCGTGGACGCGACCGGCGCCGGCGGGGCCGCCTGACGCTGGCGGACGCTCAGAGCGGCTCTGGCGTGCTCGTAACATAATCTGAACCAAAAAACAACTTTTTAGGAGATGAATTAGAAATTTACAATATATTACATATACAGTGTAACCTCCATGTAACGTCACTCGATTTAACGACAAACTCCCTAAAGCGTCGATATCACTCGGCTTTGGTTGGTTTAGCTTGTGTCCCATACAATTATACACTGTATATAGCATTACACCCAGTCTCAATAACGACAGCAATTTAATAATAAGTATTTTTAAGTCACCAAAATTAGTAAAAAACTGTGCAGCTGTGTACGTTCTTTTGTCGGTTTATTATCCTAGCCCGTAATAAACTCGACTGTCGGCATTATACATGCCCAACTTTCTAAGAAATCCGTTCTTTTGTTTACAAATTGGGATTGCTATATTTGTTCTGCAATACAACAAAATTACTGGTGCAGTAAAAGACGTCAGACAAAAATGACAGACTATACTCAATAGCGATCAAATTAGAATTGTTTTTTATGTAATTACTAACACTAGTCTGAAATAAACTTTTTCTTTTTCTAATACAGATTTTTCTTCTCTCCATGTAACGACAACTCTCTATAACGTCAAAATATGCACAGACCCTTGAGGGTCGTTATATAGAGTTTGCACTGTATATCGTGGCTCATAGGGTGATTGCTTGAACTGAGTCATGACCATAAGTACACAAGTGTAAATACCGTCATAGTGATTCGCTTTTGCCTGTCGCGTTTCGGGATCAGCTTGTGTATATCCAGTAACTCATATACCTAGAGACCTTCAGTCGTGGTATTATAAGATTATAAAAAACACCTAACAACTTGCCAAAAGGTGGCTAAGACGTAACCGTAGCTAAAGGTTCGGTCAGAGATTAAAAATATATATTAAAAAAACGAATTTTGAAAATTTAACAAGTATGGGTATCTTAATTGTCTGAGAATAATAATATATAGTCATCCTGTATCCCTTTTGTGGTGAGCAGAGATACGTTAGTGATTGTATCCACTTGTGCTTACATGTCGTGCCCAATGTGACCAGTAGCGAGAGCTGATCGTCATTCTTAGGGCACTGACTCATTTTTTTTTTTAGATGCAATATGGGTTCCTAACTGTTTTTCTTCACTGGTAATTACTTATCTAATTATGTTAATTTTAGCAATTATCTAATTAGCTCAATTATATAATTACCTCATTTACTTTAATTATCTAATTCCATTTAATATATTAATACTTTCGTTAAAAAAATAATGTTACCAATTCCAGTTTATGGTGGCCTAGTGGATAAAGAACCGGTTTCCATGCGCGGCATCGCGAATGGTCGCAGGTTTGAATCCGGGTACGTACTTATGGATATTTCCAGGTTACGTAAGGATTTAGATACCACGTGCTCACCGGTGAAGGAAAACATCGTGGAATGGCATCTGAGAAGAAGAGAAGAAGAAGAACTTTCATGTGTATGGGAACTGAGGACGGCGATCAGCTGCGCTACTGGTCACGTTGTGGACAGCATATGCGTAAGCCTAAAGTGGATAAGCCAGTAAAATATCTCTGCTCACCTCGAAAGGGATATAGCTTGTCGATATATTATTATTAACCATTTGCAATCGTATGTCTACATTCAACCACCAAAGCGTTTGTACCGTTCCGGTCGTATGTCTGCTCTCAGCCACAGCAGCAAGGAACCATACGAATCCTATACTGTGTGCAACAATGTATCAGTTTACACTTTTTCGAAACAAAATGGATGGATGGATGACTGTATTAAATAAATAGATATCTAAAGTTAACAAAAGAATTACCAAATCTTGTTTATCCATCGTAATCTGCCGCGTTATGTATTCCTGCTCTAACGACGGAAATTAATTCCGACTAGTACGATACCCGTGTCCAAACTTAATACGTCTGGCAAAGGGTTAATCATAGTTTTAAAATCGTTTTTTTTTATACTGGTTCGATATAGTAACTACAGAGTACCTGATAGTAAGTACAGTGTAGTCCAAAAAAACGAAAGCGACTAGTCTACATCGTCATGTCGGCCCACATATACCACGACTGAAAGTCTCTAGGTATATGAGCTACTGGATATACACAAGCTGATCCCGAAACACGACAAGCCGAAACTGGTCACTATGACGGGCTTTACACCCATGTACTGTGGTCGCGATCTAGATGGGCACCGACGCCCTACCACCTCGCTGCTGCTCGTTTAGCACCACCCAGGAGTCACGTGTAGGGAAACTAGGGTAAAGCCTACGGACGCGAGCAGCGTCGTTTTATTCGTCAGTGTTAATATACCACTTACCCTGGATCCCTGGCATCAACCGATTCACTCGGAGCAGGCAGGGGGCATCGCTCCCCGTTGCCGTAGGTATGTGTACACTGCCTGTAGGGCGCGGTGGCATCTCGCAGTATATGCCTATAGCAATACTGTCGCCCAGAGAGCACGGGCAGTGTGCATTCAAACCCCTTGAACGCACACGACCTCGATCGGGACATTATCTCCTTCTGGAGCTGAAATTGATTATACTTTTTTTTATTTACAGTCAGCGGGTCATGTCAACAAAAATGTCATGAGAATTTTAATAGAACGGAAATCATCTGCATTACTAAGACATTGGTTAAACAGAACTCAAATATTATATGCCCTTATGCAGAATGACAAGGGCTGTATAATTCTATATCACGATCTACTTTTTTTTTGTATCCCGGGGGAAAATCCTGCAATGGACCATGGAGATGCTGTGAGGGTAGCGACCCCGGTGTGTCATACTCTTACTGACTAAAAACCCCTCTGATTGCTCCACCCAGGCCTGGGAAGCCAAATTCACCCAGACGCCCAGGGAACAAGAAGCCTTGTGAGTCTACCTCTCTGGGAGGGTAAGGAGTTAGGCCCACCCCTCCAAAACCTCTCTCCCAGGCGGTGCGCCGAACACCGTTCACCGCCTCCTTTTCATCCGGGCATAAGACTCCCATAAGTCTATTATTTATTTATATTTTTGTATGTGTTAATGTAGAATATGTAAGTGTTCTTATAAATAAATCAAAATTATTCAATTAATGTCAAAGTATGTAATAAATTATTGTTTTTTTTTTATTAGAGACAGGCTTGCGCTTGGCCTCAATCTCACCTGCTGGAAAGTTATGATGAAGCCGACGATGGAGCGCGCTCGCCCAACAAATACCGATTCACTGGACGTTTGAAAATTCTCAAATCTCAATTTTAATATGGCTTTGCGAATACTCGGGCTACGTTCAAGTTACTATTGCACATTTTTTGTTAGAGAAGACCTTATTTTCTAAACAAAGCTAAACAAAGTCAAGGCATCAATAAATCTCAGCTTTAGACTTTGTTCAAACAATAAGTTTATTTCTATTATCACTTTGTTTCAAAGCATTTTTTTTTGCACCTTTCGTACTCAAAAGTTCTGAGAAAATTTCTGTTTCTATTCAAAACATTCATTTTTAAAAATCAATTGAAAAATCTTTCTTGTAGAGGCAAAAGAAGGCGACAGCCGTACCTACCCCTATTTAGCAGGTATAAATAGAGATTAATTTTACAGACGAAGTTTTAAAATTCTGAACATAAAGTGTATAGTGATATCTTAATATTTCCTTTAAAATAATGTAAATTTAAGTCAAAATATATAGGAACTATTACACACATGAATGAATGAATAATAATTAATTATTAAGTATACTAGAGACTTTTAACTAAGATTATTCGAAAGAGCACACTCGAAAACATAGGATACAATGGTTCTCATATTTTTCCCGTTCTAATTCACGGCATGGTATCAGCTCAAACTCGAAGCTTAAAAATTCGTCCTGTGGAACGTCCAAAAAAAAGGTTAGACTCCCAGATCGCAGAAATATGGTCGCTGAAACCATATTGCACTCCTTAGCTGTTCGCATAATGAATGTAGAAGCTACTCTTTTCGTGTGGATATAAGGAACATCGACCACATACGGATGGTATCCGACCGACGTCTAGTATTGTTTTTCAAGTTTCAATATTTGATTACTTTTATACAAGAACATTGTACGGCTTACCCCATTGAATGACATATTTAGTCACATAGTAGTAAACATATTTAGAGCGTACCTTGCCCTGGATGCCAAGGTTTTATTTTGAAGAATACATGAAAGTTTACTAAATATAATTATATTAAGTTACCGATATAATATTGTAATAGCATTTACAGTTATTTTGTTTTTTTTTTTTTAACTGAAATGGCCATTTGTAATTAATTTTAAATTGCAGTACGCACTACGAGATAACTCGTAGCGGGCAGTTTTGATACACACGCTTAATACGGGATATATCGTAGCTGGCAGTCAATGTGTTAATGCCGCAAATTGAACAGATGTATTTTATGAAATGCTCACGATAAAAAGATTGTAATTGAAATTACAACTGAACAGTGCTTGAATATATTTGTGCAGACCGATATCGTCACTGCAACTATCGTTCGTTTTTTATTTACTTTTATATTGGTAGTCATTTTTGGACTGCATCAAGCTGTTCGGTTAAGCAAATGTGGTCACAATGAAGTCAGGATAAAAAAAAACGATGACTTTATATCGAGGGTAGAAGGGTAAGCGACATTTTTTGGTGATATAGTAATATGTATATATTTGGAATCGGTAAAAAACGCTGATTCTGAAAATATATCGAGGGGTGAAAGGCTATTTGGTTTAAGCGACATTTTTTGTTAATATAGCAATATATATATATATATATATATATATTTTCGGAATCAGCATTTTTTACCCATTCCAAATATATATATTACAATATCACCAAAAAATGTCGCTTAAACCAAATAACCTTTCAACCCTTGATATGAATCAAACATCGTAAAACATGTACTCTATAAACTTTTTCATAAAATAAAAAAAAATTGTAGCTACACATTATTATACGGAGTGAGAGAAACAGCAAAACAATTGTAATTATTCAAGGAAGAAAGAGACAGGTAGAGGTTTTTGCGGAGCCCAAAATTTTTTTAAAGAGTGGGAATTATTCCCACGCCTACAAAGTTCAACGCCGAAAACATTTCGTGCACTTGGTCAGTCAGCGATTGAGCGTCAGTCGATGTGCATCTTGTGCATTTTATTTTGCAAAGTATCTCCCTTTAGCGAAGTAGATTCCAAGTCCTAGAGGATTTACAAAAAATACCGTGTTGTAATATTCTCAAGAGGTTTCCACGCGGATTTATTCGCTCGTGCGTACGCGTACGTGAAAACAAGTGTTTCAAAATTTGGCAGAAAAATTCCGGATGGTATTTTTCCCTGTACTGACTGATTCTAAGTGTTCAATTGCGAAGTGATACGAATAGACGTAAAATTACATTAGTGCTACATTGCCAAAAAGATCTGTTTGCATATTCAATTTCGTCAGCGGACTGTAAGTATGTTGTATAAAACAATATAGTATGTACCATACATGGGCAAAATGTAATCAGAATAATTAAAAACGACTACAATTACATTATTCATCATTATTATGATTACATTTCATTAATCTCTATGTTTTAAACCTTAAGGAATCCTCAATTACATACAAATTCATAACTCATTTATGTTTAGAAGGGTTTTAATCCTGAATATAGATTGAAAAATTAAAAATTACGATTACATTTTCTTTTCAATCATTAATTTGATAACTTTTTGCCTGGCTTAGTCTTTAGTGTTGTTAGATGTGGTTTGCTCCTTATATTTTTATAACTCTGGCCAAACTTTTTGACCGCTTTGAATATAGCCGTATTTTGTTACGTCTATCGCGAAAACAGCGATCTGCTAGACATACAATAAATAATATTTATGTTATTAAAAATATCATAAACTATTACTCAGTTATTTAATTAAATATTGATAATTTAACTAAAACATATACTAAAATGTGCAAACTCAACAGAGGCTATATTCAGAGCGGCAATAAAGTTTAGCGAGAGTTATTACAACGCGTATAACATAAATTACACTACAATATAAAAAAAAGTATTTGGAATCCGAATATTCCGCAATCGGAAATTGATGGACGAGGCCGGTATAGAAAACATTATTTTGTAAATACCTGAGCCCTAAGTTTATCTTCCTCCTGCTTTTTGATAGGATCTGGTGGTCTAATCGATTTAACATTGGTAACACGGATGCCCGACGGGCGGCTGCTGCGAGCTTGCATATTTACTTCAGTGGAAAGTGTCCTTTCTCGCCGAGATTGCGATGGAAAGGGCTGTTTAACTGAAAAGTAATTTGACATTTATCGTTAGATTACTTTTTCGAGGCTATCAAAATAACATCTGATTGATTACATACGTTCAGAAATCCTTATGTTGTAAGCGTTCAGTTTATGGGAATTTTCTCGCTCAAGGGAAAACATAGTAATCGTTTTTTACAAATTTCAAAACACAAATACGAAATTGCACTAAATTCCGTATGAATTCTTACGTAATTAATTAATAGTTTGTACTAGAAAGATTTTTTTTTCAAGCGCTCTCAATTTCCACGTAGCGCGAAATTTCTTCTGCTGGATTAGTCAAAGCATATATCATTAAATATTTAATTATCTAATGACCACTTCTTATCGTTATCAATTAGATAAAGTTATTTCGAAAAATCATTAATAAATTATGCTTTTATAATTATCTACTATAGTTATTAATAATAACTTCTCTTCAAAACAAATAACAAAGTCAATTGTAAACAGTGGTGGGTCGGCCATTTGCACGGTGCGACAGAGAAATTTAGGTCCGTATTTTAAATGTCGTTTTTTTATCTTCAAAAGTTAATGAATCATTACAAAAATACACACAAAAGAAACATTAGCGCGTGTACTTTAATATTATACATAGTGATAGTGTGAAATGTACCTGTAATTGTTGCAGATCACCAATCTTTTCCGGAGACCTCACAACGTTAACTACTGAATTTTATAATGGCGTCCGTCCGAATTTAACCTACATCAGCATCTTGTCTTGTGATATAAATTTTCAAGTATAAAGTATCTTAATTATCGTTTAAAAAAAGCTTCAGTATTTTTTATTGCATTATTGTGTGTGATAAGTGTTTATTTATCTCAAGATGTGGTATTATTGGGTTTAAAACACTCAAATGTTAATGTGGTATATATCCGGAGACTGCTGTCATAGTGCTGTCCCGTACCTACTCACGCACTTAGACGGAGCAGGAAAACTGCTATCCGTCGTGCTTTCTCGCGCGCAGTCAGAACATCCGCTCAATGGCTGGTGGGCAAGAAAAATGGTATTTTTCAAAAGACCAACTTGTGAATTCACCAAGCAGAAAATGCGGTTTAGATGCAGATAAAGAATTAGCTTATCGGCAGCAGGCCGCGAATTTAATACAGGACATGGGACAGAGGCTTCAAGTGTATCCTTTTTATAAAATGTGTAAAATCGTGTGTAATGTTTTTGTCGAGTCATGTGCTTGAAATGCGTAATTCGTGCCTTTAAAACGTGTTTTATTAATTAAAACGTATCTGGTTCTTTATTATAATCGTTTATTAAGTGTTAAATGTGCTATTGTGATTTAAATATGACACAAGATGATGAAACATTGTCTCGATTACGGCGTCATGTAGCCACTTTCGCTCGAACGTCTGGGATTTCCCGGACACCGAAGCCCCGTTTTTGAGAGGTAAGAGCTGTGTTTTAAATGTTTTTAAATGCGTAAAATCCCGTAAATGTTTGTATT
This sequence comes from Automeris io, assembly GCA_036320925.1. Classification (NCBI taxonomy): domain Eukaryota; kingdom Metazoa; phylum Arthropoda; class Insecta; order Lepidoptera; family Saturniidae; genus Automeris; species Automeris io. The sequence continues at coordinate 8,878,756 of JAUDJH010000017.1, forward strand.
TAGGTTAGGGTCACGCGTGGAGTGTGCTTTTTTTCGAGGTCAGTGCTCGACAGCTGTGATCGAGACGCCTGCGCGTGACGTAGGGCTTTGGAGATTGACCTGTCTGCCCGCTCTAAATTTACACGTTCAACGACATCCTTTTGCGCTATAGACGCACGTTTCTCGGTACTCGATAAAAGAACGCCTGAGTTATCATGCTCTCCTGGTAGTCACGTAGTTTTAGATTAATGTAAAATAGAATTTCGATAGAATTCGATGTGCGTAGGTATTGTTTTGAAGTGTATTTTCATTCAACATTTGTTGAAGGATGCAAATAAACTTGACAGTTTGATGAACTTATGTTTTCATTGCCAATTCAATGTTATATTTACGTTATTTAAGTTGTAAAATATATTCACGATTGTAGGTTTTCTGGTATTGATATACAAGTAAAGAATTCAACCTTTGTAACATTCACTTCTCAAATTGGTTTCTTCTAAGAGTGAAATTGTATTGAATACACTTTTTAAATAAGCCTCACAGTGATAAACAATAGAGAAATTCCGAGAAAGTCATGACCATAGTACACAATTGTGGTGATTGTCATGGTGACCCGCTTCAGCATATTGCACTTATAAATTGGCTTGTGTGTATCCAGATGTTCATATATCTATAACCTGTCATGGTATATGTGGGCTGATATGGTGAATTTTACTGGCAATGGTTTGGTCCCATGGCACTCCCTACTGTTCTTGGATTACACTGCACTTTACAATAGACATAGTATTAAGTTGTCAAGCCAGTATAAAAAAAAATCTAAAAATCTACGCTCAGGCCTGTGGTTTTAGATATGGATAATTGTTGTTTAGATATTGGGTATTTTCAGTTTTATTTTTCTTTGATTATTATATAAAACAATACAGATAAGAGCAAAATAAATATAGTAACAGATAAGGATATCCATAACATTTCTAGTCTGTAACAATTGTTCGGTATGTACAAATATTGTTGATATGAGCCTCTTAATATGTTTAAATAGCTTCCAGTCTTCAGAAATGTTCATAAAGCTAAGTTCTAGTACAGTCTTGGTTAATTTTTAATCTCACATTGAAATTTATTAATCTAATACTTCATTATATTTATCATTAACCTACAAATAGCCTACTGTTAGGCATAGGTTTCTCTTAGTTAGCCCATTCAGCCATATCTTTGGTTCTTCATTCATTATAAATACAATGAGTCTTATGTTTGTTGAAATGTGCTTTTAATATTGTCTCAATGTATTGAACTGGATACACAGTCTAGGATCATGAGCAGGATGAAGCTCAGTGGGATTTTCCTCAGGGGATAGAAGTTCACTATGCACAAAGTAATAGATTAATGTAGAATTCTTTGTCTGACATTGTAAAGTGTATTAGATATGGCTTATAACTATTTTACCTGCTAACATTGTCATTGCTAGATAGGCATTGGTATTGTTATAAGGGTTTTATTGTCATTATGACATTGTTTAATTTACTATCAAGGTTTCTATTGTGTTGTTTTACATTATAAATAAATTGAAACATATTTGTTTGCAAAAGATATATTAGGTGCTGTTTTTTAAGAAAATCTTATGCATTTAAGTATATATAAATGGGAGCGTGGGTATTGTGTGGCTGTATTTGGGGCTGTGGTGACCCAGTGGATAATGGATCAGTTTCCATGTGCAATAATGCAAATAGTAGTAGGTTCAAATACCAGCACATACCTCTGGGTTTTTCCAGATTTTGTACAGATTTAGGTACTACATGCTCACTGGTGAATAAAACCATTGTGAAGAATCCCACATGGTGTCTAATAAAAATGTTATGTGTTAGTGCCATGAGAACTGCGATCAGTTGTGATACTGGTTGCAATGGAACCAAAGTGTAAGTGTAAAGTGGGTATAGTCACTAATGTATCTCTGCTTACACCATAAGGGATATAGCGTGACAATATATTAGTATTATTAAATGGAAGTTATTCAAATGATTTCTGTCTGGTTTACTGGGGACGTTTACTAGGAAAATGAATGTTTCTGTACAGAGATCACTGTTTTAAGTCATGAAATATTTATATAATAACGGAAATTCCACTATTAGCTTATAAATAATAAAAGTAAGAAGCATATATTAAAGCAGCCTTTTTTTTATACAATAACTTCTAGAACACTGCAATTTGTAAATTTCAATATATTTTGAATATACATTTTAAGTTAAATACAAAACATTTCGAAACTCAAATACCATCAACTTTTTCAAAGTTCAACCTCCTTTTAAACAAATGAGTATTGTGTACTTTAATAATAGACAAAACATTCAAACATAAAAGATTTCAATTTTCTTAGAATTCATGTTAAAGGACAGGCCCTGCAAATTTTCTAAAAAAAATTGCCTTCCAATGACTTTGACTTTTAAATTATTTCCTGGTAAAGTAATTTATAATATTGAAACACAATTACCTAATGACTAAAATAAATTTTATGGACTCATAAATCAAACAAATAATAATTGCTGATAAAGTTAATGTTTTCCTCACATTTTGTCTTGAACATTGACAAACATTTCTGTGAATTAGCATGAGTCATAACTTGTATGTTTTGGCATAACAATTTTTATTATCTTGTTTTGCATGCACCTCTTGTTTTGTTGGGGTGGCCATTCATTTACAATAAGCCCCAGGTACCTGCTTTTTGTGGGATTATAGTTAACTATGTCACAGGTAGAGAGGCATGGTTTAAAGGTTTAGTTTGTATTGTTTTGTACACTTTAAACAATTCTGAATAGTTTCTTTTGATATTTTATAGGGAGGATGTTATTTTCAATTGTTTAAAATAATCTGAAAAAAATTGACTATTTCTTTTGTCAAAAAATATCTTTGCAATTCTTGATTTTTGTTATTTTAAAGGAACAATTATATTTTACTAGGAAGGTATTATTTTTAATTGTTTAAAATTATCAAACATCCCTTTTGTTAAAACATCTTTAGAAATTTAAGTTCTGTTATGAAGCAACATTCACTGCACCATCAGACCTTATTTTTGGTAAATATAAAAGTTTAAGGTGATAAACGTATGTTGGAAAGTTTGGCTATAACTGTGAGAAATATTCTCACAATTGTTTTTTATTGATTCTATCATCTTGTGTCCATAGTTTCAGCAAAAGCATAACACTCACAAAAAAAAGAGTTTTGAAAATTATTTTATTAATTCTATAGCAATTTCACAAAATCCAAATATATTTTAACATCCTGGAACCAGACGTTTTTTTTAAATAATAATTTATTCACTGAAATTTATCAATAATATATATTTTACTATATAAAGTCCTAGACACTCAGTCTTGGCATATGAGGGCCGATATGGTGACGGCAACTTTTAATGGAGACCTTCGCTCAACAGTTGCTGTTCTTGAACTAGGCAATACTTACCATTAGGTGTGATGTCATTGCTCTGTGGAGTCAGTATAAAAAACAACAAGATTTATTTTTAATAGTAAGGCACGTTTTACGTTTCTGAATGTTCTTTATTTCTGATATTGCTTAAAATATTTGATGAAAACTTTAAAAATAGATAATATCCTTAACTCAGTAATCAAAACAGCTCACAACTATGCATCAACACAGCAATTGTGTATATGCACCGGTTCTACGCTTTCCACTCGTTCACACAGTTCCACAGGAATGCCATTGCTGCAGCAGCACTGTTCCTCGCTGCCAAGGTATGTATTCTTTTCTTTTATACTCCACTTAATCTTCAAAATTGTTTAGGATATTCTGTAAGTTAAAGATATTAAAAAACTTACTTTTTCCATGTCCATGAGTATTCCTCGGGTACGCGTGTTTCCACCGTTTTATTTTGTCTTCTTCAACTGGATAAATGTGGGCGATCAGAGAGACCTTCACAACTAAATCGGGCGAGAGGGCGAACACATAGGTGCTCAGCCAGTGATTTATGAGTTGGGTGGCAACGCAAGGGCACCCCTGTGAGTACGGACCTCGACTATGGCTGCCAGTCGAAAATACCAAACCAAACAGTGATCTACTAGCATTTCGAAAGCGACTATCTCGGGAAGAAACTCAAGGCCTTTGTCCAATGGTATTGAGGCCTTTAAACGAACCTTGTAGACATATTTCTGCACACATATTTCTTCTTTCTTTACTGTTGATAGTTGCGGTCGTTTTTTGGACCACAGTATACTTACCATCAGCTGTGGTGAGGTCACTATGCCGAGTCACTATAGCAAATAAAACCTCAGTGATTGCACGGCCGAGTGTACCATTAGCGTGCATGTTTTATCAAAAAGACAATAATTCCACTGGATTAGCACTTTTCAAAAATGACGTGAAAAACGCTCTTATAGGTAAGCAGCGCAAAGAAAACATCCTGCAGTTGTCCATGGGCGATAGTTACCACTTATTATGATATGGACTGTTCACCTGTTTGTATTCTTTTCACATAACAAAGATAGGCTAAGTGTTGTATGTCAAATTTTATTCATAAATATTTTTATTTTATTTTATTTATTTATTATCCGGCAAATAGTCGAAACAACTGATAAGTACCTGTATCCTGCTATTTCATTTTTCACATCCACACAACGTGAAAGCAAAAATATGATATATGATAAGCAAAGACATGATTCCTACTTTATAAAAATTTCAGGTGGAAGAGCAACCAAGAAAATTGGAATATGTGATAAAAGTGGCCCATGTTTGCCTCCATAGAGGTGAAGGGGTCAATGCCCTCACAGCTGAACAATATCAAGAACAGGTGCGTTTATATACAGCGTGTTCTATTTTTACATAGATGTTATGGGAAAAATGTTTTAAGTATGCAAACTCTGTCTTAATCATAATAATATTTGATCACGCTATAACCCTTTCGGGATGTGCAGAGATACATTATACCTTGTTTATTTCACGAAGTCCCACATGACAGACAAAAATAGATTGGAATTGTTTGTGAAATAATTATTATTGAATGTTTTATCTTGATTATTTTCAATTTTTACACTAAATTTGGAAATTTACGGTCAAAGAATTTTTATAAGGGATTTCATATAAAAATAACAAGGTGTAGTGGCTGTACCCACTTTGCGATTATATTTCGTACCCAACGTGATCAATAGCGCAGATAATTGACGTTCTTAGGGCACTGATACACATGAAATTTCTATCAGATGCTATGCGGGATTCCTCACGATATTTTCCTTCACCGCTATGCATGTGGTGCCTAAATTCATATCTTGTCTGAAATAACTCAGAGGTACAGGCTGTGATTAGAATCCATAATGCCGAGAATGAATACTGGTCCCTTATCCACTGGACTACTACTTAACCATAATAAGGTAAAATATTTTTGTTTCTTGTTTCAGGCGCAGGACTTAGTATTCAACGAGAACGTACTACTACAAACATTAGGGTTCGATGTAGCCATCGACCACCCTCACACACACGTTGTACGCACGTGTCACCTTGTAAAAGGTGAGACAAGCGTCCAAATGTTGTATCGCGGATGGGGGCGGGCGTAGCGTGCGTGCACGCATGCGTACGTGGTAGCGTGCGTGCGATTCGATACGGACGCTTGTTGCATACGCGCGGGCCGGCTAAGTTCTGAAATGCGGTGGTTGTCTTCGGAATGGTCGTTTTTTATTATTTTTTGTAGCACTGTTTGTAGTGATATCCGAATAATTTAAATGAAAAAATCAAAGGAAAATTATGAAACATTTTTGATTTTGTTAGGCCTATATAAAAATATTTAAATAATCATCCACAACTATATATATATATATGTGTGTATATATTATTTCCATGATTTTCTTGAATACAGCATATTAAAAAATATCAAACGAAAATATATTTTTTAATACAGCTAAAATTGTGGATATTTGACACTAGAACCTAGATAGTATTCCTCATTAAACAACCAAATTTTATATTATTTTTGTTTAAAGTTAAGGAAGATTTAATGTTGAGCTAATTTTTATAACTAATACATAAATATAATAGAAACGGAGTAATAAAACACTCATACAAAGCACTGTAGTGAATTTTTGTATAAAAAACGACTTATCCCGATGACCACTAAGAACTCGGCTGTGGCTCGATTTACATACCGTTCAAAATATCTTCAGGCAATGTATTACCAACATTATCTGAAAACGTCTTCAAGGTATGTGAAAATAATCCACAAACAATGTTTTGTGTGTCAGTCACTTTACTCGCTACTCATTTCGCTGCATTCTCCTGTTTACCTCATTAGTCACTTAGAAGAGACCAATCTAAAAGGTGCAGTTACTGTTAGAAAGGCAAGCTTGTGTGGTCAGATATCTTTGGTTTAACATGAAGACTTAACAGATAACATATCAAATTAAGGCACAATAAAAGTGGCAAATTGCGTGGTCACTATTTGTTTATATACCTAGAGACCTATAGTAGTGGTATGTGACAACCAGCATATAGACTGCAACTACTACTACTACAACTGTCAGTGGACTCTTTCTTGTCTCTTTACAGTCATTGCTGTTCTTAGATTTCACTGTACTTTTCATAGAGTAGGCTTTAATTTGTCGAGTCAGTATATAAAAATAGATTTAACTTTTATTGTTTAGTCACAGCACGCGTTGTAAGCGCTTTAAATGCGTTTTTTTTGGTATTAAAAATACCGATATTTCCCTGCAACTTTTAAATACGAAATATAAATAATTAGAAATTAATTTCCGAGATTTATCGTGTAGTCTAGGAGATCTAAACGGACATATAGATAAACAAAAATAATAATGGCTTTAATTTATACTATGTAAAGAAGATGTCCCTCATACAAGTTTCTCTTTTTAACAGTCACGATACTTTTCTAGAGCACGTCATGGGTTTGATAAATAATTCTATAGATGAATTACATTTATAAACGTTATAGTGAAAGCCAGTAACCGCAATTGATGTATAACTAATTAGTCTTCTTTTTAGACCAAGTATTGAACAAATGAACCAAATGACTACATCTTCCGTCCATTATAGAGTTGTTAAGCATGCTATCTTCAAAATCAGTCTAGATTAAAGCTAAAAATAAATTAATTTGTAGTACTATATATAATAAGAACGGCTAAATCGTTAAAATATTTAATCTATCACCAGTTTGGAAAGCATAATCTACTGAATAGAGCCGACAGGATAAAAAAGTGTGCTGATTATAATTAATTACAGAATATTGCTATTATATATTGTCTTTTACCGGGCGAATTAAAAGTCAAATCAAAATAATTACTAGTTTTCAGATGTATTCTTCATTTTAACTCACTTTCATCTGCTTAAGCTTTCTTTGCACTGAACACTTTTAAAAAAAACTAGAACAACGTGCAAAATCGTGTAAAAATCGTTCCTAATAATATATTTTATGCAGCGTGTCTATTACATCCATATAATATATTTAAATTACTTATGCCTTTTTAATCCTTTATCAGCAAATAAGCTATTGTTTTACCTGATAGAAAGTGGTTTCTGCCAAACACTTACGTGATTACGCGACAATACAAGGAGTGTTGTTATTGCGTTGCCGACCGTAGCACATCTACGAAAAATAAAATTGTGTATTAACTTTTTTGAACAGTCTGTATATTTTATTTATTATTATCTCTTAATTAGGTCATTGAACTTACGCGCTCTATCCATTTCATTTTTTAACTTTGGATTAAAGGAACACGTATAAAATATTTTTTAATACTTTAATACAGGTGCTACTTTTTTATCACATTTATAAATGTATCGGTTGTACATAAAAATATTATTTTAGAATTTTATATATTGTATGGATGTTAGACTGAGATTTATAGACGTTATTTTGATTTTACTTACACCTTACTAAAATAATAATAATATACCGTGGCGCTATATCCCTTTCGGGATGGGCAGAGATGCATTAGTGCCTATATTCACTTTCCGCTTATATGTCGTCCCCAACATGATTAGTAGCGCAGCTGATCGCCAGTCTCACAGCACCAGTACACATGACATTTCTGTCATGAGATGCCATGCGGGTTTCCTGATATTTATAATATGAAATCAATATAATAATATCAAAATATTAAATCCAATTTCTTTAACTTAGACTTGGTTCTGTGAGTATTAAGGCAATACTCATGTTCTTATTATCATGTTCCTTTTTTGTGTCAAAGACGATCTTATTTTCTGAGCAAAGTGTAAGCAAAGTAGCATCTATAAATCTCAGCTTTTAGACACGATGTATAGTGAAATAGCTCATGACCTGTATTAAACTTTGAAGTATGGCCAACCAAGGCAAGTGTAACGATATGGAATACACCAGCTAATGCATGTTTCATGTTTAAGAAATCTTAGTTCATACCTTATCTTAGTTAATGCCAAGGTATTAGATTTAAATCAGTCTCCGTTCTTTCCACAGCACCCAAAGATTTGGCGCAAACGTCCTATTTCATGGCGTCGAATAGCCTCCACCTGACTACAATGTGCCTGCAATACAGACCGACAGTCGTCGCTTGTTTTTGTATACATTTAGCGTCGAAATGGAGCAATTGGGCGGTGAGTGATTCCATTCAGTGCTATTTAAAGACTATAATTAAAAGAAAGAAGGAGAAAGTTTATTGAGGCAAAGGAAACAACACACAACAAACATATTTATATAAAAACAACAATTAAAGAATAATAAATAACATCACATCATGTATCCTGTGTGTTGCTACCCATCTCAAAGAGCACTCGGCTTAGCGTGTGCTGAGCGACGCTGTACGCGCCGTCCAGCGCTGATTTTCAGCCGACGCTCAGGGGAAACGATTGCGTGGACGTCGCGGTGCTAATTCAATATTAAATCCGTTCACTATAATAAATAACTATAATTATGTAGTTTATTCTATAGATTTTCAAAGGTTGAAGTCAAACAGATTTGAAGTATGATTCTAGTGAAGTTTTAATTTAAACGTTTTAATAGCCCACTTTCAGTTGGTAGGATTACTCTTTGAACGGTTTTTTTTTTAATACTGGTTCATCCAAGTCACTCCATCGTACCTAATGGAGAGTACAGTGTAGAGAAGATTACACCAAGAACTGCACTGACCATGGCGGTTGACTGAATCTCCACGCGGACTGTCAATAGAGACTTGCACCTGTTGATTTGTCTGCGTCGTGGCGTCAATCCATGATAAAAGGTCTCAAAGATCCCGAAACGCGACAGGCCGTAGCGTGTCATAATGATAGTGCTTATGCTTACCATGAGAGGTTACGGTCTACATTCGGTACTAGTCCATGTAAATACGAGTCTAGAGAACTCGGACCGAGTTTGGTTATTACCTTTTATACTATCAAAATCCCAATCCGTAAAAATATGCATCTAGGAGCTCATAACAAGGCGTTACGTCAGCGCGATTGCAAGTTCTATACTGTTCAACTCAATACACGAGTATTGCGCCCGAACAAATAATAAAATAATACATTTATAGCAGCTATATCGCTTTCAAAATTCTGATTAATAGATGATGGATGTAATGTGTACATTACCATAAAAATATTTACACGGATTTGGATCAGACGTGCAGAGCTAGAACGCTCTAAAGGTCCTTGTGTTTTGTGGTCACATCACAGTTTGATCAAACGCCCTGCTACATCAAGATATCACTGTTGCTTAGTACCTTGTTACTGGCTTGTAGATACCTCAGTCGAACGAAGGTCGCCATTGGTTCTCGTATGTAGACCGTTCAGTAACGTTGGAACTGCTCGAGAGGCTCACGGCTGATTTCCTGCTCATCTTCGAGAAGTGCCCCTCGAGGCTGAAGAGGAAAATGATGAATGTCAAGGCTGCGGGTATGTACTATATTACGTACTTGTACCAAAATAGGTATACAAACATTTGTTACATGAAATACCATAGAAGAATAGGTTAACAAAGGTAGAAGACAGCTTAAGTAAAAACACGGTATTGTGATGCTCAGCAGAAGAGTATCAGCTCAGTATATCCTAAGTAACCAGCTGATCCATCCAGCATTCGTTTCTAGCTGGCACCCATTTGAAATGGTAACCAATAGATATACGATGATAAGAAGCCAGCCGCGCACTTTCTGACACCTCCTTTTCACCCCCTTAAGGGAAAATTTGCACGATTAAAACTATTCAATCTACTTTGCAGGATACTAAACAATCTTCATACCATATTTCTTCGTTTTGTAATAGTTTTTTTTCGCTTTTAATATATTAGTATTGATAAAATTAATACTGTTCACAGACGGCAGTTCGCCGGCGTCAGCTGTTCATCCATCTGGCGCAAACGCCGTCGCGAATTCTCCGTTCGACAAGAAGCATCCGCCCAGCATGTCCGATGAGATAGATAAATCCTTTGACAAAGGTAAACATTTATTTAGAATTTTAGCCTGCTATATTTGTTGCTTAAAAATATGAAAGTATAAAAAAAATATTGATCTTTACGAGTTTCTTAGTTCAATCTGATGCTAAGGTTAATAAAACAAGAATTGGTTATTAATTAAATCATTTCTTTCAGAATATGAGCGTGAAAGACGCCGTCAGCCCGTAGTGGGCGGTTACGTACCGGCCACGACAGCACCACCTCCGAGCCAACCTCAACCGCAAAAAATAGATTACAACCTATATAGAGAAAAGAGAGAGAGGGAAGAGCGAGAGAGACGGGAGGAGCGAGCGAGACGGGAACAAATGCAACAGCAAAGACCGGGAGTGCCGCAACCAAGGCCCAATCCACCCCCACCGCATCATCAACGGCCGAGCCAACATCATCACAAACCTCATCACCCTTGGCCGCCGCACAAATCACACCATCAAAAGCCTCCGCATGATCATAGGCACCATCGCCCTGTACCCGGTCCATCAACGTCCACCACTTCCGCTCCAGCTCTGACTGTTCCACATCAAGAAGTTCCTCAAAGAACGCGTCCTCCGTCGTTGTTCTCCCCTGAGAATGTTACCACCCCCACCGTAGCAGCGGCTTCTGCCCCCCGAAGACCGCAACCCCCTGTCCAACAACCGCAACCACCACCTCAACCACTGCTCCAGCAACCTCCCTCCAGGCCTAAACCAGAGATTAGACAGAACCCCCCACCAGTGCCAACAACCCAGGAGCAAAGGCCACACAGTCCAAGGAAAAGACCGGACCCCACTGCCGCTATCAGAGAGATGCAACCTCCTGCAATATTATCCCCATTCTCGTCTCCTCCAGGTATGGAGCCACCTAAACCTAGGGCCAGGTTGCAGTCAAACTCTGAGCCAGAATTGGTGCCCGTTGTGAAAAAGTTGGATGAAACACCTGGCTTTGAAAATGTGATAAAAGATTCTCAACGTGGTATGAAAACCAAAGTACCAGAAAGGAAAGTGGAACAGATAAGCAGATCTCTAAACGGTATCGAGACAGATCCGACATTGGTATCGAATCTGTTGAAGGAGAGCTTGGCTAAACCTGTGCCTATAACCGTTCCAACGGAGAAGAAGTCTCCGATAGAAATAAAGAAGGAAGTGATTGAACCCCCCGCGCCTCCTCCCGTTCCAGTCCCACCTCAACCTGAACCGCAGCCCGCGGAGGCTGCTGCAGATCATAAACACAAAAAAGACAAGAAGAAGAAAGAGAAACACAAACACAAAGATCGTGACAAATCCAAAGAAGAGAGGAAGAAGCATAAAAAAGATAAAGAGAAAAAAGAGACGAAAGAGCCTGAGCCTGCGCCCCCGGAACAAGACGGTGCGTTGCGCATCACCATACCTCGTGAAAAATTGTCAACGAGCCCCGGCTTAAAGATCAAGATACCCAAAGAAAGGCTCGCAGCGCCACCGCCTCCGCCGCAGACGTTCAAGATCAAGATCCCGAAGGAGGTTTTAGAAACTTCGAGAAAGCGCGGCGGTGTTCCAGAGGGCGGACCGCCGCACAAGATGCCACGGCACAACGGAGCCCCGCATCCTAAGGTAGGCTGGCCATTACCACAGCATGCTTTTAGGCTCCCCCCTCCGTTCTACATGGTACAGCCGCCACCTATGTTCGCGGCGTACCCGGTTCTCGACTCTTACTACTACGGAATGGACCCGTATATGTACGCGCCCCGGCCCCCGCAGTTACCTCAACCCCCGCTGCCGGCGATGCCCCCGCCGCCGGTGCCTCCGCCCCCACCGGAGTAAACTACACGCCCTTTGAGACACATAAATCATTGATATTTTGACGCAACCACAATTCGCATTAATTTTGTTCCAGATTTGTGTATTACAACGTTCGTAAGTTTCAATGTAATCTGTTGGAGCAAAACATACAGGTGATTTTGACAGACGAGGGAAATATTTCTGTATACAATAATTAGTACTTTCTTGCAAATAATAAAAATGTTAATAACCATATTCCCTAACAAACAAACAAAAATGAGAATCGATCCGTAAACATTTTTAAACACCGTAGAGCGTGGGACACACGATCGATTGTTAAGTAGATAAAGTACATTTTAAATAATTTTATGTGAACAGGTATTGACGTTTTTCCCTTCGTATTTTATACTGTCCTAGGACAGGCAATAATTACATACTTGTGTAATTGTTTCTAAATATGTTGGCTATACTTTGCCGTCTTTTCAAGAATATGTTAAGATATCGCGATATTTACATATTTAGAGATGGAATCGAAAGCTGAATATCTCACTCGTCTATAAAATCACCTTGTACATGGTAGAAATAAACACATTTTTGTTACATTTATAAATGGTACAGAATGACTAGATGATTTTTCGGTGGTAGGGTGATTGTCCGAACTAGGTCATGACCACGGTACACAAGTGTAAAGACCGTCATAGTGACTCGCTTTGACCTGTCGAGTTTCGGGATCAACTTGTGTAAATCCAGAAACTCGTATACCTAGAGACCTTCAGTCGTGGTATAAATTGTGGTAAAATATGAGGTGGCGTCAGAATATTTTTTTAAATGTATTTTCATTGCCACTAGCATGAGTTAATATTTTTATTAACCTAAAATTTTTTACTTGTTTGACTAAAATTATAGATTAACTATTGATTGACTTGTTTATGAATTTTATTTATATTTAATGCACATTGATATTTTGAAAAATGTATATATTTTTGTGATGTTGGCAATGAAAGTGCTTTAATATTTAAATGTGTCTCGAAGAAAACATTTTCAAATGCTACAATGAACATGGAAATACCACATTGGCGAGCTGGCAAGAAAATCTGCGAAACGTTATTAGGGCATCAAATAATATTCCTTCGAACGTATAAAGTCCTTCTGGTAGGAAGTAACTTTTTTAAATCCTAATTCTGCTCTAATTTTATTTCCAAACGAAGACTATTTTGTCATTATTTTTAACACATAAAAATATTGCTTACTATATTTCCAGTTTGAATGCATTATTTGTTACATCCTTCCAGTAGGACAATCAGGAATTAAAAGATTTAGTTTAAAATTACAGATATTATGTTAAAATTACTTTTTTAGGGTGGCTCGGTGCTTGAGTTGCAAATTAGAAAGTGCTTTTTGCATGAGGAGTAGAAATTTGTTTTATAAAGTATTTATTAGAAGAGTTAGTTAAAAAAATAACTTTCTCAATTTATTACGTGGAACTGAATTTAATATGATTAAAAATCAAAAATATGGAGAAATATCAATATCATAGTCAATAACTTTGGATATACTCATCACAAATAACAGCGTTGTAGTAAATTAATAGACCCTTTTAAAGTGTAATCTTTCTAAAATACATTTACACCCCTTAAAATCACAACTAAGGGAAAATTATTTTTAGGCAACGCATTTATGAAGTTTTATTTTCTCCATCGATATATTAGCACATATAGAATATGAATTTTATAGGTATTTATTTATGTTTTTTTTTGCATTTTATATGGGGCAACTATATTTTAAAATTTTTAATCCTAACTGAGAAAGTGTTGTGATAATTACCTTCTATAGTTTTATTGAAAAGGATATTTAATTATATTGGTGTTTTTTTTTGCTGTGATTAATAATTAAATGAACACATTTTAAATACATTTAAAGTGCCAAAAGTTTAAAAGAAAATCTCTTATATTTTCATCAGTTGACATGTTGAATTAATGTGAAAACATTAAAAAAAAAAACATTAGTATGTATCAAAAGTTAGTATTACTGTTATTGGATTAGTGGTCGAAATTAGACGAATAATTGAATGAAGCATTTTGTAGGAAAGAATATTTGTTATCTGGTTTAAAAGTTGACATGTACCACTATTTTATGCATAGCATTAGCTAAGTATCTTTTTAAAAGGCATACATTTCATACCCCTTCTTTATATAATAATATTTAAAAAAGGGCTCCAAATCTTCTGGTAGTGTTAATATTCTATTTCTCAATTTTATGTGACTACATATTAATTAATGTTATACTTTCATATAAAGACAATTTGCTCCAATTTTTTTCTAAGCCCTATCGCTACTACCGAGGACTATGGTCAACGGCTGAAAAACTCCGCGTGTACACGATGGCTATATTTTATTAATGTACTCATCAGTATTATTTTTCTTTTGAAAACTGATGAAAATCATTTTGAGTCGAACTTTGCTTCTGAATGCTAAAGACACGTGCGTGTATGCCATAGCGAAAGGGTTTATTAAATTTTGTAAACCAGTTTTCAAAATTCATAAGGGGTGTCTCAGAATGTTTTTCGTTTTTGAATTGACCAATACGCGCCGATCGCTGGTAGCAGGGGGAGGGGAGTGGTCTCAAACGCTTGGCCGGCTTGTTAAGTTTAGTAGCCATGAATCGTTTCACGGGACCGCAGCGCGCGTTTTGCGTGCGAGCGTTTTATAAAAACAACGATTCCTACACTATTGTTCGTCGTCTCTACAGGACACATTTTAATTTAACAAGCTTAAAACATGTGCCAAGTGCCAATTTAATTAAACATTGGGTGTGCAAGTTTGAAGAGACTGGGAATACAATGCCGGACAAATCATCTGGGCGCAAAAGGACATCAAGGGCGAGCACGAACGTCGACCGCGTTCGCCAGTCTGTTATGGACGACCCACGACAGTCGTTGAGATTGCGCGCAGCTTCTCTGAATTTGAACAAATCTACGGTTTATCGCATTATTTCGAAAGATTTGCATTTTCACCCATATAAAACTGTTATTGTTCAAGAAATGAAGCCTGATGATCCTGATAAACGAGTCGAATTCTGCAGGACAATGAAAAACCGTTTTAGGAGTTTCAATAACATCTGGTTCTCCGACGAATCGAATTTTCACATCAACGGTCACGTGAATAAACAAAATTGCAGATACTGGGCTACCGAGAATCCGCTAGAACTGCATCAGAAGCCCTTGTACTCACCAAAAGTGGTTGTTTGGGCTGCCATATCAAGTCAAGGAATTATCGGTCCTTATTTTTTTGAGGATAACCGAGGTCGAACTCAGACCGTTAATTCTGATCGATATTGCCATATGATTCGGACTTTTTTGGCTACAGAAATGCAAAACCAGTCTGGCTACAACCGCAACACCTTTTTCCAGCAAGATGGGGCCACTTCTCATGTAACAAATGACTCATTAGCTGCTCTTCACGATTTATTCCCCGGAAGAGTGATAAGCCGCCGAGGAGACATAAACTGGCCACTGAGGAGTCCTGATTTAACGCCTGCTGATTTTTTCTTATGGGGCTACCTAAAAAGTAAAGTTTACAATCCATTGCCACCAAACCTGAACGTTTTGAAGCAAAGAATCACTGAAGAAATCAACGCTATTCCAAGAGCAATGCTCCAGCGAGTGATTGAAAATTTTAGCTCCAGGCTAAATGAGTGTGAACAAGTAAATGGTGAACATTTGCATACGGTTGTTTTTCATAAATAAACTTCAAGATCTGCTCTTTAATTTAACAATAAATAAAACAAGTTTTAATGGATAATGTTGTTTTTTATTTAACATCAAAAAATGAAAAACATTCTGAGACACCCTTTATAACACAAGATCGAATTTACAATTTTTTTTACAAGAAACTAACGATTAGTAAAGTAAGTGGTACAAATGAAATCACTTTATATTTTTTATGACTATAAATATTTCAAAACTATTTTTGCTATGTACGTATACCTAGTATATTTGTATGCTATTTTATAATATATTGATAAAACTAGCATAAATGAACTTAGTAATATTTAACACATTCGGCGCCACTTCACTCAAATAAGGGTGACGCTTTTCTTATTGAAGTTAACACTATTTTTAGTTGAAATAAAATGGAATAAGCACTTATATGTAAATATTGGATATACAACATTAAAATACTGATAATATTTACATTATACAATGCCTTTTATTAATGTATATAGGATAACATATTACATTATACAATGAAATATGTTTTACGTTAATACGCTCTAAACATATTCGAGGTAAAGAATAAAATTCTTTGTGATGAATTGAAGATAATAATATCAAAATATAATAATTGAGTTCCGTCGTTTGTATATACGTTACGGCGTACTGAAAGTCGGATTGGGGCCCCGTGAGAAACACAAACAAACCGCGTTGGCCGACGAACGTGTTAAAAAAAATGTACAAATTTTATAGCTCATTACATCACTAGGATACAAGTATAGTCATGAGTTAATGATTAATAAAATGTGTAAGCTATGGTTTTTTATATTTCTATGTAATATTTACAATTGTTATTACATGATATAAAATGTTATAACAGAATTTTACAATGTTTTATTATTTTTGTTGTGCCAATGAAAGTTGTAAAAGTAGTTGCTTTACAGTCAGCAACACAAATTAACAATATTTGGACCATTGATCTGTTTTCTAACTATAGTAATTTATGACAAAGCTTTCTTAAGTAAATTCGGTAATATTACAAACAGGTATAGATCACTAATCTATTTTTTTCTTAGTCATAAATAACAGTTTATCTTGGTTTTACTGATTGACTCATACATCAAGACAGAATGTCCTTATTGAATAGGATATTGCTGAACACATAACAAACATGTCACATATGTCTCAAATCTTATCCTTTTCATAATTGTTTGAATAGTATTTTTAACTGACTTTAAAAATGAAAATGTTCTATGTTCGGCTGAATGTCTTTTTAAGTGAATTATAATTTGCCTTGTCCAAGCTAAAATTTTTAAATTATGCATTCATGTTACTCATATATTGGAAAACTTTTTGCTATATTTTATACCCACTAGTTTTAAAAGAGGTGAGGGGAATTTATAATAAAATCATTTTTTGATATAATACAAAAATAATGAAGTATATTTCGAATTTATGCGCCTAGACTATTAAATGGATGTATACGTGTATACCAATTAGATGTTGTTTTATATATTAAAACATAAAGTTATATTTGTACATAGTGAATGTTGTATTTTGCTAAATATTTATGAATAGAAAACAACGAAATAACTTTCAAACAAGCCAATTTCTTTAAAACGAAATTTTGATTTAAAAAAAAGTGGATAGCAAGTGTCTATGGATGGCAAAATGTCATATTTATTACTAATATGATAGTATATTTATTGTAAATATTTTAAATTAGATAATTTTTGATCAATGGTTTAATTTTCTATTTTTGTAAGCAAAGATTCATTTAATATTTTCAAAATTCGGCCGGTATTCACTGTATTTTTAATATTTTGAGTCCACACTTTCAGTTACAGCAAGTAAGATTTTTAGCAAAAAAAAGAACTTCAATGTGCGTAGTGAAAAATTAATTGCTTTTAAACATTTTTATTAAAAAAAAAACCTTACGCTACCCTATTTATTTACACTTTCAATGTCGTTTCCAGCAATATGTTTGCTTTATTAAATATAAAAAGCGAATTATTTTAAATGTTAAATATATTTTTATAAAATAAAAAAGTCGTATTCACATATCATGGTTACTACTATATTACGTTTTAATAATTATATTATTGATAATTTCTATTAGTCTATTAAAATAACAGTAAAAAATATTTTTAAGTGTGTTTTTTTTTAGTTTTCAACTATATTAATGTCTTAGTTAATTTCATGACATTCCTGATTGATAAATGTTTGTCTATTAATTGAAAAAGTATTTTTATGTAAAAACATTACCATTATCAGCTTTAATTTAGTATATATTCTTATCTAATAAAAACATAGATGTTTAATTGTCTAGATAAATTGTTATGCTTGCTCAAATTGATCAAAAATGTTTTAGAAAGTGTTAAAGTTATATAAAACAGGGTTTCCAATGATGTTCCTGATATTTAGAGCTGTTATTTGAAGTTTTAAAACATTCTATGTACACACGTTTTCATAGTTCTCCTTTTTTAGTACAGAAAATAAAATAAATATAACGTTTTGATTGTTATTGTATTTGTAAAGACTCCATCAAGCTTTTATGAATTTTGTAATGTTGATAGAGTTTGAACAAAGGTCTAAAAAGGTAGTAAAAAGATTGGTTAATGGGATAGTATAAATAAATCAGGAATATAGTATGTTGTTATTATAAGAAATATAAAAAAGAACTGCCATACAATACCGTTGCACTTTGTACCTGTTGTGTTGAAAATCACATAAAACATGCGAATTTTTTTATTGTAAATTTTGTATATAAGCTTTTACAATATGGAAAAATGAAATCGTCTTAGATAGTGGTGCCATGGTCGTTACCATTTTGCTGTAGTTCAATTTTTTATTTTACATGTATGCTTTAAATGTACTTAATTATTATATTGATTGTAAAATTCAACCGTATTTAGTTGTTAAATATAAACTTTGTTAGGTATGTCAAAGTATTCGATTGTGACTTGTTATATGTATTCAGGTGATATAAAGTATATTTTTGAAGTTATAACATTTTCCAGAGATGGACGAAATGTAATCAGATTAATGATTAACGATTGCATGATGTAGTTACTTTAATTACATTAGTCTTTAAACATGATTCTTCTAAACATTAAGGTGTCATAAATTTGTATGCACTTGAGGATTTGTGTTTTAAACAGAGATAGACAAAATGTAATCATATTAATGATGAAAAACATAATCGTAATCATTTCTCATTAATCTGATTACATTTTGTCTATGTCGTGTTCATATCTGGTGGCCAACATACGAAAAATAAAATGTCTGTCATAATGCCTCAGGTTTATGCCAATATGTTAAAAAATGACACTAGCTTACATTTTTTGTAGTTTTTTTTTAGTAATCAAAGACTTATGTTATCCTTAGTTTATTTTTTTTTTATAAAATTGTGTTTCTGTGTAATTGTATTCATAGATTAATAAAGTTTTTTTTTTTTAAGTATGGTTTGTTGTTTCACGCATTTGTTGATAAAAATTTCGATGTGATCAAATTGTTGTAAAGAAAATGTATGATGCATGTTTTATTTTCGTCATGCAAGAGATATTATAACAAAGTCAAGTCACAGAAAAACTAAAAAAAATGAGATTATAAATGATAGAGTTGCATAAGACTAAAGTAAATTTTTGTATGTATAAATAGTTCTTAAGATGTTTTTTTTTGTTTTGAAATCAACGTTTCCGTTTCTTTTTTTCTCATAATTAAACTGCTGATTTCAGAATTTTAATGATGGACTTTTTTCTTTTATCAAAATTATTTTTAAGGTCTCCCCAATTCACACCTTAGAAGATTAATGTAGGTGCATGTTAAAAAGGCTTTTTCACTTTTTTAATCATTTAATTAGCACTTCTGTTGTTTGGCTGTTATATTTGAAAAAAAAAAGCTTTTTTACGGATTTATAAGTTCTGTATCATGAAAATTTTATCCTTATTTGTAGTTTTAAGTGTGTAAGTAAGCAAGTAGCAGCTATATTCGATCAATTTTTTTTATGTGTATATATATTTTTTAAATCTAACATCAACAACGAAACAGTTGTGGATGCAGATTGAGAAATGAAATGGGCAGCGAAAAGCTTTGCACTATTTTGCTGACCAATTCGAATAAAATTAATAGACTTTAAAGGATCAAGTCTTTTGAATAAAAGAAATGGTCTTTTAACGTCAATCTGCCTTAAAACATCTATTTTGTGATGCCGGGCGGTTTTTCTATAAATGTAACAGCTAAATGATGGCTTGCGCGCAGCTGTGTATATCGTATCGTACCTCGTGGGGCTCTACATTCCAAATTGTAAAAAAATAACACCATATTTTTGTCTATAATTACTACTAACTAAAAATTTGGAATGATCAATTTCTGGGTTGCACATTGCTGGGTCCTTCTTGCTTTTATTAAAAAAAGAACACCCTGGTGGCGGGCACATGAGTTCATTATTCGGATTGCAAAAAAACCCGGCCCATTAATAAAAAAACAAATATAGTTTTTGTCAAAGCAATAGATGGAAAAGTCGATTCGAATTTTGAAATAAAATGTGACGGTAGCGATGTTTTTAACGATTTGGGACATCGATACCAGCACTGCGACACGACCCTTTTAGCCCTCACTAGGAACGACGACACACGGCTGCACGCTCGCTCACAACCTCAAAACGGTTCGCAGGTCGTCGAGTCAGCGATGGGGAACGGGCAAGTTAACAAGTGACGCGACTGCCCCAGCCCGCATTAGCACTGCGTGTGTCGACGTTCCTCGACCAACAACTATCGGACCTCACTAGTGTAGTGTGTAACGGTTATTTTACCGATTTTTTTTCACTATTTAACATGTTTTTTTTTCTATATCGTCTGTTGGACCGATCGGTTTTGGCTCATTATCGTACAGTGTAACGCTCATGGTTGTAAAAAATATCTAATTTCATGAACGTTATGTAACAGTTAACAATCAATAAGTTTCTTTTTTACTGTAAATACTTTAGAAAATATATTTTTTAAGCAATACTGACTCTTAAATTCTAAGATCTTACTAATTATGTCTAAGAAAATTAACAGTTATCAGTTAAGGCACTTTTTATTTGAAGAATCTAGGATTTTTAGCTGCTCAGAAGTGGGATTTGTAACGAAAATCTTACAACACAGAAATTGTTTTAACTAATAATCGAGGTTAGACTTTATTTACGTTGACTAGAAAAAACTATGATGTATCATATATAAGTTTTTTTAAAAATGTAAGACTTAATATCGAAACATGGGCTGCAATTGCCTTGTACTGAATGAAAATTACATTTCACTGCATATAGTGAATGATTTTTAGTATTATCAGCCAAATTGTCACCAAACCAGTGATAATCATTATAGACTGATTGTGTAATTTTTTTTCCATGAGCCAAAATCGACACGGTGTTTAAATATAGGCGGGTACAGTCGGTCTAGTGATTCTGTTGTATGTAAATGTCGTCCGTGATTAGTTATTGTGGTGTCACCGTGATTGGATATGTTGAGTAGTTTAGCATGTGAATCATGTGGTCGACTGTACTGGGTGCGGGGACGCTAGCTAACAAAGCGGCAACTGACGCCGTTCCTGGGTTTGCGGAATCGAGGAGTTATGTCAATGATCGTAGGGAGTTTCAAGAGAGATTTGTTTCGTATAAGTGTTTAACATTCGCAAGCGTTATTGCCTGTGGCGTTAGTGTACACCAGACTTGTGCTTCGCGATACAAGGCAATGGGGAGTGCACGCATTGTGGTGCCAGAGCAGTACTGTTCGTTATCTTTTCCGATACATTTTTAATAACGCCGCCCCGGCGTCGCAGCACATCGTGTGCAACGGCTTTTCATGTATTATTAAATTCAGTTGGACTGTGTTTCTTAGAGATTTTTTTTTTGATTTTAATTTTCCTGTAAATAACAGAGTCCTCAGTATTAGAAATACGCAAATCACAAAGGGAATAAATAATGGCAAATAAGTTTTCAAAATTACTGTTAACATTCCTTTTTTTTTTTCAAAATAGAACACTATAATACTCTATTACCTAATTCCTTTTAAGATTAATGTTTTCTAGTCTGTGTCATAAACTATTTGATTAAATATAATATATAAAAAGCTAAATATAAATTTTGTCCTTCAAGCTGTCCACATCATTGACATAACACTTTGATGGAATGAAATAATCGATAACAAAACCAAAGGTGCTCAACATAAAAAAAAAGTATAACTAAAAATAACAGAAAATGGGTGACTTTGCGGTTTGTCGTCGATTATTAGACTGTTTTTATGTGTAGTGAGATTTTTAGTTTAATTTATTAGGTGATAAGTTAGACTAGGTAATGAATTAGGGCCTGCCTGGATTATTATAGTATTTTTTTTATCTCCGGCCGGCCCAAAAAATAACCACCGTACAAGCACGACAAAATATACTCGCATTTGCGTCTTCGTGTGACGTCATGTTACGCTTTTTCAATGCATACGCAATGATTGCAATATTTATCGATATCGACATAAGAGCAGCCTTACTGGGCCATATATAGTTACATTCGTTTATGCCAGTTGAAAAAAATAAATATATTGAATCGACATACGTTAACGTGATTTTTTTTTTCCAAAAAATCTGTTCAATTAATCTACAACCGGTTTGGAAAGCAGAATCTATACCGAGAAGAGCCCGCGAGAAAAGTTTCTTCCAGAACGTAATAGATCTTTTCAAACAATTCTCCCATAGAACCATCAATCAATTAGGCTAAGTTTTATAGAAGCTAATTTGACTTTGCACTATGTCAAAGTAAATGATAATTCACCAATTTCTCTGTGATTGCTTGATCTATTCTTAAGCTCCTATTATATCAGTTCTTTTTCAACCACAAACGTACTCTCTGAGCAAAATCAAACATGCGTTTATAAATCTCAACTAAGAGAATAATGGACCTTCTGTGTAAACTTAATTTTTATAAGAAATGGAACCTCCAGAAATCTTTTAGGTATTTAATGAATAGTCTCATACCTAGCACTATAAAAGAATTATTAACGTTATTTAAACATATTTAATAACTTAGATTATATATTTCAAAGGCAATCGTTTCAATTAGCAATCTGTACCAATCTGTTTTTTTTTAAATATATTTCTTCTTTTGTATCCGTTGCTTTCTTTTATTGCAACGACTTTGATGCTCTTTTATTGTTTTTACACACTAATGTTCTTTTCTTTTGTGTTTACAATTTCTTACTTGCTATTACAAACTGCTATACTAATTCTTATTCTACCAATCTGACGTTAGTGTAGCAACCCTAAGTCCCTTTTATACTTAAACGTCTGAGTCAGATAGATATAGCTATCTATCTACGAAAAAAAAAAAGATTAAAAACTTGCCATCAGTGAAATGATTGTCCAATATCTAGTTAATATTAATTTTGGACTAAAACTTTTTGATTTTGTTTTACTCGATAGATAGATATTAGTTTCTTTGCATTAATATTTATTTAAAAAAAAAATGGCACTTCTGTGTCAGCTATCCTCGTTAACTTGCCTGTAATATCAAGCATAAATATAGGATTAATTTCACTCTATACCACTAGTAAATATATTCCGATCTAAAACTGTTTGAGTTCTCTTTTTTAATAGTAAAAATATCAAAATAACAGAGGAGGATAGAATAATTATGATAGAAAAAAAGCGAATAACCTGTGCTGTGACTGAGCCCTGTTGACCTTGAACTGAACCGCCCAGCGCTGATGTTCATTTGTGGTGTTGTAGCTTTGATACACAGCTCTAGAGACTATTTCAAAGTATCATAGAATGTGCAAAAATAAATCTTTTTTAGTTGCATCATATATTTCATGTTAAAATGTCTTATGTCGATATCGATAGATAAGCTTGAAACAAACTATTAAATTTATCGATAAGTAGTCGATTCCTTGTACGAAATATTCACAAAGCTTTCTTACTTTGTAACGATTCTTATGAATAATACTGATTAACTTAGGTGTAAAAATTAATAAATAGCAATAAAAAATATATTTGTTAAGTGTTAAACGAATGGACAAATTCATTTTGATATAAATGAGAGAGAAAAAAATGATAAAAAAATCTACGTTTAGCATAAAATGGATGCTCTTATCGCATCGTGGGTAATAAATGATTAATTAAGGTTTTTCATTTTAGATTTAAGATTTGTTATTGATTAAAGTCTGTTAATTTCTTTTCTAGGTTAGAACAATTGTATATAACTTTATTTCTTGTAGTAAAATCTCGGTTGGTCTGGATTATATATGTTCGCTAGCTTTTCGCACCTTAATCTTGTTCTGAATTGACCATTATAGATTAGAAAAAAATTAAAATATGAACTATTATTCAGGACAAGGCTGCTCCGAACAAAATTTATCCTTTGTAATATTTAAAAAATAAGTTATCATTATATTTATTCGTAACTTTTTTTTTATATTAATCCTATATATCGAATATTTCGGCCAGATTTCTTAAATGAAAAAAATGTGATATAGTAATTATGGCTCGCATCGTAAATGTACGAGATGGTTGTAAAATGAAAAATAAAAAAAATATTGTACATACGTGTATAATTAATTCGTTGATTTTTTTCATCAGCATATTTTTTCATCTCGATTTAATTTTTGGACGAAGTAATAAACAACTTTTTAAATCGATTGTAGCCATTACGTTTAATCATATTTGATGGTAGTTGTAATTTTTTATTTATGATGGATAGCAAAAAAAAATTGTTCTCTAGAAAAATCGAGATAACATATTTTAGTCCTTAACTAATGGTTCCAAAAAAGCTTTCATCAAATTAATATTAACCACCTCGCTTACTTTAGTGGTTACGGACATAAATTATTATTGGAAACGCGAAAATTGAATTATAACGTATTTCTTATTTTTAATTACATAACTCTTTTTTTGTCGTATGTATTTAAGTAATGTTTATTTAAATTAGTTTCATTGTAATACGTTCTCAAAGAAATATGGAACACGCTCCATATAAATCTATACTAAAATGATCTGTCGCTGGTTCATTTGAAATCGGCCAGTGGTCAGTGTTCCAACTATACTATAATAGGGTTGTTACGATTCACCGAGTACCTACTTTTTGTCGATATGGGATATTGAAGCAACCTTGTTCGATATTGGAGTTGTGTATATGTTTTAGCAATAGGTTTTTGATTAGATATGTTCATTTTTCATATAAAAATTTAAATATAATATTTTTTTTAGTTCGATTGACAAGTTAGTTTCAGTCAGTACCAAATATTAGGAAAAATCTGACTGCATATTTATGTAAGTTAATATAGTTGGTTAGTGATTTGTAAAGAGTTAAAAAAGGCTACACTGTATAATAAATTTTTAAAAAAGGCGTAGATATGGGAAGAAGCAATATGACAATGGCGCAGCGTTATACGGTTTTTTTTTCCTATTGTTTTTGTGCTATTCGGTCAATGTTTTCAAAGCATACTGTTATAGGAGATTCGTCTATGACCAAATGTTTATAATATAATATTGTCTATTATAAACATTATATATTATTTGTTAGAAAGATTTTAATATAGCATCGAAATCAGTTCGAGAATGTTTACTACATCGAAATTTAGATAAAAGTACAGTCTATACAACAATGATATGAGCTTTTTCCCTTGGAAAGAACCCTTATTTGACATTTGTAGCCATAAATGATGATTTGCCAAAGAGTGGCGGACTTACCAGCTTAAAACTCTAAGGTGAGTCTGGAAAATATCTGTGCGATGAAGATAACTGGGATCTCTATAATCGATACTTTACAGTCCCGCCTGCCCGCTTTATTCTTTCGCGATGGGTATGCAATCACGATGTTTGCCGCTTTAAAACTTCGCAATATCCTGGTTTCGGCACCATATTTATCAGGGAATCGTTACCAGGGTTGCAATGGAATCAATGTTTTTGGTTACGTCGATAAAATATTTTTTACTGTGACTTAATAATCTAATAGAAATCTCAAGAATGCAAAAAAAAAGAAATAACTGATCATTGAGGAAATAATAAAACTCATTTCATTAGAGCGTATAATCTAATATCGAAGATTGTAGGTATCAAAGATTTGAAAGCTATATATGTGTGTTTTTAAGAGAAAACTATATAAAAAGTCCTTTTATTAACAAATGTATAAACTTGTTAACTGTTTTTCCACATTATCTTATTGTTCTGACCGCATTTTCATGATTATATGTAATCAAAAATATGGTATAGGCGTAAATTATAAGTGCATTTGTTAAACGTTTTTTTTACAAAACCTTTAAGAGTCGAAAGGTTTGATGATAATGAGAGAATCAAGTACTATAATCTAAATGTTTTTATTCTTTTCTATAAGACTATGGTATTCTTCCAAAAGGTTGAATAACAACTTTTCATTTTTTTCATGGAACAAATTATACTTGCCATAATGTCAGTAAGTTCTTTGGTACTTTTTTAGTCATATTATATCCCATATATTCGGGCTGTCCTTGTAATCACGAGCAGAATTAATTTGTAGTTATTCTTGAAATAGTTTTGCGTTTCCCCCTCTGTATCACATTCGCCATTTTGATTTTATACGAAGTTATATCTGTTTACTAGCTAGCTAAACAATAAAAAAAAAATTATACATGTGATAATTGTTTGCTTCTAGTTTCATTTATAAATAAATAAATAGTCCACATTTTGAGAAATTACGTAAACTACTAAAAGATGGCAATCACTTTTTTTTTTAAATCATTGACTTAACTTTAAAGCGTAAAGGTGTAATTTAAAAAAAAAACACTTCATATCAAACATTAATATATTACAGTCGAAGAATTTGTTTCTGAAGAAGATTTTGTTTTGATGAATAATTTCGTCTTCATAACCTGTGATATTTTTCGTATTGTGAACTTGCAATATTAAAAAACATTAAAATGGATGTGCTTAGGCGTTTGGATAAAAATTGTACCCAAATATATTGTGTTGTTCTTTGATAGTATACCTATCTTTAACAACGTGGATTTGACATTATTATATAACTACATTTCATCTGCAAAACACCGTTTTAATATGCATTTCTTTGAATGAGTGATATGCCCATGGAAATAAAAACCATAAAGCCTGCCACCAGCAGCATCCTAGCAGTATTAATTTAATCTCATATTTTGAATCGTCCATACTATGAAATATGAAAGTAATATCGAAATAATACTGCTATCAAAGACGGTAAAACTACAGATGAAAAAAGTTTTTTTTTTGGTACTTTTACCATTTTAAATATAAATTAGAAAAATCTAAATGGTACAAATAATTTGAGGAAAAAACTTGGTATAAATTACAAAAATAATAACAGATTAATAATCGTGTTTTGCAGATGAGCATTTCGTATGTTTTTGAGTAAAGATACCACTTAATATGTAAACGCAAGTTTTAAAAATGTTGTGTTTTTGAGTTCTCTTTGCTATTGAGCATACGATTTGCTTGTCCGTTTTAATATTTCAGCATTATTAATGACAAAACATGGATTTGGTTAGGGCGTAGCAGCGCTTTGTAACGTTTTCCTACCCAAGATATTTGAAGTTCAACATGTTTTCCAAAGATATGTATGTTCTGAGTTTATTTTTTTAGAAAAATTTGGGGGAATGCTCCTAATTGTGGTGTACATATAGCTGATAAAATAAAGGCATTCTTTCTG
This sequence comes from Automeris io, assembly GCA_036320925.1. Classification (NCBI taxonomy): domain Eukaryota; kingdom Metazoa; phylum Arthropoda; class Insecta; order Lepidoptera; family Saturniidae; genus Automeris; species Automeris io. The sequence goes on from JAUDJH010000017.1 coordinate 8,906,262, forward strand.
GACTCGTTTGTTTTATTTCTTTACCAATTACTGACAATAGATAAGTTTTGGTGCAAACAGCAGCCACAAACAAGTTAACAATATAACACAAGAAAAAGGAGAAAAAAAAAATATAAAAAAAAATCTAGGCCACCGCCGTTGAGGGTCCTGTCGCGGCTTGTGCTAGTAGACTGCAAGCTGGTACTCTGATAGGGCCTTATGGACAAAAGCCACTTCACCGGCACATCCTTGTATTTAACACAGCTTTACTCATACATTTAAGACTTAAAGTAAATCTGAATTATAAACCGAAAATAACTAGATTTCTCATCTTCGTCGGTCGTACGATTTACTAAACTGATTTGATTTTTATATCAAACGGGCCCTTTAAATTGATATAGATTATAACTAATTATATAGTTCTTTTATTTTTAATGTCATTGGTATGGAGTTAATTTTTCAAGTACGAGTACTCCATACGATTTGACGTTTACTAACCATAATCTAGATCGGTAAGTAAATCTTGCAGACTTAGTCCTTTGGAAAGATGAGTTTTAAAGGTATAAAGAAAAATAAAATCAACAATTAATCATATAAAAATAAATTATATTCTCATCAACATAAGTTTTACATAAAATAGACAACAAAAACAACATTATTTTTTCATAAATAGGGAATGTTACTTTAATGTAAACTATGTCCTTTATTTTCACATTTAAAACACAAATTGTGATTATTTGACATTTCACAACGATAATAACAAAAAATATATTAGATAAACAAAGAATGGTTAGTATTTAAATCAGTCATTTTTTTGTTTTTAATATTAATGCAATTATTATTTGGAATCAGATATTTCAATTCAAGAAATCACAAATCTAAAATTTTATGCAAGATTATAAAATGATTTATTCTTGATATACCTCACAAAGTAGAGATACTTTTGAAAATGAATTAGCTCATATAATAGTAGAAACTCATAACTAAATAACTTAGTTTATATTTATTTGGAATTCAAAGTGATTTACTGTATTGGCTAGTTAGAATGTCGCAAGGATGACCCTAATCTCTGTAACAAATAAAAATTACCAGCGAAACGGTCATAGAGAGTCTGACATAAAATTACTAACATAGCAGTCAAAGTATTATGAATCATAACGCATTGACATAAAGTTTGTCATCTAAACACACATTCGCCAAACATGTCTTTTACGAAATAAAGCGAAGATTATTTTAGATTTGGTCAAGTTATATTTAATTTTTCTTTTTTGTGATTTGGAAAACAGAAAATTGGACTTAAAGTTTTGTAATATTGAATCGACCAATTATAAACAAGAAGATTTGGCACAAATTATTAAAGTAAATGTCATATTTTGCTAATAGAGTTGCTATTTTTATTTAGCTGAGGTGGCAGAAATAAAATTGGCTCTGTCAAGGTTGAATTTTGGCTGCCACAGCCTCGTAAAAAGCGTCAGTCAGAAAATTAATAAACTAAACAATAATACCGATTATAATTTTCAGTTCTAATAATAAGAATACAAATGCGTATTTTTATGAATACATCTCTATTATATCAGAGTTTAAAATGAATTACATTTTTGTATAGGATTCAAGAAATTTCTAGAAAGATATGAAATGATGTTTAAAAATGATACCACCTAAAAATAGTCGATAATCACTATTGTAACTTGCAGATAACGAATGGTATTACAAATGTCGGTTACTGTGTTTGTACCGTCAGTACACTCATTACGAATTCAAATGTTATAATTTATAATGTATGTATTTAAAACCCTGTCTGAACTGTGAAGGCGTTACTCTGTATAGATATTAGGCTTTTTACGTTATTGTTTTTAGTTAATGAGCTATAAGTACGCGAATAAAAAAAAAAAAAAAAAAATTATTATATATAAATATAAATTATAATATTTAATCATTTTAAATTTTACGTACATCAACTATGTAGTTATTTTACAAAATGGCGCTACATGGTAAATCATATGTAATTTAACCAATGAAAAATTGTAACAGTAATTTAAAATATTATAATAATAATAGCTGCGACTCGCGATTACCAGAATCCGACGAGCACCTTTAGATATCCTGACTGCATAGTGATTATTTATGCCAAAACCTCATTAAAATAACCAAATATCTAGCCACAAAGTTAGTACTTTGTAATATGGCTGTAGTTGGTACTACAGCCATATTTAAAAAAAATCTATCATACTGACCATCGACCATTTAAAAAGTGTAATCATTTTCTGTTAAAACAGCACTATTAAAAAAAACATTAAGACAGGGAGATCACGGAACGTAGTCTTACAGAGATGTCAAAATTAACTTAAATTACTTCTTCTTCTTCATCTGCTTGGCTTTCTTCTTGTCTTCTTTCTTCTTCTCCTTATCTTTTATCGATTTGTAGAGCTTGTAACCGAAGAATACTGAAAAAGAAGTAAAATAATATATTATAAGCTGTGAAACTCATTTAGGACCGATATTTTACAATTTATCGAGGACATCCACTAGAACGTAACGGCGAACATTCCATAGAAGCTTAAAAAAGCAGTTTTTTCATACTTGGACATTTAATACACAAGTTAACATTACATTTGGTCTAATTTGATTCTGTGACCCTTTATTCTGGTAATTATCAAATTGTAAGTCAATATATTTACTAATAAAAATAATATATCTTGTACCGTCACACTATATCTTTAACGGAGAGAATAGTGATTCATTAGTGGTTGTATCTACTTTGCGTTAATATGTTGTGCCCAGCGTGACCAGTAGCGCAGCAAATCACTGTTCTCAGGGCACATGACATTTCTATCAGATAGCATGCGGGTTTCCTCACGATGTTTTTCTTTACCGAGGTGAATGTGCATTGCAAAAATTGATAAGGTTTTAAGTGAAGGTTCTTTCAATTTGTCGGATTGTAAAATGGACAGCCTAAAGGAGCAACGAGTTGCTGTGAAATTTTGAACAGACCTCGTATTCTCTAATACTGCCAGCCCCATTTCACCACAAAGTTACCGACTCAATGGCGGATACTATCCGTACGTGGTAGTTATTCCTTATATATCCGCACGTAAAATTTGCTTCTATATTCATAATGCTAAAAGCTAAGGAGTGGAATACGCTTCCAGGGTCCGTATTTCCACATTTATTAGAACATCGACAAATAAACTATCATGGAATGCCTGGTTGTGCAGGAAACAGTAGTCATGGAAGGTCTCCACTACGTTAGGCCGACCAAATTAAAGCTCTGACCAACGTTCCGATTATTGAAAATGCTCGATAAGTATCAGTCCGTATTAAATAGAAAACTGAAATACTGTTTGCTGCCTTCAAACCTGAATACAACTGCTCCGTCAAGAGCAGACGATTGAGAACAACATCAAATTACAAGATTTCAGAGCCTTTAAGAAGAGTAAATAATTATTTGTTGAGCACGCGCGTTTCGTCATCGGCCTCATCTTCAGGTGGGAATGAAGTCAAGCGTTTACAGATTATTATAAAACAAAAAAAATCTAAGAATACCAAGAGATGATCAAGAAACGCAGCGACGTGAATGAGACGCCATTAAACTCGATAATTTTGACAATAATACCAAATGTCAAACCGTTCCTGGATTTCCAACTGTGGTCAGTATGGCAGATTTTAAATGTCATAATATCAAGATAATAGTATAATCTAAGGATAATAGTTATTAGAATATTTGTACAAAATATACTTATTAATATGATATAATATTATATTATTAGATGATATATAAAAGGCAAAGTGGGTTTTGCATAGCTTAAAACTATAGATCGACTATTGAAAAACAGATGTCACTGTAGAGTACTATTAAATTAAAATATAGAGTAAGGAAGAAGGAATTCTAATGGAAAATCCAATTAGATTTTTCCCTGAAAAGGTTTCTTTTCCTCATTTTTGTGTTTAATTGTGTTGCTTATGTATTTTGTGTTGCTGTGTAGTGTTCATGGTTTCTCCTCCCTTCTCTGTGGCACCAACCACAGACCTTGTATTTAGTATTGATTGTTTAGTCACATTCTGTTTATCTCTGTCAATTCCTGGACAGGTTGTGGACGATGCTCGCCGAGCCGTCGGAAGTATCTGGATTCCCAGGCTCGGCGAAGGCGAAGAGAGGGCAGTGCTGGCACCCCGGTGGTTTTAGTCGGGGCAATCCGACACACCGGGGGTAGTGGCCCTCACCACTCCCCCTGACGGTCCGTAGGGATTCCCACCGGGTTAACAAAAAAAAAAAAAGTTTGTGGGTCATTAAATGTAGCGTAGGCAATAATGTCATTTTTAACAGCACCGTGAAGTCATCTAATGATTGTACCAATGTGGGCATTGTTTGCGTAACGCTATCAAAACTGCTCAAAAATACATTATCACCACCTGCTAATGTTTGCTTATCACCAAACAAGTTACCTAATATTGAGAATTTAAGTAAATAAATTATAATCTTTATCAATACTACTGATATTTCAACATTAGTTATTTGCCGATAATTTCATATCCGAAAATTCTGTGTAAAGTATTTAGAGCTTAAAAACTGGGTTATCGTTAAAATATTTCGACATATCCTCATGAATATCTTTTCAAGACTCTTCGTGATCCTTATACTATATTCCTTCTAGGATATGTATCGGTCACGGTGAGGTTGTTGAGAATTAATCACAAGACCCTCAGTTCCCGCTAATGCGCAAGAGCAGTCACTCTGTGGTTTTAGCCGGTATAAGTCAGGCACACTTCGGTTGCCATCCCCCATTGTGCAGCCGTGATGGTCTTATGAGGATTTTCTCAAAAGAAAAAGGACATTTATCAATGTTGGATATTAATGGCAAAGATTGTATTCACTTAGTGATAATGCCCATCTTAGCTTATCCTCCGGGTTACAAAAGGATAGAAGATAGTTTTAGTGGTTCGATATGAGGGAGGCATATCCACAATTGTGGGTTGTAACGCTCTGTAAATGATGAGGAATCTAAGATATACAGAGAAATCTAGAAAGCGAGACATACCAAGGATTATAAATATCAACAACGCTGCCGCTCCCACCATATAAAGTTTTTGTACTATCGCTTGTTTAATTGCCTCTTCTATACCAGTGAGTTTTATATTCGGGTCATTTAATCTTTCATTGAGCTTCTTAACTAAGCCTTCCTTGATCTTTTCTACCAAGCGACCTCTCTCTTCATCGTCCATTCCGGACAATTGTTCTAAAACCCCTTTAAGTTTGTCCCTGGCCTCCTCGGATTCATCGTCTACGGGTGCGGTATCAAGCATTTTTTGCAATACAGACATGATGTCCATATTTTTTATCGAGTCCGCTAGGTTTCCGCTGATCGCACCGCCCAGGTTCAGGCCAGAAGATGACGCTTCTTCGTCAGCCATTTTCTGTTCGGGCGGGAAAAATATCGTGTACAATGACGACGTATAACAAAAAACTCTTGATTTAACATAATATTTACGATATTCTTTTAAACATCTATTAATTCAATTATATTTAAAAAAAAAACGAATTCTCTTCTTTTAATCAGGAATAAACTAAACAACGACTATAGAATTAAAAAATAAGTTCTTAAATAGAAAAATATTAAACTACAATGATTAGTGGCAAGTTGACGCGTCGTGATCTAATTTTTATTAAAATATAACATTTAGATTTGATACAGTTAAAGAAGAAAAGTTAGTAGAAAGTGAGCATTAATAAGATCACGAAAACGAAAAAAAAAAATCAATAAATAAATAATTTGTTTACTATTTATATTAGTTTACTGTTTCTCATAAAACATATTAAGAAATTAAAGTTCTTAGGGCGGCTTGCAAGAATAAATTAAGTCTATTTTAAGCTTGTATATAACTATATTTAATTGGAGAGGTTTAATTCGGTCTCAATGATAATTTAAAAGTTATTAAAAAGATGTTTCTTTGCAAAACGCTTAGTACAATTTAACACTAAGGGCGGCTTGCACTAACGAATTAATCTAGTTTAAGCTTGTATAAAACGCTAATTAATTGAATTGGTTTGATTCTATCTTAATGATGATTTTAGTTTAAGAGTTGTTACAACTAGATTTTGATTTAGTGCAATACAATAAATACAGATCAGCGTTATATAGCATTTATATAACTCTGAACTAGATTCAATTAGTTAGTGCAAGTCGCCCTTAAAACTGTTTAACTTTAAACTAGACTTAAAATTTTGGTGCAAGCTGCTCTTAAAAAAATTCTTCAAAATTAAATTACCAGTTCAATAAACCCAAAACAAAAATTTGCAATAAAAAATGGCGGATATAATCTCACTCGGAAATTTAAAAAAATGTGATCGAATTATTTATAAATATTTATAATGCAGTCAATAAATACAGCTCACCGCACGTTATAAAAGCTGCGACTTGAGATAACCAGTAAACTGTCTTGAAAACACTGATTTATCACGACATTAACGTTGGTCACTTATTACGTGTCGATACACCATTGAAGAGATCGCAAGTGCTTTGATAAAGATATTTCGGTTGTGATAAAAATAATCGCGACGTTTTCTACAGTTGGGCAAGTGGCCACACTAGGCGCGGTTAGGGCAGTTACAAAATGCGTGCGATCCGAATGCGTGAAAATACGTACCGGAATACCCTTATGACCAGAGATGGGCAAAATGTAATCTGATTAATGATTTCAAAATGTAGTCGTCATTTTAATTTTCTTGCTCTGTAATCGTGATTAAATTCCTTCAAAACATTAAGAAATCATAAATGTGAATGCGATTGAGGATTCCGTAGAGTTTAAAACATAGATGAGCCAATTGCAGTCGTGTTAATGAAGAAAAACGCAAAATGTAATTGTAATCGTTTTTCATTAATCTGATTACATTTTGCTTATCTATACTTATAACTTATATACGCATACTATACTATAGGTATATACAAACATAAAACGAAAATTATATGTGAGCATAAGAAAAAAAGAAAACTCACAAAAGGATAGGTTAACCAAGAGGCAGGTGACCAGCTGAACATTTCGGCGCTGATTTTCAGCTGTCACCCATTGGTTATGTCATCGCGTAGAAAACAACGTGGAAGGAAATAAAAGAGTAGAGATACACAGCTCTCAATAAATAAAATATAACCTTGTAAATATATAAATCTAGGATAAAGAGTAACTCGTGTTGTTTTCATCATTTTTTACTTTTTAGAACTGTATCTAGTGCTCATAGATATTGGTTCTTGTCAAATACCACTACGTCAAACAGAAGTACCCTCCACCCGTTCTTTCGCTCTACCTAATTAAGCCCATAATACCAAAATAATCTGTGACAAAGCCCTAACAATATTATCAATATAATTGCACGGCGGCTACGTGTCCAACTTAACTGATACCAACAGTATATTTATTTATCAATTAGTTACATAAACTCTCAAGATAATAAATACACTGCTGTACGACCTTAATAATTTTGTTATATCTCTTTAGATGGACTAAATTAATTTATTTACATTAATACATTTTTGTCAGTCAATGGTCAGAGTATATAAGATTATTATCACACTAAAAAAAAACCTTTATTAATCCAAATGCAACCAGCAAAAAAAGTGGAACGCACTCCCTGTGTCTATTTTTCCACTTTCTGATAATTTTTGAAATGAAATGAAATGTAATTATTTCGCCATAACTAAGAAAAAACTAATAATTTAAATACAGTAACACAAACAGTATACAGAAACAAAATAATGTACAAAAACATACAAACATGGCGAAAATCCCTCCATCAGCTTAAAGCCACAGAGGAAGTCTGCAGTGCTGGTTTTCGTGAAGGGCCAATTTGGTAGCATATTAAAAAAAAGAGTAAATAAGCATTTGTTGGGGAGACGTGATCCATCATCGATCTCATCTTCATCTTCCACCAGGTTCGATTGGGGCAAGCGTCCGCCGATAAATAAAATAAAACACCCATAACCTGGGCTGTAATCTTGAGATTACATATAACTTTTGTTTTTTATTTTATCCAGTCTCGACATAGTGACTAAATCATGCCGGAAAACTACTACAATTATCAACAGTAGAAAAAAAGCGATCGACAGACACAGTAATCATGCCTGTACAAATATCTCTTAACTATCTATAAATATCTCAACTACTATTCTACAAATATCTCAACAGTGGGAATAATAGGTAGTTTGTCGCCAACGCACCTGCGTTAAGACCGGCTCAGTTAGACAGAAGCCTGCGAGAAGAGAATCTCTTCAAGACATTACGTTACGGGCTAGTAACAAGGCCCCACACTGAACTATCAAATGTGACACCAATTCCAAACGATATAATCACTCCCAAAAAACATTTTTTTGTCGTATTGTCTAATACTATTTAGATGTACGTAAGCCAATTGATAGTTCACCCCGGCTACATCCCTGTGACCCGTGGCGTACATACCTATAGTCGACAGTTGAATCCTGGCAGTCGCGACCTGATAGCAACTGGGTCAATGACTACTTTAACATTTTTGTGATAGTGTAGGCGCAGAGTAACAAACAAACATGCCAAGTGTTTTACTTGAATACGCGACCAGTTGTGCTAATAGCCAAGTTGAGCTCGACATATAAGAGCAAAGTCCAGCTGTTTATGTATCATTCATTGTTTATCTGACTCCCAAAAGGGATATAAATGCTGTTAGCCTGTGAGGGCGTTTACAGCTTCGGCAGGCGAGAGGAGATAGCTACAGTATTTTATAAGTTGATAGAAACGCACGGGCATTCCTGTGGGTACGAATCTTGGCTTGGGCGGCCAACCAGGAACTATCTATAATGATCTATTAGCCTTTCGGAAAATTACTATAACTTACATATAATCGCAAAAAAGATCATCACAAATATTATAGCCAGCGCAGAGCCCTGGCTTCCGAACACTTGAGGCACATCTCCAGTTAGCATCAGCTTTAGATTTTCCTTCAATTCTTCTGGCATTTTTGACGTTTCCAGCATTTCTAGCAGCTCCCTTGTCGAAGGCATCTGCGACGGGTCATCAGACCTCAAAATATCCTCCAGACTGTCTCCATACTGTTCTTCAATTTCAGCCATTTGTCCTAACTTTTATTGGCTGCCAAGTCTCGATGCTTTTGTTTTTAATTACGGACAGTGTTTGGCTGTGTTCAATCGCCAAAGTTGTGAATATCTGACTGTTCGTGTAGCGTGTTCGACCACGTCGTACATTCGGGTGGTTTAAGATAAGAGATAAAGCGATTACTTAATATTACTCTAGCTTCGAAAGGCATACAACGCTGTTCCTACTAATATTATAAATCCGTAAGAGTTCGTTCAATTTTCGCGTCAAAATGACAGAAGCAATTTTGATCAATTTTAGCATAGAAATAAATTACATCTTGAATACGGACATATGGTAATATTCATTGCGAAAATATAATTCGAAGAGGTTTATAAGGGATGCAATTTAGAACGAGTAGTTATTATTTTTTCAGTTAGAGATACAAATATGGGTTTTTTAATATTTGATTCTTTGATATAATGGAAATTAGAACTTATAAAGGAATTTTATGTATGAGGACACCCGGGAGCTTAAATGCTTTTGATGTTTTTGTTAAAAGCCTAGAATGATCTAAGTTCAGAAAGTGAATTAAAGAATTCGTTTATTAATAATTTTAACAGAGGATAGAATATTAGCAACAAAGTGGGAGGGGCAAGGAGAATGGAGAGGGGAGGGGTAGTATCTCTGAGAGTTGAGAGCGGTGCAGTGAGTGGGAAAAGGAAGGGATAATAGGGAAGAGAGTGGGTTCAGTTAAATCTTAGCACGATATTTATAAATTGATAGGCCGTAGGAAGTTCGTAGTAGAGCTGTTATAAACTGAGTTGTCAGGTCATAAACGTTAGTAACTATAACTATGGAGCTGGGACAACTATCCGCGAAACGTCGATAGTAAAGAATATGTATAAATTTTGTTTTTACATTAATTTCATAATGGATTCTTTAATTTAGTTAACCATAATTATTTAGTTTCGTTTATGCACTTTATGTTCAATTAGTTAATTAAATATTGTATACATCATGTTTTTGCAGTGACCACTACTTGGCATAACTGCGTACATCAGTAGCACGCTCCGTAAGCCTGACGAGTGCGAGAGAAACAGTTATACAAAAATGATTTATTGCCAGGCGATTCAGTTTTAGACGTCTTTATCATAGTATTAAATTAAACGTAGTATCGAAACTGCGGTAATTTATTACCAAGGCAAAGTGAAAAAAGATGCATGCAGGTTACATAGCACCAGATATTTACCATTTGGACATGAAGAAAGAGCAAAGGGTTGATCTTGGTATCGTTATTACACTTTTATGTATTAAATTTTATCCCCATTGCAGTCAGAAGGACCTTTTTTGTAAACTGATGGAAAATCCTCATGGACTATCAAGGTCGTCCCATTAAGCTGGACTCCTTCTGGCTGAAAATCACTAGTGTGTCATCATCTCAACCTGCTAACTAGGCTTGGGAGACCACTCTGCAGAGGAACCTCTTGAAGGGGTGGATGTTAAACATTCACCCGTCTAGACGACATACAGGCAATGTGTTGGCACCACACACTGGCTCCATTTCTTCTGTGCAGCAGATTGATCAAAAGAGTCTAGTTAACATGAATATATATGATAAAGTATTTGTAATCTTAATGCTAGGGGACCTGAAATTGGAACTATATTTCAATGTATATAGAAAAAAATCATCATATGTAAATAACTAACTAGACTAGACATTATAGTATATTTAGGCATTGTTTTTAAATAATGCATTGGTAACAATTTTATTAATTCCGATTCATAATAGAAAACTTCTGCTTTAGCCAAAGTTTTAGTAGATCTCAAAGGTTTCCTGAAGATGGATGAAATCAGAGTTGATGGTTTAATTTGACACTATATACAAGTAACTTAACATTCTGAAGTTTGTGTCTTATACCAAAACATAAATAAACACAAGTGTTTTTTGAATTCATGGCACAGAGTACCGTGGAACTTTATTTTACTTGCTATAGATAATATTATATATTCCTTACATTAAAAGAGGGAACAAAGTAATTAATATTCTATATACATATAGTTTGGTAAAAATTGTAAGAAGTGAGCAAGGAAATTATAGATGACGATGCTGTGGAACATTACACATCCACTGTCCCTGTCAAACTGTAGAAATAATTACCATAGGGTTTTTAACTCTTACAAGTCCAGCACATTTGGATCACCAGTCCCCCTGACCACCACGGATGGTCATATGTGGCTTTTCCTTAATGATAAGCATGAAAATTATAGTTTTTTTTTTTTTCGTTATTGTCACTGGTAAAATATTACAATTCATAAGTTGTAGAATTAGTTTAGGAATAAAAGCTTGAAATGTATAACATAAACACCAAAAAAGGTTGATTTACGCAATTTAAGATCTAATTATAACCAATAAGTACCATAAAACCTAAGGCTAAGATATATAGATGATCTTTTAACATTGCATAAACTTTTTTCAGTAAATAAGTGTATCTTTGACACAAAACTGAATATTCAGTGTGATTTTATATATGAGGGAGATATTTAACCTTATAACTGTGAGTAATATGGAAATCCCAATATGCTTGTTATGTTAAATTTTGTGGCCATGCAAATACCATGTTGCATGTATTTTTAGGTGTTTGTATATCAGGAAACTCATATTTCTCGTCTAATATGTTTCACATTGGGCATAAAGTATGTGGAAGAAACCAATCATATAAAAGAATAATCTTTCTTCGACTTCAGAGTTAAGGTTGTTGAGGACATTTTTGGGGGATATCTTCAACCATTTTCAAGACAAAATCAAGGAGATGCAAGCATAACAAGGCTGATAGTATGATATTTTATTTCCCACATTCCCCCAAATCAAATCAAAAAGAATCTGGTCTTATTACTGTCATGTATTCTATCATCACTACACTTAGTTATTGATAATTATGGGTTACATTATTTTATAATTAGTAAAAATGAACCAGTGATTCCTAAAAACGTCCAATACCAGAAGGTAACCTATCAGGAAGTTTTTTTGTTTATATTTTTTTAATCATCAAACATTTAATGATAATTATAGTGATATAGTGTAGGGGTAACCTCCTTACCCCTCTGCTATCACTATAGCTCCTTTTGAGGAAGCAAAATCTCAACCCAATATATTAATAGTGGTTGTCCCACTTTCACGGTCTTCTTGGTCGCCTGGATGATAAAAACAATACTTTTGAATAAATAATTTAGCGAAACCAATCAGGGGTAGAGTTTCCACTAAATTCAACTGATACTCTTAGAATATACTTAGTTTAGAAGATTTATTGTCGGTGTTATCGAAACAGCTGTTTCATTGCAGGGATTTCGTTCTGCACACTTTACTGAAAAAAGTTTATGCTTGTTTATATAAAAAAGAGAAGTTACCTGTTAAACTAGTGACAATGATGCCAGGAATTATAAAAACAGAGTTGGAAAATGCATGCTCTAACGGCCCGTCAGATCCTCCGCTCAGATCAACCATTATTTACTAATAATACTGAGAGTCACACTTAATACTTGAAGGATTCTTTAACAAGAATAATTTTCTTGTTTTAATCAAGATATTACATTATAAAACCAAATAAATTCGCAATTATAATAGGCTAAACAGAATTGCGATTTCGTTGACAAAATTTGGCAGATCGAACTTTTTTGGTCGATCCTCAGTAGAACAGGCAAAGATCGAAGACCGTAAATCTTATACATGACAAATTTTCAAAACTAAAGTTAATCTTTTTGCAATTGTTTCTATATACTCAGTATAATTTTGTGTATTGTAAATATTGTAATTTGTATATATTAATCATTTAGTATTATGGATGTTAAATAGCTCACTACAATAATGAGCTTTTTAGGACAAAATAAATCATTAGCTATGTATAGTTTTCGAGATTAGCTGCCCAGGTGGTCCCATCCGTGTTATTATTGGAACCAAATACATTTCCGGGATAAAAAATAGCCTGTATGTTATTCTAGACTATAAGTTATCTCTATGCCAAATGACATTGAGATCAGTTTAGTCGTTCCATATGTAATAAACATTCACCCTACCTTTCACATTTATAGTAATGCTAAAACAGGATCGGTGGTTTATGTTACGATTATTGATCCAATTTTTTTTACTTTTACCAAATGGCTTACGCTACACCAGATGATAATCGCGATGAAAATGCCAACCATCACCCAAATAAAAATAATAATATACTAATAATATTACACTCGTATAAAAATATTCTATATCGCAATATGTACGTTGTATGTTGACGTTTGTGGCATGTTTGATTCAAATTAAACAGAGTGCTGAATGAAATTGTAAAGGAAACACATGAGTATAAACATACATTTATTATTGAAAATACACATTTATGTATATCTTTTGGCCTTATAGTAACATTAGTGTATGCAATACTAAAACGAATATTCCACTAACGAAACGACGCGCTACAACAGATTATGATACCGATCATAAAATAAAACTAAACAATAATCAATATAATTCATAATTAAAATAAATCTGATGTGTCTACGACGAGGGCGTTATTGTTATTAAAAAATGATGTCCATTATAATATGAATGGTCTCTATTTTATGTATAAATTTATATATCTTGGGTCCGGTGTTCCTGATTGAAATAGAAATACAAAAAGGAGACTGATTTTAATCAAGAGCTAAGCTTCATCGCCCAAGTCATAAACAACAAACAATTATAAAAAAATACATAAAAAAGGCATGTTCTTGGAATGTATTTCATCTTAAAAGCTACAATGTCTTCCTTAAACACGTAAAGAATTATAATATAATTCAATAATAGACTTAAGCAAACAGTTATAAAGTCGATCACCAAAATCGTAAAAATATTTTTAATATGATTTATCAAATATTTACATCAATCGATAGTAAAATATCGATACTAACGCATTTAGTCGATTTTAGTTTTTCCTATCAAATGTTTTCAGTTTAGTAACTATCGACCAGAGACAGATTAATCAATTTTTATTTACATATGGTTACATATCCCCGACCGTGGTCATCCCACTCCTTGACAGTCGCATAAAAAATATTTAGTAAAAACAATTTTTATAATATTATAATTTGAAGACCCTCAATTCGAAAAAAGTTTATCACAGAATAATATGAGGACATCTTCAAACTTGAGACGTTTTCTTAATTTGGTCCAATATTTTTTTTATATATTTAGCATTTTTATACATTGTGTATCTTCAGCCAAAGTACATTTTTATTTATTAAAAAATGCATTGGAGAAAAGGAATAAAATACATTTAAGTTTAAATATATAAGAATAATTTTAATGTTAATAAATTGGATAAAAAAAGTTCATTTTATAGTCTTTATTAAGGCACTATTGGAATGACATTGAGCGTATACGTTATATCCATGAGTAAAAACTACATTATTATCACCAATATTATTTTATTCAAAAATATTTAAGTTTCAACTGCATGAATGACACAACTTTTTCCAAATTGAAAAAATCGGCAAATAAACGAATTAGTTGAAACTAAAATATATTAATGTTTTGTCATATTACTGGTTATTTAATGGCATCTAATAGTAATGTCATGTGTAAATGCCCTTAGAACTGCAATCAGATGCGCTACTGGTCACGTTGGGCACGACATATAAGTACACAGTGGATACAGCCACAAATGTATCACTGCTCATCCTGAATGGATTTTTCATGACGGTATATTATTATTACATGGCTATAATTTCAGGATAATAGGCGATTATAATATAATAATTAGATATGTTAATATATTCTAATAAATTCTACTATCACGGACGCATCAAATTTTGTAACCAATAACATGGCAACACATAAATTAAACTGTCATTTCTATTCACACAATCTTGATACTTAGCTAAAAGTCCTTTGGAATTCTGTTACGTCTTTTGCCATATAAAACGATATTGTAAAAAAAATCCTCTGAAGCAATTTTATCAAAAATACAACAATCGATTATTGAATCTAGATGCGAAACATCGGCTAATTTAATTCCTTTTTATTTTTTAAGACCTCTGACTTCAGACTAACGAATACCATAGACAATAATTATAATTTATTTACTATTCTATATTGTGTGAAACGGAATGAGAATTTTTATTTAAACTAGGTATTTATATTTTTTCACTACCATTTAATATATTTGCGACATAATTAATTTCGTGTACCATTTCAATTCTTCTTCAGGGGATCTAGGTTATCTATTGAAAAATCGTCGTTTCCAAAGCTGATCCCCCTTGTGAAGCCATCCTGTAGGCAAAATTATTTAATAAGTACTTATTATATTAACATTGCAAAGTGACGTGCTTGATGGGTAGTAAAACGCAGCGCAATAATTCAGCGAACACTAAAAGACGAAAATCCGGTATATATGCGCGTCAACGCGGACGGACATAGGTTCGAATCCCGGCTTGTATAACAAATACTTCTGGATTTTTCCAGATTACGTACGAATTTAGGCACTACTTGCCCACCGGTGAAATAACATCGTGAGAAAATCCACACGGCATCTAATAGAAATAGCTGTGTAAGCGCCCTGAAAAGGTCGTCTAGGGGTGCTACTCATCACGCTGGGCAATCCATAAACGCGAAGTGGATACAACTACTAATGTATCTCTGCTCACCCCGTAAGACATATAGCGTGACGATATATATCAAGGGGTGAAAGGCTATTTGGTTTAAGCGACATATTTTGGTAATATATACATATATTTGGAATCGGTAAAAAACTCTGATTCCGAAAATATATATATTACTATAACACCAAAAAATGTCACTTAAAGCAAATACTTAATAATAAACCAATAGCCTTTCACCCCTCGATATTATTTTTTTTATGTAAAATAAATAACAAAACATCATCCACCAACCTTCATCTCCGAAATGGTCTTATCGAGGAATCCGTTGAAACTGCTGTTGAGCTCCACGGTCTGCTTCTCGCTGAGGTTGCCGAACCCATTGAAGCCATTGCCTATACCGTTGCCGAAGATGTTTCCCTTCTGCGTCTCGAAGGGGTCGTAGCCCGTGAGACCGTTCGCGAACGCGTTGCTGTTGAACACTGACGTCTGGAGGTTGAAGTCGCTGATGTCGTAGTTGGGCTTGGCGCTTTGCATGAAGGCCTGAGGGGAGGGGACCGGCGCTGGAGCTGCGAACGGAGCTGAGCCGAAGAGATCGCTGCCGTTGATCGGCGATTGTGGCTGGATTTGCTGTTGGGGGGTGGTCGGCGTGTGTCGCTTGGAGGCTTTCGGCGGTGGGGCCACTGGAATTAAGATACAATTATGATACAAGTGTGCTAAGGTGAGCATTATGGACGAGGTGAAATTATGTGCGAGCTAAGACATATAAGAAAACCTAGTTTTTACTGACCAAAAAGACACAACTGTTTTATACGTCGATTTTCATTACATTTACGAGTAAAACACTAACAAAATTTAATATGAAAATGTAACTTCGTAACATAGATGGGCAAATTGTAATCAGATTAATGAAAAACGATTACAATTACATTTTGCTCATGTATGTGCAACACTACGGAATCCTCAATTGCATAGTTTTTTATGACTCCTTAATGTTTTGAAGGGATTTAATCGTGATTACAGAGCAACAACATTAAAATTACGACTACATTTTGTCGGTAGTCCAAACTGTGTCCGCTGCGGCACAACAGAGGATATCCAACATTTGTTGATGGAATGTGTCCAGATTGAAAATAAAGAGAAAGCTTAAGGAGCACCCTAAACATCAACTTTTTGGACTTAGGCATTTATCAAAGCTATTTAAGTAATCCCAGCAGTCGAGAAGCTCGC
Organism: Automeris io; assembly: GCA_036320925.1. Taxonomy (NCBI): domain Eukaryota; kingdom Metazoa; phylum Arthropoda; class Insecta; order Lepidoptera; family Saturniidae; genus Automeris; species Automeris io. The sequence continues at coordinate 8,923,146 of JAUDJH010000017.1, forward strand.
AACATTTATAAATTTATTTACAAGAGTTTAGTGGAACCTTAAGGTTTCTCTATCTTCTATAGTGTGCCTATAACACTTAGTGTAATGTTTATATTTTTATTTTTTATATCTTTATTTAGATGTAGCACGATAGGGCTGGCATGACTGCATGCGGCAGTCAAAAGCCCTTTAAATAAATAAATTAAAAAAAAGACTACATTTTGTAATTGTTAATCAGATTAAATTATGCCCGTCTCTGTTTGTAATTGGCACTGTAGGTTTTAATTTTATTTTCTATTTCGTGTATAACTGACTTTGTAATGTGCTGTTAAGTTATTTTTAAAATAATTATCGAATAAAGCTATTTGTCGATAACTAACTAAAAAAGCTATTTGGCGTATAATTAGCGCAAAAGTGACTTACAAAGCGGCGGAGTGGGTGTGGCAGTATTCTCGATTTGCGGGGTAGAGAAACGTGTCACCGGCTCAGTTTCATGGGCCCGGGGGTCAAAATCTGCAAAAAAAAACGTACGTAACTCTTTATCACAGCATAAAACAACTACAAGCAAAGGAACCAATTACTTTGCCATACCAGTGACGTCATTTATGTAATAACCATTACATTAAAATTAAAATATGTGTTTGTGGGGGTTTTATGGATAAAAACCCGTTATCCATACACGGCGACGTGAACAGTCGTAGGTTCGATTCCCGGTACGTAACTTTGTGTATTTCTAGATGTACGGTACTTCGATAGCTCCCGCAAGTGGCACGGGCTGCCTAAAGAGTTTCACTTACCGCGATTACCAGTTCGCCAACTCCTCAGGGGCCCCTGCTTCTCCTCCAGGATACTGGTGTCTTTGAGGATCTTCCAAGCACACTTATACACTTTGGAATCGGATAATTTGTTGAATTTTATGTATATTTGTATGTTTTATGTCGTTACTCGGCGGATCGGTTCGAGCGAGAGCAAAACTCAATTGACAACCCGTACGGTATTGCCAGAGCTGTCGAAAGTTACCCGCACATAAATACGAATACGGAACACTAGATTAAATATAAATTTAGGCGCCTAAAGCGCACCGGTGAAACAAAACTTAGTGAGAAAACCTGCATAGCATCTAATAGAAATTTCATGTGTACTGTGCTGTGAGAACGGCGATTAACTGCGCTACTGGTCACATTGGGCATGACATAGACGCGCAAAGTTGATACAAGAACTAATGTATGCTCAGTCTGAAGCGGATAAGCGTGATTATAAATTATTATTATAAAAAATGTCTTAACTCATAATATAGTGTGCTTGGGATAATTAAAACACGATTTAATCCCACAATTTTACTAATAAGAACTATATTATTTATACTAGGTGGTAGGGCTAGTTAGTTACGTGACGTTATATAATTTATCCGGCAGGAGAATTCCCCGGACGGTAAACCGGCTCGCTAGTTACATTGCGTTTAACTATTTATACGGCAGCGGAGTTCCCCGGCCGGCGAATCGCACGGAGGCACATCTTTACCTCAGCGCGGACGCAAGCGAACTCCTGACACATACACTTATGGGAGGCTTCCCCTCGCATACCTCGCCGTGACCTATATTATCTCTCTCGCTCTATAATTTAAAAAAGTCATGAACACATACCGCTATCAGAATCTGAATTCAGAAGTAATTCCTCAAGCCTGGGTCCCACCACAGGATTCTTACTAATCGGCATGTCAGTCAACAGCTTGCTGGGAAATAAATAAAAATATATTTTGTTTCGTAAAGAATTCTTTATTACATTTGTCTGCTACCACTACAGTAGACTGCAATAGTGTGGTCGAAGCCTTTTTTTTACTCGAGTAAAATTCTCATAGGACCGCATCTGTCTTATAAAGAGTTGCCTTGCGGGGTATGTGGTGCCAGTAATAAATTATCCACAGTCCCATCACGCCGCGTCTGCTGGGCACAATCCCAGGGGAATTAGGTTTGGAGAATCATTAAACATTTTTGCCTGGAAATTTTTTAGCTATATGGGTGGTGCGGGCGAGCACATATGAATAGATACTACACGATTATAATTGTCACTTATTTTAATTATTATAATTATAGACTTATTAACACGATAGTATATGAGACCGATTGATTAAATTTGTTAGAGGGTAGCGTCCGCATGAAGGTCTCGGTAGCACTTCCCCAGCGCACCGAGCGAGGCAGTAGCGTTCATTCCATAGATGCATGCAAGCATTGCATGCCCTTATGATAAATAAGTGTGGAATAAATTGCTTATAGTTAAACAAAAAACGGAACCATTTATATTTATATCTATTCTATATTCACAACGTCTATCTTTGACTATAAACGTATGAAAGAAATATAATATTTGCTACGGTAATTGATAATATTCAAATTAATTATATGAATTCTGCCTACCCTGTCTAAATACCCTATGCACGACACTGGAGCGAGGCAATCATTTTCGAGGTAACCCTGCGTCGCCGCTGGGGTCTGAGATGGTTGCTCAGGCGTTGGTGCGATTGCATAATATTGTCGCTACAGCTATATAAAACTGACCTGGGAGTGAAGTTTTGTTTTCCGTTATGCATGGGCGGTGGTGTCGACAAGAGTAGGTTGTTGTCATTGCTAGAGTTGAACGTGTCTGTCGAATTGTTCGACAATGCGTCTGTACCTGCAAAACAATGATTACGCGATGAGTGAGGTGGGGGAGTTTTTTGGGGACAATTACCCGAATAACATAATATTTTATAGCAGTACTAGCGGACTCAGCCCAGGGGATCCCAAGTACGATTGACACCCGAAACTGGAGGATTTTCAAACAAACTTTCATCCCATTTCTTATCTCATTGGGGGGTTGATCATTTTAAAAACCTGAAAACATTTTTTTTTTGATAACCCGGGGTAAATCCCTAACGGACCTCAGGGGCAATGAGGGTCGCCTCCCGGTGTGTCGGACTTGCATCGACTAAAACCCCCGGGGTGTTCCTTCTCTCCGTCTAGACGGGACCGGAGGCACAGCAGTATCCACTTCTCCGGCCCGCGACGACGTCTGGCCTTTTGGGTAGACCTCATCTCTGTGTTTGCGAGGGGATGGTGTAAAGAGCCACCCCTCGCTCTCCTCATAAGAAGTTGTCTTGGAGCGGTGTGCGGGAACACGTCACACACCGCTCAGTAAGTACATTATCTTATCAAGGCGTTCAACACCCTATACCAACAAAATTAAATTAACAAAATTTCAATTCCATTTAAAACATATATCGTCATGTTGTAGTAATACAAAAATAGTTATCTTACTCAAATCAAGAGGTTTGTTGCCATTCATCGCACTGAAGCCATTGGCGAGGGTCATGGACGCTATCTGCTTCTCCAACTCTTGTGGCGGCTTGAACTCCGTGATCTCCGAGAGGCTATTTCTCGCGAGATATGATGATAGGTCGTCCTTGTACGTGATCTTTGATAGTTCCTGGAATTCATAATTTTAGATTAACCATAAAGAAAGATCGAATGAACTTTCATTCAACAAAAAATTACAATAATTATATATTGCCACGCTATATTTCTTACAGGGTGAGCAGAGATACATTATTGGTTGTATCCAGTTAGCGCGTATATTTCGAGCCTGCCGGGCAGTAAACATGAGGGATTCTGCTGCCCGGATGAGAGGGAGGCGGTGCACGGTGTCCGGCGCGCCGCCTGAGAGAGAGGTTTTGGATGGGTGGATTTTTACTCCCAACCCTCCCCAAGAGAAGTAGCCTCAACAAGGCCTTTTGTTCCCTGGGCGTCTGGATGAATTTGGCTTCCCAGGCCCGGGTGGAGCAATCAGAGGGACACTTCGGGGGTTTTTAGTCAGTAAGTGTCTGACACACCGGAGTTGCTGCCCTCACAGCGTCCCTGATAGTCCTATGTAAGATTTTCCCACGGGATACAAAAAAAAAGTATATTTCGTGCCTAAAGTGACCAGTAGCGCAGCTGGTCGCTGCTTTCAGAGCACTTAGATATGTCATTTCTGTTAAATGCTATGCGGCTTTCCTCACGATGTTTTCTGTCACAGATGAGCATGTGGTGCATATAATCTGGAAAATCCCATACGTAAGTGGCAGGATTCTAACCTACGACAATTTACGTTGACACGCAGGAAAACCGGTCCATTATCCGCAAGGCTACCACAGACAAAGGGTATGACTGATTCGTTAAAATTAAAAAACTTACTTGTAAACGATTTTTATAAGTGTTCATCTGTAACTCTAGTTTCTTATTCTGCAACGAGAGTTTCTGCATCTCTATATACTTGCCGTTGTCGTTCAGGAACCGTCTGGAAAGATTTTAAATAATAATTTATATTATTACACTTGTGCAGTTACAGAATTACAATTTTTCATTGGCAACTAGACAACAAACTTTTCGGCGAAGAAAACATCGGAGGAACCTCGGAAGGAGTCTGATAATAATGTCATGTATACTAGCCACGTCCATGTCACGAACCAGTTCCGGCAATTGCCCTAACGACCTCAAAAAATAAAGTAAATTATAAACAAAGTAAATTTTAGATTAAACATGAGTCGATGAAATATACTCATATGTAGGGTTTCCTGACCTTTATTCGTAAACCGTTTAGTATTGTACGAATGTTTCACGATCAAGGATTAGTTGTACCTTTACGTTCTTAGAATATTTTATTTAGCTAAACCGTATTCATTGTTTCTTGTTTGCAGTTCAACTATTTACGTCAGTGACGTGTCCAGTTTTTTTTTTTCGACATGACAATACACTAGTGGCTGGGAAAGGCCTTCAAAACTAAACCGGGCGAGTCTTTTATATAGGCGGCATGGAAACTGCTCTATGCATGCATGGGAGAAGACGAGACAGCCATGTATTTGCTTCTTCAATGCAGTAAACTGGCAGTATACCGAGCATATTAACTCGGCACATCGAAGTCCCTTCCACAAGGAACAAGCAACATCAGGCGGTTAGCGGAGATCTTGAAGGATCTGGGCTAAGACGATTGAAATCATCCTGAACCAGTATCACGCAAAATAGGCGCACTTAGGAGCCGAGTTGCGGAAAATGAGGCCGTATGAGCCCGGAGTCTCGGGTACCCCCTCTGCTAGCATTCCGTGAGGGTCGTACTCCAACGAATATCAGCAGGTTTAGCGAGGTGTCCGCCCATCGCCACTTAAGAGACGTAATTCATTTCTAGGTGCGCTGAGCTTTGATTTTCTGTTATAAATCGAATGTACAGAGTGATTTAAAATTGAGTTTCCAATTTTAGCAGGCGCTGTTCTGTAGTGGCGACTCAACAAGGGCTGCCAAGCTGTAATGTACCACTCTGTAATTATTCAGCGTTGAAGCTCGCGATCGTGACAGTTCTAAATCCGATGCGCGCTTTAAGAGTTCCGTTTTTCCTTTTGAGGTACGGATCGCTAAAAAGAGGGTGAGATTTATTTGTAGTATGTAATTTTTACCTGTAAGCTAGGTCGAAGGCTTGCCCGATTGTAAGCGTGATCTCCGAGGCGAGTTTAGTTGAGATGAAGACAAAGCATTCGTGTTTATCTGAGTGGCTGGCGTCGCGGTCATGGCCGTTCATTCCGTTGGTGGTCGCGACACCTTTAGCGATGAAGGAGAAGTATTTTTTAGCCCCCTTATCGTCAGCGCAGTAGGATATTCGATGAAGGGGGAACTGGTACATGATGTTGTTTGACCTTGGTTCCTGGAAAATGAATAATTTAAAAGATTAATTTAAATTTACAAATTACAAATTATGAAACAAAAAATCATTCCTTTATTATAAAAACATATTTTTTTAATTTTCTTACTATTAAATTACGCCAAAAACACTAAATAGTAAGGGCGGCTTGCACTAACGAATTAATCTAGTTTAAGCTTGTATAAAACGCTTATTAATTGAATTGGTTTGATTCCATCTTAATGATGATTTAAGTTTAAGAGTTGTTATAACTAGATTTTGATTTAGTGCAAGATAATAAGTATAGATCAGCGCTAAATAGCATTTTATATAACTCTAAACTAGATTTAATTTGTTAGTGCAAGCCGCCCTAAATAATGGACAATGACGTCATACGGACAGAACCTACCTTCGCATTAATGACATAAAATCTACTAATCTTGTATTGAGTAAACTTGTATATACAGCTCGCAGCTAAACCAGACAACTGGAATATCAATGATAGAGTTAAGGAATGGAATGTAAGAATGTATAATGTAATGGAGGAATGGAATTATTGCACTTGATATTAATCCCAGGGCAGTTTTTTTTTTGGTGTCTCGGGGATAAATCCTGCATAGGACCATCAGGGCCGCGGTGAGGGCAGCAAGCCCGGTGTGTCAGACTTCTACTGACTAAAAACCCCCGGGGTGTCCCTCTAATAGCTCACCCGAGCCTGGGAAACCAAATTCATCCAGACGCCCGGAGAGCGAAATGCCTTGTCTAGGCTGCCTCTCTGGGAGGGGTAGGGGTAAAGAGCCCACCCTTCCAATACCTATCTCACAGGCGGCGCGCCGGATACTGCACACCGCCTAAACCCAGGGCAGTCCAGAAACCGATCTCAACTCTTGAGGAACTGTATACTGTTTCTCAATAATCGCTGTGATCATACTGGCTTGCGCAAAAGTCCCACACTTTTTTTAAAGGAGCCCACATTTTAAGAGGTTTGAATACGCCGGCTGTATTGTCATCCCACAGCCTGATGACACGGCAGAGGTAAGCATTGGAAAACTTTTTAGTACGTGTCCAGTCGGAAGTAAGATAATACTATTAAAGTATAGTTAAATTATTGTTTGTTGTAGTTTGTTTTGTTTTATTCTTGTTTTAGAGGCCTAAGTCCGAATTCTTTTGAGTTTATTTTTGGAATTAGTTAACACTTCTAAACGTCATATAGTATAGAGCTAATGTTTCGCAAACTATCCGGTGGTGGCGCTGATTCAAATCTTTAATTATCAATCATTTCGTAAACACATTCGACAAATAAACCGCGAAACAACTCACGGTTATGTCTCAGATTTGTATACATATGTTATGCCAAAAAGATCATTCAAAAATATGAAACTACATAGAAATACAATTCCAATACATTCATACAAATATTCCTATACAGAATGTTTTAAAAACCCTGTCCGACCCGTTAAGGCTTTACTTGGTATTGATATCAGAATTGATATTGATATTGACAACTTATATGGGAACACCGAGAGCATCTGTAGTTCGTGAATAAAAGACAAAAAGAAAGCAAGGGATCATGCTAGTATATCATGTGGTTATAAGGGTCACGACATCGGTTGACCCCAAGGACCGTTTATTAATGAAACCATTCGATTAGTGTTTACACCGTAACTGTAATTTGTAAGTAAGTAAGCAAATAAAATAATTTTGTAAGAATATAACTTTTACGATTTTTATTTTATTTTATATTTGAGGGTACCTAACATGGGTGACATTAGAAAAAAAAAGGTAAACAAGTACAAAATAGAACATATGAATACCGCCATAGTTATAGTGCACCGAAGCATGCCTAGTAATTAATATTTAATGCTAGTCAACAATAAAATGAAAATAATGTCATAATTGATTAAAAAAAAAAACAAGGAAAGTTATATAAACACAAAAAAGATAATATCTTAGAATATATAACTATAAACGCAATGCTATAAATTGTTTATGTATTTGTTCAGGAATAAAACAATTTTGTGACATATTTTGGTAATGTAATCGTGGCACCATGACCATTTAGAGTCAGACAGGATTTTCAAAACACATAATACATTAACATACAGTTGAATTAAATAAAGCGTGAAAAATTAGACAGCCCTATACAAGCGTTACAATGCTATTTTCTGGTTGACTGTACGCAAATCATAGAGCAAGAGTTTATCAATTTACGGTACGATTGGAATTACGCTTTCACCTCACGTACTGCAAATGAAGAGACAATATCGCGATTATTTATTTAATACTAGTAGTCGCCCAGTGGTCAAAATTCGACCATAATTAATTTAAAATAACTAATGTATTGTAATAAATGAATTGCATTACAATATAGAGCACAAATGTCTATTATCTTCTTCTCTATATATATAAAATTCTCGTGTCACAATGTTAGTTACCTTACTCCTCCGAAACGGCTTTACCGATTTTTATGCATATTCAGTAGGTCTGAGAATCGGCTACTATCTATTTTTTCATACCCCTAAGTGATAAGGGTTGTTCCCCTTTTCCTTTTTTTTTAATTTTTAGACAATTTTTTTTGTTTTATTTTTCTACTAGAAATTACCTAGAAATAACTTATATGCCAAAACGTTTGCCGGGTCAGCTAGTATAATATACTAATTATGGTTGTTTGACATTCAGTAAGACTATAGACAAATAATATTGATCTATTCTCATTTTGACCACAGACTTTAGCCATATCCAAAAGAGTATATAAGTGTGTCAAATGCACGGTTGTTTTAAAATAAAAATATTGAAGCTTACGCATCCACGTAGGTCTTTCGCAACCTTTTGGCGCGAATACCCGTTATATTGTGATAATAGAAAGATCTGAACAGGAATTTGCTAAACACCTTAACGACATCTAGGTAGCCTCATGAACTATCATTAAACTGGTATAATCTAGTAATTCGTACAGGCTATTACAGAGTAATTGCTTCCTGTAATTTTCATTTGAAATCTAAACATGTGTTGAATGGGTAGTTACCAATGAATACAGATGCCAAATAAAAATAGAAGCATTACTATTTAGTAGCTACATTAACATTGTTCATATTAGAAATAACAATATTTCATCACGGTATGTCCCTTTTGGGGTGAACAGAGATACATTAGTGGCTGTATTCACTTTGCGCTTATATGTCTTGTCCAATGTGATCAGTAGCGCTCAGAGATGGGCAAAATGTAATCTGATTAATGATGAACGATTACAAAATGTAGTCGTAATTTTAATTTTCTTGCTCTGTAATCATGATTAAATCCATTTAATATATTAAGAAATGATAAATATATATACAATCTGGGATTTTGTAGAGTTTAAAACATAAATGAGCAAAATGCAGTCATATTAATGGTAAAAAACGTAAAATGTAATCGTTAATTATTTTTATTAATCTGATTACATTTTGCCTATCTATGGTAGCGCTATAGGGAACGAACTTGGCTTATAATAATAATAATCTGTAAACATTTAACATTTATCTTTATGTAAATATCTTTCTTTCTGATACAAAATATTTCCATTTTTATTTGCTTTCTCTGACAGTAGCAAAGTCATACTTAGATAAATATTTGGATATTGATTTTATACTTAAATCTAGGTTCTTTCATAATATGAGGTCATGATCTCTTTGGGTTAATTCCGCTAGTAGAATTCTGTGGCTTAAAAGAAAACCGTATAAGAGTACCTTGTAAAACATAGCTTGATGCCTCTGACAAATGTACGAATAACTTTTATAGAATAATATTACGTCGAAAACGATATATGGATTCCGTTTATTTTTTGCTTTTCCTAGCTGCCCGCCTAAGGTTCGAACTTTCAGGGGTGACTACATTGCCACCCAACCCATAACTAGTTCGTTGAGCGCCTTAAAATGCTCGGCTCTCACTTCCGGTGAAGTTGTGAAAACCTTTTCCAGCCAATAGTGAATTGTCCTGCAGGAAAGTTTTCGCTGATTGAGTGTTACTTTGTCCAAGTCCTCTGGCTGAGATTTATATACGTAAATTTACGTTTACTTAGACTGTACTAAAACATTACAATTTATATTACTCAATAAATGTCAAAAGTATTTGGTAAGACACAGATTTTGTCAACACGGACATGGTTTTGCGACATAGATGGGCAAAATGTAATCAGATAAAAATGATTACGACTACATTTTACGTTTTTTACCATTAATATGACTGAATTGCGTTCATCTATGTTTTAAATACTACAGAATCCCAGATTGTATACATATTTATGATTTCTTAATGTTTTAAATGGATTTAATCACGATTACAGAGCAAGAAAATTTGCCCATCTCTGCTTTGCGAGTATTGTGGCTATACTCAAGTTCCTATTATATATTCAGTTTTTTTTGCCAAAACGAATTTATTTCTTGAGAACTTTGATAAGTTGAAATACAGTTTATATATCTCAGGCTCCGAGTTGTTAAAGCAGATTTTCTAGTATCACGACTTTGATACGAAACAAAAATTTGTATAACTAAAAGGTCGCATTATCCGGATTGGGTATTTGTTTAAATTTTACTCACTTGTATTGCAACCCCATCCACTGAAATGGTGATTTCAACTTTTTTTGACTTAGCCCCATCTTTCGCTTCCGATTTCTTCAACTGCTGGGTGAACTGGAGTTTCTTGATGGCATCTTTGACTACCTCGATGCCTTTGGGCTGGTCCACTTGCGTGCAGCCTAGGAACTGAAAAAATACCAGAATAGTTAAATGATAACGGCACCGACAGTGTTCACAATGTTTTGTAAATAATTTTATCTATCTATATTCAAGCCGAAGCCTATTGGAGTACGCAAAAAGAATGGAACGCTAATTTTCTCTATTTATTAAAAACCCTTTCGCTTTTTTAACATTCGTTAGTCCCTTCATGTACTCTTGTGGATTCGGCGTACATTTGACATAACCATCCATTTGTAAAAAGTACGAAATGTAAGATAGCGGACTGCATGAAAGGATTTTATAGGTCACTGGGATTTATGAATAAAATAAACAACTGTTCACAACGGCGATTAAACGGAAGAGAAATAATTTATTGCAGTGTTACAACAGTATAAAAATTATAATGTTGAGTTGCCAACACCATTATAACTCCTTCACTTGGTCTGTGTAGGTAAAAGTACCTAATAATAAATTTTAGGCGAATAATTTTCATCAATTGTTTTATAAGTTTTTTTCCTTTTTTACCAGGAAAAAATTCCGTTGTTGACCATCAGGAGCGGTGAGAGCCACAGGCCGATGTGTCGGACTCTCATCGACTAAAAAACTCCTGGGTGTATCATCCGCATGGACGCCGGGAGTGGGTGCGAGCTCGCATCTACCACGACCGGCGCGCTGTGGATCTTATTAGGCCTTCTCAGAACATGGGAAGGGCTGGAGAAATCCCATCCCTGTCATACTTAGAAATGGACGCTCTCGTTTAACTGTTTTATAAGTTAAAACAATATATATTAACTGAAATGTTTTAGGGAATAAAGATGTATAGTATACTTTTTTTTACACTGGCACGACATGGTGACTACAGAGTACCTGATGGTAAGTACAGTGTAGTCCAAAAACGAAAGCGACTATCAAAGGATGAAACTCCATTGATAGTCTACATCGTTATGTCAGCCCACATATACCACGACTGAAGGTCTCTAGGTATATGAGCTACTGGATATACACAAGCTGATCCCGAAACGCGACAAGTCGAAACTGGTCACTATGACGGGCTTTACACCCGTACTGACCCGTACGTTACCAATGTACTGTGGTCGCGATCTAGACGGGCACTGACGCCCTACCACCTCGCAAAACTTTAATATTATCAGACCGATCGGTTTAATTTGACGCTAGTTAGAAACCTTAGGCTTTAGCTAAAACGAGCCTCGTGAAATATATATCAAATATAGTTTTTTTGGTTAAAGGTGATTAACGCTGAAATCATCAGTCGAACACTTTAAATGTGTCTTAGAGAATCTATTTTGTATACTCCAGTTTCTGCCAGAACTGTTCAAGCTAGGGTCTGTTTGCCAAGGTACGCAATTAGAAGAGACGCCCACAACATATAAACAGTGCATTTGCCTGAAACCTAACACCACATGTGTTTGATAATTACATAAATAGTATTTATTGTTTGTAACACTATCCTTGTGTTGCGTATCTATTGAATATTGTTAGCAGCCCATTTATGTCTATAAATACTAGCCTGCGTATAAATTAAATATACGTTTAAAAATTATCTTTGTATATCTAATTGCTGAGATTTTAAAGACTGCAGTGAATTTGCTTAGACTTTATATATTTTATAAATTTATAGGGCAATTAGTGGACGATATATTATTTTATTTTAAATATTTGGGTACTTAACGTGGATGCCATTGAGTATGAGTATTGAGTATTGCACAGTGGAGAGTGTTTTCAGGAACTGCCCTCTTTGATTCTACCATCCCCATTCCATCACAAAACCAGTGGTGGATGTTCCTTATAACCCCACGAAAAAATTCGCTTCTACATTCATCATGCGAACGGCTAAGGCATGGAATATGCTTCCGGCGGCCATATTTCCGCGATCTTATGACCTGGGAGTCTTTAAGAGAAGAGTGAATAGGCATTTGTTAGGCGGACGCGGTTCATCATCGGGCTCATCTTCACCTTCCATTAGGTGTGATCAAGGTCAAGCGTTCGCCTATAAATTAATAAAAAAAAAGAAAACAAAAGAATCTTAGTATATAAAATAGAACATGTGTAAATGCCCCTACAATTATGACGAACCACAGCATGCACAATTATTAAAATATAATGCAGTCGTATGCACTCCACAAAAGTATAAGAAAGTATAATTTCATTATACTTAGAACTTTAAATGGTTTTAAAATTTGGTCCAAATTCGATTCTGAGACCCATGTTCTGTTAATTACCAAATTTTATGTCAATATACTCGTATTTATTAAATGGGTGAATGAATATATCTCAGGTGCTGTTTGTGGTATATTTTATTTCGTTTTTTTTTTCTGAACGGCCATATGTTTTACTATAAGACATTTCAAGGTTATTCATTTTACTAGACACCCTGTATGTGGGCCGACATAAAGATGGCGACTGTCAACGGATTTTCGTCCCTTAGCGGTCACAACCGTTTTTGGCCTACACAGAACTTTCCATCAGGTACAATGTAGTGACTTTGTCGAGTCAATATAAAAAAAATGAAAGGCCGAAGCAAGTCATTATAACCCTCTTGGCACTTGTGTACTGTGGTCACATAACAACTGCGGAGAATCGCCCTATCTCAAAACTGAATCTATTTAATTATAGCATTTTTAAGTGTACGTTAACATGCCTGCATAAATTTGATAAAGTTGAGCTTTTTTCTCCATACAAGCTAAAAATAAACATTTGCCCGTCAATTATGCTAGTTAAACAATAAAACAATAGATAACCCATACTACATAATTAAAATATAATTGCAGCAAGCGTACAGCAAAATCGCAAGGTTGCCGGGGTCGTGTGAACAAGCGTGACCAGGCTACGTGAAACGCTTTTAGGACACTCTGTACTATACCTACAGGTCATACAACAATCATGCCCAGAATTGGGAAAGGATGGTTTTGAACATATCTGGGTCTAGGGCCCGGGGCACCACATTTTATGGACGGCAGACAAATACATCACTTAGCGTATCCACATATATGTAAGTGTAGTTCAACTTCTCCTTAAAAATTGGCTGAAAAGTACAACACTTTGGTTTTTATGTTTTGAAAGTTAACTTAAAAGTCACAACATATCTTTATCACGTCTTGAGTTATGCAAAGATCGTTTTCATGAATATTTCGTTTCTTGTGCAATAAAGGGATATTTTGCATTTACACGAAGTTGAAGAGACTAAAATGTCTAAAAATTGTGCAGTAAACATTTTTATTGGATTAATCTATATAATTTAAATATGAAGATAAAAGACTCGTTCTTTAGAGAGTAGTTTTTTCTCCGCTTCGAAATATTTAAAAATCCGAAGCTGAGGGAAGGGACTCGAAAACCTAACGGCGGCTTTCAGGCCGCGATGTTTTTTTTTTTCGACGGGAGAATTCGTAGGTGGCCCGGAGAGAAAACATCTTCACCGGACTTAAGGGGTGAGCACTGAAGAAAGCTCAACCAGCGAATTTATGGATTGGGTGGCAAAGCAAGGGTGCCTCTGTTGTAACGGACCTCGACTTGAACAGCTAATCAAGGAAATAATCTATGGGTGATCTACTAGCGTTCCGGAAGTGACTACCTTGAGAAGAAATGCCGAAAGGAATCCAAGGCTGCGTCGGAGTGGAAGCCGGCCGCGAAGTACAGAACACTGTATGTGTGGCATACTCACTATCTATTTATTTATTTCTGTGCTTTATTTCTACTTGGACTATCTTACTGTGCTTTATTAAACGTCTATTTACTTGCTGTCTGGATTTCTTCATTTCATTCTTCTTCAACTCATCTATCACGCTATCCTGCGCTATAGTGCTAGGTAGATCAACTATCTACCTGCTTACCTACCACGCTAAATATGTATTTATTTATAAAGGACGTTCGATGTAGGTGACTGCGCCGTCTTGTCAACTGTCACGATTGCGAGATTGACACATCGCCTGACAACGCTCCGCAGTTACTTACATTGGGCGCCTTAAAATATGTCATCAATGCCGAGCAGCGACTGCCAAAATTTCGAATCTTGTCTTAACTTGCAATTGGCTGTATTGTACTTTTTGCGGGACCACCAGACGCCGTGTCAGATACCATTCGTATACGGTGGATATTTCTCAATATAACTTAGTTTATTAATTATTAATACCATCACAATACCACGTGACCAGCAGCGCACCTGATCGCCGTTCTCACAGCACTAGTATATATGACATTTCTATTAGATGCCATGCGGGTTTCCTCACTGGAGCTTTTGTTTTTTTTTTACACTGGCTCGACATAGTGACTACAGAGTACCTGATGGTAAGTGCAATATAGTCCAAAAACGAAAGCGACTATCAAAGGATGAGAATCCATTGATAGTCTACATCGTCATGTCGCCCCACATATACCACGACTGAAGGTCTCTAGGTATATAAGAACTACTGGATATACACAAGCTAATCCCGAAACGCGACAAGCCGAAACTGGTCATTAATACGGTCTTTACACCCATGCACTGTGGTCGCGATCCTGACGGGGACCGACGCCCTACCACCTCGCTGCTGCTCGTTAAGCACCACCCAGGAGTCACGTGTAGGGAAACTAGGGTAAAGCCTACGGACGCGAGCAGCTCCGACTCCCAAAAAACCGATGCCTAAATCCGCACTTAATCTGAAAAACCCAGATGTACGTGCCGGAATTCGAACCTACAACCATTCGCGTTACCCAAAGAAATTAGTTATTTGGAGTTTTTAGTTAATATTAAATTGCGTATAACCTGAGTGTCGGCTGACAATCAGCTCTGGCTGGCGCGTGCAGCGACGCCCAGCACACGTTGAGCCGAGTGCTCTTTAAGATAGGTAGCAGCACACAGGATACATGATGTAGTGTTATATACCATTATTCCAATGTTGTTTTTTATATAAATGTGTTTGTTGTGTGTTGTTTCTTTTGTCTCAATAAACTTTCTCTTTCTTACTATGAGCGTAAGAGGAGGCCAGTTCTGGAATACGACTTGAGAAAGGCGGTCGGACACTATTGGTTAAAAAGAGCCGAAAACCGGGCTCAATGCCGCTTATTAAGAGAAGCAAACGTCCAGCAGTGGACCAGCATGAGCTGCTGGTGATGTACTTGTGTATAAAATACGTAAATACCTTGACTAAGTAGGCGACATGGCCCTTGACGAGAGCATCTGGAGCGTGAATCCAATTTCTGCCGTTCGGCGCCCCGTTCGCCTTGCCCTTGCCCTGCCAGAACAGCAGGGTCGACATCCTGTAACAAACAACATTGCTGTTAAGGCCAGAGTGTTGTGAATGAAAGAAGGCATTTCAACATTTCACATTGGAATTGTGCGCTTTTAAAACAATAAAGATTCCGCCAGAACTCCATCTGACGACTGTCAGTTATCGCTAAGGATACTATATTAGTTAGTTAGTTATTAATAATAAATAATAATTGATTATTAATGTTCTAATAAAACTTAAAATAATAAATAAATATTATTAATATTTTTGTAGACAATTATAATAGTAAATGTAAGTAAATGGGAACAATTTATTATATTTTCAAAGTTATAAGAACTTTTAAAATAACCATCCGGCTATTATTAAGGATATTGCCCCGCTCTAAAATGCTCTGTCTAAATGAACGCTTTTAAAGTTATATGAACTTTTAAAACGGATGTCCGGCTTTATTATTTAGGGTAATGTTCAGCTTTAAGATAAAATGCACTGTCTAATACAGCGCAGAGTCTAACTATTGTATTTTAAAACATGGCTACCCTACAATCAGCAGAGCCTCTGAAAATTATACAAATAAATCTATAAGTAATACAAATAAAATCCATCGCTTTTCCTATTTTAGCTATTATAGACATAATGTTAAGCTTTTTAAGGACACAATAGGCGTGGCCTAGAAGGCCAGATGTTGCCAGGTGCCGAAAAAGCTGACCCAGCTGTATCCTTGGCTCCGGGCGACGGGAGAAAGAACACTCCCGGAGGTTTTAGTAGGTAATGGGCACAAGGCCCTGACGATCCATGAGAATTTCTCCCGAGCTAACAAAACAAAGGTTATTTTAGGGCAAAATGTCTGGCCTTATACAGTATAGCGTCTGGTTATTGTATTTTAGAAGATCGAAGCACTCCTTACTGCTGAACTACGAAAAAGTTAAACTAAAAATACTCTGGATAAATTGTAGTTTTTTTTATTAGACGCTTTGTAATGCGTAAATCAATTGACGTTCCAAGTATTGTTTACAATGTAATATACACAAGTAAAATGATAATTATAATGTTATATCGAATGCGTCATGTGTATTTGTTTATATAATTAGCATGTGTAAATGAACGTAGTATATTTATTGATTTTATTTATCAAACTATGATGAACCGACTGCGGAAAAAATTATTTTTGCTTTAACATTCATTGTTAGTAGTATTCACAGGTCGATGCTTGACCTCATTCACACCTGGTGGAAGGTGAAGATGAGTCCCGTGATGTGCCGCGTCTGGCCAACAAATGCCTATTCACTCTTCTCTTAACGATCTTAAGTCATAAGGTCGTGGAAATATACTCGCTGGAAGTATATTCAACTTTTTATCTGTTCGCATGATGAATGTAGAAGCGAATATCTTCGTGCGCCAGAGATGGGGCAAATGTAATCTGATTAATGATTAACGATTACAAAATGTAGTCGACTATATTCTCATACAAAAAATTCGTAATAATATTTAAAAGTCAATTTGAACTTTAGCACCATACCATAAAGTTTAAATGTTAGGGGACAGGTTCCGGGAAGGCAAAACAATTATTGAGTGACGTATTAATGTCAATATTTGTCAATTTTTATACATATAGCATTAAAGCCAGGTTCCTTCAAACTATTTTCTGACCGGGAAGCTATTAACATTAAAAAAAAAACAATGTGACTTTGTTTTAGAGAAATAGGGCAGAACAAGGTCTGCCGGGACAGCTAGTACTATAAATAT
Source organism: Automeris io (assembly GCA_036320925.1). Classification (NCBI taxonomy): domain Eukaryota; kingdom Metazoa; phylum Arthropoda; class Insecta; order Lepidoptera; family Saturniidae; genus Automeris; species Automeris io. The sequence continues at coordinate 8,940,487 of JAUDJH010000017.1, forward strand.
TGCTGTATATCGATTAAGACCGTGTGTTAAGGTTTTTATTCAATATTCTGTTATCAGTACATCTCATTGAAGCGTGATTTGAGATCACGACGCAAGTAAATAATTATAAGTTACATAATAAAATAAGTAATATTATAGCAAAATTAATCATAATAAACTATTACTGCGCAGAGTTATTCTATTTTGAGCGGATAATTGTTTGTGGCCGGGACAGGGATTTACAACTCAACCGGGCTTAGCGGGCGAGCACAGAATGCGTTCAACCAGCGAATTTATGGGTTGGGTGGCAACGCAAGGGCATCCCTGTAGCTATGGACCTTGACTATTGCAGGCATAAAGCTCAGCCAGGAAGAGGTCCTTTGGGTGATTTACTAGCGTTTTGGAAGCGACTATTTTGAGAAGAAACGCTGAAAGAAAGTAAGAAACTTAAGGCTGCGTCGGAATGAAACTGCGCCTCGGAGCGTAAACGCAACGGGTAGCGACTATTGACAAGGCTTGTCGAATAAATATCGATATATTCAATTCAATATATCGATATTTTTTGTAATGATATATGGGTACAAAATATCCAGTATCGAAAATTGTACCGAAAACGATATTTTTTTAATTTTTATGATAGTGAAGTCGCTGAAATCTGAAACTGTAGAAGATAGGACCGAACGAAAAAAAAACTATATTGTCTATGACTGTTGAGTATTATGTTTTATTACGTTGCATGCACTGACATCTGAATTTGTTGCATGTATATTATTTGCCGCCATTTATTTATTTATTATTTATTTTTGTTTGATATCTTAAATAGGTCTTAAAGTTGGAAGATAGCCTTTTAGTTCTTGATATTTTTGTAATTTTGTCTAATAAAAAGAAATACTGGTAAAATACTTTCGTGTTTATTGAGATTTAATCGATATATCGATATTTTTCCTTCGATATATCAACGCTGATATTGATATTTTAATAAATATCGATATTTCGATATTTTTTCATTTTCGACATCCCTACTATTGACTGAACTATCCTTCGTCAGCGATGCTGGTGTCGTGGAATGAAACTAGTACCTGTGTGTTCCTCGCTGTTTGTCTGAGCGGCGATATCCAAGACCTCTGTAATTGGATCATACTGCGCATTGCCATGCGATCCATCTATAATATAAAAATGAATCGCAAAATGTCTTGATAAGCGCGTAACTCGAGAACGGCTGAACCGATTTGGCTGATTTTTTTTTTTTGTTGTGTTTGATGAAGTCTGAGGAAGGTTATTACGGAGAGCAAAATTTTAAAAATTCCCTGCAACTGTCTAAAAATATCAATTTTCTGTATTCTCATACAAAAAATTCGTTATAAGTCATTTTGAACTTTAATACCACACCATAAAGTTTAAATGTCAGTGGACGGGTTCCGGGAAGGCAAAACAATTATTGAGTGACGTATAAATATTAATGTCAATATTTGTCAATTTTTATACATATAGCATTAAGGCCAAGTTGCTTCAAACAATTTTCAAAAAAACAGCCGACAGGGAAGCTAACATTAAAAAAAACAATGTGACTTTGTTTTAGAGAAATAGGGCAGAACAAGGTCTGCCGGGACAGCTAGTAGAAATATAAAATAACGAAAATACACAGACGCATCAAAAACACAGCCAAAAATATGTTCTTAATTACGGTAGCGCGCATCCCAGAGAAGTATAAACAAGTTAAACTTAGACATTCAATAAATTGATTTTAAATGTGATCCAATTAGAATTCTAAGACTCGTGTTCTGGAAATTACTACATTTTAAGCCAATATCCAAGTATGCTAATGTGATGCTTTTTAAGCTTTTAAAAGATGCACGACACGGTTTAAACAGAATGACATGTAATATTAACGATCTGTCGCGTGTTGACGCGCCATGAACTCATGATTTTAAATTATACCGCTTCTGCATCCAACTTGTAACTATAGACTTGAAAACTACACTTGAAGTATACAAACATGACTGTGATTACGTATACATAGAAAATATGTTACTTCACTTTTATCCGCGTGATTTTTATTAGATCATCTTTCCATGTATTTCTTAATACCATGAACAGGAAGTGCCATATAGGTTTCGATAGCCTTTTCGCAATATACGACATATTTTTGAATGCGTTGACTTAGGAGCATAGATGGGCAAAATGTAATCAGATTAATGAAAATGATTAACGATTACATTTTGCGTTTTTTACCATTAATATGACTGCATTTTGCTCATTTATGTTTTAAACACACAAAATCCCAGATTGTATATGCATTTATGATTTCTTAATGTTTTAAATGGATTTAATCATGATGACAGAGCAAGAAAATTAAAATGACGACTAAATTTTGTAATCGTTTATCATTAATCAGATTACATTTTGCTCATCTCTGCTTAGGAGTATGATTTTTTCAGAGCTACAAGAGACTGTAGACCTGAATATTTGTTATTAATTTCACCGCGACACCTCCACGGATTCCTAAGGAAAAGTTTCTTAACAGACAGACATTCAAATAAGCTCAAACAATGTACTTCTGCTGCAAGTTAGTGGAAAGTTGAGTATCCTGTTCCTTTCAGATGCTGTTGTATTCAATAAATTTCAAATCGATTAGACCAGTAGGGGTGGTTTACCGTAGCGAAAGGGTTAAAGGACTCCTCTTCATAGGGCAGTTGTAATACAATCGCCGGAAGACCATATAAACATACAAATACAAATACGAAATTTCGGACACAGGTCTATACTTTAAACTAATAACACCATTATTTGTCCGTCAACTGTCGTTTAAATAACGCAGTTTCACTCCGACGCAGCCTTGAGTTTCTTTCGGCGTTTCTTCTCAAGGCAATCGCTTCCGAAACGCTGGTAGATCACCGTTAGGTTCGTTTTTCAACTGGCCGGCAGCCCAAGTCGAGATCCGTACCCACAGGGGTGCCCTTGCGTAGCCGCCCAACCCATAAATTTCGCTGGCTGAGCGCCCTCTGCGTTCGCCCACCAAGCCCGGTTTTGTTGTGAAGGTCTTTCCCAGGCCACCAACGTAGGACATGCCGAAAAAAAAACATAATTTTTGTACCAAGGGTCATAAAGGCAGAAGTCACTATGACGGACTTTGTACTCAAATCCTGTCACGACTGAGTCGGACAGAGGCTCTACAACCTCACAAAATGCCGATTGTACTTGCCAATGTTTGCATCAATGGTAATGTTGACAAACAACTCTAACAAGCAAGGCCGCGCGGCCTTGACTCGCCCACGCTAAATATAAAAAATCTTTGGACACATCATTCGTATTTTCCTCGCATCTCTTCCTTGATAATAATGACCTTGATGATTTGAAGACATGGATCTGACTGTTTGTCTCTCGGAATTTAGAACAGCGTGTGGAAAGTGACTATTTCTTTTTTTGTGTTTTCTTTGAAATACAATATTATTTTATATTGTGTCTATGTACGTATATATTTCTTTCTTTTTTTTGGAATATACTACAATATTCTTCAATTTACTCTAAACTAGCATTATATTATTACTACAGAGCGGTACATCGAGACCTGACAGCCGTTACCAACATGTCGCTGCCGACCAGCGGCTGGCAGAATCCAAATCGCACTTTAAGTTATATTACAAACAAAAAGTGATCATAAACTTATTTGCAGTTGGTAAACCGAAAGCAACCTATACCGTGTATGAGAACATCTGTTTTATAACGGCAAAGGTAAGTTTGTCCATAATATATAATATTATATCGTCACTCTATATCCTCTACGGGGTGAGCAGAGATATTAGGTCCTTACATATGAAATTGGCGTTTTTCGTACTGGCCACTTTAATCACAAATTTCTCCTCTTTGGTAAGGAATTCCAAATTCAAATTTGTACAGCTATAGACTCATGTATTTGTGCTTCGATGATCGTCATTCATTTGTTTTTTTCTTCTGTTTTTTTCTGTTTGCGACACTCATTTTACAAAATGGAAAACTTAAAATATCGCATTATTTACGAGTACGAGTTCCGCCGTGGCACTAGTGCTGCGGAAACAACTCGAAGGGTGAATGATGTGTATGGCGGTCGTGTTGCAAAAGAAAACACAGTTCGTTTTTGGTTCCAACGTTTTCGTTCTGGAAATTTCGACCTGCAGAACAAGCCCCGTGGACGGCCTGAGACTCAAGTTCATAGTGAAGAGTTGAAGGCTATTGTGGAAGCGGATCCATCGCAAACCACGTCCGAGTTAGCTGCAGGCTGCGATGTTAGTGATAAAACTGCTTTAATTCACTTGAAGCAAATTGGGAAGATTTAAAAGCTTGAAAGATGGGTACCTCACGAATTGACTGAAGCAAACCGGCAAACGCGCGTCGACTGCTGCGTTACATTACTAAACCGGCACAATAATGAAGGTATTTTAAACCGAATCATTACCTGTGATGAAAAATGGGTTCTTTACGATAATCGGAAGCGGTCAGCGCAATGGTTGGATCCTGGCCAGCCAGCCAAATCCTGCCCCAAGCGAAAATTAACCCCAAAAAAGTTACTTGTAAGCGTTTGGTAGACTAGTGCCGGTATTGTTCATTACAGTTTTCTCAAATCTGGCCAGACTATTACGGCTGACGTCTATTGTCAGCAATTGCAAACCACGATGGAAAAGCTAGCGGCTAAACAACCTAGGCTGGTCAATCGCTCCACGCCACTGCTGCTTCACGACAACGCTAGACCACACACTGCGCAACAGACGGCTACTAAATTAGAAGAGCTTCAATTGGAAAGTCTAAGACATCCTCCGTACTCCCCGGACCTTGCTCCAACAGATTACCATTTTTTTCGAAATTTGGATAACTTCTTGCAAGGGAAAAAATTCAACTCCGATGGGGCAGTCCAAATCGCCTTCAAAGATTTTATTGATTCCCGTCCGACTGGTTTTTTTAGTAAAGGGATCAATGAACTACCTATGAGATGGCAAAAGTGCATAGAAAATAATGGTTCATACTTTGATTAATTAAATATATTATATTAAAAAATATTCGACTTTTTGTTCCTCCCATACAAAACGCCAATTTCATATGTAAGGACCTAATACATAAGTGGCTGTATCTTTGCTCTTACATGTCGTGCCCAACGGGACCAGTAGTGCAGCTGATCGCCGTTCTCAAGGCACTTACACAACATTTTTATTAGATGCAATGCGAGTTTTCTCACGTTGTTTTCCTTTACCGGCGAGCAGTAGCGTTCATTCCATAGATGCATGAAAGCACTGCATGCCCTAATGATAAATACGTCTTGACAACATTGTTTAAAGTTAAACAAAAAAGGAACCATTCATATTAAAATATATTCTATATTCACGCCCCCTATCTTTCCTATGAAAGGAATATAATATTTACTATCACAATATAATATTAAAATTAATTACGCGAATTCTGCCTACCCTGCCAAAATACCCTATCCACGTCACTGCCGGTGAGCATGTGGTGCCTAAAGCCGTACGCAATCTGGAAAAACCCATAGGTAAGTCGCTGGATTTTAACCCACTAATATTCGCGTTGCCGCGCATGGAAACCGGTTCACTATCCCTTAGGCCATCATATCGACATAGTTTTTATTGATTTCATAGTTTATTACACGGTTATTAGTTTGTTTTTAGCACGGAACCCTCCGATGCGTGAATCCGACTCACACTTGGCCTGTTTTATCGGTCTAACTAAAATTTGACTATAAGCGCCGTGACACCCCTGTGATAGCACGCGGGGAGGGAGGTTTTAAATACAGGCTATATTCAGTATTGAAAATATTAATCACATTTGTTAACAAAGATAATTATTTTTTTCATTTTTTTTTGACAGCACTACATATTGATAGTCGGATTAGACCTTCACAACTAAACCAGACAAGAGCTAATAACTATGTATTTATTGGGACAAGGAAATAATATTCATTAATATTTCACTTAACTTTTCATTATAATATTTCTTAACTTCGTAACAGTTGGTAGAAACGTGAAAAACTGAAAGAATTGTTTACTATTTGCTTAATTCAGTGTAAATATCTGAATAAAAAAAGAGTCACTGCAAATGTTTTTCGTCTAATTAAATGGAATTAACATTTTAAATTATCAATAGGTACACAAATGAATCAATTAAAACAAATTGAATGAATATATCATCTGTTAGGGAATCATATAATTGTGCACATTTTAACGTAAATACGGTTGTTAAATTTAATTAATTTCATATAATAAAATCCAAAACAGAAAAAAATACAAATGTCAAAAAACAAAGTTTGGGTGTTTATAAACGCGTTTAGAAAAATTCTAGTGTAAATTATAAACAGTTGATCAAAGATCTAACACGTAGGAAGAACATATTAGTAATAACTTCGAATTCTGGCATTTTTGCCAATAAATAAAGTGAAAATAATATTATACAAGATTTGGCAGTTTAGTACCGTACCTTCGCTTCCCCTAGTGGACAAATAATAACTAAGAAAGGACAATGGTTAAAAATATTCTAATTTAGAACATACCTTTGCGACAATCCCGTGCGCAGTTCATCCGACAGCATTCTATCTGGACCTAGTTCCCTATGAATTTAAATTAAGCTCTATTTATACATGTGTTTAAATTAGCTATCGTCTGTATCAAGGGAATCAGTTACGACCTTTTGAACGTGACAGGGCACACCGTTTCGTACTTAGTACGGACTGACACGGCGACTGCGCGGCTCGAACACACTGATGCAATACGTTCATTCACACTTGTATGTTCTAGAGATGTGACCGTTTCAACTAGGATATTCGATAAATGATATTGATTAATTTATTGATATGATAACAAAGTATAATTTAGTAACAAAAATATTGTTCTAATCCAAAAAGTGCAAGACATTTTTTCAAGTTTTCAAAACATATGTAATAAATACATTTATGAAATCATTAAGAATTACTATAATTATTACAATAAAATAATATATAAAGGGTCTGAAATTTTCGTAACCACATCTTTTTACAATAATTTCGGGCAAGTCACAATATTTTAGGCTGTTTTCTTGAATTATATCCTCCAATTAGGCTAATATTATTAAAGCAATTTAATAACAATGCCATTTTTTGTATAAAATATATATTAAGGCTACGTTTTAATATTCCAATCAGATAACTTATTAACAACTATAATTTTTTAAAAGAATTACAGCATAAGTTTTTAGTAAAAACCACCACGATATGTTATAAGTTTAAATATAGTATCGGAAAAAATAAATAGGAAAATCATATATGAATAGAATCAGCATAAGAGCAGAAGCACCTGAGGTATTCAAATAGGTACTTACAATATAATAACAATATCTTGGAATTGGTTTTCCTTGTATACGATCATATTGGAGGTACCCTCAAAACAAGCATAAAATTAATTTAAAACGTGTCTGAAGAAGTGAAAAACCCAATATCGAAACAGGATTCTCACGGAATGCAATTAACACTGGATTCTAGCCAGGACAACGTTCGATGATCTTTATATTATTATCCTTATACAAACGTATAGTTAGCAATGGAGCAGGAGGAACAGATCATTTTCAACTGGTGTCAATTTTACCGAATTAACTATTAGTATTTGATATCCCCCACGCGCCTTGTTTGCTTCACAACATCACGACGTAATATGAAATTGTTATTCTGTTGTGACCAGGGTTTTTGTTCAATATGTGAATGTTTATGACAGTCCCTTTACTCATACTTGTCTTTAATATTTATCTTTATTTGTAAAAGTTCGTTTCTATATGCCTCTCAATATTTTTACTAATTTTAAAGGGTTTATTGCTCGATTCCCTTTTCATAATTAACCCTTGTGGTTGGGTTACGATGCCAAAGTTAAACTGTAACTTCCACCTTTCAAATTGAAGTGACATCAGAAAATATCTTAATCTACCGTCAAACGTTTTCCCTTTTTCCCATGATGCCAATACTACTTAGAATATATAATTCTGTGATCTGAGTGACTTTCTTGCATAAGCTAGGGTATTTTTTTCTTCCTAATAATAGTAGGTCCTTTAAAACAAATTTGAAAAGGCTTACGTAGGTCGGTCACAGGATTCACATGGAAACTTTCGATAGAACTATAATTACTCCTTCATATATGTATCTGAACTATCAATGTTTGGTGTTTGTTTTTGGACTGTATTATACAATACTGGACTGCATTATACAATACTGGAATGTATTGGATCAGAATATATCTACGGCATATAGTATTCCACTGTGAGCTTTATCATTAATTTTCTCCAAACCTGATAAGGTAAAGCCAGATTTCGTTACTCCTACTATATTTATAGATGTTTATTTTTCTTGTTGGATAAAGAGTTATTATTTAAACCAATTATTATTTTTATTTATTAATAACATCTTTATTCAGATAGAATAACACTTATACTATTTACGTCATTTTTAGTTGACGTAGACCGCCGAGTTTTATTGCGGTATTTATTTTGGGTTGAGAACGTAATAAATACGATTTTAAATACGGTATATATTTTAAGTAAACCTTTTGAGATGATAAAAGTAAAATCAAGGTCACAAAGATCGACCAATGACTTTAAAGCGGAGTGTGTAAAATTGATAAACTTTATTTATGCGATTCTTTTCTATTACTGAAAAGAAACACCACGTAGATGATTATATCTGAGTGCTTAATAAATTTTTATTGTTTATCGTTTTAATATCTTGTTCACAGTTATTATTTAAGAAAAGGCATTTATAACTTCTATTTCACCTTTAGATACGATCGATTTATTGAGGAAATATGATACTCGAATTAGCCTTAAGTAGTTAAATTTGAGGTCAGGTAAGCTTTGGTTACAATTTAGGTGTTAATATTTGTTTCTTGAGTCTTTACGCCTTATAATAAAGAACACACATTCTTTTAATTTAATGAAGAAAACCTGTATTTTATTATATTCATTATTTGTTTTATAGATCTGTTGATCAGGGTATCTATTTATAAAATTTAATGTTATTAGGTATGAAAAGTCATTTATAGCACAAACTATAGATTAGTTTTAATAATACTTCCTTATAACTTGTGGTAGAAAGTCCAAAATTTCAAATAAATGTATCTTTGATAAAGCATTTTGTCATCAAAAAAGCTTAATATATTACTTTACCAGCGATGAGTAATCAACTTTTATTATAACACATAATTTTACGGGTCAATTCTTATACTAATTTTTAGCTATAATACTATAATTTGTAAACAAATTTATTATACATTACCTATGTGATATAAGAAATTGTAAACAAGAAATAGAACATTTATTGATATATTAATTAAATCCCATTTATAGAGTAAATGTGTGAGTGAACATAATGCTTAACAACAATCTTTGCCGGGTGTACTAAATAGAAGGAAGCAGTAATTGCACTTGCAAAGAGAAAAATATAAAATATTCGAATAAATAATTTAAGCATTTGCTCCTTAGTAATAATAATTCAACAACATATCTAATATATAGTATTGTTTGCCTTCACATTCAGTTTTTGCAAGTTCGTATTACAGCAAAAACTTACTGGTAAACGAGCTACTAAGTCTAAATCACGTACTCTTACGCTAAGCAATTACAGATGTTGAAATATTAAATTTAAAAACATAAAACGTTCAAAATGTACACAATAATTACTCAACAAAAAGTAGATTTCGTTTCGTACATCTTCCATCGTTTCATGAATTTAATTACAAAGCAATTAAGCTTCGTAACCAAATAAATGCTGAACCGGCGAATTTAAAATATATTCGATCAAAGAAAAAAGATATACATACATGAATGATAAATTCTGTAAAATTTAGAAAACCCTAAAATTGTAAAACAATAATTTTAATTGATTTGACTACTGTTTGTTATGACGAAGAATTTAGAAGAAGAAAAATCTTGAAAATGATTAATCATTTGGGATACATTTGCTAAATGATTATGAAAACCGCATTCAGATCCGTTCTATAGTTTCAAAGATATAAACGGACAAACACAAAATTTAATTTATACTATGTTAAGGATACATAGTCAAAGCCTAGGCATAGTACCTACCTATCTATGAATAATAAGATTTTTTTGCAACTGTTCTGTACTATTAATGCTCTTTTTTGTCGATTCTCATAACTGAGGGTCATTATCACTGGCTTAATACTTGGGAACTTCCAAATACGCACTATTAGCATTTATTTATAAAAGTTTACTGTTAACATTCTGGCCTTGACATTATCGCCGAATGTTTATGCTTCAATATTATCATTTAATAATATTTTTGTTTATTATCCAATATTTCCTAAAAAAATATGAAAGAATCAAAACATTTAGATCATCATAATCAGAATGGTACAAAGGTGAAATAGATTTTTTTTTTCATATCCGATAAATGCAGTGTAATTTAAGAACACCGGCGACGGACATTGTCAAGTAACAGTTACTATTGTCATGATACTTCAAAAAATACCACAATCAAAGATCTATAGTAAAAGATTGGGCGGATATGAGCTGATCCCGAAATAACATTAGAGAGAAGTGAGTGTCTATGACGAACGTATCCACGTCCGCGAAGAAATGTATCCACGTACTCTAGTCAAATACTAATATTATAAATTTAAAAGAGTGTATTTTTGTTTGTGAAGTTTTGAGGTCAAAATATCTGAACCGATTCAGCATAGAAATAGATTACACCTTCGAAGTGGACATACACTTTCTTGCGTTACGATAATAAAACATGAAAAGTTGGAAATAGGAGATTTAATTTACAATGGGAAAATATTATTTGTTAAGTTAGGAATACAAATATAACCTATGTTATATCTGGTTCTCTAAACTAATGAATGAAGAGGGAGAGGGTCTGTTATAGGGGAAGTATAGGGCGAAAGAAGGTTGTGTATTACCTAAAAGTTAATATAATATTGATTGATTTAATGTAAGACAGTACGAAGTTTACTGGTTTTGCTAGTATATCATAACGCCGAATATGTATTCCAATTGGCGGAAAGAATAGAATAGTTCATTCTAACTTTGTATTAATTAATTTCTTGTATGTTATCGGTGACAACGCTATGTGTGAATGCGGAGCTATACAAACCATATCAAGTTTACTCTCGAGACCCTCGAGCACTGCTACTTGTTCTAGCGTTATACATATCGTTTCAGACTATTCTAGCCACAATATTTTAATAAATATAGTCATCGCAACGAAAGAAAAAGGAAAAAAATGTTTGCAAATATTGTAGAGTGAAATATAATGAATCGATATTTTTTCCAATTTTATTACTATTTATTGATTTTATTTTTTAATCTCGTAATGTTGATGCTCTTTATAACTGGAACATTAAAGATCCTGGGTTCGAGTCCCGGTACTGGCAAACTGTACTGGGATGAGCCAATGAGTTTGTCATGGACGTGTATATGTATACCGTGCCAATCTAATTTGTAAAACATGTAAACAAAAATATTTGAATGAGGAAATATAAGTTTGTGGTATAATTCATAAGAATCGATATGAACAAAACGGAGGACGTTCTAAACAAATGTTACTTATTTAATTATTTTGGCTTTATTTGTATGTGTAGTGTAACCGAAATGTGTTTGATTTTTAATGGCTAAAACCTGCAACTATATGGTAACACATATGGTATGGCTATATGATAACTACATGGGGATATTAACGAGGTCTGTGGTTACCCGACATTTCTTAATAACCGGTAATTAGGTCCCCAAACCCTGAACATTTGCAATCCTATAGGCATCAGCTAGCCTAATAGATCTAAGTACGTGATTAGTAGATCCATATTCCACATGTATGCATCTACTAATCATGTACAAAATAATGAGTGTAAATAGATCCAAAACATACCGATTACAAGATCGATTCAAATTTAACCAAAATAGATTGACTATATTATCACAGGGCTCCTCAATACTAAGATTTTAAAATTAGAAATAGAAAAAGACAAATTATGGATACTTGACAGAATTATCACTTGTAAAAAAAATCGTTTTCTGGTTTCTTCCATTTTTTTTGTCATACAAAAGATAAACAAATATATACAAATTACAATACAACAAATATAAACATAATATAGAAATTCATACATGCACATAATATACACACACACATATACATATATGGTTGTATATTTACAAATTTGAATAATTAAAGGACTAAATTACAGTGTTGTGTGATAGCATTTGTGCTTTCCTCATAGTGTTGAGCTTTATTTATCGCTTAAAGATATGTTTATCTAAAAACAGACAGTAAGTATATAAATATTTTTCGAGTATCTACAGTTTAAGTGCAAGCATAATTTGGGGCTAAGTCAATGTTTAATTGCCCATAAATATTAATGTGTTGTAAACAATTCGTTATTTTTTTACATTTAATAGTAGTTTTGTAAATCACTATAGATCATACAAAAAATATCGATATTTATCGTATTATCGATAAACCTGTTTAGATCTTGCACAACACGCGGTGTGCCCACGCTTACACAGGCGGACGTAGACGGCTTACGGACCGGGTTATTTGCTATCCTTTCAACTCGTTCGGGAAAAACTAGCGATAAGCAGTTACAGGAATCGAGTATGGAACCTACTGTCGACAACTTCCCGTATCATATTGTTATACGCAATCTTTACTATGAAATCGTGACGCAGCTTGTACGGTTCTTTGGAGATGAGCTTCCTTTATGATTATGAGTCAGATTTTAGAGTGGGGGGTTATAAATAATGTAACAATCACTGAGTCCATTTATCACTTTAATAAAAATCAAATGCAAAAAATAAACAATAATCAATTGGTGTCTAAGCTCAGAGCGGGAGTGCAGGTGTTCTCTGTTTTTCCATAAGAGGATTTGCTGATATGTCGTTGTTGTAGTCTTCTGGAAGTGTTTTTGTGTTTTTAGACTTATCCTATGTCCCTGGACAGCGACAAGATGTTCGGATGACAGAATGCTCAGAGCAATAAGTGATTTGTTTTGAATGGTTAGCATAGAGTGCACGTCGCTTAGATCGTTGCGTTTCCATGTTAATTAAAAACTAGTAAATAATAAAATACTTATGACAGGCTCAAAAGAGCTTGTATTTATAGCCGTAAAACTTAATATGAAAAAAAAAATTAAATCTACCAATACAGCTAGAAGCATCTCAGACATGGCTTTTGCCTCTATAAGGATCAAAATATAATGAGGGAAAGGTATCCGACATGGCTGTATGGCGTTAAAGCCTTTGCATTCCACACAAAAGGGGAATATACAACAAAAAAAAAAACAGAAGCTAAAACTGCGATTTGTAAACGGGACTTTGATTTTTCTTAGACTGCTTCAATTTTAAAGATTATACTATTTAATTTATATCAAAGTATATGGAAAAATGCCAATTTTTTCAACTTGAACTTGGCTCTGAATAATTAGGCTATACTCATGTAGCCATTATATTATATATTCAGTTGTTTATCAAAGACGAACTTATTTCCTGTTAAAAATAATAAAAAAAACGTGTCTATGAATTTTATCATAAGACTGGAACATAATCGTGAAAACATATTATTTAATACAGACGTAAATAAAGCAAGTTTATTGAGCAGCGACATCTTGTACCAAATGTGATACAAAACATCATTATCATAACCAGTTGTAGGCATACTTCAATTTCTTACCATTGCCAGCCGTGTGACTCACTACATACAATATTCATATTTAATAATAGACCCGCGGACTCCATATAGTCTGCTATATGCGACATTTGAGATAGAAAATTACATTCCAGAGGGCGTAGACAATGTAAGTGACAGAGTAGACGCTACATTCAGCCAAAAAACTTTTGGTAAGATTTTTTTTTACACTAGTTCGACATAGTGACTACAGCGTACCTGATGCTAAGTACAGTGTAGTCCAAAAACGAAAGCGACCATCAAAGGATGAAAATCCATTGATAGTCTACATCGTCACGTCGGCCCACATATACCACGACTGAAGGTCTCTAGGTATATGAGTTACTGGATATACACAAGCTGATTCTGAAACGCGACAAGCCGAAACTGGTCACTATGACGGGCTTTACACCCATGTACTGTGGTCGCGATCCAGACGGGCACCGACGCCCTACCACCTCGCTGCTGCTCGTTTAGCACCACCCAGGAGTCACGTGTAGGGAAGCTAGGGTAAAGCCTACGGACGCGAGCAGCTTCGACTCCCAAAATTTTCATGTAGGCCGAAGCTATAGCAAGGTTAAGGTTTCTAGGAAGCGTCAAACTTAGCCTAATTGATCTGATCGTGATTGCTAAAATACTTTAAAGCATGGGTCGGCAACCTTTTCTTATGTAAGAGCCAAAAATATTATGGGTATATACATATATCGGTGCGGGCCACATTTCCTCTAATAAACACAATTTTTTAGATAAAACTATTTCTTGCATTTTTAAACATATTTATTGTTACTCTCATTTTACTGACTGTGATCGCTGGAACTGAATTTCCGACTTCCGCTCACACGAAATAATAAAATAGAAACTTATGTTATAAGTGTTTTTAATTTATTGCCTGCGATGCGGAGTTGTGGAACGGCTCTTACGCGGGCCGCACCATAGTGGCTTACGGGCCGCATGCGACCCGCGGCCCGCTGGTGGCCGACCCCTGCTTTAAAGTACCTGGCCGAAGTACCCTGAGTAATCGCCTATTGCTAAAATTTTCAGCCAAAACCAAAGGTTTTAAAATGCTAATATAAAATATTCAGCCCGTAATTGGCTAAAAAAATTAATAATAAATTATTTACTAGAAATATAGTTACAAACCGTTACATATAGTCAGCTGACATCCAAACTAGGACTACCTTTATTTTGAGTGCCCGTATTATAAACGTCACACAATGTGTTACATACAGTTTATATCCGCTGCATAGCTCCAATCTTAACTTTAAATAATATTTATGTATATATACTATATAGTTATATGCTAGTTACACAAGTGTAAAGACCGTCATAGTGATTCGCTTTTGCCTGTCGCGTTTCGGGATCAGCTTGTGTATATCCAGTAACTCACATACCTTCAGTCTTGGTATATGTGGGCCGATATAACGACGGAGACTATCAATGGATTTTAATCCTTTGACGGTCGCTTTCGTTTTTGGACTACACTGTACTTACCATCAGTTGCATTGTAGTCACTATGTCGAGCCAGTGTAAAAAAAGGTAATAATGAATTAATACAGTAATATTGAGGAGTGGAATTCGTTAGTTTTTCCAGCTTCTTACAACATGGGAATCTTCAAACGACTAGTCAGTCGGTATGTATTAAGTGAGCGCGCTCCATCATCGGCCTCATCACCACTTTACATCAGGTGAGACTGAGGTCAAGGGCAAACCTTTCAGTAATAAAAAATCTATGGAAATATCATTATATTCGCCATTAACGAATCATCAATTGTAGTTCGATTCTGTCCACTGTTAGGTGTATCCAGGGCGACGGAGGGGCGGAAAGGACAGGGAAGATGAAGCCTGCCTCTCCCGCTCACGCTCCGCCTCGTCTATCCCTTTAAGGACCTTCTCTGTAAAAAGGAGGACCGCCTTCAATGACCTGTCGCTGTCGAGCATTGCCCGAATAAGCGTGGGCAGCGACAGGTCATTTCCTACCTGCTGCGCTAAGGCAGCCCTTTTCGGGGCCCAGGCTGGGCACCCGTCAAACATGTGCTGAGCGGACTCTTCAGCACATCCGTCGCACTGTTAGGTATATCCTCTGCATAGTCAGGACAAGTGATCTTAAGTTATCATTCAAAAGATTTATTGTACACATGTCTCTTACGAGCAATTGTGATTACATGAATATCATTTTTTACTTCTTTAAATATGTCATACATCGATTTACTCATAGATGCTTAAGAAAAAACATTCAAAGCCGGTTTATTTATAAATAAGCCAGAAAAAAAAAAACAATATTTGAAGTATTATTTTCCTACATCGGTTCCGAGTATTCGTGAATTGATAATCAAGGAAAAGAAAACATCTTGGTAAGTTCCCTCTTAAAAGTTTTAGACGACAAAGATAATAAGGATAGTAATGCAAGTATTATCTTCAATACAATGAATATTTGTATTGTTCTGTTTATATAGACATAATAATATACAAATTAGTACTAAAGGAAAGATATAAACGTAAATTAAAGAGAAAGAAACAATATATATATAGGGTGATTTTATAGACCAGGGATATATTCAGGGGGGATATTCAGCATTCGATTTTAATAAAATATGTAAAAAAGTCGTTTTTAAATATTTCCATTAAAACCTGTTGGCGGCTTTGAACTCGATTGATCTTAGAGCTCGTAAAATTGTTGGCGATGACTCTTTAACTAAGAGTAGAATGCAGAACATCGAGCATCGACGTAAAGTTGCCTGCCTCGCAGTCTTTTACCGGTTCCACAGTGGAGGGTGTTCTCAGGAACTGCATTATTTGACTCCAACAGCCCCATTTTACCATAAAACCACTAGATACCGTGTTGGATAATATCCGTATGTGGTGGACGTTCCTTACACGCGAAGGAAAGATTCGCTTCTACATTCATCATGCGAACAGTAGGGTAGACTGGGTACGGTTGTAACAATTTTGCATTAATCGCTCATAAAATCGTAATGATACCAACAATTCTAGCACTAAGCACGCGAAGTAAAATAGTGTCCTTTAGTCTACAAAATATTCATAAAATTTAAGCGCCTAATTCAATAATTAGGCTACAGGAGCATTTTGAAAAAACACATTCGTTTGTTACAACTTACCCCCATACCAGGGTCAGTTGTAACAGTGGTTGGGGTTAGTTGTAACACATGGAAATGAGGCACTATTAATGTGTTCTAAATATATTTATTACAATAAAATCACAGAAGAGTAATAAATTAGAGTGTATAACGCTGATAAGACACAACTTTTATAGTTATTTAAGTGAGAAATGGAGTATTTATTATCAAGTATCTAAAATATCTTCTTGTTGTCAGTCTCTTATAATCAGTCAACAAAACAGCATTAGTAACTTCAATTATCAGTACCTTGACTTCAAAATAACTATAATTAAAACAAAATCAACATAAAATGAAGCATCTGTTCTCAAAAATCTTAATAGATTGATAAAAGCGATAGGATCTGTTGATTATGACATTTTAAAGCATCGTGCTACTATTCTGTCTGGCTTCTGAACCGTAGTGACGCCAGTTTCATCAACGTTATATATGTTAAGTGGCTCAAAGTGATGACGATCCAGAACAACTTGTAAGTCGTCGGAAAAAATGCCGACGTTAGTCCTGTTGAAGCTTGTTACTCTAGAGAGGCTTGTAGCCTGGGCTGCGCGTACAGACAGTTCAGGGTTCCTTTTCATGAAAGAACGAAACCATTTTCTCCAGCCATCTTATTCTTAACCCAAAAACTCGGTTTCTTCAAACCATATTTAACGGTTAATTCGAACGACACCTTCCTCACCTCTTTTCTAGAGAGTCCGAACTATATGTCCGCACAGCGAGTAAGATACTTGGAAAGTGCACATTCTTGTTTGTGAGTGAAAACTCTGTTAGGTGCCACATAACCCCATAACGGCATTTTCTGCCTCATCGCTCTCGACCTGATCCCTTTTTTCATGTATCGAAGTAGAGAAACATAGTTAACTCTGTGCGTTTCTGCGGCACTTCTAAGAGATTTACCATTTTTCACTTCTTCATATGCGTCCTTGTACTGCGATATGTCATTTCGTCTTTTTGTAGTCTTTCTTATGCGTGTCCTAGGCATCTACAACGAGGAACGAAGGGATTAATAATGTTACAACCGTACCCACAAAAATTGTTACAACTGTACCCATCTATATTCTTTATAAATAAAAAAATCACAGTGACGAAGCAAACTATCCTACACAAAAATAATTACAACTCCATATTCTCGAAGGTCTAAGCTCCAAGCAAAAAAATACTTATCATCCTATATTTGATATTAGCTACGTAATTAGAAACAATATTCGATCGAAAATACTTACTTTGTCGCGATCAAACACAATAGGACCTTTTACAACAAACTGAAGCAAGCGGCCAGCCGCGAAAGACTGACAAACACGCTCGGACACGTAAACTGCTCCTTTCTCCCCTTGAACTCCTCTTCATTCCACCCATAATTCGAGAGATATTCACTCTGTTACAACCGTACCCTGTTACAACTGTACCCAGTCTACCCTAAAGGTGTGTGTTTAGTTCAAAACCATAGCAACCTCGTTGTTGAAAAACAAATGATACTTTTGACATTATAAGAAAAAATATATCAACTGTTAAAAGAGCTGGCAACTCTATCAACAGACGCCAATAATTAATGATACAATATTACCTCCTATTTAAGTAGCTGGCAGCACTAACATCAGACGGCAGTAATCATTATTATTATTTAAATGTGTTCATAATAATATTAAATTAATATGCTGATTGTTATTATTATTTTTAGAATAGAATGTTATATTTAATAGTCATACTCTTACTGTTTCTGGACGAATAAATTAACGATGAAAGTACTTATAATTAGCTAAGTAAAAACTAAGTTTCTAAGCTTAAAACCTAATATAATCTGTGTTAAAACATGAAATCATATACTACGTCACATCATATGCGTAATATATGCTTTTACAGACGAGTTATTAATTAAAATAGAATACATTATGTGCAGTACCAACATAATGCAAATATCACAACTTGATTCGAGTTATATTATTTAATTATAAAGTAAATATATAACACTATTTAAGAGTTACTAGATACTATTGTAAATTTAAAAACTTTTAGTCTTATATATCTTTATTATATATAATTAATTTATTAAAACCTTATGTCAGC
Source organism: Automeris io (assembly GCA_036320925.1). Lineage (NCBI taxonomy): Eukaryota > Metazoa > Arthropoda > Insecta > Lepidoptera > Saturniidae > Automeris > Automeris io. The sequence continues at coordinate 8,959,336 of JAUDJH010000017.1, forward strand.
AGTATAGCCAATATTATAATAATAATGTTAACAAACAACGATATAAAACCATGACATTTGAAGTATCAGGGCATTCGATACTCAAGTCACCAAGCAAGTACTACATATTGTATAGCAAGTGAGAAATAAACGAAAAAGGTGGAAACTCTGCAGAAATTATTATTTCCCCTACGCCATCTACAGCACAACATATAAACTAAGCCAGTCGCTTTCATTTTATCCTGAACCGTCTCGTATAATTACTTGTTCCTGAAACGGACATGTGTCTGTAATATGCTTCCAGCGAGCAATTCCCACGATCTTATGACCTGTAGGTGTCTTTAAGAGAAGATTTAATAAGCATTTATTGGGCGGATAAAAAAGTTACAAACCTGAGATTTTAATTTAAAATCTATTATGGAAACTTCACTTCGTTGCATTAATTGATGAGAGGTTAATCAATGGATTTATCTCTTTGCCCACACATCCTACGATATTAGTTTTTCAATCAAAGCGTGAAGATATAGGCAGGATGTAAATATGATATCACATTTGTCGGTGGGTCGATATCTCTCGATAGTTACAGTCGATTTGTGTAATAGTATCTATAGAACAACCAGTAGAAGTAGTCGAATATAATCAAAATAATAAATGTGAAAAATTAAAAAAAATAAAAATAAATGTATAAAGTAAATGTGTAAATGTATATAATGGTATAAAATCAATCGATTAGCACTAAGCGTTTATTGGGCAAGTTCGTTCCACCATCGGTAGACCATCTTTATCTTCCACCAGGTACCATTCAGATCAAGCATGTTTTTGTAATTTAAAAAAGACAGGCTAAGCTCGCGTAAGGATTCTAAACGAGTTAAAAAATAGGGTAAAGTCTTCCGTAGGAAGAAGGAAATGTTGCCACCCCACTTAAAAACTTATTACTTTTAGATTTAACATATAACTGGGGCGCATTATGCCCGTTAAATAATGATATAATATACACATAGAAATTAGTTTAGCTTTAATTGTTGCAATCGTAAAATTTGTTCAAATTTGTACAAATTGTATTCTTAACCCAAAATGTTGTTCTTTTTTTAACTTGAACAGATGTAGTTTTGCTTTTTTTGGTCTTTGTTTTTTGACGTGATTATGTATTTTTCGTTGTTTGTTTGGTTGTGACTGTATTTGTATATCATTTTGTATATTATATTTGCACGTTGTATTCACATCAAGTAGGTTGTTTCTCAAAAATGTATGTTTTAATATGTTGTGTTTTATAAGTCGTGAGATGTAACCAGTTTTGTGAATTAAATAAAAAAAAAAAAAAAAAAAAAAAAAATCGTTTTTTAGACTGTAATTTTAGACACGTTGTTCGGTGCAAAGAAGTGAAAGGTACGTGGAAATGTTATTGTATCGAATATATTGCTCCGGAGTAGTGTCTGTTCGAAATACAATGTTGTGTATAGCTAGGAATAGGTTACGTAATGTATTTAATGTTGCCAGCCTTGAATCTAGGGGAGCGATCCGAGGCCCGTGGCTCAGGTGCCAAATTTTAAGGGTGTCAGAAGAGCACATCATACATCATAGCCCATTAATTAATATGGTCCAAATCTATAATATAAAAATGAATCGCAAAATGTATTGATAAGCGCGAAACTCGAGAACGGTCGAACCGATTTGGCTGTTTTTTTTTTGTTGTGTTTGTTGAAATCTGGGGAAGGTTATTACAGAGAGAAATTTTTTTAAAATTGTCTGAAATCGTCTAAAAACAACACTTTTCTATATTCTCATACAAAAAATTCGTAACAATATTTAAAAGTCAATTTGAACTTTAACACCATACCATAAAGTTTAAATGTCAGTGGACGGGTTCCGGGAAGGCAAAACAATTGATTGACGTATAAATATTAATTAAATTAAGTCAATATTTGTCAATTTTTATACATATAGCATTAAGGCCAGGTTCCTTCAAACAATTTTCAAAAAAACAGCCGACAGGCCTCTAGCTATTAACATTAAAAAAAAACAATGTGACTTTGTTTTACAGAAATAGGGCAGAACAAGGTCTGCCGGGACAGCTAGTTCTCTATAAAAATGGGCTGAAAATGTGTAGAAGCCCTTGTTTTGACGTTTTAAAAGTTTAAAGTTAACTTAAGTTGGGCCTTGATTTTCGGCATTTCTTCTCAAGATAATGGCTTCCTGGCTGGCCGTCCAAGTTGCGGTCGAGCCCAAAGGGGTACCCTTGCGTTGCCACCCAAGCCTAAAGTCTCTGGCGTAGCACCTTAAGTACTCGCTCTTTAAAGACAGTGTAGTTCTAAAGAACTTTCCCGGTCACCAACAAATATCCCGTCGAATAAAAAAACAAAAATTATGAATTGACCAATATCTGAGATCGAAAAGCTCTTGTGATCGACCGTTTGAGCACCCCTAACATTGCCTATCGAAATATCACGTCGTGTCATTGTCACAATTCTATACATTTTCTACTAGCGTTATCGTTGATCGGATGTTAGTTTATCTACGCTCGCTGTAGTCAATGTATCAACTTCATCATAAACGTTCCATTAATTAAAATTAATTCCATTCTTTCGTAGGTTCATATCTCGGCACGTAGCTCTAGGTTATTCCTGATTAAGTACGGATCTAGCCAAGTCATGCTCACCGGTAAAGGAAAACACCGTGAGGAAACCCGCATGGCATCTAATAGAAATTTCATGTGTACTAGTGCTCTGAGTACGGCGATCTGCTCCGCTATTGGTCACGTTGAGACATGTAAGCGCAAAGTGAATACAGTCATTACTGTATCTCTGCTAACCCCGAAAGTGATATAGCGTGACGATGTATTATTAATTCTATTCTTAACAGACGTTTTTAAATGAAATTCAGACTTCCTCTATGGCTTTAAGCTGATGAAGGTTCCATTTTCGCCATGTTTATATGTTTTTGTATTTTCCTTTTGTTTCTGAATGTTGTTTCTGTTTTTAAATTTCTAGTTTTTTGTTACTTTGTGGCGAAATAAGTACATTTCATTTCATAACGCTGATTGAATGTTGTTTTGTGTAGGTTCTCTGGTAACACTGAACGTGGATAGTTCTGTGAAGGTATGTCGACATTGCGATGTGACTAAGGCGAAAAACATGCTTTGACTCAGCGAGCTTTGTTCGAGGTATCGCGTACCTTGACTTATTAGAGTTTAAATGCCTCTTACACCTGAAAACTATTATATCGAGGGGTGAAAGGCTATAAGGGTATAAGCGACATTTTTTGTTGATATAGTAATATATATATTTTTGTAATCGGTAAAAAACGCTGATTCCGAAAATATATATTACTATATCACCGAAAAATGTCGCTTAAACCAAATAGCCTTTCATCCCTCGATATAGTGTGCAAGTAATCGGGAATCCCAGAATATCTGTAATTCTCTTAATAAATTATGGTGCATGTAATATAAATAATTATTATAATATTATGAACAATGTATTTATAATTCATTTATTTTTTGGGAGTCGAAGCTGCTCGCGTCCGTAGGCTTTACCCTAGTTTCCCTACACGTGACTCCTGGGTGGTGCTAAACGAGCAGCAGCGAGGTGGTAGGGCTTCGGTGCTCGTCTGGATCGCGACCACAGTACATGGGTGTAAAGCCCGTCATAGTGACCAGTTTCAGCTTGTCGCGTTTCGGGATCAGCTTGTGTATATCCAGTAGCTCATATACCTAGGGACCTTCAGTCGTAGTATATGTGGGCCGACATGACGATGTAGACTATCAATGGATTTTCGCTTTCGTTTTTGGACTACACTGTACTTACCATCAGGTACTCTGTAGTCACTATGTCGAGCCAGCGTAAAAAAAAAATGCCTCAGAATATTTAATTTAAATTGTATTATTTACAGGCGGATGCTTGACTACAATCACACCTGGTGGAAGGTGGAGATGATGGACGACTTCCGCTCAACAAATGCCTATTTACTCTTCTCTCAAAGGCCCCCAAGTCATAAGATCGTGGAAATTGCTCGCTGGAAGCTTATTCCACTCCTTAGCCGTTCTCATAATGACTGTAGAAGCGAATCTCTTCGTTTGGGTGTAAGCAACATTCACCAGATACTAATGGTATCAGACACGGCGTCTAGTGGTGTCATGATGAAATGGGGCTGGTGGAATCAGAAAATGTAGCTCCTGAGAACACTCTGCACTGTGCGACCAGTAAAAGACTGCGAGGCAGGCGACTTTACGTCGATGCTCAATGTTCTGCTTTTTAATCTCATTTAAAGAGATATCGCCAGCTAGTCCACGAGCCCTACGATCCATGAAGTCCAGAGCGGCCTCCTGGTATTTAGCGGACCCTTTCCAAATGTGACAACGATATTTTAAAGGCAGAGATAGGCAAAATGCAATCAGATTAATGATTACAAAATGTAGTCGTAATTTAAATTTCGTTACTCTGTAATCATGATTAAATCCATTTTAAACATTAAGGAATCATAAATTTGTATGCAATTGAGGATTGCGTAGTGTTTAAAACATAGATGGGTAATATGTAGTGATATTACCGATAAAAAATGCAAAATAATAATTTGTTATTAATCTGATTACATTTTGCCCATCTATGCCGCCTATAGCAGACACCAGTTTCTCACAAATATTTTTATATTTAATCATTTCTACTCATTGTGTGTGTTTTGTTGTGTTTGTGAAAAAAAAAGTACTATCATTTGTTAAAAAAAATCTATTTAATTCATAAAACATAATACGATAACCCAATTTCTTTGGACTAAGGCGGTAAGGCCAGACGATGACTTCCGACCCGGCGGACGAAACTAGATAATCAATATATATATATATATATATAATAAAAGTGTAACTGTTCGGTGTCTGTATATGGAAGAGATATAAGGGCAGTCTCCAGTCTTTAAGTCAACTTATGTCTATACTGAATTATACAGTTTCTGCACTGTGCCTTTATTAACGCAATATAACCAAAAACAATTATTATTAGTATTTTTTCTGTGTTATAAAGCGCGCTAATATCAGAAACGGCTTAACTAATTTAGATACAGTTTTACGATATATTGTAGTAGGCTTCACTTAACATTTATTGTTCGTTTTATTGAAATCTGTTTTATAGCATGTAGACGCCGCGCGATTCGTGCTTGTGTTAAACGCCCTAAGGGTTGTTAGGGTGTTACGGGACGCACGGGGCAAGGGGTGCGCGCGCGCAAGGGATGCTCTTGCTAAAGCAGTCGATTACCGGGACCCAAGGCTAGAGTACGTGCGTGTGTGTCGCAGTTCGGTGTGCCTTAAAATGCAATAAACACTAAAACGCCAAAATCCGTGTCTTTCTATTAACTCACCCACGACTACTGGTCATAATTTATAAATAAAAATGTTGTGCCAATTTAAAAAATCACGTCGAACATTTATCGGAAAAAATGATATAAAATAATTGTTTAGTTCAGATTTGGCTAAAACATTAGCTCACTAATACTCGTATGTATTTTGCTTGCTAGTGATCAGCTGCGATACTGGTTACGTTGGGCACGACAGATAAGCGTAAAGTATACACAACCATTAATGTATGTTAGCTCATCCTGTTAGGGATATAGCCAGATAATATAGATTATTATTATTTCATTACTTTGTTATGCTATATTCGAAAATTGCATCTAAGCGAAGCAGGCTGCATCCGTTAGTAATTAATATGAACAATTAACACGTTATCGACGCCCGCCTAAGCACGTGCAAAGGTCATCATTATTATTCATGCTATATTATCGATATAAAAATACCACGTGGTACATCACTACTGCGCAACAGGCTCTTTGTTCGCATAGGGCTGCCAAGGCCGAAAATATTTTACACAAGCTCGACAAAGTGAGTTCGAAGAATATAAATTGAGCTATGTGCGAAAGAGTAGGAATTAGATTCGCGCACGTCAAAGCAGAGATAAACAGGATAAAAATTGACTACGGCGCAATACGTCACAGAGTTTAACTGATCTGCCACCCGTAGATACCAGAGGCTCTAGGCAAAATAAGCTTTCAAAATGTCACGTGGATACATTAGGCCAATGACATACATTTTACAAATTTTAAAGAGACTTCAAAAACGAGATGTTTTATTTTTTTTAGGTGGTAGGGCGAAAGGCGATTCCCCAAACTGGGTCATAACAACAGTACACCAGTGTAAAGACCCTCATAATGATTTACTTTGGCCTGGCGCGTTTCGGGATCAGCTAGTGTATGTCCAATAAAACTCATACCTAGGGACCTTCAATCTTGGTATATGTGGGCCGACATGACGACAGAAACTCTATAGATTTTCATCCTTTGATAATCACTTTCGGTTTTGGACTACACTTAGCAACAAGTGTATTGTGGTCAATTTCTCGAATCAGTGTAAAAAAAGGTTCAGTATTGAATTATACTTTTTTAATGTATGTTTATTCATACCTAAGCCATTTATGGCCCGATTTGGATATATTTTTTAAAGCTATTGGGCTGAACAATGTAAGCCGAAGATTCCACTGTTGCCCAAGCCCATAAAACAGAGCTCAGAAACATAACTACAAAACAACCAGTAGCTTCCTTCTATAGATGCATGCCCTTATGATAAATAAGTCTGGAATAAATTGCTTAAAGTTACAAAAAGGAACCACTTATATCCATATCTATTCTATATTCACGCTATCTATCTTGCTTATGAAAACACTATAATATTTCCTGTCATAATATTAGGTCCTTACATATGAAATTGGCGTTTTTCGTACTGGCCACTTTAATCACAAATTTCTCCTCTTTGGTAAGGAATTCCAAATTCAAATTTGTACAGCTATAGACTCATGTATTTGTGCTTCGATGATCGTCATTCATTTGTTTTTTTCTTCTGTTTTTTCTGTTTGCGTCACTCATTTTACAAAATGGAAATCTTAAAATATCGCATTATTTACGAGTACGAGTTCCGCCGTGGCACTAGTGCTGCGGAAACAACTCGAAGGGTGAATGATGTGTATGGCGGTCGTGTTGCAAAAGAAAACACAGTTCGTTTTTGGTTCCAACGTTTTCGTTCTGGAAATTTCGACCTGCAGAACAAGCCCCGTGGACGGCCTGAGACTCAAGTTGATAATGAAGAGTTGAAGGCTATTGTGGAAGCGGATCCATCGCAAACCACGTCCGAGTTAGCTGCAGGCTGCGATGTTAGTGATAAAACTGTTTTAATTCACTTGAAGCAAATTGGGAAGATTAAAAAGCTTGAAAGGTGGGTACCTCACGAATTGACTGAAGCAAACCGGCAAACGCGCGTCGACTGCTGCGTTACATTACTAAACCGGCACAATAATGAAGGTATTTTAAACCGAATCATTACCTGTGATGAAAAATGGGTTCTTTACGATAATCGGAAGCGCTCAGCGCAATGGTTGGATCCTGGCCAGCCAGCCAAATCCTGCCCCAAGCGAAAATCAACCCCAAAAAAGTTACTTGTAAGCGTTTGGTGGACTAGTGCCGGTATTGTTCATTACAGTTTTCTCAAATCTGGCCAGACTATTACGGCTGATGTCTATTGTCAGCAATTGCAAACCATGATGGAAAAGCTAGCGGCTAAACAACCTAGGCTGGTCAATCGCTCCACGCCACTGCTGCTTCACGACAACGCTAGACCACACACTGCGCAACAGACGGCAACTAAATTAGAAGAGCTTCAATTGGAAAGTCTAAGACATCCTCCGTACTCCCCGGACCTTGCTCCAACAGATTACCATTTTTTTTCGAAATTTGGATAACTTCTTGCAAGGGAAAAAATTCAACTCCGATGGGGCAGTCCGAATCGCCTTCAAAGATTTTATTGATTCCCGTCCGACTGGTTTTTTTAGTAAAGGGATCAATGAACTACCTATGAGATGGCAAAAGTGCATAGAAAATAATGGTTCATACTTTGATTAATTAAATATATTATATTAAAAAATATTCGACTTTTTGTTCCTCCCATACAAAACGCCAATTTCATATGTAAGGACCTAATATAATATTCAAATTAATTGCGCAAATTCTGCCTACCCTATACAAATACCCTATGCACGCCAGTTAAAACAACAATTATTCAACGAGAGTGCAGAAGAAATGCAATCACTCTGGCTTGAAGTTTTACCGCCAATCTCTTTATTATAAATTGGTGGTTTGATAGACTCAAATGACAGACTAAAAACATACCACATAACTTTTTACAAGTCTGCTTGCCGCGTGGCATTGAAGTTCAGTGCATACAGCCACTAACAGACACCAACAAAGTATGTCTAGGTCATTGGTCATACGCTAACTCGTAAGACAAGACTCTAATAAGCAAAATAAACACTTGAATAACTGATATTTATAAACTGTGACTATAATGCGACAGTGAAAAAATGCAAGGTCGTAAGGTAATATGGCGAATCTGCCTGTTTTTGCATAATTTTATGACTTTTGTATTTTGTTTGTTTTTGCTATTACATTTCTTTTTTTATAGGCAGTTGACCTGATTAAAGTGTATTGTTTTATATCTATACTAATCTAAACTAATATTATAAAGCTGAAGAGTTTGTTTGTTTGAACGCGCTAATCTCAGGAACTACTGGTTCGAATTGAAAAATTCTCTTTGTGTTGAATAGACCATTTATCGAGGAAGGCTTTAGGCTATATAACATCACGATGCAACTATTAAGAGCGAAGAAATAATGGAAAATGTGTATAAAACGGGGAAAATTATTCATCCTTGAGGGCTTCCATTGCGTGCGCTGCAAAAACGGTTCAAGATACCAAAAATATATGTAGGAAAGAATTATTCCTCTTGAAATGGTCTAAAAAAATGTCCCGGACGGTATATGTCTATCTTTTAAGATTAAGTCACTAGGACTGTTTTTATGGTAATCAAATTTGGTCGAAATTGATGCATTATTTGTTAAGAGTTGTATCAACGTAATAATATTAATCTTTATTCAAATAAATGTGTTGTTGATTAAGAGTATTTAATTGTGAACAAAATTGTCTTTGACATCACTTAATTTCAATGAACATCTTAGAAGATATTACAATAACTTATATAGCAAAACAACGTTTGCCGGATCAGCTAGTGTATTATAATAATTGTCTGTTTTTCTATTAATAAATAACTAAAAAAATTATATATAGCAGTGATAAAACATTATAATTTCATATCATTACTGTTATAAAAAAAGTAGCGATAATGTCTATGCCTAATGAGAACTTTGTTAATTAAAATTACATGAGTTTTTAATTAAAAAAGAACAAAACTACTTTATAATATACGCAGACTGTCTCGGGAATGATAAAATAATAAAACATTTTTGACATTGGCAAATTTGTTAGTTTGATTAGTGGCATAAATAATAAAAAGCAGAGAGGTTCGTGGAAATAACCAGACAATCTTATTGCTACGCATTTGTTTTTACTTGTTATTTACTCGAAAACGAATAACTAAGTGCAAAGCAAATATCATATTACTTTGATCTCAGCTAAAAAATACGATAGAATAAGAAAAACATGAATAAGATTATGAAACCTACAAACATGTGGTTTCACGTTGACCCGCGTGTTTGGTACTAGATTATCCTTTTTTATATGTCTTAATTCAATGTGAAAAACAAATGTTATATAACTTGGTTCTCAGTTACAATGTTTTTCTTATTGGGATTTCTATGGATCTAATGATGTATTGTCGATGTTTCACAACGATCGTAAATGTCAACCTAACCTCATTTTTTTAATGACTTTATCATAAACACTGAACCTATGTATACACCATATATATGTATGTACATGTGTATATACAATGTTACTGGTAGCTAACGCCAAACCTCTTAAAGATGACTTAGGTACATCAAGACTAACAACTTTTGTTCTGACTTTTGCCAAAACTTAACTCATCCTATGATATATATTTTGTTAATTTCTAGTGGGGATTTCTATCAATCGTTATCTCTATGTTTAAAGTTCAATAAGCTGATGCTACGAAATCGTCTGCCCCAGTTGCATCGCGCCGTCTTTCAGGGTGTTAAGAAGATCAGAACTGAAAATTCGATTTTTTTTTTTTATGGAAAAAACATTGATTGTATTAGAAAAAGTCGTAAAACAAAAGTTGTCAGTCTTGATATACTAAATTCACTTTTGAGAGGTTTTGCTTTAGTTACCTGTATCCCTCCATATGCGTGTCACCGTCAGTCTTGGACTGAAATAAACTTGTATCAGTTGCAATCAATTCGCCGTGACGATATAAAAACTGCGCGTGCAGAGACGTAATCATGACAGAAGTACAACTTCTTAACCAGGACAGCGAGGTAAATAATCATGAAATCCAATGATAAATACTAATAAAATAATGGGACGGAGGTTCTTTAGCTGTTCCTTTTTTTATCCTGATTAGGTATAGTGAACACATCTCGCCTAATGGTAAGAATCGTGCAGTCCAAAAGACGAATACCACTATCAACAATAAAGGAATACCAATCGATACTCGCAGTGATAACGCCGGCTAACTCAAATATCTCTTTACGCATCTCTTTACGCTTCCTTTAAAGGACCCAATATCATAAGAGGGTGACAACACACGCGCCAGAAGAATATTCCACAGTTCAACGATTCCGCTGCAGTAAGAGTTAGAGAACTTCTTAGTCCTAGACGGGATATGAGTTACCGTATACCCGAGACTCCGTAAAGCAGTGCGTTCTTTTGTGGTAGGGAGAGGGTGGACAAGGTTAAATAACTTTACAGAACACTGGCACTCATCATATGTAACGTCTAAGGCATACATCTACAACGTGCGCATGTATGACACTATCTTTCTCTTTCTTTCTACGTTATATATTTTTTCCCACTCATGCAAAGTAATTTAATAAAACATTATTTGTCCTTCAAATTTTACTCTCAATTCTCATTCACTAATCGATTATTATTCGATTATCGATGTGATTATCGGATAATAATCGATATAAAAAGCTTCACTTCAAAATAGCGAACTGTAACATTGATATTCAAATACTTTTGTAGATTTATATCAATAAGATAAATAATTGTTACCGTTTGAATTAGAAAACGAAAATGTTCAAGTGAACATTCTATTGTTACGGCATGGGAACGACATCCCACTTCTGAGGTATTGACAACTTTGAATTCACGTTAAATTGAGGCAATATTTTCTAGAACTCGGGGTGTCTGTGAGTCATCTGAGAGCATACCTGTCTAAAATCCCACGGTTTTGCAGCTTTGGTACAGTGATACCAAAGTATCTTTGCTTTTATAGAGCCGTTATTTGATGTTTGTACTCACATTATACGCAAATGAAAAGAGGAAGCCTCTAGCGAGTGTTTCCACGTCCTTACGATCTGGGAGTCTTTAAAAGTGTTAATAGGCATTTGTAGGTATGCTTAAACAATAACATTACAACCCTACAATGGATTAAAGGACACAGCGGATCACGCGGAAATGATGCTGCAGACGAACTCGCAAGAAGAGGATCTGATACGAGAGTGTTCGGACCTGAGCAGATTATTCCACTCCCCTTCAGCTGGTTCAAATCTGAGATACGTCAAAGAATAAGACGTCTGAGGGACTCGGACTGGAACAACTTGGTAGAATGCAGACAGAATAGAGAGGCACTGCCTCGAGCGAATCGAAGGATCTCTAAGGCTGTCCTGCGTCTCAGTAAATTACAGATACGTAGGGTCACCGGAGGCATAACAGGACACGGTTATTTTAATAGACATCTTTTCCATTTAGGTGTCACAGAAACTACTCTGTGCAGAGCATGCATGTGAGAAGAGGAGACAGCCAGGCATGTGATTATGGATTGCAGTGCACTGGCAGCATACCGGGCACAACACCTCGGTTCACCGAGGTCCCTTCAGGAAACAACCAGCAATATCAGGCGGCTGGCGGATTTCCTGGAGGAGCTGGGCTGGGATGATTGAAATCATCCCGACCCGGCCTCACGCAAAATAGGCGCACTTAGACGTCGAGTTGCGGAGAATGAGCCCGTCTCAACCCCAACCTAGGCATTTGTAGGTCGGACTTCATTATTCGGTCTCATTATCATCTTCCGCCAGGTATGATTGAAGTCAAGCGATTATTAACATTCGATGTAAAGTCGCCTACCACGTAGTCTTTTACCGGTTATACTCAGAAGACTATGCTCAAGAACTGTATTATTTGAATCCATCACCTCCTTTCCTTTTTATGGTGTATATTCCGTATTATCCGCACTAAAATATTTGCCTATTGATTCATAATGCAAACAGCGAAGAATCGGTGGAATACACTACCCTCGTCTATTCTTCCTTCTTCTTACGATTTGAGAGCAAAACAAGTGTGAAAAGGCATTTGTTGGGCAAATGTGTCATTCAAAAGCCTTACCTTCATCATTCACCAAGTGTGATTGAGGTCAAGCGTTCGCCTGTTATTTATTTTAAAAAATCGAAGCCTACAGGCCAATATTAACTCGGATAAATATGTTTTGTGTAGTTAGCCTAGTGTCGGTTCTCAGGATAACAATGGGTGGCAGGTTCTTTCACTTTTAATCTCATAACGGGTGCCATTTTAAGTGCACGCGACGCCATCTTGGTATAGATGACCTTTGCCGAGCGTTTTGCATTATAATTGAAGTCACGGGAATAATGCCACTAAACTATTGTTTTATTATTTTGATTAAAAAAGATACTCCTGCACATCTAATGATAATGATGCTTTCGGAGCAAATGTTTTATTTCGCAAAACATCTGTTAGTCCTTTTCTTTCTAGCGTATTTGTAATTATATTGCTCTTTCTACAAATAAACAAACATTTATTTTCCTATTAATAATATCGGGTCATTTATTAAAAAAAAAATTAAACATCCAAACTAGGATTACCTGTACCTTGGCTGTCAGAGTTTTTCATTCACATAATATGTTACGTGCAGTTTATATCCGCTGCGTAGCTCCAGTCTTAACTTTTACTTAATATATATAGACCAGAAATCTTAATATATATGTGCCGTGGTGGCTGCCGGCAGAATAGAATAGCACCCCCCTCTTCTTGCTGAGGTGTCGTAAAAGGCGACTTAGGTATCTTTTTAACACCGCAATTCAACCAGGTGTTCAGAGAAGGAAAACTCGACCAAACCTGCATTCCGCTCCCTCCCGATCGTGCTGGTTCTCCATTCCATCGGGCCCGAGGGAGCTCGGACGAGAGAGTGCTTTTCTGGCTGCGCGTCCAGTTATGCAATTAAATATCTCCTGCGCAATTGACTGTTTCCGTAAACTGGACCTCGATTTTCTTAATCGGTGTTGAAACAGTCGCCGTGGCCGAATCCGGCTAGGAAGTCATCATTATAGACCAGAAAACAATTTAAAAAAAATCCTAAACAAGTTCTAATGTTAACACCAGTTACCTAGAGACAACACTTATCTAATTATTCGTAAACAGGCATAAGAATATTTATAGTAATAAATACAACAAAAAATATCAACAATTTACAACATGGCAACAGAAACAAGAAGTCGAAGCTGCTCGCGTCCGTAGGCTTTACCCTAGTTTCCCTACACGTGACTCCTGGGTGGTGCTAAACGAGCAGCTGCGAGGTGGTAGGGCGTCGGTGCCCGTCTGGATCGCGACCACAGTACATGGGTGTAAAGCCCGTCATAGTGACCAGTTTCGGCTTGTCGCATTTCGGGATCAGCTTGTGTATATCTAGTAGCTCATATACCTAGAGACCTTCAGTCGTGGTATATGTGGGCCGACATGACGATGGAGACTATCAATGGATTTTCATCCTTTGATAGTCGCTTTCGTTTTTGGACTACACTGTACTTACCATCAGGTACTCTGCAGTCACTATGTCGTGCCAGTGTAAAAAAAAACATATTCTACGTTCACCAATACAACTTATAATCAATCATGTTTAACAAAAGGACCTAAAGGTTTCTAAAACCGTATTGTCATATATCTTAGTAGTTTAGGAAGTTTGCATAAAACCTACTTAAAAAAAAACACTAGAATAATTACAGTAATAGTCGTGACAAAGACGTAGTCTTTTAAAACTGCAGCTAATGGAAATTCCAAGAAAATATTAGTAAAACAAATGAGGTTTAGAATCAAAGCAAAAATAAACTCACAAAAGATTTGTTAAAGCATTAACTGGAATTATTAGAACAATATAAATTCTTTCGTGATTATTATGTCAGTCATTTAGTGCTTATAGTTTGAAGAATGTATTTAGTGCAAGACGTCACTGAGCGAATAATCTACCGAGTCGGGCCGGCAAAAAACTCTGCTTTTTTCAAAATAATAAGGTACAAAATGTTTTCTATAGCTGAGCGAAATAGATATTCAGGGAGGATATTCAACATTCGATACTAATTCAATATGTAAAAATAGTAGTGTCCGACTGAAAGTTCGGTTTCGGTTTCGGTTTCGGCCGAGTTTCGGCCAAAAATCAAGTTTCGGCGGCAGTTTCGGTTTCGGCCAAAATTGGCCGAAACTTTTGCCGAAACCAAAACTGATTTCGGTAGTTGTCGTACATGCTCGCCTAGCTTCGTTTCTCGCGGCAGCGCTTTGACGGACGCTGGCGGCCCTGTTCGGGATTCGTGCGCCGTTCGCATTGCTTTTTTTTTCGAATTTACACATGTTTGTTGACCGGGAAAGGTCTTCACAACTTAACCGGGCGGGTGGGCGAACACTGAGGGTGCTCAGGTGGCGATTTATGGGTTGGGTGGCAATGCAAGGGCACCCCTGTGGGTACGAACCTCAACTTGGACCGCCAGCCAGAAATACGAAACCTAACGGTGATCTACTAGCGTTTCGGAAGCGACTACCTTGAGAAGAAACGCCGAAAGAAACTCAAGGCTGCGTCGGAGTGTAACTGCGTCGTTTAGGCGACAGTTGACGGATCTAATTCGCATTGCTCTATAGCAACACAACTTAGTCAGTGCGTTATCACCCGACGTAAACATTCTTTAGAGGTTATGTTTTGATGGAACTGATTACATGTAAGTTTTTGTTTCATTTTTTTACTTGACCACGTTGATTTTTATACTTGACCACGTGAGTTTCGGTTTCGGTTTCGGCCGAAACTGAAGCCACGGCCGAAATTTCGGTTTCGGTTTCGGCCGGAAAACCAGTTTCGGTCGGACTCTAAAAAATAGTGATATATACACTAGACGCATTAATTAAAGGATGTTAATGAAGTCCCCAATTTTTAGGTGATTTTCAAGAAGCTGTTATTTTGAGGAAATGTTAGTACAGAAGTTTTAGTAGTAGAAGGTTATAGCTTCTAGTGTCTAGTTTTCAGTTTTAAATGTTATTAACATAATTTACGCATAGGGTTTTTGAACTATGAATATTATTTAAGAATCCACTTCAAACTTGAATAAAACAATGAAAAATGCTCTATTAAATTGGTTTTTCACGAAACCTCTGAATAAACCTTTCAGTTACAGAGGGAACAAATATCATACAGCATCTTGAAAATTTAACATTTAATTAAATTTTAATTAATGCTTTAATTAATGCGTCTAGTATATTTCCTTTAAAACAAAATAAATTATGGTCATTATTAAGTGGGTATTTTGTCTGTCCTAAGCCAGGATAAAGTATGTAGGGAAAACGAGTCAATACATGTTTACCTAAAGTTATATAAAAGAACTTTATCTAAATAGATAAAGTTCCTTAAGTAGTAGGTAAGTACCGATGATAACGCCATACGCGCTACGTTGACCATACATTTTACGGATAAGTTCTCATTTGTATATATGAGATATATTTATTTACATTTTTATTGGTTGCAAGAAAGAACAAATTATTGTACCTTGAAATATCTCCCTCATCTATAAAATTACCTGTATATATATATATATCGATTTTCATACGTTGGGTGTTTTTGATATTAATGAGTAAATGTGTAACGTAATACTATATCTCATGTTACGTTAATGAAAGTGAAGACTTGAGAATGCAGAGCGCGTTACATCCGCCTCGTTTACGCAAAGCTGGGTCCGAACTTCGAGACCGACGGAAGTACAGCCGGACGTAAGACAATATTTGTCTAATCACATGTATACAACTATACAGTATATTTTCAATACCCTGTCCAAATCGAAAGGAGCATATTGGTAACACGATTACATTTTAAAAATACATCTGCAAAATTCTATTATTCGTGAACGTATAAAAGTGATTGTCATAAGCTCGGATTATTTACAAAAATCAGTTTAAACGTTAAAACGATTTAATTGCTAAGTTGTGCTTGAGATTAACAGGGGTTAGGACCCTGTTGACGTCATAACCTACTAGCACGATGCTTTGCGTTCCTTTTTACCTTTGTTCACGAGTTACGCGCGTCCCCATTATTGCCATGTAAGTAATACCCGTTTAATTAATTTTTATTTTATTTTATTTCTTTCTCACGAAAACTCGATTCTTCAATTAGTTGATCACGGATAGCACCTGTTTTGTACCATAGACGAGCAAAATGTAATCAGATTAATGAAAAACGATTACAATTACATTTTTCATCAATGATATGACTGCATTTTGCTCATCAATGTTTAAAACACTACGGAATCCTCAATCGCATACACATTTATGCCTCCTTATTGTTTTGGAGAGATTTAATCATGATTGCAGAGAAATAAAATTAAAATTACAACTATATTTTTTACTCGTTAATCAGAATACATTTTTCCCATCTGTGATTCGTACGTGTAGTCAGCTGAGCAAAGTATTTAATAAAACATTGTTTTTTTAATCCGTGACTGTGTTGCAACAACATCAATTATTACGTGCCGACCGACAAACAATTGGTCATAGTCTCACTTCGTGTAAAACAATATCGGTCATTGAATTGAATTGGCTGTACGTGTAGATGCCGTGGTCTCTGATCGTTTAAAAAAATAGTTCCGTCTTTTTAAATTGTCTAGGAAGGAGGTTAAATTTGCGTTTTATTTCTGTCACGTACTTATTATACATAACAAGCTATTATTAGTCGCTGTGAGGGTCTAGACAAAGTAACGCTCGATCAACAATGGCGCTAGTAGAAAAATACCCTGGATCTTCAAATTTTTCTAGGCGGAGCATAAACTATTATCTAGCGCCTCAAAGTACTTTTAACTTTGTTTCTCAATTATATGAATTAATCCAATGAATATAGGTTTACAGCACAATTATTAGAGATTTTGTACTTAACAAATTTGTAAAAGTTATTTAGCGGATAGAAAGGGAAATATTAAAAAAAAAACAATAATTGACCTTAAATTACTTAAAACGTGGTAACTGTAACATGTGACTTTTCAGTTCACTTTTTAAACGTCAAAACATAGGCTTGTACAAATTTTCATCATATTTTTTATCGCGAATTTGATCCGTAATTTTGGATATGTTATTCAGTGGTCACACTGGGTGATGTACACTTCTGCCACTCCTAGAATTTGGCATCCTGGGCCCAGACTTACAATCTAGATTCAGGCCTGGAAAAGTGCAAAATATGGATTTGACGTAACATTATTTTTTTTTATTTATGGGCTTTTATTCAGGCGAATATATCAGCCCCATTGTACCCTAACCTATTTCCTTACATGCTAGGGGAGTCGCGGATGAGCAAGCGTCACCATCTGGCACAGCATTCTGACTTCACTGGACAAAGGATTCACCAAAATCCCGTGCCATGCTCCAATATTTTGTCTGTTAATTTCCAATTTGCTCATCAGCGACTCCCTTTGTGTCTCGTTCCGGGCACACTACATCAACAAGTGATGCACATCTTCTTGTCTTGTCTTGGAAATGTCTTACCCAAAACTCGTAAAGTCGCTTAAAAACTGCTCGAAATATTACCTGAAACAAAGAAATCAAATAAATAATATGAAGTTAATAAAAAAAAAACGTTTTCTATCTATTTATCTATCATCAAGCCGTATCTCTATTGAGGTAGACAGAGAGAAGGGAACGCCACTTCTTAATTCATTAATCATTTAAAAAATATATAGCCGATTTAAACGTGAAAAAACGTGAAGTTGATTTGTCTAATCGAAATTTTGAGCTCAGATTCTGAGAGAGCATAAAATTTTGCGTAGGTATAGGCATATTACATTGTTTTTTTGGTCCGAGAACATAATAAATAAACACGTTGAAAGGTAAGTAAAAATTCTGATCATCTCGGTGTTAATGGGTAAACGCACCAAAGAGAAGCTATAAAATATGTTTTGAAATAAAATAACACGAAATTTCAAGGATCTGTAGCTAGTTGACGCATCGTTAAAAGCGAATTCCTGATTTTAAGTACATTAAGCCGTTTGCTATCATATTAGCATAAAAAAATGTTACGCAGGTGAAGACAAAATGAGCATAAATGACCTTATGGTAACAGAAAATATGTTGCTTCACTTTCAAACGCGTTTTTTATACTAGACTAGCTGATCCGGCAAACGTTGTTTCGCTATATAAGTTATTGTAATATCTTCTAAGATTTTCATTGAAATTAAGTGATGTCAAAGACAATTTTGTTCACAATTAAATACTCTTAATTAGCACACATTTATTTGGATAAAGATTAATATTATTATGTTGATACAACTCTTAACAAATAATGAATTAACTTCGACCAAATTTGATTACCATAAAAACGGTTCTAGTGAGTTAATCTTAAAAGATAGACATATACTGTCCGGGACATTTTTTTAGATCATTTTATGAGGAATAATTCTTTCATACATATATTTTTGGTATCTTAACCGTTTTCGCAGTGCACGCAATGGAAGCCCTCAATTTTTCCCGTTTTTTTCACATTTTCCATTATTTCTTTGCTCCTAATAGTTGCATCGTGATGGTATATAACCTAAAGCCTTCCTCGATAAATGGTCTATTCAACACAAAAATAATTTTTCAATTCGAACCAGTAGTTCCTGAGATTAGCGCGTTCAAACAAACAAACAAACAAACTCTTCAGCTTTATAATATTAGTATAGATTACCTTTCCATGTATTTATTCATTCCACGTTATATAGATAAAATACTATTAATATTCTTACTATAGTATCACTAATACGTTTTGTGGTCGACTTGTGTATTGCATGTGATACTGTATTTTAGTATTATTTATTTTTGAGTATTGCTTGTGTACTGCTATTACTTTAGCTTATTATTATACTTATCCTTAAGATTATTTAAGCTATATGTTATTCTATTTATTGTGTTTTTTATTGCTTATAGATATTTCTAATAAGATGTAACACGACCGGGGCCCTTCATGAAAATCAGCGCTGCAGACTTCCTCTGTGTCTTTAAGCTGACGAAAGTCCCATTTTTGCCATGTTTATGTTTTTGTATTTTCTTTTCTTTTGTTTCTGTATGTTGTTTGTGTTACTGCATTTAAAGTTTTTTTTTTTGTTAGTTTGTGGCGAAATAAATACATTTCATTTCATAAATAAAATTGCTCAAAGTCCTCAATGGTCCGGCATAACATCTAAACCGGACAGACCATAAAAAGCTAGACATAGTATGGTAAGATAACAAGATGGCGTTACAGGTCAACGCACTATTGACAGAACAATATTCAACCCGTATTTAAAATGTAAATTAATATTTCTGTATCACAGTTTGGATAGTTTTCGAACGTTCATGCCCATTTTTTTTAATCCTAACTTGGCACAGTGGCCACACGGTAATCTGATGGTAAGCATGGTGCAGTCTAAAACAACAAATATCAACAGTAAAAAAAGTCCATCAATTAGTCGCAGTGATCATGCCGGCCTGCACAAATATCTCTTCACGCTTCGTTTAAAGGGCCCCATATCATACGACGATGGGAACACGCTCACTGGAAGACCATATCGAGGGGTGAAAGGCTATTTGGTTTAAGCGACATTTTTTGGTGATATATTTTCGGAATCAGCGTTTTTTTACCGATTCCGAATATATATATGTCACTTAAGCCAAATAGCCTTTCACTCCTCGATATATGTCTCCTTGGTTCGTTTATAAAATCCCATAACATAGGATGGTGGGAACACGCTTGCCTCAAGTCTATTCCATGGTCCAACGACTCGGCTGCAGCAGGAGTTAGAGAATTTCTTAGTCCTAGCCGGGTTGTGAGTTAACGTCTGACTGTGACTCCGTAAGCTCGCGTGCGTGGTCCGTGGTGGGCAAGGATAAATAACACTAAAGAACACTCGATACAGACGGTAGAAAACGCTCAGTGAGGCCCTTGTGAAATTGGAGCGGTCCTAGATGCTTAGTAACTACAGTACATAAACAAATTCAGCTTTATTGGGCAAAAATCCATAATATTAGGGAGATTTTCTTATCCGAGGTTGACAACACAAACATTCTCGTGTTTTGCATTAACTATGGGTGTTAAATGGGTTAGTGGTTTGTTGGAGAGTTCAAATGAATGTTTCGCTTGCTTGCATGTTCGTTAGGTTACGATTTATTGTAATGGCGGTACGTAATCGCGTAGAACGGGGTTCCGGGTTCGCAGTACGCTTAGAGTTGCCACATTTGTGAGAACAAAAACCGGAAAAAATCTATAAGCCTGACTGACCTATCATTTTATAAAGCCTAAATTACGGAAGTTAGATACATGACATTTGAACATTAGTTTATTTCTTTAAGGTAAGCACCAATTTAAAAAAGACCGTAAATTTTGAAGTATACACTATGAAAATAAATACAATTTGGTAAAAATAAAAAAAATACGAGTTACAACGTTTTCACTAATGGGATAAATTATTTCTAACTGAGCATGCCGGGTTACCACAACTATGTGATAGACTTGAGGGACTCTACTGCTCAGATGAGAGAGAGGCGGTGCTTTATATTATTTCGTTCTCGCGCGAAACGTGTATTCCAGGCGTGCAAAACCGCGGCAACAGCTAATTGATTATAGTTATTAAGATAATTCTGGCGGAAGGAAAGACACAAGTGCTCGGACATGGTTAATGCTTAAAGGTACTAATAATTGAAAGTGAAAGTAAAAATTCAAAATGGCGCCCACGCAAAGCACTGCCTTGTTTATAACATTAATAATGTATCCTCAGGCAATATCCTTTTCTGCGTTCTTCATTCCATTCATTCTTCTTTTATTCCACATTATTTATTCTTTAATTCCACCAGTAGCATTCATTCCATAGAAGCATGAAAGCATTGCATGCCCTAACGATAAATAGGCCTTGAATAAATTGCTTAAAGTTAAACAAAAAAGGAACCATTTATATTCATATATATTCTATACTAGCTGTGTCCGCGACTTCGTCCGCGTGGAATAGTTATTTTGGGCATTTTAGTTAGTTATTTATTTTAAAATTGTAATATCTTCTAAGATATTCATTGAAATTAAGTGATGTCAAAGTCAGGCGCCCGTTTGTAAATAATAAAAAAAATGGCAAATTAATTGACAATCATAAGCTACAACAATATTTTAATCTTAAAAAATATTTTAATCACCGTCTGCTAATTAGAAAAAGAAAGGTTTGTTAATTTAATAATAATTATTTTACAAACTGACGATTTTTGTTGAATTGAGCGAAAATTACAACATTCATTAATAAATACATGAAGATTTGTATAGGAAATGTAAGAAAAACATTATAATTGATTTCGAGTAACTTCTGGAGTCTAGATTTTTTATACCATACAAGATAATCCTGGTGTGAAACCGAGTTAATTTCTGCTTTCGCGAAAAGTTCACGCTTAACTATAATTTTTTTTTCAGACAATAAAACTTAAGCTTCCTAAATCTGTATTGGTTTATTTCTTATAGTTTAGAATGCCTCCGTGCAGTGTTAGTTAAAGAAAATCTTCTGTTGTGGTTTTAACTAACATACCACTTAAAAATAAAACCTTCCATTCACGTACCAACAATGAGCAAGCCTTCCGCGTAATGTACGAAAACTTCGTAACGCGTAACAAAGAAAATATGCGAACAAAGACATTTATTTGCACATAAATTTATTCTCTGTGAGTAAAGTATATTTTTTTATTGACAAACCTTATTCCTGTTTTGTATACAAAGGATTTACGAACGCAGATGTCTTAAGCTGAGATTTATAGACTCGACATTGCCTTCGCTTAGACCAATGATTCCCAAAGTTATCCAGGTGGACCCCAGAGGTCCACGGAAAACTCGATAGGGTCTACATTAGCGTGAAAAAAAGAGAGTGCACAAATTGTATATGGTGTGCACGAAAATGTATCTAATTTCAGTAATAAAGAACAATTTTAAAGCTTCAGGATTTTAATTTTCAGATTTTCGGTTAAAATTTCTTCGGAGCTTCATATTATGGAATCATGGTAAAAATGTAGCAGCAGCAGGTCCATGAAAACGAGTACAATTTTGAAAAGGGCTCTACCCCACACCACATGTTCACCGGTGAAGGAAAACCCGCATGGCATGTAATAGAAATGTCATGTGTACTAGTGCTGTGAGAACGCATTTAATACAAAGGCCGAATGGTTCAATTTAATTTGACAAAAGTAACAATTTAGAAAGTATATATTTTTGGACAAATCTGTACTGAAATTAGCTGAAATAGATTTAGCTAGCAATTTTAAATAAACAAGCCTGAGGAACTCATTACTTTTCACGCTGTATACAGACTAAAAACATTTACAATATACTCCATATCAGTGATCTACACTGAATCTACATGCGTCGGCAAACTTAGGTACTTAGCTCGGTACATATGTATAATATTACAAAACAGTATGTCTATATACATATATAACATAGTGGTGTTCATAAGCCAGGCTGAATACGTAGCATCAGCATAGACTTCTTGCGCAACGAACGCATTTTAATTACTGTCATAATAGGCACACCGTATTTTGTTACACAACTTTTAATGTGCTCGCATTTAAATCGATGTCTTTCCATGTATACAATGAATTTAAAGGTGTGGTTTGAGCCTTACGAAGCGCAACTGGATCGCCTGCATCAAAAACCTTATAAATGCACATAGTTATTTTTTACCCTGGCTCGATATAGTGACTACAGTACATCTGATAGTAAGTACAGTGTAGTCCATAAGCGAAAGCGATCATCAAAGGATGAAAATCCATTGATAGTCTCCGTCGTCATGTCGGCCCACATATACCACGACTGAAGGTCTCTAGGTATGAGTTACTGGATATACACAAGCTGATCCCGAAACGCGACAGGCGGAAACGAGTCACTACGACGGTCTTTACATTTGAGCACTGTGGTCACGACCCAGTTTGGGAAATCGGCTTACCACCAAAAAACCCTGCAATCTGATAACGGCTTTCGAGTTGATATGCTAAAATCCGAAACACGGTTTATAATTGTCAATCAGAACGTCCTTCCCTTTTTTCCAGGACTGAACGTTTATGGTCAGGATAGACCTTCACAACCGCCGCTCAGGGTGGGGGCCCTGAGCGACTGGTTAGGGACCCTCGAGATGTAGGCAGAGCATTGCGACGTGCTCTGCCTAAATACAATGAGCAGTGTCGGGGAAGATATCTTCCTCCGAATTTGTGCCCAGCGGGCGCGGCGTGACGGGGCTGTGGCGAATTGATTACTGGACCCGCAGTCCCCGCCGATGCGCAGAAGTAGTCACCTTGGGGTTATTAGTCGGTACAAGTCGGACACACCTCGGTCTCTCGCAACCCCCCATTTCGGCCGAGACGGTCCTATGAGGATATAACCCAAGTAAAAAAAAAACCTTCACAACTAAACCGAGCGAGAGGACTTAAACTGAAAAATATCATTACCTTAGATAAGACTTGAGTCTTTCAATGCAATTTTATTTCTATTAGCTCCGACAGGCCAATAACTTTTGGAAGAATGTAATCTGACGGGACAGCTAGTATATTATAAAAATAATTTTAAATATCTAAATAATACGTATCATCACGCTGTATCTCTTACAGGGTAAGTAGAGATACATTAGTAGCTCCGATCGCCGTTCTCAAGGCACTTACACGTGACATTTCTATTAGATGTCATGCGGATTTTCTCACGATGTTTTCCTTTACCGGTGAGCATCTGAGAAAGTGGGCGAGAAGAGTGAAAAGGCATATGTTAGGCGGACGCGGTTCATCGACAGAATCATCTTCACCTGTCACCAGGTGTGGTTGAGGTCAATAATCCGCCTATGAATAATAAAAAAAAACGATACGGATTCAGTTCGGACGCAGAGTATTAATTAAATATAATATATGGGTTACATATGGGTAATCGGTCCGTTTTTTTAACTTGGACTTTGATTTGAATAATAAGATAGAAAAAATCTACAAACGAAACGTAATTTCAATAAGGTAAGGCCATAGAAACAGCTAGTTAGGGCTGTTAATGCACTCTAATCCGGTTCAAATCTCTGAAAACAGGAGTGTATAAAACTCGGATCGAGTTCGGATACTGATTTTCGCAATGCCTTTGATCAGAGTCAATGAAAATGCAATACAAGGAGCTGATTAAAATCACCAAGTAGCGTTACGTCGACACACGATTTTTTTACAATTTATTATGGGTTTAAACGCAGTACGCGAGTATTAATAAAATACTAGGATCCGAATTAGAGATTAACGGATGACGGATAATTTAGTACGCCAACTATCATATAAATAATTTTACGGCTTTGAAACGTGTTTTCTCGTATTTGCAACGGACGTAGTGCGAAACCACTTTAATAACATAAGCGTTCTTATTTAAGCAGTTTTCACACGGAACAACCAGGAAAAAACCATATTCAGTTATAACTGAATGTATTACATGTCTTAATAATTAATTCCAGTCACTGATAATATGCTATATAGCTTCGGTTTTTATATTTCATAACGTTAAATAAGTTTAAGTGAGATTATATCTCAGACTAAAATTCTTGTTCAAGGCCTTTTTAATTGGAGCAAAACGTTTGGATCTTTTTAAAGTGATTGTTTAATTTATTTATTTACATTATTTCATTTATTTTAAAACTCGCTTTAACACGTGTCTTTGCAACCAGCACCAAATTTTTTTTTTGATTCATGAAACATATCAGTCTCTTTGTAGCCACATTTTTTTTTCACACTGACTCGACATAGTGACTATAATGCACCTGAGGGTAAGTACAGTGTAGTCCAAAAACGAAAGCGACCATCAAAGGATGAATATCCATTGATAGTCTTTGTCGTAATGTTGTCCCATATGTACCACGACTGAAGGTCTCTAGGTATGTGAGTTACTGGATATACACAACCTGATCCCCAAACGCGACAGGCCAAGCGTGTCACTATGACAGTCTTTACACTTGTGTACTGTGGTCATGCCCCAGTTCGAGCAATTGCCCTATCACCAACTTAAAAATGAGCTTAATTTAATTTAAAATTATGTCCTTACATACTAAAAGAGTAATTAATAAGCAAGGATCATTATCTAGCATAATATTCTGGCTTTCGTACTAAGTACGACCCAGGAATGGACAGGTATAGGGAACCAGGTCACTCAATTCTTCAGAACTCTAAATTTGTTACGCCTCAAAAACTATAAGCGGTGCATACAGCAGACATTAAATATATTTTTGCTCTTGTTAAAAAAAATGTATTACTCTGTTAAATTAAGAATGCTTCTTCTACATACATCATAATAAGCGATGATGATAAAGCTTTAACATAATCAGGATATGTATAATAACAGTATCGCACTCGGAATACGATAATGTTATTACAGCGCTAGTGCGTAATGTAGATAATTATGAGTCTAAAAGCGTAATCAATACATGTAATAAATCTGTTTTTCAGCCACCTATTTCCATATTCCGTTGATACCATTTAAGAGCGAGTATATAATTATCTGACGGGATAGAAATACTTCCCTTGGGCGATGTAGTTTATTTTAAATTTCTAAAAGTATTTATGATTTTAACCAAGAAAAAGCAAATGACACTGCAAATATATAATTAACTAACTTTTGCCCGCGGCTTCGCTCACGTTAAAAAGTATTATTAATTAGGTATCTAGACGTTATAGTAGCCTTATGTATGCGTCATAGTAGTCTCAGCCCGATCGGTTTAAAATTGACTAAATTTCATACAAATTTTCATCCCCCATTTTATCCCCTTGAGGGTAGAATTGATCAAAATCCTTTCTTAGCGGATGCCTACGTCATAACATTTACCTGCATGCCAAATTTCAGCCCGATCCTCCTAGTGGTTTGGGCTCTGCGTTGATATATCACTATGTCAGTCAGTCAGTCAATCAGTCAGTCACCTTTGAGTTATATATATTTAGATATATTAAGGCTAAAAGCGTAGTAAATAGTATATTCGAGCGAGTGTGACGTAGATATGAAAACGGGTCTTATGCACGAAGAATCTTATTTTTAATATGTGAAAGGCGAAAGTTTATAAAATTTTAGGTTTACTGTTATTCTTGTTTTTAATACTTTTTATAATAACTACTAGCTGACCCGGCAGACGTTCTGCAATATAAATTATTTCTAGTGAATATCTTCTGTATTATAATATACAAGTTTGATCATAGTAGCTTCCACATAAAAGGTAGATATATGCTGTCTCGACTTTTATTTAGCACTATTCAAGACAAACAATCCTACGGTACATCATTTTTGGGTAACTTCAATGGATTAGGCAGTGTACGCCAAGATAGCTCTCATATTCCAGAATTTATTCCGACTTAATTGCCATGTATCGTTATATTTCGACCATAATTACATAAAATCATTACAAATTGTAGCCTATATGTTATTCTGATGTATAATCTATATTACTGTAAAAGTTTCATCCAAATCCGTCAAGTAGTTTTATCGTGAAAGAGTAACAAACATATTCACAAACTTTCGCATTTAAATTTAGTAGGATAGGTTAGTTTTGGGAGTCGAAGCTGCTCGCGTCCGTATGCTTTATTCTAGTTTCCCTACACGTGACTTCTGGGTGGTGCTAAACGAGCAGCAGCGAGGCGGTAGGGCGCCGGTGCCCGTCTGGATCGCGACCACAGTACATGGGTGTAAAGCCCGTCATAGCGACCAGTTTCGACTTGTCGCGTTTCGGGATCAGCTTGTGTATATCCAGTAGCTCATATACCTAGAGACCTTCAGTCGTGGTATATGTGGAGCGACATGACGATGTAGACTATCAATGAATTTTCATCCTTTGATAGTCGCTTTCGTTTTTGGACTACACTGTACTTTCCATCACGTGCTCTGTAGTAACTATGTCGAGCCAGTGTAAAAAAAATTGTTACGGCGTTTTACTGTGTGACGGCAGTAATGTCATAGCTACGTTTGCAGGACAGTATAATTTGTATTTATCTCGATGAATATTTGTTTAGTATTGTTTGTGATTAGCTCGGGTGTCGTTGTATTGCGTCATCTCGAATAGGATTTGTCGCCTTTCGCTTTTATATCGACCTTCCTATTAAAGATATGAACTCAAAACAATAGTAGATACTTATGCTGTTCAAATCAAGAAATTATGAAGTCCAAAATTTCATTAATTGACACATTCCGAAAAAATATATGTTACGTAAATAGGAACGTCCTATTTACTATAGCCTATCGCCACTTGAATATATCATGTCTTGCAAACACAGTCGTTGTAATCGCTTATATAATAATAAACAGTATTGACAGCCTGGCGTGGTTTATTTACGTGCTCATAACCATTACAATATATATCGAGGGGTGAAATGCTATTTGGTTTAAGAGTCATTTTTTTGGTGATATAGTAAAACAAATATTTTCGGAATCAGCGTTTTTTACCGATTCCAAATATATATATTAGAGCGTTTCAAAAAACGTTTTTTTTTTCCTCGGAACCACGATCACAAGTTTCGTTTTAATGCCAAAATAGGCTTCTGAAAATATGAGCCCTTAATATTAATATTTAGGTTGTCCGCATCGCACTTTTCGATTTCCCATACAAATAACAAAGGACAAAAGTTTTTTTTCTTTTGAATTCTATAGCTAATGAACGATATATTGTATTGCAATACCCATTCATTATATTTGTAGAAAATTTAACGCTCTACAAAAAATAGTCAATTTTTGATAAATCAACTCAGTCAAAAGTTATTCAAGCTATATATATATATATATATATTACTATATCACCAAAAAATGTCGCTTAAACTGAATAGCCATTCACCGCTCGATATTATTATTACACATTACAACTAATAACTTTCATATTATATTATTACATAAAAAATAAATTACAGTCAAAATCTGTTATAGCGATATCGAAGGGACTACTCATATTTAGTCGTAACAACCGGTGATGTTTTTGAGATACGATTGGTCCTATAGCATTCAGCATAGACCTTTGTTCTTGGTCAATATTACCGGTACGTTGTTCTAACCGATTTCGCCATAAACGGTTTTGACTATATTTATAAAATAAAAACAAAGTAAAACACGTATGCTCCATGTTGTGTACCTAATTAATGCTTTCTTCTTTTACAAAGATCATGCTAGTGGCTTTGACGTCATTAGGGTCATTATTGACGTGGATTCCAAACAACGTTGATCTATTAAACAGTTTTATTAGTCTTTAAACTGCTTTTTGTCATTAATCCAACCATAGATCGATGGCTCGTAAAATGATTCAATTACTCCAATTTTTTTTTCAGCAGGACCCTTTTTTGTTTCTCGGGATTGACCTTCACAACTATACCGGGCGTGAAGGCGACCACTGAAATTACTCAACATAACGTGATTGTGTCACAAATATGCCCCTATCGGCTCGGACAGGATTTTCATAACATACTTTGCGAATTCAGACGAAGTCGCCGGCACAGGTTAGTCAATAAAGCACCGAGATTTTGTTAACATCAATTTAATTACGCGAGTTAAGGGAGATAATTAGTGTTTACGTCCATTAAATGTTTCAGAATCTTCGGTCTACTTGAGTTCGACCTTGAGCAATAAATGAATCACGCGATTCGGCAGACAAAGGCTTGCTTAGCCGGATGCAGTGCTACCTTCATATCTGTAACTAGAAGTTCTGATTGCAGTTTTTATAATACCAAAAGACTGTAGCCATGCTGACTGGATTAAAAGGAGCTACTGTAACCAACCACACCATATATTTTTTTCGACAGGATATATGTTGATGGCCGAGATAGATCTTTACAACTAAGCCGGGTGATAAGGCGAACACTGAGGTGCTCAGCCGGCAAATTTATGGGTTGGGTGGCAACGCAAGAGCACCCCTATGAGTCCGGACTAGTGATGAAAATGCCCGGGAATTTTCCCAGTGCCCAAAACATCCGAGAACATTTCGTAAATTCCCGGGAATATTCCCAAGGAAGTTTTGGGCACTTTGGGAAAATTCCCGGGAATTTTCATCACTAGTCCGGACATCGACTTGCGCCGCCAGCCAAAATACGAAACGTAACGGTGATCAACTAGCGTTTCGGAAGCGACTACCTTGAAAGGAAACGCCGAAAGAAAATCAAGGCTTCGTCGGTGTGGAGCACCATATATAAGAAAGAACGATAGAAACAACATCCTTTCGTATGTGGACCACATTAAAATGAAAAAGTATTTATTTCGCCACAAATATACAAAAAAAAAAAACACAGAAATTTAAATGTAGCAATACAAACACACAAAAACAAAAGTAAATACAGAACATATAAACATGGCGAAAATAGGCCCTTCATCAGCCTAAAGCCACAGAGGAAGTCTGCAGCGCTGATTTTCGTGAAGGGCCCCGGTCGTGTTACATCTTATAAGAATTATCGATAAATAAAGCGTCACAGAAACTGAATTTTTACCGTGTCCCGTAATGGGACGTGTCACTGATGAAAGGTTATTCAGTATTTAAAAAAATCCCTTATCGAAACATGAAGGCTTTACTCGTTCTCGATATTAGATTCTATTAAGGTCATGCTTTTTAGAAAAGAGGAATCTAAATTTTATAAACATAAAATTAAACGGGGAAAACTTACATGGCAACACTAAGAGCGTGCCTAGCTCTTAAACAAAGAAAATGAAAGCACAGGATCATGCTAATTCTAGCTACTGAGCTATGACGCCATTATGAGCCCTAAAAGGGTCATAATCCACGTCGATTCCAAGTACTGTTTATCAATTAAATCATTGCATTAATCAACTGATTTTTATAAGAAATCTGAACATAGAGCGCATGTAAAATAATTGAATGCCTTACATTTTATATGACAGCAACTTTTAAATGTTTATTAATAATATAATTTTTAATGTATTTTAGTAATGTCATCGCATCACCAATAATGGGCATTACTCCATTTCGGGATTTTAAAAATATATTGTATAATAAAGATACCGCTTGAAGACACTGGTGACCATTGTGGCGTAAAAAGTAAACTAAATGAGGTCACGAGTGCCCCCTGCCGCTTGTCATATTAATCAATAATCTTCTCTATCTACCCACAAGACTATTAGCGGGAGTTCTACACACGTTAAGCTAGTGTAAATAATAATTTAATCACAGTGGAAAGACGTCATTCGTTGCGTAAATAATACATATATTATATTGTTTTTAATCAAAACAAATCTAATTATGGTCGTAGTTAAATTGTTATTTTAGGAGAACGATATCAGGAATATATATAAAGAGTCTTTGGTGGTATAGTTAATAAGGGACCAGTCCATGAGCAGCGTCACGAGTGGTCATAGGTTCGTATCGCGACAACTACCTCTGGATATTTCCAGAATTAATACGAATTTAGGTATCACATGCTCACTGATGTTTTTTTTTGGCATGTCCTACGTTGATGGCCTGGGAAAGACCTTCACAACAAAACCGGGCTTGGTGGGCGAACGCAGAGGGCGCTCAGCCAGCGAAATTTATGGGTTGGGCGGCTACGCAAGGGCACCCCTGTGGGTACGGACCTCGATTTGGGCGGCCGGCCAGTTGAAAAACGCTCACTGATGTTTGGATGATAAAAGTGCGTGGTCTTAATATATGCAATCTTTCTCGCGGGGCATTCAATCCTTTATAAATTATACCTGTTATTGTACCTCATTATGTTAAAAGAGCAACTACCAGAGTTTCTTGCCGGCTCTTCTAGGTAGATTCTGCTTTCCGAACCGGTGGTAGACTCGCTTTGCTTTTTTTTGATGATTCAAAAGTGCTTGGAAGTAGGCCTTTTTGAATAAAGTTATATTTCATTCATTCATTCGATGATAATGTAATAAAAATGCCATATGTACTAATGCTGTGAGAACGATGATCGGGTGCGCTACTGGTCAAGTTGTGCACGATATATAAGCCCAGAATTCATGAGGCAATTACTGTTCCACTCCGACGGAGCTTTGAGTTTCTTTCGGCGTTTCTTCTCAAGGTATTCGCTTCCGAAACGCTGGTAGATCACCCGTAGGGTTAGTACTTTATTTGGCCGGCGGTTCAAGTTGAGGTTCGTACCCACAGGGGTGCCCTTGCATTGCCACCCAACCCAAAAACTCGCTGGCTGAGCATCTTCTGTGCTCGCCCCCTAAGTCCGGTTGAACTGTAAATGCCATTCCCGAAATCAGTAGTTAGTCCGCTTCAAAAAAAAAGAGGTAATTAATGTATCTCTGCTCACCCCGAAAGGGATATATCGTGACGATATTGTTATTGTAAATTTTTCAGTTTACGTGAACTCCATTCATGGTTATCTTGTTGTATCCTGTTTTGTTTATTCTAGCATTTTTGATAGAAATGCGTCATACAAATGACAAAATATAATTAAAATGAGGAAATAACAATGAATCATTTTGATACATCAACCCACTCTAGTTCACTGTTGGACATAGGCCTATCCTAGTAAGCGCCATTGAGCCTGGTCTTCTTCTCTTCTAATCGACCCTTTACAGCCACGTTGTATAGTTGGTTGCTCCATCTTTGTCGAGGGTGCCCCACATCGCGTTTTTTGAATCGCAGTCTAAACTCAAAAACGCGCATGCTCCTACTATCATCGGTTCTTCGGTATATATGACCTTTTTTGACCCAGTGAAAATCCTCAAAGACCACCAGGATCCCTATGGGGGCGGCGCACCCAGTGTGTCGGACTCTTACTGACTAACACCACCGGAGTGTTCCTCTTGCAGTCTGCCGCGTAATGAAGGAAAAGGAGAGCCAGATTGCTCCAGAACTGGCGACAAGAAAGGAAACTCTAAAAAAATGGTTTGTTTATTGCCTATCGTGATAGAATTTTGCAAGTCATATTCATTCTTAAATCCTAGGTTTCATGCCACATACATAGCATCTACGTATGACGTCTGGGTTTTTCACAGTCTTTATTTCCGATACTTGAGTATAACAAAAAGCACAAATACTTTTAGACTTAAAGATGTTTACGTGAAAACCGGTTTTTAACTACGCCCGTAATATCGCAAGGAGAATAGGAAAAGAAAACGGAGCAAAGAACTCGTAAACTATGAATAGAGAATAAACTGTTACTATGTCATTTTTAATTGTAAAAATAATTTATAAGTAGAATTAAGATAGGATTGTAAGTAAGGACGATAACGTAAATCGAACAAAAATTGTCAGCAAATGAAAAAAATTAAGCGAAAGCAAGTGTAACAAAATTTATGAAAAGAAAATGTAAACGCCAATTAAAAATAAGAAAGTTACAAATAAGCAAACGTAGCAAAAGATGAGAAAACAGACAGAAAAAGCACTAGAAAAGAAAAACTAGTAAAAGAGCAAGGACGTTGCATTTTCTGGGAGGCAGTAATGAAGCAGAAGGAGGCCGCCGAAAGGGTCAGAGAGAGAACATCTCTGGCCACTCGGCGGCCAAGGCACCGTCGCCGGAGGGACGCGATCGCCCGAGCGAGCGCAACATACCCTGGTGACAATAGCCGTCCAGTAGACTTGACGGAGTTTGCAATCATATAGACATAGCGGAATGGGCTCCGTCAGGTTAATGTCACAGAGGACGTCCTGTGGCGCTGATTTTCGTGAAGGGCCCAAGGGTAATTATGTCGGGATTGTATTTAATTTTTAATTTAATAGTATACTCAATTATTCGTCTAAAACACAAACTATGACTGTATATAAATAAAATAGATACCGTAACAGAAATATACAGAAACAAGTTTGTTTCACAACAAAAACTGTAAGCCACATTGCGTCATTCTGACCGCGACCTTAAAGCGGCGAACGTTTACACACGAATTGAATCTATTTAATCAATCACATCCCACTGCTGGGAAAATTATAAAGCCCTCTTAAGATCCTGCACTGTACTAGTCCAGTATTTATCAACTGATTTACAAAGCTGATAATCGGCCGTTGTAACCTAGTGAATAGGAGAGCGGTATCGGTTAAGAAAAGCAAATGATTGTAAGTTTGAATTCCGGCACGCATCTCTAGGTTTTTCCAGATTAAGTAGGGCTTCTATGTGCTCAATGGTGAAGGAAAAAAGCATGAGGAAACCCTCATAGCATCCAATAGAAATGTTATATGCACTAGTGCTATGAGAACGGCGATCTGCTGCGCTACTGGTCATGTTGGGCGCGATATAAAACCGCAAAGTGGATATAGCCTCTTATGTATCTCTACTCACCCCGAAAGGAATATAGCGTGACGATATGTTGTTATTTATGTACAAAGAACGCCATCCAAGTAAAGGTCAATTTAAGTTTTCGAGAAAATTTCCATAATAATTGTCTGATAGTTCGTGATAAACTTGCTGTAAGATAACTTCTTCATAATTGTTTGAACCAGAGATTTATATGCGCTACTTTTGACTTTGCTTACACTTACGTTAATAAGTAAGTTAATCTTTACAAAACAAAATGGAATGTATAATATGAACTTGAATACAAGCGAAATATTCGCACAACCAAGCTCAAGTTGCCGAAATCATATACTTTTACATTAGTTGAACTAGTCGTATGCGGCAAACGGAGAACTCGCGGCATTATTAGATTGTAACAACACCAAAACAGGATTTTTCGGAAACTTGTCCTTAACCCTTCGCACTTAGCACTTTAACCATTACTAAACGAAATTATCAAATTTACAGGTTAGGTATGACGATGTATGGAAGGTTTCGTGTACACAGGGTTCCGTATAAAGTGACCTACAAAGAATTGAGTATTTAATATTAATTTTAACTCTACAATATACACCCCAACCCATTCTCACGCAAATGTGTACTTAGGCGTCAAATTGCGGCAAACGAGCGCATTTGTACCTTACACCTTATCAGGGACCAGATACCTGAAATCTAGATTTCCAGGAATTCTTGAGAAAAAGAGGCTTGGTTCAAACACAGCCATCGGATATTAAAGTGATTCTATAAGAGTTTATTAATTCATTTTTGTTTATGGAACTCTGTAAATATACTTTTTTTCATATAGTCCGGGTTGTTATGAAATTTTAAGCTGTAACTTAGGGATACATTTTAAGGCTTTAGGTCAAAGGCTATATGTATTTATTTTTGTATCTCCGGGCTTAGGATGCTCAGCCAGTGAATTTATGAGTTGGATGGCAACGCAAGGGCATCTCTGTGGGTACGCACCTCGACTTGGGCGGCAAGCCAGGGAAAGAACCTAACGGTGATCTCATAGCATTTCGGAAGCGACTACCTTGAGAAGAAACGCTGAAAGAAACTCAAGTCTGTGTCAGAGTGTAAATAATTATCCGTCAGTCTAATTGTAACTTAATGCACGAAAAGAAATCAAACATTAAGGCTGAGATGTTTATAGGCGCTATTTCAACTTTGTTTAGCAAAGTCCTCAAAAAATAAATTCGTTTTGATGATAAACTGAAAGTATAATAGGAACTTGAGTATAGCCATAGTATTCGCACAGAAAAGTACACGTTGACAAAATATGTGACTTAACAAATCCTTTGACATTCATTGAGAAATTTAAATTGTAATGTTTTTGTAAAGTCTAAGCAAACTTAAAGTTGCGTCTATAAATCTCAGCCTTAGAAGAGCAAAAGCAAAGAAGAGCAAAGGAATGGAATATGCTTCCAGCGTTTATATTCCCACATTCTTATAATTTGGGAATCATTAAGAGAAGAGTGAATAAGTGTTTGTTGAACACGCGCGTTCCATCATCGGCCTCCTCTTCACCTTCCACAATCGGTGATTGAGGTCAAGTGTGTGCTTGTAAACAATAAAAATCTACAATAATTGTCTGACACTTTATTATGCTTTGTTGTTAGAAACTTCCGTATTAATAATTAACAGAGTCTGAGAGTAACTTGCCTCTACAAAACTTCCGTAATCATTTTCCAACAATTACTTGTATGAATATAGCAGAATTATGAAGTAGTGTTAGGACACAAACGATTGAGACCAAAATGGCAGAACATTTTTAAAACAATGTGGGACAATGACCTGCTTTAAATAAGGCCTATTTTTTTAATTATATCACTGTTTTTACTAACTTTTATGCAACTTTTCCGATAATATCACCTCGTTCCTACATAAGACTTATATACAGTATATTTTGAAAGCCCTGTCCAACCTGAAAGAGGTAATTTAGAGTCACGCTAACATTGCCATAATATATCACAAAGCTATATTATTCATAAATATTCAAAAGTTATTGTCATATAAATTAAAGAAATTGAATTATTTTCCATGCGATCCAAACTCGGTTTACTTACAATAAACAATGCAAAGACCAATCAAACGATGTCATTGATAGACGGTGTTTGGGATCTACTGGTGTCAAAACCCGAATGACATTATGATATACTGGCATGGTCCTTTGCATTCCTTTTTTCTTCTGTGCACAAGCTATGCACGCTTCCAATTTTGACATGTAAACTTAGATTAGGTATTTATTGTTCTTAAACTAAAAAGGGCAACGTAAATATTATGTAATATCGATATCGATATTTTTTTCGACGAGTTTTCAATACTTACTATATGAATATCTGCCTTGTATAGCAGAGTAAATCAAAGGTTTAAACTAAATAATTACACTAACAGATTATTTAGAATGGATTAAATCTAGAAACGTAACTTTGAAGTAAACTTTGGAATGTTTTATTTGCATTCTATTACCGCTATCACCAAAACTAATTGGGTTTTGTGTAAATATGATAATGTATGTAGAGATCTTTGGGCAAGAATAATGATAAATAAATAATATATCGTCACACTATATGCCTTTTGGGGAAGGCAGAGATATATTAACGGCTGTGTTCACTTTGTGCTTATTTGTCATATCTAACGTGACCAGAAGTGCAGCTGATCTGCTTCTCACAGCACTAATTCCTATGATATTTCTATTAGATGCCCAGTGAATTTCCTCACGATGTTTTCTTTCACAGGTGAGCATGCCGAAATTCGTATCTAATCTGGGAAACCCAGAGGTGATTGTGAGATTTCGAACCTGCGACCATTCGTGTCGCCGCGTTTGAAAACCGGTCCATCCACTAGGACAATACAGCTAAAAATGATAGAATAAATAACAGATTAACGTATCAAAATCTTCCTTAGGATACTGACATCCATCAAATATTGTTTAACACAGTAATTGTTACAATTTAGGCATGGTTAATCGATAAGCACTGATTTTCGACACAATGAAGGTAGATGATAATTATTCACGTCAAGGTATATAATAACAGCAGTAATTTGCAACACAATTTTGCTTAATTCATCACGAAGATGATTACTGTAAAAGCGATTATGAAATTCCAATTAAATCCACGCAAAGCCCTGATCATAGCGTAAAAAAGGCTTAAAATATCGACAACTAAGGACACTTTAATAGTATCGAGTATCGACTATTAAAATTCGTGTTAAATGTCACGGCAGCTAAGATTTCGAATGCCTTATTGTAATTAATATGAAAAAAGAAACTAACCTCGAATTAGTTTTGCTTACTTTCGTTCCGTTTGTGTTGAAGTCGACATCACTAGCGAAACTGGGTACCAAAGGCACGTCACCGTCCGCCATTTCTCGAAAACACACTTGCAAATTGTTTTTAAGTGAAATTGAATTTAATGTCCGTGTTTTAAACTAGAGCGCGTAACGCGAGCGTTGCGTTCGACGGTCTACGATGCACTAAGGATACTGGCGTATTATTTTATTGATGTAAATATAATGATGAGCGTTTGCTGTGGCCGAAGAGAGATAACGCTCGGCTGTTCGGACGCTGTTGTGTCAGTGATAATTGGACGAGCTTATGCAATAACAAACAATTACGTTTTTTAACACATTTTAAACTCTCGCGATTCATTTATTGGGTCTTTAGGGCGAGATTTATAGACGTAACTTTAAGTCTGCTTAGACTTTACTAAAACATTACAATTTATATTACTCAATGAATGTCAAAGGATTTAGTAAGTCAGCGATTTTGACAACACGGATATGGCTCTGCAAATACTATTGTTATGGTGAAGTTCCTATTATATATTAAGTTTTTTGCCAAAAAGAATGTATTTTTTGAGATTTTTGCTATGCAAGTCGAAATAGCGTCCATAAATCTCAACCTTATCTCTGGCTTGGCCCTTTTGGGTCTGTTATGCTGTAGATGGCAGAGAATACGAGCATCAAGACTTTTAATGCAACTTTTACGATTTTACATACAATTGTTTATACACCTAAACTCTATCACGGTATTTATCAGGTTCTCGACCGATGCCCGTGCGTCTCTTGATACTCGCTGCTATCCTTGGACTACACTGTAGTTACC
This sequence comes from Automeris io, assembly GCA_036320925.1. Classification (NCBI taxonomy): domain Eukaryota; kingdom Metazoa; phylum Arthropoda; class Insecta; order Lepidoptera; family Saturniidae; genus Automeris; species Automeris io. The sequence continues at coordinate 8,996,912 of JAUDJH010000017.1, forward strand.
ATAAGGTTCAGTGCAGTTAATTGTAATACTAATAATAAGTACTGGTCTAATTAGTCTCGATTGTCACCTTAAGAGGCTCTCGTTTGGTTGTTGGATCAAGGGCTGGATACAGAAGGCAGTTTTACTCGATACGGCACGCATTGTTAGGTATTACACTGAGTTTCTAACTACCGGTGGTTTGGGCCTTATATTTTAAAATTTATATGTTATCTTTTTATATGTATTTATTTTTGAAATGAATATAGCCAATTACAAGATAATATTCATTTATGCAAATAAAACGATGTTAGTTCTTTTTTAGATTTTTTAGTGACAGCCTTCAAAATCTTGCGCATGCGTGGAGTTGCCGACGCTGCTCCGCGCGTGCTCCAAGGGCTATCTATAATTTAAAAAAATGTTGTAATTATGATGAATAAAGAATAATAAGTTTACTGTAATTGTATTAATTGTAATAGTAAATTTATTGAGTCAGTATAATAAATGTCTGAATTTTAGAATTCTGGTCAAAGGTCAAGCGGATATCAAAATAAAAAGCAGCTGGTTACCTTTTGTATAAAACAATTATTCTGGTCAAACAGAGTCGTCATTATGCGGCTGTACCAAGCGGCGACGTTACGTTTGTGTTTCCGCAAATCGCTACGTATGCCTCAAAACATGGTCTTACTCACTAGGGGGCGTATTTCTCACAGTGTGTTATGGTTTTGGGTTATATATAGCAGGGAGAGTGCTTATGTTTCACGTCGGGGCTGTGGAGACATAGATGAGCAACATGTAATCAGATTAATGAAAATGATTACGATTACATTTTAGGTTTTTTACCATTAATATGACTGCATGTTCGCGCCAAATGGTCGCGAACGACCTACGCGGAGGCGCAACCTCGAAGATTTATATTTCTAAAATAAAAGAAGATTGTTCCTTTTCATTCTGATATAAAATATAGCTGTCAAAAAATATATGTAAAAAATACATTACTAAAAAAACAACAAAAAAACGTTTTATTGGTAAAACCTAAGTACAAACCCCAAAAGGGAAGGCGCTAAGTTTCACAAAAGTCAAATGGCTTTCCCATTGCATTTTGCTCATCTATGTTTTAAACACTACAGAATCCCAGATTGCGTACACAATTATGATTTCTTAATGTTTTAAATAAATTTAAGATAAGATTTAAAGCAAGAAAATTAAAATTACGGCTACATTTTGTAATCGTTAATCAGGTTACATTTTGCCCATCTCTGTATGAAGAATTGATTACAGGCGCCACAGTCCCCGTTAATACGCAGAAGTAACCTTGGGGATTTTTACGAAATCCGGTACACCTCAGCCAAAAACCCCTTGTGCGACCAAGATACTCCTACGAGGATTTTCTCCAAGGTTAAAAAGAAGAGACCAACGTTACCTGTAGCGCAGCTGATTGCTGTTTTCAGTGTACTTACTCATGACAATTCTAAGATGTCATGTGAATTTCGTCACGATGTTTTTTAAATCCGTATTTAATCCGAAAAAACTCATAGACACGGCAAAGGGATTCGAACCAACGAACATGCGACTTCTCGCACATAGTCACCGGTTCCTTATCCACTAGACATCTACAGGCACCTTACAAAGTTACTTAAGTACAATCTCGTAACGTCAGAAAAAGGTCAAACCGGCACCAATTTCGTCTATTAGAAAACAAAACTGAGCGAAATCAGCGAAAGTTAGACAATTAGAGAAAGCAAACTCGGTACTGACCAATTACAGGCTCAACCATGTATTTGTAAGCCAATCACGTACTCGGAAAGCGAACTATGCCAATTTTGGACGATGTTGATTGGTCGACGCGTTGTAAATACTGATTTTTACTGTGACGCCGCGATACCAAAATGTTTTTATGTTTAAAAAGAGAAATCATAGAGTATAAAATTTATAGAAGCCTAAAGGGCACAAAGGCTATATCCCTTTTGGGGTGAGCAGAGTGACATTAATAGCTGTATCCACTTTGCGTCTATATGTCGTGCCCAAAGTGACAAGCGTAGCTAATCGCTGTTGAGGGCACTAATGCATGACATTTCTATTATTGTAGATGCCATGCGGGTTTCCCCAGGATGCTTTCTTTCATCGATAAGCAAGTAGTGGCTAAGTCCTTACTTAATTTGGAAAATACAAGAGGTACGTCAACACAGGAATATAGCCACCTTATCAAACAAGCCACCACAGCAACAATAGGAATTTTATTATTTAATTTATAAAAGGAAAATAAATATTTATGACCGGTGGTCGTGTGTGTGGTGGTAGAATGATACGGATTTTGGCATTCTATTTTTTATTTGCACTTTAACACCGAACTGCGCCGCACACGCACCTACTCTAGCCTTGGATCTCAGTAGGCGACCGAATTAGCAAGCATATCGTGCGCGCGTGCATCCTCTTACCCCGTGCGTCCCGTAACACCCTGACGACCATTAGGGCGTTTAACACATGCACGTATCGGGCGGCGTCTACATGCTATACATTAAAATTATTACTTGTAGGTATAATATTAAATGTTTACTTTATATTTGATATGAATAATTAAGCATTCAACTCTTACTTGGGGAAATTTCTCATAGGATTCGCACGGGGGTCATTGTTGCTATCCGTGTGTTGCTCGTATTTTCATATTTCTTTCTTCCTGTGCAAGTAGTCTACACTTTTAATTATAGTGCATTTCTAATGTAATTTGTTCATGTTTTATATACGTATATATGTGAAAAATGTTGATTATGTAAGTGTTCTAATAAATAAATAAAAAATCGTAGAATTAGGATATTTAAAATCCCACACAGACGCATCAAAAGTGAAGACAAAACTATGCTCATTATTAAAAAAACAAAATAAAATATCAATAAACTGTAGCGAGTTTACATATCGTGATCCCTTTGTGTAAATTACAATATACATTCTTGCGTTGTACTTGTACCGAGATATCTATAGAGTTGCATGGATGAGCTTAGAAAATATGTTGCGTCACTTTTAGCCGAGCGTTTTGTACTCCACTGCCCTTCCATATATTTATTAATTCCATGAAAAAACTAGTTCCACACCTGACAATCATGTAATAATTTTTCCACATCATTACGAAATTCCAATAAGCACTGTTCTATAATTAATCGAATAAAAACATTAATTACAATATAATAATAGTAATTAATTACATTAATATTAAATAACTGGCAAATGGGAGTCAGAATTTTGCAACAAGAGTTCCGTAGCAGGTTTAAATGTATGAAAAATGTTATTATTGAATATGACAAGCAGGAAGACCTCAGGCTCAATCGTAAAGAAAACAAACTCATAAAATTAGAACAAAAAGAAACGATTCCATAACCAATAATAGGACATTATACAAAAGTACAAACATTAATTTCTTTTGAGAGATATTTGACGTCTTTTGCACTTCAAGCAGTAAATTTATGGCATTTTATCGATTGAAAAGGCTTTTATAACTGCGCCCTCAGCTGCGATCAGCTGTTTTAGAAATTGATTTATGTCGCAAGAAAATGCTTAGTGTGTTGTATGAAGTCTGCAGGTATAATATTTGACACGCCTGGCCTAAAACAATTAATCTAATCTTTTTTTCCATTCTAAGCTTATCATTTCATTGTATTAAAAAGTTTATGAAAATATTTTAAGCGCTTATAAAATATAGATAAGGTACGCTGTACGCCATCTAGCGGTTAACTACATTTATAGATCTCAGTAGCACGTTTATGCGACGCGCTATGTTGTCTCTTTCGCGCACGCCATGTAGACTATAGTTAGGTGATACCTTCTCTGTCACTCACAAATCACAACGTCTTCCCGTTATGTGGTTTTTAGCTATTTAGCCAGATGATTCATAGTTTAACTATTTATTTTGTTTAACACAGAAATAATTTGGCTTTATTTTATACTAGTTCGATAAAGTTACTACATCGCATCTGATAGAAAGTAGTGTGTAGTCTAAAAACGGAAGCGATCGCCAAAGGGACGAAAATCCATTGATTGTATCCGCCGTCGACCCACATATACTACGACAAAAGGCTTCTGTAGGTATATGAAAAACTGAAAGTATAAACTGAACCCTGTACCGATAGACCTAAGCGAGTCATTATGACAGTTCTTGGCTGAGATTTATAGATGCTACTTTGATTTTGCTTATATTTTGCTCAAATAATAAGATCGAAAACTGAACATACATATGTTAGAAACATGAGTAACCTAAGTTTTCATAAAATAAAGTCAAAGTTGACCAAATCTGTGACTTTGACATATAATTTATAAAAAAAGTCAGTCGTTTAATAACATTTTAATTGGAGTATGTTACAAAAAGGTTTGTAACATTTCCTAAACCTCTTCGCATCGAATAGGTCATTGACTGCAATATTATTTGACCCCTATTTTGATATGCCAATTATTATATTGATTGGAATTGCGTTATTGAATAACGTTATAATTTTAGGTATATTTACACAGACGCTAGTAAGTATGTAATTCAAATAATGACACCTCGTGTAAACATACCAATAATTTCAATCATTGTGTTGTTCCCTGTTATTAGTACTTACTTGGCAAGGACATTATTTCTTCTTTTTTAACAATGACATCGTATTTTTATCACTGTTATATAACAAGTGAAATATGTTTTTTCACTAAGTGACGACTTTTATTTACTCCTGTTTTCTCATAAATACCCTTTTTTTACTTGGGGAAAATCTTCATAGGACCGTCTCAGCCACAACAGGGGGATGCACGAGCGAGGTGTGTCGGCTTATACCGACTAAAAACCCCAAGGTTACTACTTCTGCGCATTGGCGGGGACTGCGGGTCCTGTAATCAATTCGCCACAGACCCGTCGCGTCGCCTGGGCATAGACTCGGGGGAAGTAGTTGCCTTCCCCGATACTGCTCGTTGTTTCTCATAAATACCCTTTTTATCCCGACTAACTAATAGTAAGTATGATGGAGTCCAAAAACGACTATCAACAGTAATAAACCTATAGATAGTCTCAGCGATCATGCCGGCCTGCTCAAATATCTCTTCACGCTTTGTTTAAAGGACCTAAACAGAAATTAGCCTAAATTACCTAAAACTTATAATTGAATAATTAACCTAAATTAATACAAGGCCTAAATTAATTGAGAACAATATTAAATAACTTTTAAGCGTTATACATATTTATAATTGCGGGACACATGATATTAGTGGCCTCTCTTTCGCACGTGATCCGTGAAATATCTAGGCTTGGGATAAATTACAATAGAGGGCGTTAATGATGTTATTTTTATCTTTTTTTGCTCATATAAATTTACCATATTATTACCATTTCGATCTCAGTCCGTACGATTTTTTTAACTGTTGTTATATAATAGATAATTTAATGTTATTTCCTGTTTCTAGAAACGTCCCATGCCTAGTTCTAATTAGCATATAAAAATAGACATACATTTATCGTTCCATGCACGTTAGAGGAATTTGGATCCCCAAGTTTATCATCATGACGGAAGGACCACCTGGGTATTTCAGTTGATAAGAGTCTGGCTCTATCCTGGCCCATTAAGGGTGCAGTCAAAGATTATTCCCCCGGATATACAAAAGAGTTTGACCTAATCTCGACATATCCGGCTTGTCATAGTCACTCATGTTTAATTTTTAAATTAAGGAAACAAAAATTTGGTTTGAGCACGATCGAAAGTAGATTTTGAATGTTTTTAAGAGAAATACATTTCTGACGATACTACCACCATATAATAAGTACAGTTTCTTAATGTATAATGTACTCGGTAAAAAAACAAAGGATTTACAACAAATATTTGCGATAAAGCATTCCTATGCTTTACTGTCTTATTCTGAGGTGTTCTAAAATTCAAGGTATTCATAAAAACGAAAATCACATGAAATTGACTACTTATTAAATCGTAACACCTTGTATTACAGTCAATGAGCTGGTGCAGTTAGCAAAAAGTTAAAAAATTTAATGTGATTTGTGTTTTTCTGAATACCTCTAATTTCAGAACCCCTAGGAAAAAGGTGTTTTGCAATACGAACACGTTAACGTAAATATTCGTGCTAGGATCTCAGTATAGTTCAAAAACCAATGCGATTATCATGAAAGAAGAATACATAATAATTTATTTAAAGTTGCCATGTATTTCGATTCTTGCGGAAGATCCCGATTTTCAAGGGTCATTTTGATCTGTTCCGATTACCCCTCGATCGGGACGCCAAATGTTCGCATATTTGAGAAATAGTCAACAAAATAAATAAGTTTAATCGCCTTTATATTATTATTTCAAATCGGGATATTATGCACTATGACATTTTTTAATTTATTTTTTAGAAATTAATTGTTTGATCTCGAGTCCTGTTTATTGTAAAGGATGTATGTTACGTTACATTAAAATTACAGTAATGCGAAATAAAAAATACTCATCTTAAGATACCGGAATAATTAGATAAAAATAGTCGAGTGATACGTAAAGAAATGTAATTTTGTGGCATGGTGTTCTGACAAGAAAATTAAAATTCCAACTTTTTATTATACTCCCCGAGTCGTAATTTAAGGCCTGGCAATTCTAAATATATCTGCACCAGAGATGGGCAAAATGTAATCTGATTAATGATCGACGATTACAAAACGTAGTCGTAAATTTAATTTTCTTACTCTGTAATCATGATTAAATCCATTTAAAACATTAAAAAATAATAAATGTGTATAAAATCTAGGATTCTGTAGTGTTTAAAATATAAATGAGCAAAACGCAGTTACATTAATCGTAAAAAACGTAAAATGTAATCGTTAATCATTTTCATTAATCTGATTACATTTTGCCCATCTATGATCTGCACCATTAATATCTTTTCACACTTATTCAAAGACTATAATATCTTACAGGATCTCAACGAAATAAGTTATTTTGTTTCTAAAATTCGCTAGCTGATAATCTGTTTCATAGTTTAATAGATAATATTACGTCGATGCTAAGTGTTTGAGAAATTCTCATTTCGCATTAAAATTTCACTTTTGTTTTAATTTCGGCTGTTACTATCTTACGACACACGGGTTTACGTGTTATGCCTCTTTATAGAATTTGAATTACGTCTACTATCCTTATTTGGATAGAGGAGATAGTACGCACCACGCATTATGCAAATTGACCGGTTGGAAAAGTGTTAGTGTTTATTCATATTTTGCGTTAGGCGTGTGGAATATATAAGTAATACGATAAAGAAAGAATAATTATGCTAAGATATTGCAGAAACTGTTACATTACGAATTTCAGAGGAAGGAAGACACATATCACCGTCCATCATAAAATGTATTTGAAGAAACGGTATTTACATATAAATAACTGTCTATCAATGTCATGGAAACATCAGCTATCAGTTTATGTGCTAGCAAAATTAGACAGTCATAATAGAGGTCAACAGTTAAAAACTAAAAAAAAACAACATTAGCAAAGAATTAATTAACTATTTACGGATTTCCGCAATTAAATTACATAATAATAGAATGAAATAAAAATATAAGATATAAAACAATATAAACAAGAAAGAAAAACAAAAATGTACGAAAAAAAATCCACAATAGCTATGAAAAACAATAGCCATTGTCTAATGGGGGCCTCGGGCAAAGAAACGAGCGAGATACACCCTACCCACATTACCTATGTAGAATTTATATGAATATTTACCAGACGTGGGTAATCTCAATGGCTATATTGCAATCGAGAAAATGTAATAAAAATATATTGCTAAGTTTTATTGGCAAATAAAGACTACAACGACCTATTTATTAGCTTTTACCACTATCTTAAGTTATAGAAGACATATACATAACTTTTTAATTTATAAAAATACACAATAATCTCAGGAATGTTATTGCAACAAAGAAATAATTCATGATTCATAGACCGACCCTACAGTAAGTGAAAGCATAACTCCGTTAACCGCTACTCACCTGATATTATTTTTAAATCACCCGTTTCCACACAAAAAGTAAAAAAAAAACGTCTCCGTAGCACTTTTTCGAAACAAAAACTCGATTTCAAATCACTGCCGAGCAGTAGCCTGCGAAATTGAACTAACTTTATATAACTGTTTCATCCACTTCCTTCGCGTTTCGACCGGTTTTATATACTGTTTTAACAATAAAGTTTATAATTATTCACGAAAAAGTTTATAGACAAACGTTTTAAACAAATCTGCTTTTCGATTATGGCAAATTTATTCTATTTGTGATGAAACAATTGATCGAAACGTTAACAAACGCATGCATCCAACGCGGTTCCCCACTAACAACTGGGCCAGGTGTCGACTATCCAGTGTTGCCAGATTGAAAGAGGCTTCGAACTTCACGACAAACGTTTATTGTTTTGACCATTTTAATTTAGCACCTTATTCCGGTAGTTAAAAGTACTTTTCAAGGCGCGCGGGTAAAAGTTTTGTTTCATTTCACAATTAATGTACACAAAGGTGTTATCAGTCTTTCAATGGATAAAAAGACATAATTGAATAGGATTGTTATGAAAAAGTGACATTAAATTCACATGCAGCTAGGCGTTCGTAAATTAATAAATTGAATGGTATAATTTTACTTGTTCTAAGTAAAGACAATAATACTATTGTGATAATAATCTTCGTTTAAGAAGTTAGTAGTCTCACAATATAATCATTCACTTTTTTTTTTCATGTTGTAACTTACTTATTGCTTTTATTAGGTCCTTACATATGAAATTGGCGTTTTGTATGGGAGGAACAAAAAGTCGAATATTTTTTAATATAATATATTTAATTAATCAAAGTATGAACCATTATTTTCTATGCACTTTTGCCATCTCATAGGTAGTTCATTGATCCCTTTACTAAAAAAACCAGTCGGACGGGAATCAATAAAATCTTTGAAGGCGATTTGGACTGCCCCATCGGAGTTGAATTTTTTCCCTTGCAAGAAGTTATCTAAATTTCGAAAAAAATGGTAATCTGTTGGAGCAAGGTCCGGGGAGTACGGAGGATGTCTTAGACTTTCCAATTGAAGCTCTTCTAATTTAGTAGCCGTCTGTTGCGCAGTGTGTGGTCTAGCGTTGTCGTGAAGCAGCAGTGGCGTGGAGCGATTGACCAGCCTAGGTTGTTTAGCCGCTAGCTTTTCCATCATGGTTTGCAATTGCTGACAATAGACATCAGCCGTAATAGTCTGGCCAGATTTGAGAAAACTGTAATGAACAATACCGGCACTAGTCCACCAAACGCTTACAAGTAACTTTTTTGGGGTTAATTTTCGCTTGGGGCAGGATTTGGCTGGCTGGCCAGGATCCAACCATTGCGCTGAGCGCTTCCGATTATCGTAAAGAACCCATTTTTCATCACAGGTAATGATTCGGTTTAAAATACCTTCATTATTGTGCCGGTTTAGTAATGTAACGCAGCAGTCGACGCGCGTTTGCCGGTTTGCTTCAGTCAATTCGTGAGGTACCCACCTTTCAAGCTTTTTAATCTTCCCAATTTGCTTCAAGTGAATTAAAACAGTTTTATCACTAACATCGCAGCCTGCAGCTCACTCGGACGTGGTTTGCGATGGATCCGCTTCCACAATAGCCTTCAACTCTTCATTATCAACTTGAGTCTCAGGCCGTCCACGGGGCTTGTTCTGCAGGTTGAAATTTCCAGAACGAAAACGTTGGAACCAAAAACGAACTGTGTTTTCTTTTGCAACACGACCGCCATACACATCATTCACCCTTCGAGTTGTTTCCGCAGCACTAGTGCCACGGCGGAACTTGTACTCGTAAATAATGCGATATTTTAAGTTTTCCATTTTGTAAAATGAGTGACGTAAACAGAAAAAAACAGAAGAAAAAAACAAATGAATGACGATCATCGAAGCACAAATACATGAGTCTATAGCTGTACAAATTTGAATTCCTTACCAAAGAGGAGAAATTTGTGATTAAAGTGGCCAGTACGAAAAACGCCAATTTCATATGTAAGGACCTAATATTATTATAAATTATGAAAGACGTTAATTTTATATCTTGAAGTATACTTATTTATAAGTAGCTTTAAATTAAGTAGTATAATGAAGTAGTAGCATAAACATATTTAAATATAAAGTATCAAATTATGCCTTGCAAGACTGTGAGCATTGAGGCTTCAGTTGTCGTAATCGCTCGCTGAAACAATTTTTTTATCCTGATTTGGCATAGTGACAACGTCACACCGGATGGTAAGCATGGTGCAATACAAAAAACGACTATCAACAGTAAAGTAACAGCTATCGATCGTCGCAATGATCATGCCAGCCAGCACAAATATCTCCTCAAGCTTCGTTTGACAGACCCCATATCATAAGACGATGGGAACACCATTCCACATCCTAACGACTGAATATTTTATTAAATAAGACGCACAACGTTTATATGAATTTCTAATGGCCAGAGATTTGATACCTTTTTTTGGTAACCCGGGGGAAATCCCTAACGGACCTTCAAAGGGCAGTGAGGGCCGACCCAGGTGTGTCGCACTTGCACCGACTAAAACCCCCGGGTTCTTCCTTCTCCCGTCTGCCGGATGCTAAGGGCAAAGCCGAGCCATCTTCCACGGCATCCGGCGACGTCCGGCCTTGTTCGGGCCTCATCTACTAGGCGGGGGACTGTTAAATAGTCGCCGCCCCCGCGTACACCTAACACATTTCGGGGAGAGTGGTGTAGAGTGCCACCCCCCTCGTCTCCTTGAATTGTTATTGGAGCGGTGTGCGGGAACACATCGCACACCGCTCACGCCTGGACCTGGGCGACACGCTCCCTCAAGCGCGCCGCCCGGTGTATGTCCTGTTATGGAGGAAGGCCTCTGGCGAAGGCCCTCCTCCGGCGTCCTGTCCGAGCTGGGCGGCGGATTGGGTTATCGGGGGTGGCAATAGCCTCCCGATCCCGCTCCGCCGCTTCCTTCACCTGCATAGTCTCCTCCGTGAAGGAGAGGTCCGCCTGCCATGCCCTGTCACTACCGACCATCGCGCGAGCGAGTGCTGGCTGTGACAGGTCACCACCCACCACCTTGGAACGATTTGATACCAACCAATTACATTATTAGAATAAGCACCGGTATGTCCGCGGTATCCACCGTTATTAATTTTTTTAACTCTGGTTATTATTTTCTGCGAAAAATCAACAATAGCCGCCGCTCCCCCTTTTGACCTCACGTCCTCCGAGAATAAGTAAGGATCTAAATTTCTCAGTCTACACCGAATCTCATAAATGATTCTCTTGCTCGCGAGTATTTCGCAGTTCCTTACAAGATGGAACAGATCCTGGAAGGGTTGGCCATCGCACGGACACCGTTGTTGCTGAGGATGGCAAATCTGTTCAGGAATTTCTAATATTTGAGTAAATTGTAATTTAAATCAAAGTAAACCATTCAACTCATCTTCAAGCATTTCAGCTTTAGAACTTTTTGTGTGTCTGACAGATTATTTTCTGGCAAACTGTCACTTTTGATAGCCCAGTATCGTGTTTTACAATCTTTTATCATGGCTTATTGGTATGTATGGGTTTCATGGAATTATTATACACTCAAACAATGCTTTAACTCTACCATGGTATAATGACCCCTTATACTAATTAGTTTCCACAGTTTTGTTTGAACACCCGTCGTAAAGGCAAAATTCTAACAAAAATTGTTAAGATTGTTCTTAACTTCGAGAATCGTTTGGCCCTGATGATTTTCTTTCTACTGTGTGATTTTTGGCCCGCAATTATTGGGGACCACCCGAAATTTTTCTAAATGAATTAAGATCCATTTGTCTATACTTTACTATTCATATTACGTAGTCCTTTATAACAATTCTTTAAACTTAAAATTCCATACTTAGTATCAATAGTGAATGTAAATATTTATCGAATGAAGTACTAAAAGACTTAAAATAAACTAGAATCAAAATAAAATATTGAATAATAATTTCACAAAAAAACCTATAATTTGACTACCACAGTGGACTTCGCAAAATGATCAAGGCTTAGTTCCATAATTTCTAAAGTGGATTACAAAGAAAAGTTACCAGAGTTCAGTGAAATTATTTTTGATTGTTAAAATATAGTTTAACAGATGGGTACAAATATTATTTCGAATTATTACATTTGGGATGAAAAATACAATTACTTTTATGTAGCAATTATTAAAAAAACAGTGAATTAATTTCATTTTTTTATATTAAATGATAAAAAATCTAATTCATCGAATTAAAAATGGCAATGTTTGCATTTAAAATATTTCTAATGATATTTATTGTCCCTATTTGTGTTCTTAATTAAACTGTGTTATTGAATTGTAAGCTCCTAATGTGGGGCGCTATACAATTAGGCTGGACGAATTTGGTTTTCCAGGCCTGGGTGGAGTAATCAGAGGGATATCCCGAGGGTTTTAAGTCAGTAGGAGTTGGACACACTGGGGTCGCTTTCCTCACAGTGGCCCTGATAGTCTACGTAGGATTATCCTCCTGGTAAAAAAGAGATGTGGGGGTCGCCCAATATACAGGCGTGATTGGTGTGCGATGTGTTCCCACAAACCGCTTCAATTAAAACCCATAGAGACGAGGGAAGGGATAGCAGTGTACACCATCTTCTCCCCACACAATTTAGACAATTTAGTTGCCGGGAGCCGAGGAAGTTGGCAAGGTGGAATCCTTGGCCCCGGCAGACGGGAGACGGAACACCCCGGTATTTTTAGACTGTAAGAGTTCACCACACTAGGCCGGCGGCTCTCACCGCTGCCCTAAGGAACTATGAAGATTTCCACCGGGCTACCAAAAAAAGGGTTATCATACAAATAATTAATGTTATTTGTCTGAAAAGTTTCGGGAACCCTGGTTTAGTTTAAAAGATATGAGCGTACAGACAGAAGAAAATAGCGACTTTAACGTGTTTATGTTATGTAAAGATTATCAGAAAAGATACTTTAAAGCCGCTGGAGCTGTTTTGTGATTTTAATTTTTAGAGTTACATTCCTTAAAAAAATATATCAGTAAGGCGCAGAGGTATCCCATTTAAATAAAATTAAACATCTTCGTACATAGTCAACGGAATGAATACCCTCCAGTTTATGTCGTATTATTTATAATTGTATCCGCTTTGGCAAGGGAATTAAAACTTATAAAGCATTTCCCGTTGACCTAGATCATAAGATTTTGTAAGAAGCAAAGTCTAGAATCACAAGAATGGGATCAAATCTGACAACTTGTAACTACATCACGATAAAATATATTTTTGTAGTTGTGTAATTGTAATATTATCTGTAGAAATTTGTGCGGAACCCTCGGTGCGCGAGAACTTTTATTACACTGGTTCTACATTGTAACTACAATGCCCTTGATAGTTAGTACAGTGTAGTCCACAAACGAAAGCGACCATCAAAGGATGAAAATCCGTTGATAGTCTCCGTCGTCATATCAGGCCACATATAACACGATTGAAGGTCTCTAAGTATACGAGTTACTGGATATACACAAGCTGATCCCGAAACGCGACAGGCTAAGGCGAGTCACTATGACGGTATTTACACTTGTGTACTGTGGTCATGACCAGTAGTGTTCATTTCATAAATGCATAAAAGCATTGCATGCCCTTACAATAAATAAGTCTGAAATAAATTATTTTGATTTAAATAAAAAAAAGGACCCTTTATATTCATATCTATTCTATTATCTCGTCATCTATCTTCCCTATTAAAGTAATATAATATTTATTATCATTATATAATATTCAAATTTGTTATGAGAATTTGCCTACCCTGTCCAAATACACTATGCACGTCACTGGTCATGACCCAGTTCGAGCAATAACTCTACCAGCAAAACAATTCATTTTGGGAGTCGAAGCTGCTCGCGTCCGTAGGCTTTACCCTAGCTTCCCTACACGTGACTCCTGGGAGGTGCTAAACGAGCAGCAGCGAGGTGGTAGGGCGTCGGTGCCCGTCTGGATCGCGACCACAGTACATGGGTGTAAAGCCCGTCATAGTGACCAGTTTCGGCTTGTCGCGTTTCGGGATCAGCTTGTGTATATCCAGTAGCTCATATACCTAGAGACCTTCAGTCGTGGTATATGTGGGCCGATATGACGATGTAGAAGACTATCAATGGATTTTCATCCTTTGATAGTCGCTTTCGTTTTTGGACTACACTGTACTTACCATCAGGTGCTCTGTTGTCACTATGTCGAGCAAGTGTAAAAAAAAAAATTCACACAGGACCTGTTTTTTTTCTATGAATCAGATTATTATTGTCACAGCCTAATTCGTTTGTGGTCGCGATATGTGACCATTGCAATTATTCTGAACTATGGTATGTTTTCCAGTTGCAGCCAATGTCCATTCAAGGCGCAGTTTGAGACCGCTCTACTGATGCACCGGCAGCTCTACCACGGTACCGATGTAGACTCGCCTAGTCTTAACACGTCCGACATTCTACCGGTAACTATTTACATTGTGTAGTTTTTTATGATTTTCAGGTGAACGCTTGACCTCAATCACACCAAGGCAAGGATCTAGGGGCGAGGGGCAAGCTGTGGCTCACAGCTATGGCCAAATTCCAATGGCGGTAAACGAGTACATCACCCAGCGTACCTATTGAAAAATATGTTTCAAATAGTGACTAGACTAGCCACACGTTTCGCCCGCTCGTGATCTGTATGTTGTTTGTATTTCTATAGTTTCGCTGTGGACGTTACTCCAATTTTGCCTACTGTACTTGTGCTTCATTATTTCTACTGGGCTTTGTGCTGTCCTATATTAAACTTGCTTTATCCTTGCTGTCTGTACTTCTTCAATTCTCTCATCTCTTCACGCTATACATGTGCTCATAGGTGGGCAAAATGTAATCAGATTAATGAAAAACGATTACGATTACATTTTGCGTTGTACATCATTATTATAAATGCATTTTACTCAACTATGTTTTAAACACTATAGAATCCTCAATTGTTTACACATTTATGATTCCTTGGTGGTTTGAAGGGGTTTAATCATGATTACAGAGCAATAAAATTAAAATTACGACTACATTTTGTAATTATAAATCATTAACCACGACCGGGGTCTTTCACAAAAATCAGCGCTGCAGACTTCCTCTGTGGCTTTAAGCTGATGAAGGTCCCAGTTTCGCCATGTTTATATGTTTCTGTATTTTTCTTTTGTTTTTGTATCTTGTTTCTGTTACTGCTTTTAATTTTCTAGTTTTTGTTAGTTTGTGGCGAAATAAATACATTTCATTTCATTTTTCATTTCATATCATTAATCAGATTATATTTTGCCCATCTCTGCCTGCGCTATGGACCTAACGTAGGTCAACTCTACCAATGCACCTTTCCAAAAATATCTTTCACTTCATTTTGGGTATTCCAGGAGAATTTTTTGCATAAATAGAATTTCAAGTCTACATGGTGAAGATACCGCACGTAACATCGCTTACGTCAGTTGACAGTTGACATATGTGTACATTGTTTGTGCATTGTATATGTGTTTGTTTTCAGGAAGGATCTAACACGGCACTCAGATCTTCAAAAACCCTTTATCATGTCGGTAAAGAGCGAAAAGGATTTTCATGTAAGTCAAGTCAGACAAACTAGTTTACTTTATCTTTTTTTTATCTATATAAATAAAAATGAATCGCAAAATGTGTTGCTAAGCGCATAACTCGAGAACGGCTGAATCGATTTGGCTAATTTCTTTTTTTTTGTGTTTGATGAAGTCTGGGGAAGGTTCTTATGGAGTGAAAAAACATAAAAATACGAGGGAAAGAGCAAAAACAATAATTTTCATTTCCCATACAATCCACTCTGTCGCCAGCTGTTAAATATATTATGCTAATCAAAACAAAACAAAGGTGCGTTAGGATTTTCTTTGGTATGCCTTCAAGTTGATTAGAGGTTGCATGTTATTAATGAAAATTATAATTTATACGCCAAGTAATCAAACAAAAAAAATAACGTGTCCCATAAAGCATTATAATAAAAATACCATTGCCTTAGCTATGACTTAAGTCTTTCAATGCAATTTTATTTCTATCAGACTGCGACAGGCCAATAACTCTTGGCAGAATGAAATCTGACGGGGCAGCTATTAACATAAAAAACAATGTAACTTTGTTTTAGAGAAATAGGGTAGAACAAGGTCTGCCGGAACAGCTAGTATATTATAATAATGTTTGTGTTTTACCCCAATCTCATCTGATGGAAAAAGATGTTGAGGTGCGCGCTCACTCAACAAATACAGATTCATTCGTCGCTTAATGATCTCCATGCTGTATGATGCAGGAAAAACGGAAGCAAATTCCACTCTTAAACGGTATGCGGTAAAGAGGAGGCGAATCATTTTGTATGGATTTGGTTGATACTTTGATGCAACTCGTTGTGGATGCTCCTATGTTTACTATGTTTACAAGACTAATAGTTATGCCCCACAGAGTACAGTTTGCAAAATCATTTTATTTTTACACTGGCTCGACATAGTGACTACAGTGCACCTGGTGGTAAGTACAGTGTAGTCCAAAAACGAAAGCGACCATCCAAAGATGAAAATCCATTGATAGTCTCCGTCGTCATTTCAGCCCACATATACCACGACTGAAGGTTTCTAGGTACATATATGAGTTACTGGATATACACAAGCTGATCCCGGAATGCGACAAGCCAAAGCTAGTCACTATGACAGTCTTTACATTTGTGTACTGTGGTGAAATCATTAGAGATTTAACAGTGATAATAGAAAATCATAAACGAGATCGAGATAACACTATCACTGATTTACCCGTGCGAAAGAGATAAAGCTAAAAGCACACACGAGCCCTGTTACAATTTGACAAGTTGCTATAGTAGTAATAATCTATGTGCATTCCAGTGGCAACTACAACCACTTCTGCTACTCGGTTGTTTGACAAACTCCGCGCCCGCATTTGCAAAAGTAGAACACTGTTCTCCCATCCAGAGGAAAATACAATCCAAAATAATGTAAGTAGGTAATCCTGGGTATAATGTAATTATATCAAGGACTATTTTACCTTTTAGTCTAGACAAGGAAACATTGAATGGATAAATTAGTGGATGTGGTAGCCTAGCGGATAACAGACCAATACCAGTGGCGTTCATGTCATACAAGCATAAAAGCAATGCTTGTCCTTCGCTCTACGAATATCTAATTCTAATATTATGAATTATAATCAATCAAAAATAATTTGCTTTTTCTATAAAACTTATTTTTACGCCATCTATCGGCCGATTGAGAAACTATTATAAAAATCATTTAAAACAAACATGGCGTGAGACGCGAACTCAGGCCCGCGCGAAAAGCAGAACTAACCTTTGCTTTTTTCACCATACAAAATGTGTAGGTACGTACTCCCAAAATTGCTAGGTACCTAGCGAATTTTATAAGGCCAAGACATGCATGCTTTAAACATAAAGAAGTAGTTTTATAATGTTTTATATAAATGAATAATAGTCAAAAATAAGTTTTTCGATTTTTTAATCATTACATTCTGATTTTGATTTCGTATATTAAATTTGGAAAAAATAAGTATTTAATTATAATTCCGTAGTCGGACTGTTATGACAGTTCGCCATATTGTGTATTGGATTCAATGTTCCCACTTTTAGGGATTTTCTCCTTTTTAGGGTAAAATGACTAATAATATGTATAGCTTAGGAACATCATCAACCTCATCGTGGTTTTCCATCAGGTAATATTGAGGTAGCACTCAAGCATGTTTGTAATAAAAGAAAAAACAAAATGCCAGCTAAAATTTAATTATAAGATATTAAGCTTGAAATATTTCAAATGATTTGTTGTACTTTATTTTAATTATATTTCCTAAATCTACGAATTTCTAAAAAAATTTCGGGAGAATTTCTAAATAAACTTGGGAAAAACCAAAATCGAAAGTGAAAACATTATCGTATAATGGCACGTATTTGCTATATTATTCAATTATCTCTGATAATTACTTTCCAATTGTAGTGTTCTGTAGTTTTATACAAATGAATAGTAATTACAAATAAGTCATATGATTTATTAAACATTATATTCTGATTTCAGTGACCAATATTCAATTTTGAAAAAAAAAGTTTGATATACAATTTTCGTAGTCAACAATTATAAACAGTTAAAAATATACGAGTAGACTTATGGTCGTGTTATGTTTAGTTTTTCGTCGAATTTAATTGTTTCTGTTAATTTATTTCGAATTATCGTGGCTTATATTATTTAGTGTACGAATTATGGAAAGATTCTTATATGAAACTAGCTGTCCCGGCAGACCTTGTTCTGCCCTATTTCTCTAAAACAAAGTCACATTGTTTTTTTTAATGTTAATAGCTTCCCCGTCAGATTTTATTCTGCCAAAACGTATTGGCCTGTCAGCTGTTTTTTCAAAACTGTTTAAGGAACCTGGCCTTAATGCTATATGTATAAAAATTGCCAAATATTGACATTAATATTTATACGTCACTCAACAATTGTTTTGCCTTCCCGGAACCCGTTCACTAACATTTAAACTTTATGGTATGGTGTTAAAGTTCAAATTGACTTTTAAATATTATTACGAAAATAATTATTGTATGGGAATATAGAAAAGTGGTGGTTTTAGACTTTTTGAGACAATTTGTTTTAATTTTTCTCTCCGTAATAACCTTCCCCAGACTTCAACAAACACAACAAAAAAGAATCAGCCAAATCGGTTCAGCCATTCTCGAGTTTCGCGCTTATAAACACATTTAGCGATTCATTTTTACATTATAAGAAGATATATATAAAAATTACACACCTTTGTTTTTGTCAACACATTTAACGATTCATTTTTATATTATAGAAGATTAGTGGTCGGAAATTCTGCTTCCCGAAATTATTAGAAAGAATAACCCATTTTCAAAGTTATCTTATAATTAAAAAAAACATATTTATAAGGACAGTGTATTTCTGAATTTGAAGTATCATAAAATCAGGTACAGGTAACACAAAATTTTTGCTAGAAATATTTTAATAATATTAATTAGGTGGTTGGATTTTTTTCATACAAATTGCTTATTTTATGTTTTCTATATTTTAGTTATAATAATTGTAATATATAGCCACACTATATCTCTTTCGGGGTGAGCAGAGATACATTAGTGACTGTATCCAGATTGCACTTATATGTCGTGCCCAACGTGACCAGCGCAGCTGAATGCCATTCTTCGGGCACTCACGCATGATATGTTTCTAAATGCATTTTTTTTTATGTTATTACATCCCATGCTGATTTCCTCACGATGTTTTCTTTAGCGGTCAACATAGAATGCTTAATTAAATCCGTATTTAATTTGGAAAAACCTAGAGGTACAAGCAGAGGTTAAAACCTAAGACCGTTCGCGTTTCTGCGCATTGATATCTCTTTATCCACTAGGCCATCATAGCTGCATTTTATTTCGTAATAATAAAGGCAATTGGAATGTCGCGGGATGTTACGATTTAAATAATTTTCATAAAGCCGCGAAAAAACGTGATCTAAAAACCAATTTATATTTTCGGGCACCCACTACATTATAAGTGAACCAAAAATATTGGTTGGATATGTTTTGGCTAGCTTTATAACGCTACTATCTTAGTGCACGACGCAAAGCTCCTGTGTAGCACTAAGCTGGTGAGATGTAAAAGACCCGAGGTAAGTTTTTTTACGGATTGCGTGCCTTATTTCAGAAGCCAGTGCACGTCACTGACCAATACGATTACATAATTAACGATTACATTTTACGTTTTTTTTCCATTAATATGACTGCATTTTGCTCATTTATGTTTTAAACACTACAAAATCCCAGATTATATACACATTTATCATTTCGTAATGTTTTAAATGGATTTAATCATGATTACAGAGCAAGAAAATTAAAATTACGACTACATTTTGTAATCGTTCATCATTAATCAGATTACATTTCGCCAATCTCTGCCTATACGTGGCGACGTAAATCGTCATAGATTCGAATCCCGGCTGATACATCTAGGTTTTTCCAGATTAAATACGGATTTAGGCACTAGAAATGAATCGTGAGGAAATCTGAAAGGCATGTAGTAGAAAAGTGTGTAAGTGCCCTGAGAACGGTTATTAGTTGCGCTACTGGTCACGTTGGGCTTGAATATAAGCGCAAAGTGGACACAACCATTAATGTATCTCTGTTCACCCCGAAAGGGATATAGCGTGACGGTATATTATTATTGTTAATATAATTAATACAATAATTATGTCTAATAATAATAAGTTTTAAATTAGGCTGTTTGTGAATTATGCTTTAATAAAAGACGGTTTTATGTCGTAAATTTTATTGAATTGGCTGATTTTACAATGTTGACGGGCATAGATGGGCAAAATGTAATCAGATTAATGAAAATGATTAACGATTACATTTTACGTTTTTTACCATTAATGTGACTGCATTTTGCTCATTTATGTTTTAAACACTACAAAAACCCAGATTGTATAAACATTTATGATTTCTTAATGTTTTAAATGGATTTAATCATAATTAAAGAGCAAGCAAATTAAAATTACGACTACATTTTGTAATCATTCATCATTAATCAGATTACATTTTGCCCATGTCTGTTGACGGGTGACGCTTAAAATTCCAGAAAAAGAAAAAACAAAAAGATGCAGTGTTGCTATAATTATTTGTCAGAGCGTGAATATCGGCTGTTAATATAATTCTTCGCAGTTCTTAATTTGTAAATGAATTTTTCTTTGTGTAATTTTCAATAATGAAATTAAAAAGAAGTCAGCGAAAACGCTAGTAGATAGTTGTTCGTTTGGTGTATAACAACGTTCTACAGAGGAGTGCCAGGACTGCGTCAACTGCCTTGCGGACACGACACATCGCAAAATAGAAGACTGTCCAACCTAGGCCAATGAACGCAGCGAATTAGTTGCCACTACTAAAAGGGGCTTCTCGCTACTGGCCGTCATCAACGCTATGGTTGACTCCGAGAACAATCTGAAAGCCATGCTTGAATTTTACAAGCAAGTGATATGTAAGAAGAAGGCGGCCAAACAGACCAGGGAGTCCACCACCGCCCTGGCTAATCGCCGCTGGCAAATTGTATGTCAGCAGGGAGCTTTTGCGCCTTACCACCTGGGCAACTCACCGACGTGATATTGAATGCGAGCAGTGGACCTTGATGGAGTCTATTGCCCGTATAGGAGGGTGGCAGTGTGTGCGTACTTCCGCATACCATCCAAATAGTTGATAAAGGAGATAGGATATATCTCTCTCCCACACCTATTGTTGGCCTAAACAGGCCCAAAGGCGTCGGTCCTGAGGTTGAGTCCCAGTCCGACTCCAATGACCAGCAGTGACGTGGCATAAGGAGCACCCAGGAGTTTTTAGTCAGTAAGAGTTTGGCACACAGAGACCCTTGCCCTCATGGCGGCTCTGAGGTTCCATGAAGATTTTCTCTAGGTAAAAAAAAACTAGAGTCCGACCGAAACTGGTTTTCCGGCCGAAACCAAAACCGAAACCGAAATTTCGGCCGTGGCTACAGTTTCGGCCGAAACCGAAACCGAAACCGAAACTCACGTGGTCAAGTATAAAAGTCAACGTGGTCAAGTAAAAAAATGAAACAAAAACTTACATGTAATCAGTACCATCAAAGCATAACTTCTAAAGAATGTTTACGTCGGGTGATAACGCACTGACTAAGTTGTGTTGCTATAGAGCAATGCGAATTAGATCCGTCAACTGTCGTCTAAACGACGCAGTTACACTCCGACGCAGCCTTGAGTTTCTTTCGGCGTTTCTTTTCAAGGTAGTCGCTTCCGAAACGCTAGTAGATCACCGTTAGGTTTCGTATTTCTGGCTGGCGGTCCAAGTCGAGGTTCGTACCCACAGGGGTGCCCTTGCATTGTCAGCCAACCCATAAATTGCCGGCTGAGCACCCTCAGTGTGCGCCCACCCGCCCGGTTAAGTTGTGAAGACCTTTCCCGGTCAACAAACACGCGTAAATTCGAAAAAAAAGCAATGCGAACGGCGCACGTATCCCGAACAGGGCCGCCAGCGTCCGTCAAAGCGTTGCCGCAAGAAACGAAGCTAGGCAAGCATGTACGACAACTACCGAAATCAGTTTCGGTTTCAGCAAAAGTTTCGGCCAATCTTGGCCGAAACCGAAACTGCCGCCGAAACTTGATTTTTGGCCGAAACTCGGCCGAAACCGAAACCGAAACCGAACTTTCGGTCGGACACTAAAAAAAACATGGTGCATGAAAACATTGATAATCGATAATTGTGACAGGATCTTCACGAGCCAAGTGACTGCACGTCGAAAGCTTTCAATGCGGATTGCTTATCGAGATGCAGCGCGGTGACAAATTCAGCTCAAGATGTTTCGAAAGAAACATACAGTTGCCATTTATGCACTTTTGATACTGACAGGTATGACTTTAGAAACTTTCCGATGAGCAGACTTTAATTTGAAGCCGTTAACTTAAGTATAATAAATAAAATAGATTCTTATGACTTTTGATTTTTTTTATTAAAGATGTGCTATACTTGAATCACACCTAATTGGAAAGTTATGATGACGCCGATGATGTGACTCAACAAATACAAAGGTCGCCCATGTCGTAAAATTCTGGAAAAACAGACGAAGGACGCGAATTAAATCTAATTAAGAATCTATTTCTTAGATAAATGATTTCCTATTAATTAGGCTACAGTATTGAGCTATTCCTCCAGATTTTATTCATCTCCTGATTAATTAATTGTTAATAATTCTGATATAAAATTGTTTCATTTTTTAATACTGGCTCGACAAAGTAGTCACATCGCATTTGATAGTGATCACAGGGGTCACAGAAACAGAAGGTCGCTAGCTATATAAACAACTGGACGGACACAAGCTGATCCCGAAACGCGGCAGACTTACGAGGGCCATTACTACGGCTTATCGGTACTGTAATTCTATATAATTAAGAGATTATCATGTGTTCTCTTGTAATCAGACTCATTATAACTATGGCATTAGTTTTTATAAATCGGTTCAAATATTACTTAATGCTACCGCCGCACATTGGTTGATGTTCATAGAACGAGCGGTTAAAAATAGAAGAAGTTGTCGAAGGATAATGAAACTTGGCACATAGGCATATTTTGTTTAAATCAAGAAAAAAATGGAAAAATCAAAATGATCCCCCCACTTTTACGCCCACCTCCCATACAAAGTGAAAATTAAATTTTACCTACGGGATTGTTTTTGGCATATAACATTTGTAAACACTCAGAATCATTTGTGTGAAATTTAAAACATATCCGCCTACTTTTACGCCTACTTCCCATACAACTTGTATTGAAAAAGTGGTATAACTCCCTTGATTTTAAATGCATCAACTCAATTTTCAAAAAATAAATAAATATTATAATTGTAGAATGGGCTCCTGAAAATATATACCCGATCCGCCCACTTTTACACCCATAGAAAAATAATGATAAGTAATTTAAGCAGTCTTTTAATAATTTTTAAACGTCATTATCGTACTCTAATTTTTTGATTTGCAGCTTTGAGCGAAATCTATTTATAAATGGGTCTGAAGACATTAAAAGATTATGAATTACCTCTTCATTAGTGGCGACACGTCCAATTCTTCGCGAATGATGTACTCTATAGTCTTTATTCCTCGCTTCCTGAGCTTCTTAACTAACTTGTTTACTGATACTGTTTAATAACAACAATTAAAATTCAATTGAAGCTTATGCTTTTTTCAACATTGAAATATATAACAATTAACACTATTGACTAGTATATATATTACATTATGTGATAATTTTAAACAGTAAACAATTATGGCAACAACAACAAGCATGAACGAAAATTCATGTTTTGTTACTCTATCACTTTATAGTTTTTACTGTTTTTTTGGAAAGGAGCAGGTAGGAGCAGCTAAATTTTAGCTGAGACTTCAGGCTGTAATTTGACACCTTTCATCAAACAGCGCTCCACAGCGCTAAAAAGATGAAGTCCACTGAAGTTGAGGAATATTGAAATTTTGATGATGTTTATGTTTTGTTCTACGAAATTTTTTATATGGCACTTTTTCCAACTTTTTTAAATGCAAACCTCATCTATGATAATTGTTATTTACGAAAATATACAACAAAGTCAAATGATAAGTTTACTGTGATTGTATCAGAAGATTGAATATACAGTAAATTTGCATGCCATTTTAAATAAGCGAACATATATGAACTTCGAGCGTGTCTGTCTAAACAAATAAATAAATATATCAGCCTAATATGTATTACGGAATCATAATATTCAGATATCTGATAATAAAATACCAAAAAATTATACAAATCGGCTAACATGAAAAAAATGAATTTCGGCCACTCTTCAACCAATGTGCGCCGCTGCTTCATCCACATGTCACTATAAGTTTTACACGTCTTTTATTCCAGAATAACAGTTCTAGACCGACATCTTTTAAACGATCACAAAATAGGCCTAGAGAATCTCCTTAAGCTTGTAATGGCTAAAACAAAAGATGGACTCGCTGAAGATCCAAAATTAAACACAATGCTTTACGGTATTCGCCAACCACATTACAAGCCACAAGATGAAATTATAGAGGAAGGGGAATTCGTCATAGAAACTGTAACGCCTAAAATTAAAATCTTGAAGCATGTGTCGACTAATACAGAAATCAAATGGGCAGATATACCTGATTTGAAGGACAATTGTCGCATGATTTCAAAGGAATTGGAAAAAATGATAAATCCGATAGAATACGATAAAGAGGATTTGCTAAACAAGATGGAGACTTTAAACAAATGCATGTGCAAGTTTGTAGACTCCTCCAATACGTTGAAGAAAGTGTTGACCAAGGAATTTGATTCGAAGAGTGCCAGAGAACGCTTGCATGAGAACGAACCGATTTTTAATTTGGGGTTAGGAGAGTAAGTTGTCTTTTAGTATAACAGACTTGTTGTAAATACATCATCTCAAATGATAGTAATAATAGTTTAGCTTGAAGATGTTAGTGGCTAAGGAATGAGAAATAAATATACCTATTTGTTATACCTTCCATGCCTAATGAGGTAGTCCGTAATGAGCCTGATACCTTTGGGCATCTTCACCTTAATTCCCGTAGCCTGGCCCACCAGACTCCTGGCAGAACACACCGGTGGTGTTAGCCTGGTAATATTCCGGGACATTAGGCCCATTGCCGTTCCGGTCCATGAGTGTTTAAGCTGGATTACAAAAAAGATTTATACATGTAAGAACCGTAACATTCCTGTTGCGCATATTATAGCTGTGGATTGGACTGCCTCCGACTGTTTTGCTCGAAGCTATGACCTGAGGTTCTTCAAAAAGGAAGTGAAAATCACTGTTTAAGGTCAACAACAGAAGATTGACGCTTCTGGTGGTGCAGATGTTCATTGGCGACAATAACCACTCCTCAACTGGGTTGTTACTTTTGGCATAAAGAAAATATAACGGGATCTGTATTAGGGTAGCAATGGATTTCGATTCCACATCTGCAATTTCATAACATCCTCATGAAATGAATCATCCAAATATTCTTACACAAATATGAATACCAAGGTATAACGAAGCTTCTAATTTCGTAGGAAGTTACCAATTATTTCTCTCACCGAACACTTACATCCAAACTTTGCTTAGAACTTATAGATATTACTTTTAGATGTTTATTATTCCTGTTGCAGTATTGAAACTCCTCGTGGATGGGAAAGAGCTCATAGCGAAAAAATGGAGAGGAACAGAGTAAAATACGGAGAGGGCAGAGGAGAAAAATCGAAACTTGCGGCAGACAGCATTTTCTTTTGATTTGTTATGAATTTAAGATTTGTTTAGAGTATATTTTATTCAAATACCTACATCGTTCTTTAATTTTATTTCAGTTTTATTGTAGAAAGTGATTGATTGTTAAGAAATAGTTATAGTGAGATGACGGCTTCTTTTGGTGGTAGGGTGATTGCCCGAACTGGGTTATGACCACAGTACACAAGTGTAAAGACCGTCATAGGTACTCGCTTTCGCCTGTCGCGACTCGGGATTTTTTTTTTTACACTGACACGGCACAGTGACTGCACCAAACCTGATGGCAAGCATCATGCAGTCAAAAAAAACACCAACAACTATCGAAAGGTAAGAAAAAACCCACCGGTAGTCGCAGCGATCATGCCGGCCCGCACAAATATCTCTTCACGTTATGCTTAAAGGATCCCATATCATAGGACGGTGGGAACACGCTCGCCGGAAGACCATTCCACAACCCAACGACACGGCAAAAGAAGGAGTTAGAGAACCTCTTAGTCCTAGCCGGGATGTGAGATATCGTATAGCTGTGACACCGCAAACCCGCGCGCGTAGTTCTATTCAGGAAGGGAGAGGGTGGAACAAGGTTAAACAACTCTTCAGAACACTCGCCATAGTACAGACGGTAGAAAACACTTAATGAGGCAACATCTCTACGCAATTGGAACGATTCAAGATGTTCAGAAACGTCAGGATCGTTCACTATGCGGACAGCCCTACGCTGCAACTATGCCTATCCAGGGCATCAAGCAAGTACTGAGCAGGACCATCCCAGAGATGCGAACAATATTCCATACAAGGCCTGACCTGGGCCTTATACAATAGATACAAAAATCAGGTGTGAAAAACCGACGCACTCTATTCAGGATACCAAGTCTACGTGAAGTCGAGGAGATGACCGTCCCTATGTGATCCCTGAGATTGAGATCACAGCGAATATCCATGCCTAATATACTAAGGCTGTCCCGCACAGCAAGCGGCACATTCTGGAGAGTAGGAAGAGGAGAAAATGGGGATTTTTTAGAGGAAAAAACACACACCTGGGTTTTTTGGCATTGAACTCAACCAAATTCCTGTCGCCCCAAGAAGAAATGAGGCTTAAGGACCGATTGAGATCAATAACCAGATCTCTAGCTTCTGTATATCCAGTAGCTCGTATACCTAGAAACCTTCAGTCATAGTATATGTGGGCCGACATGAAGACTGAGACTGTCAATGGATTTTTAACCTTTGATGGTCGCTTTTGTTTTAAACTACACTGTACTTACCATCAGGTGTATTATAGTTACTATGTCGAGCCAGTGTAAAAGAAATGTTTTTTTTTTATCAGTGGCTATACTAGATTCCTTTTTATATTAATTGTCTCTTTCTTATACCGGCTCGACAAAGTGACTATAATACACTTGATAGTGTATAGAGTAGTCCAAGATCGACAACAACTGTCAAGAAACATGAATCCATTGGCAAACATCATCGTCATACTGACTCTGATATCACAATTGAAGATTTCAAACTGGAGGTCCATAAACTAATCGATTAATGTTATTTTTTTTATTAAAAGAAGTATATGTGCTATCAGGATACGACATAGACCATGAATTCTATCGCCAATAGCTGTATCCAACAACAAACGTGTGCCATTGTGATGCTGACCTTAATTAAAGAACGAGAAAAAAATAGAGCTGACATACAATCATTATCATAGGGTGATATCTTCACACTGAAGTTTGGAGGTTAATAGGCAAAAGTTCTTGCGATTCCATTGTGTGCTTTTCAAATATTATTATTGATATGGTCCAGCCATTTCCATCTCTCATGTTCTGGGCTTATTTCGCTGGAATCTTGCTTTGGAGGATCAACTTAGGTCACTCATATCGAGATCCCCGGTGCATATGCCCGTAGTTATCTTTCTGACTGATGACTGTCGACATTTTCTTTTGTAATGGACCATTGCCAGGTCCTTGAATTTTGAGGTAAAAAAAAACTAGTTCAGGGAATTCTGAACATTTACTGACAATGACAATGGGTTTTCCTAAAACGTAACTGACCGAGACGAGTCTTTATTTTTTTTGTGGTCTTTGCATCTAAATATTGTAAACTAAGTAATTGTTTTAAAATTAAAATAAAAAATACAATTTACAAGTTCCATTTGAATTTAATACCTGCCAAAACATATGACAATAAAGTAGTACAAAACATTATTTAATAAAATAATTATAAATAGAAACACAAAGGAACAATATAAACTAACCAAAATTTTCACAACTCCCGTTTTCAAAATGTTTTTCACACTTACAACATTTATCCATAACGTTCTGACAGTTTTGACACACCAAAATCCCGTGCTTCTTTTGACAAGGGCAACACAGCATATACACACATTTCTCAGACTTATTTTTGTTTAAATTCGTTTGATGGCAACACTCTGGCTTAACAAATGAATCACCACTTGATAAGCAGCGTTCGCTGGTTTGGCAACATTTGCAACTTTGTATCAAACTAACATCTTTATTTGTCTTTGTTTTAACAACTGGCAAAACTCTAGGCCCGTTTCTAATTACTGGTCTATTGTTTTCATCAATTCTTTTACTTACAGAATTTATGTTTACTGTTGCAAACATTCTATTTACTTCTTCAATAGGATCTTTGGCTTTCGTTTTCTCTTTCCACGAATGTTTCAACTCGTCCATCTTCATTTGAGGTATTGACGAAGATTTGTGCTTCTTCAAATCAATAATATACTCCTTTTTTAAATAATCCGGCTGGTAACAATCCACTACAGTAAATTTATAGTTCTCATCAGATTTATTTCCATCAATGCAACATATAAAAACTTTGCTGAGCACTAGTTCTGGTTTTGCATTAGCATTAATATCATTATCAATTGTTGTACCTACATCTTTGAATACAAGAGTATTATTCGATTTCTCCTTATGCAACTCTTGTTTCTTACATTTAAATGCACTTAGAACTTCCTTAAGGAGACTTAGTTCTTGAGAAATATTCGTTTCTGTGTTTGTAACTGTTTTGTTATTTTTCTCTGATATGTCTATCTTTGCCTTTTTGCTGTATTCTACAGATTTACGTTCACTTTTCTTAGTAGCATATTTTGAAGCTTCATTATAGGTATTTTGCGTAGATAAGTGAACATTTCGACAAATGGAACATAATTTAGGTATACTTTTAGTAGAATTGCTACTTTTGGAATTGAGACAGATGGAACAAATGAACTCGTTTGCGTATTGTCTTGTGTTTTCTCTGTGGGCTTCCATGTTGTTTTCAAGCTGGTGTGAGTCCTTTTTGTATGTAGTTATATGTATTTGTACACCTTTTTGATAACTTTTTGGTACCATACGAGTAAAATACTGGAAACGAATAAAAGTGATTAATTTTTTCTTAGATCTTAATTAAAGCGTGACAGCTTAGGACAAAAAGGCTCATAATCTTTAGTCCTTCAGCTTAAATACAAATATCACTTGACAACGAGAAGATATGAAAGAAAATCTGTAAATCATTCATAATAAAATTGAACGAAATTTGTGAGTACTCCAATAATTAAAACTGAATATTACTATAAGTTTGTTAAATGAGAAAAATGTAAATACAGCTCTATAACATTACGATGTTTTATTTATTAGATTACAACCAGTCCAAATTAGTATAATATTGATTTCAGAAGTAATGGAAACTAAATATAGCACATTTTTAACAGATTTTCAACGAATACAGGACTCGATGTGTTCATATTCATTATGAAACTTAGCACCAAAATTGGATAGAGTAGTAAAGGTCATACAAAAGATTTTAATAATAGTACAACAACAAATTGACTAGCACACGTAATGATTCTAACACTATTTCAATAAATATAGTTACTTTTATGAAGATCTAACGAATTTCATAAAAAAAGATAAATAAGTTATGTTTTATAACTGAAGAATATAAAATTGACAACATTGTTTTGATAGATGCAATCTATGGTATTATCGTTTTACCACGGATAACAAAATATCTATATTTATGTTTTTCTTTCTTTACATTAGGTACTGATAATCAAAATCTTAGAAGAATACGAATACATAAAGTGTATTTAATAAAAGAATTATAGGTTAATGTTAATATTAATTACAAAAAGTACTACTATCCGTAAATTCGTCATAGTTAGAATATTATTTCTTCATTAATAATGTTACAGATGTGGTATGTAGCGACCTCTATCATCCAGATGAACTACTGTTCGACTGTCATTTTGTACCGAATAATATAATTACAGCAACTAGTGACGCCATCTATTAGATAATAGAAAGTGATTGCCAGAAGTGTCACTATACCTAACGGAGTCGCTGGAATATACAAGATTGCTAGAGGATTTCTGTGCAATTGGTCAGACTTGCCTATCCGCTACAAATACATGACAGGTTCAAACGTGGGACAGTAGTTATATACAGAAAGCTGAAAAAAGCGAAAAATTTAATAGTGTTTGCACTTGTATTTGCGTAAATCTAGTTTAGTAATACAGATGTGGTTTTATTTAAGAAACCCAGCTCGGATATAATATTATCATGAATCCTCGAACCTTATTAAACTTACCTCTTTGATTATAAGCAGAAAAACAAGAGTCAAAGCTGTGAGGGCTGTCACAAACTTCTAATAGTGACTCTGACAGAATGAAGTGACAAAAATAAGAGCATAAATATTTAAAAATAATAAATAATTATTTCGAAAAATTCCAAGTGTATTTGTGATAAGAATTTTGGAAACTGGTATGAGCTTTGAACTGTTAAAGAACCTTAATCAATTCACAATACTAGAGAGAGATCTCTAGATTCAGATAAGTGAAATTTTAAAGAATAAGTAATTATACCTTCACTATTATTTGTTTAGTATATATGTATGTAATTAGTCGGCATTTATTATTATTGGTCAGTTGCTTTCCGCCATAAGGCGAAGGCCTCTTTTCCCTTTTTCCACTATACTTGTGAAATTCATGGGAAGGGGTTTGTATATTTAACCCATCACGCTTGGCTAATGCAGATTGGCAAGAGTGTACTATGTGCAGAGAAGGTACATGCAGTATGCTGCATACCTTAATCTGCTCTTATGACACTGCAATCTGATGAAGAGGGAGGCATTGTCGATTGCTAGTACCCAATAATTACATGGACAAAATAGATTAGGAAGAATTTTTTTCTTTAATACCTTGGTACTTTGATATTTTGATACTTATATAAATCCTTGCTTTTATAATAAGTATTGGAATAACCCCAGACAAAGACTGCTGATCAAGTAATAATAAATACTTTTCCGGGTCTTGTGCACGGGTAAACTTATTTACAAACGGAAATGTCGAGCCATAATTAAAAATAAGGTTTTTCGCGTATAAAATCTGTTAAAATATTGATAATAAGTACACGAATGTTCAAAAGATTATGCATTCATTATTAATTTTATATTTTTCTTGTTACGTTTCACAGTCAAAACTTAACCAAAACAATATCGATATGCAGAAAGAGGCAATAATTAATAATGATATATAAGAAGAAATGAATAAAAGTAGAGCTGTTTTTGTAACAAAAAGGAATTTAAGACAGGATTTTAATAAAGTTTACGAGCTTTATTCAAACAAATTGGAAAAGGAAAGTAATTTTCTTGCGTATTCTGCGAATTGTAGGGACATTGGATGCCAATTTGATTGTAAGAAAAATAATATAATACGCACTGGTGGAAATGTACCTATATATCGAAAGAGAGACATGACATATTTCAATGATTTGGCGAAACAGATATATTTGTACCATAGATCTGGGAGTCACACTGATGTAGGAGTTGGTTGCGTTAAGGTACTACAAAAAAAGAGAGTTAAAAGAGTGTATCTACCTGATGCGGATGATAGAGGTGTTGGAAGTGAGGATTTGTCCCCGTATTGTAGTCGTAAGTATTTCATTAATGATTCTCTGTTAAATCTCGTTTAAATTCTTGTTGGGTTAATGATTAAATGGAAATGGTACCTCTTACTTTATTTTTAAGGTCGAAGTTATCAGAGAAGTAACGGATGCTATTATGATCGCAAAAGAACGTCGTCAAAGTGCGTTGGTGGTATGGTCGAGCTTAATACAGTGTCTTTAGTAAGTGAGAAGCTATCTCCAATTATACAAACACGAACTGGTGCAACGAGCCTCAGTGACACGTTGTTACCGACTAAAAACGTCGAAATTGGCAGTAATACAGATGGTAAAAATTTGGTGGCTATCACTACTCAGGTTGAAGAGGAATTATTAAATTCCAATAAAAATAGAGTAAGCAGAGCTATAAAACATCAGCCAGTGTTTGAAATACCTAAAGAAAAAGTAAAGTTATGTAATGAAAATAAAGTAGTTGAAGCTGTACAAAGATTAAATAATATACCTGGCAAACAAAAAACTATTGAGAAGGTGATTTCGTCTAATTCTTTAGTTGAACACGTATACGATCTAGAAATTCCTAGTGTCGACAAGCATAGCCATTTATCCTTAGATCCTATAGAAAACAAACTGGAAAGAGAATACAGAAAAATGTTTTCCTCGAAAGTAAAAGATAAAAAACCAAACGTTGAGACACCAACACAAGATTTGAAAACCGCATCTGTTTTACGAAAACGTTTTGAGGCTTTAAGAAAGGGCTTTGTTAAAAAGGACGATTCGAAGAAGAATGCCATAATTAATAAGAAATTATCAATTGAAACTAGCGAGCCCAGTCATAAAGATGTTTCGATAGTGTCCGATCCTCCATCTTTAGAGGGAAGATCATATTCTAATACGAAGAGATATAATCCTTTTCATTGCAATGTGGAGATGGAAAAAGATATTTTTAAGCAAAATATGTTAGAGGATAAATCATATAATGAAAAGAAGGATAGGGTGAACTCACAATGGTCAAGCTTTGATTATAAGGATATTGAAAACCAGGGCGTTAAAGGTATGTTTAGATTATGGGGGAAGAAATTTAATCTAGAAGAAGATTATTACAAAAAGAAACCAAATTCGGTTTCTTCTTTCCAATTATTTAAATTGAATAAAAAGTCTGAACAAACAAAAAAATTGACCGAAACTGAGCTGCAGAGTAAAAAGGAAGGCAGAAAGTTTTTATTTTTTAAAAAGAAAAACAAAGAGAAACCAAATACTCAATTTAAACCTAAAAAAAGTGTTACAGCTGGAAGATGTGAATTACGTGACGGCCTTATGATAAAAATACCTGGAAATTCACCATCACTAGATGCAGTAAAGAAAAAAGTGAACATATCCAATGAAATACTTCGGAAGTCTTGGCTAAAAAAATATCTGAGTCCAAATATAGATTCAAAACACAGTATTCAAATCAGATGGAATAATAAAACATATCCCACTAGTAGTAGTACCGTTTTCGATTTAATCGATTCTGTTTTTAAGGAAACTGGCATGGTATATCAATCAAGAAGTGATGTGACAACAGAGGAATCATTGTATTATAAACCACATACACAACATGTTAATTTCGCAACCCAGGAAATTGAGGCTTATATGATCGCTAAAACACTACGTGACAAAATTAAACATCTGCCAATAAAAATTAAAAATATTTCCAAGGACGATATAGAAGTTCAAATATCAGATCAAAAATGGATTATAGATAAATCTAGAGCATTTTCAGATAAAATAGAATTAGTTTTACATGCTAATAATGATATCAAATCAAGCAAAGATTCCAGCAGTTCGGAATATTTAAGAATTGATATACCAAAAGGTTTCTTCTTTGATTCAAGTAGCAGCGAAGAATATAATAAAACTCAATCTAGCGAAGAAGAGGTCTACAAAATTGTGGAGTATGAAACAGAATTTGATTCACGAATGAATAAAAAAGGACAAACAGATTTTGAAGCTGGAGATCATAAAGAAACTGCCATTGAAATTCTAGTTGACGGAAAAAGGAGTAAGGGCTACGGATCAAATGTAAGAGAAACGGTAATAAAGCAACCCCCAGAGCATAGGGATGTTCTTATTCAAGGCAGCAACGTACATGTACCTAAAAGATGCGACATTGTAGGTGTAGGGATCATTACACAAAGAGATTTAAGAGAGATAAATAAACCAATGTGAGTATAAACATACTTCACTGTTTTTAACGTTTTAACGAAAATTAAAGTGAACGGATACACAAAACAGGTCAATAAGCATAGTTTATAGTATGTATTTATTCTGATTTGGCAAATTGTCCTAATGGCAGTAGAAGGTAAGTTTAGGGCGATTAAGGAACGGATGTGAATGCCAAATAACGAAAATCAACTGACAGGCATCGTTTCTTATCGTAACATGAACTAATCCAGGAATGCGACGGGCCTAAATGGGTGCAACATACAGCTGATACTGTGGTATAGCTTTGATCAAATAGATCTCACCATCTTAGTGGTTTTTGTATAGCACCATTCTGAAGGTCTGAAGGTTTTGAAGAATTACTTAACCACGAGCCCCGATGCAGCTTCGAATTTGTTTCGACGTTTCTTATCAATATAATTCGTTTTGAAAGGCTAGAAGATTACTATCAGAATCTATCCTTAATGACTGCCCAAATTGAGATCCGTACCCACCAACATGCTCTTGCGTTACGTAAACTCCACAAAATTCGTTGACTGAGCGTCTTAAGTGGCCACCCGGTAAAGCGATGACTTGCAAGGACAATACTTCCTGTCAAAAAAAGCGAGGAATACCGACCTCAAAAATACTCTATAGATTTCTAGTAATATTGCGAGTTGAACTATTAAATAGCTAGTTACACTTCTGTTTTCTATCAAATTCCAGCCTGAAAATACCAGAACATCTTTCTGACGAAGAATCTGATTTTAACATAAACCAAACTACACAAACATGCACATTCGCTGAAAGCTACTTACAAGATTATTATCGCAACTGGACACCTTTTGATATAGATTTTCTTTCGTGGTGTCTCAGTGATTCGAATCTCAAATGTTGCTCTGAAAAATCGGCAAGCAGTTTTTATGCCACTGGCAACGAGACTAAGTCTTGTCCCAATATGTATGATGACTTTCAAGCCTCTACCGCCATTTCCGCCATCGATCCATGTATTCCATGCGCAGCCACTCCAGAAGTTGAAGAGGAAAAAGACACCTTCGCTTATAAGCTGTTTAAG
Source organism: Automeris io (assembly GCA_036320925.1). Classification (NCBI taxonomy): domain Eukaryota; kingdom Metazoa; phylum Arthropoda; class Insecta; order Lepidoptera; family Saturniidae; genus Automeris; species Automeris io. The sequence goes on from JAUDJH010000017.1 coordinate 9,031,904, forward strand.
AAACTTAAATCTAGAGCAAGGATTTGGCCCCATGAATGCTGTAAACGGATCTTACCAAAAGATTCCTTGGAAGTTTTTAAGAGAAGGCAAATGTATGCTACAAGTAATAAGTCCAAATGGGATTGTCCAAGTTATGGTGACGTAAAACCGTATTCAGTACCGAGTAATGAGGATAAAGAAGCACAAAATACAATGTCTGAATGCCCAAAGTTATATCATCAGCCAACTGAAGCGAAACAAAAAAAGAAGTTCAGTAAAAAACACGTATCGATGCTTGATTGTGAGGCTGTGAGAAGTATGGTAGTTCCTCCTACAGCCGGTGCATTAGAAGGCATTTTATCTCATAAAAGTGCAAGCGAATGCGATACGTGTAAGAAGTTGGGAGAAGAAAATTGTAAGCAGCATGTTGTTATTAAAAACCATTCTGCTTGTATGATACCAGATGTTACGTGTAAAGTAGAATGCGTAAAGGATATAAAAGCGCTTTCTTCGAAACCATCTGCTAAGTCTGGAAATTCTTCTACTTATGTTATTCAGTCTGAAATTCGACCAGCACCCTACAATACATTGCCTACATGCAAAAAATCCCTTACCACAAAAACTTCACACGATTGTAAGACTACGCTTCCATGTAAACCATTATTATCAAATAGATGTCTTTGTAAGACTCCATCTGAGAAATCGCCACTTTTTGTACCTACGATTGAGAGCAAATATTCAGCAAGCAAACCAGTACCATTTTGCGAATGTAAACCATCACCTAATTACAAACGTCTTCCTGCTTTTCAACCAGTACCACTTTCCAAACCCTCACTATGTTGTACTCCAACAACACCACACAATTCTCCAAAAAATTGCAGACGTCCTCCTTATTACGCGCCAAGCCCGCCCATTTGCCAACCAAAGCCATCACCCGTTACCAAAAAGTGTAGTTCAAATTGTGCACATTGCAAAACCAAGAGTTCACGACCGTCAACGCCACCGTGTTTTATACAACCATATCCTACATATAAACCAGTTCCCATATGTCCACATTTTCCGCCTTGCAGGAAATCTCAGTCCAGCCAAATATCGCCTAAGAATTCTCCTCAAGCTATACAATCATCTAAGCAGCATTATCCGAAAGAAACACCGTATAAATACTCACCGCCTAAAACACCTGAAAATAATAAAAGCCCGGTTACTAAAGGTTCGCGATGCAACACTTGTGTTGCAAACAGGAAAGAAAAGAATTCACCTCCTCATCCATCAAAATGCGTCCTACAACCTTGTCGAAAACCATCACCTCCAAATAATATCGACAAAAATTGTCTATGGCCTTTAAAAAATCAAGTATCTAATCAACCATCGATAGATTCCATTGTACAACCTCCTGAAAATCAACCACAGCCTGCTAAAAATCTTAACCAATGTAAAAAAAGTTGTCCTCTATTGCCAGAAAATTCAAATAAGTCACTACTTTCAAAGGAAAAGAAGACTAAAAACAATAAATGCAATCCTACACCACCTGTTATATCTCCGTCTGCATCCAGATGTCGACCATCACCACCTGACTCTGCTAACAGCAAGTCAAAAATATCAGGTCTATTTCTAAAACTTAAACCTTCCAAGAAAAAGACTTGCTCTAAAGATTGTCTAGCTATTCAAGACAAAAAAGATGACAATTTTATAAGATTAAACTCTAAAGAAAAAATTAAAATCAGATTGAAAGAACAAAATCCAAGCACAGAAGAAATAAGAGAAGGCATGAACTTTAAAGTGAAAGATATAGATGGAAAAACTCTTTACGAGAGGAAGGAATATAGAAAAGAACATCCTAGAAGTACTAATGCTCTTTTAGGAGAATTATATAAATCATCCAACGTAAACACGGTATCTACACCTATGGGTATTAAACAAGAATCAATATCGAATATTAATAGTAAAAAAGGAACTATAGAATCTAGAAGCGATGCTAGTTTAGCAAATTTAATTGAGATTCAATTTAAGTTAAAAGTCAAACAAGATAATAAAACTGATATCAATATAGCAAATGATGACAATGATGAAAATAAAATAAAAATCAATGAAAAAAACATCAGTCAACAACAAGATTTATTCATAGTAAAAAACAAAGAAAATTATTATAATGAAAAAATTGCTCCTAAAGATGATGTAAATATAAAAATTACTATAAAGAATTATAAACCTAATATTAAAAGTAAAGAAAAAGATAAAAATAATCAGGATTTTGTTAAAAATATTTCTGAAAAGTTCCACACAGTGTCCACTGGTTATAGTAATGTATTCTCAGAGATAGACGCTGATAACGTTTACTCCATTCACCGAGCTACAATAGATTTAACTTCATCAACAGAAAAATCTAAAACACAAAATCGTCCCAGCGATGAATCCACGGGTATAGAATTAGTTAAACCGGAACCTTTAAATTTTTCTGCTTGTTCGAACAGTACAAAACCAAGTCAGTCGAGAAAAAAAATTGAAATAGAGAATATTAAAGACAAATCTATTTCCAGCATCAGAAACAGCCCTATCACATCAATAGAATTTAATACAGATACTCAAGATGAAGATTTTAAACTCTCAGACTTAAATTCGAATGCGGGTAATATTGCAAGTAGCGAAATAATAGAACATCCTTTGAGTACAAAAGTAAAGAAGGAGTTAATGAGGAAAGTCTTTGAAAAAGCAAATACTATGAAGTCAAAAAACAAAAATAGAATGAAACAGTTACGTGATCTGTTAAAAATTATACTAACATCTGATAGCAGTGGAGCTGAAGACATTGCAGTTACAGGCAACGACCTTGCAAAAGATGTCACCTATGCCTCACTGGAGCCAAATTACTATAGAGAGACAGACAGTACGAACAATTATTACGCGATTGACAGCGCTGTATCTGTAGATAGGAACAATGGTTCTAATGATTATCAGACTGAGGAAGTAAACAGCGAATGTAGCGTTACCAGTGTATATACTCCAGAAATCAAAGCACAAGGATGTATGTGTAGTGTATTAGCTGAAAGACTTAAGCTGTGTAACACTGGAGAGAGATCTTGCTGCTGCCGTGGGAAAGTTAAAACAAATAAAGAAACATCCTGCAATCTAAAAAGTGAGGAGGATTTTGAAGCATTAAGTTCCAAGTCAACTGAAATCGACGTTGCAACCCAAAATTCTAACTATAAGGAAAATAAAATACACAGTACAAGTTTGAATATTAAGAATCAAATAGGATCAAATATAATTAAACGTACTTCTACTGTGTTAGCACAATATGAAGAATTAATGAATTTAAATGAAGCGTTCAAAGATAGCAATAGTGCTCGAAGCAGAACTGAAAGTAAGGTACATAACCTAACCACTTTAGGTATAAACGCATCATTACGTGGAGAGGAAAGAGTTATCATAAATGCTAATTCAATTAGATTGTCTAAGCATGAAAGAGAAGCAGAGAAAAGTCCAGATGAACGAAAGAGAATGCATTATAAAACGAAAAGAAACGAAAAGGTATTATCAGATTTTGTACATGAAGCGGATGTTTTACAATCGTACGAGACAAAAAAGGCAGTTTTGGAAATATATACAGAAAAATCAATTTCGGAAAACGGAGGACGTCTCGTAGCGAAGCTGCCAAAGTTTGTTTTTGACAGTGAAAGAGAAATTCGTAATAGTGACTTAGTTATGAGGAATTATAGGCGTGTATGCAAGAAAAATATTGTCATGATGTCAGTCCAGAGGTAAATTTTTTTGTACATCTCAATTTTTGTGCTGTTTTCTATTTTTGGTTAATAAATGCATTTTTATCACTGATTTTCATTTTTTAGTGTTCAGTACTTTAAAAGCGAGAACAGAACCCATTTAGGATAACTTTTTTGCTTGTCTGTCATGAGCCTTTTTCTCAAGAACGTACGAAGATATCAATAATCAGTTCTGCAGTAACTTCCTTGTAGTTTTAAGAAAATCATACTTCCAACTATAAGACAAATCATGCAAAAGATATGCCCGTTTGTTGTATTTTTTATAGTTTATGTCGTTTCCGCAAGGGAATCATAGCCCATAGGATACTTTTCGTTAACCCAGACTCAATAAATTTGGCAAAAAATGAGATCTTATATCACAAGTATTTACTTTTAAATTGATTTTTGAGGAGGATAATGTGGGAAAATCCTATACTTCAATAGATACAATACAGAGCTAGTTACATTGTATATTAGCGATTTTTTTTTGGTTAGTTCTATGTTTATGGCCTGGGAAAGATCTTCTCAACAAAACCGGGCTTAGTGGGCGAACGCAGAGGGCGCTCAACCAGTGAAATTTATGGGTTGGGCGCTACGCAAGGACACCCCTGTGGGTACGGACCTCGACTTGGGCGGCCGGCCAGTTGAAAAACGAACCTAACGGTGATCTACCAGCGTTTCGCAAGCGACTACCTTGAGAAGAAACTCCGAAAGAAACTCAGGGCTGCGTCGGAGACATTAGCGCCTTTTGTCTGAAAATCAACGTCAAGTTAAAGTATTAGTCAAGCGTAAACTTTCTACGAAAATCAAAAAAACTGACAAAACAAAAAAAAAAAACAGATATTAACTATATTTCATGTGAGGATCGTTATTTTGTAGGACATGAAAAGCATTTAAAGAGCAGTTGGAGTTAGTAAAATTAAATGATAGCTTTTTCCATACTATGTACGCGAGTCGCACTGGGTGGGTTTTTTAGAATTCCACATTGTGCCTTACATTAAGATTTACTCCCTTATCGTGGATGTCTTCTCAAATATGAATTCCAGACACAGTACCCAGTGTCAGAAAAAGGCGGCAACGTGTTAAACCAATTCATGATATGTTACTGACGTGTTCTCAGAAAGATTTCTTTTGTATTTGATGGTTTCTTCTGTGTTGTCTGTGGTGAATATAAATGAAACAAAACGGGCTAAAATATTCTTTATTTCAATACACAAAATTAAAAAAGTAAATATATATACTCAAATATTTACTTAACAAGTTACAGTAAACAAATCTTTGGATTTAAATGGTACAGTTTGACCAGACTTAAAAGTATCATCGACTTATTTTGTTAAAGGGATCCTTACAGAATATAATGTGTTTCATGTGGAAAAAAAACAAAGATATTTAAAGCATAAGCCACGATAATTAAACCAATATATTATTATGTAATATATGTTATGTCTTCGGCTTCGAATCCTTCGTCAAAACTTATTATAAAACTTTAGTCTTTTAGGCGGGCTCGAAGGTTTCTAGCAAGTAACAACATTGAACGAACTGTTAGGAATTGGCAAATTATATCAAAAGGTTTTTATTTTTGATGAGGTGCAAGGTGTTTTACACAGTTCACAGTCAAAGTTAATTTTTACTTAACGAGATTGTAAGACAAAGCAACGCAATCAGATCCCGAGCCGGCTAGCGGAGCATAAAGGTACGCGTCGGTTTCGGGCAGTTGCGACTCAGACGTACGGCGGTGAGCTTGACACGCGGCGCCTCCTGACAGTGTTGCGCAGTTGCGTAAATCCACACCCTTTTTTTTTCGGCATGTCCAACGTTGGTGGCCTGGGAAAGACCTTCACAACAAAACCGGGCTTGGTGGGCGAACGCAGAGGGCGCTCAGCCAGCGAAATTGATGGGTTGGGCGGCTACGCAAGGGCACCCCTGTGGGTACGGACCTCGACTTGGGCGGCCGGCCAGTTGAAAAAACGAACCTAACGGTGATCTACCAGCGTTTCGGAAGCGACTGCCTTGAGAAGAAACGCCGAAAGAAACTCAAGGTTGCATCGGAGTGAAAGAATCCACACGCCTTTGCATGTAAATGAATAGACTTATAGAGGTCAGTAGTAGTTGCAGATGAGGAGTTGTGACAGCCATAATACGACAGCTGCTCTATAATCAATAATCTTTTAAGAGTGATTATATTGTTTGCAATAGATGTCTCATTCGATGGACCTTGATAAAGCTCAGTGTGTACATGTTGCTAGCCCGGAACGTACTTGCAGAGTTTATCTTTTCACAGGCTTCGGTCTAACACAACCGGTCTGCACGCAGGTGCGTTAGCGACAAACTCATAGCAATTGTTTATATATACCAATTGCTCACTGTAAAACATTGGCTATAACGCTATTGTTAAAAAGGTCTTACACTTTGAAATTGTTATTACAAAAGCAATTATAAAGCATAGTAAACCCAAACACATTAAAATAGAAGTACAAAAGACACGTATTGTTTACTTATAATCTGGTCAGTCTGTACCCGGTTATTAAAAACAAAAACAGCACAATTATGTATTTCATTTGTAACAAAATTAATCACATACAATTTCTTGTGATGTTTTTTTAAATCTTAATTTAACTTAATTATATGTTGATTAAAAAAATACGACCTCTGGTGGTTACTAAGACGTGCAAGAGCATAAATCCGGTTTTATTACAGAATTAAGGTTAAGTGTAACGAGTTTTATACGTATAACTCTTAAATATTTTCCGTTCATCCCATGTCAGACAATACTGGATGACACCATATGTTTCGTTTTGATCGTGCCAGACAAATTGTCTGATGGAGATTTCGAAGACTCTGTAAACTGTTCGTTGTTAATTCGTACGCAATAGAGCCCATTGGCCTCTTAGATAGTTTTTTTTTAAATTATGAATTCTAAATTTAACGGAAAACAAATGACTAATTAAAAACCGTGAAACTAGTCAGTCTTATGAGCAGCCGGTGAATTCGGAGCAAACAATTTTACAATAAACTATTTTGATTAATAAAATTAATATGGTTAACTTAAATTATTCGTATTACCATGATTTAATATATTTTTCATGACGATCTGATTTCAAATAATAACTTCATTTATAATCTCGTTATAAAAAAAAATTCCGAAATGTTATTACTAATTTATAGTGAATATTGTGTAATGTGTTTTATAGTAGTTTATTTTGTAACAATGTTTGTAGTATCATTTTGCGTTTGGCTTTAGCAAGTGGGGAAAGTTCATCTCCATATTATCTGACTTGGCGGTCTTCATGTAAAACAGTAATTAAAGTTATTTTTTTCCAATGGTCGATGAATAACTGCATTTTTATATTCCTTTAGTATACTTTTGAAATATCTGCAACCCCTACAGCCTTGTCTGTAAAAGAAATCGCCAAAAATAGAATAAACGGGTTATTAAAATGTTTAATAAATAAATGTCTAATAATTTCCACTTGTCCGTGAGTGACGGTAACCACTCACCATCAGCCTGTTTGCGGACATAAGTAAAATAAATCGGGCTAGACGAGGAGATGGCAGTGGAGCTTTGAACTTAGCGTGTGGTGGCCAACATTGAAAAATTAAAGCGTAGGAGTTGTAAGGTGGGTGAACAATATGATCAAATTTGCAGGTCTTTATTAGATGATGTTGCCACGCGATCAAGAATGGTAGCATAACATGAGGTAGGCCTAAACACAGTTATGACAGTAAAAGACAAGGCGGAAGGACAACACGAGAAATAGTTTTCTACTTCGTCCTCCCAGTCCATCCTCCACCCTACCGAACTGGGATACCGGAGGGAGGCTGTCACGCTAAGCCTCCTTCCTTAACCGTGACACCTGAGCGGCAATAGCGCTCATTCCATAAATGCATAAAAGCATTGCATGCCCTTACGATAAATAAGTCTGGAATAAATTCCTTTAATTAAAAAAAAAGAACACTTTATATTCATATCTATTCTATTTTCGCGCCATCAATCTTCCCTATAAAAATAATATAATATTTATCACCATTATGTAATATTAAAATTTATTATGTGAATCTGCATACCCTGTCCAAATATCCTATGCACGTCACTGCTGGGCGGCGCCCTTGAGGGAGTGCGTTCCTCAGCATTCCCTAGCGTGAGCGTTACATTATTTGTTCCTATGTACTACTTCAAGACATAAAACATGACTATGTGCCGTGGTGGCTGCCAGCAGAATAGAATAGTACCTCCCTCTTCTTGCTGAGGTGTCGTAAAAGGCGACTAACGTATCCCTTTAACACCGCAATTCAACCAGGTGTTCAGAGAAGGAAAACTCGACCAAACCTGCATCCCGCTCCCTCCCGATCGTACTGGTTCTCCTTTCCATCGGGCCTGAGGGAGCTCGGATGAGAGAGTGCTTTTCTGGCTGCGCGTCCAGTTATGCACTTAAATATCTCCTGCGCAATTGACTGTTTCCAAAAACTGGACCTCGATTTTCTCAATCGGTGTTGAAACAGTCGCCGTGGCCGAATCCGGCTAGGACATCATCATCATGACATGAGGCAAGAGAGGTGTAGTTTTTACACCACCCCTATGGTCTGACTAAGGCCGACGTCACCGAGTTGCGGAGGTAGCCAGCTCCGTTTTTCCTTTAGCACTCAGCAGACGGAAGGAGGAACAGCCGAACAGGAAATTGGAGACACCGGGGCCTCTACTCACACGACGGTCCTGGTGGTTAATGAGGATATACACCAGGCCAAAAAAGGGCTATATCAAGCAGTGGGCAGACACGGGCTGCTAATACAATTGAAGAAAAATATCATATAGGTACACGCTAGTTAGAAGCAATCACACACAATTTTAAAAGAAATACCTGCATAAATATTTTAAAGACGGAAACAACACACACGGAAGCAAAGGATATATGAAAATAAACTTACCAATAATATAAAAATATGTATTACATATAATAAATACTCATCACCAAAAAAAAACAGTTAGCACAATCATATCAAACACGTGTGCTGTGCATAAGGTGTGTCAAACAATGCTTTTAAATCTAAAATATTTTTAAATCATGTTCCAGTACTATGCTCCAAAATCTTTATCTATCATAACTGTTCGAAAAATCTTTATATTCGACAATCTATAAATAGAGGATAAGGCCATTGAGAGGATATTAGTTAAATACGAGTTTGTGTCTTCCTATCGAAACGTACGAAAAATATTCATGAAATTGAGTATACAAATAGATAGCCTTGACAAATACATGGAGTACTTTCTATCCCAGAAATATACGTGATTCCTATGGGCACGCGCGAGGGTTCCATTGTTGTGTAGCTAATCTCGAAATCTTTTTTACAGTAGTACAGTTTAGGCCAAAAACGGCAACTACCGCCAAGGGACGAAAATCCGTTGGAGTCGCCAGCGCTATGCCGGCCCACATATACCACGACGGAAGGTCTCTAGTATGAACTGAGCACCAAGACCACAAAAATAACAAAACCTATTAAACTTTTCCGTCTTTGTTACATTATTGTTGATGTCACATCTGGGTATGTATATTTAGAGCTGAGCAACGCCGGATCGTAACAAATAATAACAAAAACATATTTTTTAATTAATCCAATGAACACTTACATATTATTTACTATTTGAGATGTTTTAGTTTAGAAAACAACTTTATTCGGTAGAGCTTAAAGTAATTTATACTGTAAAGATTATAAATCTCAGAGATTTACGGTGTGTCGTGTTAGGGGCGTTCGAGTCACGTGAGGAGCGGGTCGCGTAGAGCTAGCGCAAAATCCAGGACGCGACTGCTTCGATGACGCGTGCTTGTTCAATAAATTAGCGGGGAAAAATGCGAATCACTCCGGAAAACGACATACAACTAAAATTGCATGTATACAATATTAATATTTTAAAGTAAATAATAACTTTTTTACTCCAGTATTGACAGTCCTCTATACTTTAGACCCAAAAGTTTGCATTTTAGCAGTAAGTTATCCGAGGCAGTTTTTTTGTCTGTTTTCATTTCAGTTAAAAAATATAATGATACAATTACTTAGAATTGTGTGACTTTTTATATCTATACTAATATTATAAAGCTGAAGAGTTTGTTTGTTTGTTTGTTTGTTTGTTTGTTTGTTTGAACGCGCTAATCTCAGGAACTACTGGTTCGAATTGAAAAATTCTTTTTGAGTTGAATAGACCATTTATCGAGGAAGGCTATAGGCTATATAACATCACGATGCAATTATTAGAAGCGAAGAAATAATGGAAAATGTGAAAGAAACGGGCAAAATTTTTCATCCTTGAGGGCTTCCATTGCGTGCGCTGCAAAAACGGTTCAAGATACCAAAAATATATGTACGAAAGAATTATTCCTCTTAAGATGATCTAAAAAAATGTCCGCGACAGTATATGTTTATCTTTTAAGATTAAGTCACTAGAACCGTTTTTATGGTAAACAAATTTGGTCGAAATTAATGCATTATTTGTTAAGAGTTGTATCAACGTAATAATATTAATCTTTATCCAAATAAATGTTTTGTTGATTAAGAGTATTTAATTATGAACAAAATTGTCTTTGACATCACTTAATTTCAATGAACATCATAGAAGATATTACAATAACTTATATAGCAAAACTACGTTTGCCGGATCAGCTATGTCTTGATAAGCGCGAAACTCGAGAACGACTAAACCGATTTGACTGATTTCGTTTTTTGTTGTGTTTGTTGAAGTCTGGGGAAGGTTATTACGGAGAGATAAATTAAAAAAATTGTCTGAAAAAGTCTAAAAACAACACTTTTCTATATTCTCATACAAAAAATTCGTAATAATATTTAAAAGTCAATTTGAACTTTAACACCATATCATAAAGTTTAAATGTCAGTGGACGGGTTCCGGGAAGGCAAAACAATTGAGTGACGTATAAATATTAATGTCAATATTTGTCAATTTTTATACATATAGCATTAAGACCAGGTTCTTTCAAACTATTTTCAAAAAAATATGACGGGGAGGCTATTAACATTAAAAAAAAACAATATGACTTTGTTTTAGAGAAATAGGGCAGAACAAGGTCTGCCGGGACAGCTAGTATGATATAAATGCATTTATTTATAGTTGTATTTACCTTCCTGTCATTCTTTCTAATATATGTGTGAGTTACAACAGTCCCAAAAGCCAAAACTAGAATAAGTTATTTACTCTTTCTAGTGTTAACATACTTTCACGACAAAGAAACAGATCACGAATAAAATCGCTACCAGGATTCGAAACCAGGGACATATTAAAAGGTAATTACAACCTACATATAACGCTACCAATTTAAGGGCAAATAAAAATTAAAACACAATTCCAACCAATTACGAATTTATTCGATACATCTCAAGATATACAGATAAGTACATAGTTCAATTACATAGATATAAACATACAAAATGGCTCTAGCTGTGCCCAATGGGACACGAAACATTCAGTTTATACAGTAAACGTCAGGCCCTTCGGACATTAAGCAACACCAGTCTCCGATACCAGTGCAGCAAGCCTGGAAAATGCCCGGAGCGAAAAGGATAAGGACGCAAAAATTAAGGGTAGTTGCACGTATGAAAAAAATCTTTTAAAACTACGAAGTGTAAAATTCAAATAGTCTTTTATTTTTAAATAATTTGCAGGTAGACGCTTGACCTCAACAACATCTGGTGGAAGTTGAAGATGAGTCCGAAGATGGACCGCATTCGCCTAACAAATGCCTATGCATTCTTTTCTTCAAGACTCCCAAGTCAAAGATCGTGGAAATATGTTCGCATGATGAATATAGAAGCGAATCTTTTAGTCAATTTAAAAAGTAAAATGGATAAAAGTAAACATTAACGAGAAAAACATCAGTTAAAAAACAACAGTTTTTTAAAAAGCATAAGTAAGGTACAGTATAAACATCTGTAAAGGACTGCAAAGCTTTTTTTTTGTATTTTTGCGTTGCCTTTGAAAGTATCTGAGATTATGGTACTGGCGTAAATAAGATCGTCAGATAGCGGAAATTTATGTAACTTAGTGTACAAAGGGCCTTAAACAACATCGCTTAATCTAAGTTTTTTTTCGAAACTTTTCACAAAGTTTTATCGACTTTAATTGGCGCAGTCGGTACGTTGAAACTTTAAAAACAATTCAATAGACGCTTTAATATTAATTATTTTGTGAAATATATATTCGTAAAACCACGCATAGGTTACATATCTAAGCTTTTCCTAATACCCGAGAAAAAATAAAAGGAAACAAAATTGAGGCTAGTAACTGTAATAATTTTTCTACTATATTTTACAGAATTTACACATAAAGAGTGAAGGTGCGATTCAAATTCTGTCAGTCACGGCTCAGCAGCAGCGAGTAAGTAGAAACTGCAAGGTCGTAATGTATCACTCTGTATACATTTGTATGGACAGGCGTTCGATGTAGGCGACTGCGCGATGCTTTAAGGTGGCGTGTCAAGCTCAGGATCGTGAAAGCTTACAGCGTTGCACAGTCGCCTACATCGGGCGCTTTTCTATATAAACGCTTCATCATCAGCTCATTGGAGTCCACTGCTGCCTCAACAAGCGCCATTGATACCGGTCTTCGGCGCAACTCATTCGATCAAATGAGGTTTTTGAGTTGATGGTCGCTAAGGATTCATTGCGACCATATTTCGCAGGGCGTCATTCCACCATGTCAGGGGGTGCCCCACGCTACGCTTGTCGATTTGTGGTCTACATTCAAGAACCCGCCTGCTTCTATGATCATTTTTTCGGCATAAATAACATCCCCACTACCATTTCAGCTTGCTAATACGAAGGGCTATGTCGACAACTTTGATTTTCTGTCGGATAACCTCATTTCAGACTTTAACCTTCAGAGAGATAGATGCCCAACACAGCCCGCACCATCGCTCGCTTAGCGTCCTTAAGGTTATGGACTGGTCTAACCGTTAGTGTCCACGTCACGACTCCGTACATAAACGAAGCTACCAAGCCGCGTTTGCCAGAATCCGAATGGTACCATAAGCCCAAACACACCAATGAATAAACTTTAGAATTCAAAAAAAGTAATTAGGGTAAAAGTTTTGGGTAGATTAGATTAGATATAAATGGTTAGATTTTTGAAGTAAAATTAACGGTTTACATATAGAACCGTTTAATAATTATAAAGATAGATTCAAAAGCTATTAGTTGCCATAATTCAAAACTTCATAAGTGGAATTATCGGTTTTTATTTATACTCTCTTCAAATGTTGATAAAATACTTGTACAGCAGTATTGCCGTATCGTTAAAACAAGAAAGGTTTGGCATCCTTATGCAAGCCCCGATTATCAAATTTAAAAATTGTTATTTTTCCCATATTCAACCAATCGAAATATGTTTTGAGTTTTGAAACACTGCAACAGAGTTTAATGTTTTCGTTTTCTTTTAAATACTAAGACCAAATGGCCCGGAGAAAGTAATATTGTATGAGCATCAATACAAGTTGAAAATAGAAAAATGTATGGGATTGATAGAACCGAGGCTGAGATTTATAGACGCTGCTTTTACATTGCTTAGACTTTACGGAATATTTACTAATTTTATCATTTAATTTTATGTATACGGTAATATTGTGAATACTTGAGCTATACGAGTCCCTTTTATATATTCAGGTGTTTGTCTAAGACGGACATATTTCCTGAGCAAAGTCTAAGCTAAGTTAAAATAGGGTCTATAATCTCAGCTGTAGAGCAAATGATATTTCGATAGTTTATTTAGTTTAAGTATTAGATTTACTTATGTAAATGTATAAAAATAATGTAATTTTTATGGAAATAAATGATATATTATCCAGGCCCTATGATTGTAACTCTAACTCGTAATCGTAAAACTCGTATTTTTCGTTTATTTAAACAAAAATTATTGAATAAATGTCGCTTTTCTTATTTTTGCCTATAAATGCTGACGAATAGATAAATACATCTCAAAGTGTGTACCTAATATTTAGCTAGGCCTTTTTTATGTATAATTGTTATATTTCATCAAGGTATCACATAGACAAAATGGCATAACTAAAAATATATAAAGCAGAATAAAGCTAATGTTACCAATAAATTATTTAAAATAATACCAACAATTTATCAAAAAAAAAAACGAGATTCAAAAATAGAATTGTTTACAGTATTACCTACTTACAAATTAAATTCCATTGTTTTGTGGCACAAATAATGCCATGAGGATTGTATAAAGAGTAAAAAAAAAACAGATCTAAATTAATCAGTCTATAAAAAATATTGATAATGGTTTTAGAAGAAGTGATTAAACTTAAAACTAACGAATAGATTAAAAATTGAGCTCGCTATTAAAGATATACATAAGGCGGACTTCTCACCAAACGCCAGAGCAATTACTGCTACCATACTAAAATAAAAATTATGCAACATTTCTGTGAATTGCCAACCTTAAATAACTTATTTTTACCAATCTCCTTAAATGTAATAATGGCAGTGTATATATCATATTTAATTGATTATATTTTACTTATTTCAAGGCTCTAAGATATAACAATTATAACGAAGTGCAATGCAAACCCGATACTAGCAATTACATTTATTGAGTTAAACCGATTTTAAAGAAGCACCTACACCAAAAATACTGCTTCTATACATGTAAAAAAGCTAAGTAACATCTTATACTATTGATTAAATTAGATTAAATAAAGATTGGAATAATATAGTGTTATTCATTACAATGCCATTAAAATAACGTTATTTTTCTTCACAAACAAACATTGACAATATGTCATCTCGATTGAAGAATGTGTTTTCAAATAAAGATTGTTTTTTTTTAATAAGTATGAATTCTTATTGTAATGACTTAAATGTACCATTTAACAGGTTAAACTGATGCTAGAAGGAATATTAAAACAATAAAATTGTTCTTGAAAAAAGAGGTACTTAATAAAAGATCGCATTCATTTACAATCGACATTCAATTTTTTTTATATTTAAAAGAAAGAGGCAAAAAAAATAATTTCCCTTATTGAAAACGTATTTACTTTCCATTCATTTGTATACACAGTTTAGGTTCTCCCTTTATTCAGGCATATTCTAGGATTCTTTAAAGTTAGACAAGATCAACAGTTAACATGTATTCAAAAGTGAAAATTTTCCATTATATATTAATAGCTGAATTTTAATACCGAGGCAATTGGTAAACTAGCAATATTGAAAAAAAACATTAATACATTTTAATGTATCGGAACGAACTAAATATACTCGTCAGATATATTTTGAAAAAATAATAAAGAGTTTATTAAATCTGATGATTGTTAAAACGGTACTGTAATGAATAGGTGTTTTAATACTTAAGGAATAATTAACAGATCAATCTTCGGTTTCCATCTGCTGCTGGACCTCATAAGTGGATATTGTTATGCGCGATGTTTCCGACGTGAGATGCGTTATTTCAACCTGTTATAAAAATAACCGTTACAATAACCATTTCAAACTTATTAACCTATATTACAATCATTTACAGAAACGTAGTCTGCATCTAATAATATTGATACATTCAATTTTGGATATGACAAATAATTTTCTTTGACGATTATTGTGACAAAAATAAAAGAATTTTATTAAAGCGCCATGATTGTGTTTATATTATTACGATAATTTACCCATATTGGCACTTATGCCCTTAATTAGAATAAAAAATGGCCAGAATGAAACGATTTAAATCTTACCTTTTACGCATATCAGCAGATTCCATAGAACTAAATGCCTAAATACTGCTAAAAGCCATTCAATGTTGTAAGCTAAAGGCAGATTTCTATAATTTTTGTAGTTTTTTTTTTAAATAAGCGATGTCATTAAAAATTTTTCACTCTTACTTTAGGAAGATATAAAAAAAAATATTATCCCTTTCTCTCTCTGAAAGAGTATGAAAAGAGCTTTCTCGAGTGTTTATATTTGATTTTATTTAGATAAGCCTTCACTTTATTTATAGAATGAGGAATATTATTAATCAAAGAGATCAAGAATTTATGTAACTGTAAAATATTATATTTGTTCTATTTCTAGTTTGAAACCTAAGTTAAGATGATGCCGTTTTAATTTGAAGCAATTTCCATCAGTATGTCTAATATTTCTACGCTTAATTAAATTTTCAATTTTAAACAAAGGATTATCACTTTATTTCAAATATTGGTGATCTTAAATAGTCAACAACAACATAATTTACATTATTATTTAATAGTAACAACGACAGTTAACAATATTAGGTAAACACCAGCAAATTTGTTGTAAGGGTGACCAGAGCGAAGAAACATATATTTTTTGGTGTTTATTTTGTGTACGATGATTTAATGTATTCTTTTCACCAAAATTTTATTAATAACTTACTGATAATATTGCTTAAACTGTGAACAGTATTTGACTAGTGATGAAAATGCCCGGGAATTTTCCCAAAGTGCCCAAAACTTGCTTGTGAATATTCCCGGGAATTTACGAAATGTTCGCGGTGCTGGGCACTTTGGGAAAATTCCCGGGCATTTTCATCACTATATTTGACTCTGAAATATCTCTAATTAAAAATTATTTATCATTTAGTTATGTTGTTACAGTTTTTGTTATAAAAAAAAAATATGGAATGACATTTACGATATTACCGACTACCACATTTTTTAAATGCAAAAATCCAAGGTCACCTCTTACAAAAAGCTATTTTTTTCATATCTGTAAGTACTTCCGATTGTGTTCGATTTTAATAAAAGGTAAACTATATTATAATAAAACTGGACAAATACAAACCAAATTAGCTAATTTCATATTTTGTGTTTTTCTTATATGAACATCCTTTTATGACTTATGTAAAAATGGCAGAAATACTTACAGACTTCTTAGATGATATTTATTTATTACACTCACATGAAAGCTTGATTACATGTAATTCAAAAGCGAACGAACAATAAAATTACTTCAGTCACGTAGACAACGTCTATTAAAATATTAATAACATATCCATTATAAGAATATTGGTAGAATTGGAATAATATTGAGCGGCAACACTGGTACCTTATAGTAGGAATTTAAAAAGCAATTCATAGCATATAGAGTTTTGAGTCTTGTAGCTTTAATTTAGTATCGGTATTTTAATTTAATGACCATACTTTATTATAAAGTTCATTTATTCTACGTTCTGTTTATTCAATGAAATGTATCAAACTTACTTAAAATAATATATAAAAATATTTATTAATTATAATAATTTAGGAGAAGCTATTTTAATTAATATTTAAACGGTAAAAAAATGTTCTGTCATAAATTCGCAAAATCATTTTTATCTAAGCTTTTATACTCTGATTATATAAAGTCAGTTATAAAGGATATTTGCAGGGGCCTCTTGATTTTTTTAAAATATAATTCGTTATGTTTACTTCATACTGTGATTTATAGCGTCTACTTTGAATTAACTTACACTTAGCTCAGACAATGAGTACGTCTTTGACAATTAACTGAATATATAACAGGAAATTGAGTATAGCCAAGGTATTCGCAGACCTAAATTCAAGTTGACGAAATCCGTGCCACACCATATACTATGGCATTTATATAATAATATAATTAGGAATGTTTGGATAAAGCCTAAAAACAATTCAAAGTAACGTTTATAAATCTCAGCCGAAGTATATCAAACGTACTGCAAAATATTTATTATTTTTAATGGAAGTAGAAATAATAAACAAAATATTGATATAATCTAAGACAGGTTTCTATAATTACTCACAAATATACTTTATATGCTGCCACAAACATACATCGACTAAAATACTTTCATTTCAAAAAGGGTCCACATTTTTTGGCTTTTAGTTAGATAAAAATTGCATTATACAGGACATACATTGTCTACCATAAAGTATTAATATAAATTTTCAACAATGTCAACACTTAAACCCAGTTTCATTTTTTGTAAATCGACAAACAACGACAAAATTATTGCTAAGATTTCACTAAAAATAGCTCCATACGCGAACAGTTCATTTGCATTCCAAATATTCCAATTAATGCTATTATAATATATTTTGCATTCAAGTTCGTACGGCATTCTCTTTACCATAGCTAATATTTAAAAAATCTAGAACCGACTGACTAACAACAACTTTATTATTACTTCAATTTACGAGTATTAATGAACACGAAAATGGTTACGAACTGTTTTACCTAGAACATTGCTTAATATCTTGTTTTAATATTACCGAACATTTTATTCGATATCAATAAAATATAGTCGTTACAAAGAATTTGTACAGTCTTTGTAAGAAAATATTTAATTTTATTATTCAAAAAGTATTCATTTTCTATTTTATCCAGATAAAATCCAAAATGAAGTTATCTGGCAGAGAATTAAAGTAATCGACATAATTCTCCATATTAGCAAGCTGGAGTGGTAGATACTGAGGAAATAATGATCGTTAGAGCAAGCAGGATGTTGAGTAGCGACCTTCAATCGGTAAATGTAGGACGGGGTACCAAGGGAAGGTAGAGCCATGACTCTGGTACAGTGGCCGATAAAAATTTAAACAGTCGAGGACGGGGCTCATTTGCACTTATTAGGAGAGGTCTATGTCTAGACATAACAGTACAGACATAGCAGTGGACTAAGGAGGACTGCTGCTGATGATGATTCAGATAAGCCAGGCTACATTTCTTGGCAGCTTCTTAAAGCCATATTACTGGAACTTCATAGAAATTTCCCGAAAGCTCTTTCTTGGGCTTATTGTCTTTATTTATTTTTTTAATTTTACGTCAAAGAAGAAATGACTTCTACTCATTAGGGTTACTCATATACATAGAAACAAAAGTGAACTATTAACAACTTTCTTTTTTTTATGATAACAGCTTAGGAATAAGAAATAATTATCATAATCACGGGAATAAATAAAAGACACAGTATTTACGCTAATATCAAAAGTTGTCAAGCTGTAGACATCTGGAATTATGTTACCCGGATGAGGCGGAGGAGGTGCATATATGTCCAACGCACCACCTGATAGAGGTTTTGAGAAGTGGGTTCTTTACATTCTCCTTCCAGAAAATGGAACCTGAGAAAGGCTATTTGCTTGTCGGGTCGTTCGAGGAACATGAAGGCCCAGCTAGCAGCGAGTTTGAGAGATATCTCGTGAGATTTTAGTCAATAAGAATCTAGCACATCGGGTTTGCCTCCTCAAGATTATGCAAAAAAAAATGGGAAATTGAATACAGAAGACATAAACACAAAAAAATTGTTCGGTAGTATAAAACAAGATTATTCATGTCATTAATCAGTCGTGTATTAGAGCAGGCAAGCAATATGTAACACGTTTTTCAGGATATCTCTCTAATCATTTGTAATCCTTTTCCACTTTCTCTTTTAAATTCAACTATAAACACAACCCACCATGTAAGCAGCGTCCAAAGAAATTGCAGCATTAAAATTTTAATAATATTTACTGTTATCTTAAATGTTTCGTAAAAAAACAACTAAGAGCTAAATGCTATAAACATTAAATTATAAATATCAGAAATGGTTGTCACTGTAAGGATATTTTTAAGTAAAACTAACGATTTCTGTTATTTAAAAATACATTAAAAAACTACCATAAGTAAATGATTTCTATGTCTGGCAACATTAACCGATGTATAAATATGTTTTGTAATGTTGGCTGTAGATTGTATCTAAGTTCGCATTTAAGGTTCTAAGAAAGCATGTTGATGATCTATGTGATGTGAGATAGTGATATACCCTCTACCATGTGTTAGAAAGAGACATACATAATAAACATAATATCAGCTTTTACATAAATATTTTAACTCTTTCCAAGCATTATTTGCAATGTAAATAGTTTTTCTGGTACATCAGGCAAACTATTATAGATTGTAATACTTTTGATTTTTTTAATCATCATAATGTATGCGTTTCGTTCGGCAAGAGATGGCTTCTACAAAATCAGCCAAAGACAGTGGCGTTCATCCCATAGAGCTATTTATTTTTCAAGGTGGTGACTTCTCGAACGTGAGACCACAGTATCTACACAAGTTGGTCAGGAACTGTGAAATATTCTCGCGCGAGAGAATTAGTTAGAAGATCCGGTGCCGACTGGTAAATTTAGACCCGTACTCATTCCCGGTGGTCATGAGGTTAAAGGGGGTAGCGGCAACTTTTGTTGATTTCGCGAAACTTAATAATCACAATAAAAAAAAGAACAGTGGATTATAAAAGAAGAAAACCAGTGAAAGACTGAAAGTTATTTCCATGAAAACTATGAATAATTTCATAGTTTTTAATTGAAACAAAGAAACGCATACCGATTTATTATAATGAAGTATCGATTTTAAGATTAATCGGTCTCAGGTGGCCATCCTATTTCAAGCCAGCCCATTCTGCATATCTCTTCGGTGTTTAATGCGATCCACGAGCGTACTTTTAAGTCAATAATATTTAATGAATGCCCGAGTATAAGGTAGTTTTTATGTTTCTATGGGATAAACGTCCTTGGCTAAGGAGTATTTTAGCTGTGATCATACTGTATTTTAATATTAACTAATTTTTAAACTACATGTTTGAAAGTACCAGCTTTTAATTTGCACGTTCACTGCAAGCCATTGCTACCTACACCCAAAGCGCAAGGTAATCATACTTACGACTTCGCTGGTGAGACAGTTGATGGTAGTGGGCGGGGCGACGCGGACTGGCGGCGGCGGCGGGCGGGGGGCGCGACCTTCAGACCTGGCTGGCGTTATGGGGTAGCCTGGGAAGTTTCATTTTCATATTTTACTTGTATGATTGATAAACTCGATTGTTCAATTTGGATACATATAAAATTTACTTATTAAAAAAGAGGTTTATTGAGAAATAATGGAACAATTAGTGTCCGACCGAAAGTTCGGTTTCTGCCGAGTTTCGGCCAAAAATCAAGTTTCGGCGGCAGTTTCGGTTTCGGCCAAGACTGGCCGAAACTTTTGCCGAAACCGAAACAAATTTCGATAGTTGTCGTACATGCTTGCCTAAGTTCGTTTCTCGCGGCAACGGCGGCCCTGTTCGGGATTAGTGCGCCGTTCGCATTGCTCTATAGCAACACAACTTAGTGCGTTATCACCCGACGTAAACATTCTTTAGAGGTTATGTTTTGATGGAACTGATTACATGTAAGTTTTTGTTTCATTTTTTTACTTGACCACGTTGACTTTTATACTTGACCACGTGACTTTCGGTTTCGGCCGAAACTGAAGCCACAGCCGAATATTCGGTTTCGGTTTCGGCCGGAAAACCAGTTTCGGTCGGACTCTAGGAACAATACACAACATAGGAATAATACAAAACATCACATCATGTATTCTGTGTGCTGTCACCAATCTCAAATAATACTCAGCGCAGCATATGCTGGGAGACGCTGCTGCGCGCCATCCGGCGCTAATTTTCAGCTGCCGCACAATGAAGCTGATTGCGATCGATTGCATTTTGATATGTAACTAAGAAAATCGGTAACAAATTTAGCATACGGAGACGAAAAATTGTTTTTTTTATCCTTTATTATATATTATATCTCAGTATATCGTTGCAAAGTTCTTCTCCATGATTTGCCATGGCCTGTCGCGTTTCAGGATGTTTTTTTAACTTGCCTTGGCATAGTTACCACATCACCCCTGATTTGTGAACATCGTGCAGTCTACAACTATCAAAAGAAAAGAATAATCAATCATAACCAAAAGCTCTGTTTTTTGACAAAGTATAATTCGATCAGCGATGACGCTAATATTGACATACTTACGAATCAACATTATATTCAGGAAGCTTGTTTTTTTATTCTGACTCGGCACAGTGACTGCACCATACCTGATGGTAAGCATGGTGCAGTCCAAAAAACGCCAACGACTTTCGACAGGCAAGAAAAACCCATCGGTAGTCGCAGCGATCGTGCCGGCCTGCACAAATATCTTTTCACGTTACGCTTAAAGGATCCCATATCACAGGACGGTGGGAACACGCTCGCTGGATCATTCCACAGCTCAACGACACGGCAAAAGAAGGAGTTAGAGATCTTATAAAGCTATGCTAGTCATATATATTTTACACTCTTTTATTAGCGTTGTCGATGATAGAATGATACTTTGACTAGGCTATCAGGTAAGCAGGATAAACCGTTCTCTCTGAGCAGGCCGCTCTGGAGTCAGTTGATCGTAAGGCTCGTAGCCTTGTGATCGATGACTCTTTGATTGAGGCTCCAATGCAGGACAACTATCATCGACGTCGTGTCATCGTCGTGGGAGTCGAAGCTGCTCGCGTCCGTAGGCTAAAGCCTACTACTAGGGTAAACCTAGTTTCCCTACACGTGACTCCTGGGTGGTGCTAAACGAGTAGCAGCGAGGTGGTAGGGCGTCGGTGCCCGTCTGGATCGCGACCACAGTACATGGGTGTAAAGCCCGTCATAGTGACCAGTTTCGGCTTGTCGCGTTTCGGGATCAGCTTGTGTATATCCAGTAGCTCATACACCTAGAAACCTTCAGTCGTGGTATATGTGGGCCGACATGACGATGGAGACTATCAATGGATTTTCATCCTTTGATGGTCGCTTTCGTTTTTGGACTACACTGTGCTTACCATCAGGTACTCTGTAGTCACTATGTCGAGACAGTGTAAAAAAAAAAAACGTAAAGTCGCCCGACTCTCAGACTTTTACCGGTTGTACAATGTAGAGTGTTCTCAGGGACTATATTATCAAATTCCACCAGCTTCATATCATCATCAAACCACTAGACACCGTGTGGGATATCATCTGTATATAAGTGGTAGACGTTCCTTATGTCCGCACGAAAAAAAATCGTTTCTACTTTCATCATGCGAACAGCTAAGGAGTAGAATATGCTTTCAGTGGCCATATTTCAACGTTCTTATGACTTGGAAGCCTTTAAAATATGAGTGAATAGGTATATGTTTGGCGGGCGCGGTAAATTATCGGATTCATCTTCACCTTTCAGAAGTCAAGGGTCCGCTTGTAAATTATAAAACAAAAGTCAAGCCAAAATAAAAAGTTTTTTACACACAAAACTTATGAGACTATTTATAATTAGTACAAAACGCGAATGTTTAGCGTTCAGTTGCTATTTTTCCTACATGGATATTGTGATGACCTATATTATCCTAAGCAAGGCTAATGGAAGTTTTATGCACTTAATGCAACGTAAGGTTATTTGTAGTTCAATGCACGATATCTAGGTCACGCGCATTATATATAAAACGCGCTATATAAGTAATAAATGGGGATTCAAGCTAAACCTGCCTTTAATTAACAAGTCTCCCACAAGCGCTAGAGCCTTTACCACACCCACCACCATTAGAAGCTTATTCTCTACACTATAATCAGGCTTCGGTTTAAATGCTAACCTTGTTCACTACTACTAGATTCAGTGAAGCTTGGGGTGCCTTCAGTCCAGGTCGGCGTCGATCCTTCAATAGACGCGGGCGGCGTCCAACATACGCTGAAACATCATTCCACAACATTTACACAGTCACGGAGACTTAATATTGGTTTCACTAAATACCTCATGGATCGTCAGGTCCGCCGTGAGGACAGCGGCCGCAGTATCTCTCTTACCGACTAAAACCACAGGGATGTTCCTCTTACTCGTCTAACGGGGCCAAGAATACGGCCACGCTAAATTCCTCGGTACCTGGCGACCACTTACACATCCCGCGGATTAATACATGTTGCTATCGAAATATTCTCAGTATGTGGTTGCAACGTAGATTCAAATTCAATAATATAAGGACTAGCTCAGAATTTTGATGATCAATGATGAAATTGTTACTTTTAATAGAAATTAACTGCTCATTAGGCGTTTTAACGTATTTATTTTTATGTTTATATTTGTCTCTTAAAGATTTGTGTCTGATTTTGGCAGCAGCTGCCGTGTATTGCCTTCTCAAATACTAGAAAACTTTAATTTAAAGACAAGAGATCATTCCTCACCTAGCTTCGTTACTTCTCGCGCTGCTTAAAGCCGCGGGAGTCAGGGCGAGAGATGACGCCGATGACGTGGTCATGACGCTCGCAGCGCTGGAAGCGCCTCGACGTCTTCCGGATGCGCTTGACGAGGTCGTAGATGAAGAATTGGTGCGGCTGGTACGTGGTGGTGGGGCTTCTTCGAACGGCGGCGGTGGGGTCGAACAACAGGAGAGTGGCGCCGTGGCTGATTGGATAACTAGCATTACTATACACCTTAGCTCTAAAACACTCTAGAGATATTGTGGTGTGAAAAAATAGCTTGTAAGAAAACTGTAGAGATATGATAATGTGAGTGACCAACTTAACTTAAGTTGGAGGCGTTTTACGAGGATGTGGATGAGGAATTGGGGTGACTTAGACACTGCAGTGAAGCTCCTCGGTATGGTAGCGATTGGGTAGAACAACGAGAGAGAGGGGTTGTGATTAATTCGACAATTAGTATTACTCTCATGGGTCTAAAAAGCCTAGTCAAAAATAGAAAAATACTGGTGCAGCTAAACAACTAAATATGCAAGACTTTACAAAACGAAGTATATTTTCAATTCTTTTTAAATTGTGGTTTCATTTCATTATTACAAAATATAATTTATACTTTTTAGAATAGTAAATAAAGTACATTTTGAAATGACAGTAAAACGACTTATTTAAAAAATAAGCAATCTTCAATAATGAGTATGTACACTTAAGTGTTGAATTTTACTTTAATATAAATAAATGATATAATCACATCGTTATCAATTATTTAATAGTTGTGAACTTTTATCACTCTTTAATCTTTTTAACGATAACATTCGTTTTGTAATAATACTAAGTATAGTATATTACTTCAGAAACTGGCAAACTTAAAGCTCGCCATACACGGTAGGGTAATATGACGGACAGCGCCGCATTTACAAACAATATGAAAATTTATATACCTCTTAATATTGAAGTGCATTCAATAGTGAATTATTTAAACTCTAAAATATGGGAGCAGGGATTAAAAAATATTAATCTACAAAAAGCACTTAAATATATCAGAATGGAAAACTTGAAAGTTATAGGTCAAATTAAGACAAGACTTGCTCTTAACAGTTGTAAAATAATCGCCAGACAGCCATTAAGTTTTCTTGTAATATAAATATATTCGATATGATTAGTGATTATAGTATAAAAACAGTATTTAGTTGAATAGATTAATGATACAGAAGGAAAATTCCACAGGGAATGCGGTTAAACTACAGTTTGATAGCGGCAGTATCAAAATAATGGTTAAAACATACTTCAAAAGACGCATACTCAGTGCAATAAGAATTTAAGGTTATATGCATAAATAATAACACAAATATAGGCTAAAATCTAGAATACATGCAGCTAACTGTGGATGAATTAAACATTATTAAAGAAACTGTGATTTTTGTGTGGTGAATTATGTGAGTTATGGGGTGAAGGTAATTTCAAATTTATTTTTGCAAAAATCTTCTTTCTTATACTTAAAAATGATCTATAAAACCTCCTCTAAATCTTTTTTCATTATATAGACTTTCTTCTTGTCAATTTTTCTTTTAAAGCTTCCTTTTTTCTTTTGCCTTGGAATTTTATTTGGCATAACGATTGCAATATTTTCTGAAAATTGTTTAACTTTTTCGTGTACATTTCCTTTAGATACAGAAACTGTGGGTTTTACTACAGTTTTTGAGATAGAAAAATGTTTCTTGTCGGCAAAGTTAGATATATCATGGGTGTATCCAATGGGTACGGAAGATTTTTGTATTTCTTTCTCTGGATATTTAATAGCTTCATTTGAGTTTTTACAACTTTGAGACGAGGAAATAGAGCTGCGTCTGGAACTATTTTCGGATCCAGATTGAATCCTCAATATCTGTTTTTGAAACATATCAATTTTTGTTTTAGCCTTCTTATGACAAATCACTTCATCTTTGGTCATTCCACCTTTAGAACGGCCTTCTCTGTATGTTCTGATTTCTATTTTCGGTTTTAATTTATCTTCTTGAGTTTTTTCAATTTTTGAATGACCATTTAGTTTTTTCTTTGTATCTGATATAATTTCAGTTTTATCAGTTTTACTCTGTTGTATACAGATTTGTTCTTTTACTTCGCCGATTTCTTGTGGACAATCCTCTGTTACCTTAGTATTCGTTTTTGAAGTTTTCTTCAAAGATTTTGCTGCGGATATCAAATCTGAAGACTTTACGTTATGCACACTTACTTTCTCATTTGATAAATTTGATTCTGTTGGTGTTATTATACTAGAAAATTTATTAGTTATGGAAGTAGCTATATTTTTAATAAATTCAGATGGACTTTTAGACTGGCTGCATCTGGTGTCATCGTCTATAAAATCAGTTTTATGTGTAAGATCATGTACAACAATTTTCTCTTCACTGCTTGATTCAGTAAATGAAGTGTCATTATAATCACCAGAATCTAAATGCTCTTGGACAATTTTGTCAATATTAAACATGGACATCGCTGATGTTTGGGTAGTCAAATCTTTACTAAAGTGAAATCTGTGAGTAATACTGTTTCCTTCTTCAGCAAAATCTAAAAATGAGTTTGATGCAGCGAGTTTCGTGGCTTTAACTGATAAATTAGAAACTGAAGGGAGGCTGCATGCACTGGGTTCTTGAAACTTGTAATCATGCTCAAAAAAGCACAAATCATCGTCACTGCTCGTTATAGGTGTCTGTGAAGGTATATCTGTTACAGAGATATTGATGTTTTGATAATCACCTTTAGTTTCAAGGCTCGATTGAGAGTTGCCTCCACCGCGTTTTGCCTTAGGTGATCCGCGGGGAGGTACGGGTGGTGGAACTCTCTGCTTTTGTGAGCCTTTCAGCACAGCAGGGAATGCTACTTCAGGTTCAACGGTCGCTGTGGCCACAGCAGTAGAATCTGTGACTTTAGCAGCAGTGGCCACTGGAGATGTTACTGAAGTTGGAGTTATATGCGCTGTCACGTCAGACAACGAAACTGATATATAAAAACACTCGCATAATGTATATAGATTTATTTTAATACGAATATGAACAAATAAAATTAATATATTTGGCACGTCGTTACAAAATTTGTGTCAGAAACATGGAAGCAAAGTTTACGATAGACGGAGTTAAAGTTACAAGTCCAAAATAGCGTGTTTCAGTTTATATTTCGTATGTGGAGCTTGACCGTTCAATATCGCATTTATTGGAGAATTTAAGAAGATTTTAAAAATTAAATAGAAATCCATGCAGTTGAGAATAGGATTAGAAATGTATTTAAATGGAGTAGGTTTACCCAATAGACAGTTCCGATATAGATCAGAGCAGCGTGAAAAAGTAGAAAATATATGAAAATAAGTTTGATTTGATTAATATTTTTAATATAATTAATTATGAAGCAAAAAGCTTAGCAAGGGAGCTGCTGCATGTACATAAAAAGCGATGATTTTCAAGCTGTACATAATACGATTTTTCTTTTCTTTTTTTGGCGGGACAATATTATAATAGCAAGGTATGGTCTATACGACATTATTGAGTGAGAAAGTCGAGCACTTAGGAAGCTCAGCCAGCGTATTTATGAGTTGGGTGGGTATGAACCTCGCATTGGGCGGCCAACGAGGGAACCTAACCTAAGGTGATATAATAGCGTTTTTGAAAGTACTAACTTGAGAAGAAACGCCGAAAGAAACTCAAGGTCGGACTGCTTCTCGGAGCGTAAATGCACCGGTTAGCGAAAGATGAACATTATACGTATGAATTGGAATATTTCCGAGAGACTTAACCGAAATTTTTGTTTTTATCTCATAAATACGATTTGTTACAATGAAAACTATCCAAATATTTTGAAGTTTATAGTTAAGCGAGCTCCTTTGCTAGACTTTTTGTATTATTTTTAGTATTCTATTTTATTTTATAATATACATAACTAGGTATGTCAGCAATACATATATATTCAGATTGTGTGACAGTCTAAGTTCTACTTTCATATTGTTATTTAAGTGCATTCTTGCAGGTTTCAAGAACTAAGTGAGAGTAGCTCACAATTTACTCAACTTATAATTCCCTCATATTAATTTGATATTAGCGCTTTGATTTGTATAGCATGTGTTGCCGGCATTACCCATCAATTCATTTAACATGTCTTTTTCTTTTACAATTGTTGTTTTTTTTTTTAATTATTAGTTAGCTTCAATAGTATATTTAATTCAGGATACTGTGAAAACTTAATTGATTTATGTTTATTATCTTTAGTGTATTATTTTAAACGTATTATAATCATTGTTTTCCTATTAATAAATACAGGTTTAACATAATAATTTTGTCGTGCTATTTATACTCGTATAATGAATTATTTATATGTTTAATAAGAAGTAGTTATTTAAAAATAATTATAGTCATCAATCAACGTATGAATAGAAATAAATTCCGAAGCAGACTGGTTATGTCTCTACCTCAATAGGCGGAATTCAATATTATATATTTCCTTATTTCTATAAAGACTTTTTTAGCTTAGGGCCGGTGCAACATTGTAACGCTGTATCGGCACTGCAAGTGTAGTTTGTTATTAAAAATAAATCTGAGACTGAAGAGGTGACGCTCTGGTATCGCAATGCGTGCACCCCTCACCTTGTGCCCTATCATGGATTTATGTGTAAAACTCCGTAGCGACAGTTTTTGGCGGCGTGTCATCGCCGGAATGCAACGTGTATTTTGGCTTTAAGCCCGAGATTTATAGATGCAGCTTTAAATTTACTTAGTCGTTACTAAAACATTATAATTTATATTATTCAGTGAATGTCAAAGGATTTGTCAAGTCACAGATTTTGTTAACATGGACTTGGCTCTGCGAATACTATGGTTATACACAAGTTCCTATTTTATTTTCAGGTTTTTTCAATACGAATTGATTTTTTGAGAACTTTGCTAAGTAAAGTCGAAATAGCGTCTATAAATCTCAGCCTAAAAGTCGCCATAGACAAGAATATACATACTTATATTCACATGTGGGCAGGTAAAACTATCAAGAATAATATCCATGGCTTGTATAGCAATTCATAGTCTTTTATTCAATGTTATTTTAAAAGCGACACAGAAAACTTCCGAAATAGTTGGCTTATTAATGTTTAACATGTTATGTCATGTCCAACGTGACCAGTAGCGCAGCTGGTCGCCGTTCTCACAGCACTAGTACATGACGTTTTTGTTGACTTGCCGTTTTAAAGGCGCGCGTCAAATTTGCCAATCGCTACTCCGCAACGGCTGCCAGGTCGCAATGTACTGATCTGAATATATTAATTAGAAATGGCGTCTAATATAGATAAGTCTGTGACGCTGTTAGTCAGCGTGGCAAGTTTGCGACCTTCCGGCGCCTTCATACAGAGTTACTGTTAACTAACGCATACAGTCTTAAGGGTGACTTTTGACAACTTTTTGTATTTTTTCTAATTCAATGACATTTTTCCCATAGAAAAAAATATGTAGTTCTAATCGTCTTCACATAAATTTTACTCAAGGCACGGCGGTGGCACGCGCGAATCTAAGCCGACCCTATTTAGCTGGTTGTTGTGAGGTGGGCGGAAGTGAGCACTCAGCGCTGATTACAGTGTTTAATCAAATGAAAAGTTGAAATTTAGTTAATTATGAGATATAGAACTAAGGATTGATAAAAGCCCCCATTAAAAAATATTTTTTTTATTATGTATGACACTTTTGCTATAGTTATAGAACAAAAGTTATTAGTTTTGATGTACGTAAGTCGCCTTTTTAGAGGTTATGCGTCAGCTACCAGTAACTTTGTTTATAAATTCATACAGCGGTACATTGCGATCTGGCAGCTGGGTTATTGCTGTCAAGTCGCACCTGTCAGAATCCAACGCGTACCTTAAGCGATAAATAAAAAGCACACAAACACTAAGCAACACGCCTCACCTGCTTTAACGCTGCCGACCCCACTAGAACTGCCGGCACCTATCCGTTTTGAATGCGTGAAATTTATCATTCAATATTATTATAATCATACATAATGCTGTTTAAACATAATTATGTCAGGATGCGTCAACACTATACGATTTTTTTCTTTTACTTTAAAGTATAATAATTTTAAGTAAAAATTATAGCATTTACAATGGGCTAACATAAAATTATGCAAATCGTGGATTTGATTTTAATGTGGTATTATTGGTCTAGGTGTAGTTATTTCGTATCTACGCATGTATATTTAGTAGAGCGAGATTTTTAATGTGTCTAGGTACAAAAAACGAGCGATAGCCCATCTCTTTTTAGGTTATTTACTATAAAAGTCGAATGAACAAGTTTCATTCGTTTATTATCTAAATAAAAAAAAAATGAGAGCCAAAAAATGTTGCTATTAAGGCGAGTACACATAGTACTTTCCCATACAAAATGCTTTTACCTATATCTTGATGCAACCTGATTACATTTTTTTAAATAGCTTTTGAATATATACGTAGAAATAATAATTCAATAAAATAACTTATTTTATTAATGCAAAATTTTGATAAATGGGCGCTATAATAACGCACAAACAACCATCCAAAAATTGACTACATCTCAAAATTTAGATAATTCAATTTCTGTATGACTTAAAAGCAACATACACAGAGAGTGGGAGCGAGTCGGGTCAGGAGTTCGACGGATCCAATTTCTTGTATTTCTATGTAAGATTACACACTGCATCACCCGCTCCGCTTGACCTGCACACGCTTTCTATGTGTAATCTTCCATATAACTTAGATTAGACTCGTTGATCTCTCGACCCGACCCACGCCCGCTCGTTGTGTTGCGCTTAAATCACACCGGGTGGAAAATGAAAATGAGGTGGATAATATTATTTGCTCCAATGCCCAATGATTTCATCATGAAAATTAAACTAGTTTAATAAAACAACTGTGACCATCCAGAATCCATTTATTCTGCAATATATACATTATAAAAAACATTTGATCAACTACAAGTGACATAGAAAACAAATATTTCATTACAATATACATAATTTAAAACATATAATATTTTATTTTTTAAATAATACTACACAGAACTATGGAATTATACACATACAATACATGATTCATATTGTTCTCTATTAATGTATCATGATTTGTGTATGGTCGGCATCATAAATATTACGTGTAACGTTTAAAGTCCATCCACACAAAAACCGTGTTACATTTTATGATACATTAAATTAACGTTACACAAGTCTCGACTTGTCCTTAAATGGATGACCCTTAGAAATATCGATCATGAAAATGGCTTCTTACAAATAGATAAGGTTTTGGTCAGGTAATAGGAAGAATAGAGTAATAAATTAACAAATATATTACATATATTTTATATTAAATTCCTTTACAATATAACTAAAGGTAACTTGTGTATACGGGAACTATACAAAAAAAGTACCCAAATGGTTATTATGAAGTTATAAAATGTATGGGATTAAATTTGAAAAGTCTATTTCTTACCTATCGTAGATTAACTCTATCAGACTTGCTCTACGGTCTCTACGTTCTAATAGTAGTATGTCGATGAAGCAGCAAGCAGTGGGACCAATGTTGCTACCAAAAAGTTTGGTTTGTAAAGACCTGTCTCTTCTTGGCCGTACACTACTGACGGAGATGTCGAGATCGACTGTCTACTCGGTTGGATGCGGTTTTTGCAAGATACCGCCTTTTCTCTTTAATACAGGTCCCTATAATGTTCCTCTTTAACCTACTTGCATCATTTGACGGAATAATCCGCAAACAAAAACTGACCATAATCACTGGGGGCGGATAATTCAACAAACAAAAATGTTTGTTTTCAACATTACATGATTTCTTTTAATGTAATTTTGTTTAGAAAACTTTACATTTGTAAAAAATATATTTCGGTTAAAATACAAGAAACATACAATAATATGAATATCTCTATAACACTATTTGTAATGAGAATAAACACTAAAAGTCTTCCTTGCGCATGCTGGTGTCGTCAACGTTTTGCAGCGGATTTTTGAGTGAGATTGCGGATTTAGAGCGATGACGAAAATGGGTTAATTCCCCTCCCTGTACTACCATAAATTGACGGCGCGACGTACGGGTTTGCACCTTTATGTGGTTGACATTCAAACTACTCGCACAAGACGATTCGCCACCTCTTTTTTGCTGCGTACCGCTAAGGAGTGGAAATCGCTTCCTGAGCCTGTTTTTCTACCTTCTTACGACATGGGTATCTTTCAACGATAAGTGAATTGGTATTTATAGGGTGAGCACGTTTCATCATCACATTCCATCAGATCAGATTGAGGTCAAGCGCAAGCTTGTCTGTAATTAAAAAAAGACACTGCGTGTGCAATCTGTCACTCACTTCCTAGATTACAATTAAGATTTGTATGGACCAATTTTCGGTGCAGCAGTGCATATTTGCCGACCGTGCTACTGCTGCTTCATTTGACATACCCGCTTTAATCCATTATCGAGGTACCTACACCTAAACCCTTTGATTGTAGCTAACAATTCATGAAAACAGTGTAACTAGCCAAATCTTGTCTACTATATTTTCGTATTATTAAAAGCGCAATGTTTTTATGACGTCACAAAGTTTTTATTTTAATCGGGAATGTATAAATTAAATTATTGCAGTGCGATAATATGTAACGATTCTATAAATTCACCGCAAATTATATTTTTTCTTTAACATAATACGGCAACAAATTTTATAAAAATTCGATTCTTGTTTTCGATTATTTGTTTATTGTGTGCCGATTTTACAGCAAAGATGTCGATAGCCGGTAACCCTACACACGTACAGTTACAACACAATAAGTTTGATAAAAACAGAAAATACTGGAGGAGTCTGCTTAGATTCTCTGAGAAGAACCCATCACATGTTTGTTGGAGGCAAATGTGTTCATTGACAATAAATATTTGCCGATTACAGTCAACATACAATAACCGACATCGATAAATAAAATACATTACTACAGCCATCGATACAAAATATACGCTTAATTAAAATTCAAAAAGATTTGTGACATAAATTAAAATCATATTTTACAACCCCCCACGCTGATTTTATTTATCGATACCAAATTGATCAAATATAATCTCAAATTAGTACGGAATCGAATTTAATCCACCGGCGGGACCATTATAATTATACTACTGTTGTCAAGATTGTGACATAAATTATAAATCTCTATAGTGGATGTTTCTATTAATCGATAATAATTCGATTTAATCTAACCTGAAACCTACGCGGAATCGATTTCAATCCGCCGGTGGAACGATTATAATCGTACTACCGCTGTCGTTGCCTGTATAAATCTCTGCTTTGGCTAAACTGCTCACGTAAACCACTTCCTTGAGAAACCTCTCAGATTTAGAGTCTTTTATGTGTTCATCACCGTTCAACTGCACGACAGAGACATGCTCATTCGTCTGCATATCTGCATCCTTTTTCAGCAACGGAGATTCCTGCTTAATGTAGACAGTTTGCGTCGATCTGACCTTGCGAAACCTCATATCTTTCGGTAATGTTGACGCTTCTCTTGGCTCCAGACTTCTAGTCGGCGTGACGCTCCGAGATCGATAACTAGAGTTTAAGCTTTTCGGTAATGTATTCACATCTCTAGTTTCGCTCTCTGTTTTCACTAAGCCGATGTCCATGAAGAATTTCTTGAATTTCTCGACGAATGTTGGTGATTTTGCGCGGTTCAGACTGTTTGTCAACCGCTCCGATGTATCCATCTCTTGCGAGCTCACTTCATCGATGCGTTCCGGTATGTTGGACATGCTTTTATGTTTTTCTAGAATGTTCGACCTGCGTTTCCATCTTTCGTCTTCCTCGTCATCGATAAAGGGAATATCTTGCAAGTTATTTTCGTTTCTCGTATCGACTGCAGCGTCTTTTAGTATTTTTATAACTGGAACGTTTGGAGTTGCCTCCGCGATGTATATCTGGGGGACACTTGTGCTAGTATTGTCGGTTTGGATACCGCTGTCAGCTAAGCTTCCGTTTATATGTGAGCTACCAGCTCCAGTGCTTAAAACCTTTGTCAATTGATCTGATAATGACTCCATTTGATCTTGAATTGAGGTTCTGTAGACATTATCAGCGTAAGAGGTCCCCGCTTCCCTGACATGTAAGTTAGTCGTGTCGAACTCTATCCTCCTTGGGAATGTCATCCGATCCCTGTCGTATATCTTCAGTCTGTCCGATAGG
This sequence comes from Automeris io, assembly GCA_036320925.1. Taxonomy (NCBI): domain Eukaryota; kingdom Metazoa; phylum Arthropoda; class Insecta; order Lepidoptera; family Saturniidae; genus Automeris; species Automeris io. Next base: position 9,065,870 of record JAUDJH010000017.1, read on the forward strand.
ACTGAAGGATACTCAGTAGTCGTTCTTGGATGGCGCTGGTTCCACGTTGATATCGTGGTATCGGTAAAATCGCTCATGCTAGATCTCACAGAAGACCTAGGCGATAGTCTAGCCTGTCTCAGATAGTCCGGATTGTAATCTTTGATCGGTCTGCCGATGTAGTTACGTCCTGAACAAGAGACGTACTCGTTAGAACGATTTTAGATTTTTTTTTTCGATACATTTCAGTTTATTTTCGTCACCCCGTGTCGACAAAACCGTGCTGTTATCGACGATACGTCACCCACACCGTTAGCACATTCAAAACACATCACAATAGTCGATAAACCATAAACAATCGAATACACGCGCGCAACAAACAAAGCGAAAAACTTTACATCGAAATACACAAACAATTACCGAAACGAATCCGAACAAAAAGTGCCTTTTAATTCGAATAGATCGATACGGTTCTTTGGAAACTACGCAACCGCGATGTGATTCGGAAACATGAGATTATTTCCATTGATGCTACTTTAAAAGGGCAATGTATAATAATATAGGACGCATCACAACATTGGATACAGACACCAGAAAGGATGCAAGGTTTGGGAAGTTCGATGGTAGGGGATTAAAAATAAACTGAAATGTATAATAATATAGGTACCAAAAAATAATTCTCGCATTCTATGTTAGGAATTGGGTTACTTTTGCTACTTATAATAATAATAAAAACTAAAAAGGTTAATATACTATAAAAATAATATTAGTCCTAAACGAGCACACTCATTTAAGGCAAATGTGTTGACAAAAATTGAAGATGCAGAAAAAGAGTTTAATTTTTTTTAACGTGCATTTATATAAACAAATTCTTTCTTTTTTTTCAAACCTGGTTATTTATAATAACTGAGATCTGCATTCTTTGTTGGGACTTCCCTTCGAGACTGCAGTCATCACTAAGACTGAGATTTATAGCCGCAGTTTTAAATTTGCTTAGACTTACTAAAACATTACAATTTATATTACTCAATGATTGTGAAAGCATTTGGTAAGTCACCGATTTTGTCAACACGTACTTTGCTCTGCGAATACTATGGCTATACTCAAATGCCTATTATATCGAGGGGTGAAAGGCTATTTGCTTTAAGCGATATATTTTGGCGATATAATATACAGGGTTATAGGTAACTAACGCACAGCCTCTTAAGGGTGGCTTTGATTTATCAAGACAGACAACTTTTGTTGTACGACTTTTTCTAATTCAATTACTTTTTTTCCCATACAAAAAAAATAAAAATCAGATTTGCAGTTCTGAACTTTTTAACTCTTCGTAAGGCGACGATCGCGCCACGTTGACAAAGGCGACCGAAGACAGACTTACGTAGTGCGCGGCGTCTTGTGTCGCTACTAACGAAGAAAGGGGTCTGCGGCGCGGTGAGCGGGCGTGGCGACATGTGCTTGACTACTGTGTAACACGGGTCATGTCAGTCGCAAATTTGCTTGCGTGTGCGCCCAGCATGTGTTAGTTGTCCCAGTGACGCGTTCGTTTCATAAATCACAATGTCAAATCGATACACTAACATTGAATATACCGAAATGGTGCGTGTTTATGCTCGGTGCGGTGACAATCTGTCTGAAGCTTGCCGTGAGTCCGCGAGACTATTTCCGAATGTGTTGACACCGAGTAAATAGATTTGTGAGTATTTTTGTAAATAGTTTAATTATTGTAAATAGAGTGATTCCACTTTTTAAATACGCCTACATTAAAAAATAGTTTGCAATTATCTATCTTCAAACAGACCGCGCGCCTCTTTTGGTGCGATGAATTGCTTGATTACGTATAAATGTTCGTGTTTTTCTATTTACTTTTTAGTGTAGCCAGTCCTAAAAGCCTGGATAAGTATGAAGGGATTGTGGATTCATGGATGTGGATGGAAACATTAACTTACGTAGAGGCCTTTACCTTATTCATTTTACGATGTTCCCTATGGCAGACAAATAATAGGTTGGTTTTGTTTGTGAAACAATTATTTAATGTTTTATTTTGATTCTAGTTTGTTTTAATAGTGTATTAGTACGTCAATCAATAAACATTTATTTTCACTATTTAACTAAATATGGAAATTTACGTTCAAATAATTGTTATAAGCGACTTTGTAAAATAAACAAGGTATAGGGTTAATAAACTTTCTGCTACACGATCCTTAACGCTGCGTAGCAACGTAACTTTGCGCACGACTGCATAGCACCAGCTGATTGGATACTTACGCCAGATCGAATGAAAGTTGGAATATAGAGCTAACGATGACTAGATATTCACACTAAAACTAAAAAAAAAAAAATCTAACGATGTATTAGGTTTTGGCAAAAGTCGTACAACAAAAGTTGTCAGTCTTGATAAATCAAAGCCACCCTTAAGAGGCCGTGCGTTAGTTACCTATAACCCTGTATATATGTATACAGTGCAAACTCTATATAACGACCCCAAGGGACTGTGCATATTTTGATGTTATAGAGAGTTGTCGTTAAATGGAGAGAAGAAAAATCTGTATTAGAAAAAGTTTCAAACTCTTACTTGCCATGTTTACAGTTTGAAAGTTTGTGAGTAACTAAGAAAATGATAACGTATAGATAATCCATGACTCCTACTAACAACAGTCAACACGTGCAAGCAATACCAATTTGTAAACAAAAAAAAACCGGATTTCTTAGAAATGTGTAATGCCGACAGTCGAGTTTATTACGGGCTAGGATAATAAAGCGACAAGAGACGTACACAGCTGGGCAGTTTTTACTAATTTTGGCAACTTAAAAAGTAATTTTAGCTCAAAAAGTACTTTATATTATTCAATTTCTGTCGTTATTGAGAGTGGGTGTAATGCTATATAGAGTGTACCATTGTATGGGAAACAAGCTAAACCAACCAAAGCCGAGTGATATTGACGCTTTAGGGAGTTTGTCGTTAAATCGAGTGACGTTACATGGATTTTACACTGTATATATATATATATATATATATTCCGAATCAGCGTTTTTTACCGATTTCGACATTACTACATCACCAAAAAATGTCACTTAAACCAAATAGCCTTTCACATCTCGATATATTCCGTTTTTAGGCTTAATGTGTTAAGCTACAATTAAATCCTTTATATTATATTTTGTCCGACCGTGTTAAATTCACCCTGTTGCTAATGAAAGTTCCCATAAGAACGTGGTGCAAAGTTGATTAAAAAAAACTGGGCCATTTTCTAATGTTAGTAATATCATTTCGTCAACACATTTGTAAATATAAACATAATTGTCTGAGTATAAAATATTCTTCAACATACCTGGCGTTTCGATTTCGTCCTGAGGTCTTGTTGGTTTGGCGATGCTCTTCCTCTTGGACGGTGAATGTTTCAGTGCTGTGGGTAGTTTCAAAACAAATTTAAGTAATACTTATATAGTAACAGCGAATTATGAGTGTTATTGTGATAAAATATAAAAAAAAACAAACTTTCATTTACTTTTTTTACATAGATTTAATTCACAGTTCCACAACATCACTCATAAATTCATATGTTTAAAATAAAATATTGCTCTATGTAAAAAGCATCGCTCCGAAAATAATTTTGTTTTACCAACACAGCGTTTCGCAAATAAAATATTTTAAAATCTCAATAAGCCTTTATTCATTTAAATAATTCGTGTTATTAAGAAAGAAAAGTATAGAGAAGACAAATGAAAGAAAAACACGAAGAAGAAATGAAATAAAGTAAGTCATATCATAAAAATTTAATTTAAGTAATAATGAGCATGTTTAATTTGATTTCCTATCTCACTTTCATTTAGATTGTTTTCTACAAATGTATTATGTACAAAATATTTCATAAACTCCCTAGATAACATTTTAATCCTAATTGAGAAGATAAATGAAAAGATAGACTAGATAAAAATAGAAAGATGAAAGAATGGAATCGCGACAATATTAATCGAAGTTTGGAAATTAATGTAGAAATAGAAAAACGATGAAAAGTCGTGCATTTTAGGGAAAAAATAGATAAATGTAGACGTTATAATGTAATCTATAAGGAGGGGGTTTAACAGTAAACTTGGTGTAAAGAGCTAATTAGCAAATGAGGGAATCACGAAACTACATTCCACAAAGACACCAAAAAAGAAATTATCATAAACGATTTCACAAAGTATTTTTTAAATAATTATATTTTCTGGCTTTATACGTGTGAAACTTACTTTAATTTTCACATACAGGACCTGCCAGATTCTTGTGCCTACAATATGCAAAAACTTGAATGTGCAAAAAAGCGGAGGCCTAAAATGTGTACATTTTTTATTTATTTTATCAACGTTGTGCTTTTTTTTATCGTTTATAAAAATTTCGAATCACAAAACCTCATTCAAATGAATACTGTAACAACAAGGGCGTGATGAGGGTAACAAGACTTTTCGAAAACATGCCAACTCTCACAATCTGAACACGGGACTTACTTAGACCTCCACGGACGCGAGCGAGAATCCGAATACGGACAATTCGTAGGGAACAGAAATAAAATAAAGATATTATTTTCTATATAATCTACCTGATAAAATATTTCAACGAAAATAAAAAAAAGACTGAGGTACGTGCATGACTATATTTTTACCGGTCATGCTAGGATGAAATAGAAAAATATATATTAATTTTTTTGCAATAATGTAGTTACATTGTTAACTTAGCTCTGGCAAGCCAAAAACCTAATAAAATAGTTACAAATCTTTAAACAACCACCAAAAACTATTTAAATTTCAAAGTAAGCGATGTCACAAACTCTAATTTCTTGTTTTATGTGAAATATAAAAATGCGCTATAACATTTCATACATTATGCAAATAATAATATTAATTAAAAGCCAAAAAATTATTATAAAAAAATGGCAACATTTTCAGTGTTACTTGCTTCAAATAATCAATGGTATAACAAATTAGACTATTTACAATATATAGATATATAAACAATTTGATATGAATTCATTAATGTAACTGCACTTCTAAGATTATTGCTCGATAAAAATTGGCTTTTGTAAAAAAAAAAACTACAGAATGACATTCCATAATCGAATATAAAAAATAATATTACTAGAAACATGCCTAAATAAAAATTTTGCCTTTACGGTAACGAAAAAAAAGAGAAGTAAATAATTTTTTTTGACATTCTAAATTTTCTCAGGTTGGGGTGTTGGTGCTTAAATAAATATATATTTGGCACATTTCTTACTAATTTATGAAATTAATATGTTTATTTATATCAATAATTTAAAAGCGACTATTGATTTATATTAATTGGGAAAATAGATTTTATTTAAATTAATTTTTAATATTTATTATCAAAGGGAAATTGTATTTTAACTAACACTATCTAACAGAAAATGGCTTTTAAAATATACAACCTTTTTTGAACAACATTAGTCACAACTATAATTATATAGGCCATTATGATATGGGCTGTCAAAGACAGGCTTATTTTTAGATTTTTGCCAATAATTTGAAGGAGAAACCTTTAGAACTGTCAAAATTAGTATTGTGGCGCGTGTTTTGCTCTCTTAGCGGCGAGCCCAGACTGCATTTGGTAACGGATATTTGTCGACTATGCGCTGGCGCGTCTTAACATCACGTGACTTTCGAAAACCAATGACAAAGTAGCCTCGCGCGTCTTTTACTATCACCCGACTTTCGAGAGCCAATCAAAACTAACGATCGTTGCTTAGCAACCAGGTAAGTTCTGTATTACAGTATTTTGGCCACATATGAATTTATAGTTGATAGTCTATATATAGTAAGGTCACCAACACCCGCCCTGTAATGCTAAACGTCACAAAATAACGCACACATATATATATACACACTGCCCTACAGTACCTATGTAGCTAGTGACGAGCGTTCTGAACTTCCTGTGGTTGCCCTTGATTTCGGGAAGGTCCACTGGCCGGGGAATTCAAATTATTTAGCGAGGTCGAATACGGTTCTTATTTTGTTAGTTCAATATTTATACACAGAAAATGCAGTAACACGATTAGCAAAGTATGCGCACGTGATTTGAAATAGAATTGTGACATTTGTTTATGTACATACGGTACACAAGAATATGGTATTTTCTAAAAGTTGAAATTATATATAGATGGATTTTTATTAGCAAATACCGCCGTCATTTCTATCATTTAATTGGCAATTAATTGTTTATAATAGTCGTTAGCTATCAATTAATTTACATGTGAATTACTAATAATGCATATCGCAAAAAAGTTCCCAACTGCTAGGCAATCGGAAACATCAGCTCGCTTATTTTAACATTATATAAGTTTAACATAATTCATTGTAAAAGCAACTTTTGATTGCTATTCGTTTCATTGCTGCTAAGGAATCGCGTTGTTGAATAATTTCCCAATGTAAGAGATGCCTAAATTTTAAATCGCCTAATTTTTTGTTACGGCATCCTGCATAAAATCAAAATAAAAACCGTTTTCGACAATATATATGACAAAGACATCATAAATACAAGTAAAAGATTAAAGGAATACAACTGCATGAAGAATATCTATTTGTTGATGTAATTTTAAATGTCCAAGTTAAGATTTGTAACGGCATAGGGCACCCATGTTATATCCGACTAGATTGCGAACTACAACTACGAATTAGGGCCTGTCATATTGACTCACTAAGCCCTGTCTCGTTTCTATTTATTTTATGTCTTCGTTTTTATTTACATATAATAGACTTTAATCTGGAATTAAACATTTAATTACATTGTTTTGGTGGCTGATATTTTTGTACAGTTAGCAAAAAACATATTATAGAAATAAAGTATTATTATTCCTGGATGTTTAAATTTACATCAAAAATACTTACAAAATGTCTCTCAGTATTGGGTAAATCAGACAACGATTAGCTTCAAAATTTACGGGTTATTTTACGACATAATATAGAAGATAACAGTATGTCAACTATGTAGGATATAGAATTTACGATGCAACATTTCAAACATTAATCAATTTTTTACTATGTACAACATACACATTTATTATTTATAGTAACCGACATAAAGACGGAAATTATATATATTAAAGAAAAATTTTTAATAAAAAAGTTATCGATTTGTCAAATCGAATGTGAAAGCTACTTGACATCCGACCGCTTAGCGATCGAACACGAAATAACCAATTTGTAAAACTATGTTCAATCAAATAAATATGATGCATTCGGTTTTTTATTTAACTAAAAAGACTAGCAAATGACCCGCGAGAACAAAGGTGTAGATTTCAAAGGTAATTAAAACTGGGCAGATTCATAATAATTGACATACCACTACTTTTATATGTGGTGTTTACTACTAAAAGGATGGTATTTTTAGATTTACTTGGGCAACAATCAACGGTTGTAGCAGAATGATGACTTTGGGACTCAAGTTTTACAGAATAAGAGTAGAGATTAAGAGTATTTTTGTTTCTGCCACTGTCGATAGATATTTTGTTGAATATTTTCGAGAGGAAAAAAACATAGACGAGAGTATGCCACTAAATACACAAATATACGTAAAATAAATGTTTGATGAACAATAAATATCCAAAAAAAAGGTATTACAACTATCAATATCGCAAGTTTATAACAAGAAAATAAATCCGCTGGAAGTAATTCAATAATTTAAATGATGGACAACTAAAATTTACTCAAGGTATCGAAAATTATTAGATTTCTAGTTTGTATGGGTATATGTATGTTAATTACTTCTTCACGCCGACTTGGCAAAAAAAAAAAAATGAATGGATTTCCATCCTTTAATGGTCGCTTTCTATTTTGGACTACATTGTACCATCAATTGCACCGTAGTCACTATGTCGAGCCAGTGTAAAGAAATGGCTGGACAGATTTAGCTGAAATTTAATACGCGAATAGACTATGAAAGCTAACATATAGGCTACTATTTATCCCGAAAATTTCATCGATTCCTGTGGGAATGCGGACTCGAAAACTACAAGACCAATATCAAACTTTTGTACGTAGGCAAAGTCGGGTCGACACAACTAGTGTAAGATAGTTATATCTACGTTTAATTTTATTTAATGATTGGTCTATTTGATGGTGCGTGTTTGGTAAAGAAATACAGGAAACGCCGGTAGATTTAAGGCGGCTTGTACCAACATTTAAATTAAGTTTGAAGTTATATAAAACACGATTCATCGTTAAATTGTTGTTATTGTCTTGCACGGAAACATTATCTAGTTTTAACAACTGAATTTAAACAATAATTAAGGTCGAATTAAACCGCTTCAATAAAATGCGTTTTATAGAGGCTTAATCTAGGGTTTATTTGTTAGAGCAAGCCACCCTCAGTATTCATATTATTTTCTTTTCTGGCGCACGATGTGGTGGCTTTAAAGGGCACATTATTATTATTTTATTTTATTTATTATATATATATATATGTCTGTTTAATATTTTTGTGCAGTGTGTTGGCTACTGGCCGCCCTCAATTGTATAAAAAATAAAACTTCATAACGTTTCCGTTTAAAACAATAGGTACAGCTCGCCCGGTTTAGTTGTGAAGATCTATACCGGCCACAAATGAATTGCCCAGTTCGATAAAAAAAAAACCATAAGCACAGTTTAACGTTAAAGAGTGTTTTTATATAAATTTAGACTATTTTATTTGCTGGTACAAAGAGCCCTCAAGGAATTATCACGATTTTACAAATAGTTGTAAAGGAATTGTAGAGACAATTAATAAAAAAAAAACATATTTTTAACATTAAGATTAACGCATCTATCGACAGTGGTATGAAATAAGAAATTATACCAATATAACCAATTTAATAACTATTTCGATTATTATTTTTAAATATTTATTATTATTATCATTATCCTCAATAAAGTTTATGAGTTTAATAATAGAAATCCAGTCAGAGTAACACTTACACGAAGGTATCTTCTTGAAGACAGTCTTTGCCATGAATTCTAGAAACCTCTGCGCGTAGAAGCTCGGTCTATGAACTGAGACCGTGTCCTGGAATAGTGAAAACGGGTTATTAGCATCATTGTAGTGTCATTAGGCTGTGGAATGATCCTCCAGTCGGTGTATTCATCATCATCATCATCATCATCATACTGATGTTTGAAGGTCAATGGGTAAAACTCCTTGAGATCCCATTATGTGCTTGTCACTCTGCCGGTATACGATTTTACCATTACAACACAAAACAAAAATTAATTATTAAATAACATATTGCCACTCCTTTTCCCTTACGCGGTGAGCAGAGATATTTATTTATCTATTTACAAATCTACACTGTATAATCTAATTTATACAGGAAAACAAGCTAAAAAATCAAATTAACCAAAATAATTTATGTAACAAGGGTATATGACAGATATAAAAGCAATTCAAATAATTGTTATGAAATAATAATATAAAAGTTATATATGAAATGTGTAGTGTGACTGTGCACTTTGTGTATGTGACTTAGTGTGTGTGTAACAAATGTGTATGTTAACTGTCCTTGGCCGAAGACGACCCGATAGCCGGGCAGTAGACTTAGGGGAGTGTACTGCCCGGATGAGAGGGAGGCGGTGCATGGTGACGGGCGCATCGCCTGGGAGAGAGGTTTTGGAGGGGTGGGCTTTACTCTTTCCCTTCCCAGAGAGGTAGCCTCAACAAGGCTTCTTGTTCCCTGGGTGTCTGGATGAATTTGGCTTCCCAGGCCCAGGTGGAGCGATCAGAGGGACACCCTGGAGGTTTTTAGTCAGTAGGAGTCTGACACACCGGGGTCACTGCCCTCAAAGCGTCCCTGATAGGCCTATGCAGGATTTTACCCCGGGATATAAAAACAAAAAAAAGACGAAACGATAGCCTCGACTAACTTCTTCCTGAATGACTAGCAGCTCTCGTGAAAGATATCCACGGTAAATATACGAAATATAGGTGGATAGATTGTACATATCCTACATAATAATAGGAAAACATCGTGAGGAAACCAGTATGCTAAAGTCATGTAAAGTCCTGAGAAAAGATATCAGTTGCGCTACTGGTCATGTTGGACACGACATATAACCGCAAAGTGGATACAGCTGCTAATATATCTTTGCTCACCTCGAAAGGAATATAGCGTGAAGATTATTTATGTAATGTAGACTAGTTTCAGTAATTTGCCTATATATTCTGTTGTATTCCATTGCTTATCCTTTGTTTTGTGCGTCATAATAAATAACACAATTGGAGAAATAAAAACTTACGCCATCATGGATCATGCTCTTCCAGGTGTGCTCCAACTTCTTCCTCAACCGGTACGACTGGAGAATGTCTATGATACCGAGGAACAAGAGCAGGCGCTCGCCGCGAGCGTTCCTTGCAGGAATGCCGCCAGGTCTGGATTTTTTTTTAATTTCATACATTAATAATTCTCCCCGCGGCTTCGTTCCCGTGGTATTCACATTGCGCGTGAGAGTGGGATAACATACCACATAACCAAAGGAATGCATCTTATAAACCAGGAAATAATGGAATCCCATTACTGGACCCTGAATCCGAACCTGGTTTTCTCTAAATCTAATTGGAATTTAGTGTAACTCCGGTTAGTTTTATCAATAAAATATATATCTTTATGTAATTCCTTACATTACCCTCGGCTTTGGATTGCATTGCAACTGTTCTATGAGAAATAATATGAGTTACTTTATAAGATAAGGAATTTTTACCGTGTCCTGTAATGGGGCGCGTCACTGACTAAAGGTTAAAGGTTAGCATAAAAACAATTATTTACTTATACTTGGACATTTAATCCATACAACGACTTAAAACTTGGTCCAATTGTGATTCTGAAACTCATAATCTGGACATTATCAAATTTTAAATCAATATCTATATATTAATACGTGAAGCAAAAACTTTGTACTTCTTTTTTCGAAAATTGCGCGGACGGAGGAGTATGAAATTTGGTACTCTATTAGTTTATATAGAGGATTGCAGAATGTTTTTTTTTAATAATGCATAAAAATACATTGAATCAATTAAAAATAAAAAAACATATTAGACTATGTATTTGTCATTTTGCTCATAGTTAAATTCTGTGGTCAACTTGAGAATAAATTAATATTGTTTGTCTTTAATATTACTTGTCTAGTCTTACTGAATTTAGAAGTATAATTTTTTACAATAGTACTTTAATAATGTCAAATTCTGACCACTGGGCGGCTACTAGTAAGTTTAAATGTCAAAGTATAACAAGGTGATGCTTTTTATACCTCTATGAAATACACGCCACTGATTACAGTCTATGCTCATTCCATAGATAGGAAAAATGTAATCAGATAAATGAAAAACGATTACGATTACATTTTGCATCATTAAACTGATCTTATATTTAAGCCCAGATACGACCATTTTTTTCTTGACTACAACTTTTCAAATATCACCGAAATTTTTGGATTATTTTTTATGACCCTTTAATTTTTTCACTGAGTGTAGTGTTTTGGGAGTCGAAGCTGCTCGCGTCCGTAGGCTTTACCCTAGTTTCCCTACACGTGACTCCTGGGTGGTGCTAAGCGAGCAGCAGCGAGGTGGTAGGGCGTCGGTGCCCGTCTGGATCACGACCACAGTACATGGGTGTAAAGCCCGTCATAGAGACCAGTTTCGGCTTGTCGCGTTTCGGGATCAGCTTGTGTATATCCAGTAGCTCATATACCTAGAGACCTTCAGTCGTGGTATATGTGGGCCGACATGACGATGTAGACTATCAATGGATATTCATCCTTTGATAGTCGCTTTCGTTTTTGGACTACACTGTACTTACCATCAGGTACTCTGTAGTCACTATGTCGAGACAGTGTAAAAAAAAAAGTATATTATCAGTTACATTTACAAACAATTGTATTAGTCAAAATAGAAACTGAGTGATAGATTGACTTACGGGACATCTTCTTCTTCATCTATTGGCTCACTTTCTGCTTGTATACTCTCCATTGCCGTTGAATGCGCTACCAGTCTCTGTCGGTTGATCGACCTGTATTATAAAATGTGACCCTGATTAACACGTTCAGGATGTCGCCATAATTAATGTTTCTCGCCCACAGACGGCTGCTCTTAAAGCTTTTCGCTCTATCAGACGGGTCTGAACTATAGGTTTCAATAAAAGATTATTGAAGGGAAGCGGTTTTCATGCATTATCCTTTTAGCGTTATTGTTATGCGTTGAATGTATATGCCTACAGTAAATTATTGAATATAATAAACATAATTGTCGCCTGAAGAGCTAGACTTGTGCGAGGCAACGCTGGTACGCGTCACCAGATGAGGCCGACTTGTGTGAGCCGTGTTAATATGTGAACATGTTAAGTTTATTAGTTTTATTATTATTACTTTTATGACTCAATAAGCGTCATTTTTAAAACGTTTTGGAACGAAATTCTTTATAAGTTTTTTTAGTTGCAAATGATTTGTAATTTGTATTACATTTATAATTCGATATACATATATCTTGTTGATAGTTTTATATCATTTTTCTATAAACAAATATATAAAAAGAATTGTTCTGACTAATATATCGCAGAACCTATAAACTATTGAATCTAGAAGCATGGAATTTTTACAACTGATTTTTTATGATATCTTCCAACACAAAGAAGGCGAAGTAGGGGTTGAAAATCCGCTAATTTTGTGTGTAAATCGCACCTAAGTGAAATCCTTCCGGGTTCAATAGTAATGTGTCAAAGACCCCGATTTAGATCTCATGAGAGAGTAATAAAAAACCAATTCAAAGTTCTCACGATAGTTAAATAAAATAATAACCGAATTAACCCATGTAATAAACATACTTATTATAACCTACAATTTGCACTTTTCGAATAACGATATCGGTGATCGAATGTTTTGTTTACGCGCTCAGAAGGTTCAATCTTATTATTGATGATTTTTTTTTATAAATTGACTGAATAGTCTCGATTATTGCTTTAAAATATCTAAATACACTAGCCAATACTAGTTCTCGATATTGTTTATAGGTATAGATTTTACTAATTTTAATGTCCAGGCATAAAAAACTTAATTCCCTATAGTAGTCACAAAGCATCTAATGACATGTTATGCGAAAAGTACCACCCCGTCAACTGGGGAATCCCGGCGAAGATAAATATAAAACTGTTATAGTTAAAATTTGGAATCAAAATTCAGGTACAGGATATTCAATTATTGTAACATCAAATTTGTTAATTCATGCAATAAACAATGATTAGTTTACTAAATGTAGGGTGACAATTTTGAAGGCATTGTATTCTCAGATTTGTTAGACATATTTGTTTTCGGAACTAGAAAGTTTCTAATTAATTTTATTTCAATTTCAACTTTTTTTAGCCATATAAATAATGCTAACTACATTTTTACAAGATCACGATTACGACAAAAACAATAAAAATGTAATTGTATGCAAGAACGCCAAAATTAAATATTTAATTAATATATTATATTTTACAAAATAATCACTGACTTTTGTACTAAGGTACAATAGACAACAAAAAACTCACACGCACATTCATTTTTAGAGCTACCTAATTTTATTTTGAACGAGAATACATGACATTTCTAATTTTCATTATCACACTTCCTACAAACACTGTACACATGTTTTTTTGTTAAATTACAAAAAAAGTCAATAATCATAGATTATAAAAGCAGAGAAACAAAAATGCGTTCAAAATTATCTCTCAATATTAAATACTTGGAAATATTATATTCACGTGACACAAGAGTAGTTAGATACAGAATGATTAGTTACTGTATGTTAGAGAGGGACAGACAACATTTAGGTATATTATGTATACATGTATTTCTATAGATATCGTACTGTGTCCTTTTTACTTGCGCACCGAAATCCTCCTTGCCTTGTTCAGATCTGAAAGGGTTTTTTATATTTGTAATACAAAAGGAAAAAGACTAGATCAAAATATTTTGTAGAACTAATTTAATCGTTTTTTTAATGATTTTATAACTAAACATAATAAATTATTAAATATTCAAAGTCCTAACGAAAATAAATATAGTCAATTTATAATAGATAGAAAAGATATTTGTTGTGTTGTTTTGTTCTAAGTACCGGACAATCTCAAGAAAAATAGTACAATTTGACAACCGACCAATATCTTAATAACATTTGAAACAGCATAACCGGCCCAATTTCCTCCTTTTTAATCACCACACTGACATTGGCGATGTCACAAAGGACCAGTCTTTGGAATAAAGCCATAAATGATAATAAGAAAAAAAAAAGATATTCGTAAGAAAACGAAGAAAAGATCAACCTGTATATTATATCGAACTAGTATTTGTAAGTCATAGTGCCTCAGTTTTACCATTGTATAACAAAAAAATATACACACCCATATGCTACCTGTGTTAAAATGCCTTTTTTTATTGAGATTGATTATTTTAAATATACGACAAGATTGAAATTTAATATGATATAAAATATATTTTTTTTCTTATCTAATTACACCATCTCCCTTTTATTCATGACTTTTAAACAGGTTTGTAAGAAAAGATAATTAACACCCATACTGCTGCATTACGATGTAGCTTCACTAGATGGTGCCACGACAAAAAGCGAATCGCGCCATCGATGCTTTCACCGAATATATAGTTCGAATTTTCTGTCATTCTTTATTGTTATTCGGACCTATTCAAAGTGAAATAAAAGCAAGTCTAAAACTGCTCTAAACAAGACAGAAATAAACTTCACCTGGTTCTGTTTAGACCGCTTTTCTTTGGTTCCCCTTCGGCGTCGTCACCGTCGCTCGCGCCGGAGTCCGTGCGATTTCTCGCTTCAGTCTTTTCCCTTTGAGCTTCGTCTAGATTATGTATGCCTACTAGTAGAGAGTAGTCCATGATCTGTAGAAAAATTTAAGGATCAATAAAGTAAGATTACATTCCTTTCGGGGCACATTATATCACAGACTACCAAATATTTTTTTATATAAAGGTAAAACATGTCGCTAGCCACCATTACTTGCAATTATTACATTATTATTTATTACCATTTTTTGGGAGTCGAAGCTGCTCGCGTCCGTAGGCTTTACCCTAGTTTCCCTACACGTGACTCCTGGGTGGTGCTAAACGAGCAGCAGCGAGGTGGGCGGGCGTCGGTGCCCGCCTGGATCGCGATTACAGTACATGGGTGTAAAGCCCGTCATAGTGACCAGTTTCTGCTTGTCGCGTTTCGGGATCAGCTTGTGTATATCCAGTAGCTCATATACCTAGAGACCTTCAGTCGTAGTATATGTGGGCCGACATGACGATGTAGACTATCAACGGATTTTCATCCTTTGATGGTTGCTTTCGTTTTTGGACTACACTGTACTTACCATCAGGTATTCTGTAGTCACTATGTCGAGTCAGTGTAAAAAAAAAAAATTACTTCCTTCCTGATCAGATCAGGATCCAGAAGGAAGAAATCAGAAAGGTGAGGATTGATGTGGACTCGAGCAAATTGACGGTGCATTCTGTTTCGTCGGCTGTTTACTTTCGATGTTGTAGTCATTATAAACCGTTTTATTACTACTAATTAATATAGCTCACTATTTCCATTTTACACATACTAAGATTTATTTTTGGTATTTAACAGTGTAATTTGTTTAATTTTTGCTATTAATATCTTTACTCATCTCGATCACAATATTTTTGAATAAATACATATAAAAAGATAATATATATAAATTTTAAAATATAAAAACATGTAGACCTACAGGGGCGAAACCTAAGGCCCAAGCCACCGGTAGTTAGGAGCTCAAAGTGAGGAATCTATAATATTATTATTAAGTTCTTAATTTTCTGTAGTTCATGTGACCTCTCGAGCTTGCTACATTATCCATCTGCATCAAAACACCATCGTTTAAGTATATTGTGATTTGATTTATGTACAGACCTGTACAAGCCTATATATATATATGTATAGACTTAGACTATAGACGGACATTCCCTTCTTGGTTAGTTCTTATGAATAATATAACATTATTAACAAATACTGCCGTTGCCAAACCTTAAGTTTACACAATGACACTATTTGTTTATGGATATAAAGTGTCAAAATGTTGTTTGTGTGAATTTTGGTTGGCAAATGCATACATTTATGGCGGGTGTTCTCCTGTTTCTCTACATCAATAGCTGTACCATCATTGGTTTGTATCCATTTTAGTTCTTGATTTCAGTTACCAAAGACCAGATACCTTATCATTTAATTTTAACGTTTAACGCACAGTTGCAGAAACGCTTTCTAAATTTTAAGACGTTTTTAAAGACTAATGAGTCAAACATTTGATTGCGCCTGATTATTCATCAGTGTTTAACAGTTTTTTTTTATTTAACCCTTTCGCTACTATCTGTGACTACAGTCACCAGCAGAAAAAAACCGCCTATGCACGACGGGTCACTATATTTTACTCACCCGTATTGTTTTTCTTCTGAAAACTAACTAAAAAAACTAGAATACTCACTTTAAAGCTCTCCAAGACTCTACAGTCCCGCTGCATGGTCTTTATCAGCGCGTTGTAAGTGTCCGCTTCTAGGAATATACCCTCGCTGTGATGCTCCATGAAGTCTAGATCCTTGTACGTGGGTGAACGTTTCTGCCTCTCCGATTTATTCGCCTGTCAATGTTATTCAAAACTCAAATTTAAACTATGTTCATTTATATAGCCCTATTTAAGTGATCTTCCAAAGTGGAAGTAAGAATTCTTAAATATAATAGTAGCAATGCCAAGGCGTGACCTTCTAACTGCGGCTTCAGAGCAAGTCACTATGACTGTATTTACACGTGTGTAATGTGATCACGGCTCAGTTAGATCAAACGCCCTGCCACCTCAAAAAAAATTATAGGTTTAATGTACCGGTATAACCTCTTTTATAAGCAATATGACAATCTTGACATATTAGGTCCTTACATATGAAATTGGCGTTTTGTATGGGAGGAACAAAAAGTCGAATATTTTTTAATATAATATATTTAATTAATCAAAGTATGAACCATTATTTTCTATGCACTTTTGCCATCTCATAGGTAGTTCATTGATCCCTTTACTAAAAAAACCAGTCGGACGGGAATCAATAAAATCTTTGAAGGCGATTTGGACTGCCCCATCGGAGTTGAATTTTTTCCCTTGCAAGAAGTTATCAAAATTTCGAAAAAAATGGTAATCTGTTGGAGAAAGGTCCGGGGAGTACGGAGGATGTCTTAGACTTTCCAATTGAAGCTCTTCTAATTTAGTAGCCGTCTGTTGCGCAGTGTGTGGTCTAGCGTTGTCGTGAAGCAGCAGTGGCGTGGAGCGATTGACCAGCCTAGGTTGTTTAGTCGCTAGCTTTTCCATCATGGTTTGCAATTGCTGACAATAGACATCAGCCGTAATAGTCTGGCCAGATTTGAGAAAACTGTAATGAACAATACCGGCACTAGTCCACCAAACGCTTACAAGTAACTTTTTTGGGGTTAATTTTCGCTTGGGGCAGGATTTGGCTGGCTGGCCAGGATCCAACTATTGCGCTGAGCGCTTCCGATTATCGTAAAGAACCCATTTTTCATCACAGATAATGATTCGGTTTAAAATACCTTCATTATTGTGCCGGTTTAGTAATGTAACGCAGCAGTCGACGCGCATTTACCGGTTTGCTTCAGTCAATTCGTGAGGTACCCACCTTTCAAGCTTTTTAATCTTCCCAATTTGCTTCAAGTGAATTAAAACAGTTTTATCACTAACATCGCAGCCTGCAGCTAACTCGGACGTGGTTTGCGATGGATCCGCTTCCACAATAGCCTTCAACTCTTCATTATCAACTTGAGTCTCAGGCCGTCCACGGGGCTTGTTCTGCAGGTCGAAATTTCCAGAACGAAAACGTTGGAACCAAAAACGAACTGTGTTTTCTTTTGCAACACGACCGCCATACACATCATTCACCCTTCGAGTTGTTTCCGCAGCACTAGTGCCACGGTGGAACTCGTACTCGTAAATAATGCGATATTTTAAGTTTTCCATTTTGTAAAATGAGTGACGCAAACAGAAAAAAACAGAAGAAAAAAACAAATGAATGACGATCATCGAAGCACAAATACATGAGTCTATAGCCGTACAAATGTGAATTTGGAATTCCTTACCAAAGAGGAGAAATTTGTGATTAAAGTGGCCAGTACGAAAAACGCCAATTTCATATGTAAGGACCTAATATTAGAAATAAATAATATTAAGATCTCACGGTATACTGCCAGGATGAAGGTGAGACGGCGCGCAAGTGCCCTACTCTGTCGCTTGGAGATCTTGAGGAGTGGACTGTTTACATCTAACCCTTTCAGAGATGAAGGTTCAGAATGGCTACTTGTTCGACGGATCGTTCAAGGAATATAGATTCTGAGGCCCGGCTGGCGCTGAGAGACACCCCGGGAGTTTGTAGCCAGTAATGGGCAAAATGTAATCAAATTAATAATTACCGATTAAAAAACGAAGTTGTAATTTTAATTTTGTAGCACTTTAATCATGATTATATCCTGTCAAAACATTAAGGAGTCGTAAATGTGTATGCAATTGAGGATTCCGTAGTGGTTAAAAAGTAGGCGGGGCCTGCAGAAGGCTAGTCATCGCCGGGTGCTGAGGAAGATGGCTCAGACTTGCCCTTGGCACTCGGCAGGCGGGAGAAGGAACGACCCGGGGATTTTAGTCGGTGCAAGTCTGACACACCGAGGGGCGGCCCTCACTACTCCCTGAAGGTCCGTTAGAGATTTTCCCCGGGTTACCAAAAAAAAGTGATTAAAACGTATACGAGCAAAATACAGTCGTATTAATGACGAAAAACGCAAAATGTAATCGTAATCGTTTATTACATTTTGAACATCTAAATTTGTAGCTAGTACAAATCTAGCACACAGGATATGCCTTGACGGTACTTATGCAGAATTCTACTCCGAAAAGGGTTGTGTAAAAAAATAACGTACCTTCCGTTTGTAGGTGGATCCTTTGAGATCGTACTTCTGGTGTAGCTTCACCGAGGAAGGGAGTAAGTTGTTCATCGCGACCAGACGCACGTTCTTACTGTTGCACTGGTAGCAATACAATCCGAAGAATTTTGGCAGCAACGTGCGTGGGTTCTGTTCACAAATATATCAAATACAGTTTGAACACAGCTAGAATACTCATTGGCGTGGAAATAAGAAAAATATGGAGGGATACTCTAGTAAAAATACGCGGATAAGTATCGATTAATATATTTTCTATGATCTCGTACACATTTTCAGCTTTTCTGACATATCCAGGATTCACTGTCGTACCAATAAAGTGGGCATGTATTTAGCCATTATGTTTGTGAATATGTTTGTTACTCTTTCACGATAAAACTACTGGACGGATTTGCATGAAACTTTTACAGTAATATAGATTATACATCGGAATAACATATAGGCTACAATTTGTAATGATTTTATGTAATTTTGGTCGTAGTATAACGATACATGTCAATTAAGTCGGGAAAAAAATCTGGCCTCTGAGACCTATCTTGGCATACACTGCCTAAACCATTGGAGTTACACAAAGATGATGTACCGTAGGATTGTTTGTCTTGATTAGTTCTTGAATAGTAGTTATAAAAGTCCGGGATAGCATATATCTACTTTTTATGTGGAAGCCACTATGACCAAAAGTGTGAACCATAAATTTGATACTATTTTACAATGCGATGCTGCTGGCAAAATATATTATAATACAGAAGATATTCACTAGAAATAATTTATATGGCAGAACAACGTTTGCCGGGTCAGCTAGTATATTATAAAGCCCCTGTCGTGTCTGTCAGTCTGTTCGCGATAAACTTAAAAAAGTACTAAACAGTTTATAATGAGAATTTCACTCATAGACAGAATGATTCATGAGGAAGGTTTAGATTTTTTTGATTTAATTTGTTGAGCTTTTATGTAAATTAGTCAAAATATGACGATAATTGTTGAAAACGTAGATGAAAGTGAGCTGTCGTCGAGAATGATTCCTTAACGCTGAGGGAGAAGTAGGAGATGGCGGGAGGGAATTGAAAAGAGTTGTAGGAGAGGGAAAGTAGATTTAGCTAAAAGTTAACGCGACATTTATTCACTGTTAGGCAGTGCGAATTCGCAGTTAGCTAATTTCTTTATATATCTAAATTATGTGGCATTGGATTTGAAACGCCGCCGCAGCGTATGTTTACAAACAAGGTATGTTGCGTGTATAAAACAAAACACAATCGGTATCGCAAAACAATTTCCGTTGAGTGACATATTTATTTTTATCTCACTTTTAGATATCTTATCGCTTTAACCTGCATTAAGTAATTAATTTCCAACCCGCTCGACATAACTAAAATTAATATGCTCGGGTTTTCACTAGAAATAGCGTAACACCGTCAATTATTATTTTTTTACACTGGTTCGACATTGTGACTAGTGATGAAAATGCCCGGGAATTTTCCCAAAGTGCCCAAAACTTGTTTGGGAATATTCCCGGGAATTTACGAAATGTTCGCGGAAGTGCTGGGCACTTTGGGAAAATTCCCGGGCATTTTCATCACTAATTGTGACTACAGTGCACCAGCGTAGTGCAAAAACGAAAGGAACCATCAAAAGATGAAAATCTATTGATAGTCTATGTCATCATGTCGGCCCACATTTACCACGACTGAAGGACCCTAGGTATATGAGCTACTGGATATACACAAGCTGATCCCGAAACGCGACAGGCCAATGCGACGGTCTTTACACTTGTATACTGTGGTCATGACCCAGTTCGGGTAATCGCCCTACCACCACAAAACTGATTATAATACTACTATTTGATTAAAGGACATTTCTAGCCGGCCCCAAGCCGAAAATTATTTTTTTTACATTTACTAAAAATGAAGGATGTAATGATTTTTAAAAACTTTTACATTGAAAACATCATGAGGAAAACACACATGACGTCTAATAGAAATGTCACGTGCAAGTGCCCTGAAAACGGCGATTATCTGCGCCACTGGTCACGTTCGGCACGCTATATAAGCGCAAAGTGGGTACAGCCATTAACGTATCTTTGCTCACCCGGACAGGGATAAAAAAAAGGAAAAAAAAAGCATTTATTTAGCGCTTGTAGATGTCTAGTATCCACAGCACAAGCATAATTTGAGACCATTGCAATGGGTGTAATTGTCCATATTTTTTTAGAATGTGCAAACTGTCGTATGCGATGATCACTCCACTGACCTGATCGAGGTTCAAGTAATACCCGGGCAGCAGTTTCTGTAAGAATTCGCCCTCTTTGTGTTGCACCGTCTTTATAATGAACTCGTCATCGTTTGTCAGGTAGAATATGCTCCCGGAGGCGCCCGGGTTGCTCAGTTCGCGTAACGGAGCGCTGCACATTGACATCTGAAAGAAATTCGCAACGTCTTTGTTACAATATACATTCGAACGTGGGCTGGGCTGTCTTACCATAAACAGAACTATGTTACTAAAATATGAGGAGTCTAGTTTCAAAACCCGCTATAACGTCTTTTTTTCAAATCCCAATTATTTATAAAAACTTATAATTAATCTTTAACTTGACAATCACATTCTTATAAGGTATTTCAATTATTATTCTAGAGTAAAATAGCAAAAAAGAAAAAAATCATATATAATACTTGCTTTTTTAAAAACATTTCAAATTACTATTAGAACTATTAAGTACTAACTACCTAACTTAGTATAGTAACTTTATGTATGTATTGTGGTAATTAGTCATTGTACCGGGCCACTGGCAACCCTGTAAAAGTAAATAAATAAAATAAATAAATAAGTAATTTTGTACGAAAAATCGTTTTAGCGGGTTTTGAAACTAGACGTCTCATATATTAAAAAGAAGTATGAAATATAGAGATCTATTTTTCTAATCTAAAATATAATGATACTGAATGTATTTGAACTTTAACATTATTGTGTAATCATGATTTACTTTGGTTGTATAGTGTATGTAATATTATTGTCGTATTGTTTTGAGTTAAGATTGGAGCTACGCAGCTGTAATAAACTGTATGTAACAAACTATGTGAAATGTGCTGACATCCAAGATACAGGTAGTTCTAGTTTGGGTGTCAGCTGACTTTAATGTGCTGCTTTGTAATTGTTTTTCTAATTTTTTTTTGTTTATGCCAAGTGAGCTCTTACTACTTTACTGTTCCAGATAGAGCTGGCTGAGCACTTCAGTGTTCACCCTCTCGTCCGGTTTAGTTGTGAAGGTCTGTCCCGGCCACGAAAGTATTGCCCAGTTTGAAAAAAAAAAAAGAAAAAAAAATTGCAGATAGATTTTAAAACAAAATGTTCTCATATAAGTGGTTAGTATCTTTTTGAGAGTAAATACTTTGAACTGATTCTTTATTTTAGACAATTCTCCATAGTAAAAATCATATAATTACAAAAGTTTTTTAATTATATCTATACATAACAGGTAAAATTATTGTCGTTTTAAAGCTTATGGGTTATTGTTCTATATAGGTAATATTATCGATAAAATATATAATTTATTTGAAAAAAACACATTTTTTTTTATGAACATTGGAAGTTAATGCCAGTTACTGATACAAAATCGAAGTTTTTCGGTTCCAAAACAACTGTTATATGGTGTACTAACCAACTGAATCGACCTGATTTCAGTGTAGTTCAGTTATTTTATCAAAAAAAGAAGGACAAACTAGCTATATAAAAAAATTTGCTGAATATTTGTGCAAGCCCTTATTTTAAAGTTTTAAAAGTTAACTTAAAGGTCTCATAAAGATAAGTCTCGTGTCCACGTCTTAAGTTATTCACGGTCAAAGGTCACGAAATAACTTTTTTCGTGAATGTATGCAATAAACGATATATGTATGTATACAAACTTTGTAAAGCATACAATTTTCTACGATTAAACTCTCTAGCAAGCAAAAGCTTATTTAAACAAGTATCATATAAAAGAATATGTTTTAAGGATGGACTTTTACTTAAAACGGAAAAACTTAACCGGCTCTAGAATGCTTTAAAAAAATAGAGCAAATTAACATATCAATCTAAAATAAAGTTTCCGTTAATCTCTCGTACGTTATCTTGTAAAGTTTGTTATAGCGTACGGTTAAAAATTAGACAAATATTTAAACATCCACAAAGTTTACAAATATTATTTAAGGAAATTATGGCTTTGGGAAGCCCCGATATGTGCGAACTAGAGCAAATAATGTCTATTGTTATGCAAACTGTGGAGAATTGATTACAGGAGCCGAAGTTCCCGTTAACGTACAGAAGTAGTTCTCTTGGCGTATTTAGCCGGTACATCTCGGCCTACATCCCATCTTTGTACGGCCGAGACCATCCCATGAGGATTAAACCTAAGTAAAACATAAAGATGCGAACGATTGTAGGTACTTACCAGAAAATCATCAGGCTGTATACCAAACAGGTCCCGGAAGTATCTGAACGCGATCGGGGCATAAGTTTTGAACTTAAACTCCGAGTAATGGTGGGCTGGTGTGTGGTTGGAGCCTTCGTGTGGGAAGTTCGTCGTCTCGACCGTCATGAAGTCCTGCATGAGGAGATCGCGCTCCGGCTTCGAGGCCAGGCCGCCGATCGCGTGCTGAATACCTGGCGAAAACAAAGTTATTTGAATATTTGTAACAGATTTTTTTTTAAATCCCGACACCGAATAGGGTTTTTTTTTACCAAGTTTTATGTGTGTATTTATTATATGTATATATTGCCGTATTTTGATTCGTCTGTCTGTGGTTATTTCGACGCAGTCTGAATTCTGTTATGGGTCACAATTTTACTTTAATATTTAGTTTTTAATATTTTTTTGTTGACTTAATTAAGTTTTAGCTATTTATCGTCCACTAGACTTGAAAGTCTGCTATCCGGATGGGAAGGAGGAAGCGCGCAGTGACCGGCGCGTCAGCTGACAGGAAGGTCCGTAGAGATAGGCACTTTAAACCTACCTCTCCTGGAGAAGGAGCCTAAATAGGCTATTTGCAGCCCGGGCTATTGTAAGAAATTGGATTTCTAGGCCAGGGTAGAGCGATTTGAGGGGTACCTGACCTGGTACCCCCTAGTGGTGGTAGGAGTCTGACACGCAAGGGGTCGCTGCCCTCACAGCAGCCCTGATTATCCTATGTAGGACATTCAACCAAGTAATAAAAAAAATCCAAATACGTATAAATAAAAACAAAATATTTTTTTTTTTTTTTTACAACTTAAATTTAAGCGTCGGAATCAACCAATCTTCCAAAAATACCTAAAAATTGAAATATCACATGAATTGTTGCACTCTAGCTTCTCTATCATTTCCTGCCGTAAATATGGAGAATTGTAAATAATCCTGTGTTAAAAATATTTATATTTTTCTATTTATATAAAAGAATTAATAAAACTAGGCTTAAATACTTTAAGAATAGTTTAATTTTATAATTTAGCAGAGCACACGGCACAATCAACAGACAGAGAGAGACACATAAAATTAGACAGGGAGCGTCGTATATCTGATGTTGCCAGATATTATAACACCCCAACTACATCAGATAAACTTCTATATAAAATGACAATATTTATTTTATATAACGCCCATACCCTTCATACAATCATAATGTTTAACATTATTTAACGCTTTTGTAAGGATATCTGCTGGCATAGCAGTTGTTGGCAAATATTCCAAATCAATTATTTTATTTCTTATTGCATCCTTAATAAAATGATACCTGATGTCAATATGTTTACTTTTTCTATTGCAGGAGTAATTTGCCACCAATTTCTGTGCACTCTGACTATCATTAAACAAGCAAACAGGATTTAGATTACCAGTTAATTCATACAATAAAGATCTTAAATATATAGCTTCTTTACAAGACTCAGCTATAGCCATATACTCAGCTTCCATACTTGAAAGAGCTACTGTTCTTTGTTTTCTACTTTCCCATGAAATAACTGAACCCGACATAACAAAACAATAGCCTGTATAAGACTTGCCGTCTACAGTATTACTTCCCCAATCAGCATCAACATAACCAACAAGTTCTGTTTGCCCCTTTTCATACTTTAAACAATAACTTTTAGTTTTCTTAAGATATCTAAGTATTCTTTTTGTATAATTCCAATGAACCTTTTTCCAATTATTATTAAATTGACTAAGAAAACTAACACAAAAAGATATATCTGGTCTTGTAAGAACCGCTAAATACATTAAGCTACCAATCAACTGTTGATATGGAAGCTTTGGATCATGAGTTTCAGAGCTCTCAATATCCACCTTGCATTCCATCGGTGTGCTAGCTACTTTACAATTTAACATATCAAATTTATTAAGCAACTGCTCTATATATTGTTCCTGGTCCAGAGTAATAACATTAGACGTTTTATCAATTTTAACACTCATGCCTATACATTGTTGAATTTGTCCTAAATTTTTTATTTTAAACTTGGAACTCAACACTGAAATTAAATTTTCTGTTTCTTTATGATTATTGTTACTTGAGAAAACAAAAAAATCATCAACATATAAGGCAATTATAATTTTTATATCATTATTAATTTTTATGAACATACATGGCTCTAAAAGACTCTTTTTAAACCCTAACTCACATAAACATTGTTCTACTCTTTCATACCAAGATCTAGCCGACTGCTTTAGTCCATAAATAGCTTTACTCAGTTTAACAATAACCTTTTTCTTGTTTAAATCAAAGTTAATGTCTGGTTGTACCATATAGATATCTTCTTTTAGATAGCCATTCAAAAATGCAGTTTTCACATCTAAATGTGTTATATCTAAATTTAACTGAACTGACAATGCAAATAATAATTTAAGAGTTGAATGTTTTACAACAGGGGAAAATGTTTCATCATAGTCTATCACAGGTTTTTGGGTAAAACCTTTAGCCACAAGGCGTGCTCTGTACCTTATACTGTTATCACTATTAATTTTTCTTTTAAACACCCATTTGGACTGTACTAAAGTTTTATTAGACGGTAACTCATCCACCTGAACCCATGCATAATTTTCCTCGAATGCTTGCAGCTCTTCCTTCATTGCCTCAATCCACTGGTCTTTATCTGGAGATGCTAAAGCTTCTTGGATACAAGTAGGATCACCTGTGACATCTGAACCCACCTTAGTACACAGGTTTGCATAACCGTAACGCTCTGGTGGTTTCCTCACACGTTTGCTGCTTACTGGTTCAGGAGACAATTTATTTTCACTTTCTTCAGACTTATCTGATTGTTCTAAGCTTGAATTTAAATTAGAAAATTCTTTAGGAATGCTTGACTCACTTTGGCTTAAATTATATTCATTTTTTATTTCAGCATGGCTGTCTCTATCCTCTGCTTGTATATCCCCAACTGAAACCGTGACATATTTATTAGTTGAACAGTCTTTTTCTAAATTTTCATGTATAATAACATCTCTGCTGATAGACACTTGTTTCTTATCGGGATCATATACTCTGTAACCTTTAACATTTTCTGCAAAGCCAACTAGGATATGCTTTTTGGATTTGGTATCCCATTTATGCCGCTTTTCTTTCGGAACATGAACCATAACTTGACTACCAAATATATATATATGACTCAAATCTGGTTTTTTTGTTTGTCCATAGCTCATATGGTGTTTTATTATTTAGTCCTGATGCAATACTCCTGTTTCTTAAGTATACAGCAGTATTTGTAGCCTCAGCCCAAAACATTTTTGATAAACCTGCATCAAATAATAAACAACGAGCTCGCTCGATAACTGTCCGATTAATCCGTTCACTCAAACCATTCTGTTCTGGAGTGTATGCATTGGTCTTTTGGTGAACAATGCCTGCATTTTTCAAAAATTTTTCTAAATCGTGGTTACAAAATTCCAAACCATTATCTGTTCTAAAAATTTTGATTTTTCTATTCTGCTGGTTTTCCACTATAGATTTAAATTCTTTAAAATACTTGAAAACCTCACTTTTCTGTTTAAGAAAATAAACGAATGCCATACGGGTATAATCATCAACAAATATAAGGAAATACCTCGCTCCACCTATTGAAGTGGTCTCCATGGGTCCGCACACATCTGCATGGATTGTGTCCAACGGTGCAGTACTCCTTGTACCTGAGTTACCAAATGGTAAACGCGATTGCTTGCCTTCACAACATACTGTGCATGTATTCTTATTAATTGGATTCTTATTAGTAAATGACATTCCCGTGACAGCTCCATCTCTCATTTTTGACAAATCATGCATGTTTAAGTGTCCTAATCGTCTATGCCATACTGTACTAGTGTTTTGTGCGACTGCTGCTAACATCTTCTCTGGTTTTACAATAACCAATCTGTACACACCATTTTCTAAATTAGCTACCCATATGAGCTCATTCTGCTGGTTATGGATTAGGCATCTGTGCTTGTTGAAAGTCACCCTATTTCCATTTTCTATCAGCTGACTCACCGACAAAAGATTCGTACTTAATTTAGGTATGCACAACACATTTTTTATTGTAACCATAAACTGAGAATTCTTCACTAAAGTTGTGATTTGCATGTCGCCTGCACAAATAACGGGTACTGACACTTGATTTGCCACAATAATTTCTTTCATTTGGTCGAACTGTCTTATATTTGTTAAACTTTTTTGGTTAGAAGTCATATGAAAACTTGCTCCCGAATCAACGTACCAATCTTCTTCATTAAATGT
Source organism: Automeris io (assembly GCA_036320925.1). Taxonomy (NCBI): domain Eukaryota; kingdom Metazoa; phylum Arthropoda; class Insecta; order Lepidoptera; family Saturniidae; genus Automeris; species Automeris io. Next base: position 9,093,563 of record JAUDJH010000017.1, read on the forward strand.
TCCATTAAAAAATGCTGCACTAAAAGCATTCATCTGCTTTTCTTTTATTTCTGGGCATTGACTTTTGTAATGTCCTTCTTTTTTACATCTATAACATTTAATAATTTTAGTTGTTGATTTTTGTTTTGACATTTGCTCATGCGATGACAGCCCGCCGGAATTACGAGCGCCGCCACTATACTTTTTTTTTAAACTTTTTGCAAATAGTGCTGTTTGACAGTCTGATGTACCCACATCCATAGAACTCATATCAAGTAATTTTGTTTTGATTGAGTCTGCATCTATATTCATTCCGGAGTGCTCTATGGCCATAATCATCGGCATAAATTGTTCGGGTAAACCGGCTAATAATAATGAGACTACCCACTCATCGTTGATTTCAAATCCTGTGCCGTTTAATCGTTGTGAAGTTTCTACAATTTGAGTCACATAATTCGTCATATTTTCACAATCTTCTAATCTGATGGAAATCAAATGACGAAGCAAAGAAATCTTCCTCGAAAATCCTGAATCATCGAACATACTCTTTAATTTTGTCCATAATTCTTTCGTGTTCTTTGTATTCTTTATGTGAACAAATAACGATGAATCTATTGTCAAAATCAACTTAGCTCGTGCTTTTGCGTCTGCTTCTTTATCTTCTGGCGATATTCCTTCCTTATTTAAATATTTTTCCGCACTTTCCAGTATTAATAGATTTTGAACTGAAAACGCCCAATCGTCGTAATTTTCACGTCCTTTCAATTTTATAACGTTTGTAAGAAAGTTCGAAGCCATTTTAACGCGCAAAATACTAACACAACTATTTTAAACAGTGAAACATGGGACTGGGCCCATGACCTAATAAAACTAGGCTTAAATACTTTAAGAATAGTTTAATTTTATAATTTAGCAGAGCACACGGCACAATCAACAGACAGAGAGAGACACATAAAATTAGACAGGGAGCGTCGTATATCTGATGTTGCCAGATATTATAACAAGAATCATAGACGTTATTCAAGTGTTATGTATTGTATAATGAATAAAGGTTTTTTTTACTGAAGCATTTATGTATTATCGGCAATCATTCCGAATATACGATAGTTTCGGTAACGCTGGTGACATTACAATAAAAATAATAAAACGAGATTACCAGCACGAGATATGTGGATTCAACAATTATTGTCCCAATAGTCGTATCGACAAACGGGCTGATCGCAAAAAGCTTCGATTATCATCTTAAGAGACTCTTGCTTGGTTTTTGTATCAAGGGCCGGATACAGAAGAGAGTATTATTTGATACAGCACGCACTGCTAGGAGGCTTCTCACTCTGAGCTCTTAACTACAGGTGGCTTAGGCCTCAGGCCTCGCCCCCGTAGGTCCAGATGTTTTTATATTTTAAAATTTATATGACGTCCTTTTATATAATATATATTTATAGCTGACCCGTCAAACGTTGTTTTTTCCATATAAGTTATTTCTATAGGTGATAATTGATCAGTTATCGAGCTGGATGAAAAATGATAAAATTACTAAAATGGCTATTAAAAAATAGGGGTTGGTGATAAAAGGGTAAAAATTTAGGGTTGTTTGTATTTTTTAATGCCACATTAAAGAAATAAAAACAGTAACAAATTGTCCAAAAATTGAAATTTAAAAAATGTTAAGGGTGCACAACTCACTTATCACTTAGAAGTATGAAAAATATATAGTAGCCAATTCTCAGACCTACTGAATATGCATATAAAATTTGGTAAAAATCGGTAAAGCTGTTTCGGAGGAGTAAGGTAACTACGCTATTGTGACACGAGAATTTTATATATATTAGGTCCTTACATATGAAATTGGCGTTTTGTATGGGAGGAACAAAAAGTCGAATATTTTTTAATATAATATATTTAATTAATCAAAGTATGAACCATTATTTTCTATGCACTTTTGCCATCTCATAGGTAGTTGATCCCATTGATCCCTTTACTAAAAAAACCAGTCGGACGGGAATCAATAAAATCTTTGAAGGCGATTTGGACTGCCCCATCGGAGTTGAATTTTTTCCCTTGCAAGATGTTATCCAAATTTCGAAAAAAATGGTAATCTGTTGGAGCAAGGTCCGGGGAGTACGGAGGATGTCTTAGACTTTCCAATTGAAGCTCTTCTAATTTAGTAGCCGTCTGTTGCGCAGTGTGTGGTCTAGCGTTGTCGTGAAGCAGCAGTGGCGTGGAGCGATTGACCAGCCTAGGTTGTTTAGCCGCTAGCTTTTCCATCATGGTTTGCAATTGCTGACAATAGACATCAGCCGTAATAGTCTGGCCAGATTTGAGAAAACTGTAATGAACAATACCGGCACTAGTCCACCAAACGCTTACAAGTAACTTTTTTGGGGTTAATTTTCGCTTGGGGCAGGATTTGGCTGGCTGGCCAGGATCCAACCATTGCGCTGAGCGCTTCCGATTATCGTAAAGAACCCATTTTTCATCACAGGTAATGATTCGGTTTAAAATACCTTCATTATTGTGCCGGTTTAGTAATGTAACGCAGCAGTCGACGCGCGTTTGCCGGTTTGCTTCAGTCAATTCGTGAGGTACCCACCTTTCAAGCTTTTTAATCTTGCCAATTTGCTTCAAGTGAATTAAAACAGTTTTATCACTAACATCGCAGCCTGCAGCTAACTCGGACGTGGTTTGCGATGGATCCGCTTCTACAATAGCCTTCAACTCTTCATTATCAACTTGAGTCTCAGGCCGTCCACGGGGCTTGTTCTGCAGGTCGAAATTTCCAGAACGAAAACGTTGGAACCAAAAACGAACTGTGTTTTCTTTTGCGACACGACCGCTATACACATCATTCACCCTTCGAGTTGTTTCCGCAGCACTAGTGCCACGGCGGAACTCGTACTCGTAAATAATGCGATATTTTAAGTTTTCCATTTTGTAAAATGAGTGACGCAAACAGAAAAAAACAGAAGAAAAAAACAAATGAATGACGATCATCGAAGCACAAATACATGAGTCTATAGCTGTACAAATTTGAATTTGGAATTCCTTACCAAAGAGGAGAAATTTGTGATTAAAGTGGCCAGTACGAAAAACGCCAATTTCATATGTAAGGACCTAATATATAAAGACATTTATTTTAAAATGTACAAGATGATGTAAATGCGATAGGTAAATAAAATAATATATAATATCATCGCGCTATATCCCTTTAGGGGTGAGCAGAAATACATTAGTGGTTATCTCGGATTTAGATACAAAAAGGCCCCTGACGACCGCCTGCCGTTTCCGATATCGTGACGACAAACATGTAAAACAGTCACATTGTAATAAAAACTTCCTCGTGTACCGGATGTAGGTATACAGACCGCGAATAACCGCAAGGTCGCACATTATAGTCATGGCCAGAACCAGATGCGAACAGGCGATGATGCGAAACAAAGTTTTATTTTATCATCATCATCATCACCCCAACTTAGGTCTTATTTCTTTGGTGGCCCGGGCAAATATCCTGCATAGGACCTTGAGAGCAGACGTTAGGACGGCAGCTCATTGTTCCACTCCGACGCAGCCTTGTGTTTCTTTCAGCATTCGTTCTCAAGGTAGTCGCTTCCGAAACGCTAGTAGATCACCCTTAGGTCTCGTATTTTGACTGGCGGCTCAAGTCGAGGTTCGGACCCACAGGGGTGCCCTTACGTTGCCACCCAACCCATAAATTTGCTAGCTGAGCACCTCAGTGTTCCCTTCTCATCTGGTTTAGTTGTGAAAGTCTATCCTGACCATCAATCAATAAATACCCAGTCGAAAAAGAAAGACGACATCCCTGGTGTGCCAATCTCGGGATGTCCCAAATTTCGCTGCCAGCCGGGCCTGGGTATCCATATTCCTCCAATGACTCGCCGAAAGAATTGCATTTCTTAGGCTCTATATCTCAGAGGTATGGATGTAAAGAGCTCACCCATCAAGACCTCTCTATCAGCCCGCCCGGTTCTATTGTAAAGGCCTGTCCCGGATACCAATGCACCGGATATCAAGTGGCGCGTTGGACATACGCACCACCACCAATCTAAACTAAGCTAATATGTTATTTATTATTTTCTATTTATTATATTTATATATTATTTTGTTAATCGTTCATTTGCTGTTGTGTTATTATCGTTTCGGTTGTGTTTAGAAGATTACTCTAAAGTCACTGAATCATAAATAACTATGTTATATGAGAGATAAGTGAGTACATTGTCGAGATAATGCTGCAGTGATATCACGAACGCTGTTGAGAGTGTAGCGTGGCCGGTGGCGTGCGTAACCGTCCGTCACTACTTTATAAACAAGGCAAAGAAAAACAATCGTTGACTCATCTCTCAACAATATTATCGAGTATTGGTCAATGTATATAATCAGGGTTTTGAATTAGAATTTATCATTTATTAGCTTCTGCACGCGACTTCATTGAAAATTTACTCTTATTTAAAATGAATTGTAGACTTTTTTTATCCCGACTTAGCATAGAGATCTAACCACGTTAAATGGTAAACATGATGGAGTCCTAAAAACGACGACTATCTACAGTTAAGAAAAACCCAACCGTAGTTACAGTGGTCATGCCGGCCTGCACAAATATATCTTCACGATACGCTTAAAGGACGTCGTATTATAAGAGGGTGGGAACAGGCTCTCTGGAAGACCAATCGACTCGGCTGCAGTAAGAATTAGAGGGTGGAACAAGGTTTAATAGCTCTTCAGAACACTCGCCATGATACGGATGGTAGAAAACGCTTAACGAGGCAACATATTGGAATATGACCTAGAGACCTTCAGTCGTGGTATATGTGGGCCGACATGACGATGTAGACTATCAATGGATTTTCATCCTTTGATAGTCACTTTCGTATTTGGACTACACTGTACTTACCATCAGGTACTCTGTAGTCTCTATGTCGAGCCAGTGTAAAAAAAATAATTAAATACAGTATATTGATTTGAAATGTGGTCCAATTTTGACTAGTTTATACTAGTAATTACCTGATTTTATATCAATAAATGTGGATTAATATCCAAATAAAACAAGATAATGTTTTTATGCTTTTAAGGGATCAACGCTACTGCTATAAAGGTGTCGGATTCTGTTAGTTGCATCCCGGTGGTGGCGACCTGACAGCGGACTGCCAAAATCAGAATCGCGCCTTTACCATCAGATGCGATGCAGTTACTTCCCAGTGTCACTATATATAAATAAATAATTGTATATCACAACAACAGGCCCATTCAATTAAGTTAACCAGACGTTAATAGCACACATGTACCCGAACGCGTCACGACATCAACTACATAATATAACCGGGTTAGTGGGCTAACCGACGGAAATATAGAGGTGTGTATCAAGTAGAATTGTCACACATGTATGACACACTTTTACAATGGATCGGATAATATTCCATACCTTTTCCCATGGAATTACGAAATACAGTTGTGCAAAACGTAAAGCCAATAATATATTCATCAACGGCATAACAATATTTTCAGGTTCTATCGCGACTTGACTCGTCATGATCTCCTAAATTTAATTAAATTAAGCCGTTTCTGTGTCGTTTTTAGGAATGCTAAAGAGTTAAAGAAAGAACACAATAAAACAGGTTTTTTTTATGATATACAGGCGAACACTTGACCTCAATCACACCTGGTAGTGGATGAGTCCATCGATGAACCGCTTTCGCCCAACATATGCCCATTCACTCTTCCCTTAAATGCTCCCAAGTAATAAAATCATGGAAATATGCTCACTGGCAAGCATATTCCACTCCTTAGCTGTTCGCATGATGAATGTAGAAGTGAATGTTCTTGTGCGGATATAATGAATGTGTACCATATACGAATGGCATCTGGTCCTCATACAGATTAAGAAGTTGTGATGGTGTGGAGTAATAATAAACACACAGAACCATAGACACGCACGTAAAACTTATAACATATCCAGTCACAGATTTTTAAGTCACAGCTATACGGTATCTCATATTCCGGTTAGGACTAAGAGGTGCTCTAACTCATAATTTTGCAGTGTCTTTGGCCTGTGGAATGGTCTTAAGCAAGCGTGTTTCTTCCGTCCTATGATATTGGGTCCTCAAAACAATACGAGTAAAGATATTTGTGTGGGCCTGCATGATCACTGCTATTATATATAGTTTTTCTTTACTGTTGATAGTAGCAGTCGCTTTTATTTTTACTTCTTTTTTCACTTGGGGAAAGTCCTCATTGGTCCCGGCCGCACGCAGGGGGTGGCGCAGCCAAAGTGTGCCGGACTTGTGCCGGCTAAAAACCCAAGGTGACTAATTCTGCATATAGACGGGGACTATGGGTTCTGTAATCAATTTTTCACAGCCCCGTCACGCCGTGCCCTTCGTGCACTATCTCAGGAGAGGGCAAAAGGTTCTCTCCGACACCGCACATTGGTATACGACGAAGCGCGTCATCCCGTTCCGTCGACATCTCGAGGGTCTCTAGCCGGCCGCTCAGGGACCCCACCCTGAGCGGCCAAGTCGTTTTTTGCCTACACTATGCTTACCATTAAGCTTGTAGTGGTCACAAAGTCGAGTCAACATAAGAAAACATTCCTCTGTTGGCGTCGGGGGTTAATAATGCAAAAGCTCGTACGCGACGGTGTATATTGCGTGCTGTCGAATGTAGTGGTGTAAATCCCATAAAGACATAAAAACCTTTTCTTGTTATACTTAGGCATTTGGTACACATTGTTTTAAATTTTAATCCAAACAATATTCTGAAACTCCTATTCTGGTAATTACGAGATTTTAAGTTAATATATTTATTAATATCCATATGTAATTATTGAATGCGAGCAGCGAAGTGAAGTCGGCCGCGGTTTCCCTAAACGCAAACGCTCGTTTCCTATCAAGTTAAATATACCGCATCTAAACTTTAGCAGATCTACGGGCTCCGTGACGTAACCGGGAGCTAATTTTAACCGTTGCACATCAATACCGGTGGGCCAGTAGCAGTCCATCGTGTTTACAAAACACGCTATTTGGGCTGTTACACACTGGGTCCGATACGAACGTTCCGAAAGTCTCTGTTGAAATATTTGTATGATATCCTTTATTCCAAAATCTTGCTTTGAAAACTGAGACTCTTCCCTGTTTAAAGCGCCATTTTGTAAGGTCAAATTATGTTAATAATACATTTATTTTTCGTGTCTGCGATTTTTTTTTCGAACTAGGCATTACATTGGTGGCCGGGATAGACCAGAACTAAACCGGGCGAGATGCGATATGTATAATAAACGTTTTTGTGATGTCAACATTTTGTCTTGAGCATTTGGCGCTCTTAGAGGAATGATGAGAAAAAAAAATGTTAGCTATATATATTTTTTATTTATAATTAGTTTTCTTTTATTATTCTGTGTCACTCAACTTATGTATATTTTTGTGTATTTTTTATTGTTCAGGATTCCCTGATTTTGTTAAAAATAAAATAAAAGTTTTAAAATCATTACATTATTTACTTCTAGTCAGTAAATAAGAGAATTGTTTAGAATTTTAAAGCCTTCAACTTCTCACTTGGATAACTCATCTATACAGCATTTCCTGTCGTCTAACGTTTTGTGGCGATTATATGAGCTTCTAAATTCACACTTTCACGGATTCCGATCAGAGGTAGGGCGAAATCCAAATCGGTCCGATATTTATAGACCCGTACTTTTAGGAATTCGAATCGGATAGTGTGAACCGGCCTAACCCGACTCGCACAACCGACTTAGTCTTTCGTAATCTCGCCTATATTTACACGTTCAATGTTTGGCCGTGACTCGGTTCACTTGCATAGACAGTAAGCTTGAAGCTTTCCTTGCCTCCGTTTCTCACGTTCCAGTTCCAGTTTCTTTTTTTTACACTGGCTCGACATATTGACTACAGAGTACCTGATGGTAAGTACAGTGTAGTCCAAAAACAAAAGCGACTATCAAAGGATGAAAATCCATTGATAGTCTACATCGTCATGTCGGCCCTCGAATACCACGACTGAATTTCTCTAGGTATATGAGCTACTGGATATACACAAGATGATCCCGAAACGCGACAAGCCGAAACTGGTCACTATGACGGGCTTTACACCCACGTACTGTGGTCGCGATCCAGACGGGCACCGACGCCCTACCACCTCGCTGCTGCTCGTTTAGCACCACCCAGGAGTCACGTGTAGGGAAACTAGGGTAAAGCCTACGGACGCGAGCAGCTTCCACTCCCTTTTTTTATACTGGTTGGATGCAAGGAATACACCGCTGCTGCAACGGAGTTCTAATGCTTAGATTTATAGACACAACTGTTTGTCTTTGTTTACAATTGCCTGATGGTAAGCATGGCGCCATCCATTACACTCCGTCGCAGCCTTGAGTTTCTTTCGGCGTTTCTTCTCAAGGTAGTCGCGTCCGAAACACTAGTAGATCACCGTTAGGTTGCGTATATTTTGGCTGGCGGTCCAAGTCGTGGTTCGTACCCACAGGGGTGCCATTGCATTGTCACCCAACCCATAAATTGGCGGCTGAGCACCTTCAGTGTTCGCCCACTCGCCCGGTTTAGTTGTGAAGACTTTCCTTGGGCAATCAACGCGGGTCATTTCGAGAAAAAAAAATGGTGCTGTCCAAAAAACGGCTACGATTAAAAACAGTCAAATATAACCTATCGATAGTCGCAGCGTTCATGCCTGCCTGCAGAAATATCATTTCACATTTCGTTTAAAGGATTCAATATCATAGAACGGTGGGAACACGCTCAACAAAAGACCATTCTACAGCTCAACGACTCGGGAAAAGTAAGAGTTAGAAAACTTCTTAGTCCTAGCCGGAATGTGAGTTACTGTATAACCGTGACTCTGTAAACCCGCGCGCGTGGTTTTACTATGGAAGGGAGAGTGTGGAACAAGATTAAATAACTCTTCGGAACACTCGCCATGATACAGTCGGTAGAAAACTTTAAGCAAACATTGCATATTGTATTATGTAATTAATGTATAAGAATATGGTAACACAGCGATTTCATCAACTTGAACTTGTATCATTTGATCTCTAGTATGGGAGCACAAAATGTACAGAATTGACATGATATTTGGAAAGCTCATGTCTAACCCAAGTCATTTGGCACTTTCCTATTAGCGTTATCGTTGATAGAATGTTTTCTTTTATTTCTGGCTCGCCATTGTGACTGCACCGTGTATCACAACAAAGCGTGAAGCACAGTGTAATCCAAAAAGCCAGTACGTCTATCAAGAGGCAACAGCCTGCGAATAGTCACCGCAAATGTTAAATTGTCTAGGCCCGGACCTGATTTTATCCCAGGGCTTCATTTGAGACCTCATTGAGATCATCAACGTCACTGCTGAGGAGGCAACCTACCGGAGAAATACAATAGAGATACCACTTTTGAGAATTCCATCGACTCGAAGAGTTACATCCTCAGACAAAAAAAAATCGCTTCTACATTCATCATGTGAACAGCTGTGGGTATAATATTTCTAGCAATCTTATTCCCACCTTCTTATGATTAGGAAACCTTTTTCCATCAGGCAAATTTAAACATCTGATGAAGCTTGTGGAGTCACCGAACTGCAGCACGTGTAACAAAGTAGATGACGTACAACATTTGCTGATGGAGTGTGTCCGATCTCAGTCTGCAAGAGATTCTCTGATGGGAGCCTTTAGCCTGAACAAATTTGATGTAGGCATGTTCTGCGGAATTTTAGCAAGACCTTACTCAGCCGAAGCAAAGGAGTTGTTCAGGCTGATGGCTCCCCACCAGAAATAAATGTTAGTAGTGCATGTTTAGGATACGATGGGGCTGGCATGTGCCGAGGCACAAAAGTTCCTTAAATAAATAGAAAAAAAAAAGGAAACCTTTTGGAAGGATTTTTTGCAGGGAATCATTTTCAAATTGTAAATCATAACGAAGTATAAGAATTGGTTAAGGGTGACGTTATACTAACCGAGCTGTATCGATCCCATGATCTGCGAGGACTGGATCTTCTTGTATGTGATCTCGCCACCCTCGCCGACGCGTCGGTGGCCAATCTTGCGGTCCGACTTGTGCACCTTGCCAGTGGCGCCCGAGGGGCCCACCGCCGGCTGGAAAGTTAAAAATCATTCTTTTACTATATCACCTCAAAGTGCAAAGTTAGCAAACAACATTTAGACTAAAACAGAAACTTGGAAGCACCCAATATCTCAGCTCAGTATTGGGAACAAGTTTCTCTTTATCGCAGTGGCGTATATTGTGGATGATGGACGAAAAATCGTTTAAAGACCAACGCCAGGAAAACTTTAATACAACATTCTTTGATTCCACCAGACCCATTCCACCACAAAACCACAAGACATCGTGTCGGATACCGTCCGTATGTGGTGGATGTTCCTTATATCCGCACGAGAAGATTCGCTTCTACATTCATCATGCGAACAGCTAAGGAGTGGAATATGCTACCAGCGGCCATATTTCCGCGATCTTATGACCTGGGAGTCTTTAAAAGAAGAGTGAATAGGCATTTGCTAGGCGGACGCGGTTCATCATCGGACTCATCTTCACCTTCCACCAGGTGTGATTGAGGTCAAGCGTTCGCCTATAAGTAATAAAAAAAAAACCAAATGCCAGCTTAAAGGTACGGTTCTGGCAACTGTAGGCGACTATGAAGCACTATCAGCTGTCAACAGTCGCCTACATCGAACGCGTTTCTATATTCGCGATCTGACCGCCGCTGCAGAATTGCTGTTGCCAAGCCGCAACTGCCAAAACTCGAATTGCACCTTTAAACATGCCATGGTAACGACCAGACTGAACCACCGCGGAGTTTGTATCGGGTGTGGAAAGTTACTTTCCTCTACGTACAACACTTATAATATCAATATTTTCACAAGGCGAGATATAACGTTAAAAACATCAACAAACTACGCGGCGCTTCATTCTACTCGTGACCATGGTCTGTGGAACCAGGTCGAAACGCCGAGCCATAGTTAAAAGTAAGTTTCCTCGCGAATAAGACCCGTTAAAGTATTTATAATTAGTACAAAACGCGAACGTTTTAAATGTGTTAATAGGGGCAGGTAAAAACACTTATTTTTCGATTTTGTTATTATTAAAATGAGAATAATCATTACAGAATTTACAGCATGTATCAAGATAATGCAGTCTTCTAAGATTAAATATCAACCATAAAACAAAAACTTCTAACCGAATGTACGCTAAACGGTGGACTGAAATATTGTCCGCGAAGTGCTTTTCGTGTCATGATGGACGTATTTTTCCTGTTAAAACATATTATTATCGACATTAATTAGTAATAGTTGCTTCCTCATTGCGTTCTCGATCTGGCAATGCTTAATTTCGTTAATAACACAGACCTCGGTGAAATTTATACGCTTAGAGGGTTTAAGGGGATATTCTAGTCTAGAAGCCCGAAATTCCAGCGTTTTATGAGGATTCATAAAAAGAAAGCAATTGATATTTTTAGTATCTATTTTTATGGCTGATTTACTGGTATTTATACTGATCAAAAATTATCTATAATTTTATTTTTCAGGTGACGTGGAGTTTAGATATTATGATGACCGGGACATGGTTTTTTCCCCCTCTACTTCACCGGAGCATAACTTGCTGAAATTTTAATAAACTAAATGATTTTTTTTGTACTCTTAAAATATGAATAAATAAGCCATAAAAATGGACAGTAAAAATATCAGTTGACTTTTTTTATGAACCCTCAAATAACGCTCGAAATTCGGGCTTCTAAACTAAAATATCCACTTAAACACATTCGAACAATAATAACTATATTAAAAAAGAGCAAATGGATAGAATTGCCAAGTCTCGATATTATATTTGAAGTATTTATGTTAATTCCGTATGACTGCACTTTTCTACTAGCGTTATCGCTAATCGAATGTTACTTTGGCTAGACTAGGGGTGCTCAGACTGCTGGCGATCTACGTTAAAATTGTGAAACTACAAGCAATCAGTTCTGCAGGTAAATTTCGATAGTATGTGTGATATAGAATTGTAGTGTTGATACACTACAATTGACACAAGTACGTCACAGATGTAGGTTACTACTCTAAACAGTTTGTTAAAAAATGCCATATCCAAAAATACATCTTTATTGGGTTTTAAAATATTTTGTTAGTTACTAAAGCCGCATTTTGCTGCCAGCTGAGGATTATTCAGATATAAAATAATAATAAGAGCTTTATTTTGGCTTTACTGAGAATCAATCAATATATGAATCATGCAGTAACCAAATTAAAGTTGATACTCGAACGACATGGGTCGGTATTTCTCAAGATCGACTTCAAAAGTTTTCGCGGTCGACCCTTTGAGCACCCCTGGTCAAGGCCCTCTGATATGGCGCTTTAGAAACTTTTTTTCTAGGAAAGTACGAAGTTTTGTCCCGTTTTTTCGCTTAGATTTGTTCCTAACTTAGGATACCGTCACCACAGAGGGAAGAATGAAGAACCATACATGTGTAAAAACAATAATAAAACAAGGAAAAATAACGGAATATTTGCAAATAAAATATAATGGTCCGGAAAATTCGCAAAGACATTATTCTACAAAACTCTTCTCAATTAACTAACTTACAGTTAAATTATGTTAAATGAAAATTCTAGATCAGTATCGAAATCTAGAATAGTCAAGAACCGTTCGAAAATTATAACCGTTTAGGATTTACCGCTATGTAGATATACGAATGTCGTTTCCACATAAAGGCATATACGGTCAACGTACTATGTATAAAATATGACACTCTGAGTCACGATCAGACAATGGGCGCCTTGGCGTTTAGGAACTATTTCTCACTAGCGGAGAAAAAACGCTGCGTTTTGTCGCCCATAAATATTATCACATGGTGGCCACAGAATTAGGAAATATAAAAACGCGTATATACGAGCCAAAAGATAAGTCAATAATATATTATTTAATAGAACAAAAACAATTTCAACGATCTGTAGTGAAATGAACCGTTGTGATCTCCAGGTTTTAATTAAACTATGCTGATTCAGTGTCACGCTTGTATCAAGAAATGACATGGAGTTAAACAAAAAGCACTATAAACAAAAGTCAATCAAGCGAGTGAGTTTTTCCACTTTTACGTCTCGAATTAGATTAAGTGTTAATTTAGTTTTAGTTTTTTATCATCACACCTGTCGAATAAATTGGAAAACCTGCCTTCAGACCATAGATGAGCAAAATGTAATCAGATTAATGAAAAACGTTTACGATTACATTTTGCGTTTTTTTTTCATAATTATTATGTGGCTGCATTTGGCTCGTATATGTTTTAAACATTCCGGAATCCTCAATTGCATATACATTTATGACTCCTAAATGTTTTGAAGGGATTTAATTATAATTACAGAGCAACTAAATTAAAATTACGACTACATTTTCTAATCGTTAATCATGAATTAGATTACATTTTGCCCATCTCTGCTTCAGATTCCACTAGACTCAGGAAATTTCCACTGCCAACATGGTCGGGTAGGAAAATAGCAGAACGCTTAAAAATGTCAAACATATGCCTACTCACAACTTTATAAATAACATCAGCTCATCATGTAACTGGTCTACAAATAGGACTTTAGTAATTCAACAGCCACCATGCTATAAGGGTCTTTCTCTGCCAGGTCTCCTGCCTATCATCATTTGAGATACGTAATTCATATCAAGCCATCTAACTCGTTAAATTTGAGCGGGCACTAGATGTGTAATAAGATCCTTTTGGCATAACAGGGAAGAGCCTTGTACTTAGCAGTATGGGTACATGAACACAGATATAGGAGTTACACCTTCCAGCTTGCTCCATTCAAGCAGTGGCGTAGAGTATCTGTTCCAACAACGTAAACAGGATGTGCCTAGTGCGCAGTAGATGAGGCGAGACCACCAGTTTTTATTTTCTAAGATCAGTCTTAGCTTAGCCTCCAACAATTTTAGATTTGAAATAAAAATACTTTTAAAAAAGAAAGGCTGCCATCTACCGGGTTTGACTGGTAAATTATATAGATAATACAGAAACTAAGATACAAAAATATGTCGACATTCGTCTTTTGTAGGTGGCCCGCATATATGACACCCGATATATCCAGTTGCAGTTGGGTGTTATGTAGGTAAATATAACTCGAAACATGTTTGCTTATGATTATAATTATCGTTAAATTACTTTGGACTAGTTACATACATAAGTCATTACTTAATATAATAAAAATTCCAATTACTCTAAATTATGTAAGTGGCATGTTAACATTTAAAGAGGTAAATTAAATAAAATTCTTAATAGACAATGTGATTATTAAGTGTGTCTTAAGATGTGAGCGTTGGTGATGAATACCGTCCAGACTTTGATAGGAGCGCGACGGTACGCATGTGAGATGAAATGAGAGAAGAAAGTGAAGAAAGAATAAGTAGGCTAGATGTATATTGAGGAAATGCTCTTATGGAGAGTAAAATCAGTGCTATGAATAATATATAAGCAGATTTTTATATATTGTTTCGACAAAACTAGTATCACCATGCGCCTTGACACACCTGTTGACAAGTTCAAATATTATCCATGAATGGCGACGACCGGCAATATACGAGTTTCTGTTGTCAGAGGACCTCTTCATACCAGAGTACATTTTGTCTGAGTATGATAGTTTTATTAGGAGATATGCAGTTGAACTCCTATAGGAAAATAATAATATCCAGGCAGATAGTTGTAATAAATAGATAAGTAGCAAAATCATAGTAATACAATCCGTAAAAATTGTAAATACAATAATTTTGGTACAAGTCCAAGGTCTGAGTAAGTATCGGGGCAAAATGGGAGCCCGCAACTGGATCCTGATGCACCCTTATGGATATGAAACTTCGGTCGTGCGGCCATAGGGAGGAATCGTGAGGTTTCAGCTGGGACTGCCTTGAGAAGAAATGTCAAGATAATCTCAAAGTCGCGTAGGAGTGATATCTTTGTGTATATTAAAGTAAACACACGAGAATATTCTCGAAGGTCGGTGATTTTCTGGGGGTGTGAGTGGCAATGCTGCAACAGACTACCATGAATGTCGTAACACTGAGCGACCAATACGCGACAAAATTAGACGGTTAATTTTATTAAGTAATTCCGTTGCACCATTATCATATAATCATATAAACAATTCAATTAAATGTACTGTAATTTATGTAGAGTGTGATCTTAAAGCGTTTTTGAATGGAGACCGCACCAATCCGAAAATCCAACAATCGCCTAGCACTTTGCGCAATTCGTCACTCCATCTAACAGAATAGCGTCCTACCACTATGTTTGCGGAGGTTTGATCAGTTTCAATGTTAACTTTGGGGAAGGTTTTCGCTCTACAGTGGACAAACACAGGCTGACAATGTTAACATTGTATGATCTCGTTTTGCTGCTAAAAATGCGGCGTAAGAAACATCAGCGGCCCATAAACGCTGTCGTGTAATGAACGCTAGTGCGAAAAACCTACGACATTCGAAAGCTTAACTAACTGGCCTACTGCCGGGCTCGTATTGAATAGTCTGTAAGTACCACAGACTCCGACGGCAGTTAATTTGCTTAACTATCTTAGATTTTTTTAAGATATAAGTTCTTTTTTATAATTTTTTACGTGAGACGTGACCGGTTTCAGGAGAACTTCTATAATTTAAAACGTATTTAAACACTAAGGAATCACCAAATGAGTACTTTAAGATTACTTAGTATTTAAAATTTAGGGAGTTTTTCGAAAATGGTCGTCAGTACGTCAGACCTATCTTACTTTTACATTTACTACTTTTGCTAGCATATAGTATCGCTATGTTGAGGTAAGCATCAAGGTATTTAAAATGGCTCATTATAAAACAAAACTAATGTCGGCCATCATAACATCAATCATCATCCAGCCGGTGTTGTTTCCGAAGAAGGCTACTGACTCTCATGAGTAGACATTATCATATTACCATACAATTTTGCATTGTCTACTAGAGTTGACACACAAAGCAAGTAGAAGCTCATGAAAATATGGAAAGATGCTAACAAAAAAATCACATAATAAAAACACCAAGGTTCGACGAGTTAAGTGCTTACTATTTCTCATTTGGTATGATTGAAAAGATGGACTATCAAACAATCAGAATTATCGCAAAATAATTAATGTCTCGAAATTTGGCGCTGAAGGCATTTGCTAAGGTTTTTTTTTTATAACTTATAGGCGAACGCTTGACCTCAATCACACCTGGTGGAAGGTGAAGATGAGTCCGATGATGAACCACGTCCGCCTAACAAATGCCTATTCACTCTTCTTTTAAAGACTCCCAGGTCATAAGATCGCGCAAATATGGCCGCTGGTAGCATATTCCACTCCTTAGCTGTTCGCATGATGAATGTAGAAGCGAATCTTCTCTTTGCTAAGGATACAACGGACTGAACTTCGTGCTAACGTTTCCATCCTGAAACAACTTCGCGTAGACCATAGACTTTGTTATTTGTACAAGTACGAATATTAAAGATGTCTGGATGTGTCATCCGCAATGAAAGCTCTTTAGAACGTTTGATACTGCAAGGAGTGAAGGGACGTCGTTCTTGCAGCCGATCAACAACATGGTCAGACTTAATTAAATTACTTATAAGGAGTTTGTTTCCTTAAAAAATGCAGACGCAGTGCCTCTAAAAGAGAAAGATGGAGACGTCTCGCAAAAGCCACAACCAACCAAGTAGACAATCCATGACCATAACCACTCCGTTAGGAGTGTGAAACTAAGGCTGAGATTTATAGACGTAACTTTAAGGGCGGCTTGCACTAACAAATTAAGTCTAGTTTAAGCTTTTATAGACGCTAATTAATCGAAGTACATTAATTCCATCTTAATGATGATTTGAGTTTAAGAGTTGTTACAACTGGGTTTTTATTCGGTGCAAGACTATAAGTTTAGCGCTAAATAGCATTTTATGTAAGTCTAAACTAGACTTAATTTGCTAGTGCAAGCCGCCCTAAGTTTGCTTAGACTATTCTAAAATATTTCAATTTATATTACTCAAT
Source organism: Automeris io (assembly GCA_036320925.1). NCBI lineage: Eukaryota > Metazoa > Arthropoda > Insecta > Lepidoptera > Saturniidae > Automeris > Automeris io. Next base: position 9,110,598 of record JAUDJH010000017.1, read on the forward strand.
GAATGTCAAATTATTATGGTATGTCATCGATTTTATCAACATGGACTTCGATCTGCGAATAAAATGGCTATACTCACGTTCCTATTATATATTCAGTTTTTTTGTCAATACGTATTTAGTTTTTGAGAACTTTGCTAAGCAAAGTCGAAATAGCGTCTATAAATATCAGCATTAGAAGAAGACTCGAGTTATTGATGATAATGTTACATTGTCTGGACCTTCTGAAATGTCATACAGCTGGTCATCTGTCGATTATTTCAAATTCATTGTTATTGAATAATAATATATCGTCACGCTATATCCCTTTCGGGGTGAGCAGAGATACATTAGTGGCTGTATCCACTTTGCGCTGATATATCGTGCTCAAAGTGATCAGTGGCGCAGCTGATCGGCATTCACAGGACACTTACAAATTACATTTCTATTCGAAGTCAGACGGATTCTCTGATGTTTTCCTTTACCAATGAGCATCTGATGCCTAAATCCGTATATAATCTAAAAACCCTGGGGTACGAGCCAGGGTACGTACCTATGATTATTCGCATTACAGTGCATGGATCCCGGTCCCTCATCCACCAGGCCACAGTAGTGACCAATAGTTGTACCTTTTATTCTCATCATTTAATATCATAATTACAATTTAAATAATTAGTAAGAATGTTCTTTTCAAGCAATGATCATGGTTCTCACAGTTTTATTTTTTCTCACAGAAGACTTTTGGACTTAACTTTGACAATAAGCAAGCATGTGAATATATTTTTTCTGCACACAGACTTACATTATACAATAGACTACCTCTGTGAACTTGGCAGCCGACTTTCGAAAAAAATTGTTTTGATATTACCATCGGATTCTACATCGTTTGTACCCGTTTGTACCACTTTGATTTTTGTTTGTACCTCAAACCAAAAAAAAATACAGCGTTTTTTAAATTTGGCCCGCAGCCGAATTTAGCAAATTAAAAAATTTCCCAAAGGGTCTGATTCGGGGTCGTTTGTACCCGTTTGTACCACCTTCATTTTTCTTTTTTTTCAAAACCCAAAAAAGATACAGCGATTTGAAAATTAAAAAAAAAAAATCAACTTCCCCAATTTTTGGAATTTTGGAAATCTGCAAACGGGGATCGCAGTGCAATCGTTTGTACCCGCAGGATTCATTTTTATTTTCGTTTGTACCTCAAACCAAAAAAATTTAAGAGCACTTTTCATTTTTGAAAAATAAAATCCGCATAATTTCCGTAATTTTTGAGATTTTTCAATTCTGTAAATGGGGATCGGTAGACGACGGCGCCGTGAGGTTTGTACCGCTTTGCGTTTTGTTTGTACCTCGAACCGAAAAAAATTGCAAGAGTTTTAAAAATTTCGAAAAATCAACTTCCCCAATTTTTGGAATTTTGGAAATCTGCAAACGGGGTTCGGAGCAGAATCGTTTGTACCCGCAGGAATCATTTTTGTTTTCGTTTGTACCTCAAACCAAAAAAATTTAAGAGCACTTTTCATTTTTGAAAAATAAAATCCGTATAATTTCCGTAATTTTTGAGATTTTTCAATTCTGTAAATGGGGATCGGTAGACGACGGCGCCGTGAGGTTTGTACCGCTTTGCGTTTCGTTTGTACCTTGAACTGAAAAAAATTGCAAGAGTTTTAAAAATTTCGAAAAATCAACTTCCCCAATTTTTGGAATTTTGGAAATCTGCAAACGGGGATCGCAGTGCAATCGTTTGTACCCGCAGGATTCATTTTTATTTTCGTTTGTACCTCAAACCAAAAAAATTTAAAAGCACTTTTCATTTTTGAAAAATAAAATCCGCATAATTTCCGTAATTTTTGAGATTTTTCAATTCTATAAACGGGGATCGGTAGACGACGGCGCCGTGAGGTTTGTACCGCTTTGCGTTTCGTTTGTACCTTGAACTGAAAAAAATTGCAAGAGTTTTAAAAATTTCGAAAAATCAACTTCCCCAATTTTTGGAATTTTGGAAATCTGCAAACGGGGATCAAAGTGCAATCGTTTGTACCCGCAGGATTCATTTTTATTTTCGTTTGTACCTCAAACCAAAAAAATTTAAGAGCACTTTTCATTTTTGAAAAATAAAATCCGCATAATTTCCGTAATTTTTGAGATTTTTCAATTCTGTAAATGGGGATCGGTAGACGACGGCGCCGTGAGGTTTGTACCGCTTTGCGTTTTGTTTGTACCTCGAACCGAAAAAAATTGCAAGAGTTTTAAAAATTTCGAAAAATCAACTTCCCCAATTTTTGGAATTTTGGAAATCTGCAAAAGGGGATCGGAGCAGAATCGTTTGTACCCGCAGGAATCATTTTTGTTTTCGTTTGTACCTCAAACCAAAAAAATTTAAGAGCACTTTTCATTTTTGAAAAATAAAATCCGCATAATTTCCGTAATTTTTGAGATTTTTCAATTCTGTAAACGGGGATCGGTAGACGACGGCGCCGTGAGGTTTGTACCGCTTTGCGTTTCGTTTGTACCTCGAACCGAAAAAAATTGCAAGAGTTTTAAAAATTTCGAAAAAACAACTTCCCCAATTTTTGGAATTTTGGAAATCTGCAAACGGGGATCGCAGTGCAATCGTTTGTACCCGCAGGATTCATTTTTGTTTTCGTTTGTACCTCAAACCAAAAAAATTTAAGAGCACTTTTCATTTTTGAAAAATAAAATCCGCATAATTTCCGTAATTTTTGAGATTTTTCAATTCTGTAAATGGGGATCGGTAGATGTCGGCGTCGTGAGGTTTGTACCGCTTTGCGTTTCGTTTGTACCTCGAACCGAAAAAAATTGCAAGTGTTTTAAAAATTTCGAAAAATCAACTTCCCCAATTTTTGGAATTCAATTTGGAATCAACCTCTTAGTATTTTGTTATGATATTTGTACCTTTTAAATAGCCAGTGAATCAAGGAACAAATTTATGTAATCTGTACGCAATATTCCATGCAGTTTTTCTTGGAAATTCTTCGTTTACTTACCTAAAACATATTTTTTTTTGCAAAATGATATATGGTTTTTTAGCTTTTATTTAAGTAATGACGATTCCTTCTTGCAAATTTTAATTTAAAATGAGATTACTATTATGTGGCTATACGAATACAGTGAAAACAATAACATTATTTTGTATTCATCACTACGAGGGCACATTTTAACATAAAAACTGGAGTTTTTAATAAAAATACTTATATCTTGAATAACTCAGAAATGAACAAATTTCGGACATGGTGTCATATGACTTAAATGATTGCAAATAAACTTTATTTCAACTTCTATCAAGGATTGTATCGCATAACCTATCACCCTGTATGTGTTTCACATTCCTTGTTCAATTTGGATTGTTTTCAAAGTTATTAACGCCATAACAATCATCATTTAATATTAATATCATATGTTATCAATGTTCTTTCACATAATATAACACATGTATCCTCTGGTTTAGGAGGAGTTTCCTTGCGGAAGCAAGAAAAGGTTTTCCTGTTGGAATTTAGGTCGTCATGGACTTCCCATTTTCAAGTGATCCTTCGGATGAATGGGCAATAATGGCCTATGCTACTTCCGCCTTGATTTGATCCACTGCTGTAAATTATTACGGCTACTAGTTTGTATTCCATATTACAAACTTTGAGTTTAATTGGAATTTCACTTATCTCTCAAGAACTCCATCGTTCTTGGCAAGAATTTACATCTCTTTGCTAATTGAGGCCACTCGAGGCACTCAATATCTATAAAAATATGAGGTCCGCGAATCGAGTTGAGAATTAAATTGTTATTACAGCGCTTGCGTTTTGTCTCTAGGGATTCGCAGGACTCGTTTACAGCATTATGGAGTCCTCGCATACCGTCAGTATACCGTAACGAAACGCAAAGTGGTACAAACCTCGCGCCGCCGACATCTACCGATCCCCATTTACAGAATTGAAAAATCTCAAAAATTACGGAAATTATGCGGATTTTATTTTTCAAAAATGAAAAGTGCTCTTAAATTTTTTTGGTTTGAGGTACAAACGAAAACAAAAATGAATCCTGCGGGTACAAACGATTGCACTGCGATCCCCGTTTGCAGATTTCCAAAATTCCAAAAATTGGGGAAGTTGATTTTTCGAAATTTTTAAAACTCTTGCAATTTTTTTCGGTTCGAGGTACAAACGAAACGCAAAGTGGTACAAACCTCACGGCGCCGTCGTCTACCGATCCCCGTTTACAGAATTGAAAAATCTCAAAAATTACGGAAATTATGCGGATTTTATTTTTCAAAAATGAAAAGTGCTTTTAAATTTTTTTGGTTTGAAGTACAAACGAAAACAAAAATGATTCCTGCGGGTACAAACGATTCTGCTCCGATCCCCGTTTGCAGATTTCCAAAATTCCAAAAATTGGGGAAGTTGATTTTTCGAAATTTTTAAAACTCTTGCAATTTTTTTCGGTTCGAGGTACAAATGAAACGCAAAGCGGTACAAACCTCACGGCGCCGTCGTCTACCGATCCCCGTTTACAGAATTGAAAAATCTCAAAAATTACGGAAATTATGCGGATTTTATTTTTCAAAAATGAAAAGTGCTCTTAAATTTTTTTGGTTTGAGGTACAAACGAAAACAAAAATGATTCCTGCGGGTACAAACGATTCTGCTCCGATCCCCTTTTGCAGATTTCCAAAATTCCAAAAATTGGGGAAGTTGATTTTTCGAAATTTTTAAAACTCTTGCAATTTTTTTCGGTTCGAGGTACAAACAAAACGCAAAGCGGTACAAACCTCACGGCGCCGTCGTCTACCGATCCCCATTTACAGAATTGAAAAATCTCAAAAATTACGGAAATTATGCGGATTTTATTTTTCAAAAATGGAAAGTGCTCTTAAATTTTTTTGGTTTGAGGTACAAACGAAAATAAAAATGAATCCTGCGGGTACAAACGATTGCACTTTGATCCCCGTTTGCAGATTTCCAAAATTCCAAAAATTGGGGAAGTTGATTTTTCGAAATTTTTAAAACTCTTGCAATTTTTTTCAGTTCAAGGTACAAACAAAACGCAAAGCGGTACAAACCTCACGGCGCCGTCGTCTACCGATCCCTGTTTACAGAATTGAAAAATCTCAAAAATTACGGAAATTATGCGGATTTTATTTTTCAAAAATGAAAAGTGCTTTTAATTTTTTTTGGTTTGAGGTACAAACGAAAATAAAAATGAATCCTGCGGGTACAAACGATTGCACTGCGATCCCCGTTTGCAGATTTCCAAAATTCCAAAAATTGGGGAAGTTGATTTTTCGAAATTTTTAAAACTCTTGCAATTTTTTTCAGTTCAAGGTACAAACGAAACGCAAAGCGGTACAAACCTCACGGCGCCGTCGTCTACCGATCCCCATTTACAGAATTGAAAAATCTCAAAAATTACGGAAATTATGCGGATTTTATTTTTCAAAAATGAAAAGTGCTCTTAAATTTTTTTGGTTTGAGGTACAAACGAAAATAAAAATGAATCCTGCGGGTACAAACGATTGCACTGCGATCCCCGTTTGCAGATTTCCAAAATTCCAAAAATTGGGGAAGTTGATTTTTCGAAATTTTTAAAACTCTTGCAATTTTTTTCGGTTCGAGGTACAAACAAAACGCAAAGCGGTACAAACCTCACGGCGCCGTCGTCTACCGATCCCCATTTACAGAGTTGAAAAATCTCAAAAATTACGGAAATTATGCGGATTTTATTTTTCAAAAATGAAAAGTGCTCTTAAATTTTTTTGGTTTGAGGTACAAACGAAAATAAAAATGAATCCTGCGGGTACAAACGATTGCACTGCGATCCCCGTTTGCAGATTTCCAAAATTCCAAAAATTGGGGAAGTTGATTTTTTTTTTTTAATTTTCAAATCGCTGTATCTTTTTTGGGTTTTGAAAAAAAAGAAAAATGAAGGTGGTACAAACGGGTACAAACGACCCCGAATCAGACCCTTTGGGAAATTTTTTAATTTGCTAAAGTCGGCTGCGGGCCAAATTTTAAAAACGCTGTAATTTTTTTTGGTTTGAGGTACAAACAAAAATCAAAGTGGTACAAACGGGTACAAACGATGTAGAATCCGATGGCAATATCAAAACAATTTTTTTCGAAAGTCGGCTGCCAAGTTCACAGAGGTCAATAGACTGCTCCTATAACAATCAAACAGGGTGACAAATCTGTCAAATGATTTTGTGTCTTAGTATAATCATATTACTAGGAATTTAGAGGAGCATTATAAGGCATTGTGTTGATTCACACCGTGTAGTGTAGAGGAATAGGAGTCAGTCCTCAAGATCATAACTGGCGGGCATGACACCACAGAACTATAGTGAATTTATTACAGGAGCCACAGTCCCCGCTAATGTGTAAAAGAAGTCTACTCTTGGTTTTTGAGGACCAGAAGTCCGACACACCTTTTGCGCTAACCCCTTTTATGATGATTTTGTTCATTCAAAAAGGTAATTATATTTGCCAATAAATAAGTACTCTACTCAGTACTCAAGTACTGAAGTGCAGACATTCAGACATACAGAGAGTAGACGTGAGATTGGGAGTGGTTGTGGAGTGACAATCAGCTATCGAATATCCAGCTCCTTTTTGTTTTTTAAGGTCAGTAGCGCGTTGTGGAGATCTCTGGTGTTCACTCTATTATAGACAACAGTAGTCACTTTTCGTCAGGCTGCCTGTTACTTTATGGTATAAACAATAATCAACTATAGATGTAACATAACATTAGTGCTATTTAACTGATGTCTTACCAAGAAGATCTGTGTCATATTCAACATGTTCTTCTGAGTAGTCTATGTTACTGCATTTACATTTAAAGTAAAAAGGTTTTTTGTCAAGCTAACATTAACCAAATGGCCTTCAAAGCTTTTTACAGAGTCCACAGACAAGGAAATATCATGTTTTTACACTATGTCATCATTGAACAACCTCGAAAATTCCCGAGATCTTTAAAAGAGATTGTTGAGACTAAATTGACATTTTTTTAAATTATTATTAGGCATAGAAAATAACTGCCTTGAACCTTATAGTATACTGCAGGAAAGGTTTAGGGACTTACACCAACAGTGACGGGCAGTGAAGATCCAAAAGGGAAGCTAACATAGTCAATACTTAGCAGTCTATGTTCATAATTCAATATATTCTCTTTTTGTAAATATAATAGGTTTCTTATATTGTAGAGGTGTAGAAAGACCTATTCAGCAAAACTAATCTCCAAAATTTTAGATTTATATTGTGTATTCTAGATCTATTTTAGCAAATAGTAATAATTATTAGTAATAATAATGTATATGATATGTCTATGTAATATATTTATATATTTGCTGGTGTATGTGAGTGTTCTTGTGTATGTTTGTACATATAATTATCTATGATATTTTGAAATTAGTCTTTGGAACCATGTTTCTTTACTCTATTGATCCCTTCCTTGCTGTTTTCTGCATGTTGATGCAATAAATGGGTGTCAGCTGAATATCAAAGCTGGGTGGCTCAGCTGGTCACTTAGCATTTGCAGAGTTGACTTCCCTTGGGTGCATCATCACAACACAGGGTATTTGCTTTTGTTGTTTTCTGTCTTCATTAACCCACCTTCTGTGTTGTATGGTTATGTCGTGTGCCAAATAAATGTTTTTCCTTTTTTTCAAATATCAGTAAGTAGCACCCCAGAACATCAAAGATATATTTGAAGTTTAATTAGTAATAGTAGTAGCATTTATACTATTTTTACTTCAGATATATTATAACTAATATATATTTGCTCACTCCAAAGGAAAAATAGCATGACAATATATTATTATTTATATGTTCTTAGAAAAAGATCCAAAATATTGAGTAAATTGCATAATTCCTTAATGTTTTCCACATTTAATTTAGCATTAATATTAAGGCTTCTGGTGTTTATCAAAATAATTGTAGGATAAAAAGATAAACATTATGAAAGTAAATTATAAATAAGTATGACTGTATCACCTTTCTTTTATAGGGTCACTACATGCCACTAAGTATTTAAGGTATCATTTTCCTTATCTGATTCACTAGAAGACTTGAGATATATTTACAAAAATAATTAATAAAGAATGTCAATAGACTGATTAAAAAATTATTTTCTATTTTATAATTATTAGACATCAAATGTAATTTATATTATGTTCAGAGAGTATGTACTTGAAAGATTTCTACAGATTGCACTATCAAATTATTATTTTTGTATGACAATGTATAAAATTATTCCAAGCTAATTTTTCAGGAAAAAATCATAGTGATATGTATCAGCCATGTTACAGAATCATTCTGTGTATATCCAATTCTCTCCTTCTTCAAGGTTGGCAGAACAATGGGAACATTTCTCGTTTTTGCAATCCATTAGTAATTACAGTACTCACTTTTCATTTGGTGGCCTTTGTCACATTTTGATATAAAAAAATCATGAAGTTAGAAGACAAGACAATGTTTTTCAATATTACATCCTTCATTTATGACTTTCAAAAATAATAAACAAATAAATTATATCTAAAGATTGCTCTATTTAAATAACAGAACAGAACAGAGCATACAATTATTTTAAAATGTAGAGGAAGTCCATATTGGTTGACAGTCTTAGAGTACTAGTGGAAGGAAAACTGAAGGTGTGACAAAATGAACACAGCTGTACTGATGATACTATGTGAATTAGCATCAATTAAAATAAATCTACTCTTTGCAACTTGGTCAAGGTTCGAAATAGTCTATTTGCAGCATTTGAAGTTAATCAAAACATTACATGATAACCTTGTTCATTTTTACAGAATTTAAAAGAGCTGAAGCAACATAATTATGTGACTATTATTCAAATAATGTTCTAATCTTCCTATTTCAATCTATGTTTTATGGTTAATTACCAGTAGAAAGAAATAGTGATAGTCATAGAGAAAAATAATTTAAAAAAAAATATCAACATGTGCTAACAAATAATTAAGAATGACTGAAGTCTGAGGAAAGGAAATATTCAGGCTAATTTTAGATACATTGCTAATTTATTTTAAGATTTTCCTTAAAGTATATTATCATTATTTTAGTAGATATTAATACATTTGAATTCTAATAAGATTGTTCTAGATAGAAACATAACTATTAACTCTAAAATATTATATTATATTAGATATTTCTCAACAAGATTTACAAATCTTCCATATTATATCTTAGAATCTAAATGTTATGAAAATTATTCATCAATTACAGGTATTTTAACTATACATGCATGTTGTCAATATAGGAAAATATCTTATTACTATAACAATGTTCCATTTCATGTCTATTATAAACTAATAAAGCTAGAGATGGAAATTCTAATTAGTTTAATATAATTTACATGTTGATAAGGAGTTGATTCGAATCTTAGCATTTTAAAAACTGAATTAAGAAAGCATTGTGAATATTAGAAATATTCACCAGGAACTAAATGAAGTAAAGAGTTCCAATATAGTATCGAGTTAGACTATTAATATTTATTGCATATATTGCTATGCATATTAATTGTTATTGTAACTGTTGTTCAATATAAACTTTCTCTAATCACTGAACAAATACGCCGCCTATTTAATTACTGTATTAAAAAACTAAATGAACATTTCAAAGGAAAACTTACATCGTACGGTGCATTTTTTTCAGCAATCGAAACAGCGTCGCGATCTGTAAAAGATATGCGAAAATTATTTCTGCATTCCTTTAGGCCTATGAAACATGTCGCAGCGGGATTACAGTATCGGAATGCAGTATTATTGGATTTAGATAATTACCGTCGTCTTCAGAGCCCGAGGGACCGGTCGCGTTATCCGTTTTCTTTAATACACCACTTTCCATTATTTCTATGTGATCCGAATCACCTGAAGCCATTTTTGTTTCAATATTACATCCCCTATTTTCACGTTTTACAAATTGTTATTTGAACAACAAAGACTTTCATGACTCGCACTACACTCGCATTGTTAACACAACGTTTATTTTTAATTTAATTAAAATTAATCAATTTAGTTTACGCGAAAAATGCTCGTCTGAAAACACCCATCTGACACGATCACTCATACTAACTGGGTTACTAATCTAAAAAATTAATGTATTATCCATAAAGTCTAGAAAAAAGTGGGTGGATGATTCAAAGAAAAAAAAATACTAATTTCTTTTCTTGCTTATTTTAATTAAAAACTAAGTATATCATAGTATTTGATTAAGTATCAAGTTGCTTTGTCCACCTTTTAGTTTTATTGAAATAAAACGTAGTATTTTGGTGTAGGTACGTAGATAGTTTATTTAAATTAATATCTTGAAATCTTTATAAGAATTTTAGTGTTGATACAAAATTCTTATTCTGAGGCTTATAGACGTTAGTTTGACTTTGCTTAGACTCTGCTCAAGAAAAAAGTTTAACTTAAAAATAAAATATATATATACATATATATATATATATATATATATATATATATATATATATATATATATATATATATATATATATATATATATATATATACAGTGAGTCCATAAAGTATTCGTCTAGTCTAGTCGCAAGTTTGAAAATAAAATCGTCTCTAAAGGACCTGGTGAATGAGAATGAGAATCTCGATTAATTGAACAAGTTGAAAAAAGGAATATTAACCATAATAATGCGAAAACAAGTACATAAACAAATTTCTAGCGATAACGAAGGTAACAAAACATAAACATTCGTTTTTCGCTAGTTCAAAAAGTATTCGTCCACCCTTAAAACAATAGGCGTTCGCGCATACAAGGTTACCTCTAATACTTAACACGCTTCATTTGTTAGCTCTTATAACCTATAGGACAACCTGTCATTATTTCGAGCTGATCGGAGAAGAGAAGTTATATTTTTTTTAATATTATAGGTCGGAAGTGCTGTGAAACATGCACGACTGAAAGAAAACTCATTTACACTTACATAATGAGTGTAAATCTTCCTGCAAGATATCCAAGTTGGTAGGTAGACCTCTACCGACAGTACAGTCGGTGATTGATCGTTTCCGTAGAATAAAAACATTGAAAAATAATCCATGGAGTGGACGCCCTCGTGCACTGACCGAACAAGACGAGAGGTTTATTGTGCGAGAAATTAAGAAGAACCCAAAAGCTAGTGCACTTAAGCTTCCTAGAGAACTGCACAGTAGGGGCAAAAAAGCATGCGTCAATACAATCAAGAATATATGCAAAAAAAAATGGGTACAATGGCCGGGTAGATCGCAAGATGTTTTGAATTAGCAAACAGAATTGACAAAAAAACGTTTCGTTTTTGCCCAAGAAGATAGATTTAAGAAAAAATATTTCTGGAAGCATGTCATATTATCCGATAAAAGCAAACACAACATATTTGGTCAGGTGGAAAGCAAATTGTGTCGGGAAAGATGAATACTAAAGTGCTGCCTCAAAATCTCGCGCCTACAGTACAACATTCCCTTATTGTGTGGGGGGTATATGAGTGCAGAAGGTATGGGAAAACTGCACTCATATTAGACACTAGTTGTCCCGGCAGACCTTGTTCTGCCCTATTTCTCTAAAACAAAGTCATATTGTTTTTTTTTAATGTTAATAGCCTCCCCGTCAGATTTTTTTGAAAATTGTTTGAAAGAACCTGGCCTTAATGCTATATGTATAAAAATTGACAAATATTGACATTAATATTTATACGTCACTCAATTGTTTTGCCTTCCCGGAACCCGTCCACTGACATTTAAACTTTATGGTATGGTGTTAAAGTTCAAATTGACTTTTAAATATTATTACGAATTTTTTGTATGAGAATATAGAAAAGTGTTGTTTTTAGACTTTTTCAGACAATTTTTTTAATTTTTCTCTCCGTATAACCTTTCCCAGACTTCAACAAACACAACAAAAAAGAAATCAGTCAAATTGGTTTAGTCGTTCTCGAGTTTCGCGCTTATCAAGACATAGCTGATCCGGCAAACGTAGTTTTGCTATATAAGTTATTGTAATATCTTCTATGATGTTCATTGAAATTAAGTGATGTCAAAGACAATTTTGTTCATAATTAAATACTCTTTATCAACAAAACATTTATATTTGGATAAAGATTAACATTATTACGTTGATACAACTCTTAACAAATAATACATTAATTTCGACCAAATTTGTTTACCATAAAAACGGTTCTAGTGACTTAATCTTAAAAGATAAACATATACTGTCGGGGACATTTTTTTAGATCATCTCAAGAGGAATAATTCTTTCATACATATATTTTTGGTATCTTGAACCGTTTTTGCAGCGCACGCAATGGAAGCCCTCAAGGATGAAAAATTTTGCCCGTTTTTTTCACATTTTCCATTATTTCTTCGCTTCTAATAATTGCATCGTGATGTTATATAGCCTATAGCCTTCCTCGATAAATGGTCTATTCAACTCAAAAAGAATTTTTCAATTCGAACCAGTAGTTCCAGAGATTAGCGCGTTCAAACAAACAAACAAACAAACAAACAAACTCTTCAGCTTTATAATATTAGTATAGATTATGAATCATAAAATGTGTATAAACATTTTAAACGAGAATTTGAATGCAAGTGCTGAGTAATTGGGTCTCCATGACAATTATATTAGGTCCTTACATATGAAATTGGCGTTTTTCGGACTGGCCACTTTAATCACAAATTTCTCCTCTTTGGTAAGGAATTCCAAATTCAAATTTGTACAGCTATAGACTCATGTATTTGTGCTTCCATGATCGTCATTCATTTGTTTTTTTCTTCTGTTTTTTTCTGTTTGCGTCACTCATTTTACAAAATGGAAAACTTAAAATATCGCATTATTTACGAGTACGAGTTCCGCCGTGGCACTAGTGCTGCGGAAACAACTCGAAGGGTGAATGATGTGTATGGCGGTCGTGTTGCAAAAGAAAACACAGTTCGTTTTTGGTTCCAACGTTTTCGTTCTGGAAATTTCGACCTGCAGAACAAGCTCCATGGACGGCCTGAGACTCAAGTTGATAATGAAGAGTTGAAGGCTATTGTGGAAGCGGATCCATCGCAAACCACGTCCGAGTTAGCTGCAGGCTGCGATGTTAGTGATAAATTTGTTTTAATTCACTTGAAGCAAATTGGGAAGATTAAAAAGCTTGAAAGGTGGGTACCTCACGAATTGACTGAAGCAAACCGGCAAACGCGCGTCGACTGCTGCGTTACATTACTAAACCGGCACAATAATGAAGGTATTTTAAACCGAATCATTACCTGTGATGAAAAATGGGTTCTTTACGATAATCGGAAGCGCTCAGCGCAATGGTTGGATCCTGGCCAGCCAGCCAAATCCTGCCCCAAGCGAAAATTAACCCCAAAAAAGTTACTTGTAAGCGTTTGGTGGACTAGTGCCGGTATTGTTCATTACAGTTTTCTCAAATCTGGCCAGACTATTACGGCTGATGTCTATTGTCAGCAATTGCAAACCATGATGGAAAAGCTAGCGGCTAAACAACCTAGGCTGGTCAATCGCTCCACGCCACTGCTGCTTCACGACAACGCTAGACCACACACTGCGCAACAGACGGCTACTAAATTAGAAGAGCTTCAATTGGAAAGTCTAAGACATCCTCCGTACTCCCCGGACCTTGCTCCAACAGATTACCATTTTTTTCGAAATTTGGATAACTTCTTGCAAGGGAAAAAATTCAACTCCGATGGGGCAGTCCAAATCGCCTTCAAAGATTTTATTGATTCCCGTTCGACTGGTTTTTTTAGTAAAGGGATCAATGAACTACCTATGAGATGGCAAAAGTGCATAGAAAATAATGGTTCATACTTTGATTAATTAAATATATTAAATTAAAAAATATTCGAATTTTTGTTCCTCCCATACAAAACGCCAATTTCATATGTAAGGACCTAATATCTTTCAACAGAATAGCAATCCTAAGCAGACAGCTATGAATACTAAGCTGTTGCTGTTATATAACATCCCAAAACAACTTCATACGCCGCCTTAAAGTCCGGATATGAATCCAATCGAACATCTTTGGAAAGTGCTTGAAGATAATATTAGAAAAGGCACATCAGTTACAAGAATAACTTAAAATGAGCACTTCAGTAAAAATAGGATGAAATTCCATCTTCTGTGGTAAAATTTTTTGTTGATTCTATGCCCAGAAGTCTCCAAGCAGTGTTTGCCACGAAGGGAAATCCAACTGAGTACTAAATCCTATTCTAAAATTATGTTCTGTAGCTCAAAACGCTATGAAATATGGTATGGACGAATACTTTTTGAACTAGCTAAAAATGAATGTTTAGTTTTTTGTTACGCTTATTATTGCTAGAAAAATGATTATGTACTTATTTTTGGATAATTATAGTTAAAAAAGCTTCTTTTAACATGTTTGACTAATCGAGATTTTATTCGCTCCTTACCTTGTTTTTTAGACACGATTTTTGTTTAAACTTGCAACTAGACGAATAGTTTTTGGACTCACTGTATATATATAATAGGTACTTGAGCAATCCAATGAGTGGCCCAAGTATTCAAAGAGCTAAAGCCAAATTGAAAATATCATTGACCTTTCATATATATCGATTAAAATAAGAAAAGCATTAAATAACTCTTTTCCGAATTTTGTAAAATTGAAAAATTTTACTTAGTGGCTACTTTTACCTGATAGTCCATTAAATTATCAATAAATTGATTTTATATGTATTAAACCTTTTATTAATTTATATTATTCCTTGATTTGATGTATCATGATAAAATATTTAATTACATGAAGTATAAAAAAAGATTAAATAACATAATGTGCAAAATATTTAAAAATATATAACTAATATTTGCGTAATAAATTAGTGGAAACACCAAAGAACGCCATATTTATTTCCTTACCGTCAATTCGTTGCCGCGGTAAGAATTTTTATTTGTAGGTTACCTTTTATCTCGGCGTTTATGTGAATTAAATGAACAATTACTATATTTAACAATAAAGGCGTTGCTTTTTGTCGAGCAATTGATCAACAACAAATTTGTGAATTTTAGTGCTGGTATTGCTGTGGCGAATTGACAATAATTGACTAGTTGTCCAAAGCGGCTCCTAAGATGGTTAAAAAAGTGAGAGAATATAAATCTGGCGACTTTATATTCGCTAAAGTTAAAGGATATCCAGCATGGCCGGCCAGAGTAAGTATCTCTAACAGAAAAATACATGCATGTTATATCACGCTTTTTATTTGCATAGTCTGAAAAGAACTATGGCGGGAAGACGGTGACGCCGTGGTCCCAAGGCCTCTTTATGTAAATAGCTGTCTTCAAAATTCTCAATACTAATGTATATTGCATTGTTGGCCTAGCAACAGAGTTACACTGATTATTTAGTGACTTATCAGTATACAGATAGTTTGCCTTTTGCCTGTAATTTGTAGATAAGTTAAACATAAATAATTGATTTAATATAAAATGAAACTGTTGCAGTTGGCAAAAACACCTTAACAGCTTTTGACACTTTGTACCAGCGGATTTTATTGCTATATAGTCTATAGTATGTACTATATAGTACCTTTAGATGTTTGGTCTTTTTTTCTTTTTAAATGTACTAGTAATTTTGATTTATAATGATTTTTATTGTTACTCTAGGTTCTTTATCATTATATTGTTGTTTTTTTTTTGTTGTATTTATAATAGCAGATATTTTATATCTGGAATAATTATATGTGATCTCTCTTGGTCACCATTGTTAACTATAGTTAATATTTATGAATTTTTTAAATAGTTTTATTGTCTACAAATATTAATGAATAATTAAAATATGAGATATGCAGCAGATATAAACTGCATCTAACAGGAATAACCCTGATACCCAAGATACCAAGGTAGTCCTAGTTTGGGTGTCAGTTCACTATAATTTACTGCTTTCAAACTGTTTTCCTGCATAAATTATTTATTTATTTATTAACAACCAGAAAGTGTCTTAAAATATTTTCTTTCTGGACCTATCTTTTTTATAATGGTATTAATGTTGTTATTCATTTCAATATGGTAATTTTAAATACCACTTTAAAAACATTTAAAATTTTACTGATTATAAAATTTTAGTTGTAGTTTGGCTTTTATTATCATACAGTTTATAGGTTTGCAGTATTCATTATAGTAAATTTATTTAAGATTATATAGCATCCATTAGCTGTAAAACAAAACAGATAGTATCCATATAAATATATAAAATAAAAATTTCTATGAAAAATCTGTGACTTATATCATGCATGTTTGGGAAGAACATTGTAAGCAAGAAAATCTCAAAATTCATATTATAAAGTTGACGTGAGAGCATATAGCAAAATATTATTATTATTCCTTTCTTGTGGCTTTTCCAATGGTGTATGACCAATGTGATTTTGCCAAAGTCAGCATTTTGATTTTGACTTTAATATTCAAGGAAGGTTGATCAGTGTTTGCTAATTTTAATTATATTGAGATTGTCCGGTAGAAGTACCTAAAACAAAAAACCTACTAACTACAACAAAATAACCTCACAAACATAAAAAAGTTATTAATAAGACAGGAACAAGAACAAGGACACAACACAAATCATGACGTAAATAATATACACAAGGAACCAACACAATTATAATTATAATTTTATTTTATACTGACTTGTATATTTTAATAATATATATATAAAGGGAGTACCTACATAGCAAAATATTAAGAACCTTCAAAAGTAATTTAAAACATGTCCTTATGAACTATATTTACAAATTATGTCTAGCAAGCACACATACAGCTCCTACATAAAGTTGACGAACGAATCAGATTGCAATATAGATTGAAAGAGATAACAATAATATAAAGTAACAGATTCAGCAATATTAAGCCATAGCAGCCATAGCACTATTGGTTGATAAACACAAGTGCAAAAAACATCATAATTGGGTTTTGCCATTTTCAGTCACTGTGCAGTGTAGTCATGAAGCTGCAATTATAATTACACAGTTGGCTATGTTACTACTTAATCTTCATTAGTTAATATTTACCAAACTAAGCCATCCCTGGGTGAATAAATTACATTTAATGTTCCTATGTTGTTAATGTCAACCATGTAGTATGCAATTTTAAAAATAGATCAATTTTAAGGTATCTGCCATTCTATTGTAGGTAAAACTCTATAGCTCTAAAGTTTAAATGTTTTTTTTTTTTATAAATATTCTATTATTTCAGGTCCAAGGAATGAATGGGAAGAAGTACTTTGTATATTTCTATGGCACTGGGGAAACGTAAGTATAATCTTTTTTTTTTATCATTCATCTTTAATTTCTGCTGACTTAATCCCAAAATATTAGGATAGCTAACCCATTCTCACAAATAATAGAGATTGTTTGATGGAGGTTGACAATTTTCCTGTAAATCTTAAAAGAAAAATTGTTTCAGTGCAAATTTGCCACCAACTATGATATTTGACTATGCAGAAAATAAAGACAAGTTTTTGACGAAGTCAGTTAAGAGACGTCATTTTGTTGATGGTGTTAAGCAAATTGAACATGATTTTGCTAACAATGTGCCATTGGAGCAAGTTATTGGCATTAATCCTGAGGTAATATTTGTTTGAATGTTTTTTACATGCTATAGTAGTGTTACAGTTTACCCAGAATACAATATTTAAATTGAAATAAATAAAAACAAACAATAAAATGTGGTACAAAACGCAATGGCTGTGGTAGCCTGGTTAATAAGGGACCAATTTAAATCCTGTCACTTATGTCTGGGCTTTTCCAGATTAAATATAAATTAAGGCCCCCCACATGCTCACCTGTGAAGGAAAATAATGTAAGAAAACTAGCATGGTATCTAATAAAAATGTCATATGTAAGTGCCCTGAGAAGGGTGATTAGTTGTGCTACGGATCACATTAAGGATGACATATAAGCCAAAAATGGATATATCCAGTGATGTCTCCACTCACCCTGTATGGGATATAGCGTGACTATATATTATTGTTACTTTTATACATTTTCAGGCTATACCGAACACGGCAAATGACACGGCCAATGATTCGGCCATCAACGAAACAATGGACGAAAGTTTGGCTGATGACACGGTTGATGAGGTTAGTTTTTAACCCTTTCGTTAGAGCATGTTTCGCTGCAAAGTGTTTCGAAGGAAACGTTGCATATATCTATACATTTATATGATAAATACATATGTACTTGGTACATCGCGATCTGGCATCCTCTGCTTAGGCGCGATTGTCAGTATCTGTGTGTTTAGGTGTGAAAAATAAAAAAAAAACCGTCCTATACTATGTTCATTTTACGAAGACCCTTATAACAATTCTATGAACGTAAATTTCCATGTTTAGTATAAATACTAACTAAATATTTATTGATTGTGGTACTAAAACACTATTAAAACAAAATAGAATCGAAATAAAACATTAAATAATTGTTTCACAAACAAAACCCACCTATTTTTTATCTGTCATGAGGGACATCAAAAAAGGAACAAGATATAGTGAGTGCTTACGTTATAAAATGATCCCAATTAAAAAAAAAACATATATATATTTCAACTTTGAAGTTTATGTAGTTTTAGCTTTACGATCATATTTCAGTCAGGAGAAGCGTTTTTTATGTAATAGAAAAAGAAGGCGGTTATTTTAGTGCTATATTTCCCTCCATTTAGCTTTTCGAGATTTGTATAGTGTTTTTATTTTTATGAACACCATTAAAATAATCTCAATTTGTGACCAGTCTGCAGTTAATACAACACAGAATGAAACAGGTGTGGAAGATTCCGATGACACTGGTGCTCTGGTCATTGATGAAGGAAAGGTTCGTATTTACTCAAAATGATGTTATTTAGCTGTTGTGTTTGAGGATCAGGTTTTGTATGTTTAGTTGTTAATATACCTAGAGATCTTCAGTCGTGCTATGTGTGGGTCGACATGATAATCGCAAATGTAAATGTACTTTCGTACTTTTATAGTCAC
Organism: Automeris io; assembly: GCA_036320925.1. NCBI lineage: Eukaryota > Metazoa > Arthropoda > Insecta > Lepidoptera > Saturniidae > Automeris > Automeris io. The sequence continues at coordinate 9,129,555 of JAUDJH010000017.1, forward strand.
TGTTGTTCTTGGACTATACCGTAATTTTATTAGGTAATTTGTCAAGACAGTAATAAAAAAATTAACATTGAGTTATTTTTCAGTCAAAAGGCAAAAAGTCTAAAATAGAAGGAAAAGCGGCAACTCCAGCGAAGCCCAAGGAACCTAAAACACCTCGAGGCAAAGCGAAGAAGGACGAACAGCCGCAGAAGGATGAAGAAGATGAAGAGAAGAAAGAAGAAGAAATAGTAAGCAGGAGTGGTAGAAAAATACGCCCAAAACGGTATGTTATTTATATTATTATAGCTAACTCAAACTGAAAATATAGGAGAGGATCTCAATATGAGTTCCCAGCCGGGCCTGGGAATCCATATTCTTCCAAACCCCGGGGACCGAACAACCATTTTAGGCTTCATCTTTGAGAGGTGAGCCCACCCCTCCATACCTTTCTCACGGGCAGCAGGCTGAGCATATGGCACTGCGTCTCGCTCATTTGTACAGCAGATACCTTCGGCTAATGGAAAGGAGAGGGTAGACCAAGGGTTAAATAGCTCTACAGAACACTCGCCGTGATACATATAGTAGGAAAAACAATAGTAGTTTGGTCATATTTCAAGGTACTTTGAATATAGTGATTACTAAATTTTAAGTTAATATGTATATTAACCAAGTATATTATAAGAAGATAATGTTTTTTTATGTATCTATGGGATATATGCCACTGCCAGAGACTATCAGATTGTAGTCCTGGTTTTCAAAATATTTTTACATATAATTGGAATGGATATTAATGTTTTGTTTGTTTTACGTACTAATATAGAAACGCAGCCTTATTAATATTATAAAATAATTATAAATAACAATAAATAGTAAAACAGTGAATTTCGATATAGCCATTAATGTATCTCTGTTCACTCCGAAAGGGATATAGCGTGTCGTGGCTAGGACTAAGTAGTTTTCTAACTCTTGCCGTGTCGTTGGGCCGTGGAATGGTCTTCCGGCGAGCGTGTCCCTACCGTCCTATAATATGGGATCCTTTAAGCGTAGCGTGAAGATAGTGCAGGCCTACCGATAGGGATAGCTAGGAGGATAGCAGCGTCTACCGATGGGTTTTCTTTAGTGTTGATAGTCGTTGTCGTTTTTTGGACTGCACCATGCTTACCATCAGGTGTGGTCTGACTGTGCCACTTTATGAAATTGTTAATTCTAAATTGGATTCTGTTTGACAATATTATGGGTTTTTTTGAGTATAAAATCTGTTCTTATGACGAATCCGTATATTAATGTGGTCATTGCCGAAATGTGATTTTCTAGAGTTGGATCATGTTTGCGATTATGGCCTACACCAGTGTTTCCCAACCTAGCGCCCGCGATCTTGAATCAAAAAAATTGTTTATGTAAAGTTTTATGGTGCGTATCTCAATAAAGGATATACACCTATCCCCCGATTTACACGGTAGATACGTTCCTGAGAAAAACGTGTAAATCGAAAATTAAAAATTTTCAAGTCAAATCCGTGTAAATGGAAAAGCTTGCAGAAAATGCATCATTTTGCTATTTAACAGTTGTGATTTTTTTCAATATTTTTAGGTGTACACAGAAATAAAAATAAAATGCATTGACAGGTTAAAATATGTAATATATTACGGAAACACTGATTTTTTATTTAATTACAATACATTAAACAGAAGAACAAAAAATAAAACGAAAGCTGTTTTATTATCCTTCATCATGCAGCAAGCCAGCACATAAGCTCGGGATTCCCCGTGAGATGTGTACACAGCGCACGTGTTCAAACACAGTAGCATTTAGTAGAGTGCGATAAAAACAAAAAAAAAAACTTATTTGGAAAACCGTGTAAAAGCGAAAACGTGTAAAACAAGTACCGTGTAAATCGGGGGATAGGTGTATTGCTAACAGCATAACGTGCTCCATCAGTACTGATGAAGAGGGAAGCACTATTATATTCTGCCAGTAAAGCCCACGGCATTACTGAAAGTTAAAATTGTGTTAATTTTAAAAACTTTTATATTAATGATTTATGTTATGTTATTGTTTATGTTGTGTTTAGGTTTATGGGTTTTAGGTTTATGTTGACTGTATAAGAAAAAATTCTAGATATATGACCGGTGGTCGTGGGTGTGGTTATAGTAAGATACGAATTTGGCGTTTTACAGTTTATTTGCACTTTAAGGCACACCGAACTGCGACGTACACGCATGTACTCCCGCCTTGGGTCTCGGTAGTCGACTAACTTCTCAGCGTCCCGTGCGAGCGCGCATCCTCTTACCCCGCACGTCTCGTAACACCCTAACGACCCTTAGGGCGACAACTCCGTATAGGGTTACGTCTACATGCTATAGATATGATTAAAATGATCTTGTAACTTCTCTAATAAGATTTCGAAATAATGTGCCCATCTGTAACAGTTCGTTAGCGAATGGTTTTATGCACATGTTTACCGGTGAAGGAAACCAGCATGGCATCCCATAGAAATGTTATGTGTACTAGTGCCTTGAGAACGGCGATCAGCTGCGCTATTGGTCACGTTGGACACGACATACAAGCCCAAAGTGGATACAGGCACTTATGTATCTCTGCTCACTCCGAAAGGGATATAGCGTGATGATATAATTTTTATTATTTCGCACATACCTATTACATTATTCTACAAGTGTCAATACCGTCATAGTTAGTCGCTTTGGCCTGTGACGTTTCGGGAACAATTTGTAATATATCCAGTTGTTCATATACCTAGAGACCTTCAGTCGTGGTATATGTGGGCCGACATGATGATGATGACTGTCAACGAATTTTCGTCACTTGCGGGTCATTGGCATTCTTGGGCTACACTGCACTTTTCATCAAGTATAATGTAGTCACTTTGTCGACCTAGTTTAAAATAAACTTCGTCCCATTTGTCCGAAGTCGAAAGTACTGTGATATAATATATCAATGGTGGCAAAAATGATTTTTCAGGTACATAGACGAACAGACAGAAGATAATGCTACTCTGCCATCGCCTGCGCCGAAGAAACGCCGCGGAGCGTCCCCAGCATCGGACAAGGAGAGTCAGAAAGAGAAACCCGAAGCGAAAGAAAGAGACAAGGTCATCAACGCTGTTCCGCTGGTAGGATTTATTTATCACATTTTTAGGGAAACATACAGCAATATATAAACTATAGAACATACGCAAAAGATACATAAGTCAGCAAAGGATCCACATAAAAAAAAAAACAAAAACCAAGCTAAAAGACACAAAACAATAAATGAAAACGAACTAATTATATACAAATAACAAATACAACAATAAATCAAACTAACATTATCTAGCTGTTCGTATAAAGGAGCCAAATGCACAAAACTATGTCGACGTCACAAATTTGTTTTTTATAATAATGTATTTATGTGAAGGGGATACAGCCGGTGATGTATCTCTGTTCACTCCGCAAGTGATATAGCGTGGCGATGTATTTTTTTGATAGATATATATTAGTCATTTATTTAGTTTTACAATGCTCGGACACAGGATTAATTTTTTATTTTATTTTTTTATTTCAGGTAGAGTTAGAAGACTTGAAAGAACCATTTAAATCTGGTAAGTTTTTTTATTTAAATCAATTCAAAAAGGTTTTTTCTTATTACAAACTGTGTGTATTATTGTGCTAGCTGCCCTGACTTTGCCCAGCTGCGATTTATGCTATAAATTGGCGGGTTTTCAAACAACCTATCATCTATTTCACTCTATTAGCATTGTAATATCAAAAATCCTTATTATTTGCCTAAGTCATCAAAAGTCATGAATTCTTATATATTTTATTAGACTCTGTATACATATATGATGATTATTTTCTAAATTTGCAAAAATTCGTGTAAAAGTGTTGACGTATGTAAATGATATAGAAAGAAAAAGAAAGAAAGAAACAACCAACGGCATCCACGAAACTAGATAACATACTAAACATCCTTATTAATGTTATAAAAAAATATTAAATAATCTTTATTTTGTAAGTAAATATTTTGTTTCTTTTTTTATGGCTGAATGCATTCCTTACTTTTGCATTTATCTATGTGGAAATAATGCTAAAAACAATTGAGACCTGTACATTCTAAATTCAAATATTTTAAATTACCGCGAAGAAATTAATGATAAAATAGTAAGTCATTGTTTTATTATCTGAGTTTGATTTATCCAAAATGGAAGGCGAAACGCCAAAATTGAATAATATATTTGTTAAAAGCGGTGATATTTCCAGTCAATATGACGATAATTTTGCAAAACATGAACATTTAAATAGTTACAAAAATAATTTGGAGGATAAACGGAGATTAGTGAACAAAAATATATTTAAAGGTAAGTGATTATTTATCTACTAAATACTGGTTAATAAATACATAAGATGATTAACACTAGATTTATTTTGTATTTGTCTTGGTATTTTTTCTTCTCTAATATTATTTCATTCTTCAAAATAATCAGGGTCTATTTACACTGGAAAGCAACGGGGGTTAGAAAAAGAAAGAAATATGTAGTGGGTTGTTTCGTCATTCTTGCTCATATAAACCAAGAATGAAGGTCTCTAGATATATGAACAACTGGAGGTCTGAAGGAACAACGATCAGATCTTTATAATAAATAATAATAATAATAAAAACATTTATTTGGCACACAACAAAACATACAACACATCAGAACAGGCTAATAAAAACAAAAAACAACAAAAGCAAATACCCTATGTTGTGATGATGCGCCAAAGGGAAGTCAGCTCAGCAAATGCAAAGTGACCAGCCGAGCCACTCAGCGCTGATTTTCAGCTGACACCCATTTATTCGACGCGCAGAAAACAGCAAGGAAGGGATCAATATAGTATAGATACACAGCATTAGAGACTAAATTCAAAGTATCATAGATAGATGTATATCCTAGATGAAAATATACATATACAAGAAGAGAAATATATAAATATATTACATACACATACCATATACATTATTATCATTAATATACAGATATACACAACATCTTGAAAAATAACATCCCGAAATGACTCAGTATGACGATCTTTGCTTTGTACTTGTGTACTAGGGTCACGACCCGGTTCGGGCAGTTAACCTAAGAATGAATACAAAATAAAAATAATATATATTTAAATAAAAAAATAGATTACGTATTTTTATTCTTTATTACTTTTCAGAACAAATACTTTTGCAAGATATTAAATCCACATCAAATGATACTGCAAAAATTGTTCCAAAGTTTGGAAAACAAAAAAATGTAAAAACCGATTCAAAAAAGTCATTTAATAACGTTAAAAAGTTTGTACCACCAACACAGAAGTCAAATGACAATACGGAAAATAAAGATAAAAAATTAAAAAAACCTCAAAGGTTAAACAATGAAATTGCAAATGTTGGTCAAAAAGCCGTTAATTCTTCGGAACTACTTGATATAAATAAATATAATGAAGAACCGATTGGTGACATTTTTGAGAAAAACAATGCTAATGTTTATTTTGATTCAATCGATGAATATTTTAGTAATAAAAACTGCATTACTAACGCAACTCAAAATGAGGTAGACAATTCTGTTGGATACGACTTTGGTTCAAATGACGAATATTTGAACCAATATAAAACAAATGATGTTTGTGACAGTTCAATTCAAGAATTAAATTTTCCTAATGAGATTAGAAGTAATGGAACTGTAAAATCTGCTACAGGCGGTTTAATATTAGGTTCCTTAAATATACTGTACAATGAGGATTTAATGTTATCCCAAAATAATGTAACAGAGACTTTATCAGACAATTCTAGCGTAAAGAACCTCAGTAAAAGCCAATCGTTTTGCTCTGTCACCTCACTAAACAAAGTTTATAAAAATCTAGACTGTTCTAGTTTCGAGGTGAGAGTTGATGAATACGTCATACCTAAAGAAGAACAATTTTTAAGTCTATTTAAAGATTTGAAACCTGACGTTAGGAATAAATACGTAGCCATGAGCACAGAATATGGCGATATGGGGTTTGGAATAAAATATTCTGATTATATACAGAATAATGAAAATGACTTAGATGATGGAAATTTGAAATCTGAAGGGGAACAGACTGCGTTGAAAATATCACAGTTGTATGCGAAGGAAAATAAAACCAATAAGAATTGTAAAATTAGATATTAATTTTAAAAGTTTTTAAATATTTCTAATACCATTAAAGTTTCCTAGAAAAAGTGTTGTTTTTATCACTGGTTTGGCAAATTGATTATATTTGTTTATTATTTATAATATCTCATATACCTAGAGACCTTCAGTCGTGGTATATGTGGGCCGACATGACGATGTAGACTATCAATAGATTTTCATCCTTTGATAGTCGCTTTTGTTTTTGGACTACACTGTACTTACCATCAGGTACTCTGTAGTAACTACGTCGAGCCAGTGTAAAAAAAAAATTGTAGTTAAGAAACTAGTCCTTTGTGGCAAATGGAGACTTCACGGTATTATTAGATTTTAACGACAGGAAAAAAGGATTTTTGCGAAAGTTGTTCTTAACACATTTTGCACTATAATTTTTTGTTATACAACGTGTATTGTTTTAAGTTATTACAGTATAAAAAGAAAAACAAAAAAACGAAGTCTGGTTAAGCATAAAATTATGTTTGATTACGTGCACCTCTACAACTAATATTAATTTAATTGGGACTTCTGAGGTCCACTTAACAATTTGTATGCCGGCAATTTTACATAGAAACAATGTCATGCCACCGATTTTGTCGGTATACGTTCCGTCTTGCTTGAAATTTTTGGAATCGTACTAAAATTGTGATAAAAACTTAAATACAAAGAAAAGTAATTTTATAATAACACATCAAGTTTTTGCAATATTCTAGATCGCCCTGGGTGTCTTAAGCAGATAATGCAATTGCAATTACGAGTTAACTCGTCATCGGTAAACGTGCGTGTATGAAAAGACGAATTAACTCGTGATTGCACTCATACGTCTCTCGTCAGCGTTAGGTGGCTCCCGTTGGTCTCCTAGCATTTACTGAGCTGACTTTCCTTTGATGCATCATTACAGCACAGGGTATTGACTTTCGTTGTTTTCTATATCGATTAACCTATCCTTCTGTGTTCTATGTTACGAGCTAAATTAATCCTTTTTTTTCCCTTACATGGAACAGCAAAGTGTTAATCAAAAAATACGTTATATGTAATTTTTGTTGATCTGGCGAACTTCGTACCGCCTAATAGTCAATAAATAAGTTCACGCCGGGGCGAATATCTACGTTTTTTCGCTTGAGGCGGGACTGTCTTATCTCATTCTCACGGAACAGTCAAGTGTGACCCACCGGTCCGTCACGTCGCTCCACGGAACGGTCAAATGTGACCCATCGGTGGGTCACGCCGGCGTGAACGTGTTAATGTCCAGTTAACTTTCGATTAACCTACTCCCCCGCATATTATAAAATAATGATGTTCCACCATACATGGCTTTGTTATATCTCAATGTGATTAGACAGAGTTTTCGATGAAAGCTTCCAGGTGGCGTAACTTCCACCATTTTCAATAATTATCGTTATATTTCAACCAATTTATATAAAACCTTGATAAAATATACGCCTGAACCTTCCTCGTGAATCATTCTTTGTCAATTGGTGAAAACTGCATGAAAATCCGTTTAGTATTTTTGGAGTTTATCGCGAATAGATAGACAAACGTGGCAGGGGCGTTTGTTTTATAATATGTACTGATAGCTGCCGTAATCCCGAGTGTAGAAGAGAGTGAGAAAGATATTTTCATGCGAATGTTCTGGATCCGGTTTCCTCCTTTTTCAGAGGATCCCGAGAAGGACAACATACTAATGGCGTATCTGCCGAGCGGGCAATACGTGGGCGTCAAACTGTTCCAGTCGCGTCCAACTAACTTTAAGAACGAAGCTTCGAGACTGCAATGGGATAAGCAGGCAGCCGCGAACGCCATCACGTTGAAAACGCAGTTGGGTGAGTAGCTTGGAATTAAGACTAAGCTTTATAAACACTACTCTGACTTTGCCATGACTTTGGCACAAGTACGTCTTTGATAAAAAACTGAAATTGTAATAGAAACTGGGGTATAGTCTAAATATTCATACGAAGTTGAGGAAATCGATGACTTAGCTTATAATTTCTATCATCACGCCGAACCCTTATTGCGGTAAGCAGAGATAATGGGACGCGACTTCTCTCTATTCTTGCAAACCTCTTTCGCTTTTTTTTTACATTAATTCCTTCATGCATTCTTGCCAATTCTGTGTACGGTTGATATTATCCTCAATCTGAACTCTATTTATTTTGTCTTTATAATTGAATAAAATCCTTTGTAATGTTTGTATAAATAAAAGTGATCTTTAGGTGTTTTTTAACTGCACTGTAACTATCATCTGATCCAACTGACTGTAGGTCAAATAAATATGTATTCCTTTGTGGGTATTGAACCCATAACTAGACGTGTTGAAGTCGCACTCAGGACCACTGCGCCAAATGAGTCGTCGATATATAGTTTTGTATTTGCCTATATTTCTATGTATAGATCTATACAGGCTAACTGTATATATATTAATATTTAATAATAATATAAAAGGACATCACTTTTTTAATTATTCATCAGACATAAAAATATCTACTATAAAATATAATAAAAACTATAAAATAATAAAAAATATAATATAATATAATATAGTATAAATAAATAGGCCACTCTGACGTATGTTGTGGATGCCTTAATAGGAACTGTACATTTTTGATTGTAACTGTGTGTGTGTGTTGTGTAAATGAATTATTATACCGGGCCGCTGGCAATCCTGTAAAAAGTAAATAAATAAATAAATCTACTATAATAACAATATCTGCCATCTCAGACAACGCATCAGAAACAAGCATATTCCATATTAATCATAAAATTTCCAATAAAGTTTAGTTTTAGATACAATTCCCGTAACAAATTTCACGATTTTGTTGGGTAGAAATTAATTTCATGCACCCTACACAGAAAGATAACCTACCTATATAAGATAGGATCATAAAATTACGACACAGTACATCCGTGACATTACAGGTTGCTAGATTCCTTACTTACTGTTTACTAATACGTACAGAATTTATTGGTAATTTTATTCGTTATTAATAATAAAAAATTAAACTTTTCGTTGGTTATTTTAAGCCAGAAAAAAAGTGTGTGGTAAATATTAAAATTTTAATAATAATATATCGTCACGCTATATCCCTTAAGGGATGAACAGAAATACATTAATGACTGTATCCACGTTATATGTTATGACCATCGTGACCAGTAGCGCAGCTGGTCGCCGTTCTCACAGCAATAGTACACATGGCATTTCTATTAGATGCCATACGGGTTTACTAATGATGTTTTTCTTTACTGGTGAGCATATGACGTCTAAATCTGTACGTAATCTGCAAAAATCCAGAGGAACGTGCCGGGATTCGAAATTATGACCATTTGTGTTGTCAAATGTATACCGGTCTCTTGTCTACTTTTTTTTTTACTTGGGGAAAATCCTCATAGTACCGTCCCAGCCGCAGAAGCGGGTAGCAGCCGGGGTGTGCCGGACTTGAACCAGCTAAAAACCCCAAGGTGACTACTTCTGCGAATTAGTGGGGACTTCGGGTCCTGTAATCAATTCGCCGCAGACTCACTACGCCGCGCCTGACAGGCACAATCACGAGGGGGGGGGGGAGACGCCGCCTCCCCCGATACCACCTAGTGTACTTCTACAGAGCGCATAGCAACGCACCGCCGACTTCTCGAAGGTTGCTAAACGGTCGCTCAAACCACCCCCTTGTTTTTAGCATCCCGGTGGAAAATCCTACATAGGATTATCAGGGCTGCTGTGAGGGCAGCAACCCCAGTGCGTCAGAATCCTACTGACTAAAAACCTCCGGGGTGTCCCTCCAATCGCTCTACCCGAGCCTGGGAAAACAAATTCATCCAGACGCCCGGGGAGTTGCTATGAGCCCCCACCCTGTGCGGTCACAACCCCTAAGGCATCAGCTGGCCGGCCGGTCTTTTGTCTACTAGGTCATCACGGCTATAATAATTATAATTAATATATTATTTACAGAAAAGGGTCAAATCACCGCGCAATCTGTCATTACGCAGCTCGTCATGGATTTGAACTTAACTGATGAGGAAAAAGCGACTTTGGATAAGGAACGGGAAACAGGTAACGTCCCATTAACATCTTACATTGAATAAAGAAATATGTAGAAAGATATGCTTGCCTGTCTCGGAGTCTTTTACCGGTTGCACAATGGAGAATGTTCTCAAGACCTACATTCTCTGATTCCACCACCCCCGTTTCATCATACAAACACTAGACGCGGTGTCGGATACCATCCGTATGTGGTGGACGTTCCTTATATCACCACGAAGCGATTCGCTTCTACATACATCATGTGAACAGCTAAGGAGTGGAATACGCTTCCAGCGAGCATATTTCCACGATCTTGTGACCTGGGAATCTTTAAGAGACGATTGAATAAGCATTTGTTGGGCGGATGTAGTCCATCATTGGACTCATCTTCACTTTCCATCAGGTGAGATTGAAGTCAAGCGTCCGCCTGTAAATAATAATAATAAACATATTTAGAAAGCGTTTGTGAGTGTTGTTGTTTGTATCCTTTTAATGTTTTTTGTTCACAGAAGAGAAGAAATCTCGGGTGCAATTTTTGAAGACGGAAATGAAGTTAATCGAGCTAGACGCGAAGATAAAAACTTGCTTGTCCCTGGAGAAAGCTGACACCGAATTGTGTTTGAAACTCTTGGATGAGTTAATGGGTGAGTATTGTTTAATTAGCCGTGGTGGCTGTCGGCAGAATAGAATAGCACCCCCCCTCTTCTTGCTGAGGTGTCGTAAAAGGCGACTAAGGTATCTCTTTAACACCGCAATTCAACCAGGTGTTCAGAGAAGGAAAACTCGACCAAACCTGCATCCTGCTCCCTCCCGATCGAACTGGTTCTCCATTCCAACGAGCCCGAGGGAGTTCGGACGAGAGAGTGCTTCTCTGGCTGCGCGTCCAGTTATGCACTTAAATATCTCCTGCGCAATTGACTGTTTCCGAAAAGTGGCTCTCAATTTTGTTAATCGGCATTGAAACAGTCGCCGTGGCCGAAACCGGCTAGGATATCATCATCATCATCATTGTTTAATAAAAAAAAAATACACTGACACGGCACAGTGACTACACCAAACCTGATGGTAAGCATGGTGCAGTCCAAAAAAGGCCAACGACTATCGAAAGGTAAGATAAAACCCATCGGTAGTCGCAGCGATCATGCCGGCCTGCACAAACATCTCTGCACGCTACGCTTAAAGGATCCTATATCATAGGATGGTGGGAACACGCTTGCCGCAAGACCATTCCGCAGCCCAACGACACGGCAAAAGGAGTTAGAGAAATTCTTTGTCCTAGCCGGGATGTGAGATGCCGTATAGCAGTGACACCGCAAACCCGCGCGTGTGGTTCTATATCTAATAATATTTAAAAGTCAATTGGAACTTTAATACCATACCATAAAGTTTAAATGTTAGTGGACGGGTTCCGGGAAGGCAAAACAATTGAGTGACGTTAGTATCGTATAAATATTATAAAAATATTTGTCAAATACAGAAAATATTCACTAGAAATAATTTATATGGCAGGACAACGTTTGCCGGGTCAGCTAGTAGTCTATAAATATAACAGTGATTCTAAGAAATAAAAAGAAAAATAAAAACAAAAGCAACAGTGTAAGAGAAACTACGAACTAATTGTAACTGATAAATTATTAAATAAATAATAAACCGTCACGCTATATCCCTTTCGGGGTGAGCAGAGATACTTTAGTGGTTGTATTCACTTTGCGCTGATATATCATGCGCAAAGTGACCAGTAGCGCAGCTGATCACCGTTCTCAAGGCACTAGTACACATGACATTTCTATTAGATGCCATACGGGCTTCCTCACGATGTTTTCCTTCCCATTCCTTTCCATGCGCACTGGTATTCCACCATTAAAAAAAAATGTTTATGTCCTTGTAGAGATGGACGTGAAACCCCTGATGCTGCTAAAACATCCGACGTGCCTTGAGACAGTTAAAAGGATGCGGGCGTACGTGGGCAACACGCCCTCCTGGGACCTGTCCGAGAGCGCCGCGATACTCTTCAGTAAGCAAGCGCACCGCATCAGGAAACAGGCTGACACTATATATAAGAACATGAAGGTACGTGGAGATCAGTGGCGTTGGCAGATTCTGTAAAATAGTCATAAATAGCGAGCAAAACACGAGACAGAAATCAAACGATGCGCTCAGTTCGGCAGTCAATTTAATAGAGAAAGAATCATAGACTATATTATAAACAATGATACAGACAATACCACAGACAATCAAAACTCAATTATAATAGATATATGTATCTATCATAAAAAGAAAACTTAAAATATAAATTAATGTGTTCAACAGATTCACATAATGAATTTGAATACTATATAATGATAATAAATGTGATATTACTTTCATATGGAAAATAGATGACATGAAACTATAATAGATATGAATATAAAGGATTCCTATGTTTTGTTTAAATTAAAGGCATTTATTCCAGACTTATTAATCGTAAGAGCATGTAATGTTTTCAGGCATTTATGAAGTGTACCCTACTAGTGGAGATATACAGAATTATTGGAAACTCGCCGTATTACTAAAAGCATGTTGTACAGGACCTGAATACAATAATTTAAGCAACCCCAATGTAGCTAGTTCAAAATTGCAATTGCAAAAGTATGATAATTACGGACCCGGCTATCAAACCCAATGTTGCTAATTCAAAATTGCAATTGCAAAAGTATGCATTATGATAATTACCGACTCGGCCATGTCATCGTCTCGGCTGTCTTTTCCTCGTCTATAATGATGAACTTGTATCATAATGTACTATTTTCGTAGGAACTGTTCACCACGCCCGAAGGACTTTCATTCTGGGAATTCTTCTCCGAGAGAGTACTTCACTTCAAAAAAGCCACGGCCAATTTGTCGCCTGATGAATTGTTGGAATTGGTACACGAACCCCTGGGTAACTACATCTAATAATGTTTTTACGTATTGCTAAAATATGTGTTAGTTTCTCATCAGTAACAATTAGAAATATGTTTATATATGATCGTAATCATTGTTAAAGCGTGAGCGCCAGTGTTGCCTAAATCCGTTCTTAATCTGAAAGATACGTGCTGAGATTCAAACATACGACTTTCCGCGTTGTTGCCCATGAAATACCGGTCGCTTATTTATCAGACCACCAAAAAAACCACAAGAGCGTAAAGAGGACATAAGTAATAAAATTTTAATCACTGATTTTTTTTTTGTTTATATTCATTTATTTCCAGAAATGTCGGTCCCCACGTCGCATACGATGAAGTCAGCAGTAGAGGCGGCTAATGAGGAAAAGGAGACAGAGGAGGTACCGCCTGAAGCAGATCAGCAGAAGAAGAAGAGTCCGCAATGTGAGAATTTACTTTCAAATCCCACTTCTGAAATTATTGAAATTGTTTCTTAATATAATTCACATAATACACTACATTTATAAGGGGCAATGTTAAAATCTTCATAATAAAAACAAAAAGAAATACCAACGTAAGTTACTACAATACTGCTAATGTTTGGTTGACTTATTAGTGATTATCAAAGATTCGATAACTTTCTGCCAAAAAACTAAATTAGGTAGAACTTTTAATTGAACCGAAAATAAAGCTACAGCCTAAAGGTTTCTAGTGAGCGTCAAACTAAGACTGATTTATCTGATTATGTCATTTACTTGTAATAAGTATGCCATTACAGGTCGATATACGACAGAAATCGAAGGTTTCAAAATCCTGGATAATTGTTGTTTTTTTCTTTATTTTTAAAGGGAAGCATGCAGCAATATGTACCAAATTATTAAGACACATTCACTTGCAAAGATTTCCCAAAAAAATTAATAAATAAAAATCAAGCTAAGCGGCACAAAACAATAAAACTTATATATATATATATATATATAAGGAAATACAGCAAAGAAAATTTCCTTTCTCACCAAACGTCTAAGCAACATTTACAAAATGTAAATAATATAATGTTTTTAAAACTTTTAAATGTAAAGTTTTATTGTATGTAAAATTATTAAAATGGCCTCACAGCTTGTCAAAAGGTGGCTGGCTATATGGCTTCTGTCGGAGACTACGATCTATTCCAAATGTAGACCACTAAAATATCTGGAGCATTCTATTAGAATCTGTTACGTTTAATTACTACGTTACGTTTAATATAAAAGTACAATAGATAAGTTTGGTGTACCTATGTCAATTTTTTTTTAAAAGACTATTTAATGTTTTTATTTTAGCGAAAACAAAGAAAGCTGCCAACAATAACACAAAAACACCCGTTAAACGGCAGTCTTCAAGAAAATTGAATCAGGAGGAGAAGGAAAAGGAAACTGTTCAGGAAAATAAGGCGGAAGAAGTGACAGAAGAACAAGTTGATGAAAATGAAAAAGAAAGCGTAAAAGTGACGGAAGAAAATAATACAGAAACGGAAAAAAGTGATAAGGAACCGGAAACAACGGAGAAAATGGCCGTCGATGAAGAAACAGAGAAGGAAAATGAACAAAGTGAGAAAGAAGCAGACACGAATACGAATGAAAATGAGTCCAAAGAGACCGAGAAGAGTTCAAAAGATAACGACAAGAATGCGAAAGAGAGCGCGGAAAATAAAGTAGAAGAGAAAACAGAAGACAAAAAGAAAGAGGAGATGGCGGAACCGAGAGCGAAGCGGACGAGAGAGGTTTGTACCCTTCTAAAATTAAAATTATAGCTCTTTTGATGCCAGTACGAATATTTGCGATAAATTATTCATATTGTAATGAACTTATTGTCACTTTTATGTTAAATGCCCTTCTCACAGCACTAGTATACATGACATTCTTATTATCTAATAAAATGCCATCCGTGTTTCCTAGCAATGTTTTCCATCATCGGTGTGCTTGTGGTGCCTTAATCCGTACTTATTTTGAATAACCCAAAGATGTGTGCCGGGATTTGTACCTACGCCCATTCGCGTTACTATTACTATTTAATAGCCATTATGTTATTCCTTACCAGTAGCGTTCATTCCATAGATGCATGAAAGCATTGCATGCCCTCACGATAAATAAGTCTGGAATAAATTGCTTAAAGTTAAACAAAAAAAGGAACTATTTATATCCATGCCTATTCTATATTCACACAATCAATCTTTTCCATGAAAGCAATATAATAGTTACTTCCAGTGACGTGCATAGGATATTTAGACACGGTAGGAAAAATAAGTTCCCTAAATATTTTGTCTCTGAAGAATATATCTCACAATATATTTATTTTTTTCAGACCAAGAAGACTGAAGCCCCTCCCCCGAGATCACCAGCAAAAAGAAAGGTAAAGGGTTAAGGCGACAATTTATATGTTAAAAATAATGTTTACCGTATAAAATATGTGTAAAATTGGATTTTATTTTTATACGGGACCACGGGGTGTGGTCTTTAAGTTCATTAATATTAGAAAATGATATATTATTATGTGGAATATTTAAGGGATATTTTGCAATGTCTGATATTGTATCGTCTGTGTGAAAATATCGATTTGTAGCGCAAGAGGTTAATTTTCCTTATCGACTTCATTAATCGATTACAGTTTACGTATCGTTCCGTAGGTTAATTGTTCATTTTATCTATAGATTTTCTTTATCGATTTTTTGTGTAGTGCAAGATGTATATTTATAAGTTCCTGTACGTTTTTGTTATCGAATCTTCCTTGACCGATATCGATATTATTGAATTTTTTCTTGTAAAATATCGTAAACGCTAAATGTTGCGTTTTTTGAGGTGGTAGTGCGATATCCTGACACAGTACATATAAATGCAAAGATCGTCATAGTGACTCACTTCGGCCCTTCGCGTCTCGGGACAAGCTTGTGTATATCCAGTTGTTCATACACCTAGAGACCTTCCGTCGTGGTATATGTGGGCCGACGTAGCGATGGCGACTGTCAATTGTTTTTAGTCCGTTGGTGGTCATTGTCGTTTTTGGACTACACTCTGCCGAGCCAGTTTAAAAATAAAACGTTTTTTTTTTTATATCGAATTCTCATATTACATTATTTCATGTATTGATTCTGTAATATACTTACGTTAATGCAAGTTCGCAAATGTTATTCCTACACTATTTTTCAGCATGGTGATTTTATAGACAAAGACGTTTCAGAATACAATAATTTGTACCTATTTCTAAGTAACATAAATTAAAGTAACTATATTCTTAAAAAAAAAAAAGATGAACAAATGAAAATTGATCTGTAATAAGTTTGGACACCGTAGCGCGTTTGGTGCACGATTGATGGGTAACTAGATAAAGTTACATTTATGTATTTAATTAAAGGTAAACAGGTATTGACTCGTTTTCCTTTCGCACGGTATCCTGGCTTAGGATAGGCAAAATACCTACATCATAATTAATTGTTATTCCTTCATTAATGTGTTTAATTATCCCTAAATATGTTGACTATAATGTACTATCTCTCGTCTATAAAAGCACCTGTATAAAAAAGGTCTGATATTTACCTTCCAGACGTTTCGATATAATCGATTATATTATAATTTCTTTTTATCGCATTGATTATGTATCGACATCGATATGAAAAATCGATAGTTATGTTTTTTGGTAATTGTTAAAGTAATTATGTTTGTCGACAAGTTGTTATAATTAAAAAATAATCGCGCAATATGTTTTGTTTGTATTTTCTTGACTGTGACTGTCGAAACGTAGTTTTATGACGACGGTGGTTACTGTTTTTAGTACTGCATTTTACCTTAATGGCAAGGCAATCGTTTCGCATATGAAGAGTCGATCTTAATAATGTGGACAAACATTTTTATCGTGTCTGCCGTTAAATATCAAAAACCCTACTCTAAAACAAACTGTGAATCAGTGGCGTTCATCTCATATATGCATAATAGCAAAGTATACATTACAATGAGTAAGTCTTGGATAAATTACTAAAAGCTGCTTAAAAAAAGGAAACATTGATATCTTCATAATATACTAAATTTTCACACCATTTATCGTTTCGATAAGACAAATATATCTAATAAAAACGTGATTCATTCTATCATTCATTCATAGCTTAGAATCGCACATTATACGGACGTGCTAGTTTTGATATTTAACTGCACATGGGTAGTATAGTATATTATTGTCAAGAAAATACTTTAGCTTCTATTTTTATCATGATAGTTTAATTGACGACATAAATATGTGAAATCATGTGTAGATTTTTTTTGCGAACTACCCTCTCTACGGTGTATATTTTTTAAGCCATGGCATTATAGTCGTTTTGGTACTGAAAAACTTTAGTTCTGCGTCAGCAAATGATATTAAACTCCAATGTTCATAAAAAAGAATTCAAAAATGATATATTTTATCCCTAGTATTACCGATATAGAACTTAAAACCCATCAGCTCCAACACGACTATAGTTTCACCCGATATAGCTCTATAATAATAATATATCGGCACGCTATATCCCTTACGGGGTGAGCAGCGTTACATTAGTGGCTGTATTCACTTTTATGTCGTGCCCACTAGCGCAGTTGATCGCCGTACTCAGGACGCTTACACATGATATTTCTATTAGATGTCATGCGAGCTTCCTCGCGATGTTTTCCTTCAGCGATGAGCATGTGGCTAATGTGTTAACTCTGTCGCACTGGGCAGTACAGTGTCGTATAATAATTCATTATGCGATCTGACCCTTTATCGAAGTGAATGTACTTCGCTTACTATTTTGTGCATTTATTTTTCCCTATATGAATATTATTAGAATTGTTAAAGATTTTGTAAAGTTAATTACTGCTCATCTA
Organism: Automeris io; assembly: GCA_036320925.1. Taxonomy (NCBI): domain Eukaryota; kingdom Metazoa; phylum Arthropoda; class Insecta; order Lepidoptera; family Saturniidae; genus Automeris; species Automeris io. The sequence continues at coordinate 9,147,492 of JAUDJH010000017.1, forward strand.
CAGGATGATAATTTTGAAATGGACTCGTATAGCTTCAAATATCTTTACGGAACATATCTTTTTTTTTTAAATACATTCTTCTAGCAATAGCGGGTTCTAGGAGTTAAGGTGCTCCAGTGCTCCCTAAAATTATTTGATTATATATTTTTTGTATCTATATTTGTTTAAACATTGATAAAGGTTACCGTTGGCTGGAAACAAAGCCCACCCCTCCCACATAATAATTTTTATTCCGCCACTGTCTATTAGAATTGAAAGTTTGTTGGTCTTAGGGCAATGTTTCACAACCTGAAGTTGCTCAAAGGCCTTCGTACAAAACGGAATTTATAATATTTTGAGAATAAAATAGATGTTTGTTAATATTGCGAAGAAATTTTTTACGGGGTCACGGATTGTGGTGTTTTTCGTTTTGTATTCTGCCCTTGAAAAAAGGCTTCTCTCTATAGAAGCCCTTTTTATTTATTTATTTTCATCGTTATCAGGACCGAAATTGAAAAGAACGATAAACGAAAATTTAAGTCTTTTTAAACAGAGTTCAGTAATTTAGGAGATATTCGGATGTATGTTTTTTTTTTTTGTTTAGCTGACCACAAACTTTCCTTAATTCAAAAGTTAATTTCGCCATTTGTTCGAATCATTTTTCTTTATACCAATTTAAAATTTTCACCTGTATACAGATCTAAGTATTGAATGAATGTTTAGAAGATACATTTTGAAACTATGATTATGTTAGTGAAATTTTGAAGTGTTCTATCGAAAGTACACTTAGGGATACTATATTGTAATACTATATCAATTAGGTTAAATTATAGTTTTATAGCACTGTAAATATTTACAATAAAAACTCATTATTATGAAGTTGTATTTTATTTTAATATAGATCTTTCAGCGGGCCTGGGTTTAATTTATGTAATTAATGTTGGTTTCTTTAATACGTCCATATGTTATATATATAATTACATTATCACCTTGAACATCTAGAAAAAAAAATGCATCTGCCTATTAAGGATCACGTTTATTGAGTGTTTTTGAACCATTCATACAAGCCGTTGGGCAGTGTTATCATACTAAAACCCATATTCATTGGCCCGCGTGATTCTCTAGTTACTCCAAATTAAGATGTTTTTTGAAATACGTAAAGGACTTAGAAAAAACTAGAGTTACCAAAAAGTGAAAATTTATGTGGTGCGCGTTGACTTTTGTTAATAGAAACACGTTTGGATAAAACTGATTTTTGCTTGGCGTAAAGGAAACGTTCACTGCCAGCACTGATGGCGTTCATTCAACGTGTTAATGATTTTCATTTACTAAGTCTAACGACATATGAAGCTTATTGTTCCCTTTTTTTAATGGTCAATAACAACATTAATCGATGCTTAAATTGATGCTTTCTAATGAATCACTGAAATGAATTCAATGAAATGAATGATTCACTAAAACTTGTTGAATTTGTCCATCTGTCGAAACAACTCTCTGCAAGACGTATTGGACGGAGCGTGATCACCGCAAAAATGACTCAATATACGACATGTTTCAGCGGTAATTTTCTTCGGAAGGTAATAATGAAGCATAACTAGCAGTATTTGCGGTAGCAAATAGCGCTATTTCGGAATGAATGTTGACAATTTTGACGCCAGATGAATAACGATGCTTACGCTTGAAATGATTGTCAACCACTGAAATCGAGACCAGAGATAGGCAAAATTAATCTAATTAATGTTTAACGATTACAAAATGTAGTCGTAATTTTAATTTTCTTGCTCTGTAATCATGATTAAATCCATTTAAAACATTAAGAAATCATATATATGCATGCAATCTCTGATTCTGTAGTGTTTAAAACATAGATGAGCAAAAAATAATGGTAAAAAACGTAAAATGTAATCGTAATCATTTTTATTAATCTGATTATATTTTGCCCATCTATGATCGAGGCCTAACATACAACTTCAAATTACAAGCAAAGTGCTTGAGAGAGCACAAAATTTAATATCACAAGTGACTACAACTCTTTTATTATTTACCGCAATTTATTCTCATGTCTAATAAAAATCTGCTAAACTCTAAACTATTATAGAAGTTGCACCTTTTTTTTAAAATTCTATCATACTTCAGACCACCAGAAACAATAATGTGATTTTTTTAATCCATTTCGGAAATAAAATTGTCTGTAATAATATCTAAACTATTTATTATAATAAATTACACTAATATCGCCGCGGTCTTTTGTTTTCTTCGGGATAAGTAGACAGTATATATCTTCGTGTTGCAAGAGACTCTTCATCATCTGAAATAGTCTACTATTAAAATTCGTTACCGAACCGTGCATCACAGAAAAAGTTTGATGGGACTTTTCACTTGATAGTATTTTTTAACTTTTGATTATTATTGGTTGCATTATTCAGAATAAACAGAAAACCCAGCCAAGAGTTGGCTTCGCGCAGTAACGGTTTTGTACAGATAATGAAAGCACCGAACGATTCTTGGTCTGTTTTCACTTCACTAATTTTAAGAAATTCTTTCTTTGTCCACATGAAGTATCCTATAGGTTTAGATTACCTTGTAAATTTCTATTATAAATATGTGCTATAAAAGGCTGTATCTTTTGATTGCGTTAAATTTGATTTCTCATCTACAAGGGATTGGAGACCCGAGCATTTCATATTAATTTCAATTTGATGCCTCCACGCTTATCTGAGAAAAAGTCAGTTTGCACTGATTTCAAATATACGTTTCAATGTAGCCAAAATATGTCGTAAAGAGCCAATAACCCTTCGATATATTTTCCTTAAACTTCCTAATCCATTGAATTTTGGACAGAATCGTCGCCCTGATTATTCCGCGTGGGCAGTTACCAAACATTACCGTTTACATCATACATAGCATTAATGACTTACCCTCATTCTCGACGTTTGGATGGTCTCTTCGCACCATATGCATATCGAACCCTATATTTCCGAAAACCGAATCCATGCTCGGTACTTGAACAGACTTATTCTCTAAGAAATATATAGATGAAAATGGCATTACAGGATCGTAGATTCCTCTAAATAGATCCAAATAAGCATCTCCTTGGGGTATTTCGTGTCTTTGAAGATTTATTTCATGATTAGGAATGTTTATCTCTACATCATGCATCTGGAATTCTTGGATTTGGCTGGCTCCGTTTTGATTGCTCCATTCCTCAGTCTGATCGTTCAAAGTATACCTTGATGGAGAACAATTCCGTGATGAAGTTGTGTCTCCAGTAGATGTAAAATATGATAAAGGCATATCTAATTCTGCATCGCTTTTAGTAATAAATTCGAAATTGGATGAATGATAACTGACAGTGTCAGAATCACTAATCGCCTCTATTTCATTATTAAAACGATCATCTGTTAAATCTATCGTATCTAATCCTGTGTTCACATCTAACTCTTGCGATTTAGAATCATTTTCATCGTCGTCGATAATTATAATTTCAGCGCTATTAGACTTTATGGTGTTTGGATTTATATTAGAAATATGTAAGTTTTCATCAAATATTGAGTTTTTCTTATTACTTTCTACAAATTTTGTCATTCCGCTTTCATTATTACTTGTGTGTGTTGAGCTAGAATTGTTTTTAGGCTGCAGTTCATGGATAGAATCAATAAATATATTATTTTCATTGTCTGTTTTGTTAGTTTTTAAGAAATCTCGAAAAGCTTCATTATTTTCTGGATTTGGAGTTGTTTTAACTATTTCAGTTTCAACTGCGCTTCTCGTTTCAGTTATTTTGCAATTATTTCGAAGAATTATACTTTTAGAGTCACCATCTATTGTTGCAATATTTATTTCTAAGTTATCGTGTATATTTTGTTGCAATAAGTCCTGCTCCTGTAATCTGCTTTGGTTTAAATTATTAACTATATTAGCATCAGCATTAAGTTTGCCAAAAAAATCATCAATAAAACTTAACGAAAGATTTTCTCCTGAGTATCTTGTGTTTTCAACTTTTCTTACATTCCTTAACGCTTCATCGAATTCGAAATTTAGTATGTCTGTATCCACGTTGTTAACCATGTTACTTTCCTGATCAGAAACGTCAGTTTTATTACTTCGTATAGGTATTACAGCTATGTTTTGTTTAATTTTCGTACTCTTAATATTACTGAGCGGAATAACATCTTGCTCTACATTTCTTTCGTGTATTTTATTGATTCTGTCCTCGAAATTATTAAAACTTACGTACTCATTAGGTACAACTATTACTTTAGCGTTATTTGGGTCTAGATCATTGCTACCATCAGGATTAGGGTCAGGTTTCTTTGTTCCAACGGAAGCATTTAATGTGCAAGTGAATATATTTGAAGATGCTTCCATACATCCATCAATACAAGTCTCATTTCTTTCATTAGTATTAGAATAATAATCATTTATGTCGTCTACTTTTATTAACTTCCTTCTTTTAAAGAAAAACATATTTTTAATAAAATTCATTTTGAAATCTGAAATTTGCACTTAACAATAAACATAAAACAATGCATAACGGTCATTTGGAATTAAGATATAGAAGGAAAGAGATCACGGAAGGATAATCCAGAACAAAACGGGCGCATAAAAGTGAAGCAACATTTTTTTTTGTAAGCTCACCTTGCAATTATTGCGATTTTTTTAACTCTATACCATTTGTGATGTCAATTACAAGTAACACACAAACGGCATGTTTTCTATTAAACTATAAATTATGACCTTCACTTTAGGCGGGAGTTTGTGGTTTCTTTTTATTTCGTAATTATATTAATGGACAGTTAAAATCTTCTTCATACTATTACAAGGATTTAATAAAACAAGTTTCACATTATTAAACAAGATAAAAGGCACTTACGAAGGTGTAACTCCAGAATAATGAAAATAAGGTAAATATTAATTGTAATAATACAGATACTGTGAAATGTGTTAATTACAACAGTCACTTTTCCCAAAGATATTAATTATTTTAAAGGTCTAAACGGCTTATTTGTTACTCTATTAAGTTTCGTTAAAAATAAATATAATTTCTTTTAAAGTAGCAAAAGAATATCATTCGTTTTTACGCGGCAAATATATTTCATAATTTCTGTGACAGTGAAATGCAATGAAATAATAATTATACAGCCATTTATATTTTTATAAGTTTTAATGTTACTATAATAAACACAATGTATTACAATTTAAATGCACAAGATCTCAAAAGGCCGACATCTAAATTAAAATTTGATATATTTTTACACAGGAATCTGTATACAATAAAAGCCCATAGCATTTAGATAAGTATAACACGATTTTATTGCAGTCACTGCTAAAAATAAAATCGTGGATATTTCTTAAAGAACATAAATGTTTTAACCTATTAAAAAAATACAAACAAAATATTTTTTATCACTTTTTGCCAGATTTCTTTATTCCGCCTTGAGTTAATGGACCCTTTTGGGTGGCTTTTGCTTTTGCCTCCTGTAAAAATAAAAAACAATTATTATTAATTTTGGAAAAGACACCGTAGTCAAAATGCCAAAATTTTTGAGAGGATCATGGTTTTGTAATAATATTTTATTGAGGACAGCACCAAATACTTTTACCAAGAAAGCACCTTTTATTATTAATTTGAGCAAAAATATTAATCACTTCTCGACCTTGTACTCTAATAATTTTGACGTTTGTTAAAGTATAATGTAAACATACAAGGTTTTTATTGTTAATTATAGTTTCCTACCTGAAGAGCCTTCTGTTGTTCCTTTAGCTTCTGTTTTAGTGCTAGGTCATCATCATCCAACTCTTTGCTTTCCTTCTTAGGAGCTTTTAGAGGCTTCTTCTTACCACCTTCTCGGCCTGACATCTGAAATGAATTATCTTGTTAGAATTCACTTTGATAGTTAAAAAAGGAAAACATTAATTTGGTATAAAAACATATGACAGAAGATTTGTATTTTACACTGGCTCGGGAAAGTGATTACACAGCAACTGATGGGAAGTACAGAGTAGTTCAACAAATAGCAAAGGATGCGAATCTATTGACAGTTATGATTGTCATACTACTTTTACTTTGCATAAACATTACTAACTATATTATTATATTAAAGTATATTGTAAGTTACTGATTCTGTTAATTTAGATTTGGCTCTGTGAATAGTAATAATCAATATATATTAAAGTTCCTCTTATATATTCAGTTTTATGGTATGGCAAACTTATACCCTGAGCAATGTCTAAGCAAACTCAAAGTAGAATCTATAATTTAGCCTTAATAGCTCACACTGAAGTGAATAATACAGAAAGGAAGACCCCAGAAGAAGACAGGTTAAAGAACATTGACATCGACATAAATAATAGTATATTGATGACACGGTAGCAGCATGCTGAGGTGGCTAGCAGCAAGCCAAAACTATTTTTTCAAATGAGTAATAATGGAATATTAACGAGATATCTACTTTTATTTTAAATCATGATATTTGTGATAATGAAAATGGCCTATAACAATTCTTTAAGATTCCTGACTAGTAAATTAGCAATATAGTTTGAAGGCTATGTATCAATTTACTGTAAATATTCCACAAGCAAATAGTTATATAATGAAAATAAATAGATATTTCAAAATGTACATTCATTGCTTTTTAATTTTTATATATGATTGTTGTTTATTATGTTTGCCAAAAAGGCAGGCCAAGGATCAAGCCATACAGCCTTGTCTTGCTTATGTATTTCAAAGATCAATGTCATGTTGTTTTTTAGACATTAATCATGACATTGTGCCAAAATGTCTATTGTGTAATGTTGTCATTTTTTAATAATGATAATTGTCTAAAGAGTTACTTATGCCAAAGTGTCTTTTTGTGATTGAAAGGCCTCAGTAACACCTAGGAGACAGGCGAGATGAGGTCAGTGATGAACTAGGTTTACCCATCAAATGTCTATTCACTCTATAGCAAGACTGAGGCCTGTGATGGCAATATAAGTGTCACAGACTGGTTGCTCTGCTTGCCTGCTTGCACTAGTGTACAGTAGTACTAAACTACACCACCTGCTACATGTGTTTCCAAAGCACTACTCAGTACTAATATAAAGAAGTAGAAACACAGTGAGTAGGCTGCGGGTCCTCCATATGTTCTTTAAAAACATTTAAGTTTTGACATGTTCCATGTTGCTGTTCCTTGTACCATTTAAGTATTTATTGTTGGAATAAATATATGATATTATATTGGGTCCACTACAAACGGTATTAGTATAATATTACCCAGTATAAGTATTTGTGATACAAATACAGGCATGAGTCCTAAAGTGTTAAAAGCTCCGAAATCGCAAGAACACGAAAACAATAGACACAGGGAGTTAAATCAATACCCTGTTTACTAGTCAAATGCAAGGAAAAATGGTTTTTTAACTAATTATAACCTATTGTTGCACTATATTCTTTAGAGGGTGATTGGAGATATAATAACAGTTGTGTCCACTTTGTGCTTGAATTTTGTGACCAATGTGAATGTTTCGAATTGTGTCGAATGATTGCCGTTCTAACAGCACTAAACATGACAATTTTGTTAGTTAATCGTAAAAAATGTACACAATAATGAACACATGAAAATTAGTATGTAGTCTTGGTTAAAAGGGTTTTGGATTAGTTTTACAACTGCATCATAGGGCAGCTCTGTAGTGAAACTAAGATGATGTAAGAAACTATGTAGTATCGTATAATGAATTTGTAAAAACCTATTGTAAACAAAAATGAATGTTTACATCGAACTTTATTTCTCAATTTAATCTAGCACACAGCTTTAAACAACGTAATATACTCAAAATTGCGTTGCTCTGAAAGCGTGCTTTCTAATAAAGTGTGAAAAACTAAAAGCCTTAGCATAACCTCGATAACAAAGTTCAGTAAAACCGTGGATATAATATAAAGCAGTACTTACGATTTTAATTTGTTAGATAATAAAGGAATATATAGAAAATCACTCCTTGTTTTCTTTACGCTGTGCTTTTTTATAGTGATCACAATATTTAACAGTAATCGTGGAGATACGACAATAGTTTGCTAATTTTAATTTCTTTTGACGTTTATCAGTATGACCAGATTAAATTAAAAATCCTGCGATGCTAGACTAAAGTTAAATTATCATGACGAAGTAACGTAAATGTTATAAAGAAATATAAAATAAATGTTATTAACTATCTTATCATTCTTACATTTGAATGTGATTAAGGATATCGTGTAAAAAATATTTATTTTTATTTTTTAAAGATATGAGAGTAAAAAAAGGATGAACTTGTGGAAGAAAACAAGAAATTTCAGCTGGAAGCTGATTTTGTCTAATCTGTTAAAAATATTGTAAGTCAAAAATTTAATGCTGAATCCTGCTAAAACTTACAGATATTTGATAGTTGTAAGGAAAAAAGAAATATATATTTTTTAATGTTTTACTTAATCCCGCTAAAAGCTACTTTTGTTTGACCTGCTAAGGCCAGAATAGGCTGAATCCTGCTATAATAGGAGGATCTTACTAAATCTGGTCCTACTGTGCTGCGTATTACGAAGTGTTTAGAGCCCCGAAAATAATTCGTTAATATTATTCAAAATTTTATGGAAACGATATGTAGATAATTTTTTGCATAAATTTTAAACGGACGGTAAACTATGAAACCAAACACCAGTTGTATTAGTAATTTAATAAAAGAGACATGTGATTACAATATGTATTACATATTACGTAGTACATATACCTATTAAATATAGCTATAAAACTCTGTTTTGGGAACAATAGACTGTTTGAAAGTCAGATCTTTTGTAATTGTTGAAAGGATGCAAACAACTTCTACCGGTCTGATCGATTCAAACAGCATCCTATGACTTCAATGCTATTACAATAACACTGTTACTTTGATCTAAGGCTACATCGTCATCGGGAATCAGCAGTACACTCAACTGTTCATTAACTTAGAGCAGGAGTATCGAAGGAAATTATTTTAATGAATAAATTATGAATAACTGATAGTCGGAGTTCGGTTAAATTTTATTTAATAGTTATATTTGTTTTAATCAACATCACACGTCGATTTACATGAGCGTTCCGTCTCAAAACGGTTGGAATTCCCTCTACAACCGCCGTATACGAAGAACTCGCAGGCCTTCGATGTCTTATTATAGCCATAACTGTGAATAAATAGGATTATTAAGTCTACATTGGACACCATTCAATGTAAATGCATCAATACGGCACATTGCGAACTAGCGTCCGATGCTGAGTTGCCGCAGTCGAAAAGCGACTGCTAGAATTCGCACCATACTTTTAGTGGGCATGGAAATTATTGCCATTTTTACGATAACGTCGTGAAATTATTATTTTTTTATCGGTGTTATATCACCGATGAAATATCACGATTTACGAAGTTGTTTATAATTTATATTGCTGAGTTGACATAAAAAAACATTAATTAAAACAAAACTAAAAATAAACAAAACACTATAATATTGTTATATACATATATATACAGTAATACCCCGACTTACGCTACCCCGTTTTACGTAAATTGTATTCGCGCTTTGGCGTGTTCGGTTTGTAGCGCAAACAAGTAAATATTATTTGCCTAACTGCCTTTTATTGTGATGTACGAGTATAAATAAAGCAATGTCCAGCCTATAGTTTTCAGTTGTTACTTTCTCTTGTCTTTGAATTAACTTCTTCTTCGTGGAAAGTTGAACCCCGACTTACGTGAATTCGACTTACACTCCTACGTCTTGGTTCCACCTATCGCGTAAGTCCGTGGTATTATATATATCTCCTCCTGCTTCAGACCATAGGGGGGCAACCATACAGTGAACGGGCTGAATTTCCGAGCCAATTATCTGAGTTAAGTCTTTTAGGACTATTTTTTTTTCAACTGTGACTCCGTACAATAACTTCACTGTACCAGATGTAGAAAATGCTGTAATCCAAAAACCTATTACGACTATCGAGTGAAAACCACCGGCTACAGTCGCCCTGATCCTGCCAGCTTAAGCTTAAAACAAGATTTTTTATTCTTCAATGAAGAACATATTTTACTACGTTATAAACACCAATACTTCTTGGATTGTTTTATTGTGTAATTAAAAGTGAGTTGTTTTTTACTTGTATTAAAAATAGGTTTATAGCATGTAGACGTAACCCGATACGCTCTTGTCGCCCTAAGGGTCGTTAGGGTGTTACGAGACGTGCGGGGTAAGAGGATGCGCGCGCGCACGGGACGCTTAGAAGTTAGTCGACTACCGAGACCCAAGGCGGGAGTAAGTGCGTGTACGTCGCAGTTCGGTGTGCCTTAAAGTGCAAATAAACTGTAAAACGCCAAATTCGTATCTTACTATAACCACACCCACGACCACCGGTCATAGGTTTCGTTTTATGAAAATACAATTAAGAGGATAACATTCTAATATTAAGAAAATATTTCTTTACGTTCATTTAGATCGTCATTTGCTGAGTCGTTGGGCTGTGGAATAGTCTTCCGGCGAGCGTATTCCTACCGTTTTATGATATGGGGCCCTTTAAGCGTAGCGTGAAGAGATATTTGTGCAGGCTGGCATGATCGCTGTGACTGATAGGTGTGATAGATAGGTTTTAGGTGCCGTGGTGGCTGCCGGCAGAATAGAATAGCACCCTCCTCTTCTTGCTGAGGTGTCGTAAAAGGCGACGAAGGTATCTCTTTAACACTGCAATTCAACCAGGTGTTCAGAGAAGGAAAACTCGACCAAACCTGCATCCTGCTCCCTCCCGGTCGTACTGGTTCTCCATTCCATCGGGCCTGAGGGAGCTCGGATGAGAGAGTGCTTTTCTGGCAGCGCGTCCAGCTATGCACTGAAATATCTCCTGCGGAATTGACTGTTTCTGTAAACTGGACCTAGATTTTCTTAATTGGTGTTGAAACAGTCGCCGTGGCCGAATACGGCTAGGACATCATCATCAGATAGGTTTTTTACTGTTGACAGTCGTTGTCATTTTCAGGTTGCACTATCCTTATTACGAAGTATAAGGCGTAGTGTGGTACTGCCGAGTCGGTTAAAAAAAAAATCAGGCTTTTGTCACATATTGACTTATTTTCGGGCAAAGTATCGTTTATAAATCTCTGCTTCAGTGTGTCCAGATTGTTTCAAGTAACGTTAGACTATACAAAATACGTACCTGGGAAAATATGCTTTACATGGGCCTGTAACCATAGGTTCTAGACACTGCGGTGGAGGCTCTGGAAGGCAAGTAATAAATAAATAGTAAACAGTAGCGCTGAGAATATGCGACAAGGAGCGGAATTCGCTTTATGCGTCTGTTCTTCTAACATATTACAACATGAGAATAATCAAACATCGAGTGAGTAAGCATTTGCTGCGTGAGCGCGCTGTATTGTCGGCCTCATCATCACTTTCCGGCAGATGAGATTGAGGTCAAGCGTAAGCCTGTCTGTAATAAAAAAATATTGAAAAGAGAAGCCGTTGCGACCTGATACATAATCGGGAATTTTATAACTATTTTAAATGAAAATCTTTATTTTAAAGACTAAAATACTTTTCATTATTATCAATGGCTTATGATTCAAATTTTTAATATTCAATTATGGTGGAAATTAATTAGGATATATTTTTCTATTTATACATATATGTACATTGAACATACATACATATTGGCCGTTTGGATAAATAAGCACTTTTCCACAGCCCCATATTTCTAAAACTTTTAGGCATAAACTATAATCTACCGCCCTTACTCTTACCCTTACTACTTACCCTTACTTAATCAGTTCTTTTATCTTTTTTAATGTATATTACACGGATGGATCCTATAGAAATACTTAGAGCACAATTTATAGAGAATTTTTGGCTCTACAACTTAAAAAAAACAGTTAATATAATTTATCGTATAGGAAGCTCAATATTGACCAAATAAGTACGACCTTTCCCTTTACATTTATTAAGATACGTTATAAGGCTTTTGAGTTTGTACAATGTTTAAAATATTAAAACAGAGGTTAATATAAACTTTCAGCGTATTTTTTTATGGAAAGATTTGTCCACTTTTTAGATATCGTTTTCACTATTTAGTTCCCGTAGCGCGGACCCTGACTTGCCTATAGATCCGGAGATGTCCTCACATTGAAGTTTCGATGAAAAATGGCTGCTTTAAAGTTGAAATTTATGTTTCACACTGAGGCCTACTAAATACAGCCATACCGGCTTCTTTTAAGTCTTCCTTGCACTATTTTGTACCTTTATTACTGCATATTCGAGATTCATATCCAGTTAAGAACATAATAATACACAATAAAACGAGATATTTCATGTTAAACACTCCTGTACTATAAACGTTAAAAAGTAATTATTTACTTTCAATTATTTACCGTGCTCTTTTATATAGTTTTAACTCATTTTTAATTACGACATGCTTTTGTAATTAAGTTTTAATCTATATATAACTTATAAAACAATAAAATACTTGTCTTGAGTGGCAGTTCATCTTAGTACCTTTAATACAGAAGTAAAGAAACATTAAATTTGGTTAGTGGAATATTTTTATGATGTTGCTTACAACCCCATAAGCGCAAACTTTTTGAAATTCCACCCCTAAGAGGGTAATATAGGATTTGAAAGTTTTTTTGAAAATCCGTCACTTTTGTAGGATGCATTATAAAAATCGGTATTTCGTTTTTTGGTAACAAATAAAAGTACTAGCTGTGGTGGCCTAGTAAATAATGGACCGGTTTCCATGCGCGCCAACACGAATGGTCGTAGGTTCGAATCGAGGCACCTACCTAAGGGTTCTTCCAGATTACGAACGGTTTTATGCTCACTGTTGAAAGAAAACAATGTGAGGCAATCCGCATAGCATTTAATAGAAATGACATTTGTAAGTGCCCAGAAAACAGCGCTGAAAACAGCAATGTTTCAATCAACAGCTCGGTCGACTTTTTGTTAAATTCTTTTTCCTTCTTTTGTTTTTCTTATACGTAGCTGTAAACCATAGATGTCAAAATGTAATCAGAATACTGAAAAACGATTACGATTACATTTTGCGCTTTTTATTATTAATAAGACTGTATTTTGATCATCTATGCTTCAAACACTATAGAATACTGAATTGCATACACATTTATGACTCCTTAATGTTTTGAAGGGATTTAATCACGACTAAAAGGCAATAAAATTAAAATTACGACTATATTTTGTAATCGTTAATAATGAATCAAATTACATTTTGCCCATCTCTGTTGTAAACTATATTTCTATTATATCTACTACATATATATTATATGGTTTATAAAATATGAATTTTATTACTTTGAAGATAATAAAAATCATAAAATACATAAAAATACGATATTGTTTTGTTTATCATTATTTTTTTATTATTAATGCTAAAAAATTACTAAATTACGTTATAGTGTTTTTGATGTGGTAGGGCGATTACTCGAATTAGGTTGTGAGCCAAAACACTTAACTCTAAAGATCGTCATAATGACTGGCTTTGATCGGTTGCGTTTCAGGGTCAATTTGTACACGTCCAGTAACTCATATACCTAGAGACCTTCAGTCATGGTATATGTGGGCCGACATGACGACGGAGACTGTAGCAACTGCACGAATCCTGTAAGGCACGCGGGGCTGCGACGAGATGGGTGTGTGGCAACCATCCACGCGGCTGCCTACAGTTTCAGCGCTCGCGCCGACAGTAGGGATGTCGAAAATGAAAAAAAATATCGTTATATCGATATTTATTAAAATATCAATATCGGCGTCGATATATCGAAGGAAAAATATCGATATATCGATGTATCGATTAAATCTCAGTACATACGAAAGTATTTTACCAGTATTCATTTTTATTAGACAAAATTACAAAAATATCAAGAACTAAAAGGCTATCTTCTAACTTTAAGAATTATTTAAGATATCAAACAAAAATAAATAAATAAATGGCGGCAAATAATTTACATGTAACAAATTCAGATGTCAATGCATGCAACGTAAAAAAACATAATACTCAACAGTCTTAGACAATATAGTTTTTTTTTCTTTAGGTCCTATCTTCTACAGTTTCAGATTTCAGCGACTTCACTATCATAAATATTAAATAAATATCGTTGTCGATACAATTTTTGATACTGGATATTTTGTATCGATATATCATTATAAAATATATCGCCCAAAAATATCGATATATTGTATTGAAAATATCGATATATCGATGTATCGATATTTATTCGACAAGCCTAGCCGACAGTGTCGTATATACTAGTTAAGAGATCGTACGCGTCAGTCTGCCTTGTACACCGTGCAATACAAGTTGTACCGAATTCATTATTTAGTTTCATTTTCATCACAATAATAGTAATGATTTTTTTAATGTTTATATTAAATTATTTCGTTATTATTATATCTTAATAATCGATCATTGCGCAAACGCGGCGAGAGTTCGTTGGCAGCGCTCGAGGAATAGCGCATAACTGTCTGCTGAGATCTCATACTCGATATTTTTATCTGCCGTTTTGCGTATGGCTTTTAATGTGTAAATGATATAGCTGATCAATCGGCATCCATGTATCGGTGCTTTTTTTTTCATAAGTTTTACGTCGCGTTCGCGCTGTCTGCTGGCATTTTATTCACTAGCAAATTGTCTGCCAACAGTTTTCCGCTTTTCTTAACAATAAATATAATCTACTATTATAATAATTAGCCGTGTAACTTATATTTTTTATTTCCAAATTTGACCTTTCGGACCGGCCGCCCCCACTTTCAACCACGGGATCGCGCTGGCAGGCAAGACTTTTTCAACTTTGCTACATAAAAGGGTGCTCATATAAAAAAATAGCCATGTAACGATAGTCACCTTTTTTATGTTGCCAGATCTTAGACCATAAAGAATAGGTTACAAATAGATACATAATTAAGTCTGGGAGTGTTTAAAAATTTTTTTTGAGGGTTATTGATTTATAAATATTAAAAAATTTGTTAGTGATAGAATTTTCCTTGTAGGCATGTTTGTAAATAAATACACAGAGTGTGTGTGTTCACTGGCTGTCAGTGGACAAATTAAGGGCTGTGCAAACTATAATTCGCAGGACTGCTGACATTCTTCAATAGAATCAAAACTGTTATCGTTCCCGCCGCAGCCTCCGTAAACGAAATCAATACACTTTTGCGTGGTCATATCATAACCGTATCTGAAAATTAAAATGTTTAAATTAATTTATAGCGTCGGACCGAACTTTCGACCAAAACTGAATATTTGTAAAAATTGTAGCGAACTCCGAAATTAAATGAAGTGTTAATTGTGTATAAACGATGTTTTCCAGCTGGTGACTATAATCACCCATCGTGTACAGGCGGAGATTTTTAGAAAGAAAGAAAGAAAAGTTTATTGATACCAAAATAATAATACACAACATACACATTTATATCAACCTTAGAGCCATTGAGAATGTTTCCATAATGAGTTGAAATAAATATTATAATTAATTGTTAGTATACTATATAAAGAAAATAAAAAGAAACAAATAGAGATACAATAGTAGACTATAAATAAATAACACATAATATCACAGCCGGGCAATAGACTTGAGGGAGCTGCCCGAATTAGAGAGAGCCGCCGCAGTTTTGGACGGGTGGGCTTTTACTCCTACCTCTCTCAGAGAAGTAGCCCCAACAAGGTTTTTTGTTCCCTGGGCGTCTGGATGAATTTGTTTTCCCAAACACGGGTGGAACACAGCAATCAGAGGGACACCCCGTGAGTTTTTAGTCAGTAGGAGCCTGACATACCGGGGTCACTGCCCTCAAAGCGTCCCTGATGGTCCTATGCAGGATTTTCCCCCAGGGATACAAAAAAAACACATAATTTCACATCATGTATCTGGTGTGCTGTCACTAATCTCAAAGAGCACTCTGCTCAGGGTATGTTGAGTGGCGGATTAGCTGGTGACTACAGTGACCAATAGTAGCGAAAGGAACCTTACAAATGTAGTAAATAAATATCCAGTTGTAGAGTTGCTCCCGTATTTTGGATTATAGTCATGCACGATAGAAACTTATTCCACTTTAACGCAACCTTGACTTTCTTTCGGCGCTTCTTCTCAAGGTAGGCAGGCCCCGTTAGCTGTATCCGTGTGTGTCCGTGGCTGGATGCCAAAGCAGATGTTTGTACCCGCAGGGATATCCTTGCGCTGCCTCCCAACCCATAAACTTGCTGGCTGAGGATCTTAAGTGCTCGCCTGGTGAAGTTTTAAAGCCCTCTCCCGGTCAATAGCATTAAAGCTGTTGTTTATAGACGGTATTTCGACTATGTTTAGCAAAGTCCTCAAAAAATAAATTTGTTTTGACAGAAAACTGAATATATCATAGGATTTGAGTATAACCTAAGTATTCGCAGAGCAAAGTCCATATTGATAATATCGGTGACTTACCAAATCTCTTGACATTCATTGAGTAATATAAATTGTAAGGTTTTAGTAAAATCTAAGTAAATTAAAAGTTGCGTTTATAAATCTCAGTCTTAGACAAGTAAAAAATAACTTACTTCTGAATATTGGCCATGCATAACCCTCCATCGATGCTCTGACTACATTTTGGATCTGTGGAATTATATATTAGTCTTTATACATAGACATATTATAAAGTAGAATGCAGATGCCGCATAACGAAAACATGAGAAAGCATAAGTCCTTATAATCCCATTTTAATCTGGAGATTATTTTTCATATGCAAATCAGCAGCATACATAAAAAATTACCCATAGAATAGCAAGCAGTTATAAATATCACTAAAAATATGACGTAGAAACACGACTTCATTTTGTCGAAATACAATATTTTATGATATTAATGTTTCTGCCTGTAGATAGAGTCATGAATCATGACCTTTTGATTGCACAGATCAGGGCCGTATTTAGTATTTTTAATAAAAATAAATAATATTCAATAGATCGTCATGCTATATCCCTTACGGGGTGAGCAGAGATAGTCATTAGTGGATGCATCCACTTTGCCAATAGCTGATCGCTGATCTTAGGCCACTTCCAAATAACATAATATACAGGGTGAATTTATAGAAGAGGGAGATATTTCAGGACACAATAATATGTACCTTCTGGCAACTAAAAATGTAAATAAACTATATTCCCTAAGAAATCATTAAGAAAATTTATTAACAAATAAGAATTGATCGGTAAAAAATGTGGATACTGTAGCGCGTGTGGTGCACGATTCATTGGTAGATAAAGTTCCTTTTTACATAATTTTAGGTAAATAGGTTTTAATTCGCTTTCCTTGTATCTTGGCTTAGGACAGGCAAAATAACTACTTAATAATGAGTTGTTATTCATTCATTCATATGTGTAATTGTCTCTAAATATGTTGATCATAATTTGCTTTGTTTTATTGGAAATATTAAGATATCACTATTTTTACATATTTGGAATTAGAATTGACAGCTAAATATCCTTCCTGAATATCTTTCTCGTCTATAAAATCAACCTGTATAAACAATAATGAAAACCGTGTAAAACACACTTGTTTACAATTTTTGTCTTGTACGACGGCAACTGTTTCGAGAATATATTTATATTATTGTCCCTAGCTACATACACGCAGAGATGAGCAAAATGTAATCTGATCAATGATTAACAATTACAAAATTTAGTCGTCATTTTAATGTTGTTACTATGAAATCATAATTAAATCCCTTCAAATATTAAAGAGTCATAAATGTGTATGCAATTAGGGATTCCCTAATAGTTTAAACATAGATAATTCATATTAATGATCTAAAATGCAAAATGTAATCGTAATCGTTTTTCATTAATCTGATTACATATTGCCCATCTATGCAAACCCGTTATATAGACGCGACAGTCTTGGTACAACAAGAAAGTGGCGAATGTTGGTCTTATAATTTTTATTAAACCTTTTATGGTTTCAAATGTAATTTAGTGACGCGATGTTGATATTTTTGTTTACTAAGTACATCACTAGCTATATCTCAAGTTCTGCATTCAACTCGCATCATGATTATAAATTCATCTCTGTTGTGTTGTTTTTTTATTCACGAAATGTCACTGATAAGTAAAGACAGGGTTATCGGAATGGTGTGATAACCTGTGGTAACCAATTATGCTCGCTTCCTCTCCATGATAACGGCAACCTTGCTCCGTTAAAATATTTCCGTTTGTTATTTAATTTCATAGTGGTCGTTATTAACCAATCTTCGCAGGGTCACGTCGCTTAAGTTACCCAGATTGGAACATCGACGTGTGTGTGATTTGTTTTTCGGTTTTCTATTGACTTAATTTTAAGAAAATGCAGCTCAACTGCAAAAAAAAAGGCAATAACCTTTTTTTACTTAGGGAACATTCTCATAGGTCCTTCATGGCCACACGCTAGGGTGGTACCGGTGGGATGTGCCGACCTTGTACCGGCTAAAGCCCCAAGGTAACTATTTCTGCATGTAGACGGATTTGTTGGTCCTGTAATAAATTCTCCATAGAGCGTTCGTGCCCTGCCACATGGGCACTATCTCGGGGTAGGACAAACGTCTTTTCTAACACCTACACAGTGTTTTTGGCGAAGCTTATCACTCTGCTACGTCGACCTCTCGAGGGTCGCTTGCTGGACGCTCAGGGACAACTTCCTCTGAACGGCCACGCACCTCTTGGCCATAAATTAATAAGACGCCGTGCGAAATTACATCAGTATGTTGTTCATAGCTCAACTGCTTGTTCAGAACGATTCCCTTGCGTCTTTATATTGGGTAACATCAAGATATGGAATTCGCCGCCAGTGTCTGATTTCAAGCATTGTTAAATATGGGAGTCTTTAAAGTAACTAATCAATCGGTTTTTTTGGATGAGTGCGCTATATCCTCGTCCGTTGGTTTGCGTCATACGTAAGTTAGAAAGTAATAAATATAGACAAATATAGCGTAAAATTCCTCACACTGCACTGATATAGCGTAACATCCCTGACACTACGCTGATAAAGCATTAAATCCCTGACACTCTTCTGATATGTATCAATATCATTAGGTGCCGATAACATATAAAATTTAGAGGTTATTTTAGGTAAACCTTGTTCCAACCGCATACTGTGTTCTTTAAACTAAGATAGCTCCATCAGTTTTAAGTATTATCCTCAGAGTAGTGGGAAAAGATTGTAACGAAAACATATAATTTATAGTTTGTATTAGAATCAAATAACGTTTTTGTTTATTGAAATCTATGAAAATAATACAAAATATATATTTTTACGAATTGGTTTTAATATAAGAAACAAACGATTTTTAATTTAGATTCATTTTATGTATTTTTTTGAAGAATTTCATATATGTTCAGTACAAAGTATATTGCAATTTAATATTGCAGTTTTTTACTTTTTATTTATTTATAACAACGCTTACATAATATAAACAATAACCAAAAGAAAACACTAATCTAATTTGCAAAAAGAAAAACACAAAACAGAGGTTAAACAACAAACAAACAATACAATACATAAGCTATTTATCTTTAGTGTTCCAGAAAAAAATTAAAAGAAATAGAATTATAAAAAAATACACCTTACACATAAATTACTCGTTAATCATTAATCTGATTACATTTTGCCCATCTCTATATGTATACGCATTTTATTATCTATCTACTCTATTTTTAATATATTTTTCTTTATTTATTATAAATACAATATTATGACATTTTAAAATAAATACATATAAATAACATATAAATTTTAAAATATAAAAACATGTAGACCTACAGGGGCGAAGCCTAAGGCCCAAGCCACCGGTAGTTAGGAGTTCAGAGTGAGGAACCTCCTAACAATGCGCGCCGTGTCGAGTAGAACTGCCTTCTGTATCCGGCCCTTGATCAAGGGCAATTAACAGTGCCTTGCCCAGGCTTGGTTAAGTATTAAGGGAATGCACCCAAATCAATAATAATTAATTGTTAATATTAATTCAGGAGCGTAATTGACTTTAAATATAATGGAACTATGATGACTAAATCATATTAATATATCCCTTTTTCCATGTTGCTGAATCTCTCTTCCCTAATATCTCCCTCGTTTAAAATTATCATAACAATACTCTAAGGAAAACGTGTAAGAAATGCTAATTGTATATTAGCATACGATGTCCTCAGGAACACGCTTGGTATCTTTATTAAAATAAAATGTATTAAAAACGGATATTTTTATGTTTTACCAAATAAAAAACCTAATCAGGTACAGAAAGGGAATTTGGGTGAATGTTGTGTTGGTTTGTATTTTCGGTTTTCTGGTTTTGAGTGATGTTAGGCGATACATGCGTATTCACACATTTCTAATGAAGGGAACCGGTTGTCATTGCCTCCACACCCTCCGTAGATAAATTCCACACATTGATGGACATTATAATCATATCCAAATCTGTAAGAGATGAAAAAACTGAATGTAATACTGTAGTCTTAAAAAATAAATAATAATATATTTATTTTTATTTATTTATTTATTCACTACCATTGAACAGCACATATAAATATTTTACATACGGTACAGTTATCAAGGTGTGCCAATTACACAATGGTAATATTTAAAAACTAACAAAGAAAATGAAAAAACAGTAAACTCGCAACTATTAGAAATAGATGTGTGTGCGTGCGTGTGTGTGTGTTTGTTGTGACAAGGTGAGTGTAGAAAGCTATATATGATATGTATATGAATGCAGTGTGGCGTCTGTACCCTCCTATTGGCGTTTCAACTTTAGCAAAGCTAAAGCCGAGGCTATGAAGTTGTTTCTATTTTGGGAAAATATGTCAATAGTGCGAAAGTCCTTATTGTATTGTATTGTATTGTATTGTATTGTATTGTAAGTATTGAGACATCTGTGTATTACAGAGTTCTTTGCGTAATTGTGATGTATTTTCGGCAAGGCGAACAAGTTCGGCTGTCTAGTAGTTTTGGTGTTTATTTTAAAATAAATTCTCCTCAACAAATCTGGGCAGTCTATGTGATAATTTAAAATCTCATATAAAAATTTCAAATCACAAAGAGTTCTTCTGTCTTTAAGAGATAATAACCCATACTCATTCGAATTTACGTTATACTCAATGTACTCCTTTTTAAATTTAAAACACAGATATTTTAGAAACTTTCCATATCCACAATATGAACTGTACACAATTGTAAACGGTATGGAAACTACCTACAAACGCTCGAAATGGCATACTCACATAAACAGGCACATCGACGAGACTTCTAAGCAGTTTTCGCGGTTTTTTTTAACCGGTAATACATTGGTGCCCAGGATACCTTTAAAACAAAACTGGGCGAGAGGGCGAACACTCGAAGTGCTCAGCCGGCAAATTTATGGGTTGGGTGGCAACGCATGACGGTCCGAAGTGATTTCCAGCGGGTTAACAAAAAAAAAGGATACAACCACTAGTGTATCTATGCTTACCCCTAAAGGGATAAAGCGTGACTATGTGTTATTATTATATCCCTTTCGGGGTTAAGAGATGTAAGTAATAAAGATTGTATGAAAAGGATAATTTTACCTAGGAAAATAAGCAAGGCAGCGGCCAGTGACGATTTCTTGCATGCATCTCGGATTCTTTACTAAAAAAGAAGTTATAAACGTGTTATTTTATTTTCTAACAGAGTTCAGAAAGAAGGAGGTTATGTATACGTCTGTGTATATTATTTTTTAATATTTATTTATCTATAATTCCGTCATTTAATAAGCAACCAGGTTTGCCCGCGATTCGTTCGCGTGAACTCAGGCATTTTCTTATGGTAATGTTACATTCATTTTAAGCCTTTTCTGATATATTTTTTATATTTAGTAATAAATTATAATAATATATGTTTTTCAGCCCAATCACCTGAACAATTAAATGATATAATTTTTCAATAAATCATTGACATGTTTTTTAAACGGACCCAGATTCAGCCTCAGAATACAAATTTATTTATTTATTCGTTGAATAAAAATCACAGCTTATTACAAAACATATTAAACAAAAAAATTGCCAAAAATGATTTTACTTCTTAAAATTAAGCTTTTATTAAACAAAAAACATTAGGATATCCTTCTCCATCCATCCTGATCCATCCTCCATCTCTGATTGGGAAGCAACGCCACAAGAAACTCAAAACTGTGTCCTAATGAAACATAGAATACAAAACTAATAATATAATCACCTCTAGCATCACATATAGCAAACACAGCGACACACAAAACAAATAACAGTGTTTTCGACATGTCTAATATTTTAAAATAACTGGCATGTGTTAAAAACTGTGTCTTATATACCGCGTTATCAGGAACTAACGACGCATCTTGACCTACGCTAGCTCGTGTGATCGTGTGTTATTAATACTAGCTAAGTTGACCCGGCGTTGTCTGGATAGAAATAATTTACCGCTTTGGGACTGTTATAAATTGAACAAAGTTTTTACTTTAATTTGATTTCTTTCGTGTAGGGTGTTGACGGACTTGAATTGAAGGATAAGGTACTTACTGAGATATGGTGGTTGTGTGCGGTACAGCCTTCCACCAGACCATGCTTTATCGGCCGACAGTTTGTTGCAACGTTTTTAATAAAATGCGCCGGCGCTAGTGATGGGGTGTGCTTGCACGTATCGATTATTAGTGAGGGGAATGGTTGCAAAGGATTAAAATAAGTAACACTAACAGTAAGGGTGCGAGCGGCGCGCGATGTGTTCCCGCGTGCCGCTCTACAACACAGAGGCACGAGAGGGGTAGCTCTATACACTACCCCTCCCTAAACGAGTAGAGGCCTACTCACGGCCGCACGCCCAGCCGGTCATTGAGGATGAGACCCCAGTCGTGCCTACGATGCCGGTAGGCGGAAGGTGGAACACCCCGGGGGTTTTAGTCGGTAAAAGTCCGGCATACCGGGGGAGTGGCCCTCACCACTCCCCTGACGATCCTATGAGGATTTCCCCCGGGTAACAAAAAAAAAAAAAGTAACACTAACAGTACAAGGACTAATTTTCTAAACACATTGAAACATGTTTTTTGCTTCTAGATTCGTCATTCAAACAGCTATGGAGTGTAATATACATTCAGCGATCATATCTCCACAATATTATGATTTGGGAGTCTTCAAGAGAAGAGTGAATAGACAATTGTTGGTCTGACGCGGTTTAAAGTTGGATTCATCTTCACCATTCGTCAGGTAATTGAGGTGATAAAGATTTGTATAGGAAGTGTATTTAAAAAGTTATCGTTGAATTTGATTAACTTCCGCTATTTAGTTTTAAGAAGCTAGAAGCTGGAACTTTGGACGTAGGGTTTTTTTTATGACGTAGGCGCTCACTAAGGGTAGGAGTTCTGATAGCTATCCTCGGACGAGGAGAAATAGTGGTCGAAGGTTTGTTTGAGAATTTGTCAATTAATAAGTAAGCACTGTAAATGCTTTTTTTTGGTAACCCAGGGGTAATCCTTATGGATCGTCAGGGGGCGGTGAAGGCCGCCCCCGGTATGCCGGACTCTTACCGACTAAGACCCTTGGGGTGCTTGGGGTTTTTGCGCTATGGACGCCAACGAGCAAACGAGTCCGCGCTGCTATAGGTGTCCGTTGTTATAAAGATGCGAGTTTACTGGAGGATAACGGTTTCTGATATATCCAACACTTTGTGAACAACAGCTTTTATTTACTCAAGTTAGGTTGTGGTGGGTTTTGTTGTGTTGGGTTGTGTTGACCCAACTTGCTATACGCCAGCGATGCGCTTGAGGGAGCGTGCTGCCCAACTTATCCAGGCGAGAGTGCTGTGTGATCCCGGGGGTTTTAGTCGGTGCTAGTCCGACAACCAAAAAGCTCCCTGAGGTCCGTCAACAATATCCGCCGGGCTATCAAAAAAAAAAAACCTGATATACGCTTGGAAACAGTCTCGATCCTCAACATCTGTCTACACACGAGGGAGATGTAGAGGGAAATGGATTATGCTGTTGTCAATTCAAAAGTTCTGGCTTATAATTTCGAAGACATGTATCAAACCTGCACCATATTAAAATGGGATCAAATTTAAGATATAATAAATAACATATCTTCACGCTATCTATCACGCTATGTGAGCAGACATACAATAGTGGTTTTATCCACTTTGCGCTTAAATGTCGTGGACTACGCGACCAGTAGCTCAGGTAATCGCTTTCTCACAGTACTAGTACCTATTACCTTTCTATATGATGTCATGCAGGTTTCCTCACGATGTTTTTTTTTTCTTGCCACAAGATTATGATTCTAGTAAGAAGCTGAGTTTACTTCTGCAAATTTTTTTTTGACTAATTTTGTAACTTTTCGTTAAAAGTGCACGTTAAACCAAAATTATAATGATATCTATTTTATTTTCGGGCAAAAAGAGCTAGCTTGAACAAGGTTAAATAACTTTTTAGAACTGACGGTAGGAGACTCATCCATCAGCCCAGTCTGGGCACTCCTCGTGTCAGTTAGTAACTCTACATTAATATTACGGAGAAAACATTTCGCTTTTATTTTTCTAATGTAGCACGGTGTTTACTACGGATGTATGAAGTTGTATTTCTATAATATCTCTGTCTATGGAAAAAAAGGAGGTATGTAAATAAAATCTATATAATTATATAACAATCAATTGCTGTTTGTTAGTCTCGCTAAAACTCGAGAATGACTGAACCGATTTGGCTAATTCCTTTTTTGCTGTATATGATGAAGTCCAGGGAAGGTTTAAAAGTTGAGTAAATACGAAAAAAATGCTAGGAATATAGTAAAAACAACGATTTAGTTTTCCCATACAAACCACTCTGTCCCCAGCTGTCAAACATATGATGTCAATGATACAAAACAAAGGTATACCTTCAAGTTGATTAGAGGTTGCATGTCATTAATGAAAATTATAATTTATACGCCAAGTTATTAAAAAAAAAAACAAAAATGTCCCATAAGGCATTATAGTAAAAATATCAGAGGTTGCATGTCATTAATGAAAATTATAATTTATACGCCAAGTAAATAAAAAAAAAAAACAAAAATGTCCCATAAGGCATTATAGTAAAAATATCATTACCTTAGGTATAACTTAAGTCTTTCAATGCAATTTTATTGCTATTAGACTGCGACAGGCCAATAACTTTTGGCAGAATGAAATCTGACGGGGCAGCTATTAACATAGAAAATAAACAATGTAACTTTGATTTAGAGAAATAAGGCAGAACAAGATCTGTCGAGACAGCTAGTATTAAATAAAACAAAGTGAAAATACAAAATATTTTCTTGTATTATATTTCCAAATAGAAGTAAATAAATGGATTTTGGTGAATTTACGTTGATATTCACTGTCCAGTTTTCCCAGCAGTTTTCAGGGCTGTGCAGCCATACAGGCGGTTTCACACATTTCTAACGAAGGGAACCGGTTATCGTTGCCCCCACAACCTCCGTAGACAAATTGTACGCATTTATTTTCAGTAGAATCATATGCAAATCTGTAAATAATAAACTTTTTAGCTTGGAAAACAACATTGTTCAGCGTCATAACAGTACCATAATTAATTAATTCTATTAACATTCGAAATCCCAACATTTGATTCACGATGTGTTGTATTTAAAGGCGTTGGAGCTACGGGAAGCGTGGAGTTAGCGCAAAAATCCGAGCACCACTACTGGTGTTCTCCGGAACGGGCTCTACATGCCTCGGCGTAAACGGCGCATCCATATGTTACAGATATAATTTTACTTAATAATTTTGAGATGATATTACATATTCAAAAGAAAAGCATTGGAAGCACTGAGGGTCACGTAAGGGTAAATTTTGTGTGTTAATATTTGTGTTTTTGTTTTGTTTTTATTGTTTTTCTTGTGGTTTTGGTTAAGGTGTGCGAGTATTCTGTTCTTTTCTTCTTTTTGTCATCGGTTCTTAAACTATTTGGTTTTGATGTAAATTTTGTTTTCTAATATTGTTATTTTTTGTTTACATTTGGTGCATGCTGCGGTAGCCTTCACTGGTTGATGCATTTTAAGGTTTTTTGTCAATGATTGTCATTGTTATATTTTTATATAACGTATCAGCCACTAGCTGCCCTCTAAATAAATAGAATAAATATTCTCATGCATGTTATTTTAATCCTATCGTCTGCACCAGTGTTTCCGAACTGGAACTTCTTGATCTCAGGGGTTTCGCGGGTAAAATGAAAATTTAATGCTCACAAACTATTTATATTTTTTTTTACACTGTTTCGACATAGTGACTACAGAGTTCCTGATGGCAAGTACAGTGTACTCCAAGAAGGAAAGCGACTATCAAAGGATGAAAATCCATTGATAGTCTCCATCGTCATGTCGGCCCACATATACCACGACTGGAGGTCTCTAGGTATACGAGCTACTGGATATACACAAGCTGATCCCGAAACGCGACAAGCCGAAACTGGTCACTATGACGGGCTTTACACCCATGTACTGTGGTCGCGATCCAGACGGGCACCGGCGCCCTACCACCTCGCTGCTGCTCGTTTAGCACCACCCAGGAGTCACGTGTAGGGAAATTAGGGTAAAGCCTACGGACGCGAGCAGCTTCGACTCCAAAAAAAATGCAAATATAAAAAAAAATGCAAAATGCAGATATATTATAATTATATTAAAAGAAATAGAATAGAAAATTAGTATACACATTTATTTTTAGATATTCGATCGTTTGCATGACGTAGGCGCCAAATAATGTCACTTGTATGAAAGATTCTTTGGTCTTTTGGTCTCTATTCTAATAATAAGCCATTAAAATTCCAGTTATCTTTGCCTTAGCTTAAGGTACTATCTATACATACATGTATACAAGGTTAACCGAAAAAATATGAGATTAATAGGTTTTATTTCGTTATGATAAATACAGAAAGTCGCAAGGTAGAAAAATATTTCAAAGCAGTAGAAAATAATTGCATATATATATCAGGACTATCTATCTTTACTGGTGGTAGGGCGATTGCCCGAACTGGGTCGTGACCACAGTACACAAGTGTTAAGATCGTCATAGTGACTCGCTTTGGCCTGTCGCGTTGCGGGATCAGCTTGTGTATATCCAGTATCATATACCTAAAGTCGTGGTATATGTGTGCCGTGGTGGCTGCCGGCAGAATAGAATAGCACCCCCCTCTTCTTGCTGAGGTGTCGTAAAAGGCGACTAAGGTATCTCATTAACACTGCAATTCAACCAGGTGTTCAGAGAAGGAAAACTCGACCAAACCTGCATCCTGCTCCCTCCCGATCGTACTGGTTCTCCATTCCATCGGGCCTGAGGGAGCTCGGACGAGAGAGTGCTTTTCTGGCTGCGCGTCCAGTTATGCACTTAAATATATCCTGCGCAATTGACTGTTTCCGTAAACTGGACCTCGATTTTCTTAATCGGTGTTGAAACAGTCGCCGTGGCCGAATTCGGCTAGGACATCATCATATGTGGGCTGACATGACGACGGACATTATCAACGGAGTTTCATCCTTTAATGGTCGCTTTCAATTTTGGAGTGCACTGTACTTACCATCAGGTACACTG
Organism: Automeris io; assembly: GCA_036320925.1. Classification (NCBI taxonomy): domain Eukaryota; kingdom Metazoa; phylum Arthropoda; class Insecta; order Lepidoptera; family Saturniidae; genus Automeris; species Automeris io. The sequence continues at coordinate 9,175,017 of JAUDJH010000017.1, forward strand.
TAGTCACAACGTCGAGCCAGTGTAAAAAAATATCTTACCTAGGAAAATAAGCATCGCAGACTCCGGCAGTGATTTCTTGCAAGCATTGCCGATTCTTAACTGGAATAAATACATATGTCGGAGTGAGAACGTCTAAATTGTTATTAATTGAAACGTCAGGTTTAGTGCCTGGATGGAATCAGAGATGGCGTTGCAATCGTAATCAACTATTCGATTTGGTACAAAATTGAATTATGAAATTGGTAAAAGGTTCCTGCTTCTGGATGCAGAGGAGTTCCGACAGCCTATGCAATTCTGAATGAGATCCTTAATGCTGATTGTTTAAATGTTTGCTTAAGATTGCAATGGGTTCCTTCTCACGTCGGTTTGGCAGGAAACGAGGAGGCTGATCACTTAGCAAATTTAGCTCTAGCAGACGGTTCTCTAGTTAGTATTTTATTGTTTTACACAGAAATTTTAGGAAAGTATAAAAATCAAGGGCGGGTTATGTGGAAGGAATATTTTAATAGAACATCTAAAGAAAAGGGAATTTGGTATAAGACGCTTCAGTGCCAGCTTCCTCCTATTCATTGGTTTGCTAATATTAATATAAGCAGATCCTGTGTAACTGCAGCACTTAGGTTAAGATCAGGTCACATTCCATCAAGGAAGTTTGGATATCTCATGAAACTGGTCGACTCACCGCTTTGTGAAACATGTGACAAAATTGACGATGTCCATCACTTCCTGATGGATTGTGACAAGTATAAGATGGAAAGATCTGTCCTTGTAAATAGTTTAAATCTTAATTTATATAATGTAGGCATGTTTCACAGCATTCTAGCGGAACCAACCTCTGGTGCCGCTGGAATGATGTGGAACATGTATAAATAGTTTATAATTATTTTTTGTTACTTTAATATTTTTTTGTATTTTTAGGTTAAGGTATGATGGGGCTGACATGTTCAAAAGAACAAAAGTCCCTTAAAAATAAAGAAAAAAAAATTTGTAAAACTGAATTTTGGAGAGTTGGTCGGGATAAGTCATTTTCGAAGGCATTCATATTTGGATGGTCGGCAACGATCGCACACATCTAGTGATGAAAATGCCCGGGAATTTTCCCAAAGTGCCCAAAACTTGTATGGGGAATATTCCCGGGAATTTACGAAATGTTCGCGGAAGTGCTGGGCACTTTGGGAAAATTCCCGGGCATTTTCATCACTACACACATCTCAGAGATCGTCGCGTTTCCTTTCTACAATGAGTGTTGAAGACAGCGCACATGGTGCCCTGACGGGCTGTATCCCGTCATATATATATATTTTATATGTGTTGTGTAGAATCTAAAATATAGTGATACTGAGGAACTGTTGCAGGATGTGTTTGGGCTTTAGCATTAACATTCTTTTGAAATTGTTATTCACTTTTTATTTTTTGTATAGTCTATTGTTTAGTATGTAATATTATTGTTGTATTGTTTTATAAGCTTGGAGCTACGCAGCGGTAAGAAACTGTAACAAATTGTGTGAAATATGCTGACATCCAAGATACAGGATGTCCTACTTTGGGTGTCAGCTGATTTTAATGTGCTGCTTGTAATTGTTTGTCTAATAAATAACTTTATTATTATTATTTCTTTTATTTAGCTAGCAATGTTGTTAAGCAACAAGCAAACAAGCTCCTTAAGACACTTTATATATATATATATATATATATCTATTATTATTAAAAAACATATAATATTACATGCTCCATACACAACTGACCATTCGACCCAACGCGCGTTTAATCGCTTGGAATTTTAAAAAGTGTTGAATTAATAATAATTATGGTCGAGCATTTTCCTTAATTCACCAGATTGCATTAACGCTGTAACCAGTTTTTTTAGTGCCTACAAATAGTGATGTAAAGTTATCGACTATGTTCCAGATATAGATTGATAGTAGTATGTCGACAAAGCAGTACCAATGTTGCTCGACAGAAAGCATATGTACGTGCTGCCTCATCGCAATACACTGCACATAAAGCTACAGGAATCAGTTGTTGTTTTAATATCGACATTACAAAGAGATTAGATTGCACCTGATGGGAAGTACAGTGTAGTCCAAGATTGGAAACGAACGCTAAGGAACGAAAAGCCTTTGATACATATATTACGACGGAGGGTATCTAGATATATGAACAACTGGATATACACAAGCTGATCTTGAAACGCTTCTTGGACTGCATAGTCTATTAATTAGGGGCGGTGTGGTTATTGTGTCGAGCCCACAATATTAGAAAAGGAGTGGAAGCGTTTTTTAACCTTAGCAACTTGTCGGAGACATTTCTGGTGGTACAGATGTCCACGATAGTAACTACTCTTTATGAGGTGGACTGTCAGCTTGTTTGCCTCCTTTGGTATAAAGATAATTTAATATATTTACCTCCAGCGTCGCAGAAAGCAAACGCAGCAACGAACAAAACAAACAATATTTTCGACATGTCGAATGTTTAAACTGCCTGCCATGCGTTAAACACAGACCTTTATATACTACATTGTGAGATAATAAAAAAAAAACAATTAAGACCAGTGATTCCCAAAGTGACTCGAGGGGCGTCTACCCTGGTGTAAAAAAATGGGGGCTTACAAGTTATATATCCACGAAAATTTATATAATTTCGATAATAAAGGACAAACATGTTGACTTGGCTTTACCTATCAGTGTGTGTAGATAATACAGTACTCAAAATAAATTTAGGGAACAAAAGAATCTATTTTTTATCGGTGTTTTTTTGACACTCAACGACTTTTAAAATTTTATGGGTAAAACTTTTTAGAAGCTTAATACATGATTTTTTAACGAGTTTTGGGATTATGATAAAAATGTAACAGCAGGGGGTCCACTGTAATCAGTAAAATTTTGAAAGGGGTCTACGAGAAAAAATAGTTTGCGAACCCCGGATTTTTTACGTACGCTAGCTTGTTTGATAACATACACTTAATTTTATTATAATTTGTTCAACAATTTGCTGCTGTACCTGTTCGAAGTAGGCATTGATGCCATTACATTTTATTAACTGTAACGTCGTGGAATTTATTTTTTTCTCTGTCATATCACTGGTGAAAAATCACAATAACCTTTATTCTCCTTTATAATTACTGTTAGCAATAAGTCGGAGATAGTTATGATACTATTTTTTCACTGGTTACCGTATATATAACTCTAACATTATAATATTTATTATCTTAATGATTGTTTGGCTGCTAAGGATACATGGCTATAATATGTTTTGTTTCTCACAGAACATACATTTCTTTACTTTGTAGGTATCCAAAAAGCAATCTTTTGAAAATAATGACTACCAGAGTTTTTTGCCGGCTCTTCTCGGTAGATTCTGCTGTCGAAACTGATGTTGATTTCATATTATTTATGATTTAAAAGTGCTTAAAATAATCTTATTTAAAATAAAGATTAAATTCCCTCGAATATTCTCTTTATAGCTAAAGGCTACATTATATATATGACACATACATTACATTACATTTTTTTTTATACTGTTTCACACAGTGATTACAGTATTTCACTGCTACATAAAACAGCTATTCGTGAAATGCTCTATACTCAGTTCTTATTGTATACTAAAAATAGTTATTTTACTGCGACATAGTAACTTCTTCAATTATTTTTTTAATTTATCGTTTTGATATGTTTATATTATTTTATTGCTGCAAGAATCCTGTTGCATGTATTTTTTTTTATCTTATATGAGTAATTGCGTATTACGCATTTGATAACTCGTAGTTCAAGTATATAATAAGTGTACAGGGGTCATGAAAGTCTAAGCAACATGTACTAATATGAACTTTATAATGTTATTACAAATTTTAACGTTTGTTTTTTTTATAATGATAGTGCTTAACTGATGTAAAAACAATAAACTACTGTATATATTGATGTTAAAATATATAATTTCTTCTCGCGGGTATTCAAAATAAGCTTGTAAAGCACTTAAAGTGAGCTATACAACCTTTCTCGTCTTTTAATTCCTACTTTGAATGGTCGTAGAATTGAGTAGGAATAACATTTATGATTCAGTTTTTAGGTCCCATTAACTCGTCATATTTGATGAACCAAATAGGTTTCAGGCGTCCGCATTCTAATACATGAGACTTTTCACTGCTTAAAGTTCCATTTGTAAGGTCAAATTATGTTAATAATGCTTTTATTTTCCATGCCTGTGATATGTATAATAAAAGTTTTAGAGATATTGAACTGTTGTCTTCTACACTTGGCTGTAAAATTGACTCGCCCATCAGCCCAGTCTGGGCACTCCTTATGATAGTTGGTTAGTAACTCTATTTTAATATCATGGAGAAAACATTTCACTTTTATCACTCTAATGTAGGATGGCTTCTATTACGAATGTATAAAGTTGTGTTTCTATTGTATCTCTATCTATGGAAACAAAACAATAAATAGGTATGTAAATACTGTGTGTCAAATAAAACAAACTGAGTGAAAAATACAAAATATATTCTTATATTTCCAAATGAAACTTCCAAACATAGAAGAGCGAAATGTAATCAGATTAATAAAAATGACTAACGATTACCGATTAGATGTTTTTTACCATTATTATGACTGCATTTTGCCCATTTATGTTATAAACACCACAAAATCCCAGATTGTATACAAATTTAGCATTTCTTAAAGTTTTAAATGGATTTAATCATGATTACAAAGTAAGAAAATAAAAATTAGGACTACATTTTGTAATCGTTCATCATTAATCAGATTACATTTTGCCCATCTCTGTTTCCAAATATGCAGAAGCAAATAAATAAATTTGGGTAAATTTACGTTAATATTCATTTCCCATTTTCCTGGTTTTCACAGTCGCCAGCCCATACAGGCAGCTGCACACGTTTCGTAGGAAGGGAAGTAGTAATCGTTGTATCCACAAGGTCCGTAGTGTTTTCCTACGCATTTCTTTGTATCAGCATCATATGTATATCTGTAAATAATATACTTTATAGCGTACTGTAACGTCCTGTTCTCGGGGGACTACACAAGAGCATCAGGTGAGTAGATGCGCATGTTTTCCTTCAATGTGATCTCGCAACCTGGACCTACATTCGAATGAAGAGAGCATGAGATGAGAAATTTTATCAGACATGGCTGGTTTCAGATCTTGCCGCGAGGTGGAATGATTGACAAATTTGTACAAAACGCCAGCCAGCCATTTGTCACACAAACGAAGGTAAACAACAAACGAATCCAAATCAGATGTAAAAAATTGAGAGAAACTTATTTATTGTTGTCTTGTCTATTAATGGAACCTAAAGAAATATTTTAGTACGATACTTAACCGTCAATTGCTGGCATACCTAAAGCAAAATGTTGTCCTAAGTGATCGGTAATACGGATTTTGTCTGAACCGATCTACTGGGGGCCTCCTAGTGCGTGCCATCCATTACTACAGTAAAGCTATTGAGAATCACGGAGAAGGCCTCACTGTCTCTTACGACATATCCGAGGCGTTTGATAGGGTTGTGTACTGTAGCACGCTTTCGGGAGTCGTGTCTACATTCCCTATATGTGTTTGGTCGCTTACTCGCTTTAAATGATACACCTTCTTTATATCTGTACTCCCATATATTTCAAATAAAGTTTACATATATTTTTTCTAATCTTTTTAATATAATTTATACAATCTGAACCTTCCTTTTTAATTTTTTAATCAATCTCCCATAATAATCCATATCAAACTTCATATTTTTCAAATTTAGATGTTCTAACCTTTTTAAAAATAAACTTATTTTTTATTAAACGGCTAATTCCGAGAATAGTGCCATATATAACTAACCTACTTCATAATACTTTCATACAATCACTGCAGTACACAAGCCTTCTAAAAGCAACCTCAGGTCCTATGGGCTGCCAGTTAGCCTGAGTGTCTGGATCACTGAACAGCTTATACGAGTAATTATTGATGGCTGTTCGTGGGATCAATTGGTAATTAATGCCGGTATACCTCAGGGTCAGTACTTTCAGCAACATTATATCTGCTGCACATCAATGATCTGCTTAAACTCGGTATTCTTGGGTATCCAGATGATAGAAATGTTACTGATAGATACCTATCTAGACCGTGGACGGATGCCGTCGATATCTCTCTGCTTAGGGAGACTATGGTGAAGCAAAATGATTTAGCTCTTAAATTTGTCTCTGATGGGGGCGATGCGAATCTGGTTAATTTTAATGCTACTAAAAGACAGGCGTATTTTTTTCCGTCAAACGGTGTTTTTTCGCCTCAATCTCATCTTTCTGGGTGTTTCCTTGCCGATGACTGAAGGTCTCAAACTCCTTGGTATAGGGCTGAAAGCTTATCTTAGGGGTTTCGCGAATAAAACGAAAATTTATAGTTAAAATTTCAAAATTCAAAAGTTAATGCAGTAAGGTACGAACTCAAGACCGTATAATGCTAACGAAAAATTTTGTGAATATAGAACTATTTTACCTTGGAAGAAAAGAATGGCAGTATGTCCAGGCAAGCTCTGTAAGAGTGGACCTTGGCGAGCAACTCCAATTCATAACTGGAATAAATATTATTTGATTATGTGACAGGCAACCAAGCAATGTTTCTAGGCAGCGAGCAAAATCACTGATTTGTATGGATACACACATACAAAGCATAAAGATCGTCATAGTGACTCGTGTTCGCCTGTCGCGTTTCGGTATCAGTTTGTGTATTTTCAGTTGTTTCTACTAGATACTTTCTATCATGGTATACTCATCAATGATGACTGTAAACGGATTTTATCTTGGCGGTCGTCGCAGTTTTTGGACTACACTGTACTTTCAATCTGGTACAATGTAGTCACTTTGTCCAGCTAGGATAAAAAAATATAGACTCGTATCCCGTTAAGCAATACGTACTGTAAATACAATGACTCCATAGAAATCTATACGAACCATTGATTTTGTTTGTCGCTGACAGCGTTGTTTCTGCTTTCGATATTATTTAGGCTTTAAGATATTTATCTATCATCACGCCGAATGCCTACTGGGGTAGGCAGAGAGAATGGACCACTTCACTCTATTTTTGGAAAACTCTTTCGTTTCCATAACATTCATCGCTGATTTCTTGTGCTTATGAAATTACTCTCCACCAGAACTCTATTTAGTTTATATATGTATAACATATTTTTTGTTATCATTTCTTCATTCATCCTCTCCTACGAAGCTCTTTTAGCCACTTAATATATAATTGTTATTATTAAAAAACAAAAAAATATGCTCCACAGACAAAGGTTAAGCGGCATGCATTCGATCGCATGCAATGAAAAAAGCGTGAAATTCATAATTATACTGAAGTGTTTTCCTTGGTTTACAAAAATACTTCGTTTTAACCAGTTTTTTAGTACTTACAAATAGTGATGTGATGTAAATTGTAATCGACTTATGTTAAAGATACACGGCTGATTTTATAGACGAGGGATTTATTCAAGAAGGATAATCAGCATTCGATTTTAATTCCAAATATATAGAAATAGTGATATCTTAATATTTCCATTAAAACAAAGTAATTTATAGTCAACATATTTAGGAGCAATGACACACATGATAGAATAAATAACAATTAATTATTAAGTAGATATTTTTGTCTCTCCTAAGCCAGGATAAAGTACTAAAAGGAAGCGAGTCAATTACCTGTTTCTCTAAAATCACGTAAAAGCAATTTTATCTACCTACCATTCAATCATAAGTCACACGCGCTGCGGTGTCCAAACTTTTTACGGATCAATTCTCATTTGTTGATAAATATTTCTTTATGATTTTTTAGGGAATATAGTTATTTATATTTTTATTAGTTAAAAGAAGGTACAAATTATTGTATCCTGAAATATCTCCCTCGTCTATAAAATCACCCTGTCATCTGTTTGATGCAAGCGTAAGTTGCCTCATCGGAATACACTCCACACAAAGCTAAAGAAGTTGTTTATTTTTAACACTAATTTGAGAAAGTGACTTTATTGCAATTGATGGAAAGAAGAGTGTAGTCCACGAATGGCAACGACCTCTTAGGGACGAAAATCCGTTGACAGTCGCCATTGCTATATCCGCCCACATATACCACGACGGAAGGTCTCTAGGTATATAAACAACTGGATATATGGTACATGTTTGGGAGTGATTATATCGTTCTCAATTGATGTCGCATTTGATGGGATTTTTGATGAAATTCAGTGTGTACTCGATGCTAGCCCGGAACACACTGTCTTGCAGTTTCTCTTCTCACAGGCTTGAGTGCAACTGAGACGGTTTGCACGTGCAGATGTGTTGGCGGCAAACTAAATATTATTGTTTACTCATAACAATTGGTCACCGTGAAAGATTGGCTATTGCGTTATTGCTAAAAAGGTTCTTCTTCTTCTTTCTTTAATGGCAACGCGCAAGCACGATTCTGCCAATGTTATGTAAATAATGCAATAAACGAAGGAGATTGGTCGGTAAAATAAATTTAAAATATGTGAAAGCATATTTCTTTAGCAGATCCAGATCAGATAAGTCATCTAACATCAAATGGACAACATAAATAAGATAAAAATTAGTCCAACACCAAATAAATATTAGTTACACTAATGTAGATTTTAAAGTTTTATTTTGTTTTGTTTAATGTAGTTTGATAATAGGTTTAAAAAGGAAGAATCCGAAAGGGATAGAAGACACATAAATTTAGTATGACGAGGAAGATAAAAAGGTTTTACACTTTGGAAATTTTTGACAAAGGAACGCAATTAACAAGGCATTTCTAAAGCATAATAAGCCCAAACATTAAAATAAAGGTACAATTGATACGTTTTGTGTAACTTCATACGAACTGATCTCGATACGGATCTTAGACTGCACAGTCTATCCATCAGATGTTGTTTAGAACGTTCTTCGCACTATGTCTATGTCTTCTTGGGAGTCGAAGCTGCTCGCTTCTGTAGGCTTTACCCTAGTTTCCCTACACGTGACTCCTGGATGGTGCTAAACGAGCAGCAGCGAGGTGGTAGGGCGTCGGTGCCCGTCTGGATCGCGACCACAGTGTATGGGTGTAAAGCCCGTCATAGTGACCAGTTTCGGCTTGTCGCGTTTCGGGATCAGCTTGTGTATATCCAGTAGCTCATATACATAAAGACCTTCAGTCGTGGTATATGTGGGCCGACATGACGATGCAGACTATCAATGGATTTTCATCATTTGATAGTCGCTTTCGTTTTTGGACTGCACTGTACTTACCATCAGGTACTCTGTAGTCACTATATCGAGCCAGTGTAAAAAAATAAAAAAATAAAATAAAATATGTAACTTGACGATGAGCCTTCTGGCAGTACAATTAGTTCATGATTGTGACCACTCTCCGCAAGGTGGACTGTCAGCTTGCTTTGGCATAAAATAATTTAATATTTACCTCCAGCGTCGCAGAATGCAAACGCAGCGATGAACAAAATAAATAATATTTTAGACATGTTTTAAACTGCCTTTCACGCGTTAAATACAGAGCCTTTTATATTGAATTGCGATATGAAAAAGATCCATTTAGAACTACGATAGCTCATCTGATAATATGAAATTAATTTTAATTTAATGTATTCAACAATTTGTTTCTGTACCTTTTCTAAGTATGCATTATTGTGATTGTATTTCCTTAACTGTAACGTCGAGGATTTTTTTTAATAAAAACAACACTTTTTTAATCAACATTTATTTCAAAAAGTATATTTACTTACTACTAAAATTTTATTTAATCTCTTAAAAACAATTAAGTACATATTTTGCACTTTCTTCGACATGAGAACATCTTGAATAAAATATTTATTTTATTTTTAAAGAACTAAGGGCGGTCACTTGCCAATATATTACACAAAAAGAACAAAATAGTCACGTAAATATACTTGCACGAATGTGTTGCGCTATCACCATAGCGTGCTCTGCCTAAATACAACGAGCAGTATCGGGGAAGGCATCATCTTCCCCCGAGTCTGTGCCCAGAGGGCGCGGCGCGACGGGGCTGTGGCGAATTGATTACAGGACCCGCAGTCCTCGCCAATAAGTAGAAGTAATCATCTTGGGGTTTTTAGTCGGTACAGGTCTGACACACCTCGCTCGCGCAACCCTCCTGTACGGTTGAGACGGTCCTATGAGGATTTTCCCAAAGTAGAAAAAGACAGCATACCGTGCACTAGAAAGTAAGATTAACAAAGAGAGGTAGTGCCTATTTCATTCATCGCAGAGCTGCTGATTTGTCGTTGTTGTGGTCTTCTGGACAATCTTGTTCTTTGGGTTGGTGGTGGATTTGGATAGCGACAAGATGCCCGTGGAAAAGTGCTGCGGGGAATTAGTGATTATTCTGATGCCGTGGGATGGAATGCGCGTCACTTGGGTCCTTGTTTTGACGTTAATTAGAGACTACTGAATATTAAAAATTATTAACAACGGGCTCAAAAGGACTTGTAATCAGAGCTGTAAAGCGTATAACTAAAAAAGTAAACAATACAAATACTTACAAACCATAGAATAAAACTTTAGACTTAAACATTGTTATGTTAACAATTCACAGTGACACTACTAATTTACCAATATAAGTAAAATATATATGGATATTGTAAATGGAAAGTTATGTTATTAATAAGGCGTTGGAACAGGACATGAGAGCTTGCATTCTAAAATAGTTTTAAAGTTGTTTTCGTTTCCTCCACAGCCTCCGTACTCAAAAATTCTGCATCTCTTGATGACTGAGTCAAAACCGTATCTGAAAAATAAAGAATTTTATGCTTGAGATTTATTTTTAATTTTCATAGTTCCTTTCCTAGTTTCCTTTTCTTTTTTTTTTAAATATTATCATTGTGTAATTTGCACAGCTTGTTAACTGTACCGTATGTAAATTGTTTGTTTTGGCTGTTCAATGATAGTGAATAAATATATAAAATTAAATAAATAGTAAGTGCTAAATGCGCGACCGAACTTTGCTCGGATAATATTTAAAATCAGCGCCATCTGTTTTTGGATACTTACATTGATTAAATGTCACGGTTTTTTATACTCAATAACAGATGGCATTAAATAATTTTCTAAGGTGGTAGGCCCTGGGTCGTGACCACAGTATACAAATCAAAGTAAGACTGTCATAGTGACTCGCTTCGGCCTGTTGTGTTTTAGGATCCGTTTGTGTATATCCAGTTGTTAATACAACTAAAGAGTTTCCGTCGTAGTTTATATGAGACGACATAGCGATTTTGACTGTCGGTCGTTGCAGTTCTTGGACTACACTCTACTTTCTATCCTGTGCCATGTACTCACTTTTATCGCGCCTGTATGAAAAAACAATAAATGCATTTTTCACGTGAAAACAGATTATCACAGAGATGACATCTAGATCAATTATGTTAATAATATTTCGTCACTCTATGTCCGTTTCGATGTGAACAGAGATACATTATTGGCTGTATCCATTTTGCGGTTACGATATGGCGCAACGTGAGCAGTAGCGCAGTTGATCGCGTTTTCAGGCCATTAAGTAGAAATTTACTATTTTTGGGTTTTACTTACGCAATAAGACATTGTTTTCAGCCTAATTATATGACTCTTAGTCAGCGGGAAGTGCTCTATAGGTTTAGAATCGAAGAATGTTAAAAAATGTGGCATAAGCTATTGTACCTTTTGATTGCTTTGATTGAATAGTTTGGATTTTTCAAAGCTTGAAGGGAATACCGATTTAAATATTTAATGTAGATTTTACCTTGATTTTTTCAGAACTTCCTGAGAAAAAGGATCTAGACAAGCGAACAAATAAACAAATGGATATTGAAAAAAGATAAAAGAAAGAAAACAATTGTTTATTTTTAGAGATTGTTGAGGCAACAAAACTTCAATTTACGTCTTTTTCACTTACGCATGTCATTAAAAATAAATAATAATAAAAAATAACAAATGACTTAATAATAAAATACTATTTAAATATAAAACTTTGTCAAAATCGGTAGGGCATTTTCTGAAAAATCAATTACATATAAATTAATACAAGAATTGTTTGTTTATAATGTTACGTTGTATCAAAGTAAGCACAGCATTAAAATCAACACAAATAATAAAAGTTTAACTAATTTCTGTCATCGCCCTATGAAATTTTACGACATGGGCAGTCTAGTGCTACATATGTCTATGAGTGTGGTGTACTTAATTTGTAAAACAAGGTTTGAAGGGAGAAGATATCTTCGGATGGTTTGGATGTTCGAATGTGTCACTTACCTGTAAAATAATCCAAAACATGGTCCAGGGTCTAAGCTCAAGGCGCAATTATTAGCGAATACTGAAAACAATTTTGTAAAGTAATAAATAATATATCATAACGCTATATCGCTTTAAGGGTGAGTAGAGATACATTAATGGCTGATTTCACTTAGTGCATACAAGCAATGAGAGTGAGCTATGAGAGGGAGGCGGTGCACGGTGTCCGGTGCATCGCCTGGGAGAGAGGTTTTGGAGGGGTGGGCTTTTTCCTTCCCCTCCCAGAGAGGTAGCCTCAACAAGGCTTCTTCTTCCCTGGGCGTCTGGATTAATTTGGCTTCCCAGACCCAGGTGGAGCAATCAGAGGGACACACCGGGGATTTTTAGTCAGTAGGAGTCTGACACACCGGGGTTACTACCCTCACAGCGTCCCTGATGGTCCTATGCAGAATTTTCCCCCAGGATACAAAATATATATATAAGCCATGCTCTGGTCGGTGGACGATAGTGCGTCCGCCGTCTGACAGAGTAAAGATCATGTGTGTGGCCACGCACTGCTCATTTGAGAGGAAGCGAGGAGGGTATTATCACGGGATAGTACCCCCTCTCAGGGTGGAGGCCTGCCTAAGGCCAATCGCTCGCGAGCCGTAGGAAGTATACGGGTCCCCAGGTCCGGAGAAGGGAAGAGTAGGTAGTGTTAGGCACCCTGGTTGTTTTAGTCGGTAAGAGTTTGACCCACTGGAGTCGCAGCCCTCACAGCGGCTGATAGTCCAATGCAGGATTGTCCTCCGAGTTAAAAATAAACAAGATACTGACAGAGACAAGTTCAAGTAGAGACAATTGGTGATTTACTATTTCCTGTGATATTAAATGGTATAATTTATAATGTTTTAAATATAATAATAACTGGTTCAAAAATATACCTTGACAAAAGTTTACAGCAAGCATCAAAGACAATATTAATATGACTTTAGACATGATTACGGTTAGTTGATAAAATGCGTCGCAAATAATGTGTCGTATTGAAATTCCATGTTTTATACATTGCTGTGTTTATGTAAGTCCGCGTTCAAACTGTGGAAGAAAATAATCTATGAATTTCTAAAAAACCTTGCGACTAACAAATATCTTGGAGTTTTTAACAGCTGTATATGTGTATATCGAGGAGTGAAAGGCTATTTGGTTTAAGCGACATTTTTTGGTGATATATTAATATAAATATTTTTGGAATAGGTAAAAAACGCTGATACTGAAAAAAAATAAAAAAAAATATATATATATATATATATATATACTAGCTGTCCCGGCAGACCTTGTTCTGCCCTATTTCTCTAAAACAAAGTCACATTGTTTTTTTTTTAAATTGTTTGAAGCAACCTGGCCTTAATGCTGTATGTATAAAAATTGACAAATATTGACATTAATATTTATACGTCACTCAATAATTGTTTTGCCTTCCCGGAACACGTCCACTGACATTTAAACTTTATGGTGTGGTATTAAAATTCAAAATGACTTATAACGAATTTTTTGTATGAGAATACAGAAAATTGTTATTTTTAGACAGTTGCAGGGAATTTTTAAAATTTTTCTCTTCGTAATAACCTTCCTCAGACTTCATCAAACACAACAAAAAAAAATCAGCCAAATCGGTTCAGCCGTTCTCGAGTTTCGCGCCTATCAAGACATTTTGCGATTCATTTTTATATTATAGATATATATATATATATATATATATATACGAGTCACTATGATGATATTTACACTTGTTTACTGTGGTCATGACCCAGTTCGGGAAATCGCCCTACCACTAAAAAAAATCATATCGAGGGGTGTAAGGCTAATTGGTTTAAGCGACATTTTTAGTATAGTATTATAGATATATATATATATATATACTAGATATATATATATATATATCTAGTATAGTATTATAGATATATATATATATATATCTATAATACTATACTAAAAATGTCGCTTAAACCAATTAGCCTTACACCCCTCGATATGATTTTTTTTAGTGGTAGGGCGATTTCCCGAACTGGGTCATGACCACAGTAAACAAGTGTAAATATCATCATAGTGACTCGCTTTGGCTCTTCGCGTTTCGCAATCTGCTTGTGTATATCCAGTGACTCATATAACTAGAGACCTTCAGTCTTGGGACCGATATGATGACAGAGACTATCAATGGATTTTCATCCTTTGATGGTCGCTTTCGTTTTTGGACTGCACTGTACTTACTATCAGGTACTCTGTAGTCACTATGTCGAACCAATGTAAAACAATGAAATTTTTACATTGCGTTTTTTGTACTATGTAGGCATCCACTAAAGGCGGATTTTGAAGTAGGCTCAGTCCTCAACTCTGACGCAAACTTGAGTTTTCTTGGGCGTTTCTTCTCAGGATTGTCACTTCCGAAAGACTAACAGCTCACCGTTAGGTTCTCTCTCTGGCTGGCCGCCCAAGTCAAGGTTCATACCTGCAGGGTTGTCCTTGCGTTGCCATCCATCACTTGACTCGCTGGATGAATATCTTAAGTGTACGTTCCTCTCACCCGGTGAAGTCCGAAAGGTCTTTATCGGCCAACAGTATTCTGACCTGCCGGAGGTTACGTCTGCTAGTACATTATATTCTTAATTTTACAGAATGACCTATAATTAGGCGTTCTATATGGCTCTAGTATGTTAAGTTTTTCACAGGAAATTCGATTTAATTTGTATTTAAAGAACACTGTTTTTATTTTTATAGCATTTAATAGAAATGTCATGTGTAAGTGCCATGAGACCGATGATCAGCTGCGTTATTGGTCACGTTGGGCACGACTTATAAGCGCGAAGTGTATACAATCACTTATGTATCTCTATTCACCCCTAAGAGATACCCCAGAAGAGATAGTGTGACGGTATATTATTAAAAAAAAAAGTAGAAAGCATTTTCTTGCCAGATCTTCTCGGTACATCCTGCTTTCCGATTTGTGAAAATAATTTCTGAAGTAAATAACACACTACATCCGTCATCCGTTATTAATCTCCAATTCATATCCGAATATTGTCAAACCGAAATAGCTATAGTTTTATTTTATGAATGCTCGTGTACTGCGTTCGAATCGAAGGTGAACTATGTAAAGTTTCCTGTCATATTCACGTAACGCTTTATGGTGATTGCAATGAGCTTTTGAATTCATATTTTCATGGATTCGGTCAAAGGCAGTGCCATATACAATATCCGAACTCAGAGTTTTCTAGGCTCGTATTTTCTCGGATTCAGATCGGATGCAATGCGTTACCGTCCTTATTTTATTGATGACTAGTTGTGCCCGCGACTTCGTTAGCGTGGAATATTGTCCTTGGGTAGCATTTTTAATTATTTAGGTTAATTATTTTACGAATAAGACACGTATAAATAGTTTTATGAGCTATTTGCAGTGTTTCACTGCAAAGCTCTTATTAGTTTATTAAAGTACATTTCCACACAAACATAGTTACATATATCCATATAAACTTTCATCCACTATTTCCTATTGTTATTTGATATCCTTGTGGGTAAAAAAACTTTTACCAACTTTGAATGTCATATTTATTTATATCGAATCAACAGCCTAAAAATAAATTTCAAACTTTTAGATCTAAAAATGACGTTACTTCCATACAACTTTCCGTCCCCCTTTACAACCCCTTTCTTGCATTGAAAACTAGCCTATGTCCTTTTTCAGGCTCAAGAATATCTTTGCACCAAATTTCACTTAAATTTAATTAGCTTCCATTTAAATCGGTTCAGTAGTATTGGCGTTAAAGTGCGACAGACAGACAGAGTTACTTTCGCATTTATAATATTAGTAAGGATTTAAAAGTGCGAAAAAGGTATCCATTATATTCGCAGACTTATGTAAATTCTGTGGTAAATCGGTGAAGGGCATAAGTGCATTGAAATTTACCTTTAGATTATAAATACACTAATTGTCTCCGCATTTATCTTTTATTTACTTCAGCAGCTCTGTAAACATTTAAGTGATTATTATTGTTGCGAGCTCGGGATCTTCAATAAAACCACACCGGTACTATGAAACATACTAAATCAGAAATATAAACACTATTAAATTCAGAAATCTACATTAAATGTCGTACTGGAAATTTCACTTCGCTTTACTTTCGCTTAGATCGCTTTATTTCTCTTTCCGTAGATAACTAACCTCGCGTTTGAACCTGCCATGTATTTTTAACATAGCGGCAGGTCCCATGAATTGTATAGAAGATTCCCCAGCTATCTTATGAGATAGCTAATATATTATAATCTAAGTCTCATATATTCCAGCGTTCACATTAGGCTGCTGCGACACTTCTAGAAATCGCTTTTTATCCTCGCTTCTAGATTCATCATGCGGAAAGCTAAGAAATGGATTATGCTTCGCTAATATTTTTATGACTGGGGGCCTTTAAGAGAAGAGTGAATAGGCAATTGTTGGGTAGACACAGTCCACTGTCGGACTCTCTTTTTTTTGTCTCGGGGGAAAATCCTACATGGGACCATCAGGGTCACTGTGAGGGCAGCGATCCCGATGTATCAGACTCCTACTGACTAAAAACCCCAAAAGTGTCCCTCTAATCGCTCCACCCGAGCCTGGGAAACCAAATTCATCTAGACGCCCGGGCAGCGCAATTCCTTGTTGAGGCTGCCTCTCTTGGAGGTCATTGTCGGACACACCTTGACCTTCCACCAGGTCTCATTGAGGTCAAGCGTCAGTCTGTATATTATTAAAAAAAAAACTTGAAACATGCTCTATTTACAAAATTATTAGCTTTACTTTAAACATGTTTATT
This sequence comes from Automeris io, assembly GCA_036320925.1. Lineage (NCBI taxonomy): Eukaryota > Metazoa > Arthropoda > Insecta > Lepidoptera > Saturniidae > Automeris > Automeris io. The sequence goes on from JAUDJH010000017.1 coordinate 9,192,079, forward strand.
TCGTTGTGTATACAACGTATATAACGTGTATTTTCTTTACATTCTCTAAATCTATGTAATAGTTACGGTATAAATATTTGCTTACACGCCAGAAGCGGAATAATAAGCATAAAATTCAGTATTATTGGTGTAGTTGTCAACTAATGATGTGGTTGATGTGAAGGCACGATGCTCAACATTGTTATGGAGTAATTATCACATTTGCTCTATTTCCAGGGATGTCCTCCATACATGCCGTATCTATAGTGCTGATTTTTTATCGGTGGCAGTAATTTTTGTCGGTATCGGCTAATGAAAAACAGTCTAACATAACAATGAGACCTCAATATAAATAGCTCAGAGGATATCCAACATTTGTTGATGGAATGTGTCCAGAATAAAAAAGAAAGAGAAAGCTTAAGGAGCACCCTAAACATCAACTTTTTGGACTTAGGCATTTATCAAAGCTATTTAAGTAATCCCAGTAGTCGAGAATCTCGCAAAATTTATAAATTTATTTACAAGAGTTTAGTGGAACCTTAAGGTTTCTCTATCTTCTATAGTGTGCCTATAACACTTAGTGTAATGTTTATATTTTTATTTTTTATAACTTTATTTATGATGTAGCACGATAGGGCTGGCATGACTGCATGAGGCAGTCAAAAGCCCTTAAAATAAATAAATAAATTAAAAAAAAAAATGTATATATATAAATAGCTGTCGTGGCATACTAGATAATGTACCGGTAAACAATGCGCGGTACCACGAATGTCCTATGGTTCGTATTTCGGCACTTATGTCTGAGTTTTGCCAGATTAAGTTCTGATTTAGGCACCACATACTCATCGATGAAGGAAAACATTTTGAGGAAGCTTGCATGGAATCTAATAGAAATATCATTTGTACTAGTGTTGTGACAACTGAGATCAGCTGCGCTACTGGTCGTGTTGGGACTTTATTTAAACAGGCCTTTCTATTTAACTTCCAATTTATAAATATACCGGGATATAACCTGATAACATACATGTTTTATGAATAATAATATATCATTACAATATATCTCTTTCGTGGTAAGCAGAGATCCATGAATATTTGTATGGGGGTGCTTAAGTAATAAGTAACGCAATTTTTGAAGACTTTTGACCCTCCCTCCCACTCATATAACGCGGCTTAACGTTTTTCTGTAGCCACCTTTCCCTTCCCTAAACGTTACGTGACACACGGACGACCTTTTTACCGAAAAGTCACACATAAGTTGCATAAAATACCGGTAAGCCGCTGTTGCCCACTTGGGAGAACAAAACAAAAATGACGTACAATCGAGGGATTCCCCGAAACAAACGAAAAAGGTTGGCATTTTGCCGACTTAGGAGATTTATATTTTCTAGTTTTTTTTTTTAAATAAAAAACAATGCTATGTAACGCGTTGTTCGCTCCCCCCTCTCGCCTTTATAACGCATCATAACATTTAACAGACCCCTTCCCCCCAAATTGAATCAGGTAATACTTGAACACGTGATCGCCGTATACTATGAAATTGTTGGTGTACATGGTAGCACTGACTCATCAGCGACTCTCTCAGAACTGAGGTGTAGTTCACCGCTTTGGGTACAATAGGGCTGATATGCCAAAATAACAAAAGCCCTTATAAACAATAAATAAAAAAAAAGTGATCGCCGTAGACTAAATAACAAAGCCGTGGGGCTTACTGGAAGAATAGAATAGTGCTTCCCTCATCATCATGCTGAGGTGTCGTCGTAAGAGCGTAAGAGCCGACTAAGGTATACAACATGCACGCAGATTGCTAGTATATAAGCTGCTGCAAGCATATTCTCTGCATATAGCGCACACACGTCCACCCGCATCGGATATTATGTGCTGGGTTAAATGTCCCATCCCCTTCCAATGGATTACACATATGATGATTGATGATTATTTCCTAGCCGGATTCAACCACGGCGACTGTTTCAACACCCATTAAGAAAATCGAGGTCCAGTTTTCGGAAACAGTCAATTGCGCAGGAGATATTTCAGTGCATAGCTGGACGCACAAACAGAAAAGCACTCTCTCGTCCAAGCTCCCCCAGGCCCGATGGAAAGGAGAACCAGTACAATCGGGAGGGAGCAGGATGCAGGTTTGGTCGAGTTTTCCTTCTCTGAACACCTAGTTTAAACTTTAATTGTGGTGTTAAAGAGATACCTTAGTCGCCTTTTACGACACCTCAGCAAGAAGAGGGGGGTGCTATTCTACTCGTATTCTGCCGGCAGCCACCACGGCACAATTACACATATATATGTGAAAAAGAAAGGCCCATTGTCCAGCAGTGGGACGAAACTGACAAAAATAATAATACTATATCGTTATATTATACATCATATAAAACAATTAAATAAGTTCTAGAAACTTGTTTGTTAAGAATTATTATTTGAGACAATTTTATTTATTTTTAATATAGGTCATATTTTTTTAAGCTTCACATAGTTGTGCCAATAGAAGTTGTACTATATGCCTTACACATTAAGTGCTCACTATCTTTGAAATAAATGAAAGTCACCGCGAATTCATTTATAAAAAGCTAAGTAAGGATAATCAAAAAGTTATGTTTCATTAATCCATTTATAAAAAAAGTAACTTAATTGGGTTGTCAGAGGTCCTCACTTAATTAGATTAAGTGTATACCTCTAACTTCACGCGTCTGTACCCTGCCCAATGTGAACAGCGCCGTAGTAAATTGGTGTCCTTACGAGACAATATACATAAAAAAATATTTAGAACATTAGATGCTATGTAGGGGAAAATGATGAATAAACAAAATATTTTTCATTAACTATGTTTCACTCCGACATAGCCTTGAGTTTATTTCGGCGTTTCTTCTCGAGGTATTCGCTTAGATGGGACCTGCATAAGACCAGACGTCGCCGGGTACCGAGGAAGATGACTCAGCCTTGCCCTTGGCACTCGGCAGGCGGGCGAAGGTATACCCCGGGGATTTTAGTCAGTGCAAGTCTGACACACCGGGACGGCCCTCACTGCCCCTTGAAGGTCCGTTAGGGATTTCCCCCGGGTTACTAAAAAAAAAGGTAGTCGGTTAGGAAACACTAGTAGATCACAATTAAGTTATTTCCCTGGCTAACCGCCCCAGTCAAGATTCGTTCCTGCAAAGGTTCCTAGAGAGCTTTGCGTTGCAACCCAAGCCATATATTTGCTGGCTGAGCACCCTAAATGCTCGCCTCTCTCAATCCGTGGACCTATAAAGGTCCACTAATAAGGCTATAAACATGTTGTACTGCAAAAAAAAGGATAACTATGAATACGAGCGTCGTGTATTTCTACATTGCCACGGTAGTGCAGCTAGGCTCTTTGACGGCCCCCCAGTTCGATAAAATGTGCCACAGGGCTGTCATAAAACTAATTTCCCCTATAGAAAATTAAGTAAGTTGTTTTTATTTATGCTGACTTGGTATAATAATCATTCCACGTCTGACGGTAGGAATGGTCCAGTTCAAAAACCGACAAGAACTTTCAATGTTAAAAAAAAAACAGTCGATGGTTGCATTGATTATGCCAGCCTGAACAAATTTCTCTTTCCACTGTGTTCAAAGGATCCAATATCATAAGACGGTGGGAACACTACCGGTAGACTATTCCACAGCGCTACGACTAGCCAAAAGTAAGAGTTACAGAACTTCTTAGCCCTAGCCGGGATATGAAATGAAATGAAAATGAAATGAAATGAAATTAAAAAGTATTTATTTCCCCACAAATATACAAAAAAACAGAAATTTAAATATGATGATGGATATGAGTTTCTGTATAGCCGTGACTCCGTAAATACGCGCGCGTGAGACTTTTATGGAAGGTAGAGGGTAGAACAAGGTTAAGTTGTTATAAAGTACTGTAAAGTAAGTATGAATGCCTTTTTTCTCAGGGAAAAACCTTATAAGATTATCTAGACTCCATATTGAGGGTAGCGGCCGAGGTGTGCTGGATTCAGAGCGTTATAAATAATAATTTGTAGTCATCTACTTCTGGCTTCTTGTTCCCTGGGCGTCTGGATGAATTTAACTTCCCAAGCCCGAGTGGAGCAATCGGAGGTACCCACCGGGGTCGCTGCCCGCACAGCGTCTTTGATGGTCCTATGCAGGATTTTTCCCACAGGATACAAAAAAAGATGACTTCCGGGATAAAATTACCCCATGTATTATTCTAGAATATAATTTATCTCTATACCGAATATCACCTTGAGCCGTTTAGCCGTTCTATAGTGGTTACATTAAAAGCATGCATACAATATTTCGCATTTGTGACAGTAGTACGACAATGAATAATGATTTGCAGGCGGACGTTTGATCTAAACCTCACCTGGTGGAAAGTGAAAACAAATCCAAAAATGAACCGCGTCCGCTCAAAAAATGCCTATATATATATGTATATTAAATTACCCGTAATAAAATACGATCAGTCTCGAATGTGTGTTTCATTGAGTGTCATCTTATTATAAAATATATTGGTATTTACCAAACTATTCGCATGATGAATGTAGAAGCGAATCTTTTCGTGCGGATAAGGAATGTCCATCATATACGGATGGTATCCGACACGGCGTCTGGTGGTTTTATGAAGAACTAATAAAGGTTGTAAAATATTTTAAAGATATTGAAGAACAAAAAGTGACACCCTTGATACTAGATCCCCTCCCACTAGGGTTGCAACAATAGCGCAGCGGGGTTGTAATTAAAAAAACGCGAAAACCTGAGCTAGGGCGTGAATTTTCACGCGTCCCACTCAATGCAAGCGTGTGCGTATTAGGGATGTTGGAAATTTATGATTTCGGATAAACACACCAGACATGTTACTACTCGCATCAATAGGTTTTACCCTCAAATCTTTATACACGACTCATGGTATTATAATTTAGTAGAAAGTCGCGGATCAACGCGAAGTAATATCACTACATATTATAAAATCAAGTACCCAGCCGCGTCTAACTGTCTAATCACGATTAACTGAAAAACTACTCAACGCATTTTGATACAGTTTTCATCAAAAGAAAGCGATTTATGAGGCATAATTTGGTGTATAATTTTTAAAGACTTTGTATAAATTTCAGAACTTGTGTATTTCCTAAATAATAATGATTTCTGTCATTTTATTAACAAAGAATGGTCGTTGGTTTGAGATATAGCTTACATTAGAATTATGTAGAACGGGTACAGTTATGTATATGGATATTCATTATTTTCTAATGCACGACCGAATATTCGGCTCTCGGCTTCGGCTTTGGCCACATTTGACAAGTTGTGAGATACTTTTAATAATCTCCACTCGTTATTTATACAAGTATTATATACACTAAAGTAAGCCTTACTTTTAAAGTTTAAAAAATTATTATATTTTAGTCAATACTGAACAGAATTATTTAAAGTTTTAAAACTTTCGGTTTCAGTTTTAGCCGAAGCATTGCCGATTCGGATGCATGGATGGATGGATTCGAATGGACGGTCCGATATCGAGCTATAATCGAGTACTTATTGAAAGTAATTGAAAAATCACAATCAGATCAATCAGTCTTAGTTTGACGCTTGCTAGAATCCTTAAAGCTATATCTAAAAAATTGGCTCATTTAAAAGTTTTCACAGACCCGATATCCTCGACATAGCGCTCCTAAAGAACGTAGCCTTGCCGCTGCGCTTGATAGAAACGCTACCCGAGCTAGACTCTGACCATAGGCCGGTCCTAATGCAGCTGGGCTCTACACGCCCTCCTGAAATTCCAATTAAACTGGTCACGGACTGGAAGAGGCTGGGAGCTATCCTGGCTTCGGAAGGGCCGAACCCACTCCTAGACCAGATCCCAGACTCTTTCTCCTCTATCGAGGATACCAACCTGGCAATCGATGCACTCACCAGTCATCTCCAGGGCGTTATCGCCGACGCCACCAGGGAGGCCCCCGTTGATGATTTTCATCGCTGGAGACTCCCCGTTGACGCTAGAGAGCTGTTGACTGCAAAGAACGCCGCCACTAGAGCCTACGATAGGTACCCCTCTGCGGAAAACAGAGTGAGGTTGCGTGCTTTACAGAGGCAAGTAAAGAAACGCATATCCGAACTCCGAAACGTACAATGGGACTCATTCATCTCCGAGATCTCGCCCTCTCACCAGGCCTACTGGAAGGTGGCGAAATCTCTCCGCCAAGAAGAAGACCGCTCCATGCCACCACTCTTAGGGCCAGATAATTCTGTCTCTTTCGAAGATCTCGAAAAGGCCGAATGTCTAGCAGCCAGTTTAGAGAGCCAGTGCTCTCCCAGTATCCACCACTTAGACCCAGTCTTCATAGCCAACGTCGACTCCGAAGTCGAAGGCCTGGCTAAGATTCCACCCTCCGCTGAGCTGGCACCCGTCACAGCTGAAGAAGTCAAGGACATAATAAAATACCTCCCTACTAAAAAAGCCCCCGGCTTGGACTACATCGCCAACCGGGTGTTAAAAACTCTCCCTGAGAAACTGATACTCCTTCTCGTCGTTATCTTTAACGCGGCGATCAAAAACTGCGTCTTTCCAGACATCTGGAAAGAAGCATGCGTCATAGGAATCCCAAAACCGGGCAAACCCAGAAACCTCCCTTCAAGCTACAGACCCATCAGTCTCATCAAGACGATGGGCAAGCTATACGAGCGGTTACTTTTAAACCGTCTCAGAGATTACGTCCAATCTGAGAACCTACTCATCAACGAGCAGTTTGGGTTTCGCCCCAAGCACTCGTGTGTTCAACAAGTACATCGTATCACGGAGTACGTTCTTCATAACTTCTCCCGCTCCAGAAGAGGAGCCTTAACAGGAGCAATCTTTCTCGACGTGGCGAAAGCGTTCGACAAAGTCTGGCACAACGGCTTGATTTACAAGCTACACACATTCGGTGTGCCGGACAGACTCGTGCTCATCTTGCGAGACTACTTGTTGAATCGTCACTTTCGCTTCCGAGTCGAGGGAGCTCTCTCCTCCCCACACCCTATTCGAGCTGGAGTCCCTCAAGGCTCCATCCTCGCTCCAATACTGTACAGTTTGTATTCAAACGACATTCCTAAGCACCCGAACGTAGAGCTAGCTCTGTATGCGGATGACACCGCACTCTACGCCTCGGATTTCAGACCTAACAAAATCATTGAGCGATTACGAGAAGCTCTAAGTCTTCTAGGCGACTGGTTTCGCAAATGGAGGATAGAAGTCAATCCCGAGAAGAGTGCAGCGATGCTCTTTTCTCGGACGAGACGGAATCTTCCATTGACCTGCCTCTCCCTTTTCGATCGGTCGATACCTTGGGCCACACAGGTTAAATATCTAGGGGTTCTCCTAGATAGTAACCTCACGTTCAAACCACACGTCTTGGCAGTGCGCAATCGAGCCGCCTTTATTCTCGGACGCCTTAACCACCTGCTGTCCAAACATAGTAAACTGTCCCTTAGAAATAAGGTGACACTCTACAAAACCGTAGTCAGACCGGTGATGACCTACGCTAGCGTAGTATTCGCCCACAGCTCTCCCTCTTCTCTGGACACCTTACAGGTACTCCAGAACAAGTTCATGCGTAAAGCAGTAGGGGCTCCCTACTACATACGCAACATAGATCTCCACGACGACTTCAAGCTGGAGACGATAGCCAGCGTCATGCGCAAAGCGTCTCGTCGTTACTTCGACAAGGCGCTTTACCATCCCAACACCTTGGTCAGGGAAGCATGCGATTACAAAAACAGGAGCATTTTTGCTTCGATCATTCGTCGCCCTCGCGACGTACTTACGGATCCAGAAGATCCGATAACTGCGGCCTTAGACGCCGCCGTCCGTTTAAACAATGAGGTACACACAACCACTCATTTCACAAATATAAGACACCGGCGTCGCCGGCGGCGCCGACGAAGGATAGTTCAATCAACTGTCGTTTAGAAAACGCAGTTTCATCCCGACGCAGCCTTGAGTTTCTTTCGGCGTTTCTTCTCAAGGTAGTCGCTTCCGAAACGCTGGTAGATCACCGTTAGGTTTATTCTCATTTGGCTGGCCGCCCAAGTCGAGGTCCGTACCCACAGGGGTGCCCTTGCGTAGCCGCCCAACCCATAACTCGCCGGCTGAGCGCCTTCAGCGTTCGCCCACTTGCCCGGTTAATCTGTATAAGCCTATCCCGGCTACCAGAAGAGGTCCTGTCAAAAAAAAAAAAAAAAAAAAATTAAAAGTTTTACCGAATTTAATTAAGTAGAAAACCGAAACTATTATTATGAGTCATTTTCGTTCCACTGCAAGGCAAAGGGCTCCCTTGCCTTATTCCACTATATTCGTAGAATGCTGGGGAATGGGGTTGGGTATTTAACCCAGCACGCTTGTTTAATGCGAGTTGGCGGATATGCATTATATACCGATGTGCATGCAGCAGCTTAGATGCTAGCAATTTGTCTGCAATTCGGCATACTGTATATTTTATTCGGTTCTTAGGCTCTTACGACACAACAGTATGATGAAGAGGAAGGCACTAATCTTTTCTATTAGTAACCACTACATGCTATTGGATTTTATTAATTTCGGATATTTGTTATTTATGCTAGTATAATTTTGGATTCGGATATTTCGACAGCCCTAGTGCGTACGCCGGTATTATATTACGCTTGTGTTATAACTTATAACTACGTATGTTCTATGTGGTAGTGATTAATTAAAAATATGTACCCTGAGACTGTGTATTGAAAATATATGTATTTTTTTCATTAGCGCTGACATTTTTACAGGTATGGTTATATTATATAGTCACGCCGTATGCCTTTCAGGGGTGAGCAGAGATACATTAGTGTCTTTATCCACTTTATCCACAGCACCAGTACACAGTATAAGGGCGGTTTTTTTGGCAATTGTAAACATCTGATATGTCGAACTGACAAACGCCTAAGTTAACATAGATACATATCTGTCTATGACAGATTACTCTGCCAAGGGTGATCAATTGCGGAAAAGGAACGAATTTTCGTCAAACGGGCTGTCAATTTTTTTATACAGACTAACCCATTGACTACAGCGCATCGGGCGATGAGTAAGTACAGTGTAATTCTAGAACGATAGCGACTATCAAAAAACGAAATTTCATTGATAGTCTCCGTCATCCTGTCGGCTCACATATACTACGCCTGAAGGTCTCTAGGTATATAATTTACTGCCCGTACACTTTTTTTTACCTTGGGGAAAATCCTCTTAGGACCGTCTCAGCTGCAAAGGGGGGTTGCGCAGCCGAGGTGTGTCGGACTTATACCGACTAAAAACCCTAAGGTACTACTTCTGCACATTGGCGGGGACTGCGGGTCCTGTAATCAATTCGTCACAGCTAATACCCGTCACTAGCTGATCCCGAAACGCGACAGGCCAAAGCGAGTGACAGTTACAGTCTTTACTCTTGTGTATTGTGCTCACGAACCAGTTCGAGAAACCTATCAATTAAAAAAAAAATCTATACTTAAAACTTTTTTTATATATAAAAGAATGACGAAGATTCGGTTGAAAAAGTAAATTTTTAAGGTAATTAACGAAGATATAAAAAGTAACTTCATTTGAAATAACCAAATACTGTTTCATTAAAGAATATTTTCTCAAAAGTTGCTCGAAAAGGGCCATCTCTCAGCCCATTCTGACTGTAGGATCCGTATCTCGACCTTTCTTTAGGGTCTGTCCTCTCCATAAACATTAAAAAGTATAAAGAGTTCTTGAGAAAAAAACTTGAAGATTTTTCCCTTAACGATGTACGAATTTTTTTGGATATGATATCTTATTTATTTATTTTATTTGGATTACTTATACAAAAAATAAACAGCATTATAATAACAATAAAAATGATATACTTAGAAAATACATAACCCGGCAAAATTTATAAAAAAAAAAATAGAACAAAATATTAAAATCAAACTTAAAAAACACGTAATTATTAATCTTTTTTTTTAATATGACTAGCAAGTTTTATCCCATTGCAGGGCAAAACCTTCTCGTCCCTTTTTCCACTATATTTGTGGAATCCATATGTAGGGTTTCTTTTACACTGGGTCGATATGGTGACTAGAGTACAGTCGAAAAATTAAAGCGACTACGTAAGGATGAACGTTTTGCGTCTCCGTCGTCATATCGGCCCACATATACCACGACTGAAGGTCTCTAGGTATATCAGTTACTGGATATACACAAGCTGACATGCAGGCTTGGACATTTAACTCAGCACGTTTGGCCAATGTTTGTCCATTGCAGCTTGCGTGCAATTTGGCACGCGGTATATCTTAGTCGGCTCTTACGACACCTCAGTATGATAAAGTGGGAAGCACTATTCTATTCTACCAGTTAACCCACAGTAATTATATTAATCATAAACCAAAAATGAATAATCATGAATTGGCATTTTTTTTACACTGACTCGCTATAGATACTACAATACACCTGATGGTAAGTACAGTGTAGTCCAAAAACGAAAGCGAAACGAAAACAATTTTGTAAGGAGAGCTCGGTACGCGAGTCCCATTCGCACTTGGCCGCGCTCTTAACTTGCGGCTCCATATTTTCGTATTTCATGTAAAATTATCAAGCTCTGGGAGTATTATGTGCTGCATATTCAGTGAAAATAAAACTCCTCCCAAAGGGAAACGGGTCATAATGCTTCTTCCTTACGAGTCGATATTGCTCTCGAATGAACGTCCTTCCTGCAAATGCTTTCTGTACTGACGTAGCAAAAATTGGTTTCGACGAGATTATGGAGAATTATAACTCAATCGTGATAAGCTTGGCCTTCCTAGATAGTTTGCAGAACGCGGGACGGGGATACGATGCACTAATTTAACCGATGAACTAGTTAAATTAATTTAATTTTTAATTAATTTTTATTAACTCTGTCTGTTGATAGTGCCTAACTTAAAAGGTGAGATAGCGCTTAATATTTTCATAACAATTGATACACACGATATTGTTTTGGAAATACGGAAAATCTGTCTATTTTATGTCATGTAAAATAGACGTATGGTTAAATTTTTCCTTTTTTTGGTGTCCTGAGGGACCTATCCTTCATGGAGAAGACGATGAAGGTGAAAGAGGAGGCGGAGCGGGATTGGGGGGCTATTGCCACCCCTGATAATCAAATCCGCCACCCAGCTCGTACAGGACACTGGAGGAGGGCCTTTGCCAAAGGGTAACTTGAAATGTGTAAATTATTTTGAATCTTTAAAATTCTTATTCTTTATAACTAGCTGCCCAAGTCGAGATCTAATGAACAGGGGCGCCCGTTCTTTACAACCATAAACTTACTGGCTGAGCCGTTTCGGTGTTAGCCCCTAAGCTCGGTGAAGTTGTGGAAGCCTATCCCAGCCATCAAGTATTGTTCTGCTAAAAAAAGCACATAAAAGACCTAGAAATAATAACGTCTGATTTTCAAAACCCTAGACTATTAACGATCTGTGGTGTGAATAAACAAAAGTGCTGATTATTAAAAGCAGCATAGACAATAGATTTAGTCTATGCTTCAACGCCTTTACTGCGGTATAGAGGGCCCCTATCACGCTTTATATATTCTGAATGAAACCCTTCATAAGTGCATATCAAAGAATTCATGAAACTGGAAGTAAGATCGTGTACTAAAAGTCGTTGGAAATTCTGGCTTTAATACTGCTTCTTTGAAATATATCATTTTATACGATTAGTAGGGTGGGTACGCAATAACCCCGATCTCAATCCATAAAAATATTGGTTTAGATAATTCGGGAGTAATAATATAAAAATTGTAAAATTGTAGAGATTCGAAATAATATAGAGTCTAATATGGACGCTGCGCCAAGTAATGATATTATTCTGCCTTTTGGGCAGTAGATTTGAGGGAATCTGCTGCTCGGATGAGAAGGAGGTGGCGCGCAGTGTTCAGCGCGCTGCCTTTGAGATAGGTTTGAGGGGGTTGGCACTACACACAACTCCCAGAGATGAAGCCTAAACAGGCTGCTCGCTCTCCGGGCATCTGGATTCCCAGGCTCGAGTGGAGTGATTGGACGGATTCCCGGGAGTTTTTAATCAGTAGAAATCTGACACACCGGGGTCGCTGCCCTCACAGCAGCCGGGATGGTATTATGCAGGATTTTCCCCAGATGACCAAAAATAGTCCGCCTTGATTTATGCTAAATATGATTCCAGGTCAACGAGAAGTTCCCTATGGGTTTTAATTCCTGTGTGAAAATGGCAAAACGATAACACATACGACACCAAAGGACGTATCATTTGGTTTCGAAATATTTTTATAGAGACTCAAGATAAATTCAAGCCTGAGTATTTAATATTAATTTCGACTTGATTCCTCCACGCGCTATTAAGAAGCAGCGTTTTGACAAACAGACATAGTGTTAACACAGTCATCTTATAAGAGGTTCCTTTTTCATTTCGAGATACGTACCTTTAAAAATATTTTAAAATCTGTATATAAAAGGACTCGTTTTGATTGAAATATCAGCGTAGAGTTTAAAATACTTAAGCTAGAAACAGGAAATTTGGGCATTAGATTCTTTGTATGATGTCTCTATCCATTAAAGTCTATTTTTTTATATTTTTTATTCTTTACATTTTTTTTATATTTTATTTTTTTTTATTCTAAGAAGGAGGAATATGAGTTGAAAGTTTGTTTGAAAATCCGTCAATTTTAAAGTAAAACTATTAAAATCAGTATTTCGATTTTTGGTCATAAATAACGTGTTTTTACGTTTTTGGAAATTCAATCCCTAAGGGAATAATTTTTATCACAATTACGTTCATGGCAAGAACCTTGGCCTTCTTTGCAATGAAAATTAAAAACAATTGTAAAAATCCCATAAGACACATCATAAAGAGGATCATGTCAGTATAATTGCTATTTCAAAATTAGTACAGAATTTAGTTATTAATGTATGTAGGATGGATGTTATTGTGTGAAATATCATTATGTATGAAGTAGTAAATGCGTAGATTCGAAGGTTTGTGAGTGAAAGGCAGGGAAGATAGAAAGAGAGAGACGATAAGCGGTTTTTTACGACGCAAGCGCTCTGTAAGAGAAAGACGTGAAAAAGTGTTATGTTAAGACGTTAAATTATATTGAAAAGTGCAATAAAGAAGTTTATAAAGTTTATCCAGAGTTTATTCTTATCCAAAGATCCCCAAAACTACATATATTACATACTTTTGCCTTACTGATTGTTATTTTTTTTTACATTAAATTTAGTTATTTCTACCCTAGCAACACCGAGTCATCACAGTTAGTATTGTATATTTTCAATCTGTGTTGATTAATATTACGAGTAGATTCCTAGGAATAAGCAAATGTACATAGATAAAAGATTATTCGAAAAAGAACACACATATATGAAGAGCGAATGAGAAATATCGAAGATTTTTTTTCGTCTTGAATTCTATTCCCAGGATTTAATGGGACAGATGACGTTTTTGCCGTTTTTAAACGAGGATAGCGTTTTTCATCCGCCATTTAGCTCGGCTGACGCTCACGGGGTTAATATATCGGCACTCGATATGCTCTTTAGCCTGGTACAAGTTATAATCGTTTCGCTTCGTATTTTAACCCCCATTGCAAAAAGAGGAGTGTTATAAGTTTAACGCGTATACTGTAAACCTGTTGACGTGTGTCAACGTGTGACGTGTGTGTGTGTTAATCAAATGTATGTCTGTGTTTGACATCGAAGCTTCTAGGATATGCTGAGTTGACTTCTCTTTTGTGCATCATCACAACATGTTTTCTAGTTTCTACCTTTAATAACCTATTCATCTGTATTATATGCCAAATAAAAGTTATTCGATTCTTTAAATGGATGAAACAACTTTGGTTTAGTCGTCACAGTTTCCATTTTTTGTTTTAATGATTTATAGGCCGAAGCTTGACCTCAATAACACCTTGTGGAAGGTGAGGATGAATCCCATGATGAACAACATCTGCTAAACAAATGTAAATGCACTCTTCTCTCAAAGACTCCCAGATCATAAGATCGCGGAAAAATGACCGCTGGAAGCTATTCCACTCCTTAGCCCTTCACATGACGAAGGGCGAAGCGAATCTTTTCATGCAGATATAAGGAACATCCACCACATACGGATGGTATCCGACTCGATGTCTAGTGGTTTTATGATGAAATGGGGCTGGTGGAATCAAAGAATGTAGTTTCTGAAAATACGAGAGATCGGTCTAAAGATTCCCCGGAATTTCTCTGTCTATATGGAATAAGAGGTTCGGGGGAATTTTTGAGGTTTTAATTTCCTTGTTACTCGTCATATTTTCTTAGCATAGAAATCATAATTTTTCTAAGGAAGTCTTCAGCGTAGTCCAAAGAAGATTGTAACTACAAAAAGATATTTGTAGGACGCATCATATGTGTTTTTTTACAAGTTAGTAGAGATATAAATACTAGAAAATATTACTGCATCTGTGTGAGGTCAAATCCGCTGTACTGCTATAAATTGAGGTCGCACTTTATCCCGTTTCCACTTTAGAAGCGGTTTCCACAAATTAATTACCTTTCTCTCTATGGGCTGACAGTCGCAAAATGGCCGAATGCATCGCCGCCAGCCTGATATAAAAATGGATACGTTTTGCAGATGATATTTCGTCATAATTATGACATTATAATTGGCAGATTTCATTGGAAACCAGAATAGATTATTTAGGACAAGACGTCGATTTAAACAGAAAATTCTGGTTAATTTGTCAATCCAATAAAATAAATTAACTGATTGTGGGCAGGTTTCTGAGTTAAGTTAGGGGATTCGGAACTTTGTCCGTCTATCCGTCTATCAGAAGCCTATAACATTAGAACAAAATAAAAAGAAAACTATTTGTAATTAGGATATCGAGGGGTGAAAGGCTATTTGGTTTAAGCGACATTTTTTGGTGATATAGTAATATATATTTTTGGAATCGGTAACAAACGCTAATTCCGAAAATATATATTACTATATCACCAAAAATGTTGCAAAACAAATTGCCTTTCACCCCTCGATACATTATTTAAACCGTTGACGCATAGCCGATGATATGAAGAAATACTATTTTTAACAGAATACTAATTCAGTTGACATTTCTTTTTATGAACTACTATTTTAAATAATAATGACATATCACCACACTATATCCCTTTCGGGGTAAGCAGAGAATCACTAATGGCTGTATCTACTATGCGCTTTTATGTTTATTTAATTAATTAATTACTATTATGATAATCAAACATTACCTTTGTTATCTATAAATATGTTTAGGGAGAGTTTTAAATAATTTCAAAGGGATATTCTGGACCGTGTGTGGGCAACACGGGATTATAGGAAATAGCAGTAGATTGACGTCCAAGCTTGGAATGAGAGCGTAGGTGTTTCTGTTTCGTCTACAAGAAGATTTTTTTTTTACACTGGCTCGACATACTGACTACAGAGTACCTGATGGTAAGTACAGTGTAGTCCAAAAACGAAAGCGACTATCAAAGGATGAAAATCCATTGATAGTCTACATCGTCATGTTGGCCCACATATACCACGACTGAAGGTCTCCAGGCATATGAGCTACTGGATATACACAAGCTGATCCCAAAACGCGACAAGCCGAAACTAGTCACTATGACGGGCTTTACACCCATGTACTGTGGTCGCGA
Source organism: Automeris io (assembly GCA_036320925.1). NCBI lineage: Eukaryota > Metazoa > Arthropoda > Insecta > Lepidoptera > Saturniidae > Automeris > Automeris io. Next base: position 9,207,721 of record JAUDJH010000017.1, read on the forward strand.
TCCAGACGGGCACCGACCCCCTACCACCTCGCTGCTGCTCGTTTAGCACCACCCAGGAGATTACTGATTTGTGGTTGTTGTGGTCTTTCGGACGTGTTGTACTTATTGCCTGGGCTGGTGTTGTGGATCTGGACAGCAGTAAGATGGCAAAATGCTGCGGGGAATTAATGGGATGAGGTGGTATGCGCGTCACTTAGGGTAGTTGGTTTTGCCCTCAACAGAGACTACTGAATACTAAACATACTAACAACGTGCTCAAAAGGACTTATACCCAGAGCTGTAAAAATTAATATTAAAAAGGCAACAGCAATCATTTTCTAACTTCGCTTTTGGTTATCAAAAATATTAGATTTAGAGACCATTCGCTGTATGAATGTGGTTTGGAGGACGGCACGCCAGATCATTTGTTTTTCAATTGCTCTAAATACAGATATTCTTATATTATATTTTACCTCCCCCCGTTCCTCGTCCTACTAACTTTATGTATCTTCCTATCCCTTTCATATTCTTCCGTTTTAGACCTATTATCACAATACATTAAACATAACAAAATAAAACTTTCAAATTTACATTAGTGTAACTAATATTTATTGGGTGGTGGACTAATTTTTATTTTATTTGTGTTGTCCATTTGATTTTAGACAACCTGATCTGGATCTGCGAAAGATATATACTTTCTCATATTTTAAATTTATTTTACCGACCAATCTCCTTCGTTTATTGCATTACTAGCTGATCCGGCAAACGTTGTTTTGCTATATAAATTATTGTAATATCTTCTAAGATGTTCATTGAAATTAAGTGATGTCAAAGACAATTTTGTTCATAATTAAATACTCTTAATCAACAACACATTTATTTGGATAAAGATTAATATTATTACGTCGATTCAACTCTTAACAAATAATGCATTAATTTCGACCAAATTCGATTACCATATAAACGGTTCTAGTGAGTTAATCTTAAAAGATAGACATATACTATCCGGGACATTTTTTTAGACCACTTCAAGAGGAATAATTCTTTCATACATATATTTTTGGTATCTTGAACCGTTTTCGCAGCGCACGCAATGGAAGCCTTCAAGGATGAATACTTTTCCCCGTTTTTTTTAAATTTTCCATTATTACTTCGCTCCTAATAGTTGCATCGTGATGTTATATAGCCTAAAATCTTCCTTGATAAATAGTCTATTCATCACAAAAAGAATTTTTCAATTCGAACCAGTAGTTCCTGAGAGTAGCGCGTTCAAACAAACAAACAAACTCTTCAGCTTTATAATATTAGTATAGATTTACAGAATCGTGCTTGCGCGTCGCTATTAAAGAAAGGAGAAGAAGAAGAAATATTACATTCATAAATTGGTATATTATTTTATTTACTCTGGTATAATGGACTTATAAACTAGGCCCTTCAATTCGTCATTCTTTAATACACCAGTGGTCAGTAAATAGCTGAGCGGTGAGCATGTACTTTCAAGCAGTGGGGTCACTCAAGACTAGTGAAAAAGCTAGGCATTTTAGAGCGATATTTGCTGAGCAGCTGCGTCCGGCAAGGGTCTCGAAGAGCCCTTATTTCGTCCCCATCCCGGCGTGAATGGCACAGTTTAATAATTAATTTGTTTACCCCCATAGCGTGATTGTTCGAGGTCCGGCTGTTCATAGAATAAAACGCAGATGCGACTTTGCTTCGGAGACTTAAAATAACCGGTGGTGATTTTTTATTACTTACAAGGGGTGAAGACGAGGCTGGTGATAACTATCGTCTGCCTAATAAATGTCTATTCACTATTCTTTTAAAGGTAGTAAGTAGATAGTTTGTCGCAGGGAGCATATTCCATTGCTTTGCTGTTCGCATTACGAAGGGTGGAGCGATTTTTTTAGGACGGATATGGTTGTGTTTAGACTTGAAGTGAGAGCGTGATTTCATTATTGCTTTGTGACCACAGTACATCAGTGTAATGATCATGTGTGTTATGGTACAAGTGTGCTAAGTTGATCGTGACAGATGAAATGAAATTATGCGCGTGCTGGATAAATGGTGCTATAATTAAGTCAAGTCGGTAATGGCCAAAAAGCAAACGCGTATTATATGACAATATTTATCAGACTTGCGAGTAAAAAGGAAGTACACTTCTGAACGTTTAGTGGCCCCTGATATTTCATGCCTCAATTAGTATTTACGAAAAACATTTTTGTTATCAATATTTGAAGTCGACATTTTCGACAATAATCACAGACAAAACTAAAAAGTAAGTAAAAGTTAACCTTTTTCTTGACGCATCACGCCGGCAACATGCGGAGCATGCAGCGGATATAAAAATCTTTTTGTTAATATTTAAAAAACGTTTCACGTGCTTTAAATAAGATGCTTCCTCCACATACAATATAATTCGTACTTTACCGGAATATCAAATTGCCGCAGGAGTGCTGTAATGTTATTTTAGCACTAGTGGTTAATGTAGATAATTATGATTCTAAAAGCGTTGTAATAATACACTCGTCCCGATAAAGTGTGACAAAAAGAAACATTATAGTTTTAATCTATGATCATTTGAATATTAACAAACTAGTGGCCAGTACGTATAGTTTATTGTCTTTACTTCTTGATGACGTGGGGTCGAGCATTTTGTACTTAGACCCCTAAAGTCTAAACAATATAGCCCGTCGGGAGATCGATTATTTTCTTTATTTTGATAAGCAGTAATGTATTGTCAAGGTCACACAATACCACCATCATCACCAAAATGCATGTGTTTTTAAATGTATACATGATAAAAATTCGATGAACTAATTGACACGTAACTGCGCGCACTCATTTGTTGTCAGTTGTCTTTGTTCACCCGGTCAATGACAATTGTGGCGCACTCGTTTTTTTTATGAGTACCAATACGTTTTATAACTGGATTTTCAGTATATTCGAGGAGGAAAGCCTACGTGTTCTCTTGAAAACAGGTTTTTTTATGTACACTGGCTCGACATTGTGATTACAGAGTACCTGATAGTAAGTACAGTGTCGTCCAAAAACGAAAGCGACTATCAGAGGATGAAAATCCATTGATAGTCTACATCGTCATGTCGGCCCACATATACCACGACTGAAGGTCTTCAGGCATATGAGCTACGGGATATACACAAGCTGATCCCGAAACGCGACAAGCTGAAACTAGTCACTATGACGGGCTTTACAGCCATGTACTGTGGTCGAGATCCAGGCGGGCACCGACGTTCTACCACCACGATGTTGCTCGTTTAGCACCACCCAGGAGTCACGTGTAGGGAAACTAGGGTAAAGCCTACGGACGCGAGCAGCTTCGACTCCTATACCCCTTTTCTAAGGAATTTCACCTCCGAGGATCTACTAATGAAACTCGTGTTGGGATCTGAGATCGTCACCTCGTGTGTCCGAAAGAGGCTGCCTTTCGTCTCATGACTGTCAATATCAATTCTCTGTTGCGATAGACCATTGTTAGGTCTTTTAGGATTTATAAAATAAATCAGTGTCAATTCGGAATTCGGGTATTGGACGTAGCAGAAGCCATATCGAGGGGTGAAAGGCTATTTGGTTTAAGCGACATTTTTTGGTGAAATAGTAATATATATTTTCGGAATCAGCGTTTTTTACAGATTTCAAATATATATATATTACTATCTCACCAAAAAATGTCGGTTAAATCAAATAGCCTTTAACCCCTCGATATAATCAGTTATAACAACAATCTTAGGATGAACTAGAAGATTTAAAAATCCTAAAAAGGTTTCAGAATGATTAAATTAAAATAATATAATTATTTAAAAAAAAACTTAATTAAAAGTATATATTGACTGTATAAAACAACTTTTAGATATAATCTAAATTACCTTGCAATTTTAACATACGGTTTCGCTACAATTCAGTCAATTTCGGCGCTTGCCAGAGACGGTCAAAGCTACGGCAATTCTAACCGAAACTAAAGCCGAAACTTCGGTCGAATAAATAAAACTACACTGAATGTACTGAAAACCCTGTCCAACATAATAGAGGCATATTAGTTATATGGTAAATTTATTAAATTCTATAGAAAATCATATTATTTAAAAATATAAAAAATATTAGATCAAATTGTATTATATTACATGTGATTTATATTCGGGTTACTTATAAAAATCAGTTTAAATATTAATGAAACGATTTAATTGATAAACAGTGTTGGGGATCAACGAAGTTTCTTACTCGTTTAACGTCATTACTTACTAGCATGATCTTTTGTTTTCCTTTTCTTTTTTATTTACGAACTACGCACGCATCCAAGGACAACCTTAAAATGGGGAGACTACAAAGTCTCCCCATTTTATTATATTCAGAATTTTTTGGCTCTTTAACTAAAAAAGACAACCTAAATAGAATCGAATATCGACTCAGTCGCCTTCGAAGGTCGGACAGGGTTTTTATAACATACTGTATGCAATATAAATAGAATTATAGTCTGTACTTAGTGTTTATTACGTGTGTAGGTTTTCTAAAAGGGAATGCAGCCCCAAGACGCATTAATGCAACTCTGTGGTCTAATTTAACTACGGAAGCGTACTTATGCCAGCCTTCGTTGCGATCAAAGGGGTGGGCAGAGTTATGCGATTCTTAGAACTGGCAATTTAAAGCGTATTACGGCCGGCCCGCACTCTGCTCAGCAATGACGTGCACAGCTTGCGCAAAGCTGCGAAGGAGATATCGGTGCGCGCCTCAGCGAACATGGCCGACGCACAGCAGTATCGAGGCATAGGCTTGTTAAATAAATATCGATACATTGATATATCGATATTTGCAATACAATAGATCGATATTTTTGGGCGATATATTTTATAATGATATATCGGTATATCGATACAAAATATCCAGTATCGAAAATTGTATCGAAAACGATATTTTTTTAATTTTTATGATAGTGAAGTCGCTGTAATCTGAAACTGTAGAAGATAGGACCGAAAGAAAAAAAAAACTATATTGTCTATGACTGTTGAGTATTATGTTTTGTTACGTTGCATGCATTGACATCTGAATTTGTTGCATTTATATTATTTGCCGCCAGTTATTTATTTATTATTTATTTTTTGTTTGATATCTTAAATAGGTCTTAAAGTTAGAAGATAGCCTTTTTTGTAATTTTGTCTAATAAAAATGAATACTGGTAAAATACTGTCGTATTTATTAAGATTTAATCGATATATCGATATATCGATATTTTTCCTTCGATATATCGACGCCGATATTGATATTTTAATAAATATCGATATATCGATATAACGGTATTTTTTTCCTTTTCGACATCCCTATCGAGGCATCCGCAACAACGTCCGGAATACATTATTATATTGAACACGCAGAACATTAGACGCGTTTTGAGTATGGTTCTCCCACCCATATATGATGATGATGTCCTAGCCGGATCCGGCCACGTCGACTGTTTCAACACCAATTAAGAAAATCGAGGTCCAGTTTTCGGAAACAGTCAATTGCGCAGGAGATATTTAAGTGCATAACTGGACGCGCTGCTAGAAAAGCACTCTCTCGTCCGAACTCCCTCAGGCGCGATGGAATGGAGAACCAGTACGATCGGGAGGGAGCAGGATGCAGGTTTGGTCGAGTTTTCCTTCTCTGAACACCTGGTTGAAACCACCAATCCACCACTCATATATATCGTCATGATATATCCTTTACGGAGTACGTAGAGATACATTAATGTAGCAGAGTGGTAGCTCAGTAGTAATACATAAAAGTTTATTTATATTTTAATATAGAAAAAAAGTAAAAAAGACAAGCAAAATCCATTTACACAGATTTAAAATATAAAAATACGTTTTTTTTTATGGCTTTTAATTAAAAAATATGTCTTGAACGATCATATTATTTAATGTTTTGTTGTTTTAAAGATAATTACCATAGATGGGCAAAATGTAATCAGATTAATAAAAATGATTACGATTACATTTTACGTTTATTACCATTAATATGAATGCGTTTTGCTCATCTATGTTTTAAACATTACAGAATTCCAGATTGCATAATACACATTAATGATTTCTTAATATTTTAAATGGATTTAATCATGATTACAGAGCAAGAAAATTAAAATTACGACTACATTTTGCAATCGTTAATCATTAATCACATTATATCTTGCCCATTTCTGATAATTACATATAATATTTTAAATAGTAAAATAAACATTTTTGTTTTTTATTTCAATCTCCGGATTCCTCCCTCAGGGCGGTGATCTGCATTACTGGTTACAATATCACAAAATGATTCCAGCGTAACGTTATTTTATTATTAAATATATAGTTGTGTCTAAATATTGATAAGTCTATAGAAAACGAGGTCGTCGCGCTCTTGAGAGCGTGCGTGCCAGTAATAGTCGCTTAGCGACTCGCCTGGTGTGAACACTCTACCCAAGACACAGTAGACGATCCAGTAGTGGACTCGCGTAAGACCACCCATACTCCACTAAACTATGCCCTAGACCAGTGTTTTTCAACCTTTTTCATGACACGGCCCCTTTAGTATGAAGAAATATATCGTGACGCTCGTGAAGTTGTAAGGAATTTTCCCAGCCAACAGTAAATAGTCCTATAATAATATAATTCTATATCTTCATGCTATATCCTTTACGGGGTGAGCAAAGATACATTAGTGGCTGTGGATATGGATACACATTACGATTATATGTTATGTCCGACGTAACTAGTAGCGCAGCTTTTTACCATTCTCATGCCGCTTACACATGACACTTCTATTAGATGCCATGCGGGCTTCCTCGTAAAGTTTTCTTCACCGGTGAGCTTGTGGTGTCTCAATCTGAATATAATCTGGAAAAACTCAGAGGTACATGGTGGGATTCGAAACAACGACCATTCCCGTCGCTGAGCATGGAGACCAGTCTCATATCCAATCGGCCATTACAACCATAAAATTTGAGAAAATTTATGCAAAAAAAAACTTTGTAAAGGTTGCGTTCATTTACGCGTAATATCTACGTTATGTTAACTGCTTGTAGGGACACATAGTATAATGTTAACGTAAGTAATTGATTTTGATAGCGTGATTTATGAAAGTGCGAATATTGCATAAATGAGGAACGTATGTATGTATTTAGAGACGGCTGCGTCCGTCGATTAAGTTAGTCCGGATAATACACAGTTAACAGCAACACGCATTTTACTTCCATAGTCCCCGAACTCTATAGGCCGCCACTAATAACCTAAACTGCTCCTACAAAGCGGCTCGCATCCTCTATTTGCTGCGTACCACTAGGAGTAGAATTTGATTCCTGCGACTGTTTTTCCTGCATCATATGGCATGAAGATCTTCAAGCAACGAATGAATCGTTATTTGTTGGGTAGCGCTTTATCATCGGACTTATCAATACTTTCCACTAGGCAATATTGAGATTTTTTTTATATTATGGTTCATTTTTTTGTTTAACTTTAAGTAATTTATGCCAGACTTATTTGTCGTAAGGGCATGAATGGCAGTGACGTGCATAGGGTATTTGGCCAGAGTAGGCAGAATTGGCATAATTAATTTGAATATTATATAATGATAGTAAATATTATATTACTTTCATAGAAAAGATAGGTGGCGTGAATATAGAATAAATTTTAATATAAATGGTTCCTTTTTTTGTTCAACTTTAAGGAATTTAGTCAAGACTTATTAATCGTCAAGGCATACAGTGCTTGCATGGATCTATGAAATGAACGCTACTGATGAATGGAGTAAGCCATGAAGCATGAAGGGAATGAACGCTACTGTTTTAAATGAAGCGTGAAGAGGTGACTTCGTCTATCGATTGTTGTTCTTTACTGTTGATAGTTGTACTTGATTTTTGGATTGCACCACGCTTACCATCAGGCGAGACGTGTTCACTGTGTGTGTGTTTAGTCAGAATAAATAAAAAAAAATTCAGAAGAATATTCTTGAAGCTTCGTTTTCAATTTTCGTACAATATTGCATTACTATTTCAATTTACCTGGAACGATGACGCGCATCTCATCCTGGCCTAGAAAAACTGCGTTTGAGCTGTTTTACACTTCGCAAGCAATTTTCGATTCACGTACAAACGGTTTCTCACATATTGTGTTTTTTCTTTTTGAGTTCGAAGAGTTTTTATAAGGTGTAGGCCTTAAGGATCCGTGGTAAATGCGTGGAAACGCAAGAGGTCGTTAGTTCGATCTTGGACACTTGCCTATGGGTATATTCAGATTAAGTGTGGACTTAGCCTCCGTATGCTCACTGGTGAAGGAAAATATCGTTGTATGTAAGTGCGGGGACGGTGATCAGCTGCGCTACTGGTCACGATGGACGCAAGATATAAGCGCAAAATAGATTTTTTTTTATAATTTATAGACGAACGTTTGACCTCAATAACACCTGGTGGAAGGTGAAGATGAGTTCGATGATGAAACGCGATCGCCTAGCAAATGCCTATTTACTCTTCTCTTAAAGACTCCCAGGTCACAAGAACGCGGAAATATGGCCGCTGGAAGCATATTGCACTCCTTAGCCGTTCGTATGATAAATGTAGAAGCTACTCTTTTCGTGCGAATATAAGGAACATCCACCACATACGGGTGGTATCCGACACGATGTCTAGTGGTTTTGTGGTGGAATGGGGCAGCCACATACACACACACAACACACACAGCCATTTATGTACTACTCACCCTATAAGGGATATAGTGTGATTATATTTTGTTATTATGAAAAACAGTCGTTATCACCACCTACATTCGGGATATAGTCCTTTTCTTACTTGAGGAATATTCTCATATGACCTCCCGGCGTCATCGGGGCCGGCGATCGGAGCGTACCGGATAAGTACAGGCTAAAAACCCAAGGTGGCAACTTCTGCACTTTGTCCTGCCCGGTTAATTTGTGAAGGCCTTTCCCGGTCAACAAAACGCGTAAATTCGAAAAAAAAAATCTGCACTTTGTCAAGACCCTGTAATGTTTGTACCCTGTAATTAATGCTTCAAAGAGGATATAGTCCCAGTGAGAGTATTTTTTTATCAAAATGTGACAAACCAACTAACAGATGTTAAAAAGTGTATATTTAATTGAAATAGATTTTTAGACCGCCGTATTCAGCGTCAAGACAGCTAAGGGAGGTATAAAATAAAACTGATGCTTAAATCAAATGCACGTTATTATATAGAGACGCCTACCACTCTGGTACATAGCGCGTGAAGGCTAGATATCTCCACAACATTGATAGGAACAGTATAACAACGTAGATAATGTGCTATGTGACAATAAGACGTTTAAAAGCGACTTGCTCCAACAAATCAAAACTAGTTCAAACTTGTATTAAACTATATTTAGCGTTAAACTGAAGTTATTGTCATGCAAGAAAACAGTATCCAGTTTTAACAACTGTTAAATTTAACACTTCTTCTAAATGTAAATGTCTAAGTGTAAATGTTTTTCCGCACCTTCCGTCTATAAACGGTATTTTATGCATTCTACAGTTTTTTCATCCCTTCAATATACTCAAAAAATGTTTGCTACTGTTCAAGACATTTATTTTGAAATGCCAATTGAAATTTCTTTCTTTTAGTGACAGAAAGTGGCTGCCCGCCGTTCCCCTATTCAGCAGGGATGAATAGAAATTGATTTTGCTCGGACACAAATGACCCCGTTTACAAATCATCAATGAGTCCGAATTCAACTTTTAAATTAAATAGGGTTTTATACAAGTCTAGATTAGATTTGATTTGATGGTGCGAGTTGAGTTTACAGCTCGGTCAAAGAACGATACAGATTCTCTGTTATTAACATTGCGAACTTAAGGCATCGCTTGACAGAGTCTTGTAGTCGTGTATATTTTCGACGTGACATTTTGTTGGTGACCGGAAAACGTCTTTACAATTACGCTGGGCTTAGAGAGCGAATACTAAAGGGACTCAGCCAGCGATTTCTGATTTGGGTAAAAAGACCACGGTATTCTTGCGGGTATGACCTCGACTTGGGCATCTAGCCAGGGATGATGATGTTCTAGCCGAATTCGGCCACGGCGACTGTTTCAACACCGATTAAGAAAATCGAGGTCCAGTTTAGGGAAAAAGTCAATTGCGCAGGAGATATTTAAGTGTATAGCTAGACGCGCTGCCAGAAAAGCACTCTCTCGTCCGAGCTCCCTCTGGCCCGATGGAATGGAGAACCAGTACGATCGGGAGGGAGCAGGATGCAGGTTTGGTCGAGTTTTCCTTCTCTGAACACCTGGTTGAATTGCAGTGTTAAAGAGATACCTTAGTCGCCTTTTACGACACCTCAGCAAGAAGAGGGGGGTGCTATTCTATTCTGCTGGCAGCCACCACGGCACAAAGAGCCAGGGATACGAACCTAACGGTGGTCTACTAGCGTTAATAAAATCAATGTAAATACTAATTAAACGATTTAATTAACAAACAGTGTTTGGAGTCCACTGAAATTATGAACGTTGGGACCTCGGCACCCACTAGCATGATCCTTTGCTTTCCTTTTATTTAGTTCACGAGCTTCACATGCTCCCATTGTTGCCATGTAAGTTTCCTCATTTAATTATAATAATTTCTACTTTATAAGTATATTTTTAAACTAAAAAGGATAACAAGATAAACAGAATCTAATATCGACATTGAGTAACGCCTTGTGAGGGTTTATACACAGTGTATTTTGCATTTTTCTATTAACATTATGGCTGATTAAATGTTACTCTAGCAGAGACTTCTGTACTGTTTTTCACAGCATCGTGGCACTACCTAGGCAGCTAGTGCAGGGGATGTTCCCCTATGTAAAGAATGTCTACCTTTGATGTAAGTGAATAGAAATATGTCAAGAGTAGTGCGTACGCCATCTTGCTTCTAAAGTGATGCGTACATTGGAGTGTCTTGGGTTTATGAGAAGATCTTTTACAGTCATAATAAGTGTCCTTTAACGCAAACACATGGCTACAGCATAAGGACAAAGAATTAGCAAATATAAAGATATACAAACGCGCGTCAAAGGTGAATAAAAATTTTCTTAAATAGAAATATGAATGCGCTTATATGGTTGTAGGGCGATTGCCTCCAACAGTGTCGTGACCACAGTACGCAAGTGCAAAGACCGGCGTAGTATCTCGCTTTGGCTTGTCGCGTTTCAGGATCATTTTGTGTAACTCCAGTTGTTTCTAGACCTAGAGATCTTTAGTAATGGTATATGCGGCGCGGCTTAACGACGGTATCTCATAACTCTTGTTTTTACCGAGAAGTTGATCAGTGAAATGATGTTCCGGCGAGCATGTTTCTTTCGTCTTACAATATTGGACTCTTTAATCGAAACGTGAAGATGTATTTGTATGGGCCGACATAATCACTGCGACTATACATAGTTTGTCTTTCCTATTGATAGTTGCAGTCATTTATTGGACTGCACCATGCTTAACATCAGATGTGGTGTGGTCACTTAGCCAATCTATTATAAAAAAAAAGTCCGGTTTTCCTTCCTGACGCTATAACTCCAGAATGCACGAACAGATTTCCACGGTTTTGCATTCGTTGGAAAGGTCTCGGGCTCCGTGAGGTTTATAGCAAACAAAATTCAGGAAAATTTCAACAGAAACGCAGGTAAACGGGGAAAATCATTTTTCACGTGCAGCGCCATCTCTGATACACAGCATGTACTACAAACCAATATGGTTTTGCATGGCGGTGGAGCAGATCGCACCAGTATTTTAAGTAGATGGCGCCGATGCGTTATACATTGTTTAACAGCTACTCATTGTACTCTGCTCAGTTAATTTCATGTGACATTTATTATGCGCACGTTCTTTCAAACGCTAACTAAAAACCAAAACGAAACCATCTGGTGGCAAAACGAAGTTCGCCGGGTTTGCTAGTTCATGATAAAAAAGAGCCAGATTCCTATTGGGTGAAAATCTGGGATATCTTTCAATGCGTTGCTAGTCAAGCTTGAGGATCCATATTCCTCTAACGACTCGGCAAGCGAAGAAAGTTACCCAGGATCCGTCTATGGAAGGATTTCTCTAAAAATTCGTAAGCAGGAAACAACTTCAAGGACCCTTACGAATGTAGAATTGTACATGATCTCATCAGAAATTAAGAAATTTTTAGATAAAGGAGAGTCACCGACATAAATCAGTACGACGCTTAGCTTGTAGAGAAGATGGCCGATGGGGAGGAAAGTTTTCGAGTGGACACCACGTACTGGCTAGCGCTGTTTGGGACGTCCATCAACAAGATGGCTATACGACCTCATCAGGGTGACGCTGTATGCAAGCCTTCGACTGGTCGCTCTGAAACACATTAGGAGAGGTCTACGCTCAGCATTGGACATCCTAATGTTATGAGTAATGTAGAATTCTGTAGGCAATATACGCAGACTAAGTTACATTAAATATCCCCATTAATATAATTATTAGCAAGTAGGTAAAGATGATAGAGATTTTCCCATAACAAAAGTTATCCTAAATTCCATAGATCCTGTTTGTCCTTTGTATTGCGCCCTTGAAATTACTACCATTGATGTTATATGAGGTATGTTCAAGGAATGTATGCCCTTTGTTAATATTATAATTAATGATGCTTTGTAGTATAAACAGGCAAATTCGGATCTTGAAATTTTTCAAGCCAGGTCATAAACAATCGTTGACCTCTCCCATGCCAGACCTTTTACCTTTCTTCTCAATCCTATAAAAAAAAATGTTTACAGCCCATTTAAAATTAAATTAAGCATAAATACCGTCATAGTGACTCGCTTTGGCCTGTCGCGTTTCGAGATCAGCTTGTGTATATCCAGTAACTCATATACCTAGAGACCTTCAGTCGTGGTATATGGTGGCTGACATGACGACGGATTTTCATGGTTTGTATGGAATTGATTTTCCTACTTTGATGGTCGCTGTTTTTAGACTATACTTTACCATTAGGTTTTTTTTTTGTATCTCGGGGGAAAATCCTGCATAGGACCATCAGGGCCGCTGTGAGGGCAGCAACCCCGGTGTGTCAGACTCTTACTGACTAAAAACCTCCGGGGTGTCCCTCTATTCGCTCCACCCGAGCCTGAGAAACCAAATTCATCCAGACGCCCGGAGAGCAAAATGCCTTGTCGAGGCCGCCTCTCAGGGAGGGGTAGGGGTAAAGAGCCCACCCTTCCAATACCTATCTCACAAGCGGCGCGCCGGACACTGCACACCGCCTCCCTCTTATCCGGACAGCAGACTCCCTCATACTTTACCATTAGGTGCACTGTAGTCGCTATGTCGAGAAAGGTTAATATAAAAAAAAAATGCGGAGAATTTTTGCGTTACTTTGGTAAAAATTTAAATATATTTTTTTTACATTGCAAAGGAAATACAAAAAAGGGTACCAACATCTTTCTATATGATGGATAATGAAGCCATATTCCGCTCTTAACTGAGATTAACGAAGTCTTGAGGTAATTGCTTGAAATTGGATTTTAATTGCATTATATTTTGATGTCACCATCTTTCCCTATCCTATGGGTAATTATGACTTCATTTTATGTGGCATTAGCTGTTTCTATATTTCGACTTTTAATTTGCCGCAGCAAAATGATATTTCAAATGTAATTTTGTAAAATAATCATACCACATGTAGTCTAAAACCATTGTGAAATAGGTGAAGCAATATACAGTATGTTATAAAAATCGTGTTGAACCCTTGAAGGTGTTATTCGATATCGATATAAGATTAAAAATGGTTATCGTTTTTATTTAAGGTGTATACAAGAATCAGAATAAAATACTAAGGTAAAAAAGAAACTAACATAGCATCACTGGGAGTGTGAGTAACTAGTGAACAAAGGAAAAAAGGAAAGCAAAGGATCATGCTACTAGGTCCTGATCAACGTTGATCCTAAGTACCGTTTGTTAATCAAATCGTTTCATAAGTTTATAAACTTATTTTTATAAGTAATCCGAGCATGCAATAATATAATTTTTGATAATGCTATCGTTTCACCAATGTGCCACTTTCATCGTTTCTGCCGTTTTCAAAGCATCTTGTGTTTTCTAATTTTTTTTTACACTGGCTCGACATAGTGACTACAGAGTACCTGATGGTAAGTACAGTGTAGTCCAAAAATGAAAGCGACTATCAATAGATGAAAATCCATTGTAAGTCTACATCGTCATGTCGGCCCACATATACCACGACTGAAGGTCTCTAGGTATATGAGCTACTAGATATACACAAGCTGATACCGAAACGCGACAAGCCGAAACTGATCACTATGACAGGCTTTACACCCATGTACTGTGGTCGCGATCCAGACGGGCACCGGCGCCCTACCACCTTGCTGCTGCTCGTTTAGCACCACCCAGGAGTCACGTGTAGGGAAATTAGGGTAAAGCCAACGGTCGCGAGCAGCTTTGACTCCCAAAATCAAATTATTTAAATTATTTATTTCGTGTTATTACATCGTGTTTTTCTTCAACTCTGTACCATTCTTTTATAGAAATATGGCATAGATTATGATGCATCTATTTGCTACAGGTAGTTAAAATGTCGTACTGTTCTATAAAAACCTATCCATTGCAACCTTTTGGAGAATGTTTGGTTTTTCATAAATCTTAATTCTAGAAATTTGTATATATTTCCGCCTACCCCTATCAGATATAATGCTGAAGATACCTCAGTACGACACAGACAGCATCGCCCCATTCTGTAGACAAGGGCTCGCTAACACGGAAAATAATTTCACCCCGTAAAATAAAAGATCACGTCCAGTTTTACTTGACCTCTTAAAGATTGGAATTTCTGTTAATGTTTTTTGAATTATTTGAAACACAATATGCAATCTTACAAACCATCTTTTAGTAGTACATTGAACCTTGAGGAATCATTAATTTGATTTTTTAAAAAACATAAACTTTCTTTATATTCTGACTTGGCACAGTGACTGCATACCTGATGAATAGTTCAGTGTAATCCAAAAACCGAGTATGGCTGTCAAGAGACTATGGATAAAGATTTCTTCGCACTTTGCTTAAAGATCCTAATATTTTCGAGCGAAGGGATCATGCTCGCGCTGCAATACCGTTCGGCAATCCAATGAACCGATAAAGAGATAACTTTTTAGTTCTACCTGATATAGACTTCTCCGTAAAGCTGTGGCATTCCAAACCAGCGCGCGTGGTGTTGTTATGAAGGGAGAGGGTGGAATTAGGTTATACAACTCTTCAGAACACTCGCCTTGATACAAACGATAAAAAACACCAAGTGAGGCAATACCTCTGAAAAACTGGTTTGTAAAATGGACATATTCTGAAGAATTGAATGGTCTAGCCTCGTCACCATTCCTGGCTCCATCATTCATCAGCGGCAGCGTGGTTGGCTATCAACTTCTCGCCATACTTTAAAAGCTCATCAGTTCGCAACAACAGTGTGGTTATAAGAAAGCTCCTTGTTTTAGGCTTTACATAAAATTTCGGTCTATTTGAAAGTTTTACCGAATGTGATTTTTTTGGCCGAAGGTGGCCGTAGCTGAAGCCTTCGGTCAGACACTATCCACCCGTCACTTTGGATGACATTTATATACGCTACTATAACTTTGCTTAGACTTTACTAAAACATCCTAATCCTCGTCATCCTCTCTCTTCCTGAATAGAACCAAGCGCACGAGTTTCTGGAGTGTCGGCTATATGGCATCTCACATCTCGGCTAGGACTAAGAAGTTCTCTAATTCTTACTGCAGCCGGTCGTTGAGCTGCGGAATCGTCTTCCGGCGAGCGTGTTCCCACCATCCTACGATATGGGATCCTTTAAGCGTAGTGTGAAGAGATATTTGTGCACGCCGGCATGACCGCTGTAAATACTGATGGGTTTTTCTTAACTGTCGATGGTCGTTGTCGTTTTTTACCCACCAGATCTAAAGCAGTTAAGCTGTTTCTGTGCTTAGCGGATACAAATGTGTATAGATATGTATTTAGCAGTGACGTGCATAGGGTATTTGAACAGGATAGGCAGATTCACATAATTAATGGGAATATTATATAATGATAATAAATATCATATTACTTTCATAGGTAAGATAGATGGCGTGAAAATATAACAGATATGAATATAATGGGCTCCTTTTTTTATTTAAATTAAACAATTTTATTCCAGACTTATTTATCGTAAGGGCATGCAATGCTTTCATGCATCTATGAAATGAACGCTACTGGTGTTTAGTGTGGTAGGTATGGATGTGGTAGTGACCTCTAGAATATCACACGTGAATAAACTGAATTTTATTATGATTAAATTTTTGGTACCTGTATATAGTTTATTTGTATTTATTAATAATGCTGATATAGAAACAGTCGTAAGTAAATCTAATCTAGATTTAATGTTTAAAAGTATTTTTTCAAGATACTTATCAACTGACTATGACTGTGTTTTACTTGAGGGCTCTATGTAAACTGGTCGGATCGTGTAGTATTCGTGACAGAGCAATACAATGCCTATTATTCGAGTACAAAGCTACAGAACCCTCTTTCACACCTACCGGATTGTGATTTGCGAGTGGTTTTACTCTTATATTAAATGCTTTCTGTTTAAACTTCTGAATAGAGGAAACATTGAATTAATTAATGCTTAGGAATATTTTGATTTATCCTAAGCAGGTACTGATTTCATTGACTCAGAATGGCTAAAATGCAGAACATTGATCATCGACGTAAAGTCGACCTGCCTTGGAATCTTTTATCGGTTGCACTTTGGAGAGTGTTCTCTGGAGACATATCACCAATTCCGCCTGCTCCATTTCATCATAAAACCACTGGACCCCGTGCCGTTTACCATTCGTATGTGGTTGTCGTTAATTGCATCCGCACGAAAAGATTCGCTTGATCATTCATTATGCGAACAGCTAAGGTGTGGAATACGCTTCCAGTACTTCCACTTCGTCCTATGTATTTCGACGTTTTTATAACTTGGGAGCCTTTTAGAGAAGCGTTAATAGGCATTTATTGAGCGAACACGGTCTATCGTCGGACTTATATTCATCTTCCACCAGTTGTGATAGAAGTCAAACGTCCGCCAGTAAAAGAAAAAAAAAAGCTTTTGTATGTGTTTATTTAGAAATTAGTTTTTTCATTACTATAAGCAACTGTAGATTTCACTATTTCATATCAATTTCAATATGATATCTCCACGCATTTCTGGAAGAACGGGTAGATAGACAAATGTATAATGAATTCAAATTTAACCTCTCCGACGCAGCCGTGGGTTTCTTTCGGCGTTTCTTCTCAAGGCAGTCGCTTCCAATACGCTAGTAGATAGCCTTTGGTTTAGGTTTTAAGTCACTTGGCTGGCCGCCAAGTCGAGGTTCGTACTCACAGGGGTGTCCATGCGTAGCCACCCACAACCCATAAATCGCTGGCTGAGCACCTTCAATGTTCGCCCACTCAAGCCCGGTGTAGCTTTAGAGGCCTCTTCCCAGGTCACAAGCAAACGTCCCGCAGAAAAAAAAAATCAAATTTCAACCTATAAGAATTTCTTTTTTCCTTTTGAGATACAAAAGCGACTTTTTTAATCTATTTATTTACGGGATATTGCGTGACTACGTAAGCCCCAATATACAAAAATACCTAACATATGACATGATTCCATTGATATAAATAGAGCAGATGCTTCATCAGACAATAGTTATATTAATACTTTGTTAAACATCCCGACGTCTAGCATGTTCAGACCAAAGCCACTCACAAACGCCTCTCTGATAGATGCAGATTGGACAAATTCCATCAACAAATTGCAAAACCATAAAAATTATAAAATTAATGAGAATGTTTCCTCTAAACAGAACCTTATATTGAATAAGTTCGTTTCACACCTTATTTGCTATAGGCATGCGCCATCCGAGAAGTGTGGGAGTAGACTCCTTTATTAATTTCTATAATGAACCGTGGAACAAAGACTTTCGTTTCGCGATCTTCACACTGAGCGCTTTTCGCTTTTGTATTTCTTGACAAATTTTACAGGACAAGTGTGTTTAGCAAAAAATGTCGTATTTGAGCTATGAGAACGGCGATCAGCTGCACTGAGGGCTCAGATAAAATGAAAGTAGAGTTTATTAAACTTTTTTACATAAGAATGAAAAAGTATTATGTCAGTAATGCCATGCGTCACTTACAAATATAAGTCAAAGGCTAAAATGACAAATTGAAAGTGATAATTCATTCAAACAATAAACTTTAACAAAATTGATGTCCCAAAATGGATTTCAATGAGCATTTAAAAATATGAAAATATCTAGATTAAGGATAGATTTGTACTCCACCACATGCTGAGATGTTTTGTTTGGGCACCTTAAGAGGTCTTAAAATACTTTATCATGTTTGGGGGAGACGATGAGGGTACGTATATTTATACTAAGATCTAGTTAAATCTATTGAGCTCTCGGGATTGCTAAAAAATTAGCTAATGTGTCTTATCAACCTCTGACGCAAACAGAGGGGTGTTTATACCTTGTGACTTTAACCTGTGTATGCGTGGATCGTGTGTATGTCATGACATCGAAGTTCCTAAACGGATGAAGTAAATTTTATTTAGATTTTTTATTCTTTGAAAAGTGATTTTATCGACAGTATTCTTAGCTATGATTGAAGAAAATCTAATCATTTACTTGAAATTAATAAGCTATTTGATTGTATAGTGTATGTAATATTATTATTGCATTGTTTTGAGTTAAGATTGGAGTTATGCAGCGGATATAAACTGTGTGTAGCATATTGTGTGAAATGTGCTGACACCCAAGACGCAAGGAGTCCCCGTTTGGGTGTCAGCTGACTTTAATGTGCTGCTTTGTAATTATTTTTTCAATAAAAAAAATATTATTATTCTCTTTATTCATTATTAATTACAGTATTTTTAAATTAAAAAAAACGTCTGATAAGATAATATACAAATTTTAAAATATAAAAACATGTAGACCTACAGGGGCAAGGTCTAAGCCCCAAGTCACCGGTAGTTAGGAGCGCAGAGAGAGGAGTCTCCTATTATTATTTTCAAGCTCTGGAGCATAATGTAAATGTTATTTTCATTACAAGTGCGATGAAAAATATCGTATAACACGCGTGCGTAGTTGATCAATAACATACTAGTATCATAATGTACTATTGTAGAGGAGGATGATGGGAACATCACTGTGGTTAGATACCCCTGTATGCCGTCCCTTGTGGCCCTTCAGCAAATGAGGAACAGGCTCAACCTTGCGCGTCTTGGGAAGAAGCTGATGAAATGGACCGCCATGGCGACAGGACGCGAGTTACGAAGGCTGGCTTTTGAGATTCACAAGTAAGTTTTTGCAGACTGTTTGTACTATTACAAGTACTTTGTAGTCCAAGATCGACAGGGATTATTAAAGGAAATTAATCCATTGACTACTGCCGTGCTAGTCCTCATAAACCACGGCTGAAGGTCTCTAAATATATGAACGTCGGGATGTACACAAACGAATTTTAAAATGTGACAGGCCGAAGCGAGTCACTATGACAATTTTTCATTTTGGCTACGCGTTGTGGTTTTAATCTATGATCTTCTTTTTATTCTGGCTTGACATAGTAATCACCACGAATGGCCATGTAAGCAGAGAATAGTTAAAAGACTGTTTAAAGCAAATGAAGTTCTATCTATAGCCACAATGATCATGCCAGCTTGCACAAGTACCTCCTGATATTTGATTGTTTAGCTTGCTTATGGTGTGCGCTGGTTTAAACCAAGGCTTAGCCATAGAATTAGGAAATGTAAAGAATCCACATACACGTGTCAAAAATATATGTTCTCTGTAACAAGAGGTTTCTTGGTTAAGCAATAAAAAGAACCAGCCGTTATTACATAAAATTATTGTCTAATACAAAGAGTAGGTAGAATGCAGCACAGTTCGCTGGTCTCCAAGAATAGAGAGAGAAAGAAGGTACTTAGTTCTGAGGATCGGCGCGTCCAGGGGACCTATGCTATACTCATGCTGTTGCTGGTTGCTGGATGCCTTACGTCGTCTGTTTTAGTTATAAGCAGTTGCCGGCCATAGAGCTCGCCCAAGAGCAGCGTTTTTTGGGGTCTTAACATAGAAATCTAGATCTGATGATGCAGCACCTGTTTTCCATCCAACCATCAACTGTTTTCTAAGTGTCTCATTGGGTTTGAGCTCATTGGAATGGTCTTATTAATGGTAGTGAAATAGTAACACAAATAGGGAAATAATTAAGTTGGATGATGTCTAAATTTTTAATGTAATGGTTATTTTTTACTAATATTTGATTTATGTTATTATCAAAAAAAAAAATTTGACTTTAATTTCCTTTTTTACAGGTTGTACAAATGTTTTAGAGAAGATATGCGTAATGCATTTATACTCCTAGCTCGAGGTAGATATTTCTATCCAAACTTGAATATTATGGTCACAGAGAACATATCACAAAAGGTAAAGAATTCGATGTGGTGGTGCGTTTACCCGACTGGATCTAGACTTAATCACACAAGTTAAATGTCGGATATAGAGATGTCCTCTGGCCTATCGTATTCCGGGATCATATTGTATATTTCGGACCTAAGTCGGGTTTTCATACCCAGATAACAATAAAACACGCAGTAATTAATGAATTCGGACTCAGTTTAATATAAAAACACGAAAATAAATACAACACAAAACACAATTAAAAAAAATAGCCAGAATATGGCGATTCGCGCTTTTCAAGACGCGTCTTTACATTTTTGATATTTCTGAGTTAAAATATTTTGATAATAAATTAAAATACTGTAAAATAATTATAGAAACACAAATGAAATAATATAACAAAATGGTTTAATTAATTCTACTTAATTAAAATTTGTAATTGACAAATCTTAATAACAAACTATTTCTAATTCTATTTCTATTTTCTATTTCCGTCTACAAAAATCCTATTATACAATGCACTGGTACGTAGTGGCTTGAAATATTGTAGTACAGGCTGGAATCCTTTTTACGATATTTATATAAAGCGTTTGGAAAGCATACAAAAACGATTTTTATGGCATATTACCTTTTCTTGTGGTCTTGGTAAAAAAATTATTAAATTATTGCGATCGATTACAGTATTTCCATATGTTTAGTCGATCGAAGACGCATGCTTGACTTGGTTTTTCTTTATAAAATTGTTATTAATCTTCTCGAAGCTCCTAAAATTTTGCCATCTATAGCATTTTCTGCTCCTACTAGATTACCCAGAGTATCTAATTTTAACTTATTCCGTATTCAAAATTATTCCACAAACTTGGATCAAAATGTGCCCCTATGCAGAATGACAAAGTTATACAATAATATGTCGAGATCATTAGATCTCGACATATTTAATGAAAGTATTCAAAAATTAAGAAAAAAGGATGTTATTAGAAAGGATTGTAGCATAAATTATCATTTTTTTCTTGCTTTTTTTGTTTTTATTTCTGTTATAAATTTTAATTAGTTTAATTATATTAGTTTATTTCTTTTTGTGCTACTCGTATTTTTATTTTTCTTTTCTTCTGTGCATGTAGTCTACACTTTTAAATATAGTCGCATTTATAATGTATCTTGTTCATGTCTTTTATAGTTTTATGTGTTAATGTAGACTGTGTAAGTGTACTTATAAATAAATAAATAATATAGATGGCGCAACAAGCAATATCAAAATAATAATTTTATTGATTCAAATTATTTAATGCATTTCAAGTTACGTTGGTGCCTGCACTAGTCGTAACTCTATCGTAGGCGTCAGCGCCCACCATCACAAAACATATCTATATGCTATTGTAAACATACAGATGGGTTGTGTATGTATACAAGAGTTGAGTAAATAATGAATTTCAGTTAATTGATTAATAATAGCACAACAAATAAACGTAATTAATAATTTAAATTTATACAAATATCGATATTTGCCAATTATTCTCGATAGATGGCGCCACGTGCACACTTGTAAGTCTAGTTTTCATATACGTAGTTAGTGGATTCTCGTTCCTTGGTGTTCACTGCCATTCTTGAACAAGACTCTACTTTCCATCTGGTGCGTTGTAGTCACTTCATATTATAAAAAACTAGACGGATTAAAACTCTGATTTTAGTGAAACTAAAAAATAGAGTCGCCCCCGGGTGGGCTCGAACCACCAACCTTTCGGTTAACAGCCGAACGCGCTAACCAATTGCGCCACGGAGGCGTTGTGAAATAGTTTTAAATTATAATATAGTTACTAATATCTATAATTTATCTACGATGTGCTTGCGGCTTTACTTGCATGAAATCCATATTTTGCGCAGTAATGGTATATATAATCAGAGATGGGCAAAATGTAATCTGATTAATGATCAACGATTACAAAATGTAGTCGTAATTTTAATTTTCTTGCTCTGTAATCATGATTAAATCCATTTAAAATATTAAGAAATAATAAATGTGTATACAATCTGGTATTCTGTAGTGCTTAAAACATATATGAGCGAAATGCAGTCATATTAATTGTAAAAAACGTAAAATGTAATCGTTAATCATTTTCATTAATCTGATTACATTTTGCCCATCTATGTCTACCCTGAGGTTTTAGGCTGAAATTTATAAACGGCGTTTATAAATTAATGGAAAAATGAATTTCATGCCCAAAAATCGATATTTGAAATCGATGTCTATTACTGAATCGATCTAGTGTATCGATAACTAGAAATTTACAATCGATTTATTTTTTTCAATCTATAAAATGATGTACAGCCCGTTGATTGCGCTTAATCAAACGTGTTTTATTTATCTCAAGAGATATTTTTGGTTTATCTTAACACAAGCGCTCAAAAATGCTCTTGTACGTCTATCACGGTTGCACGCCGTGGTTATCCGAACGCGTTGTAACGCGCTGTAGGGCGGCTACGGCGCCTGAGTCGCGACTGAGAGGATCCGACGGTCACCTTAAGTCCGTACAACGCTTTGCCAAAGTTTATAATTTTCAGGCGATGATAAATGTGTTCCGGACCGCGACTACCATAACAGGAGTAAAAGTTTGCCAGTTGATCGCTAAAGAAGTTAGTATACATTTGTTTAAGTATTTTTTTTAATAATGTCTCAATATGAGTTTCGTAGATTGATTCTAGAGGGTAAGATTCCGGGGATAAGAAAATCAGACCCTCAGATATGGAAGTGGCTTGTTGAATTTGAAAATTGGACCGAACTAAGCTTTTCTATTTTAAAGAAAAAGTTTTGCCTAAGTTTGACCTCCAGATATCATTATGTTAAAAATGTACTCCTCAGAGCAATAGTACACATGGTATTTCTATTAGAAGCCATGTGGGTTTCCTCACGAATTTTTTTTTCACCGTTGAACATATGGGACCTAAATTTGTAGTTAATGTGGAAAAACCCTGATGAATGTGTCGGGATTTGAACCTGCGAAAATTACTAAGGAATTGTGTTCCAGACTGGAATCAAACCGTACGTACATCTGGGCATTGAAAAGGGCGGTAAGACCATATGCGAGGCGAAATTGGCCTGGCTGGACGTCATCAAGCGGCTAGTCCTGATGGTTCAGCTGAGAACCAGTTTTAAGCAAGTAGAGGTGGCTCATAAAACTGCATCCAAGTAAGTATCATCATTACCAGAGATGGACAAAATGTAATCTGATTAATGATTAACGATTACAAAATGTAGTCGTAATTTTTTCTTGCTCTGTAATCATGATTAAATCTATTTAAAATATTAAGAAATCATAAATGTGTATGTAATCTGGAATTCTGTAGTGCTTAAAACACAGATGAGCAAAATTAAGTCATATTAATTTATTAATTTTTATTAATCTGATTACATTTTGCCCATCATCAGCTGCTGTTTATTTAAATTTCGCTTCAAAAATATTCTCAATTTATTGATTAACGTTTAGCCGGTGAACTTACGAGACATTGGGGAATTTCACCTTGTTAGATAGCTTTACTCTTAGCAAAAATCCTTATAAGACTGTCGTGGTAGCACAATGGGGGGTGGCATCCGAGGTGTGTCGGACTTACTCTGGCTAAAACTCCTAGGTGACTACTTATGTTCATTGGTGGGAACAGAGGGGCCTGTCCAAAGCTCCGCCTGCACCTGTAGATAATAAAATGTTAAAGTTTTAAAAAACAAACAAATTTATACCACCAGTGATTTTTCAAGAATAATAGCATCCTTGTTAAACAATATTCTAATTAATGTGGATTGGCTGTGGTAGTCTAGTAGATTCGAGCTCTGACCCGTACTTCTAGATTTTTCGAGATTAAGTGCGGATGTAATCATCACATGTTCACCGATGAAGGAAAACATCGTAAGGTAAACCGCATGACACCTAATAGATCTGTCATTTGTACTAGTGCTGTGAGAACGGCGATTAGCTACGCTACTGGTCACGTTGGGCACGACATATAAGCGCAAAGTGGATACAGCCGCTAATGTATCTCTACTCACCTCGAAAGAGATATTGCATGACGATATATTAGTATTATTATATTCCAAAAAAATCATACTTTTCCAACAGAAATTTGTACGGCATTTGGCGTTTCACTCGTATCGCAGTAAATACAAGTACAGTTACTGGGATAACCTCATCTACTTTAAAATGAATTCTTTGGCGTTTCGTCGTCAGCAATTGGACATGATTTTTTTATATAAAATTTTAAATAATAAAATTGACTGCCCCCAACTGCTATAAAAAATTTCATTCAGAGCGCCCCTGAAAAATTCCAGACGAGCCGTGTCTCTTCTTCACCCACCTTTTAAGCGAACAAACCTCGGAGTCAACAGTGCTTTATGTAGAATGTCTCGGGCCTACAATCTTCTTGGAGATTCGGTTGATTTGTTTGCGGATTTCATGCCGGGATTCAGAAGAAAGGTCTTCGGGTTGTTGAGAGATGCACAAACGAATAATCTTGACATCAATTGACATCAATTACCATTTCATATGACATGATATAGTATAGTATGATGTGATATAATATAATGTAATATGATATAGTGTGATATAATATAATATAGTATAGTATGGTCTAGTATAATGTAATATGATACAGTATAATTAAACAACACTCTGACGTATGTTGTGGATGCCTTAATAGGAACTGTACATTTTTTATTGTAACTTTATGTATGTATTGTGTGAATTAGTCATTGTACCGGGCCACTGGCAACCCTGTAAAAGTAAATAAATACTGGTACATAATTATTATACATGACTTTAATATAAAAATGTTTTAAGTTTATTATTATTTTATGAAAGTTTACTATTAATTGAGATATTGACTTTCTAAAATTAATAAAAAAAATCGATTATGTACAGCATTTGATTTATTTCTACAAAGCTTCAACATTGAGGACAATATTTACTCTTGCAAATGCCACATAAGCTATAAAGTCCTTAAAAGAATCAAAGTTGTTGATTAGTATTTAATGGTATTGTTGGTAGTGAGGTAGTGACTTGCTTTCGCCTGTCGCGTTTCGGGATCAGCTTGTGTATGTAACTCAAGTAACTCATATATCTAGAAACCTTCAGTCGTGGTATATGGGGGCAACATGACGATGGAGACTATCAACGGATTTTCATCTTTTGATGGTCGCTTTCGTTTTTGGACTACACTATACTTACCGTCAGGTGCACTGTAGTCACTATATCGTGCCAGTGTAAAAAAAAAATGAAATTGCTAAATATCTACTTTTTTTTTACAGCCGCAAAGAAGTGTTGGACAGAATAATTATACCCAGAATACGAGCAACAATTAAATATATTTTCTCAGAACTGGAAGAGTTAGAAAGAGAAGAATTATACAGAGTCAAAAAAGTACAAGTTAACAAATTAAAGATTGCAAAGAAGAAGCAAGAGGAATTTGGTCAAAAAACGCTTGTTTGTAGTAAAACAGGTGAAAATATTTCTTTGCATGAGGATCAAAAATCGAATCTTAAAAGAGAAAAACCACTTGATAACGAAATGAAACCACCAGGTGACATGTGCGCAACATTGTCTTTTAGACCTAATGATTATGCAAGTGCCTGTATGGATATACAATTGGAATTTCTAAAAAAACAACTAGATAATGCGGCTATACTAAGTGAAAAATTAATAAGCACAGGCTTTGCAAATATCGATGTAAATGATTTTTTAAAGTCATGTGAAGATGTCAAACTTATAATTGAAAATTTCTTCACTAATACATTGCCAGCTTCAGTAGATGAACAATTGAAAATTAGACTTAATAATTTAAAAAGTAATTTGAAAAACATTATTGAGACTGTAGAACATAAGGACGAACAGCTTTTACCTCAGAATGCTCAAAATTTTGTAAAAACATGTGAAAACGTTGATACAAAATTAGATATTTGCTTGAAAAAAATAGACGATCAGTCTGTGAGAGACGATGTCAAAAGTCACCTCAAAGATCTTAATAGCCACATTGGCCATGTAGTAAGTAGAATCGAGGAGTATAAACAACAAGAATTACTTACTCCTAGTATAGAAGAATTTATGGTTTCATGTAAAGAAGTAAACTCAGAAATTAATAAATATATTAACGAAACTGGTGATAAAGAAAAACCAATATTAAATATTGAAGAATTTGTTACTGGTGATCGACAAGATGATATGGGTACATCAAGTTTAGATAGATTTGTGACTTTAGGCTTAAATGCTAAAGCAAAATTAGAGGAATGTAAAGAAACAAATAAAAGTGTAACAATTGATGCCGATTTAGACAAATTAATGACCCACATTAATGATGCAATAGAACTAAGAAAAGATACGGGAGAAAATGGTATGATGTCAGATACTGCTCAAGATTTTATAAAGGTGTGTGATGATATTAGAATGAAAATAAAAGACCGAACCGATAGACTTGAACTGTCTGATTCTCTTTATGACCTTCAATATAATATTGATAATATTATTAAATTAGTTTCTAAATATAAAGAACAAGGACAGGGCACATCCAGTATTAATAATTGTATCAAATCTTACCAGAAAGCAAAAGCTAAGATGGATGTGTCCGATATACTGAAAATGGTTCCTTCAAAATCAAGTTTAGAAAGTAAAATTTTGTGTCCTACTTGTAGGGGGGCTTGTACATGTGATGCAGATAAAGCGTCTTTAGATGGTTCATGTGAGCGGTATTTAAACCTAATAGAAGGAGAGGCATGTACTAACGTCATACTACCACCTCCGTGTAATTTTTGTCAAGGTATAATGGAAAATAATTCTGAACAATTATTATGTAAGAGTTGTACGCAGAAACCTTTAAAAGAACAGAGTAAATATCCTGTATGTGGTTCTCTGAAACAATCACAGGAAAATATTTCTAATAAATGTCAAAATAATACAAAAGAAAAAGTTAAGAGTTGTACGTTTCTTGATGAAAAAAATATAGAACCCGGGACGCTTAAAAGTACTTCAGGTTACATCGAGAAGACGGTACGCAAAATTAAAAGAATTAAAAGAACACTGAATCTGGATGGAAGTGTTCTTGAAGAGACAGAGACAATTGTGATTAAAAAAGAGAAGTATGATCCCTCAAATACTGGTGTAGTCGAAGATGAACGTGAGTGTGACAGTTTGTCTTACGAGTCTGCGTTAGACGAAACATGCAATGATACCAAAAATGTATTACTTTGTATTACAAAAAGTCAAAATCAACGCGGTTTCGTGACAATAAAACGTGCACAATCGGAAATTGTTGATGGGCCTTTAAGAATGGTCGTTCCAAATTTACGAAATTGTATATCTGAGCACACTGTTCTGCGTAGCAGTATTCTTTCTTTAGAAACTTTATCTGATCTTTCACCTCAGTCTAATGACTCAACGCAATTGATACCAGAAGATACTCCTGAATCGAATCAAAATGAAAAATAAGTTACACTAATATATTCAAATTGGTATTCCTTTGATTTCTGTATGTTTGGCCTAAAAAGAGATTGTCGATATTCCTCTTTCAATACATTATAATAGATTTTACATTTTTATAAAAAAAAATATTTCTGTTTGCAATAACACATTTAAAACATTCGAGCTTTGTACTCATTATAATTATTTTACTTGTCCTATGCGCGAATTAACTTACTTTCAATCATGGCTCGCCTTTTCCTTCTGGTTACTCAGGTTATGGTCACGAGCAAGACTGAGGTGTCGCGGAATTTTCGTCAGGAGCGGGAAGTTATTTCTCCTGCTCTCTTTTGCTTTTAATACGACATACAACACTCACAATATCAGCATTTTTACGAGGTGAAATAAAACTAGATCCTAGTTTTCTAATCACTGGGTTCCATGTCAATCGGGGTAATGGGCTTAACTTATCTTAAAAGAGGGTAGAGAAAGTAATTTCCCGCCATCCACGAAAGCACGTGATCATCACCTGTGTGACCAGAACGAAACGTCGAGTTATTATAGAAAGTAAGTTAATTCACGCATAGGACCCGTTAAATTATTTATTTATACTTCGATGAAATATGAAAAGATTGTTCTGTGGCGTTGATACAGTCAATAATATAGAAGTAACTGCATTGCCCGGTTTAGATAAAAAAAAACATGTAAGAGACGATTTATTCCTACTTTATTTTTTTGTTTGTGATTTATTGGACTTAAATTACACCTGGTGGAAGGTGAAAACGAATCCGACGATGAACTGCGTCTGCCCAATGCCTATTGCCTATGCCTATTCACTCCTCTTAAAAAATATGAGGTCATAAAATCGTGGATATATGCTCGCTAGAAGCATATGCCAATCCTTAGCTATTCGCATGATGAATGCAGAAGTCAATCTTTTCGTGTGGATTTAAGGAACATTTGAATACTTAGCTTAATTGTTTTTAGATGGAAGCAGTTATTTATCAAACATATAACGGAGAATCAAAATAGTAAATATTATTAATATACTTTATTTAACAAAGCCCTAGAGTCTGATTTTTATGCATTCAGTATATTTCAACTGAGACTTTTAGGTGCATATACATTTTAGAGAAATATTGCTCTTAGCTAGTTTTAAGGCGTTGTTATATATTATTTTGGACAGTTTAAGACAATGGAATTAAGCATGTAGGTCTGGGTTTTGCTAGATTAAATACGGATTTGGCTACCACACATGCCACACATGCTAACTGATGAAGGAAAATATCGTGAGGAAACTTGTGGAATCTGATAGAAGTATCATGAGAACAACGATCAGCTGCGCACAGTAAAAGTTGATACAGTTACTAATGTATCACAGTGCATAGATGCGGCTTTACAAAAGGCCTGACGTTGCCGAGGGTCGGAGAAGAGGATGACGCTTTTCCTCTGGCCCCGGTCAGACGGGAAGAGGGAACATCCCCGGGGGTTTTAGTCAGTGCAAGTCCAACACACCGGGGGGCAGCCCTCACCGCCCCCTGAGTTACGTTATGGATTTGCCCCTGCTATCAAAAAAAAAAGT
Source organism: Automeris io (assembly GCA_036320925.1). Classification (NCBI taxonomy): domain Eukaryota; kingdom Metazoa; phylum Arthropoda; class Insecta; order Lepidoptera; family Saturniidae; genus Automeris; species Automeris io. The sequence continues at coordinate 9,237,151 of JAUDJH010000017.1, forward strand.
TACTAATGTATCACTGCTGGATAATGCAATAATTGTGTTGATAAATACTAAATCTCCGTAAGTTGCACCTCAATAACGCGACGGTTTAACTAATTTTATACATTAATTAATAGGATTTATATGATTTTATCTCCACATTACGAAACTTTAGAAAGAGCCAAAATATATTGTAAAAAAAAGATATTGTATCAATGTAACACGTAATTAATTAAATTAATTATTTAATGTAATACGACCAGGGCCTTTCACTAAAACCAGCGTCTCAGACTTCCTCTGTAGCAATAAGCTGTCCATTTCTCCATGTTTATATGTTCTGGCATTTGTATTTTTTTCTTTTCTGAATGTTATTTGTTTCTGTATTGTTTTTTATTTTAAAGCGAAATCAATGTATTTTATTTCATTTTTAATTTATTGACGTCTTTTGTTGTACCAATGATCAAACTTTATTTAACATAAATCAACAGTATAGTTTAAATGTTAATATTGAAGCTACAAAATCAGTTACACTTTTGATGTACTATAGAGTGTCTTACTGGAATTTGAAATTTATCCGCACAATTGTAGTCAGATTTTTGTTTATAATTTATAGGCGGACACTTGACCTCAATCACACCTGGTGGAAGGTGAAGATGAGTCCGATGATGAACCGCGTCCGCCCTACAAATGCCTATTCACTCTTCTCTTAAAGACTTCCAATTCATAAGATTGTGGAAATATGCTTACTGGAAACATGTTTGTATCCACTCCTGCAGTTCGCATGATATATGTAGAAGTGAATCTCTTCGTGCGGATATAAGGAACGGCCATCACATACGGATGATATCAGGCACGGTGTCTAGTGGTTATATGATGAAATGGGACTGGCGGAATCAGAGAATGTAGCTTTAAGAACACTCGCCGTTGTGCATATAGTAAAAGTCTGCGATGCAGGCAGATATAAGTGATTGTAGTTATAATTAGAGTGTTCATAGGTCACAGTGTCTAGACGCTAGTTGGAGGGCGTAAATCGAGAATTGGAATCGATACGATAGCGGAATTCGACGAATAATTAGTACACGAGAAAATCGACTGAGACGTTGCGTTGTCTTGTTTCACGTCTGCTGAGGCGCGTGTGCAGCGTACTATGAATTCATTGTCTAGGGTTGTCGCTGTACTTGTTTGGGATTTTTTTTTTATACTGGCCCAACAAAATGGAAAGTAGAAACAAGAACGAAAGTTACCACCACGGGGCAAAACCATCGAGAATCGCTATTGCGATGTCGACCCACATATACCACTAAAGGTTTCTACGTATATGAACAATTCGATGTGAAGAAAAAGAAAGAGCATTTATGGCAGAGGACATAATAAACAGCATAATGAAAGGGTTAATTGAGATATAAAACAACAAAAGCAAATACCCTGTGCTGTAATGATGCGCAAAGGGAAGCTAGCTCAGCAAATGCTAAGTGATCAGCTGAGCCATCCAGCGTTGATTTTCAGGTGACAACTATTTTTTGAGTCAACGCGCAGAAAAATGCGAGGAAGAAATTAAATACAGACACAGTTCTAGAGAACTTAAAGAGTCATAGAAAATGATATGTATACACATCCACATGAATGAACACACACATTTGTCTACACACATAGAAGTATATGACACACCATGAATATTAATAGTAATATACAAATAAAAACATATAAAAAACAAAGACCATTATATGACGTTTATATACAGGCTATAAAATGCGACAGTCCGAACCTAGTATTTACACTTGTCTACCCTAGTCATGGCCTGGGTCTGGCAATTGCCCTACCATCTCGAATGGAATTTAATAAAGGAAAGTAATACAGTAAATATGAAATAAATGCTTTGATATATTTTCTTTAGAGAGTAATATTATTATTACTCTCTATATTCATTATAAATAGGTACAATATTTTTAAATTTTAAAATAAATACATATGAAAAGATAATTTATAAATTTTGAAATATAAAAAACATGTAGACCTTCAGGGGCGAGGCTTAAGGCCCAAGCCACCGGTAGTTAGGAGTTCAGAGTGAGGAACCTCCTAACAATGCGTGCCGTGTCGAGTAGAACTGCCTTCTGTATCCGGCTCTTGATCCAACAACCAAGCGAGAGCCACTTGAGATATTAATCGAGGCTCTTTGTGATCAGTGCATTAGTCGATACGACAATCGGGACAATAATCGTAGAATCTACATCTTACATGCTGGTAATCTCGTGTGCGAGGTCTAAATATTTTGATGATTTTCTTTTTCAAAAGCTTGTTAATATTATTATTATAATCAAACGCACCACGGCGATAGTGACAGCCCTAGGACGCCGATGCCCTATGTCTGGCAGTCGTCCACAGTGGCGTACTACGCAGACGTGACGTCACACGTCGCATACCACTACGCTGCCTAATTATATCTTTATCGTTGCCCGTCTCAAGTGTCGAAAGATATACAAAAATGTTTAACCCTTTTTGCTTTCGTACGTATTAGACCACCTACGTGGTACATATCAGCGCTGGGGGCCTAGACAAAATGTCATACGATCGACGATAATACTAGTAGATAGTGCAAAATGTATCGAATTGGCATAAGCTTCAAAACACGTTGAGACGCCTTGTCGATTCCATACATTTTTTACACTAGTCCGAAAAACTGACTAGAGTGTACCTGATGGTAAGTGTAGTCCAAAAACGACAGCAACTATTAAAGTTCTCTTAGCCATCAGTCGACAGCGACTACCAAAATATCAAGTTTAGGCCTGTAGTCACGCCAAAAGGCGCAACTCCAGAACATCAAAATAACTAATAATGTAAACACACCGAATCCCCAAAGCCACCTGGCGTACACGATTCATTCATACTTCTTTCTTAACGTTCTTGCATTTTAAACCAAACATCGCATCGCAATCTTTTTAAAATTTAATAACATCGGATCGCATCCTTTCATTATAATCGCATCGAATAATCCTTTCAAACTCGCAACACACAACACAACTCAAAAATCATACTCCACATTCGCGTTAAAATACATACATAGTGAGTAGTTGTAAAGTGCCTGGAATACCGCTGTACTTGATTTGTCTCAAATTATTGCAATCATCTTTATTATAAATCATCCCGCCTACGAGGGTGCATTTTGTGCAACGGCATAAGCCAATAACTTATCCCGGCCCGCGTAGCCTGTAAGTTGTAGTCATGACACAACTTTATCTAAAATCAGCATTAATCAATGAGGATGCTAATAACAATACGAAATAATCATCAGATGCTGGTGCTGATAATCGCAAAAAACCCTAGGACTCATCACGCACTGGCAATTTTTACCGCGAGATTTTTGTACGCAAATTTTGTTACACTAGGAATCGTATAAAATGACACGCATTGACTGCAAAATTCGCGGGAAAATTTTAATAGAATGAGATACGACACGGTATCAGATTCGCGCGGCACGCTACACTGTAAAATCGCTTGTATATATTAAACGAATAATTCTATGATGACAAAAGACGCACGAAATTAGTTTCGCAGTCCGCGCGATATTTTGCCGCGCGGTGAATTTCCGCAGTGTGGTCTAAGCTTTATATCTATATACAAACAAACACAGCATGAAATAAGGACCGGTTGATTATTAATGTTACAATAATGCCGACGGTACAATGTTATTTCGTAACTTGACTAACCCTGACATCTATTAAAAGCGAACGCTAAAGCTTTGAACTTCTCTGATCTTTATTTAGGTACAATAAAACAATACTGGGTCCTTTTTTATTTCGTTTAATCTAAACATAACAAAATACCCTTTCTGAATGCACTTAAAATGTAAGAAAGGTTTTATACACTAAAGAATTAATATTTGTTTTCGAAAGAAATGCCTTATTTTGTACTCCAAGGGAAAATCCTGCATAGAATCATCACGGCCGCTGTGAAGGCAGTGACCCCGGTGTATCAGACTCCTACCGGCTAAAAACCTCTGGGGTATCCCTCCTCCATCCTTATCCTTGCTCCATCTGGGCCTGGGAACCCAAATTCATCCAGACGCCCAAGGAAAAAGAAGCCTTGTTGAGACTACCTCTCTGGGAGAGCGTTTTATAAAGCTTAAAGTAGGTTTAAATTGATATTGCAAACCCTCCTTAATAATTTATTCTTATTTAAGTTTTTTTTAATCAATGCCGTCAAGAATTATAATTTTGTTCCACTTCTCCGTAAGCTTTACAAATCCCATATCATCAGAGAATAGTCGGCCATTTTACATACCTAGTGAAATGAAATGAAATGAATTTATTTCCCCACAAAGTAACAAAAAACTAGAAATTTAAATGCAGAAACAGAAACAACATACAGAAACAAAAGAAAATACAAAAACATATAAACATGGCGAAAATGGGACCTTCATCAGCTTAAAGCCACAGAGGAAGTCTGCAGCGCTGATTTTCGTGAAGGGCCCCGGTCGTGTTACATCTTATTAGAAATATCTATAAGCAAAAAAAAACAATAAATAGAATAACATATAGCTTAAATAATCTTAAGTGATAGAAATACAATCACACAAAAATAAATAATACTAAAATAAACTTTTATCAGCTTTTTTTTCAGCTTTATCTAAAATTCTAGAAAGAATTCTGTACAATAACTTAGTTAAATTCTTACCTATAATAAATTTATATCTGACAATCAGTATGGGTTCAGAGTTTCAAAATCCACAGAAGATGCTGTAGCAAGCTTTACGGATTTGGTTGTAAGTAAACTTGATGGAAATTATAAGTGCATAGGAATATTGTTAGATATTTCAAAGGCTTTTGATTCAGCCCATGTGCCTACTCTTCTGGGCAAATTAGAAAGCATTGGAGTACGTGGTGTTCCTCTTAGTATTTTTAAAGATTACTTATCTGACCGTACGCAGAGAGTAGTTATAAAGAATTATTGCAGCTCTGATGTAGAGATAAAGTTTGGGGTTCCACAAGGTAGTATTTTGGGTCCTATTCTTTTTCAAATTTACATTAATGACATCTGTCAAATTTGTTTTCCTCAGTGTCACTTTTTCACGTATACAGATGATACAGCAATTCTAGTATATGATCACTCATGGCCTGAAGTTCAAAATAGATCAGAGACTGTTCTAAGACTTGTCTTGAAGTGTCTCGCCCAAAATTCACTTTCCCTTAATATTGGAAAGAGCAAATACATGTAGCTTTTCATGTTAGTCCATCCTCTTGTCCGACAGATGATTCTATATGCATTAGGGGACATTCCTGTCTCTCTAATTTAGAATGCAAATGCTTGCCGCTAACAAGAACTGGTGTGGTGAGATATCTGGGAGTATATCTAGACGAAATGTTAAGTTGGAAATCCCATATAGATATTTTGATCAATAGAACTCAAAAACTTATCTGTCTTTAAGAAATTGAGAAATTCTGCTGACATTTATACTCTTAGGACTGTTTATTTCTCTCTGTGTGAATCCTTGATATCTTACTGCATTGCTGTTTGGGGTGGACTCTCTAAGACCACTTTATTGAAACTTGAGAGGGCTCAAAGAGCTGTCTTAAAAGTCATGTGTAAAGAATCCAGAAGGTTTCCTACTGAGCTGTGATATTCTAGATGTCAAGTTTTGACAGTAAGACAGCTCTTTGTCTCGAAACTTGTCCTCCGCAAACATAGAGTGGTCCTTGTAGGGACAGATAGCAAAAGAAAACCTCGCAGAATGAGATATGTTTGCCATATGCCGATTCACAAGTCTCATTTTGCTGAGAAACAATTTTGGGTTCTTGGTTCAAGGATTTACAATAAGGTTAATCATGAATTAAATATCTTGAATTTGTCTCGATTCGAATGTAAGATGAAGCTGAGAGACTGGTAGTCGAATCTAAAATATAATGATACTGAGTAACTGTTGCAGGAATAGATGTGTTTGGGCTTTAGCATTAACATTCTTTTGAAATTGTTATTCACTTTTTATTTTTATTTTTGTATAGTCTATTGTTTAGTATGTAATATTATTGTTGTATTGTTTTATAAGATTGGAGCTACGCAGCGGTAATAAACTGTAACAAATTGTGTGAAATATGCTGACATCCAAGATACAGGTTGTCCTAGTTTGGGTGTCAGCTGATTTTAATGTGCTGCTTGTAATTGTTTGTCTAATAAAAAACTTTTATTTTATTTTTAATTTTTTAAACTATTACATACAATCAAATCGACTACAAAATGTACATAGTATAAGCTAAGCAAATAATGATACAAGTTCAGAGTATATATAGGCATTACAGTCCACTAAATAACTACGTACGGACAACACAAGAAGCTTAATAGTTAACTGAGTGGACAAGCGTCATATCGCAACAAGATAATTGCAATGCTAACTTATTAAGTTACAGTCCTCGTTAAACTTAAAATGAGTCATAAGTTTCAACATTTATTTTAGTATTCGTATATATATTTTGTTATTGTTTGTTTAAGATTAACTATTGAATTACGGCTGCTTTACTCTTGAGCCTTTTTAAGCATTGTAACGTCGAGTAAAAACTATTCTAATTTTAAATGGACGGATCTGGTTTCCAGGCCCGGGTGGAGTGATTGGAAGACATAAGGGATCACATAGGGACTGTGATATCCTCGACTACACGTAGACTTGGTATCCTGAATAGAGTGCGTTGGTTTTTCACGCCTGATCTACTGTATCTATTGTATAAGGCCAAGGTCAGGCCTTGTATGAAATACTGTTCGCATCTCTGGGACGGTTCTGCACAGTACTTACTTGATGCCTTGGAAAGGTTGCAGCGTTTTTTTTTTACACTGGCTCGGCATAGTGACTACAGATTTCCTGATAGTAAGTACAGTGTAGTCCAAAAACGAAACCGACTATCAAAGGATGAAAATCCATTGATAGTCTCCATCGTCATGTCGGCCCACATATACCACGACTGAAGGTCTCTAGGTATATGAGCTACTGGATATACACAAGCTGATCCTGAAACGTGACAAGCCGAAACTGGTCACTATGATGACCTTTACACCCGTGTACTGTGGTCGCGATCCAGATAGGCACCGACGCCCTACCACCTCGCTGCTGCTCATTTAGCACCACCCAGGAGTCTCGTGTAGGGAAACTAGGGTAAAGCCTACAGACGCGAGCAACTTGGACTCCCATAGAGCTGTCCGCATAGTGACTGATTTAGACGTTTCTGAACATCTTGAATCGCTCCAATTGCGTAGAGATGCTGCCTCATCAAGCGTTTTCTACCGTCTGTATCATGGCGAGTTTTCTGAAGAGCTGTTTAACCTGGTCCCACCCTCTCTCTTCTATAGCAGAACCACGCGCGCTGGTCTACGGAGTCACAGCTATACGATAACTCACATCCCGGCTAGGACTAAGAAGTTCTCTAACTCTTGATATAAACGCAAATCACGACGACCTCGTGGTCGTTCTTATTCCACCAAATACAATGAAATAGTGCCCGCCATGTTGCTATGCTGTTCTACCACTCCCTTTTACTCAGGTACCCAGACATTCCTAACTCTACAATTTTGTAATACATGCAAATTAAACGTTGAAAGAGTTAAACTAACTTACCCTTAAGACTACGATATCACGAATCAACCGCTATGCCGATTAGTTGCGCAACAATGCAACGCACGAATCGCTCCATTACCATTGTCATAGGACAGTGAAATGTCCACCTTTCAATCGCGGCCTATTTAAATCAATTAATTCTGTATGTTTTGTAGTATCGACATGTGCTATCTTTATTACAATCTTAAGTTTAGGTTAGACTTGAGGTCAAATGACTCGATGAAGCAATGGGCTTTATGGTTACGCACTGTGCAGGAGCCTGAAAAACTCAGACCGAGTTCAGATACCGTATTTCGCTCTGCCTTTGATCCGAATACATTAAAATATGAATCTAGGGCTGAGTTTTATAGACGCAACTTTAAGTTTACTTAGGATGGGCCAAAGGGAAGTCTGCTGAGCAAATGTTGAGTGGGTAACTGAGACATCCAGCGCTTTTCAGCTGACATCCACTTATTGTGTTAACACGCAGAAAACAGCGAGGAAGGGAGTAATAGAGTATAGATACACCGTTCTAAGGACTATAGCTTACTAGAAACTTTAGGCTGTAATCAAAATTTCAGCTCATTTCAAATTTTTATCGAATATGACTTTTTTTTTCCAAAGGTAAAGCCTTCGTTCAGACATACACATATAAACATACACATTTACATATAAACAGTACATATATAAAAAGAAAAAGAACAAAATTGAACTTAAGTTAACATTTTCGCTCTCACCATTCGCTTAAAAGGCCCCAAAGGCACAGAACAGTAAATCGATATCACAAAACCGTTTATTATATAGATCACAGGCACGAAAAACAAAATTTAACATAATTTAACTTTACGAATGACACCTTAAACAGCGAATGGACACCTGAAACCTATTTGGCTTAGCAAATAAGTCCTAAGTTCTTATTATATTCAGTTTTTTGTCAAAACGAATTGATTTTTTGAGAATTTTGCTAAGCAAAGTCGAAGTAGCGTCTATAAATCTCAGAGTTAGGAGCTCATTATAATCAACACAAAGTGTCAAAATGACACACAATTCTACACACTTCAAATTCATTAATGACGTAGTACACGAGTTATCAAAAAAGAATACTATAGTTATTTCTCACCGTCAATAATTTGATCTGTATCGAAGATTAACCTCGGAGTGAATGATATTGGGTATGATTATAAGCTTTTAAACGAAGATTATTTAATGATATTGTTGACATGCGAGTTCTGTGGTAGAAGTAAACTCGTATTTTTATATAACAATTCTTTATTTCAATAAAAAGTAACGTTTTTTTTATCTAATGTTAGTATTTCATTTACTGATTGTTTTTTTTTTGTGTACTGTTATCTATTTTTCAACTAAAATATGTTAATTACACAGTAATAGAATCCAAAATTAATATTATAGTTTCGTAAGTAAGGTCAGGTATATCCTACCCACCCAATAGTTTGTATAACAAATTCTCATCTTATTCACGCTGGATTAAGGATGGTTACACATTGCGTTCGATGCCAATCCTTAAAAATACGTTCCAAAGTACTTTTTTTTGGCAGTATAAAATGCTTTTGACCAGGATAGGTCTTTTCAAGTACACCGGGCGGGATGGGCGAGCATTTAAGGTACTCAACCAGAGAATTTGTAGGCTGAGTGGCAACGCAAGGTTATCTTTAGGTACGAATCTCGGCTTGGGCAGATATATTGAGCAGATATATGTGATATTGAGCAGATAACCTGTGAAAGAACCTGAGGTGATCTACTAGCGGCTCAGAAGCGACTGTCTTGAGAAGATACGCTGAAAGAAATTGAAGGCTACGTTGGAGCGGGACTCCAAAGTAGCTGCAGAAACAATTGCATGGTAGTTTACGCACTCATTCGTAATCCGATTTTTGTCCGTCATTCCTAAATCTACAGTTCGAAGAGCTGACCCAAGTAGTTATACTAACATAATTTTATGAATGCTCGCCCTCTGCGTCCGAATAGTATCTGAACCCTAAACGAGTAGCCCTGTTGTATTTGCATAACGCTTCATGGTGATTGCTCCTAGAACCACATTTTCACGGATTCCATCCCAATGCAGTGTGAAATATTGAAACACGGCCCGAGTTTTCTAGATTAGTATTTTCATCGAATTCGGATCCAAATCTGATGTATATACTTAAAGATCTCCTGTCCTTGTATATGCGATTCTCGTCCATTGGCGTCAATGTTATTCTTGAACTAGACCAGGGGTTGCCAACCTTTTGACTAGTGAGAGCTAAAAATTACAATTAACCTAATTTGAAGTTTTTTAAAGAGCCGCAAAAATTTTTCTTGCAAGTAATAAATAGTAATTACATAACTAAAGTTGTTTGATAAAAAAAAAACCTAATCTATTTGTTTATCGATTCAGAACGATTTTTGATATTTTTATTTTGAAATAAAATAATTTATATTTGCCTATAGAACTAAAGAGCCACAGCTACAGATTCCAAGAGCCGCATATGACTCGCGAGCCGCAGGTTGCCAAGTTCTGAACTAGATTGTACTTTCTACCAGATGAGCGGTGTTCAGTTTGCTGAGCTATTATAAAAAAACTTGTTATGAGATTATATTTCGAAAAAGCTACTCGAGTTAGATTAAGTAAGCATTCTCAAAGTTATGAAGAATGCAATGAAGACCCGAAGCATGGTGACGTGATCCAAAGTGACGAACGCGTTCATGGGTTAAGGCTGGCAGACACGCGACTGTGACCAGTCGACTGTACTGGTTGGAAACTGGAAGTTACTACAACTTGTTCTCGATTCATTATCGCTTCAAAATCGAGGGTTTTGTTAAGCAAAAATGAATAATTGCGAAATAATGTTCATAGCCAACACCAATATGAATAATAACTTGGGCTCGTAAAAAGAAATAAATTGTGACCTTGAAAGATGTCGTATAGATAAAAGTGTAAAGAATAAACAAAGAATTCCCATAAAAGCCTTTGAAGCTAAATAAAATGTGGCTAGAAAAACATACACAATGAATAAATTATGCATTTTTGCGTTATATTGAGACACTATTTTAAGATAACCTAGAGAAAACATATATATAGATTTCGGTACGAAATTATTTATACCTTCGATGACTTAGGATCTTACTAATTAGAGCTTATTATTTTGAACACAAATAATTATTACAAGTCTGGCTAGCTGAAAAATTTTTCTAGTCCGCCATAATTAAAATTTATATTTATAAAAAGAGAATAAAAATACATTTGTATTGTAGATTGTTTTTATACAAAGTGGAAATTTTGATATTCATCCTTACCTTTGCTTTGAAAAATTAAATGGCTTAGTACCTATGTAGTATGTATATTTTACTGTAATTTATTTGAAGCAACAGGATTCTACAAAATTTCTTTTGACCTAATGAGGTCATAGTTAAATAGAATTGAGTTATTGATATCACGGCGATAGTAAACGTGATAATATATCGAGTTACAATGATAGCGTGTAGATTGATACTTGATACGTCTATTAGACAATTACAAAACGTCTACACAAGCTCGCGGTAGCAGGAGCCGAATAAAAAAAAGGTCGAGTGAGTGTTTGTTGGGATTTTATTCAACACTACCGCGACATCTGGCTTTCTTTCATAAAAAAGGCTTTATAAAAAATAACGATGAGAAAGAAACATTACTTTAAGTTTTTAGTTTTATTATGCCCCTACAATTATAAGCCACAAATTGTGGTCACGTTTCGTCATATGTTATCACTTGCGCTTGATTCGAGATCGAAACCTGTTACAAATTTTAATTTTGAATAGGCAAACTTTATAAGAAGGTTAACTGAAGTGGTTGAAGTACTCAATTCGAAAGAACGTTTTCTAGTATATGTGGACATTTATATATGCTTGACTAAATGGTCAAATAATCGTACGAAGAACGAAGAAGAATACTTATTCTTCTACTCGTTCTTACAATGACGAGGGTATAATCTAGACAGAAGGAGAGACTAATAAAAAAAACAAGCCGCCTTCAAATATTGCTTATAATTTTGTCAATGGTGTATTCTATGTGCGCTAACTTTTAGAGCTAGAATAGGATACGTTAATCATCTGTGTAGGCATGAAACCTTTTTTATGGTAAACCAAGGGTAAATATTGTATAGCCCTATAAGGATCACTGTGTGGACAGCGACCCTGGTGTATCAGACTCCTACTGACTAAAACCCCCCGGGGTGTCCTTTTAATCATTCCACCCAAGTCTGGGGTTCCAGATTTTTTCAGACGCTCGGGGAATGAGCAGCTTGTTTAGGCTTCATTTCTGGGAGGAGTGGGTGTAAAGAGCCCACTCTTCTAAACTTATCTAATAGGCGCCACGCCGGACACTGCGCACTGCCTCTTTCTCATCCATGCACCATACTTCCTCAAGTCTACTGTCCGGCACAGGCACAAACCACTTGAGCAGCTTTAAGATCGCCGTAGTTTAAATCGCTAAGGAAAATCAACAAAGATACGAAACGATTTGCCTTTGTTTTTCTGCGCAGCGCCTGGAAGTAGGGTATCCTTCTGGCATCAGCTTTACCTATTTCATATGATATAGAATTAAAGGAAAAGAATGAAGGAGACCTTCACTTAGCAGTAAGTGGCTGAGGATCGAAGAAGAAGATAATATAAAGTCTTCAAGTAACGAGTGAAACGGTATTTGCTGGGTGAGCGCACTCCGTACTCGGGTACATAACCATTTTTATCAAGCAAGAGTTAAGACCAATAGTAAGTTTATTTGAAACAAAAACCATAATTACAATTCCCGAAATGGGAAAGAATCAGTAGCAAATGTTAGTATATCATAAATAAATGTAATAAAAAAAGATCGTAGTCTGTCCATTCGAGTCTTTGATGAGACAATTATGCGGAACGATGAGTTACCATCGTTTGAAAAAAAATCAGGACAATTGGACAGTCATTAAAGTTCCGATCGAATTTCGGCCGGTTTTGGTCATTATTTTTAAAATTTGAGTATTTTTTATCTACTGAACAATGATTTCTGATATTCAATAATTATATTGATATTAAAGAAAATACACGCAGAATATAAGCATTTCTAGGGCGTACACTCAAAGTACACACAATATAATATATGACAAACGATTATGAATTGAGCGAATGTCACCCCATGTGATTTATATTATCAAAAATCAGGACTATAGCATGTAGACGTAACCCAATACGCAGTTGTCGCCCTAAGGGTCGTTAGGGTGTTACGAGACGTGCGGGGTAAGAGGATGCGTGCGCGCACGGGACACTTGGAAGGCAGTCGACTACCGAGACCCAAGGCGGGAGTACGTGCGTGTACGTCGCAGTTCGGTGTGCCTTAAAGTGCAAATAAACTGTAAAACGCCAAATTCGTGTCTTCCTAAAACCACACTCACGACCACCGGTCATAGGACAAATTTATTGGTTCGTCGGAAAATGGGACGATATCATCGAAATCAGTACTGCCTCGGTAAAAGCGAAGCAGGTGGCAACTCTGGCGGCGCGAATGGTGCGTGACTGACGCGCGAGTTGATATCGAGTTTCGGTGGTAATCCGATGCTGGAATGACATTCTGTGTATAAGAAATTTTATGCCATGTTTTTGAGACACTGTTTTCTATGGTCAACGCTTCTGCTGTCACAAATAATATTGATATTCTGGCTTGTTAATGACCTAGGTGTACCTTATTTTATCTTAGCTGTTTTTTTTTAGTTTTTTATCCTGACATGGCACAGTGACCACACCACGTCTGATGGTAAGCGTAGTGCAATCCAAAAATAACGACTAATAACAGCTAAAAAACTTATCGATAGTCACGCGATCGTGCCGGCCTGCTCAAATATTTTCATAATTTGTTTGTACAATCCTCGAACCGAGAATCTAACTAGCAGTTTGACACTTTTTTCCTTCTGAGGTACATACCCTTAAAAACAAGAAAAAATAATTTCGGATACCCAATAGTTTTAGTTACGGATGTTAGTTATTTCTCAGAGAATTCTCGATATTTTCTTTATGTTTTACAGGCGGACGTTTGACTTCAATCACACCTGGTGGAAGAGGAACCGAGTCTGAAGATTTACCGCGTTCGTCTGACAAATGCAGGCTCACTCTTCTCTTAAAGGCTCTTAAGTCACAAGATCGCGGAAATATTCTCAGTGAAAGCATTCACTCCTATCTGTATAAAACTGTGGATCAATTGAGTCAGAAATTACAAAGAATTCAGGTAACAATAAGCCAGTCCTGGACGCTTTAGAGCCAGTTTCAAAAGAGTTCGCTTTCACAATTTCCCGGACTTAGATAATGATAACGAATAGCTCGGACTTACCTTTCAATTTAAATTGTAAAGCTCCATTTACATGGGGTTATTTTATTGTCCGTTATTTATATTGAATAATAGAGTACGAGGCTTTAATCTTCGGCTTTGGAAACCTTCGGCTAAAAAATCTTCATTAGAAAAATATTTTAAACAAGAGATATAATCGTGGCTGCGGTGGCTTAATACAGTGGCTCTGGTAGATGAGCAGTAGATTTGATGGAGTCTGCTGCCAGCATGAGAGGGAAGCAGTACGCGGCGACCGGCGCTTGAGAAAGAGGTTTTTACTGTCACCCCTCCTAGAGAAGTAGCCTCAACAATGCTTTTCACTCCCTGGGTGTCTGGATGAATCTGGATTCCCATGCGTGAAGTGATTGGAACGCCACCCAGGGTGCTTATAGTTGTAGGAGTTTGATACACAGAGATCACAGAGGCCCTGATAATCTTATGCAGGTTCTTCCATCGGGCAACAAAAAAAAAGAATTGCTCTGGTAGGCTAATAGACAAAGGACCGGTATTCATGCATGGTGAATAGGATATAGTATAGTCGTAAGTTGGAACCTAGGTTTTCCAGATGAAGTACGGATGAAGGGTCCAACTTGTAACCGGGAAAAGAAAACATCGCAAGGAAACGGGGGCATAGCATCTCGTAGAACGGCATGAGTAAAAACTCCAAGAACAGTCATCAAATGCGCTACGGGGTTACGTTGCGCACGACGTATAGGTGCAAAGTGGATACAGCCACTTCACTCCGACGCAGCCTTGAGCTTCTTTAGGCGTTTCTTCTCAAGGTAGTCACTTCCGAAACGCTAGTAGATCACCCATAAGGATAATATTTTTATTTGGCTGGCGGTCCAAGTCGAGGTTCGTACCCACAGAGGTGCCCTTGCATTGCCACCAACCCATAAACTCGCTGGCTGAGCACCTTCTGTGCTCGCCCCCAAAGCACGGTTGAACTGTAAATGCCTTTCCCGGCACCCAGTAGTTAGTCCGCATAAAAAAAATACAGCCACTTATGTACCTCTAGTCACCCCGTGAGAAATAGTGAGACGATGTTGATCATATCGCTTTATTCTTCAGTATTTCCTTCAAGGCATTTCTAAGCTCACAATTTTTAATTTGATGGCTATTGAATGTATATTTATAAAAAATACAATGAAAAGAAGCGTTTAATAGAGTTTTCTCTTTGAATTAATAGACGTAATACGGGATTAGATGCATACAAACACATAAATCGTGTAACGCGAGACTAAAACTTTAGTAATCACGACGTCAGCCCCTCGGCCGTGTCATCGACCTCAGGGGTGACTCTGGAACCACGCCCCTTTGCAAAGCACACGGCCCGGGTATTTATACACATCGATCCAGACTTATAAATAGATGAGAACTGTGACTTGTTACCTGTAAGGTATTTATTTTCAGGGTTCCGTTGCTTAAAAGTAAAAAAAGAAACACTTATACCCTGCTAAGTATATCGTGCGAGTTTGACTCACAATTGACCAGTTGCTGTATTTTTAAATTCAATTTAGATTTAATTTTTTTGTAATTGCTAACTAAATTCATGGTTTAATCTTTAATTGAATAGTTCGCGAATTGGTATATTGTTATAATTTTAAATAAGGATTGCTTTCGTATTCTTAAAATCGTTTCCCTCCTTCTTACCCTAAAATAAAATCAAATAAATCAGCAAATTCGTGATAGGGAAGTATAAGACACAAATCAGCAGTAAAAAATAATAGCGGCGCTTCAAATCGAAATGTTAGAAACGTGAAAAATTGGTCTTTCGTTTAGACAGTACGTAGTAACTTCATTCATTTCCTATTCTCATCGTAATGAATCCTTAAAAAATATGGACGGACAATTTTTATTTACACAAAAATTTTAGGCCAGGTGTACATGAATGATCAACTCTTTGAAAATTCATCTTTTTTTTTAGTTTCTGGTGTTTAGTGGCTGTTGTTACCTAGTGGGTAAGAGATCGATATTCAAGCCCGACAACGCAAGAGGTCGTAGGATCATATTCTGGCATGTACCTCTTGGTTTTCGCAGACTAAGTACGGATGTAGGCAGCACATGGAAAATCAGCGCTGCAGACTTCCTCTGTAGCTTTATGCTGATGAAGGTCCTATTTTCGCCATGTTTTTGTATTTTTTTTGTTTCTGTATGTAATTTTTGTTACTGCATTTAAATTTCTAGTTTTTTGTTACTTTGTGGCGAAATAAAAATATTTCATTTTATTTTACACTAGCTGATCCGGTCAAACGTTGTTTTGTTATATAAGGTTTTGTAATATCTTCTAAGATGTTCATTGAAATTAAGTGATGTCCAAGACAATTTTGTTCACAATTAAATACTCTTAATCAACAACACATTTATTTGGATAAAGATTAATATTATTACGTTGATACAACTCTTATTAAATAATGCATTAATTTCAACTAAATTTGATTACCATAAAAACGGTTCTAGTGACTTAATCTTAAAAGATAAACATACACTGTCACGGAGATATTTTTAGATCATTTTAATGGAATAATTCTTTCATACATATATTTTCGGTATCTTGAACCGTTTTCGCAGCGCATGCAATGGAAGCCCTCAAGGATGAATAATTTTCCCCGTTTTTTTCACATTTTCCATTATTTCTTCGCTCCTGATAGTTGCATCGTGATGTTATATAGCCTAAAGTCTTCCTCGATAAATGGTCTATTCAACACAAAAATAATTTTTCGATTCGCACCAGTAGAACCTGAGATTAGCGCGTTCAAACAAACAAACAAACAAACAAACTCTTCAGCTTTATAATATTAGTATAGATTAGTGGCTGTATCTACTTTGCGCTTATATGCCTTGCTCAACTTTACCAATAACGCAGCTGATCGCCGTTCTCACAGCACGATTACATATGACGTTTCAATTAGACGCTATACGGGTTTCCTCATGATCTTTTGTTTCACCAGTCAGCATGTGATACCTGAATCCGTATTTAATCAGGGAATACTCAGAAGTATGTGCCGGGATACAACTTTTTTTTTACTTGGGGATAATCCTCATAGGACCGTCTCAGCTGCACAGGGGGGTTGCGCAGCCGAGGTCTGTAGGACTTATATCGACTAAAAATCCCAAGGTGACTACTTCTGCGCTTTGGCGAGGACTGCGGGCCCTGTAATCAATTCGCCACAGCCCCGTCGTGCCGCGCCCACTGGGCACAAATTCGGAGGAAGATATCTTCCCCGACATTGCTCACTGTATTTAGGCAAAGCACGTTACAATGCTCTGCCCATTTCTCGAGGGTTGCTAACCAGTCGCTCAAGGCCCTCGGCCAGGATACAACCTACTACAACTCGCGATGCCGCATATAGATACAGTCTCCTTATACACTAGCGAGGTGGTAGGGCGCTGGTGCCCGTCTGGATCGCGACCACAGTACATGGGTGTAAAGCCCGTCATAGTGACCAGTTTCCGCTTGTCGCGTTTCGGGTTCAGTTTGTGTATATCCAGTAGCTCATATACCTAGAGACCTTCAGTCGTGGTATATGTGGGCCGACATGACGATGTAGACTATCAATGGATTTTCATCCTTTGATAGTCGCTTTCGTTTTTGGACTACACTGTACTTACCATCAGGTACTCTGTAGTCACTATGTCGAGCCAGTGTAAAAAAAAAACACTAGGTCACCATAAATACAAGTGGTAGAACTCAGCTTTTTTCCAATACCGCCAATAATATTTTGTCTTCTATCGATACATTTACATTTTTTTTTTCATTTTTTGTGTTTGGGCTTTAGCATTAACATTCTTTTTAAATTGTTATTCACTTTCTAATTATTATTTTTTGTATTGTCTATTGCTTAGTATGTAATATTATTGTTGTATTGTTTTGAGTTAAGATTGGAGCTACGCAGCGGTAATAAACTGTAACAAATTGTGTGAAATATGCTGACATCCAAGATACAGGTTGTCCTAGTTTGGGTGTCAGCTGATTTTAATGTGCTGCTTGTAATTGTTTGTCTAATAAATAACTTTTAACTTTAATTTTATTTATTGCCCTTATTCAATGTGTACCCTGTTTTATAAAGTATCCTTTCCTACTTCGTTACAATAAGAAATATTTAATAAGCAATAAGATGTTTTTAGAATGCCGGTACAGCTGTTACATACAAATATACCAATTTCTAAACATTTACTAACAAGAGCTTGAAATGCGAGCTTCACATGAACGATTTGAACGTGCGTTTTTTAGTCGCATTTATTTCAATCAGGCGTTCTACGATTAACATCTCTAATAGAGTCCTTTTTTTGTGTTTATTACATAATAGTGGACTTTTGAAATCTTTACAATAGGTGACAAAATTAATTCTTGCTTTTTTTTGTTTTATTCGCCCCTTTGTGGGGAAGGCAAAGGCTTTCACGCCATACAACCATATCTGGGGTATTTTCTTTTCAACTCTTCTTAAATTTCCTGTCACGTCTTCCCGTCACTAAGCCACTATGATCAAAAGTGTATATTATAATACAGAAGATATTCACTAGAAATAATTTATATGGCAGAACAACGTTTGCCGAGTGAGCTAGTTAATTATAAGTACGAATTTAGGAATCTTTAAGTAAGAAAGAACGCAAAACGCATGTGTAGAGCGAACGCCTTCCGTCGACACCGCTAAGGTTGGAATGAGTTCTACAGAGTAATGTCTTCATTCAGGAAATTGAGTTCACAGTGAACTGCGTTAAATATTTTGTTATCATCACGCTGCATCTGTTGCTAGGAGGGCAGAATTTAATGGTAAAAGTGATGTTTTATTTAATAAGTTTACACTTGAAATTAATTTGGTATTTTTTGGCAGGACAAAAAGCTTTTGCCACTCAAGGTGCTCAGCCAGCGAGTTTTTGGTTGGGTGGCAAAGCAAAAGCAATCCTGTGGGTACGAACCTCGAGATCAACCATCGTTGGACTCATCTTCACCTTCCAGCATGTGTGAGTTCAAGCATCCGCCTGTAAATTATAAAATAAAATCATTCATATTTTAGCCTAAAAATACGGATTGGTTGAACCATAATTATTACATCGTAATAGCGTTAAAAAACGTTTTAAAGAATAAAATAAGTAAAAGACTTTGTAGAATAATAAACGATAATACCGTTTCAGCCATTAAGGCGATCCATTAGGCGCAAATATAAAGAGAACTCTTTCTTCCAACGGTTAATATTAAGACATATTGGTTGAAAAGCCTCCGCCTTACTGGAGTCATTCCCGCCCTATGAATATTTACGATCCCAAACATATTTTAAATTTAAATTTGAAATAATAGTGTTTAAACCTTGTTTTCTACTATTTTTGTCCTTCAATTGTAGTACTTATAATGAAACCTGGTTCAGTAGGTTTTGGTTAAGCGATAACTATTTCGAGCAGTAGAGTTGAGGGAGTGTGCTGTCCGGAGGAGAGGCAGGAGGTGTGGAATGCCCGGCGTATCTCCCCTGAGAAAGGTTTGGAGCGGTCAGCTCTTGACACTCACCTTCCACATTAGATCCCTGGTTGACTGGATGAATTTGGTTTCTCTGGCCTGGTTATAGGGATTACCCAGGGGTTTTTAAGCAATAGGAATCTGACACACCGGGGTCGCTCGTCTCACAGCTTTCCTGAGGGTTCTATGTAGATTTCGTTTGTGGCTAGGTCAGTGTGTTTAATTGTCCGTAAATGTTGTGTTATATTGTATGAAAAGAAAGTACAAAGATCAATAATGACTGCGTAATTAATTCAGAGAGAAATAGGACAAGCGATCGAAAGTTATTTGGAAATAATGACACGTTCGTTTCACGGTATTTTACTGGAATCGATATGATCGCTATATGTTATTTATAATGGAGTCGACCAGATTGTTGAGTCAATGTGAAATAGTCCATAATTTTTGGGATATTTAATGTCAACGACACGATATATACACGATTTATTTTAACGAGATTAAGGCGAAATCCTAACCTACAAGAGATACACAAGGGATAAGTGCATCCAGGCAGTAGACTTGAGGGTAGAATATAGTACACTAGAATAGACAGTAGAATAGAGGTATTGCATTAATTTTTTGGTCCGATAACATAATAAATAAACTCGTTGAAAAGTTAGTAAACATTCTGATCATCTCAGCGTTAATGGGTTAATAGCAGTGATGTGTATAGGGTATTTGGACAGGGTAGGTAGAATTCACGTAATTCATTTGAATATTATACAATGATAATAAATATTATATTACTTTCATAGGAAAGGCAGTTGGTGTGAAAATAGAATAGATATGAATATAAATGGTTCCTTTTTTTGTTTAACTTTAAACAATTTATTCCAGACTTATTTATCATACGGGCATGCATCTATGGAATGATGGCTACTGGTTAATAGAGGTAGGTATATCACATAGAAAACTTTAATATTTTAACAGGTATGAAGAAAATAAATAACAACATATATTTGCATCATTCAATGAATAATAGTCAATAGAAAAGACAAAATGATAATGCCAACGGTTTTTGTAATTTCCCTTTTAAGATATAAAATGCGTCAAATTGACGCGTCCCGTAAACCTAGTGTTAAAATAAAATTCACTTCTACGACTTATCGTGAGATGTAGATTGCACAACTCACGTGTACATAATAAATAGGACTTCAGTAGTGTCATATTTGTGTCATTGATTTAATTACAATCGATTGAAATACGGGACGGCATTATTCTGTTATTTTAAGAGTATTTGGTAAATCCTACCAAAATGGTATTCTTTCTTTTATAAATTTGCTAAATGTATGTATTTATGTATTTACTAGACTTGATATTAGCCTTGAGATCATAAATTGTTGATAATAGTATCACTTACAGGGTGAGCAGAGATACAATCAGAGATGGGCAAAATGTAATCTGATTAATGATGAACGATTACAAAATGTAGTCGTAATTTTAATTTTCTTGCTCTGTAATCATGATTAAATCCATTAAAAAATCATAAATGTGTATACAATCTGGGATTCTGTAGTGTTTAAAACATAAATGAGCAAAATGCAGTCATATTAATGGTAAAAAACGTAAAATGTAAACGTTAATCATTTTTATTAATCTGATTATATTTTGCCCGTCTATGGATACATTAGTGGCTGTATTCACTTCGCGCTTGTCTTGATGTCGTGCCCAGCGTGAATAGTGGCGCAGTTGATCGCCGTTCTCAGGGCACTTACGTAGGGCATTTCTATTAGGTCGCTTTTGAACTACTGTTTTTTTCATTAGACGCGAAATATGCGCTTAGAGCGGCTTGAAACAACAAATTAAAACTATTTTGTTTAAACATTTATATCAAACGGTATTTAATTGAAGCGGGTTATTAAGTCCGGGAAGAGCACAATTTTTATACCATGTTTTAGACTTATTTTCTGCCATGAAAAACCAAGATAAAAAATTCCAAATATACCTTTTATACTAATTTTGAAGTCGCTCTTTCGATCGGTGTAGTCAGATTTGCATAAAAATGACTTCAAAAACCACAATGACCTCAATGATGATTCAAATTTAATAGTTGTTATAACTGGATAATGTATCCGTGCAAGGCAATAGGTACAGTTTAACGCTAAATTGCGTTTTGTAATAATATTAATAAGGTGTTTATTTGGCACACAAACATACAACGCGGAGGATAGATTAATGAAGATAGAAAATGACAAAAGCATATACCATGTGCTGTGATGTTGCGCCAAAGCGAAGTCAGCTCAGCAAATGCTTAGTGACCAGCCGAGCAACCCAACGCTGATTTTCAGCTGATACCGATTTATTGTTCCAGCGCATAGAAAACAGTGAGGAAGGGATTCATAGAGTATAGGAACACAGCTCCAATGATTACTATCAAAGAATCATAGTTTGTACATAGACAAGAGCACACACACACGCCTGTAAATATATTATTAAGTGTATTACATATACATACCATATATATTACTATTATTTGTTTTCTTCTTGCTGAGGTGTCGTAAAAGGCGACTAAGGTATCTCTTGAACACCGCAATTCAACCAGGTGTTTAGAGAAGGGAAAACTCGACCAAACCTGCATCCCGCTCCCTCCCGATCGTACTGGTTCTCCTTTCCATCGGGCCTGGGGGAGCTCGGACGAGAGAGTGCTTTTCTGGCTGCGCGTCCAGTTATGCACTTAAATATCTCCTGCGCAATTGACTGTTTCCGAAAACTGGACCTCGAATTTCTTAACCGGTGTTGAAACAGTCGCCGTGGCCGAAACCGGCTAGGACATCATCATCATCATCATCATTTGTATACAGATACATACAAAATTAAATGCAAATAGAATTAAAAAAAAATTATACAATTTATTATATAAGTTTCAACTAGTTTAATTTGTAGGTACCGACCGCCCTAAGTCCTGCCAGTATTTTGGTGGTAGGGCGATTGCCGGAACTGGGTCATGACCACAGTATACAAGTGTAAAGACCGTCATAATGACTCGTTTCGGCCTGTCGCGTTTCGGAATCAGCTTGTGTATATCCAGTAACTCATATACCCAGTGACCTTCAGTTGTGGTAAATGTGGGCTGATATGACAACGGAGACTCAATGGATTTCCATCCTTTGATAGTCACTTTTGTTTTTGGACTGCACTGTATTTACCATCAGGTCCACTGTAGTAACTTTGTCCAGCCAGTGTGAAAACAAAGTATAAAAAAAAACACACACAAATTTTGAATTTATAATAATTCAAATTAATATCTAGGTATTTTATTACGGTTCTAGAATACTAGACTAACAACTTTGCATAAAATGTCTCAGCCGTATGCTTTAAAAATGCAAACGGTCCACTGTCCTCGTAATCCGTTATAGACACTGCATAGTTTATTGTAAATTGGTGCAATTTAATGGCAGCCAGTCGTAGTTGATCGAACGATTCTATTCATAATTTATACATAAGAGGGTCACTGGAATCGTAGAACTGCGACGGTTAAGCATGGAATCAGACAATAAGTTTTACTTTTTTTTTATAAACTGATTCGACATAGTGACAGCACCATACCTGATTGTAAGCCTGCCTAAAAAAACGCCAACGACTATCGAAAGGTAAGAAAAAACCCATCGGTATTTACAGCGATCATTTCGGCCTGCACAAATATCTCTTCACGCTACGCTTAAAGGATCCCATATCATAGCATGGTGGGAACACGCTCGTCGGAAGACCATTCCGCAGCCCAACGACACGGCAAAAGAAGGAGTTAGAGAACTTCTTAGTCCTAGCCGGGATGTGAGATACCGTATAGCTGTGACGTAAAATGTGATACTGACAGTTTGACCATAGTTACTGTTATGCCTGACGAAAAAAGTCCTGTAGTTTCGGCAAGATATTTGCTGTTGGCCAAGAAAGGCTTTTACAACTACACCGGACGAAAGGGTCAAGCGCTTAAGGTTTTTTTTTTCGGCAGGACCATATCGAGAGGCGAAAGGCTATTTGGTTTAAGCGACATTTTTTGGTGATATAGTAATATATACATTTTTGGAATCGGTAAAAAACGCTGATTCCGAAAATATATACATATATTACTATATCACCAAAAAATGTCGCTTAAGCCACCCCTTTCACCCTTCGATATGTTGAGTACAAAACGCAAAGCTTAAAAGCTTCAATTTACAGGCGTAGTTTGTAGGTAGTGATTGAGTTTCTGCGCAGTAGACTTGAGTCTGCAGCCAGGTTGAGGCTGATGGTCTTATGCTACATTTTTCCCTGATTTACCATAAAGGTGATGTTTGGATGACTATGTAACGGTTGCCTTAAGACATCAAATGAGATCACGTGAAGCCGGTAGGTCAACGTTATTCCTGGATTTAGCCTTTGTACTCATACCAATTATTAGCGTGAAGTCTTGAAAACATATTATATATTTAGTTTTCTTGGCCAATTATCAAAAACTTGCTTTTGAAGTTTTGATAGACTGACAAATGAAGAGAAGAAAGCAAATATATTGCGGAAGTAATGATAAATCATTTGACAATCTGTAAATACATCAGAGCCGCTGACATAGCTCAGCGAATTAGCTTGTTAAAAAAGCAGAGATCCTTGACTTTCCTTAACCATTACTCAAAAAAAAAAACAATGTTTTTGAAAATAATCTTAATATATAAAAGGAACTTGAGTATTAGCTAAGTATTCGCTTAGACTCGAAATAGAAGAAATCGGAAATTTAACAAATACTGTATTAAGTTAAATATTGTATTATCTATGTAATTAAATACTTCGTCTTTTTTTTAAACTGACTCGACAGTGACTGCACCATCCCTGATGGTAAGCATTGTGCAGTCCCAAAAACGCCAACGACTATCGAAAGGTAAGATAAAACCCATCGGTAGTTGCAGCGATCATGCCGGCCTGCACAAATATCTCTTCACGGTACGTTTAAAGGATCCCATATCATAGCATGGTGGGAACACACTCGCCGGAAGACCATTCCGCAGCCCAACGACACGGCAAAAGAAGGAGTTAGAGAACTTCTTAGTCCTGACCGGGATGTGAGATACCATATAGCTGTGACTCCGCAAACCCGCGCGCGTGTTTCTATTCAGGAAGGGAGAGGGTGGAACAAGGTTAAACAACCCTTCAGAACACTCGCCATGATACAGACGGTAGAAAACGCTCAGTGAGGCATATTGTTTTTATGTAGTGTTGTAGCGCTACATAAAAATCCCAGTCGGTATCAGTGTCAATGATGTTAATCGTCATTAGTCAATCATCTGGACGTATTCCGCGTCCGATCCGGCGACCGTCCCCAAGTTTCCATTATTGCCCGGAAAATTTCTCGATAGCTCCGAGTCCAACAAAAGATGATTATGATTGATCGATGCGAGTTGACAGCGCGCGTCGCTAATGGCTTCGGCTTAGTGATGCACTTTTATCGATAAAATCTGTAAAATAATATCGAGGTGTGAAAAGCTAATTGGTCTAAGCGACATTTTTTGGTGACATAGTAATGTATATATTTTCGGAATCAGCGATTTTTACCGTTTACAAATATATATATATATATATTAATATATCACCAAAAAATATCGCTTAAACCAAATAGTCTTTCACCCCTCTATATGTAATCTACTATGCTTTCACTATGTATATATTTATTAATACTTTTGACATTATTTATTTCTTTGTATTATATAAGAACCGAGAAATTAATTATAATATGTTTTTTGTACGCGTTAGATATTGGAAATACGAAGCGGGCGGTGAAGTTGAGTATCGCTGTGCACTGACGCGGTCAGGATTACTGCGCGAAAAGATAGCGACGACAGCGACACCACCGTCCGCTACAGTTTTTGCTAAATCACTGGCTCTAACACATATATCGCTTGTTCGCTATTCCTACAGTTTTCGTTCTTATTTATAATTTATTATTATGCTGTGACCTATAATTCTTTTTAAACGTTCATTCTTGTGTTTTCATATTTATATTGTGACTTTTACTGAGCTAAATTAAGCGTGATTTAAAATCTTTTTATCTAACTTTTTTCACTTTTCATGTCATTTTCATTCTATACACTTAATCTGCGCTGTACCATCTGGCAGGACTGCGTTACCACTTTAACTACCTGCCTCTGAAATATAATATATCACTAGCAAACCCGATTTGATTCACCCAGGTGCAGGTAAACTAAAAACTAGCGGATTTTCGAACAATATTTCCACCCCTTTAGAGATGGAATATCCAAAAAAAACCTTATGGATACCTGTGTTATAAAATTAATCCACTGTCCAAATTTTATGTTTCTAGCTTCAGTAATTTAGGTTCTACGATGATATGTCAGTTAGGACAAGTTTTTTTTTATGTATATAGATAGAAAATAGTTTTTTATATATCTGGAAATCTCCAGTCCTGGTACAATAAGGGCTGCACGATGACGGCTATTTTTAATGGATTCTCGTTCCTTGGGAGTCAATGCTGTTTTTAGACTTCACTCTAATTTCCATCAGGTACGCTGTAGTCATTGTATCGAACCAGGCCATCTTTAACCTGGTCATTTTACATATATACCCACTCTTTATACACATTCTAAGTCAACGGGAAGTACCCTATAGGTTTTAATTCTCTGGATAATATACGAAAACTATCATACGTAAAAGGCTGTACCTTTTAAATGCATTGCCTTGAAAATTTGACTTCTTTCAGAGCTATAAAAACTGTAAACCTGAGTATTTAATATTAATTTTAACTGAACACTTCTGGAGAAAAAATGCCTTGAATAACAGATGGACAACGTAGTAATCCTATAAAAATTTCTTTATTTTTAACCCTAATATTTCGATAAATTGACATATTAAAAATAAATAACTTTATCGATGACGATGTGGATTATCTCTTACAGTTTTTTATACCAACCAAAAGAAATTGGGCAATCACTTAAACGGGGCAATGATATTTCAATATTTTCGTAACAATTTTTTCACTATTGTAGAAGAAGTTTTTGTTTGACTCCAAGTATTGCATAAATCTTTAATCCAGTTTTTATTATCGAATCAGAGAAAATTGTGGCGGCCATTGCGTGAGGTATGTTTCCGGAGTCATTGCTGCTATGCATAGACGGGTAAAATGTAATCAGATTAATGAAAATTATTAACGATTACATTTTACGTTTTTTACCATTAATATGACTGCATTTTGCTCATTTATGTTTTAAACACTACAAAATCCCAGATTGTATACACATTTATGATTTTTTAATGTTTTAAATGGATTTAATTATGATTACAGAGCAAGAAAATTAAAATTACGACTATATTTTGTAATCGTTCATCATTAATCAGATTACATTTTGCCTATCTCTGCTGCTATGTAGTGGAATATATGTGTATCTATAAAAAAAAACACTTGCTTTAACTGGCATATTATCAAAGTGATGATGTCCTAGCCGGATTCGGCCACGGCGACTGTTTCAACACCGATTAAGAAAATCAAGGACCAGTTTTCGGAAACAGTCAATTGCGCAGGAGATATTTCAGTGCATAGCTGGACGCGCAGCCAGAAAAGCACTCTCTCGTCCGAACTCCCTCAGGCCCGATGGAATGGAGAACCAGTACGATCGGGAGGGAGCAGGATGCAGGTTTGGTCGGGTTTTCCTTTTCTGAACACTTGGTTGAATTGCAGTGTTAAAGAGATACCTTAGTCGCCTTTTACGGCACCTCGGCAGGAAGAGGGAGGTGCTATTCTATTCTGCCGGCAGCCACCATGGCATTATCAAAGTACTGAAGTTAGATACATGGAATTTTTATATTGTGCTTTTTTTACATGTTCATTTATAACACACAGGCTTATGCTTGACCTCAATCTCACCTGATGATAAGAAGACCTTGGAGGATTCCCATGTCGTAAGAAGCTGGAAAAAATAGACTCAGGAACCGAATTCCACCCCTGGGCGGCTTGCAGCAGAAAACAAAAGGGAGATTCGCCTCGTGTGAGCAGGTGGAATCTCCACCACGTAAGGGCGTAAATCTTAAATCTGTTTTGTCATTTTGTCAAAGACTAAATTATTTCCTGAGCAAAGGTTAAAAGCAAAGTCAAAGTAGTGTCTATAAATATTTGTCTTAGTTACTCTATATACCTATATATAATATTATATCGTCGGGCGAAAGGCTATTTGGTTTAAGCAACATTTTTTGGTGATATAGTTTATATACATACATATATATATATATATATATATATATATATATATATATATATATATATATATATATATATATATATATATATATATATATATATTACTATATCAACAAAAAATGTCACTTAAACCAAATAGCCTTTCACCCGACGATATATATTATTTATATTTACCTTATACACTAAACATGCAACTTTGTAACAAGTCATTGTGAAAATCCCCATAAAATCAAGATGGCTGTCATAAAATGTCAAATACGTCAACACCGTTCCATTTTCAAAACAATGACACGTTTTCTTAAAACTACCTACGTATGATACAGAGTAATTATGACTCTATTTGGCTTGCTTTTAGGTTTAAATTCTCTCGTAGGGTTTTAAAAAAGTCGTCAATGACGCATGCTTGATGCGACATGCGCAAGAACAATCGCTTAGTGTTGTCTTGATGTGCGTGAAAATATTTCGCGTTATACGTTTTACGATGAACGGTCAACGTAGGGTGACCATCATAGCCTGGTCTGCCTATACAAGATAACTAGGACACATAAACTACAAGATATATGATAATGCGGTCTTAAGCTTTTAGACATATATATTTTTAAAAAAAAAATTGATAAAAATTGCAAAACAGAATAAAAAAAATATTATAGAAATAAACTCAGTTATATGCGAGGATCGTTATCTTGTATGAAATAAAAAAATCTGAACGACGGAAATTTGTCCAATTTATTGCTAAATTTTTCCATACATTTTCTATACAAATCTTCACGTTTTGCCTATTGGGACTGTAATTTTCTTGGAATACTGTAATGGTAGTCAATGTTTAAAATTATAATTAAAAAATGAAGGATATCTTATATTCCTAATTTGTAGTTAGAGATGAAAATAATTTTGTTCAAAGTATATATTGTTTTAATACAAGCTTTCGCCTCTCACTGAGATTGAGCTCAGAAAGGCTATTTGCACGACGGGTCATTGAAGGAATATGAATCCCCAGGACTGGCTTGCAGCAAGTAGAAGAGCACCCTGGAGTTTTTGGGCCGGTAGCAGTATGAAAAACAGGAGCCGCTGCCCTCACGGTCCTATGCAGGATATTCCTTCGGATCATCAAAAAGAACCAAGTTTTATGACATTAACCTAAAAATTCACAAAATATCAGATTTTAATCTGGTACCGGGTCATTTTGGTAAATTTTTGGATAATTAACTACTACTCAAATATATTATGGTCACCGTACTATCCTTGGTGGTCGACTGGAACTACCTACTGTAGTTTCATAGTATTTTTGTACCATGTCGCGTTTATTGGCTCTCAAGTAGTTTGTACATTTACTAGCAATCTGCTCCGGCTTTGCATGGATTTAATCATATCTTACTAGAACTCCTGGCAGGCTTTCTACAGCCTATATAACAACAAAGCCTAAATAACAACCAAACAACAACCCACACAAACAGATTCTATGCTACAGATTTGTCTTAGGGTGGAATGATCATCCAGAAGACGTAATCTTAGCTCAAAACGGGAACCAGTTTAACACGTTCACACCGGTGCTGTATTTCATGCTCTTCGCCCTGTGGCGGTTGCGTTTAAAGCTTTTTGCTCTATCGGACGGGAGTTAATCCAGGGTTTTCATTATTTTACTTATCATCTATGCAGAAATTATTTTTACTTACTTAAAGATCTAAATATTTGGTGTTACGTACCGTTTAATAGCACAGTCTACACCAAAAAAAAAAAAAAAACAATTTCTAAAAATATGAATTTGCAGGATCCATATACTTATCAGTTGTTTCAATTGCTTGCTTGATAATATATAAACAAATAATTTTTTATACACATTTTGTATATATGTATATTATATTTAAACACTTTTGGAAAGTGTTCTGAAGAATTGTTTAACCTTGTTACACCCTACCCCTTCCTTAATTAATAAAACTACGCACGGAGTCACAGCTATACGGTATCTCACATCCCGGCTAGGACTAAGAAGTTCTCTAACTCCTTCTTTTGCCGTGTCGTTGAGCTGTAGAATAGATTTCCGGCAAGCGTGTTCACACCATCCTATGATATGGGATCCTTTAAGCGTAACCATAGATGGGCAAAATGTAATCAGATTAATGAAAATGATTAACGATTACATTTTACGTTTTTTACCATTAATATGACTGCATTTTACTCATTTATGTTTTAAACACTACAGAATCCCAGATTGTATATACATTTATTATATCTTAAAGTTTTAAATTGATTTAATCATGATTACAGAGGAAAAAAATTAAAATTACGACTATATTTTGTAATCATTGATCATTAATCAGATTACATTTTGCCCATCTCTGAGCGTAACGTGAAGAGATATTTGTGCAGGCCGACATGATCGCTGCGACTACCGGTGGGTTTTTCTTAGCTGTCGATAGTCGTTGGCGTTTTTTGGACTGCACCTTGCTTAACATCAGGTGCGATGCAGTTACTGTGTCGTGTCAGAATAAAAAAAAAACCTTTATATTCTATGGAGCCTCTATTTTTTTTAAAGTATTTTTTATTACGGATCCCTAGAAAGGCAATATACAAAATTTCTATTATTTACGTCCACAACCATTTACAAAAACTCTCTCCACTCATTGAATCTACACAATAATTATTTGTATTATTGCCTGTCTATTCATTTACCCGTTACGTGTAAAGGGCTTAGGGACAGCAAACTAAGCTTTTTGTGTACAAAGATTGAGACATTTCTGTGCAATTTGCATCTATTGTTTACACTGAGTTATTTATGGTCTTTTTCATTTAAGTTTTACACAACTTAACTCAAAAGACATGTTTAATTGTAGTTTTAATAATGACTCTTTCACTTTGTAAAAGAACCCGGAAATCGATACCAAGAAATATCATAAATTTATGTTCCTTGTATGGAAACTAGAACGAATTGCGTGGCTAAAAGAGAGTGAAATATTTTCTATGTTTTTGTAAGCTCATTCACGTTTATTTTATTCTATCGTCTTCAAAATACAAATTGGAATTACAGTTGACGATGGCTATGCAATTGACGCTGAAAAAAGAAATGGGGTTTAAGAAAAAAATGATATATAACCGATTACAAATAGAAATCATTTGAAATCGATTTCTCGTCAACATCAGTTTAAGATACCTATTTATTTAAATCATCCCTATACCAGTCTTTAAAACAGTAGCTTTGATTCAAAATAGTGATTTTTTAGCTAATCGGTAAAAACGGCTTTGCGACCATTTTTGTCGTCTGCAGCTAGTCGCGAAGGAGCGCCGACTGCCCGGTTTCTTACTTTGTGTGTTTGGGTTAGACTAAGTACATTAAATTAGCTGCGGCGATTTGATTACAGGACCCGCAGTCCCCACTAATTCGCAGAAGTGGTCACCTTGGGGTTTTTAGCTGGTAAAAGTCCGGCACACCCCGGCTGCCACCCCCTTCGCTGCCGGCACGGTACTATGAGGTTTTCCCCAAGTAAAAAAAAATACATTAAATACGTACATTAAATTAACCCTCGAGAAGTAGGCAGAGTATTGTGACGTGCTCTGCCTAAATACAATGAGCAGTGTCGGGGAAGATATCTTCCTCCGAGTTTGTGCCCAGCGGGCGCGGCACGACGGGGCTGTGGCGAATTGATTACAGGTCCCACAGTCCCCGCCAATGCGCAGAAGTAGTCACCTTGGGGTTTTTAGTCGGTATAAGTCCGACACACCTCTGTCGCGCAACCCCCCTGTGCCGCTGAGACGGTCCTATGAGGATTTTCCCCAAGTAAAAATAAAGAAAAAAAGTACATTAAATTAAACCTTGATTGTTATAATAATAACAAATCTATATTTCACAGCAAACTTTCATATCGAATAAAACAGAGTGATAATTCTTACAATTATAGAAACACAGCGCTCTGACCCGTGCGATACCAAAAGCCTAGGCGTAATCTTTACATAGTATGAAATGAAGCGGCTTCCGCTGTCTGTACGCTTAGCTTTTTTTAAACTATGCAACGGATTTTAATGCAATTTTCAGCAATAGATACAGTGATTCATGAGGAAGGTTTATATATGTAATACATATATATTATAGCACAGAAAAGCCGAGCCATTGAAAGATTTGTATTGTGATGTTGTAGCGAATATATTTTTGTGCGATTAAAGGCGGCTTGCACTAGCAAATTAAGTCTAACTTAGACTTACATAAAATGCTATTTAGCGCTGAATTGTACTTATAGTCATAGATGGGCGTAATCATGATTACTTTTAATCAGATTAATAATCAGATTACAAGTAATCATGACGAATGTAATCATGATTACTTGTAATCTGATTACTTTTAATGTGGGGGGGGGTGTCCAGGGGAGAGTGGGGGGTGGCTTTCAGCGGAGAGTGGGGGTGGCGTCCAGTGGAGAGTGGGGGTGGCGTCTAGCAGAGAATGGGGGGTGGCGTCCAGCGGAGTTTGGGGGAATCCAGCGGAAAGTGGGGGGTGGCGTCCAGCAGACAGTGGGGGGGTGGCGTCCAGCGGAGAGTCGGGGTGTCGTCTAGCAGAAAGTGAGGGGTGGCGTCCAGCAAAGAGGGGGGTGGCGTCCAGCGGAGAGTGGGGGTGGCGTCCAGCGGAGGGAGGGTGGTGTCATCGTGTGTGTGCTCACACGCCGCCCCTATGGGAGGTATTGTTTGGGTAGTTTTACGACCCTCTCCCAGGGAGGAGGCCTGTCTAAGACCAATCGCTCGCCGGGCCCCTAGGAAGTATCTGGATTCCCAGGGCCGGCGAAGGCGAAGATTAGGCAGTGCTGGCACCCGGTGGTTTTAGCCGGTGCAAGTCCACCCCCGAATACCCGTCTCGTTGAGCTAATCATAATTATTATAAGGGTCTTTGCAGTTGTGTACTGTGGCCACGAGTCTCCACATTGTTCGGCCAATAAACCTACAAACTAATAGTAACTCGCTTCGACCTGATTACGTTCAGGACCATTTTTTGTGCTTTCAGCCGTTTGAGTTGGTAGGTTAATTGCCGGAATTGGATCGTGACCATAGTACAATAGTGAAAAAACTGGCATAGTGACTTGCTTCGACCTGACTACTTTCAGGATGAGTTCGTGCTCGGTGGCCATTAAGTGAATCCAACGAAATCTAGCTGATCATAGATGGTTTTACTATTGTTCTGAGTGATTCCTGGACTATTAGAAGTGATTATCAAAGTACCGCCCATATTTTACTGAAATACCGGCTCCTACCCGATAATCCACGCCAACCTTCGAGATGGAGAATACTTCTGATAATGGCCAAAGACTTTGTGTGCAATCCTTTAAGTTAAAGTTAAATTTTTAAAACAGAAAAATGAAATTACTATATTTTACTTTACTTTACTTTACTCATTAAACAATATTATATATATATATATATATATATATATATATATATATATATATATATGTAGGAATGTGAGTGAAATGGAACATATGATGCTTATAATATAAAATGATAAAGAACAGTGTAAGAGTGTGAAAGGGATAGAAAGTATAGGAAAGAGGGAGGTAGATACGAATGGCGGAGATAATAAGTTGTTGTGACGGTCGTGGTGAAATATTTATATTTAAAACTGTACCTGTAATTTTAATTGTGCTGAATAAATGATTTAAAAATAATCATATATATTTATATATATATATATATATACATTTCTTTACTTTTTACTTTTATTACTCATTAAACAATATTATATATATATATATATATATATATATAATTTGGTAAACAAAAAAGCGTTTTTAGTGAGATAAAAATGGCGCGTGCCCGTATGTCGATTTGCTTCTTTTATTCTGAGTACTATACTCGAATTCTTTAGTCTATAAGAAAATGGAAGTCAAACGCGAAAAAAAAAATAAACGAACTGAGAAAAAAAACTATGTATGTGTCCCGCTGATATATTGTAAGAATCAAAGTTATTAGGTAGAACGTCAGTTATCCGAAAAAAAAAAAGATCTGTATTTCAACTTAAATTACGAGTTAAAATTCAAAATACGATACATCAAAGACGAAACCGAGTCAGTAGAGAGAGACGGATGACCAAGAAAGGTGATGTCGCGCTCTGCGCTATAGAAGCTTGTGTAAATTTGAGAAAATGATGTCTTGTTCTGATCAATTAAAATTTTGCGCTATCTTGCTCTGTCTCTCTATCTCCATCCCGAAGGCGGGCGTGGATTATCGGGTTGGAGACAGTATTTCAGTAAAATATAGGCGGTAGTTTGATAATCAGTTCTAATAGTCCAGGAATCACTCAGAACAACGGTAAAAGCATCAATGATTAACTAGATTTCGTTGGATTTACTTAATGTCCACCGAGCACGAACTGATCCTGAAAGTAGTCAGGTCGAAGCGAGTCACTATGCCGGTCTTTGCACTATTGTACTGCGGTCACGACCCAGTTCGGGTAATCGCCCTAACACCTAACTATGTGGTGGCACTCAGTTCGCCAGTTTAGCTAGTAGTAGTCGTACACTATAAATAAAAAAAAAGGCGAGCGCCGCTCTGCTGCCGACAGCACATTTTACGTATCAAACAGAAAAGTAATCATAAAAGTAATCATGATTAATTGTAATCCGATTAAGGATTAATAATCCTTAATCACCGAAAAATGATTACTTTTTTTGATTAATTTCGTTAATCATTAATCATGATTAATGATATCAAAGTGTAATCGTAATCGTTAATCATTAATCTGATTACATTTTGCCCATCTCTGCTTATAGTCTTGCACTGAATAAAAACCCAGTTGTAACAAGTCTTAAACTCAAATCATCATTAAGATGGAATTAATGTACTTCGATTAATTAGCGTCTATAAAAGCTTAAACTAGGCTTAGTTTGTTAGTGCTGGCGCTGGCTAAACGTTACGAGAGTGATCAATTTAATGTACTATGGCATTGTATTCTATTCGTTATTAGAAATAATTTATATGGCAGAACGTTTGCCGGGTCAGTTAATGTAAAGTAAATGAAACATGTTCTGCAATGTTCCCAAGCAATGGTTGCGACTTGTGCGTTTTAGTTGTAAACGAAATGTCGGTGACATTAGATACCGAATATCCAATGTCATAGTCGGCGAGCGCATCTCTAATTATAAATCGTGTGACTTAGCAAATTCTCAGATATTATCATGTACGCCAAGACACCTGCGCTCGTGCAGGATCTGCGGTTCTGTGAGAAACAGCATTTCCAAGTAATAGAGTTTGTTTATGAAACTTCAACAAGATGAGAGCTGGTTGAAATTGCTAACCTTTTTAAAAACCCTTTACTTGACAAACTCAAAAATAAACAGCTCTGCTTTTATCGTCGGTTTCAGTATCCTAACTACAATTTGTAGATCTCCCAGAATAATCTTATAATATAACATAGTTTTGTGTGGTTTTAATTTAAATATTCTCTGAGTATGTTTTTTATTAGCTGTGTTTCTAAAGCTGACTTCAATATTTTAACAACTTTTCGTATATACATTTATATTGTAATATATGATTAGAAGTTAAATAAACATTTGGTTTTGTGGGAGTTTTATTTTATTGATATTTTACGTAAGTTGCTTAATAATTAATTTAAAATAATTGGCTTATTATTTTCTTTTAAATACTTGTTTGTGAAATGAAATATTTTATAATTACTATAGTAAAAAAAACCTATATTATATGATCTGAGATATAGATAATAAGTTTTAGGTATAAGCGTAAATTAGATACAGCCAATAATATATTTCAGCTAACCCTGAGAGTTATATATTATATAGCGTTATTATAAAAAGAAAGTAATTAATAATTAGCACTTCATTCGTAAAGTCATTAACTTTGTATCCATTGACGTTGAAATAAAAGATATTGCAGGATATGAGTAATGCTTCAGTATTTCGACTGAGATTGAGGAAATTTTCTTTAGCGGAATACTTTGCACGTCCTGGCAAGCCAAACATTTATTATTACGACGCTAAAAGTACTAAAGGCCTTGCCAAATAGACAGCGAAAGGAAAGCGAAGCGAGGCGTTTATGTTTTGTAATTAATGTGTACATTATGTCAGCCGTAGAACGTGCACCGTTGGATCTAGGGCTCTCCTAACATTTTGGAGAACGTCCAGTGGAAAGCAGTTTGAAGGTGGACGTCACATACTGCACTTGCCAGTACGTGGTCTCCATTCGATGTCTTTCCTCCCACATAGGCTATCCGCTCTACGAGCTATGTCTAGCCCACTGCCATTCGTTGTATTCAAATCATTTAATAACTTAGAATTAAGTACTTAATTACTTGATAACTTAGAAATTAAAACACATACATCATACATATCGATACTGGATCCTTCAAACAAAAGTTGAGGAGGTATTTTTGTAGTCCATCATGATCGCTGTAGCTATCGCTCGCTTTTCTTTGCTCTCGATAGTCGCAGCTGGGTTTTTGGATTATACCATGTTTACTATTAGCATCGTCATGTTATGCATGACATGTTAGCATGTTATTACGCCAAGTCCAAATAAAAAAAATGAAAAAGGCGAGAAAGCGAAGCAAATCGTAGCGCGAACGTGACCTTTGTATTAGTTGTACAACGTCAAACAAAAGTGTACCCGAGACGTAAAGCGAAAGCGAAGAGTGCCGGTTGTATTTGTGAATTATTCTAAATAAATAAACACCGATAGATGTGTATATACGATAAGTTAAAAAAATCACTAAATCATATATTTTTAAAGCTAAAGGTGGTAAGCAAGATGACAGGCAACCTGATGGAGAATGTTTTCTGTCATTTATTGATAATTGTAATAAAAAATTGTTACGTATTATTATCGACCTTGATGAGCGTTTTTACTCCCGTTTTGAGGAACCTTATATTCATTTCAATTGAGAGAAAAATTAGGCACAAAGTCAATATTCAAACAGATATGTCACAAGCACTAAAAAAAACATTGGAAAAATCAGAAATCTGGATCGTTGTTGTCGGTGGTTCGTTTTCTCAACTTTTTCGACCCATTGTGTGTTTGCGTCTACTTTTATAATTACGCTTCGATTAGCTTCTACCACTCTTTCTGTTCGCTATTTATTTAACAGGGCCTTAAAAGCAATACCAATAAGGTATGTAATTCAGTTACATAGCTATAATATCTTATGAGTTGTAGCAATGGCGATCTCAAAAACAAATAGGTAGTTAAGATAAAGCCCGACC
This sequence comes from Automeris io, assembly GCA_036320925.1. Taxonomy (NCBI): domain Eukaryota; kingdom Metazoa; phylum Arthropoda; class Insecta; order Lepidoptera; family Saturniidae; genus Automeris; species Automeris io. Next base: position 9,273,871 of record JAUDJH010000017.1, read on the forward strand.
CATAGTATGGGTTATCTTTTTTTTTTAAATCTTAATATATGCCAGTTTGTTGGTTGTATTATTAGATAGATTGAAAAATAGGAACAAAATAAACCGTTTCTATATACCCAATATAGAAACCGTTTATAAGCCGATGTAGACTCGTCGGCCGGGGGATTCTTGTTTGAGGCTCTGTGCGGAGCGGAGCTCTTGTTAGTTTACGTGAGGATTGTATTATTGTGTCGAATCTCTGACAATTGCAGTTTCAGTAAATTTAAAAGTACAAGTAAATGTTAAATCGTGTTTAGTCTAAATCACCACGTATATTTGTTATTTGTTTATTATTAGTAAAATGGCTTTTGATCCTGACATTTATTTATTTTTTTGAGTAAAATAACTTCTGATCCTAACATCAGCAGCGGGATAAGTAACTTCTAGCCCACAGAAAGGAGAAACAAGTGGTGTCACAAGGGAGAAGCAAACATTTGGATAAATAAGTGGATTGTACACTGTACCCAGATTGGACGTTCATTTTGGTATACTTAAAATCTTCTGGCCATTACTAGAAGGATTCTCCATCTCGAAGGCGGCCGTGGATTGTTGGGTTGAAGACGGTATTTCAATAAATTATGGTCAGTGGTTTGTTAATAACTTCTAATGTTGCAGGAATCACTCTGAACAATGGTGGATGAGTCAATGATTGGCTAGATTTTATTGGACTTGCTTTAATATCCACCGGGCAATAAATAAAATGCAAGCGTGCCGACATATTTAAAAGTTAAATATTCCTTTTTTGGTTTGTTTACTTTTTGTGTGGGGTATCCGTGAAGTAAAAGGTTACGATTAATTATTATTCCAGGTAAGGTAGTTTTGTGTTCAGTGGTATTACGTTGCATTTATATGTTTTTGTCACATAACAAGTAGGAAATTGGTCAATCCAGATCTCGTGAGCGTCGTTATACCTCCAGCACTCGCCGTTTGCGCGGTGAACGCTCGACGAACCATGGCTCACGCAATTCAAAAGCACTACACATTCGCTGGAAGATATTTTACTAGACGTGGAGTTCTTGTTTGCTCCTAACAAGCGTATGAACGCTCCTATCATAATTGGTACCGACGTATTGGATAAAGCGGGTGTGACTTGCGTACAAACAAAAAACTTGCAGCGAGTCATACGAGCTACGAAACTTACTGTTTCTTCTGTAGCCAATATCCACCAACAACGTATTCTTAACATCTCTTTAAAAAGTCTACTCTAGGCTGTCTTCAATAAGATTTGGGACGAGTTTTCTAAACAAATGATTTCAGGTACAGCTACTTCCTCTGCCACGTTGGGCATCATGTTGATTTACCTGAAGGACAATACTCCAGTTCATTACAGGCCGTGCAAGCTGTCGCAAGGCGAAAAACAAAAATTACTCATTGCAGAAAGTCATTACTGAAGGCTCTGGTATACATCAACGACTGTTTAATCCTGTATTTTTTCATTGAGGAAGGATTATAAACCCTACGGAAAGTCCTCAAACACTAAAGGCTGGGTTTTCTTTAAAATTAAACAAATGTTCCATTTATGCACGGAAATAGAAAGCCTGAGGAGGGTATGTCTAACTAGGAAGTAAGACTTGCTTTTGATAAGATTCAGGTTTTTACAGGTTCCACAGCACCACAGAAGGTCAAACAGGTTAGGCATTAAGTTGGATTGACGGGATATTTTTGAAAATACATCCCAGGTTACTCCATCGGGACTATATGCATTGCGCGCTAGCCTTTTAGACTTACAGTTTTCACTGGACCATGGAACATGAGACTGTGCTTCAAGAAATTATTAAATTTTTAATGAGGGTATATGTGAATGTGTTTATCAATAGTAGTACATCGAGTATTTTGCTTATATTTTTATCATGATGGAATTTTTCGTGTCAGTCCAAGCCCAGGTACAGTACTCTCAAGAGTATTAATGATAATGAAATAGTGTTGAAGTCTGTTTAAACAAACGTAGTTGGATAGTCTATTTAACGACTACTGTGTTCTTAATCAAATCACTGTAAAAAATGAATTTTATTACGTCATTATCTTTGCATTGCTGGGCAATTCTAAACCACTACTGTTCTTTTGTTGCATGGAACGTTATCCACATTTGGAGCTGGGGCGTGTTGCCACGAGCAGCAAAGAGCCATCGTGACCAGCGCAGAGTCGTGTGGACGTCACGACGTGTGGTGACCGTTGCTGCAGTCACCGCGCGGGTTCTGTTGCTGTTCTGCGCGATTGCGCTGCGCACCGCCGATGCGCGCCTGGGCGTGTCGTGCGCCGCAGCAACAGCTATGGTGTGTGCTGCTGTACACCGCTGCGAGCAGTCTAGTCATCGCGAGCCGTGCTGTGTCGCATACGCGACATAGCATGCCGCTACTGTTGCTGACCCTGTAGTGCCGCTTCTGGTACTCCTCACCACCGCGGTACATACCGCGATGCTGTTCTGCCGTACGGAGACGCCACGGTGGAGGAGGCACATGCAGCCTTTGAGTGTCTGTGAGCTGCGGGCTTACGTGTGAGCTACTGACATCGTGCCGACTACATTAACATCACAGGGACATGATTGAGTCATGTTGGCGGTAAAACCAGTACACTAATATCCTGTCGAGATTGTTTCCGAGCAAAAATCAGGTTAGACTATGCGTCAATCTAACCTATACATAACTTTTATTTAAGTTCTGTTTTGAAAAGCATAGTATGGAATACTAGAAAGTTTTCTTATTTATTTTAATTCCATATTTCACTACGAATGTGGCAGTGTATGATGGTAGCACTAAGTCATTTTGACTTTCATAAAAACTATTCTCAAGTGTAGGTCAGAATGACCGAGCGGTAATAAAGTGTTCGTTAAGTTTGTTCAGATTCTGCTAAAATCTGATTTGACTGGTTGGAAATCATTTCGACAGACATACTTGTGACGCGTGTGTGTGTGTGTACAATTGTGACTTGAGGACTAGTATTATAGACTTCGAAAGAAGTCTGCTTATGTTTTTAATTAGCTCGATTCTAATGTTTCATATGGTGACGACTAGTGAGCCAGAGTAAAGAATTTCCCCACGTTGCATTGGAGATATAAGCGTGAGAGCTGAATCAAAGAGTACGTGGCGCCTACTCGTCACTCAACTACTCGTCTCTATTGGCGTCAGTGTGCTGCTGAGCGGCCGTTGCGAGAGCTGTCGCTGTCGGGCGCTAGTGACGTTAGTGCGTTGCGAACGGCGGCACTGTGAATGGCGCTCCGGGGTGGCAAATGATGCCTGGAGGCACGTGCCGCGCGGTCTTTCACAGCAAGTATTTGACGACCGTTATGTCAGCTCTACAAGCGTTGCTTACATTATTGTTGACTGCTATCCTTACATACTAGGTTTCAGCAAATTAACTTTGAGCTTCACATAACTATTCCTACGTAAACTCATACAAAAGCAAACGTAAAATCTTACATTACATAGGACTATCTGAAACTTTAGAGTAGGCAGTTAGTGGATAGCTTCCAACAGTTTTGTATGTGATGTCGGAGTTGGGATGATGCGTTGATTGAAACTGATATCAAACTCCTGATTAATTTTGTGATACCTGAATTGCTACGTAATTCGGAAGCCGTGTATTAATTTTGATACTTGAATTACTATGCAATTCGGAAGACGTGTATTTATTTTGTGATATCCGGGTTACTTACGTAACTCTGAAGACACGTATGTACTACAATTTAGATCCCTGAGTTACTACGTAACTCGGAAGACACGTATGCACTACAATTTTGATACTTAGGTCAATATGTGACTCTGATGACATGTACTTACTCGTATTAACCTTGTTAAATATTTAGCTAAGACTGTAACTCGAAAGATTTGAACTACAGACCTAACGTGGTCTTGGCGTTCACTATCAAGACTTCAGGCCTAAAGCCTTGGCGTCACATTATCTGAACTGCAGGTGTTAAAGCCTTGGCGTTCCATTATATAAACTACAGGCTTATCTAGCCTTGGCGTTCACTATAAAGACTTCAGGCCTAAAGCCTTGGCGTCACATTATCTGAACTGCAGGTGTTAAAGCCTTGGCGTTCCATTATCTAAACTACAGGCTTATCTAGCCTTGGCGTTCACTATCAAGACTTCAGGCCTAAAGCCTTGGCGTCACATTATCTGAATTACAGGTGCAAAGCCTTCGCGTTATATTATCGTACTTCGGTCTAATTGCCCTGGCGTTCGATGAACTACATCACCTAACACGGTCTTGGTGTTCATTAAACTTCAGGCGTATCAGCTTTGGCGTGTCTGCCTTGGCGTTTTACTTTCATACACAGGTGGTGACCAAGATCTTGGAGCTACCGGCGTTGCTGGTCAGACAGCGGGCAAGCAGTAAGGACTCCAGGCATAGGAATCAGACTGTCGATGCCCCTACTGGATGCAGACATGAACATCGGTGAAGACTACTCCGGACCAAGCGGCTTCAGCCATAGAGCTCGTGTCGAGGACGACACTTAGTCAGGAGAGAGGCCGTATTAGATAGATTGAAAAATAGGAACAAAATAAACCGTTTCTATACACCCAATATAGAAACCGTTTATAAGCCGATGTAGACTCGTCGGCCGGGGGATTCTTGTTTGAGGCTCTGTGCGGAGCGGAGCTCTTGTTAGTTTACGTGAAGATTGTATTATTGTGTCGAATCTCTGACAATTGCAGTTTCAGTAAATTTAAAAGTACAAGTAAATGTTAAATCGTGTTTAGTCTAAATCACCACGTATATTTGTTATTTGTTTATTATTAGTAAAATGGCTTTTGATCCTGACATTTATTTATTTTTTTGAGTAAAATAACTTCTGATCCTAACAGTATTTTTTCTAATAAAATAAATAAACTATACCGCAGAACATAGACGGAATGTCCGTAATAATGATTGGCTTTGTCCAGTCGCGTTTCGCGATCATCTCGTATACGTCCAGTTATCGATATGCCTAGACACTACTAGAGTTTAGAGACTAGAGACCTGTCAGCGTCTTGTCTGTTTTATTTTATGGCATGACATAGCTCGTATCGCATCGCTTGTTCAGTGTCCTCAATCCCGCAGTCGGCTATCAATAAAGCAAACAAACAAACAAACCGGGTTCATGTTACTAATGCATTGTGAAATTTTAAACAATGCTTCGATGCTTTGGTACCCTGTTTTTCATCAGAGACTGTGGTAACTTACGTAATCCTAATAATATTGTAAATTCGAAAGTTTGTATGTTTGTGCCGTTTTTGCGTCAAAACAGCTGAATTTATTTAGATAAATAGCATATAAATAGATTCGACCATGAAGACGGACATAGGCTATTGTTGCGAAAATATAAGCTAAAGGTGTTGAAACAGCGGCACGCGATGTGTATACGTGCGCTGCTTCAAAATCGCAGAGGAAAAAGAGGTGGCTCTTAACATCACCCCTCCTTAAGCGAGTAGGGCCTATCTGTCACCTTTGACGGACTGGACGCAGGAGGGAACCCTATTCTAGGTACTCCCCTCCTTAACAGATTGACATCTCGGCGGCGCACTTGAGGGAGTGCGTCGCCCAACATTTTCAAAGTGAGAGTATTGCGCGATATGTCCTCGCGCATTTCTCCAAGACAACAAAGGTGAGCAAATTCTGTGCAGGGGCCTTTCAATAGTAAATGGTTTCAGAGTTGTGAGGAAGCTGGCACAGTCTTGCCCCTGGTCACGGGAGACGGGATGAGCACCCCGAGGGTTTTAGTCGATGCGAGTCCGATACACCGGGGGGCGCCCCTCACCGCAACATAACGGCCCATAACGAGTATTCCCAGGGTTACTTAAAAAAAAAAACAGAAAAGTCAGTAAGTTCCTAAAAATATCGACCAATAAAAGTATAAATGAGTTGCTGAAGTAGTAGTAAATATAATAATAGTGAAATAATACTAAGCATAACTGTGTAGATTTCGAAAGAGGTATCATACAAATCAGGTCTTCAACCTTTAAAATGTAACAGATCGAAAAAGCATTAATAGTTTTTGTACAAAATGTAACGGTGTTACAATGGGATCAACCAAATCCGATGTAAATTAAACGGCTTCAAACTGCTTAAAGAATTGGAGCGGAACTATGTACTAAATACGAGTTTGAGAATAATTCTAAGTCTGCTATGGGTTCTCAAAGTGCTATAGCAGCCGGAGCCTTTGATAAACTAATATTCCATTAACGATAGTTAGTAGCAAAGTGTTAATTCTATTAAATATGAAATTGACGTAAAGTACCGATATGACGTTTCGAAATGTTATGAACGTTCAATTTTTCACTTTTCCGGTAGGGATACCGCTGATTGAATATACTGGCTATATCTAAGCCTCTGGGGTTGTCGCGTAGCCAATGAAGCGAGGGATTACCGTTTTAGAAACACTAGTATATCCAAAAAAATTATAGAACTATAGTGGTATATCGTCAAAATAATGGTAACCTTAATTAAACGGGCTATTTTGATCTAGTAATAATTAATAATGCATAGAAATGGCAATGATATAACAATATGAATTACAAAATGTATTTATTATATTAGTAGAAAGTGTAACGTGATACGACGTGATGTTTTTTTTTTACTTGGGGAGAATCCTCATGGGACCGTCTCGGTCGGACTGGGGGGTTGCGCGAAACCGAGGTGTGTCGGACTTGTACCGACTAAAAACCCCAAGGTGACTTCTTCAGCGCATTGACGGGGACCGCGGGACCTGTAATCAATTCGCCCCAACCCCGTCGTGCCGCGCCCGCTGGGCACAAACTCGAAGGAAGATATCTTCCCCGACACTGCTCATTGTATTTAGGCAGAGCACGTCACAATGCTCTGCCTGCTTCTCGAGGGTCGCTAACCAGTCGTTCAGAGCCCCCACTCTGAGCGGCCGCGACCCCAAAGGCATCAGCCAACCGGTCGTGGATCGACCGATCGGCTGGTACTGAACGACGTGATGTAACGTGACATGACGTGATGTGACGTGATTCAAGGTACGAAACTGCACTTCGTATTCGAAAATTTTATAATTTTTTCGTTCTGAATGACTGAATTAGCTACTGTGCAACCTATTCTCAGGTTTTAGGTATCTTCTGAAAAGTTGTAATTTATTTTTAATAATCTCTATATATTATACTAGCTGATCCGGCAAACGTTGTTTTGCTATATAAGTTATTGTAATATCTTCTAAGATGTTCATTGAAATTAAGTGATGTCAAAGAAAATTTTGTTCATAATTAAATACTCTTAATCAACAACACATTTATTTGGATAAAGATTAATATTATTACGTTGATACAACTCTTAACAAATAATGCATTCATTTCGACCAAACTCGATTACCATAAAAACGGCTCTAGTGAGTTAATCTTAAAAGATAGACATATACTGTCACGAACATTTTTTTAGACCATTTTAAGAGGAATGATTCTTTCATACATATATTTTTCATATCTTGAACCGTTTTCGCAGCGCACGCAATGGAAGCCCTCAAGGATGAATAATTTTCCCCGTTTTTTTCACATTTTCCATTATTTCTGCGCTCCTAATAGTTGCATCGTGATGTTATATAGCCTATAGCCTTCCCCGATAAATGGTCTATTCAACACAAAAAGAATTTTTCAATTCGAACCAGTAGTTCCGGAGATTAGCGCGTTCAAACAAACAAACAAACAAACAAACAAACTCTTCAGCTTTATAATATTAGTATAGATATATCCACACAAACCTTAAATTCAAAAGTTTTAAAACATATTTTTCTTAATTATATTTAAGCTAATCTTTAATTGATTTTTTTTTTAGGATTTTAAACCATACGGCTGCAGCTTCGTCAAGATATCAGTCTGCATTCGGATATTCGCTGAAAGTAATTCAACAATCGAATCAATCAGTTTTAGTTTACCGCTTGTAGGAAACCTTAGGCTTTAGCTAAAATTTCGGTCTATTTGAAAGTTTAGTTATATTGTTGAATTTTTTTAGTCGCTGTAATTACCTAGTGGATAAGGAATCGGTTTCCATACGCGGCATCGCGAATAGTCGTAGGTTTGAACCCCGAAACGTATCTCTATGTTTTTCCAGAATACTTAAAGATTTAGGCGCCACATGTTCGCCGGTGAAGGAAAATATCGTGAGGAAACCCGCATAGCGTCTAATAGAAAAGTCATGAGTAAGCGCCTTGAGAACGGCGATCAGTCACTCTTCTGGTCATGTCGGGAACGACACATAAGCGCAAAGTGGATAAAGTGACCAATGTATCTCTGCTCACCCCGTAAGGCGTATAGCGTGAAGATATATTCATTATTATTATTATTAGTTTTATTTATGGAACTCATACATTTTATACAAATAACATTATAAAGAAAAAATATACCCAAAATAATCTTTATGCTTAAGTTTTGTGCATAACAATGTTCGCATTTGTAAAAAAAATTTACTACAATGAAATCAAAGGTAAAAGAGAAAGAAAATGATAAGAAAAATTAAACTAAAAAAATCTACAAAAACCATATAAATACAGTTCATAGTATTTTATGAACGTACATTTCAAATTTTTAAAAAGTCCAAAATGTAAATAAGATTTTCTAGAACTGGTCGGTTCAATTGAAGTACTTATGTGTGTGTCTACGACACTATAATATACGAGTAATCAAAATTAAGTAATTATACTCATTATCGTTGAATTGCTTATTTTCGTATTATTGAAAAATGTAACTTAATAGTTATCAAATGTACTAAGCGTTACATCTAATATATATACATGTATTATTTACTATTAATATATATAGAAATAAGTTAGTAAAATATGTATATCAGTATAAGCTGTCCAATATGTGTACAATTTGTGTTATAGTTAGTTGTGTATGCAAATGGTGTAATTAAAATCAAGATTATCTTTAATTAATTCATATTTTTCGCATAATTAACATAAAATATTCAATTGTTAATCGGTTGTGTAAGATATGTTAATTCATAAGCGTCTCAATATTGGAGCTTCCTTGTTAAAAAAAATTCAATGGCCGCTTTCTGATGCGTTCGGAAATAGAAAAGCTCCACTTTTACTTTTACTTTATACAAAATATATTTAATTGTATCTGAACTACTTACTTAGATAAAATAGAAGACTATTTCTAAAGCAACTTATAATTTTAGTGCAAAGTGTTTAGTAAAAAACAATGATTTTTAAGCAATAGGATGTAAATTGGCGTCGTAGTAAAAGCTCAGTAAAGCTTGAACGCGTCGGTAAGGCGGGGGTACGCTGAGGGGCGCGAGAGGAACATCCAACCTACAATGATGCCAACAAAAATTTTTACCCTAAAATTTAGGGTTTTTAAAAAAGTAGAAGGAATTTTTGAAGTAAAAATAGCTTAGAGGTTTTAGACGGTTCTAAATTAATAACCGTAAAATAAAAGTGAATATATAAAACTACGATTTCATACGTCCTACACCATTTATAATACTGCTGGTTATGATGATTAATACATTTTCGGATATTGAAATAATATATATTATATCCCTTTTATGATAAGCGGAGGAGTGAGAGGGCGGTTTGATATTAGAATAATAAACAAATTTTTACATTTAGCTAAACTGTGTACTATGAATAACATAATAAATATTTGAGAATCGATAAGTTCTTTTAATAAAATACTGATTTCATAGGCATTTGATAATAAATTAATGATTTAGGTAAATGATTACTTTAGTATAAACAAAACATTTTATGAGATTTTAGGGGTGGTTTTTAATATTTTGAACAAAGTTTTTTGATCATGGCTAGCAACACTGCTCTACCGCATGCGTACCAGCGGCGGGGCCGCATTCCAGTACTTCGCCCGACCGCTGCGCGGCGTTTACGCTTACCGTTTGTATTGCGTCGTCCGCTCCCAATACAAAGAACACCTCAGTATTGTAAAAAATCTGTGATGTATTGATTAATTTCAACTTTATATGAACACGAATAACCGTTTAACCTACAAATATAGTCGTGAAACAGTGTTGATTGTGTTTCTTAGTGTGTTTTAGACGCCGTTTCACGGCAAGCCACGTCCTATGGAATTCCACATTTATCGATGAATAGAATCTAGTGAGCGAACGGAGAAACATGGTGGACTCGTTGTGTTGAAAAGTGGACTAATATTCTGTTTTCTGAGTGAAATTGTCGACATTTATGATGATAATAGTGTGGGGATGTTTTTACCTCTGATTATGGATTGGTGTTTGTGCATTTTGTTCAAAGCGTAAAAGCGCTTTGGTTTTGTAGTTTCACGGATAATGAGACAGGGCTAAAGGAGCCAGAATGGTGTATTTAACTTATTTCGGGCTGAGGCACACGCCCTGGACTGTTTTAGTGTTGATTTTCTTCATCGAAAGCGTCATGGGAAATTACGCTAAATCTTTTTACATTCATTGGAATACTACAAACAGTATTTTCAGAATAGACAATACCGATCACGTATTTGATCTCAATAAGGGTAATGCTCAGTTTGAATATGATCAAGTGAATATTATATGTCCTGTGTACACTCCTGGGACTTTTGAGGAGGACACAGAGAAGTATATTATATATAACGTTAGTAAAGAGGAATATGATACGTGTAGGATAACGAATCCCAACCCTCGCATCATAGCAATATGCGACAAGCCGCATAAATTGATGTTTTTCACAATAACTTTCCGGCCGTTCACGCCTCAGCCTGGCGGGCTAGAATTCCAACCAGGCAAGAATTACTATTTCATTTCCACATCAAGTAAGGATGACTTGCACAGACGCATTGGTGGTCGTTGCCTCAGCCACAACATGAAGTTGGTTTTCCGCGTCTGCTGCAAGCCGGAGGAGCAGTCGCCGATTCCACTTCCACTTCCAACTGTCCCCGCGCCGACTACGACGACAACTTCCACAACCACCTCCGCCACAACGACAACAACGAAGGCCGTGACGAAGAAAACGCACAAGTATGATAAGACCCAGAATGAGGTGATAAAGAGCGAGGAGTTGTCGCATTCTCGCGGCGCTGCGTTGGCATCTTCTTTGGCATTGGCTTTGGCTGCGAGTGCGGTATTGGCTCCGCTGGCTCGGTGAATGTGCGCTAGGGTGGCGCGCCCTCCGCGTCCAGACCTGATAGCCAAGCCGGGGCCTGCGGAAGTTCCGCAAACGCTTCAGTCGCTGCAAATCCGCCCTGACACAATACTCTTCACGTGAACGCGTCAAAAGTGCGGTTTTTAGTGCTCCCGGCATTGTACCCCAGGATTATGAATTTCGTAAGTAGCTCGTGTTTGATATGACGTCTAGGACGAACTATGTATCATGGTGTTCCGATATGAACTTATAACGAAAGTTAATTGACAGCCTAATTTTTAACAATGTAACTATTTTTAATCGGGCCTAAAGAATAATCGAACTAATGTATTGTACTGAAAATTGTGGTTTCTGTTTTAACTGCAAATGATGTAGTTATTTCGGTTACGATATAAATATATATATATGAAGATTGTTAACATGTGTAATGTTAAGTTAGGTTTCATAAATCTCTAGGGTGTAAATGACTTTTTTATATTTTCAAGGATATTGGTAAGATTTAGTGGATTCGTGACAGAATCTATTTAATGATAGGGAAAATCTTATATATAGAGTAAAATAGATAGCTTTTTCTTTATTTTAGTTCAAAAGACATTATTTTCTCCCCCAAGGTTAATTGGAAATTTATTTATGTAAAAAACTTCTTAGGGCGAGTTATAAATCTTGTCCGAAAAAACTGTGATTTTTGGTTTTATTTAGAAATGTAATTAATTACTCGATTTTTATATAATATGCTTTTTTATTATGTGATATAACACTTATGTATTAAAAATATGAAATCTCTTTTATTTAACGACTGATATTTGCATTTTAGCTTTTTCTATCTCGTTTTTTTTACACGAAAGCAAGAGAGAAGGATGGTATCAAACGAAATAATTACAATTTTGTTCTATAAAGAATTATTTTGTAAGAAAGACATCAGACAACGAGTGCGGTTAGTTTTACTAGTCTGCTATGACTGATGGATAATATGCCGTTTAAACTGATGACTGATTGATATCATTTTGTCATTTACTATCGTTCAAACGTAATTTATGATCAATAGTAGTCATTGAGTATACCACGAGCGTGTGATGTAGGCCTAAAATCAACGTATTCTTTACAGAACAAAATTGGCGAAAGATTTAATTACGAATAGAGAGAGAGTCATGGTCAAATAGGTAATTCTATTATTATAATTAAGTTTTTGACGCCTAAGCTAATAATCATACGATATTACGTGAATCATTACTAATAGCAGAATATTCCGTTTTGTTTTTTAAAATGCATTTGAATTATTTAAGTGTATGTGATAAAATGTTTTCAAATGAATTTTCCACAAAAACAACAAGTAAAAAACTTATATAACCTTATTTTAAGACGGGTTTTAATGTGCAAATGCTTAAACAGTGGCATAACTTAATTATTATAAAAGATATTTTATTACTAATTAAAAAAATATATTAAAATTTAATATAGTACGGTGATACCTAGTTAAGTGGGATCTCAAGGAACATAGGATTTTTTAAATCAGTTTTGTGGAGGCTTTTCATTTGTCCAGTTTCCCAACAGCCATGTTTGTATTAACAGTTGTCTTATTTATAGAGAGTCTCGCTAAGAAATTCGGCTGTTTGTACACAAATGTGTCGTAAATAATTGAAACCAATAAATTGTCTTATTTGTATAGGTAATGAGCTACAAAGTCTCAATTATAGAGGCGAATATTGAGAAATCTAAAAACTCAAATCTTAATTAACCCTTTCGCTACGACAGGCTTTGCTACAAAGTGTTTCTCAGGAAACGGAGCTCCGTGCTGAAATTGCGCACATAAAACGCGCGCAATCTTCTCCCGCCCGGTTATGTTGTGAAGACCTTTCTCAGTCACCAACGTATCAACTGTTCGAAAAAAAAAAAAAAGCGCGCAAGCTTTAGCTTCGACAGGCCCAAATTTTTGCTCATAACGATTTTTATTAGCTTTCAGAAGAAAAAATATACGGTTGAATAAAATGTAGTCATCCATCGTGTATAGGCGGTGGTTTTTAACTGGTAACCAGAAATGGGCAAAATGTAATCTGATTAATGATTAACGATTACAAAATGTATCGTAATTTTAATTTTCTTGCTCTGTAATCATAATTAAATCCATTCAAAACATTTAGAAGTCATAAATGTGTATGAAATCTGGGATTCCGTAGTGTTTAAAACATAGATGAGCAAAATGCAGTCATTAATGGGAAAAAAACGTGAAATAATTTTTATTAATCTGATTACATTTTGCCCATCTATGCTGGTAACTTTAGTCACCGATAGTAGTGAAAGGGTTAATAAGCTTTGAAATTTCTCAGTAAAGATATTTTAAAGTAAAAGTGTCGAGACCTCATTGTAATTATAAATAACTGAGGTTTCTCACATTCCGAGGGCTTATTTCACTAGGTGCCACATAGTACTACGATTTTATATTGGTAATAAACATTTTTTGTAAGAAGTTGATATGACTGTGTGACCTTTGCTTCAATTAAAACCGGTATTGAAAGAAGGCGGAACATCTAGCGCACGGTGCAATAATTTTTTTATTTACAAAATAGGTATTAACGTGTGCGTTTATTTAAATGTAATAGACAAATAGTTTAAATAGTAGAGGAAATAGAACCGGTTTTCAGTTAGACATATGCATATAGATACAGACGATATTTTAGGTAGTTTTTAAGACGGTCCCGATGAGTTTCGAAAAGTTTATAAAAAAAACCGCTGATTTTGATAATTTGTTAATCTATGTCTATTAGATAATTGGTAAAAACTTCGATTAAATTATACACCTGCCCGACATAACGGGCACGGAAGTGTCTAAAATATGTATATTCCGAAAATGGTCTAATTTTTTACAAGTTGGTACATAGACTTAAAATTATTTAATAAATTTAGACAGAAAACAATTGTTGAGTCAATCAACTAAAATCAATTAAAAGTAAGTTGATTCGTGTATAGGATCTTTAAAGTAGTTCCCTCCCAGAGAGGTAGCCTCAACAAGGGTTTTTGCTCCCCGGGCGTCTGGATGAATTTGGTTTCTCGGGCCCGGGTAGAGCGATTAGAGGGACACCCCAGGGATTTTTAGTCAGTAGGAATCTGACACACTGGGGTCACTACCCTCTCAGTGCCCCTGATGGTCCTATGCAGGATTTTCCGCTTTGATACAAACAATTATAAGGAGTCATTCACGCAATATAAGTTTATATTAATTCAATTTATAAGTTTCTATCTTTTTATTTAACTTTAACTATTTCTAACATTATAATCATTATTTTCTTCTTGCTTATTTCAGTTTTTTTTGTTTGGATATAATACTCAGCAGCTCTACTTGCGGTTTTGCATGTAAAAAAAATTGACTGTGATGATTTTGGATAATGTAGCTTTTTGTAACAGTGAAAGCATTATTACAATCAGTTCAGTCGGTTCAGAGTTTATCGGTTACAAACAAAAATTAATCTACTTCCCATCTACTGCATCTGTAGACCAGGAGTATTAAAGTTTTAGTTAAGTAATAGGTTTTGTGCAATGATTTTTAAACTGAAATTTATAAGTTTGCTTCAATTTTACTATAACATTATAATTTCTATTACTCAATGAATGTCAAAGGATTTGGTAAGTCACTGACTTTTGTGGGCAAGGACTTGGCTCTGTGAATACTATGGTTATACTCAAACTCCTATTGTTATATTCAGTTTTTTGTCAAAATGAATTAATTTTTTAAGAACTTCTAAACAAAGTCGAAATAGCGTCTATAAATCAGCCTTAGCCATTGGTAAGGTAATTATTTTTAGGGCCTCTTAAAAGAATTGGTTCTCAAAGTGGCCTAAACCTTAACCATTAAAAATTTGAATACTAACAGAATCGATACTTTTATTAGCATTATACAAATTTACAATATTCGTCACTGGTCACGCTGGGCATGATATAAAGGCTCAAAGTAGATACAGCCTAAAATCCACTAAAATTCTGAAATGTTAGATACTGAAATTGTCTATGTATATTTTACTTAAGAGCTATATAAACACTCGTATGGCAGTCCTGGTGAGAGTGACGCTTTACATTGTGTCATTACGTTCCAAACCATACAGCCATGAACTCTGCCGACTTTGTAAGCGATAATTAAATTAAGCGTGATGATAAATTTGATATTATGATCCTCTTTCAAACCAGTCGTTCCGCGTTCTTGTTATTTTTTTGTCTACATTATCGCGTGTGGTCAAACCTCGAAATTGTCAGACAATTAATTTAAGCATTTTGTGTGGAAAAAATTAAGTGTGTATATTCTTTTTATTCTATCAGCCATAACGGTAACATAGTTAACTTATTTTATATACGTATTACGAAAAAAAACCGCCGATAGTGAGTCGGACACGCGGTCTGGGGGTTCCGTACAAATAAATTACGAAAGTACTGAACATTGTTCTAAGGAAATGCAAATTGGGTAGAAGGACTAGCTTAACTAATGTATTTCTGCTCACCCCGTAAGAGATATAGCGTGACGATATATTATTATTAATAACTTTGCCGTTAGAAAACTGTTGTCCCTATATATTAGCGGAAGTAACGTTGAGCTTACCAACCGAAAATAAGTTTATAATCGCAAAAAAAAAAACAATGATAAAAGACTACATTTTTAGTAATTTTTGGTTGCAATATAAGTTTCCTATTATTTACTGTAGAGCGTAAAATAACTTATTCTCTTAGTCTATGGTATACATAGTATGACTAAGTTATAAAGTTTCATTTATGTAAGTTATAATTCTATCAAATTGTCGGCACTGTGATATTAAAATTTCAATATTAAATCTCGAATCAGGCTATTATGACTTATGTTTTAACTTTTTTTATACCACCTAAAGTTTAATTTATTTAGCAAGACTCAATTTTTTCGCAATACCTCGGTGATACTTTAAAGTGTGGTCACATTGTCAAAGTTTCTAAATTTATATTACGGCTCATATAAAAAAGTCAAATGAACTATTCGTAGCATATATTCTGACAAACAATGTCTTCCTTAATGCATTGTTTTCTAAACAAACTTTTTTTTGTCTCTGCGTATGCCATGTTCTTGAAAAGTAAAATGGAAATATAACATTTAGGAGCTAGCAGTGTTAATTGTTACGGGATTTTATTAAATGCTAGCTACTAGCTATGATGACGCAGCGTTGCTCGGGTAGACATTTTAGTTATAGTTTTCGAAGTTAGCTGACATCACATGGTCCTATCCGTGTTCTTACAAGAACCGATTATATTTTTGGAACAAAAAATTGCTTATATGTTTTTTATCTGTTCTAGCGTGAGTAACAAATATGTATTCAAAATTTCGCATACCTGTGGTATTCCCACAATACCTCACTAATCGGTTATCGTTTTTATACTAGCTCGACAAAGTGCCTACAAAGCACTTATTGCAAAGTATAATGTGGCTTAAAAACAGCAATAGATATTAAAAAATGGGACTCCATTGGCATTTCCTGTCGCCTTGTCGGCACACATGTGTAGATTTCTATTAAGGCAATAAACCGAAAGATGCATGAATAATACTTCCCGGCAGCACGTGCTACCGACAGAATGATGTACTGCCAATCAGCATTGCTGCCGCATCGTAATATGCTGTATACACATCAGTAGTTTTGCTTGTTGCCGAACAACACTGATGTTTCTGCTTCTATCCACACTACCACTTTTACTTTAAAGACAGATACGCAATACGTTCGATCCGCATCCATCAAAATACGGTACTCCAGTACTCAAAAATCTCGGACCGATTTTGGCTATTGCTTTACGCACTGAATCTGACCACAATCCGTCTAAATGCAGACTCTGTGCAGGAACAACAATAAATAAGAAATATACTTAAATATGTTATAGATATAATTTAAAAAAAATTAAACCAAAATGGCCGTCGCGCTTTCACATTATTACTACGCTTACTCCACCGTCCGACTCGTTTGTCGAATATAACCCGCATTTGAATCGGACGAAATGTGCGAACGTTCCTACAAAAAATACCATGACTTCATCAGTCCGTCATTATTCTGATTGGCATTATAGAATAACGGATGACGGACGAATGAGGAATTGTAGTGCGTACGCACAACAAATAGTTGACGCTATTTCGGATCGGATACACTGTAGAAATGCCCTTAAAAGTTTGACATTATACATAATTTTTGGTCTTCGTTGTTTCTTTGTCGGATAACTTGCACTTGGCACTAAGTACGATGTAAGCAATTTGCCATGGCGTTGTTAAAAAAATGTCGAGTTCCACGACTATAAGCTGAGTGCATCTATTTATATTAGAAGCCAAACAGTTAAACGTCTACTTAGGGATTTCTGGGTAAGGGCGGGCGAACTCGGATCCTCTGGCATCTATTTTCGTACCGAAGGGATTGTGAAGGGATAATTTAGTTAACACGAACCTAATAACTTAAGACGCGTGTTTGTTGAAACTTTTTTAAGGGATTTATCATAGTTTTATCGAGCTGTTAATATTGAAGGCCATGACGTGTATTAAAATAGGCAACCTTGTAACTAAATTTTTTAATATTGACTCTGAAACCCTAATTGAACTGCACCGTTTTTATCATCCGGCGTGGTGTGGTCACTATCCCTAGTCGGTTAAAAAAAATGACGCTCAGCCAAGAATGTCTGGGTTCGCGCGGCACGAAGCGAAGGCTGTACTGTGATACTGATACAATTAGCGTTTCGTGCTGTCTTCATGTTCGTGTTTACAAGGGTAAAAAAGCCTTGTAATTTCTTGTATTTTTAATTCAGGATATATAGTTTTCCCAAGTGTATACTTATACAATTCTATTAAGAACATTTCGTTTGCATTCCACACCCATATTCACTCTAGAATTTTCCCCTTCATTATAAATCACTGATCTTTCATTATTCGTTCCATATTGTCCCTATTTATTTTTTATCTCTAACCAGCCTTCACTCTTTCGCACAAAAAGTAAATAAAACTCATCTGTCAGCGATTTTTCGTACACACTCATTATATAACCTATGCTGCGTGGCTGGTCTATAGCATTGGATTACCGCATATAAAGCCGCGAGCGCAGTCTAGTTCAACGATAAATCCATAGACTAATGAATCTGTCAATACCTAATTAATTATCTGTGCTTAAACTAAGCAAAGCATCTGGTTTGCACCGACGTTTCTATAGACAAACGAACTCGAGATAAGTGGGCTGATTTATGGGGCTCACATAAACAACGATTAATAGGTAAACATAGATGGCGTTGACTAGGGATGTTAATTTCGTTTTCGTAAGCTAAATCATCGGATATCCGAAATTCTTTAACATCTGTAAATGTCACGCTATAACCTCTCCGGGTAAGTAGTGATAAATTAATGGCTGTATCCACTTTCTGCTTATATACCAGTAGAGCAGCTGATCGCCGTTTTCGGGGAATTTGCACATGACATTTCTATTAGATGCCATGCGGGTTTTCTCCCAATGTTTTCTATCACGGGTGAGCATGTGGTGCCTAAATCCATACTTAAATCTAGATAAACCCAGAGGTATGTGTCTGGATTCGAACCTAGGATCATTCGCATTGCCGCTGGACCACCGCAGCTACCGATTTTATATGGATTTCGGCTATGAACATACTTTCAAAATATGTAAATTGTCTTTGATTTTTCTGTTACAAAACAATGTCTACTTTAAAACAACGCTTTAAATTTATTATCTATACTAATATTATAAAGCTGAAGTTTGTTTGTTTGTTTGTTTGAACGCGCTAATCTCTGGAACTACTGGTTCGAATTGAAAAATTCTTTTTGTGTTGAATAGACTATATATCGAGGAAGGCTTTAGGCTATATAACATCACGATGCAACTATTAGGAGCGAAGTAATAAAGGAAAATGTGAAAAAAACGGGGAAAATTATTCATCCTTGAGTGCTTCCATTGCGTGCGCTGCGAAAACGGTTCAAGATACCAAAAATATATGTATGACAGAGTTATTCCTCTTAAAATGGTCTAAAAAAATGTCCACGACAGTATATGTCTATCTTTTAAGATTAACTCACTAGAACCGTTTTTATGGTAATCAAATTTGGTCGAAATTAATGCATTATTTGTTAAGAGTTGTATCAACGTAATAATATTAATCTTTATCCAAATAAATGTATTGTTGATGCAGAGTATTTAATTGTGAACAAAATTGTCTTTGACATCACTTAATTTCAATGAACATCTTAGAAGATATTACAATACCTTACATAGCAAAACAACGTTTGCCGGATCAGCTAGTTAACAATATAGGTTATATATTATCTAAGAAACTTTGATAACAATAACATTTTTAACTTATCATAAATAAGCTATTAAAAAAAAACTATTAAGTGCTTAATTTAAACCGGTGTTATATTTAAACTCTGTTTAAAAGAATACCCGATTAGTTTATTTAGCATCTCTTTCTTAAAAGTTAACACTATTATATTATTGCTTAGCATGAATGTTTGTATTAAATATATATATATATATATATATAAATTTTGTAAAAAAATGTCTATAGCCGAAATTAAATATATCCATATGCATTGCCGAAATCGGGATTTGGTTTTTATATCTGTAATTACTATCTCTTAACCGCACTGATGTGGATGTTTCCTTGTTTGTTGGGTTTCGGTGTTGTTTGTTTTTAAACTCGAGATGTGTGTTCTGTGATTATATGGACTAGACTAGCAACTACCCACGATTTTATCTACATTAATAAAGATAAGAACACTAGTTTGACGATTAGGTCCGGTTGTTTGATTTGTAGTTATTGCTGGAATATGTACCTAGTTTTAAACGGCATGTTACGGTGTCTACAGACTGTAATTGTTTTGCCAATCGAAAAGAGGCTTTATCCTAAATTATGACTGAAATAAAATTTAATATAATTTTATTCAAATAGGCCTTCTAAGACCTTTGAATCGTCAAACGAAAATGTAATCTTCCACCGATTCCGAAAGTAGAATCTACCGAGAAGAGCCAGCAAGAAATTCTAGTAGTTGTAATACAAATAAAGATAGAAAGGAATGAATGTCTCGTGATTAAATTGTTTACATTACAACCATTCATTCTTATCAAATAAAACAACAACCCACATAAGCACTTTCTAAGCGACAGGATTGTCAGAGCGTGGATCTCCCAGAAGACGTAATATCAGCTCTAAATGAGAACTAATACACTACAATACACGTGACTCCTGGGTGGTGCTAAACAAGTAGCAGCGAGGTGGTATGGCGCCGGTGCCCGTCAGAATCGCGACCACAGTGCATGGGTGTAAAGCCCGTCATAGTGACCAGTTTCGGCTTGTCGCGTTTCGGTATCAGCTTGTGCATATCCAGTAGCTCATATACCTAGAGACCTTCAGTCGTGGTATATGTGGGCCGACATGGCGATGTAGACTATCAATGGATTTTCGCTTTCATTTTTGGACTACACTGTACTTACCATCAGGTACTCTGTAGTCACTATGTCGAGCCAGTTATATTATTACATAGTTATTTAGATAGTGATATTTATTACCAGTTTAAATCAAGCTGGTGGCCTAGTGGATTACCGGCCTGTTGATGCAGTAACGCAAATGGTCACAGGTTCGAATTCCGGCACGTACATCTGAGTTTTCCAGATCAACTACGGATTTAGTCACCACATGCTCACCGATGAAGGAAAACATCGTGAGGAAACCCGCATGGCATCTAATAGAAATGTCTGTAAGTGCCCTGAGACCGGCGATTAGCGGCGCTGCTAGTTACGTTGTGCACGACATATAAGCGCAATGTGGATACAACCACTAATGTATCTCTGCTCATCCTGAAAGACATATAGCGAAACGATATTATTTATTATTTAAATAAACTTCTAAAACAGATTTTTCTTAAACTTGGCGTTTTTAATACTGGAAGGACTGATATTTTTATACACAATTTCCTTTGGGTTTTGTAGTTACAGTAAAACATTAGAAATAAAGAGGGGAGATGTGAATGCAACTGTTTATATAAGAATTTCAATCATTAATGAATAGTCTCAAAATTCTAGGAAATTGT
This sequence comes from Automeris io, assembly GCA_036320925.1. Lineage (NCBI taxonomy): Eukaryota > Metazoa > Arthropoda > Insecta > Lepidoptera > Saturniidae > Automeris > Automeris io. The sequence goes on from JAUDJH010000017.1 coordinate 9,295,005, forward strand.
ATCAACACAATGAGCGCTTTGGGCAATTTAGTGTTAGCAAATTAGTTTGCCCGTCACTTGTCTGTCACATTGACAAAAGTTTACTCTTAACTGCTAATCTAACAACCGAAACAGAGTCGATTTAAAATGTAGTATTTAATAACAAATGCGTGTCAGTTGACTATAAAAACCTTTTGTGTTGAATATTACATTATGTGCCAAATAATTTTTTTCTCTTTATTTATAATTTAAAATGTAACCGAAGTTGCGGGCACAAGTTAGTAGGGTAATATAATAGTAGAAATCATAATTAAAACATAATAACAATAAACAAATGTAAAAACAGTTTTAAATTACACGCAGACCCAGATAATTAATCACAAGGCGCGTTAATCTTGTGAATCAAACGTCTTCATCCGGTCGCCATATTTTTAGAATGACATAATGTTACCACACATTTCCCGGTGTTGCCGTTTAAAAAATTAATATAATATATTGTTGATGTCTGGTAATTTCGAGATCAAAGTGCTTGATAGCGAATGACAGTTGGGAAATGGGTAAAATATGAGGCAGAATGAGGAACACTTTTTTCGGTCTACTTAGCGGAGCTTCTATTCTTTATGTCCGTTTTGCCTTATCTAATAAACAATTTATTGAAGTTATTGGCCGAGAGAAGCGAAGTCTTTGAATTAACCCGGTTGTTTAGCACTTTGTCTGTCTCAGAGGGCTATTATTTTTAAACCAAGTAAAATAATGACAAAAAACTTATCATATATATATATAAACACTTATATATATAAACACTTCTCTTGACAGATATATAATCATGAAGTCTAAACTAGAAACATGAAAGTTTTACATCGAGTTTTTTTTATTACGAAAGTACTAACGAAAGGCGGATTTTTTTTATATTCACTCTAAAAGGGTGAAATAGAGATATCAAGATTTTTTAAAAATCCATTAATTTTGAAGTAACTTTGTTTGCATTTGGACATCTTCTAATACGCGCTGTTGAGTCTAGTTTTCGGCTATACCCATCTAATCTTTTTCGACCACTTTTCGCAAGACGTTGTTCCACCACATCCAAAAACCGTGTCTGACTATCAAATGACCACCAGCTGCTGATAGTCAACGCCCTCATGCTGGCTTACTCAAATATATTTCCACGCATCGTTTAAAGAACACAATATCATAGGACACAGGAAATTCGCTAACCGAAAGACTAATCCTTAAGCCAATGACCCGACAAGGTTAAAAGCTAGACTACTTCTTAGTTCTAGCTTAAATAGAAGTCACCGAAAACTCTGGCTTCGCAATCCAGCTTGTATGGTTCTGTTATGTTTGGGAGGGGACGACAGATGTGGTTATACAATTCTTCAGAACCTCACCATGATACAAACTATAAAAAACCCTAAGTGAGACTTAGAGTGGCCTTGCTCAACTGAAATGTTTCAGTGTTTAGAAACATCCGGATCATTTTCAATACAGGCAGCCCTACGCTGTAACCTATCCAGGGCTTCAATGAGTATTCCATGCACGGCCTATACTGGGTCCACTCCGACGTAGCCTTGAGTTTCTTTCGGCGTTTCTTCTCAAGGTAGTCACTTTCGAAACGCTAGTAGATCACCCATAAGGATAGTATTCTTTTTGGCTGGCGGTCCAAGTCGAGGTACGTACCCACAGGGGTGCCCTTGCATTGCCACCTAACCCATTAACTCGCTGGCTGAGCACCTTCTGTGCTCGCCCCTACAGCCCGGTTGAACTGTAAATTCCTTTCCCGGCACTCAGTAGTTAGTCCGCTTCAAAAAAAAAAAACCTACCCCGGGTCTCATACAAAAGGCACTGAACTGATAGGGCGTGGATAATCGTCACACCCGATCCATGATACCAAGGCCAGGTAATTGACGATTTATGAAGCAAACTAGAAGTGAAAATGCTTTCGATTGAAGTCCCGAGCAAAGCTAGTATGTAATAAAAACCATTCCATACAATTTCGTTGGTTGTAATTTAAACCTGTTTCCATAATATTTTTAATTAACATCTGTCTGCACACAGTTTATTGGTGATTATAAAATATGTTTATTTTCACACTAGCGTTTCTAGTCGACTGGTTAAATAAGGTATTTGCTCTAAAATTAGTAATCTCTATAGCTATAGGGAAATATTTGTCTGTTTTAGGGTTCCATACCTCAAAATGAAAAACGGAACCTTTACAGGATCGCTTTGTCTGTCAAGACCCTGTATCACGGGAACGCGTGCATGATATCAAGTTACAATTAATATAAAATACTTAAGACTGCGTTCCTTTGCTGTCTTAGAAAAATCTTACTTCTAAGTCAACACAATCAAAAGATATGGCCATTTATGTCGTTTTTATTGTTCTTGCCATTTTCGCAAGGTAATCAAAACATATAGGGTATTTCCCGTTGACCTAGAATAATAAAATTTGCCAAGAGCAAGGTATTATATCACAACTATGGGAAAAACAAAAATGCTATTATAAATTTCTACTAACATTATAAAATTATATTTTTTGCGATTATAAATGTATTTGCAGTTGGTAAAAGGACCGCGACCTATATTAATTAGAGATGCCACGAATATTCGGCAACTATTCGGTATTCGGCCTATTCGGCCACTTTTTTTTCTATTCGGTATTCGGCCGAATAATACCTACTATTCGGCCGAATACCAAATCATGTAAAAAAGACACGTTATATTACTCAAAGTTATGTATTTATTTCCAAATTACAACACTTTAGTAATTAAAATTGATCAGTGGCAAGTTGTGATGGATAAAAACAAGCTTTTCAGCATTTTTTGGTAGCAAACGATTATACTTTTCATCGTAAATGTTACCAGCCTCAGAAAATAACCTTTTACACACACACTCTCCCTCTCGCTCACACACATACTAATAAACTTATACCGTGAATATCCATATAAAAACACAAAACACCCTTGAATAACCCGAACGGAAGTGCGAGTCTCACCAAAGGCAAGATTTACTTAATTGGTGAGACTTATCACCCTGTGTATAGGCATAAGTTTTGTGTTGAAATAAAGATTATTATTATTACTAAACACGCTACTTCCAGGAATATTCGGCGGCTGAATATTCGGCGCTTCGGCCGACAGCGTTGGCCAATTCACTATTCGTGGCATCACTAATATTAATATATGGGAACAACCGTTTAACAACTGCAAAGATATACTTGCCCTTACGTCTGGTTTATTTTCGGATAGAGCAATGTAGAGTATTTTCGTAAATTATTTGTACAAAACCCTCCGTGCACTAAACCGACTTTCACTTTGCCGGTTTTTATATAAAAAAAAAACACCATATTAAAGCTGAAGGAGGATCTTTATCCTCTTTATATTTTTTTAGTTATCCAATACTTGCTTATTTTTGTTTAACTTATTTTTAATTACAAATAATTTAAGGGGTCTTATACGCGTATTAGCTTACTAGTAATTGTGGCACGACACTTCGACCTGTTTACACAGGCTATGGTCACGAGTAGAGTGAAGTGCCGCGGAGTTTTCGTAGGAGGCAGTAGATCAAAAACGTGTACAGGAAGTAACTGCCCGTTTATACATGATTTAACCTCAAAATGTTATTCTTGATGTCGACAACTTCAATCTGTCAAATTCATACATTTTCATCGGAATGTCCTCTCTGTGGCACTATATCATATATCAGTCAATTTTTTATAGTTGCAGAATAATATATATTTTATAAGGACTGAGTTTTGTCACTGTGTAAACTTTGATTTAAGTTAAAATTTGTTTTTTAATAAGGGCGTTGAAGTTTCGGTCACGGTTCCATAATGTCTCCGAAAAGGACATATTGCTGACACGAGTATATTAGCAAAATGCATCAGAAACATTATATATTCGTTAACATTATAAATTGATAGTCATATAAAATTGAAGAAATTAAATTATTTCACATGCGATCTGTACTCAGATTACTTACAAAAATCAGTTTATAGACTAAAGAAACGCTTTAAATGATAAACGGTGCTTGGGATTTACTGGAATCACTAACTCCTGACGTCACGACGTACTAGCATGATCCTTTGCTTTCCTTTTTCCTTTGTTCACGAGCTACGCTTGCTCCCACTGTTGCCATGTAAGTGTCCACCATTTAATTAATGTTTATTTTATTCAGATCGTTGCTTGCTTTTTAACTAAAAAGGATAACCGAAACTGAATCTAATATCGATACCGAGTAACGTCTTCACGGGTCGGACAGGGTTTTAATGACATACTGTATAAGTTAGTTTTCCCATTTTCCATTCATGCTCGATTTCGGCTTAACGAACAATCATAAACGGTCATTGTTTTCGACGTAACTTAACTTACCTTTAAATTGATTGCCTTTGAAAGCTTGAACAATAGTTAGATTTTTATTTCAAGCGTTTTGTTTGTACAATCTTGAGTAATTCATTTCGGTATATCAGATTCTTTTTTTGTAGTTAATTTTCTGATTGAACGCGTGCAGTGAAAATTAAAAAAGGAAATAAGTGAGGCTCTAGAATTTTTTTCGAGAATTAGTGTCTTTAGTAATACATTGCATGGAGTGGTTGTATGTTTTTCTAAATGATTCGGTAAAGGCATTTACTATTAAATTATTTAATCTTGTGATCGAATTTTGCTTCGTGTAAATACATCTTTTACTAACACTAAAGTGGAACTATCCAGTTATACCAGAGTGCTATTTTTTAAAGAATCGTGAGTTGTTATGTTTAGAATTCTAAATTCTTCTAATTTTCTAATTTCGTTTAAATTTCTTAATTTTTTTATGAATTTCATGCTAATACTTGGTCTTAATGACGTGCGGAGGTAGATGTAGACGAGGCCCATGATTCAAATCAATTTAATGGGTTTATAGGACTTTAAAATGTATAAGTATTTTTGGTTACAATTATGGACCCTGTTGAACATGACATTAATGTAGGTTCCAATATTATTCGGGAAATATATAAATATACATATACAAACACGTATTACATCTCAAAATCTGTATCTTACATATATGAATTCGCGAACATGCGTATATACTCGTCCCTGCAAACACTCACACCATACCACATTCTTTTTTTATATATCTTATTGTTTATTTATATTATATATGATAAATCACGTATGTCACTCTATGAGCTATGTGTCCATGGCTAGAGTATGATACCATCCTCACGTGGTGGTAATTTCGTATAGCCGTACTAAAAAATCATTTTATCATTTATGATGCGAACAGTAAAACAGCGGAAAATTCTCCCTGCGACTGTTTGTACATGATTGAACGCGGTTCATCGGCTTCATCTTACTAACCTAACACCAAGCGTGACTTTATAAATAATAAATATGTTTAATTGCCGACAAATATTGTTATAATTATTTTGAAGTGGTAGAGCGATTGCAAGTATTAGGTCATGACCATAGTGCACGAGTGCAAAGACCGTCATAGTGACTCGCATCGGTCTGACGTGTTTCAGGATCAGCCTGTGTAGATCCAGTTGTTCATGTCTAGAGACCTTTAGTCTTGGTATATGTAACTCGATATGTCGACAGCGAATGTCAATGGTTTCCCTTGATACTCTATTATTTTATATAAGGTGTACTGTAATCACTTTGTTGAGTTAGTATAAAAAAATTGTTAATGCACATTCTACACAAATCCGGATTTACGCGCATAGCCGATAATATATTCATTTTAAAACTTACGACCTTTTTTAAAAGATCAGATTTCTAACAAGTTTTTTAAAATATTATAAATTCGAAACGACTTCAATTAGAGAAAAACGTAAATTACAACACATTCTAAATATTTTTAGAGAGCAGTATTTTAGAATTTGGAGTAATAAAATTAAAACGCCGGATATGATCGGTATATTTGAGACATTAAACATGTGTAGGAATCTGGCCATTTCGATCTTATGCCGAGTAATTAGCATTGACACGATGGCTGATATTATCACAGATCTAAAGTCGCATTCCTTTAGAACCGGTGCACGCGATGCGTTGCGGCGCTGCAACGTTAAACGCAGCTTGTTAAAAAAATTTCGGAATAGACTACACCGCTCTGGTATAGCAACTCGTGCACCACCCTCTAGAAGCGATACTACGCGTCCGGCATGGCGACGGAACGCATCCTGTACCCTACCCATAGATATTTGTATGTAAAACGATGAAACAGCGACGCTCCGCCACCGCAATGCATCGTGTGCCCCGATTTGAGACGCTCTTTAATTGGTAGGTAGGTGAATAGGTAACTCCCAGGCCAACAGCGTTTCGTTCAGTCGCAAAACAAAATTCAGTTTCGCATAAAATTTCTTTGAATTTTCTACTCTATTTAAATGCATTTAAACACTCATATGACCTGATTTATTATAATAAAAAATGTCGTAAAGCAAAAAGGCTGTTAACATTTTTTTCCTTTTTAATGAATGCTAGTATATGAGCTTTTAGTAATAAGATTATTGGTTTTTTGAACAACGATTTTTTTTATTCTGTTTATTTAAGGGGCTTTTACGTGACTACATATGTCAAACCCATGGTACCCTTATAATTAGGATAGCTAAGTCATAAAGTGACACTGGTTTGAACAGATTCCTCATCAGATAATAGCTCTGCTAAGATCATGTTAAACATTCCGACGTCTAGGCAATTCTGGCCAGAGGCACTCACAAACGCCTCTCGTAGATTGAGATCAGACATGTTCCATCAACAAATGGTGGATATCATCTGTAAAATGGTTTCTGTCCAAGCCAATGACGCGGGTAGACGTATTTTTTGTTGCGTCCATCGGAGGATTGCTCATTTGTCGTTGTTCTGGTCATCTGGACTATTGTTGTGGGTTGGAACAGCGACAGGATGCCTGGATGACTAAGTTCTGCGAGATATTGGTGATTTTTCTGATGGTGTGGGATGGAATGTGCGTCGCTCTAGTCGTTGGTTTTGACGATCAAAGGCTACTGAATGTTATAAACACTAACTGCCGAAAAGGCTTTTTCCAGGGACGTTCATAAAAAATAAAAATAAAATGTATCTGTCAAACAGCGGTTCAACTTTTCGAAACTCAGACTGCACCGTATCTGCTAGTATTCATTCTCTCACATCAGTTTTTAATTAGTTGTGCTGTGTACTTAGACTAATTGCCTCATTTATTATACTAATATGATATTTATGACCTCATTTTTGAATCTCGGTATAAAAATCAGTCCGCTAGTGTAAGAGAAAAATATAACTTTATAAATAAATAATTCAATTATCGTTGAAATTTACCAACCAGTAACAATGATTATTTATTCATTTGTCATTTGGATAAAGTAAAACATAATTCGACCACCGCTATTTTTTTAGGTAAAGTAATTGTATTGTTCGTTCTGAAAAGGACAATTTATTTTAATATTTATAACTTATGATTTTTTCTCAAGTTTTATTCAAATTAATTCTTTTTTTCTTAAATTTACATCGATAGACGGTCATGACACGTCACGGCTGTCAAAAAACTTCGATGAGCTGATTATTCATTGTTAAAATATAAAGTAACGATAAAAAAGTTGATGATTTGCAAGAATTCGTAGGAATACAGTGTGACCAACCATGGACAAGAAAACATCAAAATTCTCCTAAAAACCTTTAAAAATATCCTGAGGGTACCATAGTTAATTTTTTAATTGCGTTAATTGTAAATATTCAAATCAAATGCTTACTGAATTAATATTTTATTAAGAAATACATGTTATTAAAGATTTATTAAGTCATTCGCAAAATGTAGTTCAACTGAATGTAAAACGTTATTTGCCATATCGAGAGGTGAAAGGCTAGTTTCTTTATGCTATATATCAGCGACATTTCTTGGCTATATTTACGTATACTTTCATACAGTACGTGAGCTTACAAAAAAAACCATTTATATTTGTAATTTATATAAAATTCCTAAATTGGCAACACTATAAAACATTATGGAGAGTAATACTTAAAAACTGCTCGCGGTTTTTTAGGGCTTGTCAAAACGATTTGTGATAAAACCAACGTCTTACCTGTCAGATTGACTACAAAAAGCATAGTAAATATTTTTCGAAGACAGTTCTTCAAGAATCTTCTATGTAATTAGCAAATGTTAAGTCTTTTCTAGAGATATGATTTTTATTCAAAAGCAGTAATTGAAAAAACTTTACGAGATAAAATAGATGTTTTTAAATTGGTACACAATAATAATTATTGACTAAATTTTTTATTAGTTTTTATGCAGATATTAACAGAAAATACATACTTTTTAATTTAAATAAAACGCTCTGGTAAATTGTACTCTTGCAAATATTTATTGCCTACTACATATTCTGTGAAAGAAATATTTATTTACTTAACATCTTAAAGTAAATTAGTATCTATTTGTTACTCGATATATCAGTTATTGTCGTTATTAATATTAAAATTAATTCATAATTTAAAATTGCCACATATTGATGCAATTTCACTTTGATTTTATAAGTAATAACTAATAACACTGAAATAGCGTTCGGTTGTTTTCCTGTACTATTTTTTTAATAATTACAAAGTAGAAACCTCGCTGAAAATGCGCCATACCTTTCCAAATGGATCCTATCTCTTGATGCTCCTTTGTAAAACCAAGACGAGAAAAAAAAATTGTAAAAAGTTACCTTGCTTCGTCCGTGACGCGTCCCATTACAGGATACGGTAAAAAGTCTTTATCTTATTAGGTAACTCGTATTATTCATAGAACAATTGTATTGCAATTCAAAAGTCAAGTGTAGTGTATGAAATTACATATAGAAATATATTTTATTGGTAAAACTAATTGGAGTCATACAAAATTACAATTACATTTAGAGAAAATCACAGGTTATTAAAATCTAAAGTTTATAATTGTAAACTAAGTTAGGCTAGTCTCTAACCTGCATCGTCGTTTAGTCCCCAACAATGGCCCCTACATTGGCGTAGCAAAAAAAAAAATGTATTTTGGTAAGATTCTTTAAAAACGGAGAACTTATAAAGGTTAGGTAAATCTCATTAATTTCCATATTCATTTTGCACATTTACGAATATGTTGTATGTAGATCAACTTTACTGGTTTAATTCTAGTGGAAAAAACGTTGGTATGTAAACTGGAACCTTTAGGAGAGCTTTTAAGTAAATGAGCCTAAGAAATCTCAATTAGCATAAACTGAAGCTCGACTATCTGACTTATGGATATGCCTGGGCTACGTGCGACCTTTATGGTATTAGCCAAGGGTACCGGTTTAACACAAAGCGACTAAAAGGGACCCGTTTTAAATATTATTATACAAGTTCTGCCTGCGATTTCATACACGTTGACAGTTGTGTAAAACACTGGTTCGTGTCGAATTCTCTCTCGCCTCATCATTGATGTTTCACTGTTGTGGAACATGACTCCATTTCTCTTATGAAAGATTTCGTTTAGCCGTTTAGTAGACCGTGATGCTAACAGGACTCTGTCCGCGCTTAGCGACATTTGCGCTCCGACCTCTGTGTCTTTTCCCAGCTACCTTCGTAGTTATCACCATCAGTTTGAAGATACCGGTCTCTACGTGTAATGTGACCAACGTTGTGTAAACTTTGGACAGACTGAAGACAGGCTCTGTATACTCTCTGTTCTTAATTGCTTCAGGACCGAGACAGTTGTGTGGCAGTATCTCGGATTATTTCGTGTGTGTTAAATCAGTGATTTGTGATGATTTTTATGGCTTAAAGCTTGGAGCTGGATCATCTGAATCCAACATGCCCAATAGTTCCGGGTTTAAACATAGTAACACTCGATCACCGATAAGGTTATTAGAAATTTACAAAATGTATGTAATTGACATAACGTGTCAATGTTATATTTCGAAAGGTTATATCTCTTCCATACATTTTGCACTTTACCTCGGCTTATGCTCTTGCTGTTGCACTCATGGAGGACTGTCAGATAATGTCTTTAGCATTCGTACCATTTATATATATTCAAAAACGATCAAATAGTACTTTGCCGTCTATAGTAATTAAATAAAAAAGATCTTACGTTAAATTATCTGCCTTACAAATACATGTATGTGAACGGCATTCCATTTTTAAAGAAACTCACAAAATAAAAGAAAAATGAAATCTTTCAAAATTACAATATAATGTGTACTTTGAGTTTTTTTATATGAGTTAATTTATTTGTAAAAAATGAGACTTTTGTCAACGATATGTTTATAATAATCCACTGACAAAATACAGTTCATTGAATTGAACCATCCCATTGAGAACTAAATTAAAGAAACAATATGTTTGTTTACTCATTGGCTCGACTAAAAGACTTTTAAAACTTGAAGGGCATTTAAACAGAGCAGTTAACTCCATAAAAACCTCTTTAACTCGCTTTTATTTTCACTTTATTCTAAATAACCGTTTCGATTGGTCTTTTTTCCTCCGTCTGTGGATTCAGCGCAGGCCGGTTTTTTATACCGAGGCAATCATGAATTCTCTGGGAACTTGTAATAATTATTTACTGTCAATGTTTGCTGTAAAACGGATGATGTTAACTCGGCAGGATCAAAAATATCGGCTCAATTAATATATTTTTAATACGTGGCGACGAAAATTATTGCACTTCCTTTTTTGGTATTCTTTTAGTTCTCTATGTAAAATTGACGTCGTTCCTCGAATAAATCGTCGCAATACATGAGTGCAATGTCCGTCTTTATGACTCTCTTCGGAATCAGCCTGTGTATTTAGACACCTTTTGTCGTAGGTATGCCAATCTGGCATGGCGACGGCCTCTTATCTCTTAGCAGTGGCCTTTGTTCATGTACATTCAATCTCGTTGGGAAGTAAAAAAAAATTAGGATTGATTTATTTAGATGTCTTTTAGAATTTTTATTAAAACAGAGATACAGCTTAACCTATTTATAGTATATGCAATCATACACTAAAAAGATCAAATTACTAGTTATCAATCCGTAATATGTTTTAAATTAAAATTACATATCTACGTCCACTCAAAATGGAAGTTTTCATTGCTAACGTAAATGAAGTCGTAGGCAAAATCTAGTGTGATTAAATCTAAATTTCTCCATATTTCTTTTAGCGCATAGAAATCAAGCTATACAAAAAACCTAAAACTAATCTCGTAACCTATCCATTCGTCTTTTTACGTAATCTAGATCTGACGATTGAAAAAGTTTTAACAATATCATTCTAATGCTAAAAATGTATGTCATTGTCGGGCGTGCGGATAGATTCTTTTTCAACAGCGAAGCAACAGTGTTGCCAGGTAAATAAAGTTACTGGTTGGTAAATATCAATGTGATAATTATTGATTGTATCGTGTAAGTCTAAAATAAAATTTGTAACATTTCTTTTATGATAATGGTTAATTACTGTAATGATCTGGCCGTTTTAGTTAATAAGATAGCGAAGCTGTTAATCCTATGATATGTGCCTGATTTTGTTGTTTGTTTGTTAGAATTGTTTATAGATAAATTGTGACGTAACATTTTCAAAACTGGGCAGCATTTTCTACATAAAGAAAAATGTTTGACGCTGAATTTAATAAAAAAAAAGAAAGAATAACTTTTGGTGACCTTATAAGCGTTTACAATAATGAAAAAAAAACGTGTTATCATCATAATTTCATTTGTTCTAATTATTTTTAATTTTCTATCAAGTTATAAAGTATAAAAGGTTGTGTAGCAGTTGCAAATACTTGTACAAGCTTATGCAACTGTTTTAGTTAAATTAAGTTAAAAAGTTTCATATTTATAATTAAATTGCATTATTTATAGGCAAATCTAACAAAACTCATTGACAAAATCCAGCTTATTCGCTCATTGAAGGTCGTAAATTGTTAACACCTTCGCCTAATTTAGTATATTCACTTTATTTTATGTAAAATCAAGAGCATTATTTTATTGAAATATATGGCAACTATAGATTGATGTCTGGTAAATTACTGCAGAAAATAAAAAATACATTCCGTATTGAATCTTTATAGGTTTTAATGTAATTTGTTTTAAATTATAAGCCAGATTTTTAACGTATTTATTTTCTTACATACGTACATACATAAAACATACGAACGGCGGCTTTTTTGGGTATTCAATTTAAGTTTATAATAAAATTACGTAATTTATTTTTGTAAATAATTGGCAACATTATTTACAATCTATTTGATTTTTATTTGGAATAAAAATTAAATAATCTAATGCTCTTGTTTCTGGAAAGTTTTGTAACTGATTAATATTGGTGCTATCGGCTGCGGCTGAATTAAAAAGATTGAGTTTCCTCTTTTTTATATTGTAATGTATTTTTAATTACTGTGAAACGAGTAATTTTTTCGCGCGGTGTACTTACTTATTTTTTTATTTAATTCTAGGTGATAAAGTATGAAGCTCGAGCTACCTCTTAAAACTGTTCTAAAATAAAATATTTTTGTATAAAAATAATCTTAGATTTAGAGAAAGTGAGCTCAGACTGTCCATTGACTAAAACGGCCATTATAAAAATTCCTACTGATGCGCAGAATCAAGCATTTCCTAAATCAATGAGGTTTGAAGATACTTAATAGGTAAAAAATTATTTAGCATTTATGGTGTATATTTTTTGCTGCTATATCGTTATATATTGCTATGGGATAGATAAAAGCGGCCATATTGTATGTCTGGATTGGTTTAAAAAAACCGTTATTGTCAACTTTATGTTTAAGGCAGAGAGATTATATAAGAAAAATTTGTATGTTAAAACAATTCAATTTTGTATATTGTAAACATTCTATTATTATTCTATTATACTTTTGTAATAGGCTTTTGTTGTAGTTTTATTGTTTAAATAGACTAAATGACCTTTTTTATTATCGACAGGGTCCGGAAATTTCTGGCAGTGATAACTTTCAAAAGTTTCCAATACTAACTATGAATGTATTGTAGTAGCGGTTCGGAAAGGAGTTTCCAGTAATATCGGTATTACAAATATAAAGAGTTGAATAAAACGTGATGAGTTTTAGAATAAAATAACGTGAAAGCAGTTCATAATCAAATTTGTTTTATTGTATTCTCAATTTTTTTTGAGAAACTATCTTAATGTTATTGTTTATAATTTTAGGCAAAACATATTCTGTAGTAATTATCTTGAAATTAATTACCTATCTATCCTGTATTTGAAATTTATAGTATCTCTTTTCACAAGATATCTTAGAGAGATGTAAGGTACTACATTCATTGGTAAATATAGATAATTAATTTCGATTTCATTAATAAAAATATTTTTAATTTTGAATATCAAAAGAGTTATATTATGGCAAAGTATGCAATATAAATTTCAGTGCATAAAAATATCAATGTCCCCGTATTAATATGGTGCCGAAACCAGGATTTAAAAAAAAATGGTAACGTTAATCAATTATTAATTGTAAACTCTCTCTGCCTTTAGACGTATATGGGACGAATAGTAATAAAAAAATTGTTATCTAAAATTGTTTAAGATCTGTAAAAATAGTAAGGCAGGTTCGAAATATGACTAGATATTGGTAAGGAACGAGTATGTAAATATGTTATTAACAATAAGCGTAGAACCCTGTAGGTATTTATTTGTACGATTTCGGGCCTTTGTTGAAATCCAAAGTCTTTTATTTATTTTTCGACCAATAAATGTTGGAGAGAACTGTATTTTGTTTTTTATTTATGTGTCACTAATTATTAGCAGCCAGCCTGGAGCTTGGTATAACTTCAATTTTAATACGTCTTTTTTCTTAATGTTGCTCAGAAGTAGAACAAAATTATCAAATCATAGCCCTAACCCTAACTTAATTCGACGTTGCTAGCCCCGTTACGGCCACAGCCCGCTAACTCTTATCTGTGCAAAGTGATTGTATCGTGGAATGGTCTCCCAGTGAGCGTGTTCCCATCGTTCCATGATATTGTGTTCTTTAAATTAAGCGTGAAAAATATATCCATGTAGACCCTAGTGATCGCGGCGACCATCGACAGGCTTTCCTCTCGATGGTTACTCGGTTTTTAGAGCGCGCTTAACTTTGCATCAGGTGCGATGTACTTACTATCTTGAGTCAAAATAGAGAAAAGTAATTGTTTCTAATTTAAGATTAGCAGCACGTTTGAAACTTTTCTGGAATTGCATATTTTTGAGAATACACATAGTTTCGCGATGTTTTCTTAACGACATATGTCAAAAGATTATTCAGTGATGATGAGGTAGTGATGAATAATGAGATGATGATGCTAAGATGATTCCAAAGTGCTTGCTTGCTTATTTGAATAAAGTTACAATTCGTTTACAAGTGGTCACTAATGAAAGTGAAAACGTATAGACAAATCAATATTCCAACCTCCCCTATTTTAGTTGAGACAGTTCGTCCAACATAACACGCATTTTAACTCAACTAAAATACAAATAAATAATACAGCTAATACTAATAGCAAAAACTATATTGGGACTTTTGTAAAGTTATTCTGAAAACCTTACCAAATTCTAACGACAAAGCTTCTTATGCCAAAACATTATAATTTTAAAGTAGTCACAAATTTAATTCAAACCATCATTAACATGAACGTATGGGCTTAAGAACGGCTGCTTTAGTCAATGCCATGGTTTTTTCATGAATCATTCATGGGCTGGATGAAAAAGACCTTGTGTTGAATACATTGCGTTGAGTATTCAAAAATTTGTAAACCTGTTTATGTACATTGATAGGTTTTGATACGATAATGAAAACTAAAATGTGTAAGCATTTTGTTAAGGTATGATGATCATAACAGGTGTAGTGCACCCCGCTTTTTTCTATACAGGCTCGATAAAGGCACCACACCACACTTCATCCAAATCCAAAGAAGGCTAAGGCCGCCAAGTTATAAATCCATTGACAGTTGCCGTCGTCATACTGGCCCACATATACCACAACAGAAGGTTTCTAGGTATAAGAACAAATGGGTGTACACTAGCTGATCCCGTAACAAGACAGATCGAACGAAACACTATAATAGTCTTTACACTTGTGTACTGTGATCTTTCCGTCAACTGTTGTTTAAATAATGCAGTTTCACTCCGACGCAGCCTTGAGTTTCTTTCGGCGTTTCTTCTCAAGGTAGTCGCTTCCGAAACGCTGGTAGATCACCGTTAGGTTCGTTTTTCAACTAGCCGGCCGCCCAAGTCGAGGTCCGTACCCACAGGGGTGCCCTTGCGTAGCCGCCCAACTCATAAATTTCGCGCCCTTAGTGCCCTTTGCGTTCGCCCACCAAGCCCGGTTTTGTTGTGAAGGTCTTTCCCAGGCCACCAACGTAGGACACGCCGAAAAAATAAAAAAAAATAAACTGTGATCTTGACGCAGTTCAGGCGATCGCCTTACCACCTCAGATACAACTGCTAGACATAAAAATGTTTATCAACAATATCTAAAAGCTAATAAAAAAGAAATCAGAAAATCGTTTTGTAACATCACAATTTTTTTTAGGCAACAAACTAGTACGCAACCTGTGCGCGATTCCTATCCTCAATTACCCGATTTATTATGTCAGGAGATGGTAAATAGGAAGACAGCTCAAATAGTGAGAATTGGTCGCTGATAAAATATGCCTAGAAAGAAAAAGAATGAGTTAAAATATACAAGCGCGGATCTCTGAATGGGACATAAATGTGAGTCACTACAACGATCTTTAAATGTGGCTTCTCTCTGTAGCTCGTTTGGCACTACACAACACGTACTTATAGAGGTACAGACAATAAAACTCACTGATACGAGAAGCATTAAACCTCAAAGTAGGATATTTGTAGGTAATAAGAAAATATCGTAATACATGGTTAGTATAGAACTAAGAAATAAAGAAACCAAACACTCTCCAAACGTGTATTTTACTTATTTTATTTTTCATATAATTTGGGAAACAGCAGTACAAAATTAATACAAAAAGTGTTTGTGGTAAAGTGTGGTCGTGGGTTAGGATCATGTACTTCTGGATTTTTTCAGATTAAGTACGGATTTAAGTACCATTCACCCACCAGTAAAGAAAAACTGAGGAAAACACCATAATATTTACTGTTTATAAATGTCATGTTAAGTGTCCCGAGAACACCGATCAGCTGCGCTGTTGGTCACACCGAAAGAAAAAAAACAGCAACAAGGAAAGACAGGTTAATCAAGAAAACAACAAAAGCAAATTACCTGTCTTGTGATGATGCGCCATAGGGAAGTAAGCTCGGCAAATGCTAGGTGACCAGCCGAGCCACTCATAAATAGATTTTCTTCCTTTTTTTATTATTTTTGTTACTAGATTATCCTTCCAAGTATTTCTAAATTCTGCGACGGTGAGAAAGGAAAAAATAACAGAAAGCAATATTATTTCGATAAAAGTATCTCGATTTTCTGAAATAAGCAAGCAGACATGAATACTCGACGGGCATTAGTTATGTCATGAAATCAAACAAATCTTTGTAAGCAATACATTATCCCCAATTAACTCAGGGCAAATGAAGAGACTGTGTTACTCCAACGCAAAACAATGTACTGATGCATTTGTACAATTTGCTAAATTAGTTTTAACTGCTTGATTTATACACTAGAGAGGTGACAACGGAAAATGAGCCCTAGTGTCTCAAATTAAGGCAAATATTCGAATCATAACATGGCTTTAGCCAAACGACGTACGTGAGTAGGAATATTTGTCTTTTGTGTTCTAAGTGCCTTGCCCTTCTTAGATATTGTTCCGGAACTATTTTTGCATTGTGTAAAATACAAATAACCATTTTCGCACGTAAAATCATCTTCATCTAGCATTCTAGATGATTTCGGAGCGGCGGCCTTTTTAACTCTTTTGTTAGAGATGTTCATGTGCCCTCATTTGGATTACGTATCCTATTTTCCTAGTAAAGGATCTGGCACAGTGTACATTTGAGAGGCAAATGATGATGAGACTTTAACCATGTCATGCTTCACATCTAATTCAATATACCCACGAGTCTCAAAATCGGTGATATTATCAATTGCAATTAAAAAAGGCTCTCCATTACTTTATTATACTCCTTGCTTTCCTACATACAAACAATTAAGATGTATAAAGAAAATTTTAGTACTAGGAAAAGTCCGTTTTAGGATTCCGCATCACTAAAGACAAAACAGAACTCTTATATGATCACTTTGTTATCCGTCTGTCTGTAAATATTTTTTCTCAGGGGCGTGTGGATGTGTCGAGCCAAAATTAATACCGAATATTCGGGCCTGCGGCCCCTTGTGGCTCTAAAAAAATTATACTATGGTTAAAATGCATATGAAAGGTTCAGGCACTCGACTGGCTGAACGGAATGTGGGGTACATCTGTTCTGGGCACTATATCAAATCGTGGGGCCTCCTTTATATATGTAAGTTACTAATTTATTAACTACCATTATTGAATATGGACAATCGATCTTTTATAATATTTTACGCAAGCTCCGAAGACGCACTCTATGTACTATAACGTCTCTACTTGTATTTTCTGAACGGATGTCAATATTAAGCTCTGAGTACAAGTCCTTTTAAAACTGTCGTTAGTAATATTTAATATTCAGTAGTCTGTGGTTAATGTCAAAATCCCACGCTACCAGAAAAATCACCAATGTCCCGCAACATCTTGCTATTCGGGCATCTTGTTGTTCAGACACAATAACAACCAAAACATAAGAAACAGATCAAACCGCTCGCGTTCAAAGCTTGGACCTTAATCCTTTTTTTTATTCTATTCTCCCCTTTATGGGGAAGGCAAAGGCATCTACGCCATACACCCATGTCTGAGGTAATTTCTTTTCAAATCATATAAAATTTCAATTAAGTCTTCTCGCCACGCTCCAATATCTTTGTCGTCGTTTCCAATTCAATTCTATCTCCATTTCTTGTTCAATATAAACGGTGAGGAAGACTATGCAGATTAGCGGGAAAGCTCAGCGGCCCAAGGGACGCATCACTACGCTACGGTTTTGAAAAAAAAATTATTCAACGAGAGTGCAGAAGAAATGCAACCACTCCGGCATGGAGTTTGCCGCCAATACGTCAGTTCTTTTCTAAACTATCGCTTTATAATGTCGCCTACTGAAATATAATTATTATGAATTTAAATACATTTTTAACAATATTCACGAGAATATCAGTATTTAATAATAATTATGTATATTATATCAATTAAAATCTGATGTTGAGGTTACCCATTATTGAACAATAACTTTTACAGATGCTCAGAATCTCTTCTCTATAGGAGTACGTTCTATGAAAACTTATATATACCAGTCATTTTGCTTGTTGCTGATCAGAATTAATAATTCTGTTGCTTACTGTTTCATCAACATAATGCCTTAAAACACCCGGAGAGCATTATTGATTTTTCATTTATTCGTTTCTGAGATTTCGAGATGAGTCAGTCATCGGTATTTGGATGTTGTAACAAATTATTAATGTTAATCGATGTCAGATTAATGTTACATTGAAATTAAAGGTGTAGGTGATTTAATGAGTAATTTAATGGTAACTATGACTCGTCATTGGTTGACGAGACAATATTTGACGCAGAAAAAATAATGCAAATGAGTACCTATTTTCGCTTAATGTGGCAATTATTATGTCTGTGCCTATCGGTATCTACATTACCATAACAAAAGGCAGTAAACATACTTATATTAGTGGCATGCATCCCAAAAAGCATAAAAAACATTACCTTGTTATAATCGGACATTTAATAAATATATTTTCTACTATCAAACAGACACACACACTCTTTCTCTCTCACATACACACTCTCTCTCTCACACACATGCTTATAAAGTTATACGATAAATATACATATATATAAAAGAACAATCAGAACGGAAGTGCGAGTCTCACCAGAGATAAGTTTTACTTAATTGGTGAGACTTATCACCCTGTTGTATATAATTTAAGTTTTTTGTTAAAATAAATTTTATTATTATTATTATCTATCTTCAATTCGTAGATCGATAACTATACCTCTCCCTTTCAAACCTGTGTATACGAAAAGAGAAGTACTATATATATATACTATATAGATAGGTGATAGGATAGGTTATTAATTTTGCCTATTAGACTATCCGAAACGCTACAGACAGAAGTAAGTATATATATAAATATTACAAACATATACGTACGTACCTGAACCACAAAAAATAATCCGTGAAAAAAAAGTTATAGCTGGTTATGAAACTAGATACAAAAGTAAACAAATGGATCTAAGTTACCAATCTGTACATAGGTGTTTATAAAAAATTAACCAATAAGTACTTACCTTTACCTAGTATGTCGCGCGTGCCCACCGGGCCATATCCTGGCAAATATTTGTTTAAAATAATATAGCACGCCCATGAGATCAAACGACGCCGCTCGTGGGAAATATGTCATCGCAAACACTTAGACTAGTGAACGCTTGTAACTTCGCTCACTTTGGTTTAAAATAACGGACTTAAAATGTCAGCTTTCTATGTTTAAGAGTGGCTCTGGATCTGTGAAAATACGAGCCTAGAAAACTCGCACTGAGGTGATGTCGGTATGAATGAAATGTATTTATTTCGCCACAAACAAACAATAAACTAGAAATTTAAATACAGTAACGGAAACAACATTCAGAAATAAAAGAAAAATACAAAAACATATAAACATGGCGAAAATGGGACCTTCATTAGCTTAAAGCCACAGAGGAAGCCTGCAGCGCTGATTTTCGTGAAGGGCCCCGGTCGTGTTACATCTTATTAAGCAATAAAAAATACAAGAAATAGCATAACATACAGCTTAAATAATTTAAAGTATAATAATAAGTTTAGGTAATAGCAATACATCCACAATACATACAATAAAATATTACATACAGTAAACAAATCGACTACAAAATGTATTAGTGATACTATAGCAAAAATATATAAGAGCAAAAGTATAAGAGAAAATAAATGAAATAGACTACTTGTAACTAATAGATTATTAAATGAATATCATTTTAATTTTATTTTTAAAAGTTAATTTGGATGTGTATTTGGATGGTTTGAATGGACATTCTTTCGGCAAGGGGTTTAAAATAGTTGGGATCACGTTCAACAGACTTTCTACATATTCTCACCCGGAGCGCGGCAGAGCTTACTGTATCAAAGCTGTTCTTATCCGGGTGAGAGACATTATGGTGGCAGAGGGAAGCAGAATTACCACATACAGGCTGATTTTATAGACGAAGGAGATATTCAAGGAGGATATTCATTCGATTCTAATTCTAAATATATAGGAATAGTGATATCTTAATATTTCCATTAAAACAAAGCAATTTATAGTCATGTAATATGAACATGATAGAATAAATAACAATTAATTTTTAAGTAGGTATTTTGTCTCTCCTAAGCCAGGATAAAGTACGAAAGTCCCATACTTAAAAGAAAAACAATACTCATTTTCAAACACATAATTTAATATTGACTTTTAGTTCCAAGAACACATATGTCATACATAAAGAAACAATTGTTATTAGTCATAACAAGTTATTTCTGTTAACAGAATCATTTTCGTGTCGAAAATAAAAATAATGTCTCACATTGTGGCAGCAAAATAATTTCTAAACTTTGTTATAAGTTTGCCGGAAAATTCTGCAAAATTATATTTTCTGTACGCTAATAACGAATTCTTTTAAAAGTCATTGATCTTTGAGTTACTCAACGGTATTTATAACGTTGTCGTATTGGTATTACGCATGGAATATTATATTGATATATTTTTTACAATTACGTTGTGAAATTATTATTTTTAGGGTTTCGCAACCTCGAAAGGAAACTGGAAAACTACTTTTAGGATGACTGTTGCCTGTCTGTCTTTTACGACCATTTTCACAGAAAAACGTGAAGATTTCAGGTACAAATCTATATCTTATACCCGGAACTGCAGTTTATTGTACGTGACAAAAATTACACCACTAAGTTAATGCAATCAAAAGAGTCCGCTTATCTCATATATTTTATCATTGTCAAGGGAATCAAAACTTATGCTTAGGTTGTGATGGCCACGTGGATAAAGGACCGATTTACATGCGCGGCGATGCGAATGGTCGCACCCCGAATCCCGGTACGAATCTGAGTTTTTCCAGATTAAATATATATTTATAGTAGTGATGCCACGAATAGTGAATTGGCCGAATACCGAATATTCGGCAACGCTGTCGGCCGAAGCGCCGAATATTCGGCATGGAATACATGCTTGTCGGGGGCGCGTTAGCTGGATTAAGGCAAGTTGCAACCTGTTTTCCTCGTTGCGTTGGCGCGGCCAGCAATGACAATACAATACCCAATACAAACGAAAAACAATACCCAAACCTTTCGAAATTTGCTAAAGTTTATCTTTCTTCTCCTGGAAGTAGCGTGTTTAGTGAGAGGTTATTTTCTGAGGCTAGTAACATTTACGATGAAAAGCGTAATCGTTTGCTACCAAAAAATGCTGAAAAGCTTATTTTCACCCATCACAACTTACCACTGATCAATTTTAATTACTAAAGTGTTGTAATTTGGAAATAAATAGATAATTTTGAGTAATATAGCGTGCCTTTTTTATATGATTTGGTACTCGGTATTCGGCCGAATAGCACGTACTATTCGGCCGAATACCGAATAGCAAAAAAAGTGGCCGAATAGGCCGAATACCGAATAGTTGCCGAATATTCGTGTCATCTCTAATTTATAGTACCATATGTTCAGCGCTGAAGGAAAACATCGTGAGGAACCCTAGGCATCTAAGAGAAAGGACATGTGTGAGTGACTTGAGAATAACGCTCAGATGAGCTACTGGTCACATTGGGCAAGACATATAAACGCAAAGTGGATACAGTCACTAATGTGCCACTGATTACCCCGAAAGGGTGATGAAATATTATTATTATTTTTAAAACTTATAGGGTATTTCTTTTGTCCTAGGTCATATAGTTTAGTAAGAAACAATGTTTCGTATCACAAGTATAAAGAAAATTCCAAAATCTGTTAAATAAATAAATTTAGTGTGTGTTATTCAGATTACAGAAAAAAGTTTTAAAAAAATTTGCAGTTGGTATACTAATTGCGACCTATATCGATGTTTATAGATAGCAATTTTCCAACCACAAAGTTAGGTTTCTCCCTCAATCCAGTTTATCTTTACATTACAGCAGTATTTAGTGTTTTCATAGTTTATTTACACGGAACTCTAGGTGCACGAGTTAGACTCTCACTTGACCAGTTTTTTAAAAAACCAGCTTAGGCTTGATTTCAATCTCTGATTCATTCGTTGCTTGAGTACATTTATGTTATATGCTGGAAAACATAAAATATATAACCGCAAGTGTCTACTTCGCATTTTTAACATTACCTAAACTTAATAAACTTCGCAGTGTTAATGTGGAAGGCCAACCAAAGTGCCTCAGTTTACTCAAAGCTGAGTAACCAATGTGACTCATACAAAATGACTGTAGGGTCAAAACCGCAATATATGTTTTGATATGTCATCGCATCATTTTTCTATGAATAAAAAGAGAAAGAAGGCTTATTCATAAAAGAAACAGCCTAGCTTTAAAATCGTACAACCTCATAAAATTATAGATTTTTTTATTTCTTTTCATATATTTAAATATTTACCTATTATTACATTACCTATTATTACATTACCTATTATTCTTTTACAAATAATATAAAAGATCACAAGAAATAATATTGAATAAATATAATTGCATTTTGTAGTCAATGCAATCAATTTAAAAGTATTTTAGAAATGGCTGTGTAATTGAATTACGCTTGTCTTTCAGAAAATAACATTGAAATGAGCATTTTTTATTCTCAGTAGAAATGTAATATAATTATAAAAACTATTTTACCCATAAAGTATTACTTAAATATTTATATATTTTCTTAATAATAATCTTCAATTATTTTCTTAATTTTATGTAAAGACGAGTTAAAATTATAACATATTCTAACATTCTTAAACATATTCTTTAAAAACAGAACATGTCGGATTGTTATACATTCTGGAATAAAAGTTAAAAAGAAAAAAAAACGTAAACGTAAACAAAGCTCGCATCAATTGAATTTGAAATTGGAACTCATCGCTTGTGAATTCGACAGTCTATCGAGAGGCGGGATTCATAGACGACTCAAAAAGGAGACGTCCAGTAGAAAAGATGTTTTTGAGGTTACACTTCAACCGGACAAAACCAGTGTATAACGGCCATATTGGGCCGTTTGATTTGTGATAACAATTGTTACTCTTGCTACATAGTTATAGATAATCCAGCGTTGTACTGCAATAAACGACTACTTATTGTGTATTTCTAAATAATAGGAAAAATTAATGTATATTTTATTTACTAACAAAAAAATGTAATCCATCGCGTCATCATTATCATAATAGTGGCTTCTGCCTGTCGCGTTTAGGGGTCAGCCCTTGTATGTCCAACTCTTTCTCTTCTCTCTTTTTCAAAGTCGACAGCATGATGACGACACTTTTGGTGATGCACTCGGCTATAGATGACAGTAGCTGTTTTCTGTAAGGTGGCCAGTCAGCATTTTTGCTAAAAAATACTTTGCAGTACTGTTGCCAGAATAGTGTGGCATGTGTTGTTAGACCAACCATCAGACCACCCCCAATAATAAACCTCCATTAGACCATCCCTCCCTCAACGGAGTTACCGCAACCAGGTTTTGCCAGACTTGTGTCATCTAAAACCCCAAGGCGACTACACCTACACAGCAGCGGGGACTGTGGCTCCTGCAATTAATTCTCTGCCTACAGCTCTGCCGTTTTGCTTCCTTTGGGTTATTATCCAAAGGGAGCAAAACAATAGATATTTCTCGGGGTGCGGGATCTCATAATGTTTACGGCAAACAACGGGCATGCGACTGTCTACTCGTAACATTACGTCTATGTGTGCAGTCTATCCAATCAGTCGGCCATGACGTTGGCGCGTTAATTTCTCTCTGAATTCTAAAATCGAATAGGCAGTCACGATGTCAAAGTTTCTCACACAGGTCAGACGCCAGCGGGTCATTGTCACGACTGCGATTCGAATTTCGATACAGATCGACATTCTATAGATATTTATTTAATCTGTATCAATAGTACCATAGACAACAAAAATATCTAAATTATGTTTTATTTACAAATACAAGGAGATAAATCTATAAAGTATTGATTAATATTTAGGCGCTTCTTAATAATTGATTCAACACAGTTTTTTTTATATCTTGAAATAAAAGAATTTGACACTCGAACTATAATATTATTAATATACGAAAGATAATCTATTATAGTGTTTCCCAATATGGGATCCCCCCACAGGGGGGCCATTTGATTGTCAAGAGGGGGCAATTTGAAAATGGACACGACACGAGCTTAACCCTTTCGCTTCGGGCTATGAAAATGCAATGCTAGATTTCGGTGCCAAATTCTTAAATAATTACGGTAAATAATTATTAGGTATAATTTCGCTTAACGATACCAAAATATCAACTGGGTGTTTGGCGTTCTTTATTATAGGTTTTGAAAATTTACTTACAGTGCTTCTTTAGCAATTTTCTAGTAATTTCTTCCTAAAACTTATCATTTACGTTTCTTAATCGAACAAATTTTTTTTTATTAAAAGTAATGTATTTCACATAGGGGGTATAATAATTTTAGACGGACTAAGATAAGGCATGGCACAAAAAGGTTGGGAGATACTGATCTAGTATAAAACGAGCTGTTAAAATTGAAGCAGCATACTTTCTGAGTTTTTGCCAACTTATTTTACTTTATTATGTTTCTTCTTCTTACAGGCTAACGCTTGACCTCAATCACACCTGGTGGAAGGTGAAGATGAGTCCGATAATGAATCGCGTCCGCCCAACAAATGCCTATTAACTATTCTCTTAAAGACTCCCAGGTCATAAGATCGCAGAAATATGGTCGCTGGAAGCATATTCCATTCCTTAGCCGTTCGCATGATGAATGTAGAACCGAATCTACATACATCATAACATGAGTCTCCCTGAACAGGAGGAGGTCATCAGCAAACCTTAAATGAAACAAGTAGACAACATTGATGTTTAATCCCTCTCTTGCGCCAACTGAGTTTCCTGATAACATCATCCACCACATTAGAATATATAAGAATATTTGTAAGTTGGTAAAAGTAGGTCGATGTGGAATCATTATTCATCCATTCGTATGACCATTCCACATTATTGACCGATCTGGGTGCGTGATGTAATATTAACTCTGAAACATACGGGTTAGTATTACGTCGTGCAAAACAATAATTTTCGAACATTCTTTATATTAAAAGGTGGTAATCAGGTCAATAGACCACTTTTTTTTACTTGCGGAAAATTCTCATTGGACCGTCCAGGCCGCGCACGAGAGGAACGTAACCAGGGTGTGCCCGACTTTCACCGGCTAAAAACTTAAAGGGGATTACATCTGCACATTAATTAGAATTGTGGCTCCCACAAACAGCGCCCCACAATCCTGCTGTGACTCGCACTCCACGTACTACCTCAGGGGAGGCAAACATTTTCCCTGATACCGCACAATGCTTTCTGCAGATCGCATCACCTCGACTCCGTTGCATCAACTTTTGGAGAGTCGCTAACCGATCACTCAGAACAATCACCAGGATCTAATGATCTTACAGGCATTAGCCAATAATTATGAATTGACCGGTCAGCTGGGACTAATACGTCAAGAGTATTGCCTGGTGGTCTTCAAAAATGCAACGTGCTCATAGAAGGACACTAAGGAGGCTAACTAGGGAGTTAGTCTGATTAGCACCGATGACCTACACCTTACTAATGTTTGCTTACTTGTTTTGATGGATTAAAAATGACATGAAATTTATTATTTTACTCTAGCGCAGCAGTATGGCTTCAACGACGATATAACTTGTCGCCCAATTATCCCGTCTACACACACATAAAAAAAAACTGGTACTACGTAGTGCCAGTATGAAATTCGCGTATACGAATGACTGGAGGTACACAAGCAGATTCCAAAATGAGACACGCCGAAGTTAGCCATTATGACAGTCTTTTCGCTTGTGTACTATGGTCACAAGCGAGTGCAGGCAACAACTTTACCACCTAAACTCTAACTTTAAGTATTTTATTGAGGACAAAAAGGGCAAAGGCATCGTTGGAAACAATTTTGTTGTTTTATGCCTATTAGTCACGCCAAAAGGCGCAACTCCAGAATATCAAAAAATTAATAATGTAAACGCACTGAATCCCCAACGCCATCTGGCGTACTTCATTATTCACTTCTTAACGTTCTCGCATTTTTAAAACTACACATCGCATCGCATTCTTTTTTTCTACATTACAATCGCATTTAATAATTCTTTCAAACTCGCAACACACACAAATCCTTCTCAAACCATACTCCACATTCGCATACAAACAAATACAAAGTGAGTGATTTTGTGAAGTGCCCGAATACCGCTGCTTACGGTAAGTACCTCTTCTAAATGTCTCAAATATCGAAATCTTAACTTTATTATAAATCATCCCGCCTACGAGGGTGCATTTTGTGCAACGGCATAAGTCAATAGCTTATTCCGGCCCGCGTACCTATTAAGGTATTATGTCAGTTTTAATAAACTCTACTAGATTAAGTTAACTTATTATTGTTTAATGCAAAAAGTATTTTGTAATTTTATAAGTGCTTACAAGTGAGATGATAAGTTAGATGAATTTTAACCGCGTGTGTTTCCATTGTATACCACAATGAAGCTATGAAACGGACAACAAAATTATAGTTACGCGTCCTTGCTTTCTAATTGCGACTTTTTCCCGCACTATGTTATCTACTTGTCTATGAATGAGTGAGTACGATTTAATTCCACCCTTGCCGTTCCAACCCAAAACCATGAAACGCCGCCCATCACTTGTTTAAGGTACGATTCGAATTGTGGTGATTGGTAGGTCGCGATGTTTTTTTTATCCCAATATGGCACAGAGACCACTCCACGTGTGATGGTAAGTATGGTGCAGTCCAATAAACGACAACGTCAATCAACAGTTAAGAAAAACCCATTGATACCCACAGCGATCATACCGGCACAAATATCTCTTCACGCTACGCTTAAAAGATCCCATATCATACGGACGGTGGGAACACGCTCACCGGAAGACCACAGCCCAACGACATGGCAAAACTAAGTCTCAACTTCTTAGTCCTAGCCGGGATGTGTCTGTTTGCATTTGAATGGAAAGGAGTCAGATGTAGGCTATTGTGCAGCGCTGTAAGCTGTCACGATAGCGGGCTTGATATGCTGCCAAACAGCGCTGCATAGTCATCTAAAGATGACGCCTATCTATCTGTCGATTTATTTATTGTATGTAATAGTTTATTTTAGTATCACTTTTATTAATTATTTAAGCTATATGTATTTTGTTGTTTATCGATAATTCTTATAAGATGTAACACGACCGGGGCCCTTCATGAAAATCAGCGCTGCAGACTTCCTCTGTGACTTTAGGCTGATAAAGGGCCCATTTTCGGCATGTTAATATGTTTTGTATTTTCTTTTGTTTTTGTGTGTTGTTTGTAATGTTACATTTAAATTTCTGCGTTTTTGTATATTTGTGGCGAAATAAATACTTTTTCATTCATTTATTCAGAGCATCAAGTATCGAAGTAGAGTCGCCTGCCTCGCAGTATTTTACCGGTTGCACGGTGGAGAGTGTTCTCAGGAACTACATTCTTTGATTCCACCAGCCCCAGTCCGTCACAAAACCACTAGACACCGAGTTGGATACAATCCGTATGTGGTGGATGTTCCTTATATTTGCACGAAGAGATTCGCTTCTACATTCATCATGCGAACGGCTATTGAGTGGAATATGCTTCCAGCGGCCATATTTCAGCGATCTCATGACTTGGGAGTCTTTAAGAGAAGAGTGAATAGGCATTTGTTGGGCGGACGCGGATCATCATCAGACTCATCTTTACCTTCCACCAGGTGTGACTGAGGCCAAGCGTTCACCTATAAATAATTAAAAAAAAAGCATTCCTAGTGGTACATCGCCCCGACAGCCGCTTTTAGGTCGCTGCCGCTGATCAGGAACTGCCATAATCGGAATCTAACCTTTAGGAGCAGTTAGACAATAGATTTTTCCGTCAAAGAAATCAGTCAAGCATTGTAGCCTATACCACCTTAAGTTTTTAATGCTAGATTTATATTTTTAATATTTTTTTAATGGCTCAACAAAGTGACTACAGCGCATATGATGGAAAGTATACTGTAACCCAAGAAAGGCATCAACTTTCAAAAAACGGTAATCCATTGGCAGTTGCCGTCGTAATGTCAGCCCGCATACACCACGGCAGATCTCTAGGTATATAAGCAACAGGACGTACAGATGTGTATCAGATTTAATTATATATGTAATAAGGTGGTAGGGAGATTGCCCGAACTGAGTCATGACCACATTACACAAGTGTAAAAACCGTTATAGTGACTCGTTTTGGCTGTCGCGTTTCGGGACCAGCTTGTGTATATCCAGCAACTCATATACCTAGAGATTTTCAGTCGTGGTATAAGTGGGTCGACATGACGACGGAGACTATCAATGAATTTCATCCTTTCATAGTCGCTTTCGTTTATGGTCTACATTGTACCTACCATCAGGTGTACTGTAGTCATTTAGCCGAGCCAGTGTAAAAAAAATAGCCTGTATAATAAATAATACTTGTTAATTAGAACGAAAAGTACTTAATATCATGGAATTAGAAAATATAAAGGGACCATATAACCGAGCCAAATGTGGAGTAAGAAGAATATACTTTAATAGAACCGCGATGGGCAATAATTTTAATCTATTTATTTAAAGAAAAGCTAAACTTTCTTATAGTATAAGTTGTAGTTTAAGGTTTTGCCATTTTGTCCATTTGATAGTTTTGCTGAATGTAATTTTTACATCCAAAGGTGGCCGAAATCGCTGACGAAGTCTTTATTTGGACCCTAATGATAAACCATTAAAAATATCACGATTTGGTTTGTACGTGTGTTGCGCCGAAAGCGCTCTATAACATCTTAATATGAACTAGAACCTTTGATTTTAGACCTCTGACTTATTCCCAAGATTTATACTACTCGGTTGATGCAGTGGCAGAGTTTTTTTCAGACAAAATGACTATAATCCACCTGATGGTAAGTACAGTGTAAATCAGATTAATTTGAATTATATTATAGTAGTAACTATTATATTGCTTTAATAGAAAAGATAGATGGCGTGTATATATATATGAATATAAATGGTTCCTTGTTTTTTTAACTTTAAGCAATATATTCCAGACTTGTTTATCGTAAGGGCATGTAATGCTTTCATGCATCTACGGAAGGAACGCTACTGGTGTAGATCAAGATCAGCAACGACCAATGAAGGACGAGAAGCTATTGTTAGTCTCCGCCGTCATGTGGAATCACATATACCAAGACTGAAGGACACTGGGTATATGAACTCCCCGGCTCCTGACTAAGTAACTACTAGCTATGAGAAGTGAGGAGACAATTAAAAACAATTATAAAAATGAAATAAGACATATCACAAAAGGTCATAATGTCAAGATATTTGTTATTACTACATTATTATAGTATATATATATATATTTTGGTAACCACGAGAAAATCCCTAACGGACCTCAGGTGGCGATGAGGGTTGCCCCCCGGTGTGTCGGACTTTCACCGACTAGAACCCCCGGGGTGTTTCTTCTCCCGCCTGCTGAATGCCAAGGGCAAGGCCGGACCATTTTCCTCGGCACCCGGCGACGTCTGGCCTTATTCAAATCCTGTCTTTTTGGATTATAGTATATACTATACTTATTAACATATTATATATATTCGTTTCAACTATTATCGTTTTATCTTTTAATTTTTTAAAACTGTTATGTTAATATTCCATATTAGATACTTACAATAGTAATGACAAATATAACAATATTGGGTTATATGTTAGTTAAATGATAAATAAATGTTTTTATTTCGTTTTTAAAAATTTCATTCAGGTTAACACATTTTATTCAGTATTAAAAAAATACATACAAGTTCAAAGCAAATTTTATTATTAATATAGCTTAGCTCTGCATCCAATTACAGGAATTTCTATCAACATAGGTTTGAAGACTAATTTTTGAAACCTAGGTTTAAAAAAACCTAATTGGAATTTAGAATAACTCCATTGAGTTTTATCAATAAAATATATTTCTTTTTGTAATTGTTTACACCACGCTTGCCTTTGAATTAAATTGCAAATGTTGTATGAGAAATAATAAGAATTAACTAATAAAAATATCTTTTTACCGTGTCCTGTAATGAACCGCATTAACAGACAAGAGGTTAAAAAAAATTCCCTAACCAGATGCAATATTTCAAATGACTAAGGCTGACCACAAATTAATTATAAAACTACACATTCGTAGAAAAAGGCATAAGGTAGGCATAGCATTCCGCGGTCTTGTTCATTCTTAAAAAAAAAAAACATTCATTACAAGCAAACCCGTATAAAGTTTGCGAGAAAATTATTCGATTTACCATAAAGAACCCATCTCGCCACGATGTAGCGTGGAACGGAACGTTATTTTAAAATCAGCCGGATAATATACAAGTCATCGAGATAATATCATGCTGTAAAAATAAAAATTCGATTATCTTATACGAAACGTATCAATTTTGCCGTATACACAACATAGCCGAGTTATATCACACAGTAACGACACAGTATAAAAACTACCAGAAGGATGTCACCTTTGATATATTTGAGTCGGCACTGTATATTTCAACTGTTCTCGGTCATAGACTGCGGCGCTTAAAGATTTTAGCTTTAATGTAAAAATAAATGTTTTCAATAATTATACAAACATTCCAAATATACAATCTAAATTTTTGGTGCTACGCCCCGCCTAGTATTACAATCAAAGGCAAGTCACCGGTGGTACGCGCCGACGTGAACATTTTAATCTCAAGAAATATTCAGCCATTTCTTGACAACACCGCGATAGCTAGATTTTATACAAATAAACAATGTTGAATAATTTAGTTTCGTTATTTATTCATTTGAGATCAATATTATCAATCTGCTTATAAATTAATAATTATCAAAAAGTGGAAAAAAGAAATGGATATTTTTGTCCCAAGTCAACTAATGCAGCTTTGACAGTATTGTTTCTTATTGCAAAAACATGATTGAACGAATTTGGTTTCCCAGGCCTGGGTGGAGTGATTAGAGGCACACCCCTAAAGTTTTTAGTCAATTGACGCACCAAGGTCGCTGCCCTCACAGCAGCCTTGATGGCTCTATGTAGGATCTCCCCCGGATTACTAAAAAAAAATTACTAGAACAGACAATTAAATTAATTTTACACTCGTCGAATAACATTGCTGTTAAAAACTAAAGAAAGTAACTGTCAACAATTCTTTAATTTCACTGTGAAATGCAAAAAGACGTTTACAGCAACATGACATCTGTCAGTCACTATCCGTTCTTAACAAATGCATGTTCTCAGCGCAATGACATTTATCGTTGTCAGTTTGTGTAAATTTTATAAGAGATTAACGCCTGGCGTTTTTATGTTGTTGTTGTAATGTTCTAAGCTTGGACTTGACCTTTCCCGTATCTCCCCTGATAGACATATACACGATTGTTCTGTTAAGACGTCTTCGTAGAACGACTGTATGATTTTTCGACTGTGGTATAGGTAGACAAAAATAAAAAAAGGCATGCCGAAACAGCGGGGTACCGTCTCGGGAGGATGCCGTACAACAATCTAACATAATGACCCGTAATGGACGTTGATAGGGCATAATAAAAATAACCGATGTCAGTGAAAGAAAAAAAAATATCGATGCGTAAAACGGAGTACATCATTAAAATCTGATCTTATTAACACGTTTTTAATTTATTCTTTAAGATCAGAAAAATATTTCTTTTCGTACTAATGTTATTTAAATTTTGGGGTTATTATTGGCCAGTTTTGTCCCACTTCCTGCACACTGGTTAGCTTCTCTTGCGTTTTTCCACCAATATTAGTGGAATCCATGAGAATAGGTTTGGGAATTTAACCCATCAGTCTTGGCCAATACGTGTTGGTGAGTGTGCACTAGGTGCTCTAGCTTAGATGCTAGCAATCTGCGTGCAATTCAGCATCCTGTCTACCTCAATTGGCTTTTATAAGACCTCTGTATGATGAATTGGGAGGCACTATTTTATTCTACCGGTAAATGTTTTTTTTTTAATTTATTCTTTATTAGGGGCTTTTAACTTACGTCATATCAGCCCCATCGTAGCCTAACATATAGAAATAAAACCTTTCATACCTCACCTTTCATACAGTTTCCATAGCATTTCGGCAGTTGCTTTAGTGGGCACCGCCAAAATGCTATGGAACATACCAACATCGAATCTATTTAATTTCAATTTACACATAACATCCTTCCTTACATTAGCGTTCTGGACACACTCAATCAGGACATGCTGAATATCGTCTATAATTCCGCACTCAGGACACATTGGAGACGGTATCTTTTTCATGAGATGAGCAAACTTTCCAGATAGAATATGTCCAGAACGCAATCTGTGTAATAAAATAACCTGAGATCTCTTCAGCGTCACATCGCAGAACCAGGGGCTCCAAGGAGGCTGACTTTGTATAATTTTGTACCAGATACCTTTTTCTTTTAATGTTTTAAAAGTATTCTTTCCACATGTTATAAATAGACTTTTTAATTGAACCTAATATTTCTGAATAATGATTGTAAATATATACTTCTGCGCACTCTAATACTGCTAGCTTTGCTAAACGGTCAGCCTCCTCGTTTCCCCTGAGTCCTACTTGTGACGGTAAATGGTGTTAGCTTATGCTAAAATTGTCGTGAAGAATGCAATATTTTTATATATGAATTTATTGATTTTACTATAGAGCATTTGTTTCCTCATTAATTGTGAATGCCTAATCTGAAAGGGTTAAAGGCTGTACGGTTTAGTATCTTTGCGTTTTTGGAACCACAATGACGTCTAAAATTCATTTTAAAAATATTTTATAGGCATTGTCGGCAAAGCTACAAGCCGGAATGGTTGTATCTCTTCTGCACTCTCGCTGAATAATTGTTGTTTTTCTGTTATGGCGGTCGGCTGGTTTGTTGTATGAGCTTGTGTTGTGGGCTTGGGCAGCAGTAGAATGCTCGTCCGACAGTCAATTATTTTTTAGCGAGACGCTAGCGGAGTGATGCATCCCTTGGGCCGCTGAATTTTCCCGCCAATATGCATAGTCTTCCTCGTCGTTTATATTATGTGTGTATAGAAATGGTGCAACAAGAACGGAATGAAGATGGAAAACATTGAATTGATTTGAAACTACGACAAAGATATTGGAGTGTGGCGGAAAGACTTAACAGAAATTTAATAAGACGTGAAAAGAAACGACCTCAGAAGTGACTGTACTGCGTAAACGCCTTTGCCTTTCCCATAAAGGGGAAAGTATAACAAAAAAGTTTCTTAGCGGTAATATTCTCGTAAATATTCACATATAGGATGTCCTAGTGTTTTCAAAATATAGCAGGAAAATAAGTCATGGTACACATCTAGAAGTATATGTATATCGTAATATAGAATGATTAGTCTTGCTGCATTTTTTTTGTGTTAGTATAACTTATTTTATTCACATCTAAATAAACTAAATAATAAAGAAATACATTACAATTGTTGTATCTCTTTTACGTAAAAAAAAATCATTAATGATATTGAGTTCTAAAATAATTTAAAAAAAAATTACATAACACAGCCATATAACATATGTTAAAAGAGCTGGCAACTCTATCAACAGACGCCAATAATTAATGATACAATATTACCTCCAATTTAAGTAGCTGGCAGCACTAACATCAGACGGCAGTAATCATTATTATTAAGTTTCTAAGCTTAAAACCTAATATAATCTGTGTTAAAACATGAAATCATATACTACGTCACATTATATACGTAATATATGCTTTTACAGACGAGTTATTAATTAAAATAGAATACATATGTGCAGTACCAACTTAATGCAAATATCACAACTTGATTCGAGTTATATTATTTAATTATAAAGTAAATATATAACATTATTTAAGAGTTACTAGATACTATTGTAAATTTAAAAACTTCTAGTCTTATATATCTTTATTTTATATAATTAATTTATTAAAATCTAATGTCAGCAGTATAGCCAATATTATAATAATAATGTAAACAAACAACGATATAAAACCATGACATTTGAAGTATCAGCACATTTGATACTCAAGTCGCCAAACAAGTACTACATATTGTATAGCCAGTGAGAAATAAACGAAAAAGGTGGAAACTCTGCAGAATTTATTATTTCCCCTACGTCATCTACAACACATATCACATTTAATGTATACGTACATATGTATGTATATATTCGGCCTATAACTAAAAAAACAGGGCTGAATATAATATACTTTTCTAACATAACAACATTAATTGGTTTATCCGAATTGTATTCTTGAAATAAAACGAAAGAAAAGATCGTTCAAAAATGTTCTACAATAATTGTTAAGAAATTGAAATAAAAAACACCTCTCATTTCGATTACGACCTGAAAGAACAAAGAGAATTTAATCGATTTAAAAATTTGCAACTTACAATAATGAATGGTAAGAAAGCGGCGAATCGAATTCATTTAATGCTTGAAAACGATTTCATATTATGAACGTATCAATTTTAAGATTTGGAACTTTAGACTTTTTTATAAATTCGAATGATGATCGATTTCATAGATATCATATTCAGTAGACGTTGCAATTTCTACAATCAAATGACTGTGACTCAATTAAACGAAACGATGGGTTAGATTTGTCATGTTGGTAGTTGATTTTGGCTTATGATGTTTTAGGTAATAGACAAATTCGCCGAACTGGGTTGCGATCAAAGTATACAAGTACAGAGACTCTCATAGTAACTCGCTTCAGCCTATCGCGGCTTGGGATCAGCTTATGTAGCTCCAGTTCTCTTGATATATAGAGAACTTCAATCATGGTATACATATATGTGCCACCATAAGTACGGCTACTGTCAATGAATTCTCGTCTTTGGTCCGTCATTAGGTACAGTATAGTCACTGTAACCAACCAGTATAAAAAAATACGCTGACTGGTTCAATTATTTTTAAGCCAATAATAATAATCGATCCTCTTCCACGCTTTAACCACTGTTACGCCCATTATTAATATGCCAACACGAATCGTTGCCTTGACGTGATAGCTAACTATTAATATGGCAACAGTATTTCTTTGTCTTGCTATATAGCTTCCGCGAGGTTGAACAGTCAGTCGTCTGCTAGTTCCTATGCGAGAAACAAGTGTAAAAAAGATTATCAAAGTGAATCAACTAAAAGTGGAATTGATTATCAGTATACATTTTAATATATTTCTGAGCGAGTTTTACACCACGTGTTCTGGTTTGTAAAGCCACAGTTTTACCGTTTCTTCTATCCGACACACATTAAAAAAAAAACAAATTTTAAACTCTTTAGAGTCATCATGCTGTGGAATGTTCTTTCAAGAAGTGTGTTCCCTTCCTCCTATAATGCTGGGTCCTTTGAAATAAGTGTGAAGAGATTTCTGAACAGGCCACACGACCACAGCTACTATCGAAAAATATTCTTCTAGTTGTATACGCTTGTAATCGGTTTATGTTCTGCCCTGTGATTAACACCAGATAATATCTTAGCTGAGCTGGTAAAAAACTGGAAAAGCACGAGTCTGACTCACTCACCCACAGGTTCCGTACAAATAACTATCAAAGTACTGTGTATCGCTGTAACGGAAAAATGAACTAGATTTAGGGGCAAACTTAACTTTGCCGTTGATAAAAAGGCTGTTCCCATACATTAATATAAGTTGCGGTCCTTTTACCAGCTGTAAACACATTCAAATTACAAATATAGACTTTTAGAACTTTTTCTTGTACTTGTGATATAAAACCTTGCTTTTTGCTAAATTTTGTAATTCTATGTTAAAGAGAAGTAAGTACCCTACAGGTGTAGATTCCCTTGGGAAAACGACAAAAAATTACAATAAATATGACAAAAATAACATGTCTTTTGATTGCGTTGACTTAGATGTTGGATATTTTTTTCTTCAGAAAAACTAGATACATCGGAGCTGAGTATTTAGTAATTTCAATGTGTTACCTCCACGTGTTCCTGAGGAAAAGGGTCTTAACAGACAGAGAGACAGACAATAAAGCGATCCTATAAAGGTTCCGTTTATTCATTTTGAAGTATGAAACTCTAAAAGTGATATTAATAAATGAGCATGACTACATTAGTCCTGTTTACCAGAGGCATGTGCTTTTCGATATCTTTTTCAAAGGCTAAGATTTACAGAAGTTACTTTGACTTTGCTTAGTTTGCTTTGCTCAGGAAATAAATTTATCTTTGAAAAATCTGAAAATATAATAGGAACTTCAGTTTAGCCTGAATCATAGAGTCAAGTCTAAGTGGACGAAATTAGTTACTTGGTATACATTTTGACAGTAATAAAATAATATGATTTTTAATGTTTGAGTGAAGTCTATGCAAAATCAAGGTAGCGTCTACAAATATTAGTCTAAGTAGTCTGAGATGGTTCATTTGAATATTTATGCAAATCGTCAGATAAATTCGTTTGTTTCGAGAAATCGTTTAGAAATTAAATTCTTAATGTTGGTATGTTATTTGATTGAAAAGATATAAAAAGAGCTGTTGACATAATCATAGACTACCGTTTAAATTACGAATAAAGTTTGTTTTTTATTGTTTATCATTTAAATTGATGTATATTTTAAAGCAGCTTTGTGATGTAAAATGATATTTTAGTATCGAAAACAACATTTTTGTTTCGTTTGAAATTTTAAATTGATCGTTCGACTGTGAATCGGCATATTTAAAACGTTAAAACTGTCTTGTGACGAACATTTGTGACATTATGTTCGCAGTAAACGTTCACTTCTTTTCTATTTGTGTAAGTTGTGTAACCACAATTACTGAAAATGAACTCTTTCAGTAATTGTGGTTATTTAGAAATTCCATTTATGTTAATAATACTTTAATTTTTCGTGCCTGTGATATGTATAGCAAACGTTTTTGTATTGTCCATATTCTATCATGTACATTTGGCTTCTTAAGTAGACTGGTGAGAAAATAAATGCCAGTTTTTTTTTTAATTTCTTTGTTATATTTGTTTTTCATTATATAATTAGTTAGTTCGTGTTTTCTTATTCTCTTGTACTCCCTTTATTTGACTCAGTGAAAATCCTCACAAACCATCAGGGCTGTCCTGAGTTCTCATGACAGCCGCCCAGCAGACCCGGTGTGTTGGACTTTAACCGACTCCAAGCTACCGGGATACTTCTCCTCTCAATTACCAAGTGCTGAGGGAAAGACAGAGTCAAGTCTTGTGCCCCCAAGCTTGATTTTTAAGCTGAAATATATACTGGGTTATATATCTTTTTCGTGTTTTTTTTATTGTTTATATACATCTTTGCGCTTATATGTCGTGCCTCATGTGACCAGTAGCGCAACTGATCGCCGGTCTCACGACACTGGTTAGCACACATGATATTTTTATTTGAATTTCCTTACGAAATTTGGCAACTTAATTTGAAAAATTCCAGACGCATTTGCTGGGATTCGAACCCATAACAATTCGCGTTACCACACATGGATACCGGTCTCTTATTCACTAATTCACCATAACTACAAAGTAAAACTAAAATATATTTACTTTAGATGTTAATTAATTCTCGTAAATTTAATATTTAATTACTTATTTGTAAGATGTACTGTTAACAAAAAACGCTATTGAGATATTAATCAAAATACATTAGCGAACATCAACTTACAATTTAAACTAAGTGTAAAATAGTATTCAAATTTAAATAAATTATAACCTTTGATAAAAAATGGAACTAATTATATGCAAATGTGTTTCGGAATACGTAAAGATAAAATTAAATTATCACTTTATCTACAAAAAATATAATGAAAAAACCATAGACAAATAGCGGTATGCGGTGTAAGTCAGTTCAAACTCTCAGTCTAAAGCTTTTTATTCAAAAGTGTTTAAGGATATTTAACTCCATTATACATAATATAACGATATAAGAACATAGAAAAGGTATGATCGTAAGAAAACTTTAGACTGATGAGGCTATTACGTCATCTAAACTACTCAGTTTGGAACACCGATGAAGAGTGGCCTTTCTGCCTTTCGGTATTCTATAGACTATACTCTGTAGAATGAGTGTCTGAGTTGTACAATTAAATTCTTCTGTTACCCTGCCACTATAAATTGACAAGAAGCACCCTTATGTAGTACAAACTCAACTACAAAAACAAACAAACAATTGTTTGTTTGTTTGTGTTTGCTTGTTCGTTTCGTTTGTTTGACGTTCCTGCTGCTAGCACGTAGCGATTTGACTTCTCTTTTTTGCTGCAAACCGTCAAGAAGTGGAATTCGCTTCCAGCGTCTGTTTTTCCAACATCTTGCGATATGGGAATCTTCAAATGACGAGTGAATCGGTATATGTACCAACACGTGTTATGAATCAATTACTCAAACCTGGTATTCTAAACCAATGATATAATTGGTGTAACACTTCATCGACTAAATACTGTGATTTCTGGTTAAGTGAGCCCTGGGTTAGTGAGAAACCTCTGTTATTTATAATTATTTTACACATAAGACCTGTTAAAGTATTTAATTATTATCAGGTAAGTAGTTTAAAC
This sequence comes from Automeris io, assembly GCA_036320925.1. NCBI lineage: Eukaryota > Metazoa > Arthropoda > Insecta > Lepidoptera > Saturniidae > Automeris > Automeris io. The sequence continues at coordinate 9,333,781 of JAUDJH010000017.1, forward strand.
AATTGATAAGTGCGAGTATCCCGCTATTTTTTTTTTTTTAATATTTATTTTTGTGGTTGAGGTAGTATTTGTCCAAGCTGCTTTTAAATTGGTTCACATTTAGAATTGATATTACGTCTTCAGGGGGATCATTCCATAGGCGGGGCCTGCAGAAGGCTAGATGTCGCCGGGTGCCGAGGAAGATGGCCCTGCTTTGCCCTTGGCACTCTGCAGGCGGGCGAAGGAACACCCCGGGGTTTTTAGTCGGTGCAAGTCCGACACACCGGGAGGCAACCCTCATCGCCCCCTGAGGTTCGTTAGGGATTCCCCTCAGTTAAAAAAAGGGGGTCATTCCACGCTCTTACAATCCTGTCGCTTGGAAAGAAAAGAAGTTATTTGTTATTTATAATTAATTACGATACTATGCATTAGTTATGAATATGATACTTCTGCCGAAGTTATTACATCAGTAGTATCATATTTCAGCTCATAAAAATTATGTTAATGTATAGATTAAAAAGGAGAAATAAAAGAACAATAATTAATATATAAAAACTCTAGGTTGTCATAGATAAGGACCTTTGTCAGCTTGTGCTAGGAACACTACAGCGCTGGTATTCTGAAAGGACCTTATGGAAGCCATGGAAAAGTACTGGTAAGGTCTCATACAAAGTACCAGAAATTGTCACTATCTTAGACACACTTGGAAATATACATTCCTGACAAAATCCATGGGTTTTGGCAGAACGTGGTGTGAGATGAAGCATTGTGCGCAGGACAGGTCACAATGGAGATACATTGGGGACACCCTCTCCTCCAGATCGGAACCATACGATATTAAATTAAACCGAGCTCTTACGTAGATTGTACCATACGTATAATTTAATCTTTTGCCCCTGATGTGCCATTCCTAAGAATGTTACATCTCATGAAAACATACGAGAAAATGTTCTATGCTCAACTTACTAGAAGACAAAGCTGGCGCGTGAAAGTGTAACAAGTCAGTTAAAACCTCGAGTCTTGAATAAACGCGCATTGGAGGCAAATGTACCGGAACTAACGCGCTATCAATGAACAAGGAGAGGCGATAAGAGTTTCGCGTAATTAACGGTACTCTGAAAGACCGGGGGCTTCTCTTCACAAATAAACGAATACAGACACCATAGACCTATGGAATAGACTGTCCTAAGAGCTTAGACAAAGTTACATTCGATCAGAAATAACTCTAGTAGAAATCTATAGGGGATATAACGCATTGTGTCCATTACAATTAACACAAATAGTTACGTCAAGACGATAGGAAATCCTACATAGTTCATACTTGGTTCGGACTTAGTACACGAGTATTCCTAAAACAATAATATAGTTATTTCTGACAATATTTGGATCCAAATTGTAGAATAACGGATGACGAATATAGTGCGTAAACTGCCATACGAATAGTTTTTTTATTTATTATTTCTCAATTACTAAGTAAAACAAAATTCTAATCAAAGATTGCGAAGCCCTATGCCAGGTTTATGGACGGTCAATTAATTATTCGCAGTACCTAAATAATTTTACAAATATTTAATTAGAAAAAGTCCATAACCGAAATAAAAATCATGTTTTAAATTCGTAAATAGATTTTTTCATAGAAAATAATTTAACCGATGTCTTTGTATATCTTTGTGTCAGTTAATATAGTTAATTGAATATTTCAAAATTATACTTATTGCTTCAGTATTTTAGTAGTATGAAAATAAAGTTCACTTTTTAGTAAATAAAACAAAGAAGTTTGTGTAATGTGGCAAAACCTTCTTCAAAGTAACCGTTTACAAAAAAAAAGTAAAAAACATTTCACTATGATTAAAAAACTAAAATCTTGGGAGTATCGAATTTAAATTTAGAACGCGGGAATAATTGTACCGCCGGTAAATAAATCGTGACCGTTTACCAAAAAAGGCCTCGTCATTCGGAATAGTGGGCACCGGTTTTTTAAATTTGGAATGTATTTATCGATATTAAAGTTTGTTTGACAAACATCGATTATGTCAATCGAATTATAATCCAATGAGTTATAGTTCTCCCTTCTATTCTATTTTATATACTAAAAAACAGCTTCATGTGTCTCTAGTTGATGTTAGTGTGCCTTGAAAAATGACCAAAAAAGCATATTAACTTGAAAAAAGAAAATGACGCATTTTGTGTAGTATAATAAATGTGAAGTTTAACTTTATTTATTTTGATTTTGTCAAGTTATTATTTTACGTCAATGCTCGATCCTCTGCATTTTAGTCTTAAACAATGAGTTAAATTAAAAATAAACAATAATAAATAAATTAAATAAAATAGCGATAAGAAACATATACCAATTAATTTATATGGAACTATTGGGGTGCAAGTCCGAGCACTTGTCCATTTTTTCTTTGTAGCGATAGTGTCGTCAGCGACGTAACTCATAGGTGTCATTAGGCTGGTCATATTTTCCGATGAATCGATGAATATTGAGGCAAAACGTATTCTTGAGTGGAAATCGCGCTTCTGCAAACGTGTAGAACGCCCTCTAGCTAGATGGAGCGATGATTTCAGCAAAGTGGAGGGAAATTGTTTATTGCGAAGAGTTAAAGAGTCGTTTCCGTGGCGGACCTCAGGAGAAGCCTGTGTCTGAATACTTGATGAAGATGGCAGCGTCCATTATAAACATGATAATCCTTTAATAAACAGTTTAGTTTTTAATGATAACAATTATTTTATCCGGAACACGGTCGTGAGTTGTGGGTTGACGAAATAATTTTTTGCTCGAGTGAACACTCACGCGCCGTGTCCACAGGGGTAGGCAGGGCACGGTGACATGAGTTATTCGATTAAGGCGAAGTTTAAATAATCATTTATTGTATGAGGCCGTTTTCGACAATACCATTTATGAATAAAACTTATAATAATCGACACGCTTTATTCTTTCCGGGGTGATCGGAGATATGTTAGTAGTTGTATCCACTTTACGTTTATATGTCGTGCCCAATGAGAGCATTAGCAAAGCTGATCACCGTTCTCAGAGTGCTTACACATGACAGTTTAATAGGTGCCATGTGGGATTCCTCACGATGTTTTCACCAGTGAGCATATGGTGTCTAAATATCAATTTAGTCCGAAAAAACTTAGGAATTGGTATTCGAACTTACATCTATTTGCGTTGCTGCGTATGTATACCAGTCTCTTAACAGCTAGGCCACCACAGCTCCACGCACAGCGAATAAAACTTATGGAAACATAAAATGTAATGAAATGTATTTATTTCGTCATAACTTACAAAAAACTAAGAATTTAAAAATAGTAACACAAACAGTATGCAAACAACTGATGAACAAACAAATACAAACAAATGAATAAAACATAAAAACTTCGCCTTAACAAAGTCGTGGGTCAAACGGTTACACTTGACCGCCGCTGTCACTTTTACATACAAATCGTCATATTTGTCAGTCGAGTGACTTGCGTAAGTTACTATGGCGGACGTGAGTTGATCTGCTTGTAATCTAATTTTACTAGACTCTGGGATAACTCTTGATTTGATTTATTTCACACTAGACTCGCCTGCGACTTCCTTCACATCTTACTCTAAGAACACAAAAAAAAACTAACCAACACTAAATAACTTTAATAAAATAGACTTATTACAATCGATTTTAAACCGTCATAAATGAACTTATGCCCCTATGCAGAATGACAAAATTATAGAATTATATGTCGAGATCAATAGGTCTCGATATATCTAACGAGAGTGTTTGTAAATTTAAAAAAATAATTTATTCGAGAAGATTGTTAAATAGATTGTTGTTTTTTAGCTCCTTTTTGCAAATTAGATTAGAATATTTCTTTTTATATTACTTGTATTTTTATTTCTCTTTTCTTCTGTGCATGTAGTCTACACTTTTAAATATAGTCTCATTTGTAATGTATCTTGTTCAAGTCTTATATAGTTTTATGTATGAATGTAGATTATGTAAGTGTACTTATAAATAAATAAATTTACCACCCGTTCGGAAAGCAGGACCTACCGAGAAGAGCCAGGAAGAAATTCTGTTCAATGCTCTTAAAAAAAATGTTTTTAGATACAAACTGACTACTTACTGGTTACTTTACTGTTTTGGGAGTCGAATCTGCTCGCGTCCGTAGGCTTTACCCTAGTTTCCCTACACGTGACTCCTGGGTGGTGCTAAACGAGCAGCAGCGAGGTGGTCGGGCGCCGGTGCCCGTCTGGATCGCGACCACAGTGCATGGGTGTAAAGCCCGTCATAGTGACCAGTTTCGGCTTGTCGCGTTTCGGGGTCAGCTTGTGCATATCCAGTAGCTCATATACCTAGAGACCTTCAGTCGTGGTATATGTGGGCCGACATGACGATGTAGATTATCAATGCATTTTCATCCTTTGATAGTCGCTTTCGTTTTTGGACTACACTGTACTTACCATCAGGTACTCTGTAGTCACTATGTCGAGCCAGTGTAAAAAAAAAACAAACTAAACTAAATAATAGCTGCGGAGTTTACCAGCAGAATAGAATAGTGTCTCCCACTTCATACAAGGTGTCGTAAGAGCCGACTAAGGTATACAGCATGCCAAATTGCACCGATTACCAGCATCTAAGCTGCTGCATGCACCTTCTCTGCGTAGTGCGTAACTGCCAACCCGTATTGAACATTATGTGTTGGGTTAAATGTCCAAGCCGCTTGTCATGGATTCTACAAATATAGTGGAAAAAGAGAAAAGAGACTTTGCACTTCCGTGAGACGAAACTGGCTAATAGCAAATGTATAACAATATTTACGTATTTACACGCATTGACTTAGTTCCAAACTAATCTTAAACTGTATTGTCGGTACTAGACAAAGATATACATTTGTACTCAGTCTGGGATTAGTTTTAACACTCATAGCCTTTCAAAACGCTCTCGTAGGCGGGATAATATTATTAATAATGTTGTTTCAGACAATTGGAAAGAGAGACACAGGCATGCCAATCGGCAGCGACAATTGAGGCATCTAATTTCAAAACGCGCTAAAACGATTTTTCGTACAAAATTACTTATTAGTCCTAATAGCAATTTGAAATGTTTTAATCAAAGCAAATATCATATGTGTTACAATAATAAAATAGAGAAGCACAATAGCAAATATCACTGATAAACTAGTTTGATATTGTGTTGGAGTTCTGTAAATTAATAACAAATAATTATGTGGTCGGAGTTTGATGCAATGGTCAGAACAGATTTCCATCGATCCAGTGCGAAGACTAAGGAGGATCGGAATGGGAGAGATCTTATATGGCGTGTTTTCCAACTACCACATAAGTTTTAGAGTTTATAAAAATATATTATTCTATCCTTTTAATATATGTGAATTTTTCTTTTTTGCTTTTTCACTCTAGAATAATAATTTAAATACCTTATAAGAATGTGCTTGTTAAGTCAAAGATAAATTATAAGTTTTTATAAATTTATGGGATTTGAAAAAAATATGTTATAGTGGGTATTGAAATTAGACTCCTCAATTCAGGATACTTTCACAAACACTCTCTGTGGGTGTGAGTATGTATGTGTATGACGTACAGTATGGCGTAGTCTCAACCACCAAAATCCTTCAAAATCAACCAAATCCTCAGATTTGCTATATAAGTGCTATTTGATGATCTTATCCAGGATTTTCTCCTGGGTTACCAAAAAAAAGGTATAATTAAAAGGTAGACTTTGGAATAAGCTTTGTATTTAAAATAAATATAAAATACTGTTGACTAATTAATTATTGAATTGCACAAATACGCACTAAAGGTATGATTCGGATTCCAGTAATCGCGACTCGGCTGCGGTGACGTAGCACGGCTTCCAGGTCGCAATGTATCACTCTGTATTTAGTTATCAAAGGCATCCTATGTATGCGACTGCGTGGCGCTCTCGTTGGGCGTGTTAATCTTGCAGCCATGCGGTCTACATCAAACGTCTTCACATCTTTAAGACATTATTTTTTTGGAGGACACACATTTCCTTTTCGTGGTTTAGGAGGTGGCGGCAGGTCATCCTTACACGGCAACCTTTCTCTCAAACTAAAGTCTTTTCCACACATGGAATTGTACATTGCTATAGCTGACTTCCCGCTATAATACACAAAAGACCTAAAAGCTTCGTCTGTTTCTTTAGGAAAGCACAAAGCACCGGCTGCTAATGTCCCCAGACCCGTGAAGAATAGGCGCCGCGGTATTCCCTTACCAGACCCGAAAAAAAAGCCCGTAGTAGCACCTAAAACCATTATCCCTTGCCTCAAGCTTAAATTATTCGGATCTCGCATATACTTCTTAAATTCTCTTTTCTTTTCCTTCATAGCGCAACATATTTCGTTCTTTACCAGGAGCAGCTCGTTTGCCATTCCACAACACGAGGCTTGGGTCGACTTTCTCCAACTACTAACGTAGGGGTACAAGAATTCGTGGAGCATCTTCGTGTTTAACTTTGGGCACTTCTCCTTCTCGGCCAAATAATCCTTGTATTCATAATGCGGGCTCGTGTACAGGGGTAGGTCTGTGTATTTCATTGGGGGTGGTCTCTGCGGGGGATCGGGCGGTTTTGCTGCATTTACGACCGGAATGAGGCATATTTTAGCTCCAACTAAAACCGCTTTTAAAGCACTTATCCATAGTTTACCGACCAGATACAAATCGCCATAGCAGAGCTTTCTCAACGCCTCTTTCAAGATTTCTCCTGAGGAGAATATTTCTTCACAATCGTCTTCGTTTTTGTCTATCACTGCTTCTATTTCCAGCGGCATTTTATCATTTTAAATTTTATTATATTTTGCAGTGTTTACTGAAAATTTTTGATATGACATTTGATTAACTGACAATTGGTGTTCTCGTTTGTTTATGATTTTAAAATTTATTTACAAAAATTTAGTCAAACCTTAAGGTTTCTCTTTCTAATATTAAAACATTACCCAAACAAACACCCAAACAACAAACCAAACATTTACCAAAATTTAATATGTGTACTACGTTATTGGCATTCTAGATTTTTTATTTTTTGTTTCCTATTTTTTGTACATAATCTTATATATGCTGTGTAGTTACCGTTGAATAAATAAATAAATAAATAAATAAATAATATACATACATATATTATATTTAGGACATTTTTTGTATTAGTTAGCATTATATTTTTTTATCACAATAGGGTAAAAAACTTTCCATTAATCTTTCGTAGATACATTATTAATACGATACATTATATTATACGATACATATATTCAATTTTCGTTGTTTTATTATTGAAGTTTATATTAAGAAAATGTTTGCTTCATCATATCCTGAAAATAAAGGTATTTACTTAGAGAGGAGCAATCAGTGTGAACAATTTTTCTTAGGCGGGTCCGAATACTTCTAAGACGTTATAAACGAACGCATTTAAGCCACAGTACCTGTTTATAGTAAATCCGCTTTCGAAAATGAATATTAAGTGAGAAATGCGGAAAAATAACAACCAACTGTCCATAGAAGTATGGCGTTCTGCTAACAAGCCGTATACTCAAAAACTCGTGGGCAGATAATAAAATATCAGTCTACTATAAACAGGCAATATTTCTTTTACGGTTCGTCACTTCACAGCGAGTAAAGCTGCGGTGCCATCGTAAAAACAGCCAAAAAGCACTTCCCTAGATAACTAACGTCCATTTTACGTTGTATCTAGTGTTTGACCGAACCTTCGGCTACGTCTTCGTCTATAGCCATGTTTTGACAAGTAAGGTAATTCTGATATTTTTATGAGACGTACACACTAACGGTTAGGCTAGTGCACAAGTTTAAGGTCACTCAGCGAGCGATGGAGCGAGCTATGTTGGACATGGCTCTAAAGAAAAATTAGAAATAAGGTTATCCGACAGCGAAACAAAGTTATCGACATAGTCCTCAGTATTAGCTTGCTGGAGTGACACTGGCAGCCCTTAATATTATAAAATAAAAATAAAATATATATAATTATTTTTGGCTAATTTTTTGTTTAATATGTATTAGTTTAAGATGTTTTGTAATAAACTGTGATTTTTATTCAATAAATAAATAAACTTTGGCCGAATTGGCAATAGTCAATTAATCGGCTTTGGTTTCAGCCGAATGTCAACATATTGGATACTTGATAGTATTTTAATAGTGACAATCAGTTCAACCAATTTTATTTAAGTGCTTGTTAGAAACCTTAGGCTACAGGCTAAACTTTTGGCCCTTTTGGAAGTTTTACTGAACGTATTTATTTTGTTTTGTTAATGTTAAATTTTACGGCACTGGATACAGATGCTTTTGAGCCCGTGGTTACTAGTTTTTAATATTCAATAGTCTCTAATTAACATCAAAACCAAACGACCCTAGCGACGCGCGTCCATCCCACGGCATCAACAAAATCACTGGTTCCGCGCAGCTCTTTGCTACCACAAACAAAAGAATAAGAACAACATATCCAGAGGGCTATAACAACTGCAAACAGCAACTCTCTGATGAACGAAGCAGAGAACACAACCACTTTCGTTCAAAGCTTAGACTTCAATGAAAGTGTTCTTCAGCCGAAGGTGCCCGAAACCGAAACAATCGGATCGACACTAGTTTTACCACAATAATAAAAACTCTTATCTTTAGATTAAGACATATGATAGTCGCGTGACGTCACAGCATAATTTAAACCACGTTTGCTGCCTTTGCAGTGAAAATAAAACCTTATTCAAACGTATTTGATGTTGTCGTATAACTTTTACAACTTTTTTAATGTGCTATATGTTTTCATTAGTGGCGGTTTTTTTTAATACCGGCTCGACAAAGCCAATTCAGCGGACCTGGTGGAAAGTGCAGTGTAGTCAAAGAAGGACAGTGAGTATTCTTTTACGATAATCTATTGACAGTTTTTTTTGGTGACTCGGGGGAATATCCTGCATAGGACCATCAGGGCCGCTGTGAGGGCAGCGACTCCGGTGTGTCAGACTCCTACTGACTAAAAACCCTCGGGATGTCCCTCTAATCGCTCTACCCGAGCCCTGGAAGCCAAATTCATCCAGACGTCCGGAGAGTGAAATGCCTTGTTGAGGCTGCCTCTCTGGGAGGGGTAGAGGTAAAGAGCCCACCCTTCCAATACCTATCTCACAAGCGGCCCGCCAGACACTGAACACCGCCTACCTCTTATCCGGACAGCAGACTTTCTCAAGTCTACTGCCCGAATCTACTGATAATCTTCGTTGACATGTCAGCCCATATATACAAAAATTGAAGGTCTCCTGTAAAGATGTACTGACTAAGACTTTGGTTGAATATTCAACTTTTTATTTTTTGTTACCCGGGGAAAAATCTTGCATAGGAACATCAGATCCACTGTTAGGGCAGCGATCTCGGTGTGTCAGATTCCTAAGGACTAAAAACCACCGGGGCATCCACCAATCACTCCACCGGGATTAATAAAATATATTTTTGATTAAATTAGGTAAAATAAATGCACTAAAATCACACTGTCCTCACTAATGACATTTAGAATCTGTTAATCAGACAAGTCGCCATCAAAATTTCCAACAAACGAGGTGGCTTATAAGTGGCATTATTTTCGACATGAAGCTCCATGAATGGCTTAGGTTTATTGCCAAAATTGTTGAGTTTGATGACGTCATAAGGCTGCGGAATCCAGATTCTTTCAGACGCTTGAGGAGCAAGCAGCTCGCTTATGCTCGCTCTGGGAGGTGTGAGTGTAAAGAGCCCACCCCTCCAAAACTTCCTACGAGCAGCGTGTTGCCTTTCTTCCATCCGGGCAGCAGAATCCCTCAAGTCTGTACACAATTCTAGTACCACCCGGCTGAATATACGACTCAATCGAGTTCCTATAACAGCAGGCAGCAGTAACTAAAAGGTATGAGAATAAACGAGATATGGTTTAAGTAGCCTCAAATACATACATATTGCTCTCACTGCCAGAGTAATTCCACTAGCTTAGGTTATTTCGACAGCGATCCACCTGACCGGGAGGCGATATAGACATTTCGATTTATTTTGTGGTTTTGAAGTTTATATAGTAAAAAAGATTGCGAATTATTAAGATGTTTCTAATGAACAAAAAAAAAATTTCTAAAGGAGTGTATGAGATCCTGCCGACTTGACAATACCGTTACCGATCAAGATTGTAGCACATCTTCCGCGGAGTATTTTCCTGTGCCGTTACGCTTAAATTTTATTTTAAAAAGTTATTTATAAACCTTTTATTGGATTATATTATTATTTATAAAACTGGCAAATAATAAATGCAACAAAATTAAAACTCAAAATATTTAACACGTTTTTGTATTTACCCCGTTCGAAATGATGCGTGAATTAGCTATTGACACTTGAATGTCTCATCGTTATGGCAATTAATCAAAACAAAATGAAAAAGAACGTGACCCCTCCACTAAAAGTTTTAAAAAGTTTTGCATCGATGCATCGACGAACCTTCTTTCAGCGACTGTCAAAGTGACAGCTGATTTATGATTTTCCATTGTGGCAACACCGGCGTTCTTTACGGCGCGAAACTCATTTATAATAGTCTAAGAGCTGGTAATGCTTGTGTTATCGTCTTCTATACAACTGAAATTATAGCCGTTTTAGAGTCGATGTGTTAATCGGTAAACGATATAAAGTTCCAACACTTATATTTTTTTTTTTTCAAAGATTATATATTTCATCGATAGTATTACGTATGTAGAAGTGAAGCTTTTCAAATCCAAAATGTCTATAAATCCAAGCTGTATATAAAATAAATACATATACTAAAACTGTTCCTCTGCTATTTATATAATATTATTTAGATTAAAAAATTATTTGAGAGCTTTTATGCAAACGGAATACAAATTAAATCCAAAAGGCTGATAATTCTCTATTTTTATTTACGGTTTGCTATCAGTTGTATTTCAATCACTATGAAATTCGTGTATTTATTCAATTACTGTCTCAAACAACAATAGATAACAATCAAGGAAAATATATCACTTTACAAATATTACTTCAATTTTGTATTTAAATTATATTAATTGTCTTGCTGAGCAACGTAAAAACTTGATATTACTGGCTCCTAGACTGTGACGCTAATGACACGCTTGGATTTAAAATGGCGGATAAAACGGGCGGCAAAAACTTTTAAGTTATAGTTTTTAGGAGATTATCTTTTGTGTTGCTTTATTTAAGATTAATATGCGGTTTCTCATTGATCTTTGACTTCCAATATAATTATTCTCCAGTTTTGACTAATTATTCTGTTCAATATATATTGGTATCAATATAATAAATAATTATAATACAATACTCATGAAATCTTGGCCGTTGAATCTCAGCAAATCGAAGAGTAGTTACGTACTATATATGGATCCGATACCGTTAAAAGACGAATCTAGAAAACTCGGACCGAATTCAGATAATGTATTTCGTACTGATTTTTATCTGAATATGTGAAAATTTGAAACTTTGAAGCCGGCAGACAAAGTAATATTCGATAAACGATAATGCAAAAATGCAAAATTTATGAAATTTACAAAAACTTTCAAAATATCACGTGGAAAAAATATAATTATTCCGTACAATTGCACGTTTCTAATACCGTTATTGATAAATTAACGTTACTTTGTCTAGGGTGTCTGGATATTCTACATAGCTCCGATTCGGTTCCGACGGATTGCATGAGTATTCATAAAATAATGCAATAATCACTTTAGTCCGTGAATATTTTGAACTAAATAGGAAATTTACGAATGATAGAGAGAACACAGATGACGGAAATTCGATCTAGTGCGTAAAGTACTGTAAAAATTGTTTTATGGTTATATTTGAACGTATTTTCACGGATTCGCATGAAGTGCGTAATCGCTTTATCAGGAATAAAATTTGATTTATTTAAAGCCGTGTAACAAATCTCTTACTAAATCATTCTTAAGATACTTTTATGTAAAAAGTTTTGCTAAGGAAATATTAAGCTAAGCTAAGGATAAATTGAAATACATATTTTAAAATCACAACTTTGTTGTGGGAAGTTATTGTTTTTGGAACATTGTTGACGTTAAGATGACTCGAACGTGATAAAAAACTTTACATAGTATTTGTTTATTACAATATTTTACGTGTGTCATTCAACACACGCGTTTCTTCGAAACAGATAACAATAAACAAAGGGCAATAAAATATTTCCACGTTACCGGTAAGTGGCAACCCTGATGTTTGGACGCACAATGAAATGCAACATCAATTCAACGTCAAAGAATAAATAAAGATAACTTCTGTCCTCTTGAAATATCAAATTTTTAAAATAGCTAAATGGAATAAAAAATTTTGTTTGTACTTTCATATACCATAAATAGACACACTCTACTTAGAGACTTTTAGTCGTAGTACATGCTGACTAACATAGCAATACCTATTGTATGTCAATATACATATCTCGACATCCACATAATTCAGGTACAACAAAAAAGTAATACATAAATATATATTTAGGAGTGATTATATCATTCGCTATTGATGTCATATTCGATGGAATTTGTGATGAAATTCAGTGGAGACTCGTTGCTAGCCTGGAACGTACAGTCTTGCAGTTTCTCTTTTAACAAATAGCGTTTGGCTACTTCTGTCCGTCACTTTTCTGATTAAAATCAGAGAATAACGATAGCTGATAGAAATCAGATGACGGATGATGCGTAAACGAAGTAATTTCACGGATTTAAACGCCCTTACGTGTGACCAGTGCCTGAATTTGGTATCACCATAAATAAAGAATTAGATTAAAATCTAGATGTAGACATTTAATATATACATTTATTATTACTTAACAAGATCAGAACTTTTGGAAACTCTAACGTTACAATGTGCTTTGTGAGTCATCAAATATCTCAGACACAAGTCCAAAACTAAGTTCGAAAACTTCAATCGAAAGTATCTTGAACATCGAATATCACTTTGCGTTAATTTTAGTTTTTGCTTTAATGATTTGAATTTGAGAGATCCAGTTTTCCAGCTAAAGTTAATCTATCTATTATCAGCCCGAATTCCTTTTGCGGTAGGTAGAGAGAATGTATTCTTACAATCCTCTTTCGCTTTCTTAACATTCATTAGTCTCTTCATACTTCGCCAATTCTGCGTACTTTTAATGTTACTCTTCATTAGAACTTATAGCATGTAGACGTAGCCCGATACGCAGTTGTCGCCCTAAGGGTCGTTAGGGTGTTACGAGACGTGCGGGGTAAGAGGATGCGCGCGCGCACGGGTCGCTTGCAAGTCAGTCGACTACCGAGACCCAAGGTGGGAGTACGTGCGTGTACGTCGCAGTTCGGTGTGCCTTAAAGTGCAAATAAACTGTAAAACGCCAAATTCGTGTTTTCCTAAAACCACACCCACGACCACCGGTCATAAACTCTTTTTATTTGGTCTCTGTAGGCAAGTCCCGGTCGGCCTCGGCTCTTACTTCCACCCACATTCATATTGTATATATTTTTTGTCATCCTTTCATCATTCATCCTCTCCACATGCTCGAACCATCGAAGCGTGTTTTTATGCATGCTGTCGACGATACTAGCTTTCAAACCAACTATTATATGTAGGCACGGAGAGGTTCATTCCTAACACGATTCGCAAGTGTTATTCTGGTTATAGAACGAAGATATTGCATCTCCATTGCAGTAATTTTACTTTCATGCTTTTTCTGACAAAATGTTGGCACTTGTCTACATTAACAGCAGTGACATGCATAGGTTATTTGGGCAGGGTAAGCAAATTCACATAATAAATTTGAATATTATATCGAGGGGTGAAAGGCTATTTGGTTTAAGCGACATTTTTTGGTGATATAGTAGTATATATATTTGGAAACGGTAAAAAACGCTAATTTATGTCACCAAAAAATGTCACTTAAATTAAATAAATAGCCTTTCACCCCTCGATATAATGATAATAAATATTATATTACTTTCATAGGAAAGATAGATAGCATAAAAATAGAATAGATAGGAATATAAAAGGTTCCTTTTTTTGTTTCAATTAAAGAAATTTATTTCAGACTTATTTATCGTAAGGGCGTACAATGCTTTTATGCATTTATGGAATGAACACTACTGATTAATAACTAATGCCAATATAAAAAAAAATCTTTACTGCTGAAACCTGAAACATTTTCGTAAGCCCCTTGGAAACATTTATTTTTTTAAATCAAAGTAGATTCCTTGAGTCTCTAGAGGGGTTACCACCTGTACTATTTTGGGAATCACTGGACTGAGCCCTAAGGTCCGCTGGTTTTGTAATAATTGTAATATTTTAAAAGATATTAAATAACACAAAACACAATGGTTAAGGAAGGCGGAACGCGTCTGCTATCAATCAATACACTGCGCGCCGAAGTCGGCTATCGTTACCAACTTTAATTACTTGTAACTCAATTATAACGGATCCACATGAGGCAGGGGCTACGAACATTTAATATTACACGCCCATCTGGTCCCTGTGAAATATTAAATTGTGTAAATATTTTGAAATGTTAACTCCAGCCTGTGGGCTGTGTACAGGTATCATTTTTATTTATTTATTTATAAGAACACTTACATATTTCACATTAACACAAACAACAAAATATGAAAGGCGTTGGAAGGGTGGTCTCTTTACTCCTATCCCTCCCAGAGAGGCAGCCTCGATAAAGCATATCGATCTCCGGGCGTCTGGATAAATTTGGTTTCGCAGGCTCGGATAGAGCGATTAGAGGGACACCCCGGGGGTTTTTAGTCAGTAAGAGTCAGACACACCGGGGTCGCTGCCCTCACAGCGTCCCTGATGGTCCTATGTACGATTTTCCCCCGGGATAAAAAAAAACAAAAAAATATAACACATGGACAAGTAACATTATAATTGCGACTATATTTAAAAGTGTAGACTACATGGACAGAAGAAAATACGAGTAACTTACGGACAGGAACAGTAACAAAAGAAAAACAGAAATCTAATTTGCAAAAATAAAAAAAGCAAACAACAAAATAACCTATTCCAATCTTCTCGAATAACATCCTTTTTTTGAGTTTAAAAAAGTTTTATAGGGGCATGTTTATTATTTTTATCATTTAAATATAAAATATCACTAAAATTGTTATTAGAAACAACTATTTTCTACTTAAAGTTGATGGAAGTACATCACAGAATAATCAAGCAGTGATTAGACAATTCGTTTACTTGTATTGCTTATAATTGCGAATGCAAGTTGACTAATATTTCAATAAAAATTTAAAATGTTTTTGAACCTAATGTTGGTAGCTTCTGAAATATGTTTCACGTTTTGACCATTGTTTAGGGGCCGTGTAATATATTTAAATATGTTACAACATTGCTTTATCTAATATATGAATATTTCTGACATTTAAACAATTTGTTAAAGCTTATTTCTTATGTGACTGTACCATTTCTCACAATTACTAAGCACCTTGAACCGCTTCAGTTGCGCAGAGATACTGCCTCGCTGAGCGTTTTCTACCATCTGTATCACGGCGAGTGTTCTGAAGAGTTGTTTAACCTAGTTCCAACCTTTCCTTTCCATAGTTGATCCACCACGGGCTTAGGAAGTAAATCACCGGTATATGGTAAGTCACCGATTTCGTCGAATTGGCCTCTGTAAATAATTAGATTATATTCAAGTTACTATTGTTTTTTGCCAAAGACAAATTTATTTACTGACCAAAATATAAATAATAATAATATATCGTCACGCCATAGCCCTTACGGGGTGAGCAGAGATATATTACTAGCTGTATGCACAAAAAATAAAGAGAACAATTTCTATTCAGTTCTATGCAGGGTTTCCCCCCGGCTTACAAAAAATATGGATGTATACGTCATTATATTGTATACATATATGTTTCTGCAAGACTACCGGTAGATGGCGTTATTCAGTGGCGTGGACAAACACTCGTTCGGAAGCCGCCATCGCATGTGCATCGGATCTGCTTACGGAAGACTTGTTATCTTCTAATCACAGCTACGGACCAGATTATTGTTATTCTTGTGCTTTCGGAGATTTTTGGATGTGGGACAATTTTATATAGCACGGAGGCGGCATCAACTTATCTGAATATTGTAATTTTCTTCGGGTACAGAGCAGTAGAGGATTTGCTGCCCTGAAAGCTTTCCCTGGATCCAGGCAGGCAGAGACACCACGGCGGCAAGATAAGCGGATAATATATAGTATGTATGTTCTATAATGGTTGTGTGCATTTATTAGGACCGATGATAACCTACCCAGCACCTATAAATATGCAGTCCACTCTTTTTTCGAAAAACCCAGTGCTGACTTGGCGGCATGCACAATATAAATCTCAAGGTTCTATAATATTAAAGTTTTCATACCGCCTGGGTACTCGAAATAAACTAAAGAATGGTATCGAAGAGACAACTCTTAATTACAAGATAGCGAAGTTATGACATTTACTGGGCCGTTCAACAAATTGGTTTTCAGCGCATCGCTTTTAATTTACGTCTTTCTATTACACATTGGGTCTTTTATAACGGTCCCGGGTTCGTAGAATAAAATGGCTCGAAAACCCTAATTGCTTTTTTTGCGTATTACTGAGTCTACCCACTATATCGTATCATAACATAACCGGACAATATACGTATTACGCACAAAATAAAATTACCAATCTACTGTGTATAGCGTTTAATTTTTTTTAATACTGGCTCCTGATATTAATTACGCTGCAACTCATAAAAAATACAATGTACTCCAAGGAAGGTAAAGACCGATAAGGGACGAAAATCTTTAGTCACCGCTTTGACCTGTTGTGTTTCGGGATCAGCTTTTGTATATCCAGTAACTCATATACGTACAGACCTTCAGTCGTGGTATAATTTGGGCCGACTTGAGGACGGAGACTATCAACGGATGTTTATCTGTTAATAAGTTAACATCAGATGCACTGTTGTCACTTTGTCGAGCCAGTGGAAAAATAAGACCCGAGTGAATCAGTATGACGGGCTTTGCACTTATGTACTGTAGTCAGAACTAAGTTCGGATAATTACCCCACAGTCTCAAAAATCCGTTTATTACGGATTAATGAACGCTTCACCTGCATGCATCACTGTGTTGCTGCGTAGATGCCTGCGCATGGATTTGGTAATGTATCGGATGGGTCGGATAACTACATGTAAACTCTTCCTGCATAACACGCGACGGTTTTAATCGGTGACGGAATGGTCTAGTAGGCGTAGCTTCCTTAATTTCTATATTTAAAAAAATACACATTTATAGGACGGTCATGGTACGATACGGTGTAATAGGCAGAAAGCTTTAAGTGTACTAGTAGTGAAATTAATGCTAATTAAAAGTGGAATAGCAGTGGTAAGTTTTTTTTTTCTGATAGGCTTGCGCTTGACCTCAATCTTACTTGATGGAAAGTGATGATGAGGCTGACAATGGAGCGCGCTCGCCTAGCAAATACTGATTCACTCGACGTTTGAAAATTCCCACTGCGACGCAGCCTTGAGTTTCTTACGGCGTTTCTTCTCAAGGTAGTCGCTTCCGAAACGCTAGTAGATCCCTGTTAGGTTTCGTACTTTAACTGGTGGCCCAAGTCAAAGTCGTACCCACAAGGGTGCTCTTGCGTTGCCACCCAAATCATAAATTTGCTGGCTGAGCAACTCAGTGTTCGCCCTCTTGCCCGGTTTAGCTATGAAGGTCTATCCCGGCCACCAATGTTCAAAAAAAAGGAATGATAGGTGGAAATTAGCTAGAAAATTATGATTGAGCTAAAATAGCTTTGCGTATCTTAACATGAGTTGTGGGAAGCCACCCTAAGAAGGTATATCGGTTGTGCCGATTCCCGATATAATATAAATCAAACACAACATTTCGCTTTATCTGCCGCCGCGTCTGTGAGTCAGAGGTAAATATTTACGGGAAGCGAGCGCCCTGCACGCCAAATGTTCAAATCCATAGACATACGAATCTCACAGATCTCTTGGAATAAATCGGATGGAGCCAGCGAGGTAAAAGTTTGTAATAGTTTTGATTAAATATAATGATGGGTTTGTAATTTTTAATGTTAAAATAGCAACTACCAGAGCGTCTTGGCGGCTCTTCTCGGTAGATTCTGATTTCCGAACCGATGGTAGATTCACTTTACTTTTTTTGACGATTAAAAAGTGTTTGGAAGTAGGCCTATTTGAATAGTTTTATTTCCTGACCTAGTTCGGGCAATCGACCCACCACCAAAAATATAAGTTTCTTTTACACAGGCTTGAAAAAGTGACTACGCGCACCTGATGAAAAGTACTGTATAGTGTAGTGTGTGTTTAAACAGCATCACCCTATGCATGACGGAAAGGATTTTATAGTAAGAAATAAGAAAACCTGATTTCTAAAGGAATGTAATATAGAAATTATGTCGTATCTAAAAGATTGATAACTCTATAGAATCGTCATAAAATGCATTACGGTGTTCGAATTAGCGCCTTTAACGGGGTTCGAGTCCCGTGCCGGGTAAACAAGTAATTTCATTACCACTGAACCGACGGGGACCTTTGGGTGACTTAACGACGCGATACCATCAACCCTGCGATTAGGGGGTGGGTAGAGGGTATAAATTTAACACTCATTGGATATCGGAACGTTAATTGGACCGTTTTATGTTTTAATTCGCCAATATTCACGAATTATTTAGTAGAATTGTGATTAAATATCTTATAATTAAATTTCAAAATGGCGTCCCACCGTAAATCCGACCGCGGTTTTGGCAAGTCACCTTCTGATAAATTGTGAGGCCATTTTAATAATTTCTACACGTTGTGTATGTTTATCAACATATATATATTATATTTTATAGTTTCAAATGTGGCTGTGGAGGCTTAGTGGATAAAGGTACTATAGTGATTGTACGAATGGTTAAAGTAGGTTAGTTATATTTGGCACTTTTGTGCTCAGCCTGGGCTGAAGATAGGAAGGTCCTTCAGGACCGCATTGGGGACGACCTCTCGCTGCCAGCGGTGGTAAAAGCCATGGTTGGCAGCGAAGAGGCATGGCGAGGAGTCACAGCCTTCTGCGAGGTTGTGATGAAGCAGAAGGAGGTCGCCGAAAGGGTCAGAGAGCGAACATCTTCTCTGGCTATTCGGCGGCCAAGGCACCGTCGCCAGAGGGATACGTTCGCTCAGAGCGAGCGCGACATCCCCCGGTGACAATAGCCGGGCAGTAGACTTGAGGGAGTCTGCTGTCTGGACGAGAGGGTGGCGGTGTGCAGTGTCCGGCGCGCCGTTTGTGAGATAGGTATTGGAAGGGTGGGCTCTTTACCCCTACCCATCCCAGAGAGGCAGCCTAGACAAGGCATTTCGCTCTCCGGGCGTCTGGACGAATTTGGTTTCCCAGGCTCGGGTGGAGCGATTAGAGGGACACCCCGGAGGTTTTTAGTCAGTAGGAGTCTGACACACCGGGGTTGCTGCCCTCACAGCGGCCCTGATGGTCCTGTGCAGGATTTTCCCCCAAGAAACCAAAAAAAAAAATATTTGGCACTTTTGTCGGAATTGGCCGACAAATAAAAAATAAGTTTTATTTTAGAAAGGAGAACATCTAATTTTAAAATATGAAGTTTGATTTGATTTTTTTCAATTATTATTATAGAGAGATTGAATCGAAAAATCGAAAGGAATGGTCGGATTGTAAAAATTATATTATAAAAAGATTAGAAAAATATATGTAAACATTATTGAAATCCACGGGGGTATAGATATAAAGAAGGTGTTGTTATCATTTAAAGCGAGTGAGCGACCATAATAAACACATAGGAAATATAACACGCCTGCAGAAGCGTGTTATAGTAATCTTTTCATAGGTTCGTATCCCGGCACATACCTCTGGGTTTTTCCAGATTACGCACGGTTTCAGGCACCATATGCTCACCGGAGAATGAAAACATCGTGAGGTAGCCCGCATGGCATCTAATAGAAATGCCGTGTGTATTAGTGCTAGAGCAGTTCGTGCAATACTAACTGCGGGGCGCGCTCCGCTCCTGAAACAGGCCGGGCGGTGGACGTTGAGGGTGTCCGCCGTCCGGCAGAGAGGACAACGCGTCGTGTGTGTGCCCACGTGACGCCTCATTGAGAGGTAGTGTGGGGGTAACAATTGATCCCCTCCCAGAGAGGAGGCCTGTCAAGGTCAGTCGCTTGCGGGGTCCGTAGGAAGTATACGGATACCCAGGCCCGGCGAAGGGGAAGAGAGGGTAGAGTTGGCCCCCCCGTGGTTTTTGTCGGTGTAAGTCATAAACACCGGGGGAGTGGGAGTGACGAGCCTACATACTTTTGAAACGACTTTCATTTATTTATTTATAAAAAACAAAACAAACAATTGTTATGTTAGATTTAAAACAATATACTAAAAGATAATTTGTAGCAAACTTCGTATGCACCATTTTAATGTAAAAATCTGAAATAAATTCGCACTTAAACTAATACGTTAGCCCTGAAAGTTGTAACCCAGGTTATTAACGCAGCGATCGTCCGTAGCTTGGGCTCGAATTTCCATCTCGCCCCTGCTATGTCGTATGATTGCTCTGTCAAAAGTCTTTTTTTTGTATCCCGGGGGAAAATCCTGCATAGGACCATCAGGGACGCTGTAAGGGCAGTGACCCCGGTGTGTCATACTCCTACTGACTAAAAACCCCCGGGGTGTCCCTCTGATTGCTCCACCTGGGCCTGGGAAGCCAAATTCATCCAGACGCCCAGGGAACAAGAAGCCTTGTTAAGGCTACCTCTCTGTGAGGGGAAGGAATATGTCAAAAAGTCTTTGTCGAACCACTGTAAAATTTTTATACTCTGTAGTCATATTGGTCAAACGTTTAACATAATATTGTTTTTTGGGCAATAATATACATTTAATTTAGCAAGAATCGGTATCTACAAAGGAAGTCGATACTTTAAAGTTTAAAGAGTGGCCACGCTGTACAATTATTTGAATAAATATTAATAAAATAGGTTTTATTGGATTATCGAAGACCGCCCACGGAGCTTTGTGGACATTTCAAATTGGATGCGTATTTTAAGCTATCGGATGCTGATTCATTGCCTATTTTGACCGGCGCCGGATCAAATTACGAGACTTAACACTGAAATTGATGATTTTTAAACGTCAAATGACGTACATCAACTTAAACTAGTCGATAAGCTGATTCTATTTTTTTTCGGCAGGAAAGATTGCTCTTGGCCGTGTCTTTTTTCCCTTTAAAAGTACCTTATTCTACCTCTTCCTTCTTTCCAGAATGTCTCGCTTACAATGCGCGACAGCATAAGTATTTTAGGTATAGATATTCGCTGTGTCCTCAACCTTAGGGATCATATTGAGGGGTGAAAGGCTATTTGGTTTAAGCGACATTTTTGGTGATATAGTAATATATATATATAAATACGGAATCGGTAAAAAACGCTAATTCTGGAAATATATATATTACTATATCATCAAAAAATGTCGCTTAAACCAAATATCCTTTCACCTCTCGATATAGGATCTGTCATCTCTGCGACATCATTGATGGGCAAATGTAATCGGATTAATGAAAAATGATTACGACTACATTTTGCGTTTTTCATCATTAACATGACCGCATTTTGCTCATCCATGTTTTAAAGACCACGGAATCTTCAATTGCATACATCTTTATGACTTCTTAATATTTTGAAGGGATTTAATCATAATCACAGAGTAAATAATTAAAATTCCGACTATATTTTGTAATCGTTAATCATTAATCAGATTACATTTTGCCCATCTCTGTGCGACATCATGTAGACTTAATATCCTGAACAGAGTGCGTAGGTTTTTCACGTCCGATCAACTGAATCTATTGTTTAAGGCCCAGGTCATTCCCTGCATAGAATAATGTTCACATCTATGGGACTGTTCTGCCCTGTACCAATTCGACGTCCTGGAGAGAGCGCAGGTGAGGGCTACCCGCATTGTGAATGATCCAGACGATACTAAGCATCTTAAATCGCTTCAAATGCGTGGAGATATTCCTTCACTGAGCGTTTTTTACCGTCAGTATCATGGCGAGGGTTCTGAAGAGTTATTTAATCTTGTTCCACCCTCTCCCTTCCATAGTAAAACCACGCGCGCGGGTTTACAGAGTCACAGTTATACAGTAACTCACATCCCGGCTAGGACTAAGAAGTTTTCTAACTCTTACTTTCCTCGAGTTCTTGGGTTGTGAATGCGCAAAGTGGATGCAGCCACTAATGTATCTCTGCTGGCCATGTAAGTGATATTTTCTAAGTAAATTGTTAGCAAACTTAACGTAGATTTTATAAACCTTAGTCTCAGGGTTGTCAGCTCAATTTATTGGTGTTCCGTATTCGTATATATGTGCGGGTAACTTTCGACTGCTCTGGCAACACCGTACGGGTTGTCAATTGAGTTTTGCTCTCGCTCGAACCGATCCGCCGAGTAACGACATAAGACATACAAATATTCCTAAATACAACGAAATAATCCGATTTCAAAGTGTATAAGTGTGCTTGGAAGATCCTCAAAGATACCAGTATCCTGGAGGAGAAGCAGGGGCCCCTGAGGAGTTGGCGAACTGGTGATCGCGGTAAGTGAAACTCTTTAGGCAGCCCGTGCCACTTGCGGAGCTATCGAAGTACCGTACAATGGGTTAAGTGGCAACGCAAGGGCGCCCCTGTGGATATGGATCTAGGTCTGAACCAGGGAGAGAACCTATGTTCGGTTTGATTCTCAGTTCTGGCAAATATAACTTCGAAAATCTTTAAATGTTGTATATTTCTCCGTATACATCGAAATAAACAAACTATAATATTAAACTTTATAAACATATATTCTGTGACAAAATTTAAGACCAAAATCCCGATTTACTACTGCCTCTGTCAAATATTTTGTACACCGATAACGTTAAAAGGCTTTTTGCCTTTTAAATATGTACCTACGCCTGTCGGATGGGTTAATCCCGTCGTAAGCAGTATTGTATACTTTAGATTCATTATACTAAACTACAAAAGGCCGGCGGTTTTGTCTGTTTGAACATCGACGTACTAGTATAATAATAGCATTTGTTAACTGCTCCAGTCCTCGAGCGAATCCAAAGGTTTCTAAAGCTATCCTGGATCTCAGTAAATTACAGATACGTAGGGTCACCGGAGCCATAACAGGACACGGCTATTTTAAAGACATATTTTTAACTAAAGTGTCACAGAAACTATTCTGTGCAGAGCATGCATGAGAGAATAGAAGACATCCAGGCACGTGCTCCTCGAGTGCAGTGAACTGGCAGTGTACCGGGCAGAACATCTCGGCACACCGAGGAATCTCCTGGAAGCAACCCAGCAATATCAGGCGGATGGCGCATTTCCTGGAGGAGCGGGGCTGGGATGATTGAAATCACCCCGGCCCGGTTTTCACGCAAAATAGGCGCACTCAGACGTCGAGTTGCGGAAAATGAGCCCGTGGGAACCTGATACCTGCTTCAGTTGCGCAAAGATATTGCCTCACTACCTTTTCTACCGTCTGTATCACGGCGAGTGCTCTGAAGAGTTATTTAACCTTCTTTCACCCTCGCCCTTTCGTAGTAGAACCACGCGCGCGGGTTTACGGAGTCACAGCTATGCGGTAACTCAAGCTTTTATTTATAGACGCAACTTTTGCTTAAACTTTACTAAAACATTAAAATTTATATTACTCAACGAATGTGATAGGATTTGGTAAGTCACCGATTTTGTCAACATGGACTTAGCTTTGCAAATACTATGGCTATACTCAAGTTCCTATTATATATTCAGTTTTTTGACAAAACAAATTTATTTTTAGAGATCTTTGCCCAGCAAAGTCGAAATAGCGTCTATAAATATCAGCCTTACATCTCGGCTAGGACTAAGAAGTTCTCTAACTCTTACTTTCGCCGAGGCTTTGGGCTGTGGAATGGTCTTCCGATGAGTATGTTTCCATCGTCGTATAATATTAGGACCTTTAAATGAAGAGATATTTGTGCAGGTCGGTACCGACATCGACTTGGGCTGCCGGCCAGAAAAATGAACCTAACGGTTATCTACTAGCGTTTTGGAAGCGACTACCTTGAAAAGAAATGCCGAAAGAAACTCAGGGCTGTGTCGGTGTGGTAGTCACAGAATTAAGAAGTAAATACATAAAAAGATAATTTACTACCAAAAGCGATTATAAAGGTGAAGAAAAATGTGTTTTGTTTTTTTTTGTGATGGTACAGCAATTATCCAAACTGGTCCATGGCTACAGTATACGAGTTTAAAAACCGTCATAGTGACTTCCTTTGGCCTGTCACGTTTCGCGATCAGCTTTTGTATGTCCAGTAACTCACATACCTAGAGACCTTCAGTAGTGGTATATGCGGGCCGACATGACGACGGAGACTCAATAGATTTCCATCCTTTGATAGTTCATTTCGTTTTTGGACTACACTGTACTGTACGCTGACTTCTACAAGCTTCGGTTTTGACGTTTTAAAGGTCAACTCAAAAGTCTCATAAGATATGGTTACCACATCTTAAGTTATACAAGGTAAAAAGGTTGTTTTTCGTGAAAATATCGCTTTCTATGTAATAAATGTTTTTTTTTTACACTGGCTCGACATAGTGACTACAGAGTACCTGATGGTAAGTACAGTGTAGTTCAAAAACGAAAGCGACTATCAAAGGATGAAAATCCATTGATAGTCTACATCGTCATGTCGGCCCACATATACCACGACTGAAGGTCTCTAGGTATATGACCTACTGGATATACACAAGCTGATCCCGAAACGCGACAAGCTGAAACTGGTCACTATGACGGGCTTTACACCCATGCACTGTGGTCGCGATCCAGACGGGCACCGGCGCCCTACCACCTCGCTGCTGCTCGTTTAGCACCACCCAGGAGTCACGTGTAGGGAAACAAGGGTAAAGCCTACGGACGCGAGCAGCATCGACTCCCAAAAATGTTATGTTATTATGTTATTTATATTTTTATATAGTTCAAAATCCGGTAAACTGGTGCTGTATATATATTTTTTCATTTGATTAACTCATATAATGGAGAAGGTCAAAAGGGGATGGGGTCAAACACTGTTGTTTTTGCTACATTCAACGGCATGGTGCTGAAATCAACTACATTAAAGGGATGACTTTGAAACCGCTTTAATATATGAAACATAATACAATTTTTGTGCTATTACATTGTTAATACACTATTATTATGTTTAGGCTATGATTAAAAAAACAATTGCCCGTCCAGTCAACCCCCAAAGCGCGTGGCGTGAGGATATTAACATGGGCAATTGCTAACTAGATCCATTGACCTGAATTTACATGAGTCCGGGGCACGCAATCAGAAAATCATAACTTTTTACTCAGTGTTTCTAAAGTTTTTTTATTGCAAGGGTTGTTTGCGCATATGCAACTGGCAATAGCATTATATAATAATAACAACATATATCGTCTTGCTATAACTATATCGGTGTGAGCAGGGATGTATTAGTGGTCGTATCCACTTTGCATTGTCGTGCACAACATGACCAGTAGCATAGCTAATCACCGTTCTCACTGCATTAATGCATTTTTTTGTTAACCCGGTGGAAATCCCTTCTGACCGTCAGGGGAGTGGTGAGGGCTGCTCCCCGGTGTGTCAGACTTGCATCGACTAAAACCATCGGGGTGCCAACTCTGCCCTCTCTTACCTTCGCCGGGCCTGGGTATCCGTATACTTCCTACGGACCCGGCGAGCGACTGGCCTTGACAGGCCTCGTCTCTGGGAGGGGGTCAATTGTTACCCCCTCACTACCTCTCAATGAGGCGTCATATGGGCACACACACGACGCCATGTCCTCTCTGCCGGACGCCGGACGCCCTTAACGTCCACCGCCCGGCCTGTTTCAGGAGGGGAGCGCGCCCCGCAGTTGGTCCTGCACGAATTGCTCTCTCCTTTGGCGCACTAGTACACATTATATTTCTATTAGATATCATGTGGACTTCCTCACGATGTATTTCTTAGCCGTTAAGGATGTAGTGCCTAAGTTCGTACGTAATCTGTAAAAACCCAGAGGTACGTGCCGGGATACGAACGATCACTTACGTTACCACGCAAGAATAACATCTCTTATCCACCACAGCTACAGCCAAAAAAATAATATATATATATATATATATATATATATATATATATATATATATTAATTTGTAGGCGAACGCTTGACCTTAATCGCGTTCGCCTAACAAATGCCTATTCACCCTTCTCTTAAAGACTCCCAGGTCATAAGATCGCGGAAATATGCCGGCTGGAAGCATATTCCGCTCCTGAGCTGTTCACATGATAAATGTAGAAGCGAACCTTTTCGTGCGGATATAAGGAACATCCACCACATAAGGATGGTATTCGACACGATGTCTAGTGGTTTTATGATGAAATGGGGCTGGAATATAACATAATAGATTTTTTTTTCTCACAAGTGTGATGAAAAATGTCGTATAACACGCTTGTGCTATTTGATAATTCCTATTATTAATGATCAATTTAACACACTTATATTATAATGACCTTTGTTTTTTAATCGCCACTATTTAAAAACGAATAGGTAATGCCCAATGTCCTTGAATTTTTTTTTAAGGTAATCCTGGAAAAATATCTACTTAGGACCACCTGGGCCGCCGTGAGGGCCACAAACCCCATGTGTCAGACTCCTACTGGCTAGAAATCCCCGGAGTATCCCTTAAATGGCTGCTAGCCATGTCTGGGATGCGCATTCCTCCTAGGACCTGGTAAACAAATAGCCTTACTCAGTTTTCATCTCTGGAAGGCAGAGGAAATGCCCAATGTCCTAGGACTGTTTTATGTCAACCCTGGGAAAAATCCTGCTTAGGACCACCAAGTTGCTGTAAGGCTGACAAACCCGATGTGTCAGACTCCTACTGGCTAAAAACCCCCGGGGTATCCTTCAAATCGCGGCTAGCTGTGTCTTGGGATCCACATTCCTCCTAGGATCCGGTAAACGAATAGCCTTACTCAGTTTCCATCTCTAGAAGGGATGCCTCTAAAGATCCCACTCTTCAAGACATCTCTATCAGGGGATGTATAAGAGACTTGCGGAGTGCCACCGCCTCAAATGAGCTGAGTTGTGAGATCATTTTAAAAATCTATATACGTATGTATATATTAATAAAAAAATTATTATAAAGGTTTTAAAAGTCATTAATTTAACCAATCAACCCAATTTTAAATGAATTTTATTTTTGGGTTTGAAAATTGGATTCAAAAAATAAAAAAATAAAAAAATATTTTAGACACCGTGTCGGACACCATCCGTATGTGAGGATGTTTTTTTATATTCGCACGAAAAGATTCGCTTCTATATTCATCATGCGAACAGTTAACAAAGGAGTGGCATATGCTACCAGCGAGCATATTTCCATGATCTCATGACCTGGGAGTCTTTAATAGAAGTGTGAATAGGTATTTGTTGGGCTTTATCAGTCCATCGTAGGCCTTATCTTCACCTTCCACCAGGTGTGATTGAGGTAAAGCCTCCGCCTGTAAATCATAGAAAAGCCTTCAGTTTTAACTTTGGCCGAAGGTCGTGGTACCAACCTATTAACTGGCTGCGGCTTCGGGTAAATGTCAGCCTATAATTTGACACTTATAGGTCTTTTAACAATCACGATCAGATCAATCAGTCTGAGTTTGACGCTTGCCAGAAACCTTAGACTTTATCTAGAATTTCGGCCTATTTGAAAGTTTTACTGAATGTAGTTTTTAGGCCGAAGGTGGCCGAAGCCGAACCCCTCAGCCCAACACTAGTTGTTACTAATATTACAGTTGTCAGTAGTTACACCCAAAATAACACAACTTGGTGATATATTTCACATTTTGTGGAAAAAGGACGCTGATTCACTTACGCAAAACTATTTTTATTCCACTACTAGCTGATCCGGCAAACGTAGTTTTGCTATATAAGTTATTGTAATATCTTCTAAGATGTTCATTGAAATTAAGTAATGTCAAAGACAATTTTGTTCATAATTAAATACTCTTAATTAACAACACATTTATTTGGATAAAGATTACGTAATTGGATATTATTACGTTGTTACAACTTTTAAAAAATAATACATTAATTTCGACCAAATTCGATTACCATAAAAACGGTTCTAGTAAGTTAATCTTAAAAGATAGACATATACTGTCGCGGACATTTTTTTAGATCATTTCAAGAGAAATAATTCTTTCATACATATATTTTTGGTATCTTGAACCGTTTTCGCAGCGCACGCAATGGATGAATAATTTTCCTCGATTTTTTCACATTTTCCATTATTTCTTCGCTCCTAATAATTGCATCGTGATGTTATATAGCCTAAAGCCTTCCTCGATAAATAGTATATTCAACACAAAAAGAATTTTTCAATTCGAACCAATAGTTCCTGAGATTAGTGCGTTCAAACAAACAAACAAACTCTTCAGCTTTATAATATTAGTATATTAGTATATATTTGTGGAAAAAGGACGCTGATTCACTTACGCAAAACTATTTTTATTCCACTATTTGACAGCGAAAGAAATAATAAACATACTCTTAATTTGCCAAAAAATAATTAAATAACGAAATATGTGCCAATTAGCTATATTTTACGATAAAAAAATTAAGTTCATAACTGCGCAAATTTACCCTATATATAACCGACATTTCAGTGTAATTTTAAAAGATACATTGTTATTGTGCCTCTCCCTTAAAATATTAGACATATATTATCTAAGATTTATTGAAGCATTTTGAAGGCTTAAACCTCTTGTTAATTATTGTCATATAACCCTAATAGTTTAATTAATAATAATATTTTAAAGTTAACAAAAAGAAAGAAAAATCATGCAACAGACAACTCGCAAC
Organism: Automeris io; assembly: GCA_036320925.1. Taxonomy (NCBI): domain Eukaryota; kingdom Metazoa; phylum Arthropoda; class Insecta; order Lepidoptera; family Saturniidae; genus Automeris; species Automeris io. The sequence goes on from JAUDJH010000017.1 coordinate 9,362,678, forward strand.
TTTTAAAGAAATTGGTCTGTATGTTTTGTGTGACAATCCGAGTGTATGTGTTTCTATATGTGCATGCTATGTTAAATTATATATCTTCTTAGACAGTTTTTATACAAACCTATGACAAATATGTTTTTTAACGATCTTAAAAAGTTGTTATTTTTTTCCAAGAAGAGTGCGATATTAGTGTAATAACATATACTTACAAATACTAATTGTTCATAAAACAATTTTTTCTTGTAATTGGACATTATTTTCAACAATGTCAAATTTACCTAGATCCATCTGGCCTGACATTAACAGTTCTGATAGAGGTCACAATAACTTGGATCATGGTTGTAAATCTAACGTAACCCATTTACGTTGGCTATAATTGAAACAAACTGCTTTTAATAATAAATACGTCTGAATTTTTGTTTTGAAAATAAGTAAAATGAGAAATAATATTAATAAGAAATGACTTTAAAGGCCATTTTCGTTCAAATTGATACATATTATAAAAATAAATTAAACTATTATCACAAATACAAATACATTTTATTAAATGAAATCAATTGAAGTGAAAAATGACCGCTATTGTAGTTTGCAAATACTTAATTGAGTGGAAAAATGTTCCGTTCAAGTAGAATGGAGCATTCACAGGATTATAAAAACTTTATAGGTTTTCTAGATAACTCAATTCTCGTATGCGTCGTCAGAAGTGACAGTGGGACACACAATGTGTTACAATGGTGGTGCGGCGCTTGCGATGACATATCTGTATTTTTTTAACTACAAACTGGCTTGCGCTTGACCTCAATCTCACCTGTTGAAGAGTGATTATGCCGACGATGGAGCGCGTTCACCTAAGCAATACCGATTCACTCGGTGTTTGAAGATTTCCATGTCGAAAGAAGATGGAAAAACAGACGCAGGAAGCGAATTTAACGCCTTGGCGGTTCGCAGCAAGAAAGAGGAGGCAAATCTATCATGGCGTCTTGTCAATTTATGGTATGGTAGAAAGGGTTGGGGGAACTAAATGATATAAGTCTTTGGGAGTCGAAGCTGCTCGCGTCCGTAGGCTTTACCCTAGTTTCCCTACACGTGACTCCTGGGTGGTGCTAAACGAGCAGCAGCGAGGTGGTAAGGCGTCGGTGCCCGTCTGGATCGCGACCACATACATGGGTGTAAAGCCCGTCATAGTGACCAGTTTCGGCTTGTCGCGTTTCGGGATCAGCTTGTGTATATCCAGTAACTCATATACCTAGAAGCCTTCAGTCGTAGTATATGTGGGCCGACATGACAATGTAGACTATCAATGGATTTTCATCCTTTTATAGTCGCTTTCGTATTTGGACTACACTGTACTTACCATCAGGTACTCTGTAGTCACTATGTCGAGCCAGTGTAAAAAAAAATATAACTCAACCTAATTCTCTTCAGAGTGTAAAATATCTTTAGTCTATAGAAAGCCTAAGGGCAGGTCACTCTATGTCGGCGTTCCATACTAAGAAGCAAGGCGACCTAAGAGCCTCATTGGCTACGCTGAACTCGACGATCGATTGATTCCAAGGCTGTCAAATGGCGCTTGACAAAGCCGCCCCAAAGTGGTAGCAATACTCCACGCACGACCGTACTTGTGCTTGATAAAGATAAAGAAGTTGCATCTGCGTGAAATGCCGCCTGACATTAAAATGAATCCCCTATTTCTGACCAGCTGTTTTTAGTCTTACCTAATTCATTTTTAAATGCGTCGCGTGTTGTGTGCCCGTTACTGTAAATAAACCGACGGTCAAATATTGTAGTCTCCACTCCTCGCTCTGTTCTATACAGACCGCAAGCTAATAATTAAATTTGTTTAATTGAACTATCACCGCAGAAATAACAACGATGTAAGCAAAATCTGTCAGGCTGTCGCGCTTTTACGCCAAAACTACTGAACTGATTTCAATGAAATTCGGTACACAGATAGTCTAGAGCTGGAGAAAGGACATAGGCTACTTTTTGATGTGAATAAAAGCGTTTTAAGGGGTTGAAAGGGCTAGTAGAGGCCTACTGAAGGCCGAACGCCTTGCCGGTCATCGAGGATGAGATCTTAGTCGCAGGCATAGCTAGTCTTATTATAAATACTTTATCGGTTCTGAAAAGTGCAAAATATATGGAGTTGTCATAACTTTTCGAAATATTACATCAACACATTATGTCGCTGATCCAATGTTACTTTGTCTAAACCCTCTGTATAGAAAGGAAGAAAGAAACCATTTAATCATCAGCATCCACAACTAAGGTAAGACCATAATACAAATAAATAACATAAAAGGAGAAATAAAACATATGTATAAAAAACTTTATAGGTCGACGCCGATAAGGGCACTGTCGCAGCTTATGCTACAGAGCACTAGACTCCGCGGCGCTGGTATTCTGACAGGACCTTGCGGACGACACAGCTACTTCACTGGCACAACCTTTCATTCCATATTTATACATATAAGATTATATTAAGATAAAAGAAAAGAAAATAAATTGACAAATTTACAAATAATTTACGAAAAACCAAATATCAGCCGAATCAGACTTCTTTCTCAGTCGGCGAAACTTTTTATTTATTTTATTTTACAATTATGTAACGTGTAGTTGCGGTATTATATAATGTAGTTTTATCCATATTATGTAGATATTTTTAGAGAAATAAATATTTTACAAATAGATTAACCTTCAATTATGCCTGTCAATTTCCCTACCACGCCTCTGTTAGCACAGAGTATAAAAACGCCTAATCACACGCAAAAAAGCGTGTAAACACACCAATCACCATGACCGGGCGTAACTGCACTTACGTCCTCAAATTGCGTAACATTTTATTAAACTTTTAAGCCCAGCCGTGTAATTTTCGCCGCTTTTCATCCGGCAACACCGAAGCTGACTCGGCGAAACGGTCGAGTAATAATTAAATGTTTTCATAACACGCCCTCAGTTCGCCACGGGCCTATAAATCATGGTTCTTGGCGTGTTTCCATTGTCCTTTACGCTGCAGTAGCGTGCAGTTCATAGAAGCATAAAAGTGTAGCGGACCTGTGGAAAATTCATTACAAACCCTCTTTTTTTTTATTTAATTCACAAAACTGGTTACATCTCACGACTTATAAAACACAACATATTAAAACATACATTTTTGAGAAACAACCTACTTAATGTGAATACAACGTGCAAATATAATATACAAAATTATATGCAAATACAATCACAACCAAACAAACAACGAAAAATACATAATCACGTCAAAAAACAAAGACCAAAAAAACCAAAACTACATCTGTTCATGTTAAAAAAAAAAGAACAACATTTTGGGTTAAGAATACAATTTGTATAATATTAATTTAGTTGCATAAAAAAAATCGCCAAAAATATCAATATCGTTTCTTATATTATTGCAAAAAGAAAGCATACGGTAAAATGGCGAGTGAGTGCCTATATTCGTGGAGCATGCAGGCTGGAACAGAGTTTTACGGTTCTGCAACCGGCTACCCAGCCGAGGCACCAATAAGCCAACGTGTTCCAACAATGCCGCACTATCGATAAAATTATTAACTATTTTGAATAAAAACAGTATATCCAACACCTTTCTCCTGGTATGAAGTGCTTCCAGTTTAAAGTGAGACAAACGCGATTCGTAGGAAACAAGATCACGGCTCTTATTGGCTACATATGTGAGACAATGCAAAAAACGCTTTTGAACTCTTTCCAGTCTAGATGAGTGTATCTGGTAAGATGGGCTCCAGACTTGAGAACAGTTTTCGCCAATACGTAAAAGTTAGTCAGACACACATAGGCCTGTCTGCCATCCTATGTGCGACCGGGACGATCTTATGAGGAATTTTACCCAAGTAAAACAAACATGAAACGGGGTAAACATATATATGTAGCTGCACGTCTGCTTGGCACAGCGATCGCAATCAGATTAACCCAGTAGCGTGCATTCCATAGAGGCAAGAAAGCATTGCATGCCCTTACGATAAATAAGTCTGGAATAAAGTGCTTAAAGTTAAACAAAAAAGGAGCCATTTATATTCATATCTATTCCATATTCATGCCGTCTATCTTTCCTATGTAAGTAATATAATATTTGCTATCATAATATAATATTCAAATTAATTACGCAAATTTTGCCTATCCTGTCCAAATATCCTATGCACGTCACTGGATAAACCCAAGTATAATATGGCCTAGGCTTGTATGCGTTTCCGACCGTGTTACTGCCGCTTTCTGATTGGTCGATCAACTTAGTATAAGAACTGTGTGCGTTATATATGTATGTTAGGCTTAAGTTGTAAATATAGTTTCTAAGGTTTTAAACAAATACATGTTTTCCGGAATGTAACAAGCTATTTATTTAGCTCTATTTATTTATTTATTTTATATTTATTTATTTATTTGTATTTATATTTATTTATTTATGTATTTATTTATTTAGGCTCTCGCCTCAACAGATCCAACGAATCCATTAGAGTAAAAGTAGGCAAAGAAAACATTTTACAATCAGTTTCCGACAGAAAAATGCTCTTAAGACATATAAACCCGATTGAAGATCCCGAATATGTGTGTATATTTGTGTAAAGTATTTTTATGTAATCTATAAGAACACCTATTCTAAATGACATTATCGTATATAATCTACAAAAGTTAGAAACATGATTTTTTTACATTGGGTTCATTTTGTGACGTATATTAGCAGTAAGAGCTGATTCTTTGATATTGCACCCCTAAAGGGATGAAATAGGGATTGAAAATGTGTTTGTAAATCCGCCAGTGATCAGTATAAATCACATCTAGTCGAAGTCAAGTCGGGTCCGTCAGTTTTTGTAGTGAGATGTATATAATGGAAACACGTACACACGTGAGGGCTAAATTCATATTAGAAGCGACAAGATTCCATGTAAACCAGGCTTTACTGTAACTCATGGTGTGAAAAAGACACCAGAGGCTTGCGGCGTATTCAGCTCCATGGGTATTTTTTAGCTATTAGTTTTCGTTTCCTTTTACTGTCAATATTCTACTGTAATCGTTTTCAAAAATAGCTAAATTGTTGTCTCTTGGCATTTGGCGAGCTATATCAGTAGGAAATATATTTAAATATTTGAGTTGTGAGGTAGTATCGATTTTCCGATAAGGTTGTGGCTTACATAAGTGCGAAAATCGTCATAGTGACTCGCTTCGGCACGTCGCTTTAGGGATCGACTTGTGTACGTGAATTTTTTTTTTTCTATTTATTTAAGGGACTTTTGTGCCTCGGCACATGCCAGCCCCATCGTATCCTAAACATGCACTACTAACATTTATTTCTGGTGGGGAGCCATCAGCCTGAACAACTCCTTTGCTTCGGCTGAGTAAGGTCTTGCTAAAATTCCGCAGAACATGCCTACATCAAATTTGTTCAGGCTAAAGGCTCCCATCAGAGAATCTCTTGCAGACTGAGATCGGACACACCCATCAGCAAATGTTGTACGTCATCTACTTTCTTACACGTGCTGCAGTTCGGTGACTCCACAAGCTTCATCAGATGTTTAAATTTGCCTGATGGAATGTGACCTGACCTCAGCCTGTGTGCTACCATTATAAGTTATCTGCTAATGACTTCATTTGTACGTGAAATAGTTCATGTACCTAGAGGTTCCTGTCGTAATTTATGTGGCTGTCAATGAATTCTCATCCTTTGACGGTCATTAGCGTTTTAGAACTATTCTGTACCTACCATCAGGTGCTGGGTAGTCCCTTTATCTAACTAAAAAGCAATTGAAGAAATAATTATTAGATGGTGTTATAAAGTTGTTACTGAGGGTATTTCTTTACTTTATAGTATTCCATCCTCGAGTCCTGTGTTGTGTTAAGTCGTGGCGAGTGTGAGATTCGACTGAGACCAGACCAGATATGTTCAGTGACAGGGTTGCCACCGTTCTTTTATTTAGTGCCAAATAGCCTTTTTTGGTACAAAATTGGCGCTCTAACCCAGCAAATACCGATTCAATCGACGTTTGAAGTTTCCCATGTCATAAGATGCCGGAAACACCGCCGCAAATAGCAAGAGGTGAATGTTAGCCTGCACAAATATTGGCAAATACAGCGAGGTGGTAGGGCGCCGGTGCCCGTCTGGATCGCGACCACAGTGCATGGGTGTATAGTTTCGGGATCAGCTTGTGCATATCCAGTAGCTCATATACCTAGAGACCTTCAGTCGTGGTATATGTGGGCCGACATGACGATGTAGACTATCAATGGATTTTCATCCTTTGATAGTCGCTTTCGTTTTTGGACTACACTGTACTTACCATCAGGTACTCTGTAGTCACTATGTCGAGCCAGAGTAAAAAAAAAATCATCACGCTTCATTAAAAGGCCCCATATCATAGGATGCTGGGAAGACGCTCGCTGGGAGTCCATTCCATAATTCATAGACTCGGCAAAAGAAAGAGTAAGATAAATTTTTAGTCCTAGCTCGGATATAAGTTACTGTAAAACTGTGACTTTGTAAACCCGTGCACGTGGTTCTTTTCTGGAAGGGAGAGGGTGGAACAAGGTTAAACAACTCTTCAGAACACTCGCCGTGATGCAGACGGTAGAAAACGCTCAGCGAGGCAATATCTATGCACAATTGGAGCGGTTCAAGATGCTTAGCATCTGGTTTATTCACGATGCGAACTTGCCCCCTACTGCGACCTATCCAGGGCGTTAAATAGGTACTGTATGGAAACATCCCGGAGATGCAATCAAACGCAATTTTAGCGTTCTCAATGTAAAATCTACGGACAAATGTTTCTTCAGCAAATTAATAATTAATTGGGGCTTAACATTATTGTGAAATTATTATTTACTTTGATTGTATAGTGTATGTAATATTATTATTGTATTGTTTTCAGTTAAGATTGGAGCTACGCAGCGGATATAAACTGTATGTAACAAACTATGTGAAATGTGCTGACATCCCAGATACAGGTAGTTTTAGTTTGGGTATCAGCTGACTTTAACGTGCTGCTTTGTAATTCTTTTTCTAATAAATATTTTTATTTTATTAATTTATTTTATTTTAATTAATTTAATATCGAACGTGTGTCAGCCCTGCGCGTCCTACAATCGCGTCGCTCGAGTAAAACGTGTACCTTGAAACTTGTACCTCCATTTTATTCTTATTATCCTCGAATAAAATGGATACATTTTATAATAAAATTCTTCCCCAGCACTTATCTGTTTTCGGACGTAAATTATATTTTATTTTGCCAAATTACAATACGAATTCGTAGCGTCTTTTCGTAAGTCTTCTTTTTACTTCGTCATTATGCGTAAAGGACGATATTTTATCAAAATGGCGGCGATCAGTGCGAAGCGGGTTGCTTAAAATATACCAGAATTATTTATCATTTTAGTCAGATTACCCTTTGGAATATATTTACGCATAAATGCAGAATTTATTATTTTAAATAATTAGTATTAATCGAAATAATCGGGTAATAGTTACAGAAAAAATAAGTTTTTCTTTAGTTTTATAAAAATATTGACTTGCCTACATATTCCTATATCGTCTAAAATAGTCACTAAGCTACTAGTACTAGCTTTTACCCGCGGCTTCGCTTGTGTGCAATTTAGTCTGCCACATTAAGTTTCGTGACCGATTACTTTAATAGTAAAAAAAGTTGATTTACTTTCTACTAATGAAAACTATATCTAAATAACTAAAATTAATAATAGCGCTCTATTTAAGTTAATCATATCGTGATAGCTTTTAAACTATTCGGCAAAATTACTTAGTATGAAAGACAAAGTTTATCTACTTGAAATACTTAAAGCGAGAAATGTATTGATTTTGATAAGAGTTTTATAAATATACTAAAATGTGTATTGTAAAATAGTATCTAATTTAATTAGATTTATGGTTCACAATTTTGGTTATAGTGGCTTCCACATGAAAGATATATGCTGTCGTGGACTTTTATTTAGAACTATTCAAGATAAAAAATCATATGGTACCTACATCTACCTGTAACTCCAATGGTTTAGGCAGTATACGCCGAAGCTCTCAGAGGCTAAATTTTTTTCCGACTTAATTGACATGTATCGTTATATTACGACAAAAATTACATAAAATCATTACAAATTGCAGCCTATATGCTATTCCGATGTATAATCTATATTACTGTAAAAGTTTCATGCAAATCCGTCCAATAGTTTTATCGTGAAAGAGTAACAAACATATTCACCACCTTTCGCATTTATAATATTAGCAGGATTGTTTTGTACAAATCTATTAAGTACAATAATATATTATAATATTTGAAATATAAAAAACGCCTTTCATTACATCACAAATTTCAAAAATCTACAAATAATTATTTGAATATTATATTTTTCACGCCATCCCTGCGTATCCTTTTCTCTTCGTCGTGACCGTCATGGACCAGGCTGGTGGGTTGCGTGGAGGGAGCTGGGAAGGGAGGGCAAGCACTATTTTCACCAAACCATGTACTGTGCCAGGACACTCCATCATGGTACCTGTATAGCGAAGACGAGTTGAAGGTCGCTGTCATTCCTGGACTACACTCTACTTTCAATCAGGTTCAGTGCAGTAAGTTTCTCCAGGCAGTATAAAAAATCTCCAGGATTGTAACATGTTCGACATATGTCGACTGTACCGTCCTTGAGGATGTATTTTCTATAATATAATATTTATTTATTTACTTTTACAGGGTTGCCAGTGGCCCGGTACAATGACTAATTCACACAATACATACATAAAGTTACAATAAAAAATGTACAGTTCCTATTAAGGCATCCACAACATACGTCAGAGTTGCCTGTTTAATTATACTGTATCATATTACATTATACTAAATCATACTATACTATATTATATTATATCACACTATATCATATTACATTATATTATATCACATCATACTATAATATATCATGTCATATGAAATGGTAATTGATGTCAATTGATGTCAAGATTATTCGTTTGTGCATCTCTCAACAACCCAATATCATTGTTATTAAAATTTATAGTTGTAAATTCTCGTAAGAAGTTATAGCAGTATATAGGGTAGGCATTAAGGAGTTGACGGTGTTTCCTAGGCATGGTTCCAGCTTCATTTGCATAGGTCAAGAGAGCACGGGGCGCTTAGTCTTAATGGTGATCATAGATTAAATAGCACAGATGGGCATCTCGTCCGAATAAATTGGTTAAGTGAGGTTGCATTAAAACTAACGGCCGTACCGCAAGCCATCCAGGCGCGAATGTTATGCGATGTGTTCCCGCACACTGCTTTAGTGAAAATGCATGGATTCGAAGGGAGTAGCGGGTGGTATTTTACACCACACTCCCAGTAATTATGTTAAGAGTTAGCGGGGGATGACGTCTTTACCAAGAGTATTAGTATTATTTAACAGTATTAGTTCGGTGGCGCGCCGAATACTGCGCACCGCCTCACTCTCATACTGGCAGACTCCCTCAAGTCTAAAAAAAAAGTGAGAGTTCAAAAGTGTATAAACCTCACAAAACCAACATACAAATACACTGATCTTAGCTATTCACTCACACATACACATTCCCATATACAAGTAGACTGCTTTTATTTATTTATTCAACACTAGAAAGATTGAATATAGATATAGCACATACGTATATAGGGTTTAAAGAGAAGGGGGGAGGTAAGTATAACTATTAATAAATGCTATAAGATAATATATAAGAAGTTTTTTTTATTACATATACATATTACATATACTGTCAATCTCAATCTCACCTGCTGGAAAGTGATGATGAGGCCGTCGATGGAGCGCGCTCACCCAGCAAATACCGATTCACTCGACGTTTGAAGATTCCCATGTCATAAGATGCTGGAAACACCGACGCAGGAAGCGAGTTCCACTCCTTCGCGGTTCGCAGCAAAAAGGAGGAGGCGAATCGCTTCGTGCGAGCAGCAAGAATGTCAATCACAAAAGGGTGCAAACCTGCACGGCGTCTCGTCAATTTATCATAGAAGGGGGAGGGTGGAACTAAATCATACAACTCAGCCGCACACTCTCCAGAGTATAGTCTATAGAAAATAGAAAGGCAAGCTACTTCAAAACATTTTAAAAATTGATTCCTTATATCCTTATATATATATATATATATATATATATATATATATATTTTAAATAACTATTCTTTAAAGACAGTCAAAATGACTGCTCTGGGCAATCTAATGTTAATCATATATACTGATGAGGTTTTATTGCCTCCTTGATAACAATGTAAGCCTCGTAATATTATGTTGCTTTAAACCACTTGTCTCGTACTGATTACTGGATAAATCTGATTAACCATTTTGGATTAACTAGCTTTTTATCCCAATACAATGTTAATACAATACAATATTTTTGTAGCGTTAGAGCGATTACCCGAACTGGTCATGACCGCAGCACACAAGTGTAAAGACCATTATAGTGACTCGCTTTGGCCTGTCGCGTTTCGGGATCAGCTTGTATATCCAGTAACTCATATACTTAGAGACCTTCAGTCGTGGTATATGTGGGCCGACATGACGGAGACTCTCAGTGGATTTTCGTACTTTACTTTGAGAGTCGCTGCCGTTATCGGACTACATTATACTTACCATTAGGTACACTGTAGACACTTTGTCGAGCCAGTGTAAAAAACATCCTCTGAAACATCCTGCCAGTCCTGAGAATATTAAACTATGAAATCATATTGGCTTTTTTGTTACGTAGATAAGGTGACGGATAGAATTCATTCATCAAAGGTGTCGCCCATCTGTTTACTATTTACTCTATCAATAAAATAAGTTACGTTATTAATCTTTGTGCTGAAGACAAGTTTATTCGACTACACCGTGTTAATGTCAAGGCGAAATTAGAGTAATGTCTATTAAATATTGATGTTGACCATCTTGACCAAACTAAATAGGTATAGAAAGAAGTTCTCTTATGGCCGAAATTAATAACCTATCCCCTATCTTAGATTTGTTACTATAGCAACTATAGTACGTCTCTTCTCGTATACACAGGTTTGAAAGAGAGAAGTATAGCTATCGATCTCCGAGTTAAATAAGTTATTAATTTAGTTAGATAAGTTATTAATTTCTGTCTTTACTCTTATTTGAACCGAGGCTTTTTTAGACTGGACTTGGATTGATGGCCGTGAAAGATCTTCACAACTAAACCGGGCGGGAGGGCGAACACTGAGATTCTCAGCCAGCAAATTTATGGTTTGGGTGGCAACGCAAGGCGACCCTTGTAGGTATGGACCTCGACTTGGGCCGTCAGCCAAAATACTAAGGGTGATCTACAAGCGTTTCGGAAGCTACTACCTTGAGAAGAAACGGTGAAAAAACTCAAGGCTGCGTTGGAGTGGTTTTACCGAGTCGTTGAAATGTGGAACGGTCTTCTATCGAACTTGTTCCCAACTTAGTTTAAACAAAGTGTAAAGAGATATTTGTGCAAGCTGGCATAATTATTGCGACTGTTGATTGGTTTTTCTTTGCTATTTGATATTGATATTCGTTTGTGACTGTACTATGTTTTTCATCAGACATGGCATGGAAACTATTCTGTATTAGAATATAAATATAATCGAAAGTGATTAAATAATATACATAGACAATTAATATCTCTATAAACTAAAATTAGTAGCATAGATTTGTAAATACACTAATAAATAGACGAAAAATGACTAAAAATACATGACAATAATTTTGTATTTAAAACTATTATATAATATTTTATTTACTCCAATAAAAATACAGAAAATATTTTCTGTAAAGTTAATAGTAAGGCAAAGGAATTGCATTCATTCAGCCTTAAGTATACAGCCTAATAAAAAAAAGTAGTCGACAGGACTGGACTGACACCGCAAGTTGACCTTTTGCATGCTTGACAAGTCAGAGACCAGCCAGCTCTGTTGTATTAAGATAGATATCTTTCTCGTTATGAAAATGACGGCCAACACTAGTAATGTACAGATAAAAAATACCTCTCACGACATTATTTAAATTTATTCATAATAATTATTACATCGCGGAATTTTATTTCCATAGATCAGAGAATAAGATAATAAAATAGACAATAAAATATTATTAGCTAAAGTAAGAATGTCTTTAGATTGTTATCAACCCGCCAAACAACACGTTTGCATCCTTTTTACGCTTGCCTTTGCCTATCTTAACGAATTCCGCAGATTAAAAATAAAAAACTTTAAAAGCACGCGCAACCTCCTTTATAAATAATGCATGTCTGGCCAAATAAAGGGAGGATAGAGGCTTCTATTTCTTTCATAAAAGCTAGATTCTCTTTTAAAAACAAAACTCTTAATTCAAAACATTTGAAGCCATTCAACACTATCCTTCTCATTTCAAAATAGTGTGGAATGCGCGCGCTTTTTCATATTTTTTTTTCTTTTTTCATGATCCCAGTCAATGGTCTGATTCATATAAGGCTGAATTGAAAAAATCTCCTTTGATTGCGAAGTGTGAGCATACCTTTATTCCCTATTGTATGGACACTTTATTTTTCTCGCTTGTGAGTCGGATATTATTATTATTTAGCCGTCGTGAATGTATCCGCACGGCGGAACCCGTTTTCGAGGCGGCGTTTGGGCCGTGACCTTTAGTGAAGGGCTTGGCGGGCAACCTCTTTATCGATATCGATATTAAGAGGCACAACTTAAAACAAACACATAACTTAAAAATGTATTAAAATTGAGTATATATCGTTTCTATTTGCATTTGTAGGTTGTGAAACTTCTTTACAATTTTTGTTATATCAAACATGATAAAACGTAACAGCAACTCTATAAAAACAGACAAAAACATAAATCTATAACTTTAAACCTACAAGAGAATCAGAAAACCATTATACCAAAAGTGGCCAACAGGCTAAAACCCACCTAATATACGAAGCGGCAACACTCGCCTATAAACGAGTACCTATAAATTATGAGTATCGTTATCATGCTGGCGACCATGTAAAAGAACAAGAAAAAAAAAGAAATCATAAAATAAAATGATATTATTTATAATAATATGAAAGAAACATAAAAAATAACGTGGTGTAAATTACAGTAATAAGTAAAAAATATTATAATTCTACATAAAAAAATAATTAGAATGCCTGAAAATTATAAATCTTAAGAAGTGGATGCCTTTAAGAGTGAGTAGGCATCTGTTAGGCAAAAATAGGCAAACACGACTCATTATCGGCTTCATATTCACCTTCCGCAATGTGTAATTGGTGTTAGGCGTTAATCTGTAAATCATAAAAGTAATTATGAACGCATATCTGAAGTATACACACACACACAAATTTGTATAAACTCGTCTGAGTGCGGTGGTCTTAAGTGTTTAGTGTATTTATCCTCATTCTATAAATACCTAAATAAGTTTCGAAGCATGACCGTCACGCGAGTGCAGTGCATATTCCCGTATAAAAAGTGCCAATAATTTCTAGAGATGTTTAAATTTAAAAAAAAGTATCGATAAATTATTCGCTGATCAGGAAAATCACTAAATCTCGCGTCACTTTCGTGTTTCATCTTTACACCTTCCATGATGCACCATTACTATCGCCATCTCTATCGACTCACACCTCCCACTTGCACTCACCTCGTATTCCAACACTCCTTCACAGTTTTATATTTAATGTTGGGTTATTTTATTCCTAAAATATTTTTATTCATATATAATTGAATTTAAAATATATTTATTAAAGAGTATTTCTTATCTTTGCAATCAAATTAGCTCATCTTATTACAATTATGTAACTTAATTTATTTTTATGATTTTATAAATAATGTACTTGGTATTGAATTCTGTATACGAGCGTTCAATATCATCATATCTGCTTTAGAACGTCCACTGCTGAACATAGCTTACCCTAATATTTTCCAGAACAACTGGTCGGAAGTGGTTTGTGATCTGGATTAGGTCGTTTGTCCATTTAGTGGTTGAATCTCAGTCACTGCTCTTGCCATTACGTGGTCTTTAACCAAGAACTTTATCCATCAGCTATCACTGGCAATACACATAAATCGAAACCTTTTATTCTTAAGTGCTGAGGTTTTTGAGCAGGGATACATTGCCTAACTTCCCGAATGGAGTTTAACCTGGCTAGATTTGATGATGGATTTCTCTCTTGACGTTTTGTCCCAGGTAAGATGTATTCGTCAATAACTTCGAGGATCGAGTCGCCAATGAATACAGGTATGAGCGAAAAATAGGCTTTGACCATAATCAGTTAGGCTAGTCTTGAAATACTGACACCCTGTAGTATCAGGAGAGGCAACGTAACATCCAGGGTTGGTACTCAACAAGCGCGGCGCGGCAAGACAGTGGTAGTGATTACAGGACCCACAGTCCTCGTCTATTCGTAGAGGTAGTCATTTTGGGGTTTTAGACGTCTGTTTGCTTAGTACTAAAGAGCCGATAAGCATTCGCGAAAATTCTGACCCAGTACAGTGACCAGACCATACCTGATAGCATAGTTGGGCAAAATGTAATCAGATTAATAAAAATGATTACGATTACATTTTGCGTTTTTTACTATTAATATGACTGCATTTTGCTCATTTATGTTTTAAATACTACTGAATCCCAGATCGCATGCACATTTATGATTTCTTAATGTTTTAAATGGATTTAACCATGATTGGAGAGCAAGAAGATTAAAATTGCGACTACATGTTGTAATCGTTAATCATTAATCAGATTACATTCTTCCCATCTCTGCCTGATAGTATCTATGGTGCAATCCAAAATCGGGCGACAACTACCGAGACCACATAGCAACTTATTGATTATTGCAGTGTTCATGGCGACATGCACAAATATTAGGTCCTTACATATGAAATTGGCGTTTTGTATGGGAGGAACAAAAAGTCGAATATTTTTTAATATAATATATTTAATTAATCAAAGTATGAACCATTATTTTCTATGCACTTTTGCCATCTCATAGGTAGTTCATTGATCCCTTTAGTAAAAAAACCAGTCGGACGGGAATCAATAAAATCTTTGAAGGCGATTTGGACTGCCCCATCGGAGTTGAATTTTTTCCCTTGCAAGAAGTTATCCAAATTTCGAAAAAAATGGTAATCTGTTGGAGCAAGGTCCGGGGAGTACGGAGGATGTCTTAGACTTTCCAATTGAAGCTCTTCTAATTTAGTAGCCGTCTGTTGCGCAGTGTGTGGTCTAGCGTTGTCGTGAAGCAGCAGTGGCGTGGAGCGATTGACCAGCCTAGGTTGTTTAGCCGCTAGCTTTTCCATCATGGTTTGCAATTGCTGACAATAGACATCAGCCGTAATAGTCTGGCCAGATTTGAGAAAACTGTAATGAACAATACCGGCACTAGTCCACTAAACGCTTACAAGTAACTTTTTTGGGGTTAATTTTCGCTTGGGGCAGGATTTGGCTGGCTGGCCAGGATCCAACCATTGCGCTCAGCGCTTCCGATTATCGTAAAGAACCCATTTTTCATCACAGGTAATGATTCGGTTTAAAATACCTTCATTATTGTGCCGGTTTAGTAATGTAACGCAGCAGTCGGCGCGCGTTTGCCGGTTTGCTTCAGTCAATTCGTGAGGTACCCACCTTTCAAGCTTTTTAATCTCCCCAATTTGCTTCAAGTGAATTAAAACAGTTTTATCACTAACATCGCAGCCTGCAGCTAACTCGGACGTGGTTTGCGATGGATCCGCTTCCACAATAGCCTTCAACTCTTCATTATCAACTTGAGTCTCAGGCCGTCCACGGGGCTTGTTCTGCAGGTCGAAATTTCCAGAACGAAAACGTTGGAACCAAAAACGAACTGTGTTTTCTTTTGCAACACGACCGCCATACACATCATTCACCTTTCGAGTTGTTTCCGCAGCACTAGTGCCACGGCGGAACTCGTACTCGTAAATAATGCGATATTTTAAGTTTTCCATTTTGTAAAATGAGTGACGCAAACAGAAAAAAACAGAAGAAAAAAACAAATGAATGACGATCATCGAAGCACAAATACATGAGTCTATAGCTGTACAAATTTGAATTTGAAATTCCTTACCAAAGAGGAGAAATTTGTGATTAAAGTGGCCAGTACGAAAAACGCCAATTTCATATGTAAGGACCTAATATCTCTTTATGCTTCGTTTAAAAGACTCAAAACTTTGGACGAAAGGTATATTTTTATTTGATTAACTATGGAACAAGCTATAAGAATCATTGTTCCAAAACAAGCAATCAATAAAAAATAAACATAATAAAATCATATCTCACGCTTTAAATTGATATTAACTAAAATTAACTTTAAAACCCAATCATGTTAACTAACAAGATAATAAGGGTAAAGTAAAATCAAATAAAGAACGCGGCGTTTAAAATTTAAATAAAGAACACCAAGGCCCGGTACCCAGAGCTGCCAACACCGCAAAAAATAACCCTAAAAATAATTTATTATAGCAGAAGTTTATTTATTACCTAAATCGTTAAATATAAAATCAAATGTCTATAAGTATTTACTTATAAAAAGATATGAAATATCAAAAACTTATTAGATTATTCATAAAATGTAGTTAACTTAATAGAATAATAAATAGAAATCACAGTGTTGTTTAAGAGTAGCAACAGGGGAAGAGAGTCTGGACGACTGCCTAGGCCAGGCTCCGGTAGTGGCGTGCGTGATACACACCAATTGACGGTGGGAGGGTGGTGGCACTCTTCTCCCACCCGTCTTACTTCTAATATACCTATAGGTCAGTAGACTGGTGGCGCGTCGGGCCGCAGTAGAGCTTCCTGCCGATTCCCGTAGCTTGATGCACCTTGGGAGTGGAGGATTACCCGGGTGGTTTTAGTAGGTAAGTATAGTATATTTATAAGTAAGTACACCAGGGCCTTTGCCCTAACGGCGGACTTGAGTATTTTCACCTGTTTACCAAAAAAGAACAGAGACTAGAGTCTATTGATAGTCATTGTCTCCATATAGACCTACATATCACAATATCAGTCCTCTCGGTATTTAAACAAATGGATTTTCACAAGCTGATCCCAAAACTCAACAGGCCAAAGCAAGTTACGAAGTTACTATGAAGATCTTTGCATTTGGATGCTGTGATCATTACTCAATCGAGTGATTACTACCACATTTAAATTATGATACAGATGACATAATCTCTATGCAATCGTTTATTTTTATCCAAATTTATCCTCCAATTACCAAATTAAAAAGCCCACAAGTGCTGCAATCACTTTAGGCTGGTCATATTTGTCGCAGAACCGATAGCCGTTGAAGTAAACGAGTTCTGGAGTGGAGGAAGTGTAGTCTGGGATACCCAGAAGCGAGATCTACAGACGGCTTATGAAAGACAGCGTGATGTTTCTAGAAGCAAGTAGCCAAAAATTGAAATAAATGGTGAGCCTTGCGAGAGGCTTGTTATGTTCAGCTGTGGATTGGTATGAGTTGAAATAATAATAATGATTAACCCCAAAGCAAATCTTTACTGTATTAAAACCTTTGTATATGTTATAAAATCCCTAAATGTATGGTTAAAATCTCTAAGTTGGCATCACTGAATACAGCGTTAAAAATTTAAATAAAGAACATCGAGGCTCGGTGACGACGTTTATTGCCCCGACTTCGGAAACCCGTTCGGTTTTGTTCGGGCTCGTTCGATTCTCTTCCAATATTCCTTTGCCAATGGACCTTAATAACTCTAAAATGCGCAATAACAAAAATGAACAACATTGTGTTAAAAAAAGCATGATATTTTTTAGAAAGCAAACTTAAGGCGCATTGGTCATTTTTTGAAGTAATAACTTCTTTGAGTGTTGTATTTTTAGAACGCGGTTCTCCGCTGAATTCGCGATACCATCACGCACTTACAAAATAATTTAATCACTGATTGCTAATGAGAGAACGAAAGTTTTATTTACTATTCATTTTGTAATTACAATTTTATAAACTGACGATTATAATTGTATTGCGTTAAAATTACAGTAACCACTAAATAATGTGTGAAGATTTGTATAGAAAATATATGAAAAAATATATCATTTAATATGACAAATTTCCACTGTTCAGATTTTTTGCATGCCATAGAAGATAATGGTCATCTCACGAGTACATTTCTAAAAGAAAAAAAGGGGGCTTATGTTGTAACTTTTTGTCAAAAGTTCACACTTGACCAAAACTTTATTGATATGAATTTTATTTTCAAACAAAACAAATATAGATTCCTACAGCCAAATTGTATTGTATTATTTCTTGTATTTTAGGATTTCTTCATACTACCCTACTATAAAAAATAGACTGTGTAGATTTTGGTCTGTGTTATACTGATATATTAATACGACGAATTTTTTTTTTATATTAATTATTTTTCATGTCTGTAATAGTCTAGTGGATAAGGAATCGGAAACTATGCACGGTGACGCGAATGGTAGTAGGTTCGAATCCCGACTTACAGCTTAGTTTTTCCAGATTAAGTTCGAATTTCGGCAGCACATGGTCATCGGTGAAGGAAAACATTTGAGGAAGCCCACACGGCATCTAATAGAAATGTCATGTGTACTAGTGCTGTGAGAACGGCGATTAGTTGCGCTACTGGTCACGTTGTGTACGAATATAAACGCACGAGTGGATACAACTTCTAATACATATTTGCTCACTACCCAAATGGGATATAGCGTGACGTTTTTTATTACTTTTTCATACACTTTATTTTTATTATAGCTGATTTATTTACTTTACTTTACTTTACTTTAGGGCTTATTTCGCCCAAGTGCGACCAACATTTAAAACTAACTGAGTTTACAACAAAATTTCAACCCTTATTTCACCCCGTTAGGGTTAGAATACAAAAAAAAACCTTCGTCTGTCATAAAAAGAACTCAATGTAAAAATTTACGATGGTATGTCAGTCAGGACAAGTATTTTTATATATATTGAATATTAATGGACATTTTTTCTTGTGTTTTGAATCAATATTATACATAAACTAGTCTGTAAAGGACAAAGGACGAAGGGAAATCAAGTCAATATCTATTTACCTACAATTACGTAAATGAAACTTTATTTACTCACCAATTAATCGTGCGCCATACGCGCTGCGGTGTCCACAGTTTTCACGAATCTATTCTCTTTTGTTCATCAATTTCTATTTAGGATTTGTTAGGAAATATGATTATTTAGATTTTTATTATTATTATTTTTAGTTGTTTTTTATTCCATCACAAAACCACTAGACATCGTGTTGGATACCATCCGTATGTGGTGGATGTTCCTTATATCCGCACGAAAAGATTCGCTTCTACATTCATCATGCGAACAGCTAAGGAGTGGCATATGCTTCCAGCGGCCATATTTCCGCGATCTTATGACCTGGGAGTCTTTAAGAGAAGAGTGAATAGGCATTTGTTGGGCGGACGCGATTCATCATCGGACTCATCTTCACCTTCCACCAGGTGTGATTGAGGTCAAGCGTTCGTCTATAAATATATATAAAAAAGATTTTTATTAGTTCAAAGAAGTTACACATTATTATATCTAGTAATATCTCCCTTAAATATAAAATCGCATTAAAAAAATACGATGGAAAATTAAATTAAATTTATTTTTCTTAATTTCTATTTTTATTCACTTTGTTGGATCCTTTTACGGCTTAAAATTTCGATGTATTCAAAGGATGTGAAGGCTAAGCCCTCATAATCTTTACTTCGCCGGCTGTCGTGTCAAAATATACAAATACCGTTTTAAGATTTCACGCGTCGATGATTTGACGGTTGATTTGCCTGCACGACGACAGGTTACCGGGAAACAGCCTATATATTTTATAACTAACCTTTACGTATATATTTAGACAGATATAAACTTAACAGCAACGTAATAATGCACTCGTTACAAGCAAGTGTGGGGACAAAAATATATTTATAGACAACTAGCTGTCCCGGCAGACCTTGTTCTGCCCTATTTCTCTAAAACAAAGTCACATTGTTTTTTTTAATGTTAATAGCTTCCCCGTCAGATTTCATTCTGCCAAAACCTATTGGCCTGTCGGCTGTTTTTTGAAACTTGTTTGAAGGAACCTGGCCGTAATGCTATATGTATAAAAATTGACAAATATTGACTTTAATATTTATACGTCACTCAATAATTGTTTTGCCTTCCCGGAACCCGTCCACTAACATTTAAACTTTATGGTATGGTGTTAAAGTTCGAATTGACTTTTAAATATTATTACGATTTTTTTTGTATGAGAATATAGAAATGTGTTGTTTTTAGACAATTTTTTTAATTTTTCTCTCCGTAATAACCTTCCCCAGACTTCAACAAACACAACAAAAAAGAAATCAGCCAAATCGGTTCAGCCGTTCTCGAGTTTCGCGCTTATCAAGACATTTTGCGATTCATTTTTATATTATAGATTACACACCTTTGTTTTTGGTAACTCGGGGAAATCCCTAACGGACCTCAGGGGGCTAGATGAAGGCCACCCCCGGTGTGTCGAACTTGCACCAACTAAAACACCCAGGGTGTTCCTTCTCCCGCCTGCCGAGTGCCAAGGGCAAGGCTGGGCCAGTTTCCTCGGCACCTGGCGACGTCTGGTCTTGTTCAGGCCCCGCCTACTTAATGGGGAGTGGTTGAATAGTGGCCACATCTTGCATTCACCTAACACTTTGGCGGCGAAGGCGGTGTAAGATGCCACCCTCCCTCATTCTCTTGAAAGACAATTACATACCTGGCCTTTACCCAGCCCCGAATTATGCTTGCGTTTGTAATATGGGCACTACAAAAATTTTTATGCTAAACTATTTTTTTCTCTTCTTTCTCAATATGTTATAATACGGACACGGTTATAGGCGACATAAGCCGCTTTCGATGAGGTGACCAGACAGTTTGGTTGCTACCCTTTGGTACTAAAAAGGTTATTTTCAGCAAACAGACACATGGAAATATATTTTACGTATAAAGATCAGATAAAAAATCACGCCTTTCTCATGTTTTGCAAATAAATATGAAAAGTTGAACTTAATAAGTCTTGGAGCGAAATAAGTTCAAAAATCGTTACGTTAATTTTATGTCGTGGTACAAGCCATAAGATTTTCAACCTCTAAGTTGTTCAAGATTAAATTCGGACTTAGGCATCACATACCCACCGGTGAAGGTATGAGCAAACTTGTATGGCGTTCAAAAAACTTGTCATAAAAAACTGCCCAAAAAACAACGATCCGTGAACTAAAACACAGCATTATTAAAAGCGATATGGCCAGTAGAAAAAAATCAATATAATGGAAATAATTTCTCATGAAAACGTGATCTTTCAAAAGCCTATATCAATTTGATATAGTCTTTAGAGTTGTGTATCTATAAGCTCTTCGGCACTGTTTTGCGCTGACACAATAAATTTATGTCAGCTAAAAATCAGCGCTGGGTGGCTCAGCTGGTCACTTAGTATTTACTGAGCTGTCTTTCTTTTGGTGCATCAGCACAATACAGTGTATTTGTTTTTGTTATTTTCTATCTTCATTAATCTATACCTCTGTGTTTTATATAGTGTTGTTATATAATTTATTGCTTTGTCGCTGATCGACTATTTGTCTAGGCTCACAAATGCACCACTGGTCATGTTGAGCTCGACACGATAAGTCAAATAGATACAGTCACTAATGCATCTCTGCTCACTCCGAAAGAAACATGGCATTAGATATATTTATTATTATTTATTAAGGTATAAAGGTTACACATATGGCTAACAACATGCTAAACCTATATTCCTATAATATTTAGTTCTTTAAACGAAGCGTGAAGAAATATTTAATGTCCTGGAAGCACAGTTTAATTCACTGTGCCTCCAACGCTGAAGGACCTAGGTTGCAAGCCAGGTTACAGAAAACTTATCTGTGATGTATAGATTCTTTTTCTTTACGATTGATGTATAATATAATGTATATCTTTGCCTAGTACCAATAACACAAGTGCACGATTAATTTGGGACTTAGTGTGTGTAATTGTCCACAAAATATAGTTATATTATTATCCGCTATAGCTTATGACTTATATCAGCAAAGATGGACGAGATAAAACCGTTCACGCACGTTTGAGCGAAATGAATCAACAACCCGGACGGTGCATTAAAATCTGTCTTTCATCAAATTAATGGCGATAATAAATGCAGTGTGTCATAAATCCTCATGCTATATCACAAATGAATATTCAGACCTTTGCCTTATTTTAGGCTTACTTCATACCGCTGCCAGCAGTGATTAAAATGCAGGGAAACATTTGTTTGACATATAATGGAAAATATTAGAAATACACTAAAGTTTCCGCTGTTTTGAGAGAAATGGCATGGCACGAGACTTACTTTAGAATGCGGATGATAATCGGCTGGAAAATTAGTTCACTCATTCAAGAACAAGAAAACTTTATCATATTATTAACTTCGTACTAGCATTTTTTTATCCATCAATATCTAAATTTGAGCCAAATAAGCGTCATTTGCAGGAACTTCAAATTTACTTTCTTAATTAAAAAAAAATCTGTAGCTAAGTCATCGATTACTCCTCAAAGCATATAATGAGACTACCTTAAGTGAGACAACATGTCCTGAGTGGTTTCAAAAGTTTAAAAATGATGATTTTGACGTAGAAGACAAAGATCGCAGAGGAAGGACAAAAATTTACGAGGATCCAGAATTAGAGGAATTATTGGGGGAAGATTCCTCTTAAACACAAAACGAACTTGCACTTACTTTAAAAGACCTCTATTTGGCTATAAAAGCAAAGATTGTCGAAACTGCAGAAAAAAAGAGTAAAAAAGCTGTGAAGAGCGACTGGCTACCCTCCGCCGCACATTAACACGTGGAAATGGGTTTCGTTGTGTGTATTTGACAAACAGTGTCGGCGCCTCACGTCCCTGGTTCGGATGCCGACCACCGCTACCCGTTTGATTAGGACGAATGTTGTGGCGAAAAACACAAACATTGTTAAGAAACCTTCGTTTTAGACTTAGACTAAGTAGCATTCGATGACGATAACAACAGAGAAAAGTGCAAGATATAATTGCTTTCATATGACTTCAAATAGTAAATAATTATCCTAAGTGCAATCCAATCAGTATATATGGATTTACGTGTAAAGGTGTTCGATAAAGGCCGGACAGTTGCAAAGATGGGCAAAATGTAATCAGATTAATGAAAATGATTAACGATTACATTTTACGTTTTTACCATTAATATGACTGCATTTTGATCATTTAGGTTTTAAACACTACAAAATCCCAGATTGTGTACACATTTATGATTTCTTAATGTTTTAAATGGATTTAATCATGATTACAGAGCAAGAAAATTAAAATTACGACTACATTTTGTAATCCTTTATCATTAATCAGATTACATTTTGCCCATCCCTGGACAGTTGTGAGTTTGACACGCCGCGTAACAGCGTTGCGCAGGCGTATACATCGAATCCCTTTATATATACTTGCATACAGAACGCCACATCGCCGTTTGAAAGCCGCTGCCAGGTCGACTGCCACAAATCAAACTGTGCCGTGATTTCATAGTCGCATATTAACTTCTCTATCATGATCGACCAAAAATATGTACATAGTTTTCGTTGATATAATGTGACTACCATTAAAAAATTAATACGACTAACTTAAATCAATCATATAACAATGTTATAATATATATTCATGACTATCTAATTGCAAATAACATTGTCTTATTTCAGTGGAGGGTTTAGGGGCGTGGAGGCATATGTACTGCATGTTGTGAGGCAAACTTTTCATTAATATTATCTTTTTAAGTTACATACATACGCTCTGTTATAAATTAAACTAAGTTTTTACTTTAATTTGATTTCTTTCGTGTAGGGTGTTGACGGACTTGAATTGAAGGATAAGATACTGGAATTTGGTGGTGATGAGGCTCGCAGTACTGCGTTCCACGACACCACGTTTTATCGGCCGACAATTTGTTGCAACGTTTTTAATAGAATACGCCGGCGCTAGTGTTGCGCGCGGCGTGTGCTAACACGTATCGATTGTTAGTGAGGGGAATGGATGCAAAGGATTAAAACAAGTCGTAACACGCTCTATCATCCCTTTAACTTTGGACCACGTCTTAAAATGCGCGACTGCCAAAATCCGTCGAGCGCCTTTACTAACTACCTGTATAAACTAAATTTAGAATCACGCTTAATTATTTAAGATTTTATGTCCGAGAAGACTATAACATTCAATAAAAGTACAATTCATATATTACTTGTACTTTTAATGACCAAGCATCTTGAACCGCTTCAGTTGCGTAGAGTTGTTGCCTCACTGAGCGTTTTCTACCGTCTGTATCATGGCGAGTGTTCTGAAGAGTTGTTTAACCTTGTTCCACCCTCTCCCTTCCTGAATAGAATCACACGCGCGGGTTTGCGGAGTCACAGCTATACGGTATCTCATATCCCGGCTAGAACTAAGAAGTTGTCTAACTCCTTCTTTTGCCGTGTCGTTGGGCTGCGGAATGGTCTTCCGGCGAGCGTGTTCCCACAATCCTATGATATGGAATCATTTAAGCGTAGCGTGAAGAGATATTTTTGCAGGCCGGCATGATCGCTGCGACTACCGATGGGTTTTTTCTTGCCTGTCGATAGTCGTTGGCGTTTTTTGGACTGCAACATGCTTACCATCAGGTATGATGCAGTTACTGTGTCAAGTCAGTTTAAAATAAAAATTAATGGCTATGAGCTGAAAACCATCTCAATTACTATTCAACGAACATTGCCTAGTTTTAGATTATAATCAGCCCACACAGCTCGACGAATATCGATCGGTATCTGAAAATTAAAATCAAACTCTGACTTATGAAATAAGCTTCCTTCCTTACCACCATAAATGGAGTATCATTCACGTATTCTGCGCACGTTTTATCGTTTTTCACGACACTTTTATAGTCAATGCGCTAGTTGAGTGCAGAGTTTAGGAATTTTTTAGTGTTGTTACCTAGTGTTTGCTTGCAGAAAATTGATTAAATAATAAAAAAAATAACTTTACACAAATTTTAGACGTTTGCCTGATTTATTAAAAAGATATCAATTACAAAATTATTATGAAGGATTGCAAAAATTACGAAATTATAGCCGGGTAGTAGACTGGGGGACTCTGCTGCCCAGATAAGAGGGAGGTGGTGCACGGTGTCCGGCACATTATCTGGGAGAGAGGTTTTGGAGGGATGGGCTTTACTCATTCCCCTCCCAGAGAGGTAGCCTCAACAAGGCTTCTTGTTCCCTGGGCTTCTGGATAAATTTGGCTTGCCAGACCCGGGTGGAGCAATCTGTTTGAGAATTGTGTTAGAATAAAAGATGATGTTGTTGTTTTTGGTACTTATAATTGATTTTGAATGATTTTACTACAAAAGGACGGTTGGCAAGAAATATGTTTTGAGACGTGACATGTCATGCTGGTGCAGATTGCTGTTTTGCCACAATTTATTTGTCAGTGCGTGAACATGCCCCCGGCCTTGAAAGCACCAGCTTTCGAAATTGTAGGTTACAGTACAGCCTCGTCGACGTGGAGACAGATCTTGGTGTAAGCTCGACGAACCACTCCTGTCGCTGTTTGTATGTCTGCTACTCGACATATACCATGTGGTCCAACAATAGTATAAAGAATCTGTCCCATACTCCATTTTAATGGTGGTTAATATTCTTGACGACAACAAGTGCATCGACCTTAAGTTTGTCTTTGTGTTGCTTCTATTTCGTACAAATTTGCAGCTCCGAGACATACTTTTTCTACCATCGGGTCCAGAAATGTTCATACGTGTTACGAACAGCGAGCCCAGGGCGCCGGAGACGCAAGAATAGGGGTGCGGGAGAGGAGCACGTCGACCGGGGCGACAGCAGCGACAGCGGCGGCCGGACGTAGGAACTACGGCGGAATCCGGCGTCGCTATTGGCGGACTTAGTTTTAAGGAATGCTTTGTATATAGTACTAGTTGTTAGGGTAGCCCGAGGGGATATATATAGCGACCTAATCGTTGGTCGGCAGCGAAGATCGAAGACTCGAAGAATTCCCTCGGAGCTACCCTCAAGAACTGCAAATAAAGAAGCGAACTACGAACTACGAACAAAGAAGCGTTTTATTGAAGAATCCCTGCTAATAGTGATCGAGTGTTGTCCATCGTGTACATCCTGGTCCATCGGAAGCCGAATAGAAGAAAGAAAGTAGAACCAACGCATCGATTTATCGAAGATTGCATCAAGAATTGGGGAAAATGGTCAAGACTCGATCACAGGGGGCCGATACTACGGACGAGTGTGACATGTACGCACCGGCCTCGGTGCGTCATGTTGAACCACCACGCTCTCCGTCAGTGCGGCCTGCTGTTGAGACTACGACAGGGGGGTCAAACGCTACATTGACATGTGACAAGTCAAACGCTCGATTGTCAAACGCTGAAACGTCAAACGCAGTTTCTTTCCCTACAGCAGCAAGACAACGTTCGCCAGCGAGGTCACGCCGCACAAGTACAAGCTCAGCTGCCAGATTACGGTTGCAGTTGGAGCTGCAAGCGCAGGAACGTCTCGCCGAGATCCAACGGCGGGAACTGCGCATGGAAGCGGACCTAGTCAGGAAGAGACTAGAAGTGGACCTCGAGAACATAGAAGAGGACGAACAGGGCAGCAACATGTCACAAACGAACGAACGCGTGAACAGTTGGCTGCAACAAGCAACCGAGGGGGATTCGACGTACCCGGCCGAGACACCATCAGCAGAACAGGGAGGCAGAACGGCCCTCCACACCTCCGACGATCAACGGGGGGAGCTGACCGCGGCCCGAGTAACCTTCGAAGAAGAAAGGTCACAGCAACGTGAGGCGACAGAACGGCGTCGCACACGTTCGCCCACGCCCACGAGGGGCAGATCAAGGGCGATCGAGGAGCTGGCCGAGGCGTTGAAGAGGATGACGGCACGGGAACGAGTGCCGCCACGTCAAGCCTCGGACCTACCAGTATTCACCGGGGCACCGAACGAGTGGTGCCATTCAAGGCAGCTATGCGAGATAGCACGAAGATGTACCACTTCTCGGCGGCGGAGAACCTAGCCAGGCTACGGGTGTGTCTCCGGGGAGAAGCGAGGGACGCCGTGGCACCTCTACTGCACACGGCGGAGAACCCGGATGCCATAATGCACACACTGGAGCGCTGTTATGGCCAGCCGGACACCATCATCAACGACGCCATGGAGAAGCTGCGCCAGCTGCCACAAGCAGGAATGACAGCGCAAGAGCTCAACGTGTTTGCAGTACGAGTGCAGAACATAATCGCCGTGCTGAAGAACGTCGGCCACAGCGGTTATCTACGGAATCCTCAGCTGGCGGGAGAAATCATGGAACGAATGAGCCCGCTGCTAGTCTCAAGGTGGAGAGACTACGCACATCTGCACCGAGGGATGAAAGAGTGCGAAGTAATCACTCTGTCTCGCTTCCTCACACGCGAAGCGGACTTGGCATTCAGCTACACGCGCCAATCCAGTACATCGGGCGCCGTCAGCACTGCAAAATACGCCGCGCCAGCAAGACCGAGGCAGCAGAACACGAAGCCAGCACGCCGAACGACGCGTGGGGCAGCCGTCTACACAACGGTAGAAGAGCAACGCGCACCACAAGGGTGCTTCTGCTGTGGAGCGGACCACGCTACGGATAGATGCAAGAAGATCAAGAATATGAAGATCAGCGCCCGCTGGGACTGGGCAAAGTCAGCGCGCGTTTGTTTCAAGTGCCTGAAGAAGAGGCATCGTCGGGCCGACTGCCAAGCTGACGCATGCGGTGTCAGCGGTTGCCGCCGGCCGCATCACCCGCTGTTGCACGACACCGAGCAAGTGCGAGCGCAGCCAGAGGTGCGATCCAGCGATGAGGAAGAACCACCCCGCCCGCCCAGAGAAGAAGCAGTGATGTCGATAGCAACACCCAGTGAAGATAGCAGCGTGTTGCTAAAAGTCTGCAACGTCATCATTACAGGTCCCGGGGGAGAAGTAGCTACGTACGCGCTCCTGGATGAGGGGTCATCAATAACCCTCATCGACCAAGAACTGGCAGACAGCATCGGCGTCAAGGGGACTCCGGCACCGCTGAGGCTGCGAGGTGTCAACGCGACGGAGCACGAGAGCAGCAGTCAGCGGGTCAGCATCAGCATCCGAGGGCGGCGAGAACGCGCCGCGCACGAGATCACCGCTCGCACGGTCAACAAGTTGGACCTGCGAGAACAGCGGGCGCCGCGGGAACTGACGCGGTACGCCCACCTGCAAGATCTCCGGGAGGCCTGCTTCGAGAACGCGAAGCCGAGGATCCTGATAGGTGTCGACAACTGGCACCTGATGGTCTCCCAGCAGATAAGGACCGGAAAGAAGAACGAGCCCGCCGCATCACTCACCAGCCTAGGATGGGTCATCTACGGCATCGAGCCTCGCCTGCTCCATCGACGGGGGGAGAACACGGTGCTGCATCTGCACGCAGCGGAACGAGACTGCGGCAGCACCCCCTCGAGCACCGAGCAAGAAGACGACGAGCGTCTTCAAGAACTGGTGAAGAAGCACTTCACGTTGGAAGCGCTTGGTGTGTCGCTGACCACCAAGGAAAAGCCAGAAGATCGACGAGCGATCGAGATTTTCAACAAAACGGCGCGCCGAGTGAACAATCGATTCGAAGTCGGGTTGCCGTGGCGCACCGATGACATCGTGCTGCCGCCAAGCTACAGTGAAGCATTCATGCGCCTCAGGGGCATAGAGAAAAAGATGGATCGCGACCCGGCATTTAAAGAAGAATACACGCGCCAGATTGAAAATTTGTTGAAAAAAGGATACGCGGAAAAGTATAGCGAGAGTGAACGAGACAGCGCTATACAGTGGTTTCTACCGCACTTCGCCGTACGAAACCCGAATAAGCCAAACAAGATACGGCTAGTGTTTGACGCAGCGCACCGCGTACAGAACAAATGTTTGAATGACTTTTACTCAAGGGACCGGACTTGTTACAATCACTTCCCGGAATATTATTTCGATTCCGGGAACGGCCGATCGCCGTAACAACTGACATAGAACAATGGCGCTGGGTGCCGACCGCACACAACGTCGCGGATGACGCAACCCGCGACGGTAAGGCGCCAACCGACCAGCATGACCGCTGGTTCACCGGACCTTCTTTCCTGTACGGGCCTGAGAATACGTGGCCGCAGGAAAAGGCACGACCGAGCAGCACCGGCAGCATCGAGGAGGCCGCGTGCTGCGCAGCGAGCATCATCGACAACGCGAGCCCGTTGCCGGACATTAGCCGCTTCTCATCATATGAGCGGCTGATCCGGGCGACAGCGACGGTGCTCGCCTTCATCGACAAATGTCGCAAAAGAGCGACCCGACTTGAATTGCAGCACATCGAGCGAGCGGAGCACCTATGGCTACGCAGGGCGCAGGAGGAAGACTTCGGCGAGGAGATCGCGAGGCTGCGCGCTGGCCGAACCTTGCCAGCTGCCAGCCGCCTCGCCAAGCTGGACCCGATGCTGCAGGACGACCTGCTGCGTGTGCGCGGACGGATCGATGCCGCGCGCGCGCCGTACGAGACGAAGCGGCCGATCATACTGGGCGGCCGTCACCCGCTGACAAGACTCATCGTGCTACGAGAACACGCGGCTGCGGGACACGCCAGCAACGAGCGCGTCCTCAATGACATCAGGCAGCGCTTCTGGATACTGCGCGCGCGCCCCACTGTGCGCGCGGTTGCCCGGGCTTGCGCGCTCTGCCGGGTGCGCCGAGCGAAGCCCCGGGTGCCGCCGATGGGGGACCTGCCGCCGGCGCGCCTGGATCAGCATCGCCGACCCTTCACCAACTGCGGGGTCGACTACTTCGGGCCGATGACCGTCACTATCGGCCGCCGACGTGAGAAGAGGTGGGGCGCGTTGTTCACGTGCCTCACTACCCGAGCTGTCCACATCGAGGTAGTGGGCAGCCTGTCTGCCGACTCCGCAATCATGGCGCTGCGACGGATGGCAGCGCGACGCGGATGGCCGCGTCAGCTCTGGAGCGACAACGGGACGAACTTCCGTGGAGCCGACGCGGAGCTACGGGCAGCATACAGCGAGTGGGAACCGGCGCTGCGTGACTACGCGCAGCTGCGCCGAATGGAGTGGCGCTTCATCCCTCCTGGCGCGCCGAATCAAGGCGGCGCGTGGGAGCGACTCGTGCGCTCAGTAAAAGCTGCGCTGAGCGCGACCCTACACGACCAAGCACCGCGAGAGGAGGTGCTGACGACGCTGCTGGCAGAAGCGGAACACGCGATCAATTCGCGACCGCTGACACACGTCTCCGTGGATCCGGCGGATCCGGAGGCGTTGACTCCGAACCACTTTCTCATCGGGACGTCGGCAGGGCTGCCCCAGACCGGGGTGTGCTCGCCGGCGGATAGGAGAGCATGGAAGGCGGCACAAGGGCTCGCCGACCAGTTCTGGCGACGGTGGGTCCGGGAGTACCTGCCGACGCTGGTGGCGCGTGGCGGAGCGCACGATCGACAGCGCCCGCTACGCCCCGGAGATCTAGTCATCGTAGTCGACGCTGCATTGCCCCGCAATACATGGCCTCGAGGCATCGTGGAGGCCGTGTACCCCGGGCCAGACGGCGACGTGCGCAGCGCTCTCATCCGCACCAGAGGTGGAACCTTCGTGCGCCCTGCAAGGAAGCTGGCTGTTCTCCGGCTGGAAAAAGAAGGCTTCGACGAGCTACGCCGGGGGGAGGATGTTACGAACAGCGAGCCCAGGGCGCCGGAGACGCAAGAATAGGGGTGCGGGAGAGGAGCACGTCGACCGGGGCGACAGCAGCGACAGCGGCGGCCGGACGTAGGAACTACGGCGGAATCCGGCGTCGCTATTGGCGGACTTAGTTTTAAGGAATGCTTTGTATATAGTACTAGTTGTTAGGGTAGCCCGAGGGGATATATATAGCGACCTAATCGTTGGTCGGCAGCGAAGATCGAAGACTCGAAGAATTCCCTCGGAGCTACCCTCAAGAACTGCAAATAAAGAAGCGAACTACGAACTACGAACAAAGAAGCGTTTTATTGAAGAATCCCTGCTAATAGTGATCGAGTGTTGTCCATCGTGTACAATACGTCTGTGATAAATTTGTTATATTCTCTGTCTGTCTGTTCTGTTTGTTTGTATTCTCTGGTAGCGTTGTAGCCGATTACTTGGCTGTCCTTGTAAGTCTTCACAGGCTGGTGATGATGATGGGCGACCAGTTAGGAAATGGGCAGGAGATAACGATAGGAAGTTATACAGGGTTATAGGTAACTAACGCACGGCCTCTTAAGGGTGGCTTTGATTTATCAAGACTGACAACTTTTGTTGTACGACTTTTGCCAAAACCTAATACATCGTTAGATATTTTTTTTTTTAGTTTTAGTGTGAATATCTAGTCATCGTTAGCTCTATATTCCAACTTTCGTTCGATCTGGCGTAGGTATCCAATCAGCTGGTGCTATGCAGTCGTGCGCAAAGTTACGTTGCTACGCAGCGTTAAGGATCGTGTAGCAGAAAGTTTATTAACCCTATACCTTGTTTATTTTACAAAGTCGCTTATAACAATTATTTGAACGTAAATTTCCATATTTAGTTAAATAGTGAAAATAAATGTTTATTGATTGACGTACTAATACACTATTAAAACAAACTAGAATCAAAATAAAACATTAAATAATTGTGTCACAAACAAAACCAACCTATTATTTGTCTGCCATAGGGAACATCGTAAAATGAACAAGGTAAAGGCCTCTACGTAAGTTAATGTTTCAAAGGTTGTACAATCTGTACATATTTATACACTGAATCCACAATCCCTTCATACTTATCCAGGCTTAGGACTGGCTACACTAAAAAATAAAAAAGTAAATAGAAAAACACGAACATTGATACGTAATCAAGCAATTCATCGCACCAAAAGAGGCGCGCGGTCTGTTTGAAGATAGATAATTGCAAACTATTTTTTAATGTAGGCGTATTTAAAAAGTGGAATCACTCTATTTACAATAATTAAACTATTTACAAAAATACTCACAAATCTATTTACTCGGTGTCAATACATTCGGAAATAGTCTCGCGGACTCACGGCAAGCTTCAGACAGATTGTCACCGCACCGAGCATAAACACGCACCATTTCGGTATACTCAATGTTAGTGTATCGATTTGACATTGTGATTTATGAAACGAACGCGTCACTGGGACAACTAACACATGCTGGGCGCACACGCAAGCAAATTTGCGACTGACATGACCCGTGTTACACAGTAGTCAAGCACATGTCGCCACGCCCGCTCACCGCGCCGCAGACCCCTTTCTTCGTTAGTAGCGACACAAGACGCCGCGCACTACGTAAGTCTGTCTTCGGTCGCCTTTGTCGGCGTGGCGCGATCGTCGCCTTACGAAGAGTTAAAAAGTTCAGAACTGCAAATCTGATTTTTATTTTATTTGTATGGGAAAAAAAGTAATTGAATTAGAAAAAGTCGTACAACAAAAGTTGTCAGTCTTGATAAATCAAAGCCACCCTTAAGAGGCCGTGCGTTAGTTACCTATAACCCTGTATATAGGATCTGAGGAGAGTGCAGTTAACGGTCTAGAGTTAAGGATGGTATCTACTTGCGTCAATAATGTATTGAACTTCTCGAATATGAGATGCGCGTTGCCTACTAGACGACGAATATGATATTTGCAAGATTTTATACCAGCCTCCCACAAACCACCAAAATGTGGGGAATAAGAAGGAATGAAAGTAAATTTAATTAACTGACTAGTAGCGTACTCTAAAATCTCTGGATTACATGTATGTAAAAAATCGAAAAATTCTTTAATAAACGCGACGAAGTTTCGGCTATTGTCGGAAAATATTTCTAATGGCTTACCACGTCGAGAAATGAAGCGTTTTGAAGCTAATAGTTATGAACTGATCGACAGATCGCTGGCCAGTTCTAAGTGAACCGCACGTGCTACGAAACACACAAACAAACAAGTATAACGTCTGCATCTCATAGCACCTCTATCCTTGCAGGTCAAAGTGAACACTTTAATTTATTAATTGTTCGATTTAATTAATCTATGTTTAGCCTGAGCGTATGAGTCACCCAAGACATCAGGTGTGTGATTAAACGGAATCCGTACACGAAATCTCCCTTCACTGTTGCGCGCATTAGTGCGAAGAAAGTGTTCTTTGCAAGCTTGTTCTTCCTCATTTCGCATATCCCTGACCTTAGGCATTTTCTTGAGGTCCCAGAACGACCTAAGCTGAGAATTAAGCGTAGTGGAAAGATTACAATTTATTCGTTTGGTATTTTGTGAATTAATTAGCACAGGGCCAGAAATAATCCACCCTAACTGCGTATTAAGTAAATAGGGGCCACTGGATAGTCTGAATTTACCATCGCATAATAAGTCCCAAAATTTATCAGCTCCTATTAAAATGTCAATATTTTTGTTATGTATAAATTGTGGATCGGCCAGAATTATGTTGTCTGGAATACAGAGCTGCGTGGTTGATTGACATTTGTTTGGTCGCGTTGATGTAACATGTTCTAACACAAAACATTGGATGCTTGTAGTATATTTGCTAATGCAGGATTTAATTTCAATATTGCATATTTGTGATGAGTGTAGCATTGAATCTCCTACACCTTTCATGTTATGAGTGGACTGTAATAATGTTGCATTTAATGTATCGCATAATGATTTTGTAATGAAACAGCGTTCGCTGCCGCTGTCCAATAGTGCGCGCGCTTGATGATAGACGCCTTGTTTATCTGCTATCTCGACGATAGCGGTGGACAATAAAACCGGTTCCAAGTGAATATCGGTGTGCTCCTCTTGCATGTGTGCGTTGATATTTACTTGGACCGGAGAGAAGTTCGCAACATGTTGAACTGTGGAGCGAATACCCTCACAAGGGGTAGGTTTAACATTAGTCTTAGTTAATAGGGAAGTATGAAATACAATTGAATTATTATTGTTTATATTGTCGTTGTGAATTAATGTATTATGTTTCTGGTTGCATTTCTTGCACGGTCCGAGCCTACAATTGTTTACAGTATGCCCCTGACGTAAACAGTTCTCGCATAATTTATGATCGCGTATCACTTTTAATTTAATTTTTAGCTCGCTATCAAGAAAGTGCTGACATAAGTAAAGTGGATGAATATCATTGCACATCACACAAGTTTTAGAATAGGATAAACGGTGTGATTTATTATTGTATGTAGGTCTGTGACAGTGACATGTTTTATGCGGCTTTTGGAATGCAGTGTATTTATTATCATCGATAGACTGCATATTATCCGACACAGGCAGCACCGACTGCACTGCACTGTCCGACATCTGCAGTTTTTCCAGCATTTCGGCCTTGTTTTTCAAAAAGTTTAGTACGTCATCTACTTTGATATTATATTCACTGTTATTTTTCGCGTTTATAGTGCAGTACGCCTCCCACTCTCGTTCTGTAGTTTTATCTAGCTTGGAAATAATAATGTAATTGATTAAAGTATCCCAAGTATTCGTAGGCTGGCCTAGAATTTTTAATGCACGTAAATGTTTAAGAATGATGTCGATTAAGTTTTTAATTAGTGTAGGCGACTCTTCAGTTAATGGACTGATACTAAACAATGCCTTAACATGACTATGTACTAGTAGACGACTGTTATTATACCTATTTTGTATTAGTTCCCATGCGACCTGATAACTTTCAGATGAGAACTCCGTAGAATCTATTACTAATGCAGCGCTACCCTTAAGTGATGATTTTAAATAGTGAAACTTTTGAATATTACTGATTTTTTCGGAATTATGAACCAATGATATAAACATGTCTCTGAACTCTAACCAATGTTCACAAGAACCGTCGAAGGTGGGCAAATTAATAATAGGTAATTTTACGTAGTCAGACTCATTTGTTTGTGTGTTACAAGCAACGCTTAGCTCACCTGCATTGTCAGCGGTGTCATTAGGACTGACCATTGATTCTGCTTGAGCCATTGTACAGTAGTATAAATTCTCGAATGCTTCTCGAGCGTTCAACTCTTCGTCCAGATCATTATCCAGTACACTTTCTTCTATTTTTAGCTGTAATTCGTTAAATTCGTGAAATAAAGTAGTGGCACCAATAATTCTTAATTTTAAATTAATTTTATTTTGGCCTGAGATATTTTCACTATTTTCCAATAGATTATTTAAATGCGAGGCGAATTTTGTCAGTCTAGCTTTGATAATTCCGCGTTTTCGGATGAGATCACGGACAGATTTGTTGGTTTCAATCGACATAATGGTGGTGGTTTGCGAAAGTCTGGAATAACTTGCCGTTAATTTTATTGAAATATAAACGTATAACTTGATAAAAGAATAATTTCGCGATTGGTATCAACTAAGATGTAGGAATAGGATAAGGAATTGTAATAAGATTTTTATATAAAAAGGATAAAAGCCCAAATCTTGTTCAGTTCCAGACGTTGCGCTTGTGAAGCCTTGTTTTAATTTTCTTAGTTCTTCAAGTTAGTATTTGTCTTTGCATGTTGAACAGTGGCACTGTAGATCCACGTAGGTCGTATAGTTCAAATGTGGCTCGAAGGTCCATATGTTTGAGAATTGTGTTAGAATAAAAGATGATGTTGTTGTTTTTGGTACTTATAATTGATTTTGAATGATTTTACTACAAAAGGACGGTTGGCAAGAAATATGTTTTGAGACGTGACATGTCATGCTGGTGCAGATTGCTGTTTTGCCACAATTTATTTGTCAGTGCGTGAACACAATCAGAGGGACAACACGGGCGTTTTTAGTCAGTAGGAGTCTGACACAACAGCGTCCTTGATGGTCCTATGCATGATTATCCCCCGGGATACAAAAAAAAAGGTACGATATTATTTATTTTATTTCCAACCGAAAATTTGAATACCAGTTTTTATAGTGCTTGCTTTATAATAGACGGATTTTCAATCTCTATTTAACCCTCTTATGATTGGAATATCAATAAACCTGGCCTTGAGGGGTGTCCATGAGATACAAAATACCAAATTTTAAGCAAACTTTTATCTAGTAGCTTCAGTAATTTTGACCCTGTGATATGTTAGTCAGGAAGTCTTTTTATATGTGTAGACACAAAGCCCGCCAGTGTATTATTTTATTGATTTATATTTATAGATCTAAAATAACTATAATTAATGATTAATTTTTAAAAGTCACGTAATTATTAATTTTTAATTTATTTATAAATATTGTTAAGAAAACATGTTTATTACTTAACAGGTTAAAAAATTTAAAGTTCTCGCTCTAATACGAGATAATAAACCAAATTATGAAGTCTATCAATAAATAGTATTATTAATAAGTTTAAAATTTTCTCTGATATTTTTATAAACAGGATGCTAAAATCTGATTCTGATTTAGTATGCAATGTTTAGACTACGCGTCACTCAACATTTTTTAAGTAAATACAGCATGATTTTTTTTATACAGGCTCGATAATTGTATTTAATTTGATTTGTTGTATTGACTTTGTATTTAATTTGTCTAGGATTTTCTTTCTTCTTTTTGGTGTTTTGATTTTAATTTTTTGTTTTGACACTGTTAGTTAATGCTTTTGAGCCATGCTGTGGCTGTCTTTTATTAGTGTCCATTGCCGACATTTAGCTTGTGCATGCGATCTTATTGTTAATGTAAAATGCAATGGAACTGTTGACAGCCCATACATAAATAAATAAATAATAATGTGGCTACACTGAACTGGGTTTTGACGCAAGAATGTAGCTTCAAAAATGATTCAAATATTGGAACGAATACATATTTTTTATGGCTGTACAAGCCGATCCCTGAATGGCAGTCCCGTCTACTAAACTGTTAGACAAAATCTAAGTCAAATGACATCGGACTACCCTTATTTATCTCAAGCTACCAAGCTCATTTGTACGTTAGCATGCGGAACAAAGCCATATCAAATGATTTGCAAATCCCCCGCACAAGCTTCCTCCGCAAGATATAATAAAATTAAAATGCTAGAATAGCTTAACAAACATATAGATTAAGAAAGATTTACGATCAGTAAAACTATATATAAAGTGAAACACGCTGTATGCGAGCCGCGGTTCTGAGGTGATTAGCACGTAATAAAATTTGGCGTCTGCCTGGCGCGTACGCACATGCGAAATACAATGGATGAATGTTAATGTCGACTAGAGTGCGAACATACCTTCAGTTTCGGCTTCCGGCATGTTTGGCCAGAGTAGACCTAAGATTTCTAGTTATCACTGCAATTAAATGGATTGTTAAGTATGTGCACATTATTTCAAAATCATGTAACCAAGATACTGCCTATTTGTGCCTTATTGTGGTGATCTTACTTACGATATTAATTTTGTAGCGAGTTATTGATATGTATATCTATAAAAGTATGTATATATTGAAAGCTAAGTTTGAGGCCAGGTCAACCTGTGTAATTATCTGGAAATTGTAATTTTTATTATTAAGATTCTTTTTTATTGTATTACTAGCTGTCCCGGCAGACCTTGTTCTGCCCTATTTCTCTAAAACAAAGTCACATTGTTTTTTTTTAATATGTATAGCTTCCCCTGTCGGCTGTTTTTTGAAAATTGTTTGAAGGAGCCTGGCCTTAATGCTATATGTTTAAAAATTGACAAATATTGACATTAATATTTATACGTCACTCAATTGTTTTGCCTTCCCGGAACCCGTCCACTGACATTTAAACTTTATGGTGTGGTATTAAAGCTCAAAATGACTTATAACGAATTTTTTGTATGAGAATATAGAGAAGTGGTGTTTTTAGATATTTTCAGCCATTTTTTTTAATTTTTCTCTCCGTAATAACTTTCCTCAGACTTCATCAAACACAACAAAAAAAAAAAAATCAGCCAAAT
Source organism: Automeris io (assembly GCA_036320925.1). Lineage (NCBI taxonomy): Eukaryota > Metazoa > Arthropoda > Insecta > Lepidoptera > Saturniidae > Automeris > Automeris io. The sequence continues at coordinate 9,400,615 of JAUDJH010000017.1, forward strand.
CGGTTCAGCCGTTCTCGAGTTTCGCGCTTGTCAAGACATTTAGCGATTCATTTTTATATTATAGATAAACAAATTTCAAGGTAATTTTTATCAACTCGATTGTTTTTATACATTCAACATACTTAAATATTTAATTGAAAGTTTTTAAATACACTATAATTCACAGCCTGAAAGAGCTTGACATACAGAAAAAAAATCACATCATACGTTCGTTGAGTCAATCAAACATTGTGCAAGTACGAATTTAGAGATGTTTGAACATGTAATCCGCAACCAAAGATCTTTAGAACGTTTGATACTGTAAAGAAAAGTGAAAGGTCGAAGCTTTCGTGGCATATCTTCCATAAGACAAACTTAATTAAGTCCTCTATAAGGTATTCCCATATAAAAAACCCACACAGTGCCTCTATTAGTGAGCGATAGAGGCAACTCACAAAAGTTGCAACTAATCAAATAGACAATCCGTGACCTGACCTCTCGCGTAGGAGTGTATGACAAGGAAGAAGAATTCAGTTTCTGTAAGTCTAGAACTAAATTTCTTGGGATTTTAAACGTTCGGGTTCGGTTTTGGTTAGAAATTGACCTTCAGTGTAACACTAGAGTTATCCAATGTTTTATTAGATGGATAAAACTTAACTAATGTTGAAAATGCGAATGTGTTTGTTCAACAAAAATCAAATATATTGTACTAGTTTAAACAATTAAAAACGATGTTAATCTTGTTTATTTAAGATTGTATCCACACAGTATCTATCAATAGATTTTTTCAAACTTTGCACAAACAGTTTTTCTTTTGGAGTTAATTTATTAATAACACGTGTAGAGTTTAGAACACTGGGCTGTATTTAATTCTCTCCAACGGTATCAGATTTGTGTCTTGCGGGAACTCTACAAGTGAGCGACAATCCAAGTGTGCGAAGTCGCACAGTGACCGTTTCAACATCAGTCAGAAAAGGCATACGGCAGGGAGATAACATATCACCAAAACTCTTTACAGCTGGTTCTATAAGATGCTATGAGGAAACTCGATCAGAGCAAGAAAGTTTTTTTTTATACCGACTCGACACAGTGACTGCATCATACCTGATGGTAAGCATGGTGCAGTCCAAAAAACGCCAACGACTATCGAAAGGTAACAAAAAACCCATCAGTAGTCGCAGCGATCATGCCAGCCTGCACAAATATCTCTTCACGCTACGTTTAAAAGATCCCATATCATAGGATGGAGGGAACACGCTCGCCGGAAGACCATTCCACAGCCCAACGACACGGCAAAAGAAGGAGTTAGAGAACTTCTTTGTCCTGGCCGGGATGTGAGATACCGTATAGCAAAGTAAAAAAAAAAAGTAAAAACGTGATTAAAATCAGTGGTGTCTACTTGTCTCATCTGAGGAACGTTGATACCCTCGTTCTGTTTAGCGAGCAAAATAGTTTTTTATTTCTCTTTTGTTTCTTTTGGCGTTTCTTCTTAAGGTAATCGCTTCCGAAACGCTAGTAGATCATCGTTAGGTTTCGTATTTTGGCTGGCGGTCCAAGTCGAGGTCCGTACCCACAGGGGCGACCTTGCGTTGCCATCCAAGCCCAAAATCGCTGCCTGAGAGTAGTAGGGATTCACAGGTTCTGGCTCACCGCCTTTGGCTCTCTCATCGGTTCTAGCTCACTGATCACGGCGGCAACCCTGACCTAAAAAAAAAAAAAAAAAAAAAAAAAAAAAAAAAAAAAAAAAAAGGTTTTCAGGGTCGCTGAATCGAATGCAAGTATTTAAAATTGCGTAGCTTTAACCGTTTCAGAGATAGCATAACATTAACTAGGCTATAATAATACAAAAGCAATGGGGTACAGTTAACAATGGATCATCCGAGCAAGGGTCGCCTATTGTTCGGCTCGAACGCTATTGTTTGAATCGAGTTACGGTCGGAGGGTCTCAGGTACTTTTTCTATGTATAATAAAAAGCCGTCTACATTCCTTCATTAGTCATATTCATTTATTTTAAAACAGTAATTAAACAAATTCCATAATAACATATCATTGTACATGGTATCGATGTCAAATTGATTAATAAAGTAATTCATTGTACAGTTGTGCAACTTGTAGTACAAATACATTAAACAGTATTGACCACATACTGAAGTCCAATTGTTTTGCAATATTTTTTTATTGAAACTCCATCGGTGGCTATTTCTCTTTAAGAATGCATAGTGATATCCAGAAGGTGGTCGTCCATAGGAGTCGAAAAATTCCCCAAAACCATTTTTGTCTATATGTAGTGCAACCCAATGTGATCCAGGTTTTGTATCGGGGTCCAAATTACTAATTAAATAAGTAGGAGTTTCCATGTATATCGGTAATCTATTTGCAGCATACACATTATACCGCAAACTTGGATGTATTTCGTTCAAATATTTCTGTAGTTCTATTGTATTCATATTTATTTAAAAATACAACTTTCCAACCCCAGAGATCGCAAACATGTGTGCGATTGTAATTACAGTAACTTATTATATATCGAAAGGGTGATTATTAAAAATAATACAAAGTAAGTTCATTTTAATTAATTTATTCAAAAATGTACACACAAAGAGATACATACAAATATTACAAAGTTAATATTTTTACAATATATATATATTCAACTATTATAATCGACGGATACATTGCGGTTTTTATCTATTTCAATAACATTATCAAATTCGGCGTAAACAATACAGTTAATAGTTTGTACAAGCGTTGACTCAAATCGAACTTCTAATCTTACAGTGCCATGTCTTATAAGATTCCAATGACCTGAAGAGTTGGCTGATAAATCCGGAGTTAAATCAAAAGCTAACAAACAGTAACCGTTCGAATATTGTTCTCTCGAAATTCCATTCCCTTCATTTAAAAAATGTATACCCGTACCCGAAAATAATGTATGATAAGCCGTGGTGAAAATATGGTTTTCAAACGAAGGTTGTAAAGCTTTCGAAGGTATTTGTTGACCATCAATATATAAACAAAATGTGTTAATGTTGTAATTTTCAAAATTAAATGGATTTTTAGTGAGATTACCGTTAAATGCCCCGTTATCAACAAACCCAATAATACATCTTTTTGGGACTTGCCCCAAAAAAATGTTGTCAAGTGTTTTGCCTTGAATCCCAGATGGTATAGTTAAAACTTTCACTTCAGCTCGAGTGACGGGATATTTTGCTGTAGAAAAAGCCAATGCTTTTTGATGTGCAAGTAAAACAGTTGGATTGATTCGTGCTTTACGAACGATAAGTGTTGCATCTGTAATGCATACTTTAAACTTTGAATCACTTGAAGGGGCCATTAAGTTAAATGTTTCTCTAGAGCGAACTAATTTAACTGACATTTCTACACCATTGATCAAGAACTTTTCTTGGTTAAATATATCGCCATGTAAGTGTCCAATCATTTCAATTTCTTGACTTTCAGAAGCTAATTTTTGTCTTTTAACAAATCCTCCATTTTCCTCGCCGGTTTCATTCATTTTGTTGGCTGTATCTTCATACCAAAGGCCACACGTAAGATGAGATTCTTTAGCTGGTTTAGCATAATTCAACAAAGTTTCCATGTAGGCACGATACGCATATGTATTATTTGGAGGTGATATAAGTTTTTGATTTAAATAGACATCAAGTTGACTGAAGATTGAATGCAACCAATTATTAACCGGAGCCACTACCGTTGAGGCAGCTACCTTAGAGGAATCTTGATGCAATATCCTGGCTTTTATATGAATCAAAGTATGAGACAGATCTATATAATCTTCACCAGTTCCTGGTACTTGAAATTCGAGGGGCCCATCATCAGCTAGAGATGATATAGGTTTATAATGTATCCATATTCCATTTTCTGTACTAGTTTGTGTTGAGGGTAATGCAAATAAATCTAACTCTGATTTAATGCACTCACATGATTTGTTATGTAGAAATGACATTTTATGAAAATATGTCTTTGATTTTAGTATGACTTGACTTTGATTTTTTGATACCTTTCACCTTGACATTCGGTGCTGAAATGAGAGAATTCAAACGGTTCCTCTTTGTTATATATCCTGAACCGGACATGTTAATTCGATTAATTTTATCTTGAGCTTTTTTGTGTAAATTTGAGCTGGCCTCTTTCAATCTAGTTCTTCTTGAATCTTCCAGGGGGCGTGCATTAACCATATCCGATAATAGACCCACACCGGTATTTAAAGCCTCTTTACCCACTACTTTAGCACCACTAGAGAGCAATGGTAAAACAGATCTAAATAAGCCTCCTAAAAAACTACCAATTCCATGTCCACGCTGATACGGTGCTCCTCGATAAATCACACCAATACCGTGACCAGCTTGATGTGGATAATAGTGCTCATAAGGACAAATTTCATTATATTCTTTGGAATACATTATAGTTTCATAAAGTGGAGTTTAATGCACAATGTCCCAAACTGGAATGGTATTTTTTGTCCTGTGCCTGATCTTATATTTATTTCAATCGTATCAAACTCCCTGCGCATAACAGGTATGTAGTGAGGTGGTGAGAAAACATGCATTTTATTAGCTCCATATATGTATTTTGAAGGGTGTAGTGGTATTATTCTTAATAATTGTGTCATCACATCCCCAACAATTTGCGGTTCAATAATATCACTATAAACAAATAACTGGGATGGTAGCCCTAGATGTAAATTCGCTGAACATTTTCCAAAACCACCCCTGTGTGCTAAGTTTCTAGTTGGTTCAAATCCTAGTTGAAGACTTAAGCTAGGTGCTAACGTAACTGATCTTATTGATTCATCCATTACAGTTACAGATACAAACTTTGAAATTTCATCATATCGAAATATAACTTTATCATCAATGCTGTTTAATGCTGTTAAAATTTGATTAATATCATCATAGTTGGTGGCTGGTATATAATGTTTGTAGTATATTAGTGAAGGTTTATCCTCATGGGGCATTACAGCCCATTTTGTTATATAAACAATATTTTCATGTTCCTGAACTGTAAACATCGTGCATGGATATTGAAATTCAACGACACCAACAGACCATCTACCTTCAAGTATAATAGGTTTCGGTAATTTGGTTGAAAACTGGGTTGTCGTATTTTCTGGGAAGTATTCCATGGAGCTATTACTCAACAATGTTAAATAAAAACTTTCCTTCATCATATTTTCTTTAAACTAGAAGCCAATATCCAACTATTAAATTTATCCGGATAACCTTTCCACTTGACCAACACTTGCTTTCTGTTACCGGAATAGCGGGAACCGATAATTTTATCTATTTTATAACTTGAAGTAGGATCATAAGATATTTTTTGTAACTCTTTCTCATAAAAAGTTCCTGTTATTGGTTCATTTTGTAAATCTTTTAATGTGTATACTACCCACGGTGATCTATCTATTATAGAAGATATAATAAAAATTTCATCACTCCAATTGGATTCATATCCCTTTTGAAAGATATGTTTGTGTTTGGTGATTCTTACATAGTCACCAATATGAAATTTTGGAAGTGGAATATTTGTAGGTTGACTAACTTTTTCTCTGTCATCCAAATTATTCCAAACAGTCATTATATTATCAAAATTTACATCGCAAGGACACATCTTAATACTAGAATGATAGCTATGGTTATATGCGTATATTAAGTTCTGTAGGATATCTATATACCTATGGGTATTTTTGTGAGTGAAATAACGCCACATTCTCATTTTTAGTGTCCTTTGGAATCTTTCTACAATGCTGGCTTTAATATCAGGGTTATTTGTTGTATAATAATTTATATTTTTACTCTTTAAATAACCCTTTACATCTTTTGAAAGGAATTCACTTCCTTTATCAGATTGTATATGTGTTGGTGTGGTATTAGCTTCACTAAAAATACTATCAAAACATGATTTAACTGTTTCAGAATTTTTATTTTTCATAGGTCTAGCATAAGCATATTTAGTAAACACATCAATAACACAAAGTATATAATTAAATCCGTCATTATGTGTAGAATAAGATCTCATATCACTTAAGTCTACCTGCCAAAGTTCATTTAGGTTGGACAAAATATATTTGTTTCGAGGAAATTTCCTATGGTAACTGGTTACTGGTTTATGCAACGTGTATGTTTCTTGTAACCGTAGCCACTTTTTAACGTCTTCCTTAGTCATTTTACCTTTCATAGCTTTCGACAATTTTTCAATACTACTGTAACCAGCAGGATGTGATGGATCATAATAAATCTTAGTTATCTCTAGTATGGGGTCCATTTTTCCCAACTATTTTTTTTTCTTATAGGTTTTTTAATCTTTTCTATATTGTTTTTTTTATCATTAAACTCTTCATCTGTAGATACTTGGTCAATATCCTTTAATTGAAGCCGGTGTATGTATTCACTTCTAGCTGGATTCCCAACGTAAGTCAACGGTACTTTAATATCCTTCAATGCTGTTGCAAACTTTTCCCAACCTATTGGATCACTTTTTTTTAACGGTCTAATTGCATCATTTAACAAATCTACTATATTACTTCCAAGAATTTTTTCGTTATCTATAATGACTGTACCATCATCATTCCAATGAATTTTATTTGTACTTAGAGTTAGCAATTCCAATAAAGACTCACCTTTCTTTACATAGGTTTTTGGTATTAAGCTAAGAATTTGATCTTTCGTGTAAGGAAGTTTTTCATAAGATATAGTACTCTCCTGATTTTTATCTTCAGTGTTTGGTGGCAGAGCTGTAACTAAACTCTTGTCGTCGGTATAATTACTTTTATTAGATGTATTTACTTTTACTTCTGGAGTGGTAGTATCAATACTTTTAGTTATTATTGGTATTTCATGAGGTTGACGGTCTTCTCCAGTAAAGTGTAAATATCTTTGTAAAATTTGTAGATATAGAATACATTTTTTCCTATCATCCATATTACTATTCAAAATATTTTTCATCTCAGCATCTAATCTAGAAGTGGGTCTATCAGGAACTTGGTTGTATTTTAGTTTGTCCATCAAACTTGGTTCAATGAGCAACATTTTCTTAGCTTGCTCCATTTTTATTACATAAAATAATTAACTAAGCCACTCAAAATTGAACCCAATATTATTGGTAGAAATGCACCACCTTTTTGAATAATAATATTTTTTCTTATTTTATTAGAACTTTTATGTAACAATTTCCGCAGTATAGATTTATATCGTTTAAGTTTTTTTTTCTCTTTTTCTGGTAGTTCCACTTTACCTTGGAGGACGTTATGTATACATTCACAAATACAGTTAATTTCCTTTTCGTCACACGATTGTAAAAGAGCTTTCTTATATTTAGGTTTAAGCTTATGTAGTGCTCTCAGTAAGTCTTTATGCGTGTTTAGACTTCGCGGCATTATGTGTAAATGACAGGAATTTGTTGATTCTTGCTATATTTAAAGCCTTTGGTGGGGACATAAACAACGCAATGTACATCTTGAGGAAATGTTTTTGTTTTAATTCGACACATTTCATCAGTGTTTTGTTTAAGATCTATCATTAAATACCCATGTGCTTCCATAGTTGCATTACGATAGGCATCTTCAAGAAATTTTGGATTTTCTGGTGATACTTGGCGTGCTAAGTATCGTATTTGAGTTTTATCTCGGGGATTTTTAAAATAAACAATATAATTTGAATTTAAAGAAATGTCTCTTTGTCCTTTACCTTGGTGAAATAAATTTTGTGTGATGTAAAATACACTTAAGTTTCTATGGTGGCTTCCTTTGGTAAAAATATCAACAATGCGACCATCAGACTCTCTCATAAGATCATCAATTATTACAAGGTTTGCATTCTTCCCATCAAACATATTAAGATCTGGTATACCTTGATGATAATTTACATTTGGCAAGTTATATAAAGGTTGCATTTCATCAAAGCACCAAGTAATTTGTGTAAACTCCCTACTACATATGTCATTAATATATTTAATGAAGTTTGTAACAAAATTTGATTTTCCACAGCCACTTGGACCTGCAACTATTGCAGTAAATGGATGAATAAAGTGAAACATCACGTTGCACGTGTGTAAATGCTTGAGAGTTACAGAGAGAAATAAAACATTTCGTTCAATTGTTGGTTTATATATTCACTTACTACATGCATATTAAAAAATAAACATAAGAAAAAGTATTTACAAATATTAACTATTTATTGACAATAATAATTGAATAAAAGATACATCTTAAGACTAGTATACAAATACAGCAGTGTACAGCAACATATTTACAAATATTATATTCATAAACTAATCGAAATACATACATATTTTAGTTAACATTAAGGTACTTAATTAGAACATTGAATAGAAATATATATTAACAAAGAAATATTTACATACAGATTTTTCTATAATCTATTTTAATTTGTAATGACCCCACGCCAGTGTATCCATATTATTGGGTAGAATATAACGCTTTGTGTCGTTATAAGACAAACATCTTTTGTTTATTTGCTGGGTGAAAATTGTGTGTTTAATTGATTTGAATCTGTACATGTTGCAAAATTGGATATTTTTAGTGAAGAGACAAGTCTTATAATTTTCCATGGTCATTTTTTTTGTAACACATTTATTAACACCCTTTGCTTTTGCTGTCAATTTATTTTCGACGTCAAATGCATACATTTTAGATCTTAGACCTACAAACTCTTTTAAAATTTTTCCATTATTTTCATCTTTGAAAAATCCTAGTTTCTTTTTATTGATTTTTGGATAACCATATGTATTATCTGATGGATAATCGGATGTATCAAATCGATAAACGAGGTCGGTTTTAATATCATTGTAAAAGTTGTCTGTAAAAATCTGATATATTAAACTATCTGTGTCAGTATACAATAATTTTAATTTATTATCAAACTTCCTCATCATGTAGTTGTAGTGAAAGTCATACATAAGAGTTTTTGAAATATCCAATATACAAAATCCTAAATAAATGGGTTTATTATGAACCAACTTTGTTTTTCGCAATTGTACTGCAACTAAGTTTTCTGCAAAAATCGATAAACTGTGAAATTCCGGTTTTGCAATCAAATCTTGTACACCTAGAGTTTTACCGTTATTTTCCCAATGCGTTAACAATTTCACATTAACCCTTTTTTCAATGTTTTCCATAGTTTTCCCAAACACGGAATTATTCATTAATTTATAAAAATCCTTTTCAAAATCCGAGACTGCCTCTATTCTACGTTTTGTATTTAAATCAATGTATTTTTGCAGCCATGAGCTCTGTCTAAATTTTAGTATTCTATGAACTTTTGTTATTTTCATTCCCATATTCAGACACTGTTTAAGATTTCTATAATGAATTTTATATCTGATCTTATTATAAAGATTTGGTATTAATTTGGTTTCTTTAGAATCACTACTTATACATATTTTCTCAGGGCAAAGTGGAAAATCAGAGTGTAAATCGTGAAGTTCAACTGGGTACTCTAAATCTACTTCTAAAATAAAACCGAATTCAGACGTGTCGGGTATATCAAAACTTGTATTTGGACTGACCCATTCAAATCCTCCTTCAGGTAAATATTGAGACATAGCCCAACCGTAAAGGTTATTTGCATCAAAATAAGCAAGATATGATGTAGGTTTATTTTCATCATAATTATCTAAAAATTTATTATTAGCTTTAGCATAACGATTGCTGCATTGTGATACCCCCCCTCTAATACCTGCCTTGATGAAAGCAATTTTATCAAAGTCTGTTAATAATTCTAACTCTATTTTTGTATATTTTAACATAGCATCCCAGCTCAAGCCCGGTGCTGTATAATAATGGGCAGGATCTAATCCATAAGTTGTTATACAAATATTTCTAAAGTTTTCGAATACATCAGTTAACAATATAACATCTGTTTTCAGATATAAGTTAGAGTAATCCAGCATATTTTGACAACCAAAATGTTGCCAAACATTCTGTGCATGATTATAATCATCATTAGATACATTTGAATCAGTTAATGAACTGTAAAATTGATTTTTAGTGGGAATAGATGTTAATTTTAAACAGTCATATGATGTCATAAATCCATAAGGATAAATACCTTTTCTCCTAACATACCTGAAATCTTCATTTCTTGGAAAACTATTTTTTAAAGTAATAAATTGTTCATCGTTGAGATTTTTAGCTAATTGCTCAAGACTACATGGCAAAAATTTTAGGGATCAAGAAATCTTAAATTCAAAATTTGGTTATTTATTATTAATGTTTTAGAAAAAGATATGTATCTTTCTTTGTTTTGAGGAATGACATCCACATCACCCTCTACAAAGTTTAATGCATGAACAATGAAATGTGCATCATAGTGGCTGAGATTATGTAGGAATACTGGAACATGACGTGGTATCCTAAATTTGCTTATACAAACATCGTGTGCAACACCTCTAAAATTACCTGTATACCAATCAAAATATGAAATCTTTTTATCATCAGAAAATTCTATTTCACATATACAACAGAGTTTAGAATTCGCAATTTCCTTTTCATTTTCTGCAGTCAATGGTTTGGGGCATTTTTGAAAACTATTTTTCTTACTTATTATTTTTAAATCATCATATAAACGATTCATAAATATCTGTACACAATCTGGACCGCTATACGTTACATATTTTGACAAACTATTATCATATGAACATTTAATATAATATCCAAAACTATAAACTTCATGTTTGTGAACATTTTTAGTATACGGTTTATTTGGATCGTTAGAACACGTTTTTATTGGATTTAAAAAGGCTTCAAAATCTGCATATATAACGAAGGCTATCTTTAACTTTTTATGAAAATTTTCAAATTTTAATTGAGTATTTGACACTAGTTGTCCAAACCAATTTTTATATCTTTTATCTATATTTGGTAGTTCTACAGTAATATGTGAACAATCATATTGTCGATGGTTATTCAACCTTTCCTTTGTGGGGAAATGCAATAAACATCCATCGCATATATAAACCGCATGATTTTGATTTGAAATTTGTTTACTGACCAATCTTGATATGTTTTTAATATAACAATAGTGGTAAGTCCTTTCTCTATTTATGAGTAATAAATTAATGTGACTATTTCTACGACATTTTGTTAAATATAGTGGACCCACTACACTATGCCTTTTCATTTCTTTATTAAATTCTAAACCGAATACATTGATACTAATATTATTTAATTTTTCAACTTTTGATATATCATTTAATTTAACGGGAAAAGATACACCATTAAATTTTAGTTTATTTACATGCATGCTATAGGACGATACTCGATTTGCGTTCTTACTCACTGGATATAATGCCGAAAGTAATGCCCATTGAAAACATAAATTGTCAGAGTTTTTTACGTTTATCACAGCTTTTTTATTACTAATATCTTTAGGTAAATCAATATATGACGTACCACGTAGCGGATTAAATTTATTAATATTCATGTCTAAGCAATTAATTTGTTTAAGACTCCACCCACTGTCTTTTTGTTCAAAAGCACTTATTTTATTTGTTATAGCATCACATAATGAAGAAAAGAAAATATTTAAGTCATCACCTCGAAAAATGATATAATTACATGTTTGAAAATCAAATGAATTTAGAATATCTTTAGTTTGTTGTATAAAATCTGCGTGTAGTATAAAATTTACTTTAAAAGCAGTATGTTTCTGCATAGATTCTTCAATCAAAAATAGCACATCATCTTTTATAGAACTTAAAAACAATTCCGGCGTTTCAAAATCTAACATAGATGATAAATCAGATTTATTTTTAATTTTATATGTAATTATTCTATTTCCAAAGGCTGTTTCAGCAATTGATACATTTTTAAGAGATGTGTGAGAAGTTAAAACATTATTATTATGAATTTTGCTTTTCAAATGATTGGTAAAGTATTTTCTAGTTATCAAAATTTTACACGTGTTACATTGCACCTTGTCGACATCGAGGTCTGCTGATATCCCGATCGATGATAATGAAGTTGATGGCCTATCTTCATATCTAGTCTTTTTCTTATTATTGTCATCATCCTTCGTACTACAAAGTTTCTTAGACCCCATCCCGATTTGATATGATTGTTTTGATTGTCTAAAACAAAGAAGAAACATATTTATAGAAGAAGAACAAAATAATTCTGTAAATTTTGAGATAATTTAAGAAGGCATACTCACGCTATGTTTTCCTCAACTACTGCACAAATATTGTACAATTCTTCATCATATGTGGAGTCTTTCAATCCACTCTCTGGAACTATTCCCCACAAATTATACATTCCATATTAGATTTGCGTTGAAGAAAGGTACAGATATAATTTTAGATTATGTTTCAATAAAATGGAAATATATGACACGAACTTATTTAAAGAAAGTACTAACAAAAATTTGTATTTACAAAAAATAGTTTTTTTATATTCTAGCTATAAAATACACATGATTATTATATTCAGAAACTATAAGTAAATAATATATACACGAATATTAATTAAATGGAATGCGTTTATTACTTATTACTAAAGTGAGATTTTTTACAATTTTCAGTCTTAGAAATTTCTTTAGTTATTTCGTAAACAATGTTTCTAACGTTTGCAGAATTTTTGTGTTTATCATTTGTGTAATATTTAACTCTAAAATCTGCGTGCTTCCAATGTTCTGTGGAGGCTATTTTTGCAATCTTTTTCATGTCATATATTTCTATTTTAATAAGTTTACTTGAGCTGGAACCATCATCAACGTTTGTTGATAAACAGACGGTATTACCTTCTTCATCGATTCGAGATACAGTGGATGAAAGTTTTTTTCGTTTTATTATAGGACCTTCAAAGAATTCATCTAAATTCTTGGTAATAATATTTTGCTCCCTCTTTTTCTTTAGTTTTGATTGTACATTACTAAATAAATCCTGACTACCTTCATCCGATAGAGGATAGTAGTAATTTTTAAAAGTATTTTCTTCATCAATAATTTCCAGTGAGTTCTGTAAAAATATTTTATAAATTTAAATCTGAATTGATGGATGTTCGTAGTGTAGCGATGGTTTTTTAGTGTATATAAGTGTGATATAAAGTAATAACAAAATTACTTACATTCATTGTTGTATGAATCTATGTCACTAATACTTTGTAAATTAAATTTATACTTGTATTTCACTTCACTTAGAAATACACGAAATATAACAAACTAAATGTTCACTATAGAAATGACACTTTCACAATGTAACTTAAACAGTTCCAACCCTATATATATAGAAAATATCGTTCCTACTACACCTTGACTCATGGGTCCAATGCAAAAAAGGTTTGTGATAATGAATTCCGGCTTCGATATGAACAAAAGATATGAATAGGTTTATAACATTTTGTAAGGTGTCTTTGTTAGTCATCATTCCATTAACTATTGTTAAAAATATTTTGACTCATTGTTTAGAAATTTTTGAAATACTTTGGAACTTTTTTCTGTTATCAGACAATGAAACAAGTTGTAACATGAAACTGTTAGAAATGTTTGAGTCATAACTAACAAATTTTGGAATGCTTTTGTCAAAACGGTAAGAAGATATGAAGATTATATAGATCTGTCTCATACTTTGATTCATATAAAAGCCAGGATATTGCATCAAGATTCCTCTAAGGTAGCTGCCTCAACAGTAGTGGCTCCGGTTAATAATTGGTTGCATTCAATCTTCAGTCAACTTGATGTCTATTTAAATCAAAAACTTATATCACCTCCAAATAATACATATGCGTATCGTGCCTACATGGAAACTTTGTTGAATTATGCTAAACCAGCTAAAGAATCTCATCTTACGTGTGGCCTTTGGTATGAAGATACAGCCAACAAAATGAATGAAACCGGCGAGGAAAATGGAGGATTTGTTAAAAGACAAAAATTAGCTTCTGAAAGTCAAGAAATTGAAATGATTGGACACTTACATGGCGATATATTTAACCAAGAAAAGTTCTTGATCAATGGTGTAGAAATGTCAGTTAAATTAGTTCGCTCTAGAGAAACATTTAACTTAATGGCCCCTTCAAGTGATTCAAAGTTTAAAGTATGCATTACAGATGCAACACTTATCGTTCGTAAAGCACGAATCAATCCAACTGTTTTACTTGCACATCAAAAAGCATTGGCTTTTTCTACAGCAAAATATCCCGTCACTCGAGCTGAAGTGAAAGTTTTAACTATACCATCTGGGATTCAAGGCAAAACACTTGACAACATTTTTTTGGGGCAAGTCCCAAAAAGATGTATTATTGGGTTTGTTGATAACGGGGCATTTAACGGTAATCTCACTAAAAATCCATTTAATTTTGAAAATTACAACATTAACACATTTTGTTTATATATTGATGGTCAACAAATACCTTCGAAAGCTTTACAACCTTCGTTTGAAAATCATATTTTCACCACGGCTTATCATACATTATTTTCGGGTACGGGTATACATTTTTTAAATGAAGGGAATGGAATTTCGAGAGAACAATATTCGAACGGTTACTGTTTGTTAGCTTTTGATTTAACTCCGGATTTATCAGCCAACTCTTCAGGTCATTGGAATCTTATAAGACATGGCACTGTAAGATTAGAAGTTCGATTTGAGTCAACGCTTGTACAAACTATTAACTGTATTGTTTACGCCGAATTTGATAATGTTATTGAAATAGATAAAAACCGCAATGTATCCGTCGATTATAATAGTTGAATATATATATATATTGTAAAAATATTAAATTTGTAATATTTGTATGTATCTCTTTGTGTGTACATTTTTTAATAAATTAATTAAAATGAACTTACTTTGTATTATTTTTAATAATCACCCTTTCGATATATAATAAGTTACTGTAATTACAATCGCACACATGTTTGCGATCTCTGGGGTTGGAAAGTTGTATTTTTAAATAAATATGAATACAATAGAACTACAGAAATATTTGAACGAAATACATCCAAGTTTGCGGTATAATGTGTATGCTGCAAATAGATTACCGATATACATGGAAACTCCTACTTATTTATTTAGTAATTTGGACCCCGATACAAAACCTGGATCACATTGGGTTGCACTACATATAGACAAAAATGGTTTTGGGGAATTTTTCGACTCCTATGGACGACCACCTTCTGGATATCACTATGCATTCTTAAAGAGAAATAGCCACCGATGGAGTTTCAATAAAAAAATATTGCAAAACAATTGGACTTCAGTATGTGGTCAATACTGTTTAATGTATTTGTACTACAAGTTGCACAACTGTACAATGAATTACTTTATTAATCAATTTGACATCGATACCATGTACAATGATATGTTATTATGGAATTTGTTTAATTACTGTTTTAAAATAAATGAATATGACTAATGAAGGAATGTAGACGGCTTTTTATTATACATAGAAAAAGTACCTGAGACCCCCCGACCATAACTCGATTCAAACAATAGCGTTCGAGCGAACAATAGGCGACCCTTGGTCGGATGATCCATTGTTAACTGTACCCCATTGCTTTTGTATTATTATAGGCTAGTTAATGTTATGCTATCTCTGAAACGGTTAAAGCTACGCAAATACTTGCATTCGATTCAGCGACCCTGAAAACCTTTTTTTTTTTTTTTTTTTTTTTTTTTTTTTTTTTTTTTTTTTAGGGTTGCCGCCGTGATTAGTGAGCTAGAACCGATGAGAGAGCCAAAGGCGGTGAGCCAGAACCTGTGAATCCCTACTACTCCTGAGCACCTTATGTTTTCGTCCTCTCGGCCGGTTTATTTCTCAAAGTATCTCTCAACCGCCAATAATTGTCTTGTCGAAAAAAAACAACTCGATTTATTGCTTTTAACGCCAATATTTAAGAAGAAAGAAAATAGAAATTATTTTATTTTAAACAATATTTCGATTTCATACACATTATGAGAGAACCTGCATGGCATCAATAGATATGTTTATTAGTGCAGGGAGAACCTCGATCAGCTGAGCTACTGGTCACGTTGGGTATGACATATAATCGCAATGTGGGTACTGCCACTAATGTACCTCCCCCTAAAAAGGAATAAAGAGTGACGATATATTATTCTTGTATTGATCGCTTATCAATTCACTAATTGATAAAAAATGTTAAGCTAGACATATAGCTACCTCCTTTAGGGTCATGGCCGCTCAGGGTGGGAGCCCTGAGCGCCCGGCTAGCGACCCTCAAGTTGTCGATGGAACAGGGTGGCGCGCTTCGTCGAAATATATTGTGCAGTGTCGGAGAGGACGTTTTTCCCTCTCGAGATAGTGCCCGAAGGCCGCGGGATGACGGGGCTGTGGAGAATTGATTACGGGACCCACAGTCTCCGTCTATATGCAGAAGTAGTCGCCTTGGGGTTTTTAGCCGGTACAAGTCCGGGACACCTCGGCTGCGCCACCCCCTTCGTGCGGCCGGGACGGTCCAATCAGGATTTTTACCCCAAGTAAAAAAAAGAGATAAAGTTACCTATTACGTATATTATACAACTAGCTGATCCGGCAAACGTTGTTTTGCTATATAATTTATTGTAATATCTTCTAAGATGTTCATTGAAATTAAGTGATGTCAAAGACAATTTTGTTCACAATTAATACTCTAAATCAACAACACATTTATTTGGATAAAGATTAATATTATTACGTTGATACAACTCTTAACAAATAATTCATTAATTTCGACCAAATTTGTTTACCATAAAAACGGTTCTAGTGACTTAATCTTAAAAGATAGACACATACTGTCGCGGACATTTTTTTAGATCATTTCAAGAGGAATAATTCTTTCTTACATATATTTTTGGTATCTTGAACCGTTTTCGCAGCGCACGCAATGGAATCCCTCAAAGATGAATAATTTTCCCCGTTTTTATCACATTTTCCATTATTTCTTCGCTCCTAATAGTTGCATCGTGATGTTAAATAGCCTAAAGCCTTCCTCGATAAATGGTCTATTCAATTCTAAAAGAATTTTTCAATTCGAACCAGTAGTTCCTGAGATTAGCGCGTTCAAACAAACAAACAAACAAACTCTTCAGCTTTATAATATTAGTATAGATAGTATAGATGTAGTTACGTAAAATGATAGTAAAAATATGAATTTCATTTCATACTACGAACGGTTTTGTCGCTGGCTTTTTGTTTGCCCAATGTTTGTTTGCGATGGCAACAAACATTGATTGATATCCAACAGATCGACAAATAAAGGGTTTTATTTATTATTATATTACATATTTTATATAGATCTATATATACCCTTTACCCGTTATAATATAATCAATACAAATAATAGTTATTTAACTCGCAAGTAGTTTATATTACTTATTTTCTCTTATACTTTTGCTGTTGTTTTAGACATAGATGGGCAAAACGTAATCCGATTAATAAAAATGATTACGATTACATTTTACGTTTTTTACCATTAATATGGGTGCATTTTGCTCATCTATGTTTTAAACACTATAGAATCCCAGATTTCATACACATTTATGGTTTCTTAATGTTTTAAATGGATTTAATTATGATTACAGAGCAAGAAAATTAAAATTACGACTACATTTTGTAATCGTTAATCATAAATCAGATTACATTTTGCCCATCTCTGGTTTTAGGTATATATTCTAATTATTTTATCACTATTGGAATTGTAATCGATTTATTTAATATATGTGATAGGTTATTATTTTTAAGTAGGTATATAGTAGTTACTGCTTTTTTTTTTTCATTAATTATCTTGATAAGATGTAACACATCCGGGGCTCTTCACGAAAACCAGCGCCACAGCCTCCCTCTGTGGCATTAAGCTGCGGAAATCATTTCCTCGTGTTTATATGTTTTTGTCTTTTGTATTTTCGTTTTTTCTGTACGTGGCGCTCAACGTGTTAATGTTTATTTAGAGGCGAAATATATATTTATATATAATATATCTTTCTAGGACATCTCTTTCTTTGTCTACTAAATGATAAAAGATATTTATGTACTCATTATTTATTCCAGATCGTTTCAAATACACTGAAATATCATAAAACACTTTTTCTCGCGTTCATTGAACCTCCTGACACTTGACAGACACGCCCAGGGTTGCCACCACGATCCCCTTTACCCCCCTACAAATATTTATATGATAATATAGCTGCGTTCGCAATTCTATTTACATGGAATTGATATTTATTTCTCCTTGAAACTATATTACTTTAAACACGTCCCGTCACAAGATCATTTAATACATATAATGAGAAAAAGGATGATTTTTAAAAGGAAATAATACAAGTAAATCAGAAATTTAAAAAATAATGTATCATCATGCTATATTCCTTACGGGGTGAGCAGAGATACATAAGTGGTAGTATTCACATTGCGCTTATATGTCGTGCCCAACGTAACCAGTAGAGCAGCTGATCGCCGTTTTAAATTTTTTTTCTATTAGATGGCATACGGGTTTCCTCACGATATTTTCCTTCATCGATGAGAATGCGCGGTGGTTTCCATGCGCGGCAACGCAAATTGTCGTAGTTTTGGTTCCCGGCACGTATCTCTGAGTTTTTTTTAGATTACGTGCGGATTTAGGCATCAAATGCTCACCGGAAAACATCGTGAGGAAACCGCAAGGCATTTCTAATAAATTTCATGTGTACTAGTACTATTTGAACCGCGATCAGTAGCGCCACTAATGATAGTTTAGTGGAACAAATATATTCCATTGCTACTTTGAGGTGGCAAGTATGGATATTGTTCGTACCGCCCACCAAGGATAAAGTATTTTCTTTGTCCTTAGCGCATAAAGTTGTATATATTTTAAGGCACGTATGCAGTATCGCGAGGCAATGTTTACATAATCATAAAGGCACAATAGCGAGCCATTGTAATGAGTTGCGCCCACGCACGACGCACCGCGTTTGTCGCGTTCCGCAATTCATAAGCGGTAACGGGTATTAGAATACCTTTTTTATTAATATACGAAAATATATGATGGGTGTAATAAGATTAAGTTTAGGGTCTCCGATCAATGTTGGAGGTGTATTAAATAATAATATGAGAAGACAACATACGATAATAGCTGTAATCGCGATTTGACCACGATTTGTTGTTGTTTGCTGACATTATGCTGCCACGTTCTGTTTATTACGGCGAAATTCTTACAGAGTCATCCCGACCACACAGGGGCTGCGGCCAAGTGTACTGGATTTGTATCAGTTAAATACCCCAAGGTACTCTCTAAAGGTCTTCGCATTGATGGTGACTCCGAGTTCTGTAAAACTTTCATCACAGGAGAAGAGTTTTTGCATGAATAAAATGTTTTAGTTGCAAGTGAAACACTTTACACAATAAAATTAAACAAAATTATTGAATTTCATCTAGGAGTGTTATTGTTTGTGATTTTTCATTGGTCTAAATGTTATTACATTTCAAGTCGCTACAGCTTTGTTACTTGTACCACACATACTGCACGTCAAATAACTATAACTCAACAGATTCAGAGTTCATAAAGAGATAGTATTTTGGACCCATTTAAGAATTACGTCAATGTAGATTGGTTGTTAGACAAAAATGTTGTTTTTGTAAATTTTTACCTTCTTAGGAGCTTGTCGTGGCATTTTGAAACCCGAGTATCTCTGTCTTATACGTTTTTATTGTTCTATTTAGTTGCTGTTGACTAGTAAAGCTTGTTTCATCATTATTATATCAGCTGTAGGACGTTTAGTTCTAAACATAATCTTCCTAATGCGGGCTCTAAGCTCGCGCCGTGAAAGCCCGCAAACTGCAAGTGTGGATGATTTCGCGTCATCACGGTCGCGCGTCGCGGTGGGCCCCGGTGGGTCCGGTGATGGTTTTTTGGTTCGCCTCAAAGGCTGTGACTTCAGAGCTCGCACATTTGATTCTGATACGAAAGGTAGAGGCTGGATCAAGGTTAAAAAAGTCTTTTGTGTGTACAAACCGCCATGGTACAAACGATAGAAAACACTCAGTAAGGCAATATCTTTGTGCAACTGGAGCGATGCAAGATACTTGTTTTTTTTATTTATTTATGGGCGGGCGCTTGACTTCAATCACACCTGGTGGAAGATGAAGATGAGTCCGATAATGAACCGCGTCCGCCCAACAAATGCCTATTCACTCTTCTCTTAAAGACTCCCAGGTCATAAGATCGCGGAAATATGGCCGCTGGAAGCATATTCCACTCCTTAGCTGTTCACATGATGAATGTAGAAGCAACTCTTCTCGTGCGGATATAAGGAATATTCACCACATACGGACGGTATCCGACACGATTTCTAGTGGCTTTGTGATCAAAGGGGGCTGGTGGAATCAAAGAATGTAGTTCCTGAGAACACTTTGAGAATACACTGTGTATGCATTAATATTTGCTATTTCACCATGTGCATATTTAAAGTAAATAGATTTGTTTTTAAGGGATTCTGAAATCGGCACTACGTACGTGGTATTCATAACAACACCAATCACATTGCAATTTGTTAATTATTTTACTGCAATTCTCATTTATTTATTAGTGATAGTATGTATTGTGGTAAAAAGTTAGTACTTTTAGGGTTTCGTGTTTTAAAAGGCATAAGAAAACCTTCTAGGATTTCTTCGTTATTTGTCTGTCTATCATAGCCGTAGTTCTAACGTGAGGCATAAAGTTGGAACTAATATATATATTTTTTTTAATTTTCACTCCCTTACCTCTAAACCTTTGCTCTTTTCTACCTAGATCAATTTATTCTTCTCTGTTGTATATTATGTGCCAAATAAATGGTTTTCTTTTATTATTTATCTTTCTTTGTAGCTCTGAAAAAATTATACTTCGAAGTCAATACAATTAAAAGATAATGGCTGAGAGTTATAGACGCTATTTCGACTTTGCTTAGCAAGGTTCTCAAAAAATAAATTCGTTTAGACAAACAACTGAATATATAATAGAAACTTGAGTATAGCATTAGTAGTCACAGAGCCAAGTCCGCGTTGACAAAATCGGCGACTTACCAAATCCTTTGACATTCATTGAGTAATAGAAATTGTAATGTTTTGGTAAAGTCTAAGCAAACTTAAAGCTACGTGTATAAATCTCAGCTTTAATTTATACAAGTATTATTGTTTTTACCGTTTTTGCAAGAGAAACAAAACCTATAGGGCACATCCCTTTGACCGATCAAGAAAATTTTTTTTACATTTACAAAGCGACTACATTGCATCTGATGGAAAGTACTAAATGGACTAAAACATGCAATAATTCATCTTGACTTAAAATACATTGGGCGTTGCCGAGAATTAAATTTACGAGCTTAGGTTAAGAATTCTCGAAACATCTGCCATTTCTTTCCTCGACATCAATTTTTTACTCGCCTTTTGTAATATATTTGGGATTCCATTCGTTACAATGGTATTAGGAATATAACATACATAAATATATCCCAGATTCGAATGCATACCTATGGTTTTTTAATAACATCGATTATGTTACATGTTAAAGAAAATAAAATATTTTTTCTAAAATTCCATACCTCGAGAGGAAAAAGGAACTTGTCCTTCAGTCTTCTTAGCACGACCGACTCCCGACATAGTCGGGAGACGAGGAAGTTTTTTTTCGGTAGCACAAAATGCTGTTGGCTTAGGAGGAACTTCACCGGTCGTTAGCGGCGAAGGATTGAGACGCTCAGCCAACTAATTTTATGGGTTGGTGATAATGCAAGGACACCCCTTTGCGTATGGACATCGGCCTAGCCAGCCACTAAGAACAACTACATTTTTTTTTTAACCAGGAGTAAATCCATTATGGACCTTCAGGGAATTGGTGAGGGCCGTCTCCCCGGTGTGTCGGACACTCTCCGACTAAAAACTCCTGGGTACTCCTTCATCCGCTAGTACACCGGCCGTGGGTGCGGACTCGCAATCTTCCACGACCGGCGCGCAGAGTGAGCCTTGTTAGTCCTCCTCGGTAGGGGACGGGAAGAGTATTCCTGTCCCTCTTTTCCTCAGAATAGGCAGTGTGCGGAAGTACACGCACACTGCCACCCTCATGTACGGGCAGTGGACTCCCTCAAGTACCACTGCCCGCTTCAATGTCACGGCGGGGGGTTGCGCAGAAAGTAACGCGCGAACGCACCCCGTCGGCGACCCGTTCTCCGGCGCCGAATGGCCAGGATAGATGTAGACTCCCTGGTCCGTTCAGCAGCCTGCAACAACTACTGATGATAATATACTAGCTTATCCGAAGCGACCACCATGAGAAGAAACGCTGAAAGAAATTCACGTGGCATTTTACAATAATTGTTTGTGGACTAGCGCTGTGAGAACAAAGATCAGCTACACTACTGGTCATGTTCGGCACAACACAAACGTAAAGTGAATGCAGACACTAAATATCGGTAATATTAATATTTATAAGTTTACTTTCATCCATGAGTGGATGAATAAATAAAAATATGTTTATGAAAATAGTTCGAAATTATTCTAGAGTAATAATCGTATTTCAATAATATTTTCAATAAAAAACATAAACTTAGCAATTGGTAATGATGGTTTGCCAGTACCTGTAATTATACTTTCAAGAAATTTTATTCCTTTCGTCATAAATTACCAGAACGTTTGCACCTACCATTTGTTGATATCTCACTTTTATTTAAAAAGAAATCTTACAAAATATTTAGTACCAAACACGATGCACTGAAAGAAAGCCAGCTTAAAGCGATAGCTTTATAATAAATCGGCAGTACAGCCAAGCTATGATGTGTAGCTCACATCCTTTTGTTTTTTCAACAAAAAAAAAAATAAAAGCGCAGAAAATAATAATAGACTATATTTCGTTTATAAGCGTTAAGCATTACCTTGCACTGGTTTATATTTAATATTATATTATAGTATACAAGTTATAACAATAAGTCAGCATTTATAAACTATTTTGTGTAGAATCTTTGATGAATCAATGTCAACTGTCTCATTGTATTATATTTTTATAATAACTCCACATCTTTCGCCCTAAAGGAGAATTAAAGGCTTTCAAATAGTAGCCTGAAATTAATTACAGTGAAAACAAAAAGCGACAAATGAATCCAAAAAATAAAATAAAGAAATGAAAACGAATCGCTTTTTTGTTTAGTTTTGTTATCATATTTTAGAACCTATACTTATACGTATATTGAGAGATAGGGGTAACGGATAAGCTCACGTCCTATTAAACAGGTTTGGATATAGATAGATTCCAAGACAACAAATAAATCTGGCATTTCATAAACATTTTAAAATGTATTTACCATAATCATAAGTATAAAATATTTACAAAAATATTTTTATATAAACACTACCTATCCCTTTTTTTTTTTTTTTTTTTTTTGTGACCCGGGGGAAATCCCTAACGGACCTCAGGGGGCGATGAGGGTTGCCCCCCGGTGTGTCGGACTTGCACCGACTAAAACCCCCGGGGTATTCCATCTCCCGCCTGCTGAATGCCAAGGGCAAGGCTGAGCCATCTTCCTCGGCACCCGGCGACGTCTAGCCTTCTGCAGGCCCCGCCTTCTTGGCAGGGGGTGGCTAAATAGTCGCCAACCCCTGCGTACACCTAACACATTTGGCAGGGAGAGTGGTGTAAGAAATGTCACCCTCCCCTCATCTCCTTAGTTTGTCATTGGAACGGTGTGCGGGAACACATCACACACCGCTCACGCCTGGATCTGGACGACGTGCTCCCTCAAGTGCGCCGCCCGGTGTTTATCCTGTTATGGAGGAAGGCCTCTGGCGAAGGCCCTCCTCCGGCGTCCTGTCCGAGCTGGCCGGCGGATTGGGTTATCAGGGGTGGCGATAGCCTCTCGATCCCGCTCCGCCGCTTCCTTCCCCTGCATAGTCTCCTCCGTGAAGGAGAGGACCGCCTGCCATGCCCTGTCACTACCGACCATCGCGCGAGCGAGTGCCGGCAGTGACAGGTCACCACCTACCACCCTGACGAGTGCAGCCCTCTCCGTAGCCCAGGCTGGGCATTCCTCGATCACATGTTGTGCGGACTCATCGAGGCAATCCGCACAATGGTGGCACCTCGGTGTGGGCTCGCTACCAGTTGTGCGGCACAGGTATCCACCAAAGCTGCCATGCCCAGTGAACACCTGCGCCATCCGATAGGAGACCACACCGTGGCGCCGCTCTAACCATTCCTTCAAGATCGGACGAATTGCCTCGATCGTACGCAGGCCGTATCTTGATTGCTCCAGCCTGAGCCCCCATGTCTCGATTGATCCGGCGTCCAGCAGACGCCTCTTACCCCTGATTTCGGTCGGGGCCGGCCGCTGGCCCCGGGCCCTTTGCTCCTCGCGCCATGTATAGAGTGACGCGAGGGCTCGGGCATCCAGGTCCCAGGGAATCGACCCCGCCAACACGCAGGCTGCGTCACATGACACCGTGGCGTATCCCCGGACCGACGCTATCGCCAAAGCCCTTTGAGGGCGGCGCAACAGCCTTATATTGCGGCTGTTGAGAGCGTCGGCCCAAACCGGAGCACCATACAGTGCCATGGACCGAACCACGTTTGTGTAGAGGCGTCTGCAGGACACCCCAGGTCCACCTACGTTGGGCATCAGCCGTTTGAGAGCAGCGGCTGCACCCACCACTTTCGGTAACAGCTGATTGAAATGTGCGCCGAAATTCCACCTGCCGTCGAGGACGAGACCGAGATACTTCATCGTGTCCCCGACGGCAATCCGCACTCCGCCTATGATTATGTGAGCGTCTGGAGGCAGCGCGCAACGAGACCCGCGAAAGCACAGGATTTCGGTCTTTTGCAACGCCACCTCCAGGCCAAGGGCGCGAATTCGGCGCACAACATGGGCTGTACCAGCCGTTGCCAGCATTGAGGCCAGGCGATAGTTCCTGGCGCGGGCAGTCACCAATGTGTCGTCGGCGTAGCAGACGAGCTTCACGCCTGGTAGGTTCTGCCCGCGCAGGACCCAGTCATACCCGATGTTCCACAGGAGGGGTCCTAAGACAGACCCTTGTGGAACACCGCGCGACATCTCCCAATCCGCCCAGCCCCACTGCGTTGGGTAGGTGACCCATCGGTCCTTCAGGTAGGCGTCTATGACCTTGCGCAAGTACTGCGGTATATTGTGGTACCGCAGTGCCTCCTTGATGCAGCTCCAGGGCATGGTGTTGAAGGCGTTGGCAATGTCCAGGGACACCGCTATCAACACCCCACCGCTGGAGACTGCCGCCTGCGCAGACGCCTTGACCTTCAGGACCGCATCGACGGTGGACCTGCCTCTGCGGAACCCGTATTGGTTCTCCGCCAGATCTGGGCCCTCGCCTTCCAGATGATCGACTATGCGGCCGACCACCATCCTCTCGAAGATCTTCGCCACCTCGTCTATAAGGACGATAGGTCTGTAGGCAGAGGGGGAGTCGGCCGGACGCCCCACCTTGGCGAGGAGAACGAGCCTGCCAGTCTTCCACCGCCTGGGTATCGCGGCTTGCGACAGGCAGGCGTTGAAGAGTCTCCTCAGCCACTCTTCCATGGCGTCGAAGGCAAGGACCCAGACCTTGGCGTGTACGCCGTCCAAGCCCGGAGCCGTAGATTTCCCCTTTATGCGCTCAAAGACAGAGCTTAGCTCCTCCCTGGTGACCAGTGGCACCTCAGGGTCATCGGAGATGACGGACCAAGAAGGCACCATTGGCGGGGGCTGATGATCTGCCCCCTGTGGGAACAGGGAGGACACTATTTGGCCGACCAGTTGCGGCTGGAGAGTCTGTGTCAGTGGGGGAGACCACGGGCGGAGTTTGTTCCGCACCATGCGGTATGGTGTCCCCCACGGATCTCTATCCAAAATCTCCAGCAGCTCCTGGCGGGCTCTGTCTTTGGCCCTCGCGATTTCAACCTGGAGGGAGGTACATTTCTCCCTGTAGGTAGCGTACAGAGAGTCCTCCCTATCTAAATCGCGTCTCCGTCTTCTACGGCTCCGGGTGTATGCCCGTTTAGCCGCTACACATTCCTTCCTCATTCGTGCAATCTCCTCCGACCACCAGAACACCCGCCTCCGGCGTCGGTTTGGACCGCTCCTTGTGCGCGACATGGAGGCGTCGCAGGCGATTGTCATGGCTCTCCGTAGCCGTTCTGCCTCTTCCTCCACTCGTACTTCGCCATTCGGCTTCGGGAGCCATGATTGGACAATCGCCGCCTCTTTCAAGAGCTCCACATCCAAGGTGTTTAAACGCCACCTTGGAGGGTCTCTGCGCGTGTCCCTGGGGCCCATGTTGGATTGAGCACCCCGACGCGGCTCCAATTCGTAGCAGATGTATCGGTGGTCGGAGAGAGTCTCCTCCCATGTTATCACCCGCCATCTTTGTATGCGGCGTGCCATGGCGGGGCAGGCCAGTGTTATATCAACAATGGACCCACCCCGCGCACGTACGCACGTGTTCTCGTTGCCTGTATTGACGACAGACAAGCCAACCCCAAGAATCCATTCCTCCATGGCCTTGCCCCGCGTGTTTGTCGCCGGACAGCCCCAAGCCACAGACTTGGCATTAAAGTCGCCGGCAACGATCAGGGGGCGAGGAAGAGTTCTCACCACGAGGGCCCCGAGCTGGGCAAGGAACCCCTCGAACTCGGCGAAAGGCTTGTTGGGGGAGAAATAAACGGAGACGACCGTTATCTCCCCCAATGTGGCCGCGACGTAACCCGTTCCCCTCGTGACATTGCCGAGGGGAGGTATACCCGCGGCTGGCCTGACGACAATGGCCGCCGAGCTCGTGACATCCCCCACCCAGCCGGAGCCGTCTGGAGGAACGAAATACGGTTCAGAGACCACACTCAAATGGATCCCCCACTGCGCCAGGGTTTGGGAGAGAAGGTCCTGAGCCCTGGCACAGTGGTTGATATTCCCTTGCAGGAATTTTATTCGGGTGTGATCCATTAACCGGCCGTAGTTTCCAGGATCGGCTCGCCCGTCGTCCTATTGATGCCAGAGGCGCCTTCGGACATCGGGGCATCGTGTATTTGCTCCGTGTCATTTGGAGCATCTGGCGTCTTCTTCTTTTTTATACGGAGGGGTTTGGTGGCCACCGCACAGGCCTTACCCCCCACTACGTGCTTTGCCGGCTTACCGGCTGACCCACACACGGTGCAATACGGAGTTGCCGTATTGCACTTGCGAGCGAGGTGGCCAAGCTGGCCGCAGCGATAGCACTGCCGACTCCTGTCCACCTCGGCCTTGCAGGTGCACTGCACGTGTCCCGGCTCGAGACACCGGAAGCAGCGCAGGACACGCGACTGCAAGAGCGTCACCTGGGCCGAGATGAATCCGACAAGGATTCGGCCGCTGTCTATCACCTTTTGTGCGGCGGCCACTGGGCATTTCACCAGGACCGTGCCGAGTCCTGTGCGGTCCTGGCGGATGACACCCACCCTGACCGCCTCGGCTCGGCACTCGGCCACCCTGGCAACCGCCTCTGCCACCTCCTCCTGGGTCACCGAGTCATCAAGACCGGAGACCCTAATGTCGGCCATCTTAGTCGGCTGTGTTACCACCACCTCTTGAGGCAGGAGCTGCCTCAGCTTCTCCACCAGCTGGCCGGCCGCATCAGCGTTGGCGGTTGTGGGGATCTGCAGGATGCGGGCTCCCGTGACCGCTATCTTGACCCTGAAGCCCTCACCTATCCCGAGCTCACCGAGGTCGAGCCGGTTCTTGGCCTCGGTGAGAACATTGCCGTAGGTGAGGCCCTTCTCCTCCGCTTCGGGTGGCAGCCTCACGATTACCGCTGCCGTGCGCGGTACCCTCAGCCGAGGCTTAGGCTGTTCCGCCCGCCTGGGAGCCCTCTGTGGAGGAGGTAGGGAAGGGGCCGAACGGGTAGGCGCCTGTTCTGCCTGACGAGCTTTGCGCCTGGTAGTCTTACTGACGACCTCCGTCCAGATCGACCCCTGCGAAGGTCCCGACTCGGAAGGGAGCAGTGGCTGCTCAACCTCCCTATCTGACTGAGCGGGGACCTTTGTCCTCTTGCCCTTACCCTTCCCCTTAGATGACACGGGGTTGGGCGCGGGCTCCTGCTGTGTTTGCTGGCCGACTTGCGTCGACGCCTCCTTGTTCTTGTTTTTCTTTCTCTTTTTCTTCTTTTGTCCCTCTGTCTCCTGTTGGGCCTCCTTCGGTTTCCCGTCGAAGGCCAGAGGGGGACGGTGGTTCTTCGCAGGGAGGAGTCGACCATCGACCTGCAAACCCTCTATCCTGGCGTCTAGCCTGAAGCCCAGCCTTTGGAAGAGGGATTCTTCAACCTCTTCCATGGTTCTGGGCTGTGTCTTATCCGGTGCCGTAGAGGTGGATGGAAAATCCAGCCCCAGCGTATTTCGGCCGCGTATCTCTGCTCGCAGAGCCGCCACGTCGTCCTGGAGATCTCGCACCTTATTTTTGAGGCGCTCGTTCTCCAGGCGCAGCTTGCGGTTATCTTCGTTGGCCGTGGCACGAAGGGCAGTCTCCATTACCTCTATGATGCCACGTGTTGCCTCCTTGACTTCGTGTGTAACGCTGCTCTTGATGTTTTTACACTTAACAAGAGCATGCGATATCACGGCAACGTGCTTATCCAAGGCGTCCCGGCAGCCGTAAGAGGTAGTGTCCTCATCGGCAATGGACGTGACGGAGAGCCGAGTCGTTCGCTGGTGGGCAGTCCACATCGACTCGGCGAGCTCCTTCTGCTCCTGAAGCCGCTTCTCCTCCTTCTCACGGGCAATGAGCTCTTTCTTTGTGGCCCAGAGGCCGACGTGTTCTCCGGTAGTCGGAGGACGGCCTCTGCCCCTCTTGGCAACCGCCACGATCTTTTGCGGAGTGTCCTCATCAGATCCCGACGAGCGGGCACTCCTGTAGCGCCTTTTGCGCTCTGACGCCACCGAAACAGCAGACATGAGGCTCTGGCCGGAATCAGAGTCCTCAAGTCTGCTGACCACCACCATCGGAACCCTCACGGGTGAACAATCGGAGTCCTTTAAGCCTGCCTTTGTCGTCGGAGCGGTAGGGGGGATATCCCTACCGCAGAGTACAATTTCGCCCCCCCCAGAGAACGTGGGGCAGCCCGGGTCGGACGGGTCCAACCCGGGGAGGGATTCTCCGGCCGCGGTACGACCGGTACCCTCCTGGGGTAATAACTTATTAAATTGTACTGCCATATTTTTTCTTTTTTATCGTTCCTCAGATTTTCATCCTATCACCTGGAATTTAAGAAATGAAGAGAAAAGGGGGAAGAAGAGATAGGGGGGAAGAAAATGAAGAAGACAGAAGACAGCAGAAGAGGGGGAACACAATAGAAGTAGCATACATCACCTAACATAACCTAACATAGAGCCTAACACAAAACCTAACATACGTGGCCAGGAATTGGGAACAAGGGAATAACTAATTGTAAGGATGGGAAAGTGTGGGGGAGATGTGAGGGGTTGGGTGTGGGTGGGAATAACAAGGCCCTTCTTACTTCTCTTTTCTTTCGAGAGGAGAAAAGAAGGAAAGGCACAGGGAACAGGAAAGAAGGAAGGGACAAGGACGAGTCACTGGTCCGGTCTCAGACCAACAACTCGGACTGACTGCACCAGCGAGCTGGTGGGCGATGGGGCCGTCAACTCCCTACGCCGAAAAACACTACCTATCCCGGCAGACCTTGTTCTGCCCTATTTCTCTAAAACAAAGTCACATAGTTTTTTTTAATGTTAATAGCTTCCCCGTCAGATTTTATTCTGCCAAAATCTATTGGCCTGTCGGCTATTTTTTGAAAATTGTTTGAAGGAACTTGGCCTTAATGATATATGTATAAAAATTGACAAATATTGACATTAATATTTATACGTCACTCAATTGTTTTGCCTTTCCGGAACCCCTCCACTAACATTTAAACTTTATGGTATGGTGTTAAAAAAAAGAAATCAGCCAAATGGATTTTCGTTCAATGATGGGGGCTTTCGTTTTTGGACTACACTGTACTTACCGCCAGGTACACTGTAGTCACATAGCCGAGCCATTGTAAATTTTTATTTTTTTTAAATAATTAAAAAATCAACTAAGTCGAAAGAAGTTAGTAGATGAAGCAAAGGCGATAACGATTCGAGTTACAATAATAACGCACTTTTGTCCCGACACTCGTAATCTTAAGATTTGTCCGTCTGTACGTTTGCATTATCTCTTCATTATAGCTTCGCCTAATAAAAGTCATCAAGTTATACGACTTAGCTTAATGGTTTGCGATCTTTAAACCAAATTCATAAATAGGATCATTCTCAATAGCTTCGTAAAGATGGTTCTAAACGAGCTGTAATTCTTGCATTATTCTAGTATATACAAGCTATTATAGCATTTATATGTTTATGTATAATATTGCTTGAAAACATATACATCACTAACATATTTCCAATCCTGATCCGAAGACTATTTATTTTCTCTTTTTTTTTTTGTAGAGCATAATGCTGTTGAATGAGAAAAGGAAGAAAGAATTACAACTTCACAGAGCTAGAGGGTCGGCCACATAAGGTGCTCAGCCAGCGAATTATGGGTTCGGAAGCAACTACGTTGAGAAGTAATACCGAAAGAAACTCAAGGCTACATCGGGGTACCTAAAATAGCTATTATGACCGGTGGTCGTGGGTGTGGTTGTAGAAAGACACGGATTTTGGCGTTTTACTGTTCATTTGCACTTTAAGGCACACCGAACTGCGACGCACACGCACGTACTCTCGCCTCGGGTCTCGGTAGTCGACTAACTTAGCTAGAGCATCCCTTGCGCGCGCGCACCCCTTACCCCGCACGTCTCGTATCACTCTAACGACCCTTAGGGCGTGTAATACAATTACGTATCGGGCGGCGTCTACATGCTATACTATATTATATTATTTAATGGATACTTGTGTACTGAGTTCGCATCGAGTCTGAACTGGAGATGGGCAAAATGTGATCTGATTAATGATTAACTATTACAAAATGTAGTCATAATTTTAATTTTGTTGCTCTGTAATCATGATTAAATACTTTTAAAACAATTAGGAGTCATAAATATGTATGCAATTGAGTATTCAAAGCGTTTAAAACATAGATGAACAAAATGCAATCATATTAATGATAAAAAACGCAAAATATAATTGTAATCGTTTTTCATTAATCTGATTACATTTTGCTTATCTATGGTCTGAACTATGAAAATTCTCCCTTTCCATCCGTTTCTCTCTCCTCACTGCTCATTATATCAGGACTTGGAATATAAAAAACACATATTTGTATCCCTAACTAAAAAAAACCTGTACTAAATTGCATGCCCAACTTACACCACTTAAAGCTGTATTATCCGTCTCAAAGGTATAATCAATTTCATCAAAATCAGTTAAGCCGTTGTAACGTGAGAATAATATAAAATTTCGAATTTATAATATACTGAAAGATAAAATATACTGAGGTTTTAAAATGAACACGGGAAGCGAAGTACTCGCCCAGGACTCGAACCCAGGATCGCCACGCCCGTGCTCATACGGTGGTAATGTCATGAATATGCGTTTGTCTTCTTAATGTAGACGGTATGTAAATGAGCGTCTGCGATATATGTTAGTGATAAGCTACAGCGATTTTAGCTTAGGCGGTAGTGGTTTTTTGAATATCTTGTAGTTAAAGAGATGTTTGTGGTAGAGCAGATACTCTGTGCAACAGAAAAGTTATCGCGTGGAGACCACGTATTCGCATGCGCAGTGTGGGACGTTCAACTACAATATGGACAGACGATTTTATCCAGATCACTGGCAACGCTGAATGTAAGCCATTTCAGCAATGCTGCTTAGCAAAATATGCTGCGAACGATTAAGGAGTGGACAGTGTTTCCAGCAAGCAAATTTTCGCAATCTTATGACCCGGGATTCTTTAAGAGAAAAGTGAATGCATACTTGTTGGACGGACGCGGTCATCATCGGACTCATCTTCATTGTCCACCAGGTGTGATTGTGGTAAAGCATCTGCCTATAAGTCATAAAAAATGCTGCTGTTAGCATTGTTGTTTTTCATTAAAACACGCTTCACACAAATTTATAGAAACCAGTTGTTTTACTGTTAAGCATTATCGGTATTTTTATGTGAAAGGCAGGTGACCAGTTCTGATAGTAAACATTCACTGTCTCCGATGAACTACTGCAACACAAGACAACAACAAGTATCATCACTCTTTTTTAGAAGATGTCGGGATCATATAAAATCTCAATCAACAACTTTAGAGTGTGCGTCAAGAAGGTTCTAGAAAATCGCTCTGTTGATGCAAATTATGAGCCTTTAAAGTGTGGGGATGAGCTGATAATCAACCGCGCAAAATGCACCTCAAAAATAATGATTAGGGGATTCGTTCAAACAATTCTTCAGAAAACTGTCCATTGTATAAACAATAAAATACGCTGAGAGAACCGATTTCTCTACGAATTGGTGCTCCTCCTACTTGTTGCTACTGCTTCACTGACATACCGTCTATTACGTATACCGTCGTCGTATTGACATACTTATGCTCGTTTGTTATCAATCGCTCTCGCTCACCGCTCCGCTCCGCTCATGTGGTTCCACCTTTTTCAGTACATTCTAATTATGACAAAACAATTGGTAATCAAGTAAGTGTGTTGTTTCTAATTGTATTTTAATTACTCCACACTCTCCAAAGTACTGAGGTGCTATGGGAACCAGGAAAGGTTAATTGTGTTTTAAATCTATCTTATATTATAAACCCTTAGTTACATTATGTTGATAACAATGTTTTTTATAATGACCGAGGAATGAATGATAGAGTTGCGTAGTCACCTACACGTTTCAGCGGAAACCTTCCATATAAATGCATATAGAGTGAGTCATCCTTTTTTTTTAACCTGGGGGAAATCCCTAACAGACCTCAGGGGACGATGAGGGTTGCCCCCGGTGTGTCGGACTTTCCCCGACTAAAACCCCCGGGGTGTTCCTTCTCCCGCCTGCCGAGTGCCAAGGGCAAGGCTGAGCCATCTTCCTCAGCACCCGGTGACGTCTAGCCTTCTGCAGGCCCCGCCTAATTGGCAGGGGGTTGTTAAATAGTCGCCACCCCCCGCGTACTCCTAACATATTTAGCGGGTAGTGGCGAAAAGTGCCACCCTCCCCTCATCTCCTTGATTTATAATTGGAGCGATGTGGGACACGCTCCCTCAAGCGCGCCGCCCGAGAGTGAGACATCCCGACCAGGTATCCGCAACTGGGTTGCCGCTCACGAACAGTGATTCTTATAATCCGAACCGTACCTTTAAGCGATAAGAAATTCAACGGTTTTGCTAGTTAAAGATAAAATAAACAAAATAATAATAAAATCTTCAAGTGCGGTGTCTTTAACAGTATTGGCCTCCTCCAACTGCTTCCATTGAGTTCTGCCAGCCGCAACTCATGTCCAACAAGGTCCACGAGTTAGTTTTAAATCTCCCCATCTTGTTATTTGACGTCCTTTGTGCTTAATACCGTCTCGTGGGTACCAGGCCGTTACCAGCTTGCATCACTTTTCCCTTGTACAGCAAAGCATGTGGACAGTTCATTTCCATTTTTTTTTTACACTGACTCGATTTAGTGACTATAAAGTACCTGATGGTAAGTACAGTGTAGTCCAAAAACGAAAGCGACCATCAAACGATGAAAATCCATTGATAGTCTACATCGCCATATCGGCCCACATATACCACGACTGAAGATCTCTAGGTATATGAGCTACTGGATATACACAAGCTGATCCCGAAACGCGACAAGCCGAAACTGGTCACTATGACGGGCTTAACACCCATGCACTGTGGTCGCGATCCAGACGGGCACCGACGCCCTACCACCTCGCTGCTGCTCGTTTAGCACCACCCAGGAGTCACGTGTAGGAAAACTAGGGTAAAGCCTACGGACGCGAGCAGCTTCGGCTCCCATTTCAGTTAGTAAATTTTTTTTAGGATGTCAGTGTACCTTATTAATAATGAAAATAAACAAAATACATTAATATAAATGAGCAGAATTATACGAAATTAGTTTATCGTTTCCAGAGTTCACTGTAATGTTCAAAATGAATACGCAGGCAGTGAAACGATGTCGTAAAATAAAGAGAAAGAATAAAACGCTCGCCAATGAATTCCACATTGGCGTGTCAGTGGGGTTTTACGATTTTGAAGGTTGGTGCACAATGAATGAGATCGCCAGTATTGCTTGTATTGTCCTGGCGAAATTGGTTTTTTGATGTTGGCCATCAATTTGCAGTTCGATTTTTGAAACGCCCGTGTTGACTGTAATAAATTTAAAACCAGTAAAGTGTGCTTTTTGATCGAATGCAAATAAAGTTTTTTAAACCTTATACATTTTTAATGTCAAAGAAAATTGCTTTGTTCTGCCATGTGCTTTTTATTTAAATAAATGCTTTTTGTGGCTTAATTCCATATTTTATAATACAATTTATTCTTTATACTAAATAACAATCTCTTTTTACTTACAAATACTACAAAAAAATTACAATTATAAATACAAATATTCGCTTTTTTATTTAAGCGAAGTGCTTAAGATTGGAATATGCTTCCAGTGACCCTATTTACACATTCTTATGACTTGGGAGCCTTCACGGCCTTCGACTTTGTTAACATGGGTTCGGTTCTGCGAAAACTGTGGCTATACTCAAGTTTCTATTATATATTCAGTTTTTTGTCAAAACGAATTTATTTTTTAGAACTTTGCGAAACAAAATCGAAACAGCGTCTATAAATCTCAGCCTAAAAGTCCGACACACCGGGCCCTCATTGCCGCCTGACAGTCCATTAGGATTTTAATTTTTAACTGGGTTAGTAAAAAAAGGTACAAACTTAATCAGGATATCACATTACCGTACTCCAAGTGTGGTAATATTAATTATAACACCACTATGTAATGTGGATACTTATGAACCCAATAGCGATGTAATAATATACTTGTTACGAGCAAATGTAATGGAAATAATATTAAGAAATTCTCTGGAAACGCTAAATAACTAGAAACCTGACGTCTCAAAATGTTGGTTAATGTAGACAAGGAACATAAATTACTCTAATACTAATTCAATGTGGTATAGATCGCTAAATCCACAACACAGACAAAATACAACAGCTGACTCACTTCATACAAGCAAAAAAGTTTAAATTAAAATTAAAAAAAGAGCATATTTATAAGCATGGCAGTGTGCCGATATATAATAATTTTGATGCCTGAATAATCTTGATAAAATATGTCGAAGGATATGAGTAGAAAAATGAAAATTAAAACAATACTAGTTTCATTAAAAACAGGTCAGTAGTTTTTGTGTTATGCCTGAATAAAAAAAAATGTAAAATTAATAGTTATGTTAAATTTTTAATTAGCTTTACGAGTATATATTGCTATCAAGAATTAAAAAAAAATACATTGATTTTTAAAACAACGTA
Organism: Automeris io; assembly: GCA_036320925.1. Lineage (NCBI taxonomy): Eukaryota > Metazoa > Arthropoda > Insecta > Lepidoptera > Saturniidae > Automeris > Automeris io. The sequence goes on from JAUDJH010000017.1 coordinate 9,436,009, forward strand.
TAGGTATTATTATCTTTCTCGCTCATACATTATTTGTGGTTGCTTTTTTTTGTATCCCGGGGAAAATTCCTACATAGGACCACCAGGGTCACTGTGAGGGCAGCGACCCCAGTGTGTTAGACTGCTACTGCATAAATCCCAAGGTCCCTCTAATCGCTTCACCCGGGCCTGGGAAACCAAATTGATCCAGACGCCCGGGGAGCGAAAAGCCTTGTTGAGGCTGCCTCTCTGGGAGGGGTAGAGTAAAGATCCCACTCTTCCAAAACCTATCTCTTAGGCGATGCGTCGGACGCTGCGCACCGCCTCCCTCTCATCCGGGCAGCAGACTCCCTCAAGTCTACTGCACTATTTGTGGTTGCTAAAGCATCTTACGTTATCTAAAGCATATAGAGAGAAGTAATTTTGCCATATGTGTTGTATTCATTGATACACCAACGATATATACACGTATTTTTTTTAAATCATACAAATGTAATCTAAGACACCGTGCGTCTAAAGATATACTTTATAGGCAACTCTAGCTTCTCACAATACAAGTATTAAAAAATTATCAATTAGTTTTGTAATAATCAAGGGTATTAAAACGCGTAAATTTTATCAATGACGACCGCAACCTTAGCAGTGAGCATATATTAATGTTATTAAATTTGATTTAAAATAAGCGATTTAACGAGCGTCAGCGTAGGCTGTCAAGCCTAGACAAAGAAATTTTCGATCAGTGATATCGCTTGTAGGAAAGTGTAAAATTTATGGAATAGACATAGGCCTTCGATATATCACGTCAACTCTTTATGTAAATCCCATACATTGAGCACTTTTCTACAAGCGATATCGATGATCGAATGTTATTTTGTCTATACCTTCTGTTCTCTTTTGGTTGTGGCTGCTCAGGAAGTCAAAAGGTTAATATGCAAAGCGAATTGTACGAACTATCCAGTAAAAATAATACAGTAGGTATAATATAAATTGGTCACTGTCGGCGATTGCTATTAATTGATCAATAAATACATGTGCTAACAACATCGGGTGTAATAAAAATAAAATAATATAGTAACAGCATTTATGACAGCCTTTTTTGGCTAGGTTGAAATGTTTATTAATATAAAACGAGTTGATGAGACATATCTCGTCAACTGGAATTTAGCGTTGTAAATACTTAGGTTATAATCAAGTTTTGTTAAACACGAATTTATGAGCAAAGTTTAAGCAGAGTCAAAGTCCAGGTGCTGGCAAAATCTAGTATATATGTCTATAATAGAATATGTTAATATGCCCACAAATATTTTTATTATTTATAACCAACAATGTAGATTCAACTAGTCTTAAATTGGGACTAAATCCGTTTTATGAGTACTAGACAATGTTTTATAACAAATATATATTATTCGTACACAAATTACGACGCAAATCTATTCAACGTAGTAAAATTAACCGACACTGAGATTCACACTGATAACTTCCAGCATTGTAGGTAATATCACTCATAACTGAGTTATAAAGCTATGAAATGATTTACTCTTTCAATATTACAACATAATTTACTCAACTAAGCGACAGCGTTACCGTTCAAAAGTCCTTTTTTTTATTTTGTCCATTGAAAACCATTATTATTTATTTAATAGTCAGTACGTCTGCTATTCCAGAGTCTAAAGTAATCTTACCATTAAAATATATATCAATTCCATTTCTCCAATACAAATATAAATTTTAATACAAATTTAATATTAACCTAGGCCATTTTACATCAAACCAACTGTAACATTACTTATTCATGGCGAGTGCTTCTAAAATTCGGACAGATCCCATGCAAATGGTTTATAGTTTCCTCTATGCGGCGGGTATGACGTCACTATCATCACGACCCATCTTTTAAAGGCCGGTCAGAGTCGTAAAACCAAACCCTCTTAGGTTGATTGATTTAACACGTTCGTAGCGATGATTTTTAATAATAAACAGCTAAGGCACCTGAGACACGAATGACTCAGTATTTTTTTATTATAGATTCACGCTTGACCTCAATTAAAATCAAAATGATGTTGAAGATGGAGTCAACAAAAAATAAATTCTAAGACACGGGTGGCCAAGATTTCAGTAGTCTCTGCAAAGATAATATCATTTTTTTTACAGTGATATGACAAAATAGCTGCTGCCGACTTGATAGAAAGTACAACGCAGGCGAAGAACAGTAACGCCTGCTAAGGACGATGGTCTATTCACAGTAGCCGTCGACATGCCATCCTGTCAAATATACCTCGATGTTCTCTACTGAAGGTCACTAAGCATATGAATAACTGAGATATACACGAACTGATCTCTTAATGCGACAGGTGGAAGCGAGTCATTATGACGGTCTTTGCGTGCCTGTATTGTAGTCAAAATTCAATTTTAATTATGTCTGTTATTAAGAATAATTATATTGCGAGAATTTTGTGTTGGCTCGTCTCGATAGAAAGTTATATTTCAAATATCAAAATCGCAAAATATGTGCCAAAATGTACAACGTCAACTTGAAATAAATACTGTACCGGGACTAGAGACATTATCCAGGATAATAACAACGCCACAGCCGCAATTTATAACCGGGAATCGAAATCTATGGTAACCATGGTTTAGCCCCAATTCTCCCTCACAATACTGGCCCGTTTTCGTGTCTCCCACACTTTTTCATCCACATCGTCCGCCATCAATCATTACTATCTCTACACATACCGTGCATACATTATAATTATATTAGAATATAGATTAGCACTCTCTATGTGGGTTTTATAGCAGGATTTATATCTTTGATACTTTAAACATATACTTGACTTCAAAATTTTAAATAAAGAATTCGGTATTTTAAAAAAACCAGAGAATAGAGTAACTTCATATTATGGGTGGTGCGGGTGCACATATGAATGAAAATACCACCAATATAATTGTCACTAATTTTAATTGCCATTAACTAATTTACACAATCGTTCGAAATAACACATTAGACCGACTAATTAAAATTGTTTGAGGGTAGCGTCCGCATGAAGGTCTCGGTAGCACTGCCCCAGCGCACCGAGCGAGGCAATCATTTGCGAGGTACCTCTGCGTCGCCCGCTGGGGTCTGAGTCGGTTGCATAGGCGTTGGTCCGACTGTATAATATTATCGCTACAATATATTCATTCAAAAAATTATCTATTTAATAATAATCAAAAACAGGTTATATATCATTAAACTGCATCGCTTTCAGGGTGAGCTAAGATACATTGATGGCTGTGTCTAATTTTTATTAAAATATATCGTTTTCGTTCACAAACATCGATTAACAATCCGCCGTGACAATCATTCGAGTTGGGCAGCTCTAGCTCACGTCGCGCCCCTTCGTGCGGCGACCACGACATTGTCAGAACACACATGAACCTAACCTAACCGTTTTTAATTTGTGCACGAAGTAATCATAAAGCTAAAATATAAATTATTTATAATATGTTAAAGGGCAAATTCAATTATCAAATACCACCAGCAACCACAAAATAGTGCACAGTTTTTAACGTGAATATTAGCGTTGCTGAGTATCATTCTTATAGTACCACTATACACATTTAGAGGATATATCAATCTTCTCCGTTTCCTTCTCTCTTTCTTTGTCTCCAAGCATTCAAGGTAGCTCCGTCGTATTCAGGTGGCAGGACTCTCTTGGACTGTTATATTATCAAATCTACCAGTGCCTGTTCCGCATCTTTGATAACGGTTGTTAATGGCCCATAAAGGCAGGGACAGATATAACGGTTCTCAATCACATGGTCATTGGCTTCTCACATCGCTATTTTATGTGTGTATCTATACGACTAAAAGTATTTTACCTAAAAACAGAGAGACCTTTGTAATAAATGCCTCTTAATAATCACTTGATTAATAATAATGTATTTTTACCTCATTCATACAATCATTTGTTTTTTTTTGATAAATTAAAAATAGTATATTTTGATCTATATTTACACGATTAAAGCTGATACAATAGAAGAACAAATTAAGAAATATACAGGTACAATGTTTGTTGAGAAGAAATTAAAGAATCAACTAATAAAACAAAACTAATCAACCAAATCAAAGAACTAAACCAGATTATCAGAGATGGGCAAAATGTAATCTGATTAATGATTAACGATTACAAAATTTAATCGTAATTTTAATTTTCTTGTTCTGTAATCATGATTCCACACAACACATACATCCATTTAACCACATCCATCCACATACATCCATTTAAAACATTAAGAAATCATAAATGTGTATACAATATGGGATTTTGTAGTGTTTAAAACATAAATGAGCAAAATGCAGTCATATTAATGATAAAAAACGTAAAATGTAATCGTTAATCATTTTCATTAATCTGCCTACATTTTGTCCATCTATGAAGACTATTAACCAAAACAAAAAATCAAGGAAAACTTAGTGTTATTTGCAAAGTACTGAAGAGCTTTAACAAAGTTCAAAATAACATTAACAAATTATAGTCGCATTTCAATGAATTGGCAATTACTAGTCTATAAATGTTAAGTTAAATTGACGTAAAGTATCAAAATCGTTCATGCGGCGTAGACAATAACATCCTGAATCAATAATTGCCGTGGACGGCCCCCGGGTACTGAATATGACTAATAAATATACAATACGTACTCAATATATTTCATTTAACACCCACAATGTACATTGGAAAGGTTCGTTGAAGTTATATGATATAATTATACTTATTTCATTTCCAAAAAGCTGCTAACAGCATAGTTGGGCAAAGTATAATCAGATTAATAAAAACGATTACGATTACATTATACGTTTTTTAACATTAAAACGACTGCATTTTGCTCATCTATGTTTTAAACCCTACAGAATCCCATAGACATACAGAATTGCATAGACATTTATGATTTCTTAATGTTTTAAATGAATTTCATCATGATTACAGAGCAAGAAAATTAAAATTACGACTACATTTTGTAATCGTTAATTATGTTTGTTGTGTGTTGTTTCCTTTGCCTCAATAAACTTTTTCTTACTTTCTTTCTTTCATATTATTTTGACTTAACTTTTGGTGTGATTTTTTCATTTCTTTCTATCTTGATCCGCTTCAGTTGCGCAGAGATGTTGCCTCACTGAGCGTTTTCTACCGTCTGTATCATGGCGAGTGTTCTGAAGAGTTGCTTAACTTTGTTCCACCCTTTCCTTTCCTGAATAGAACCACGCGCGCGGGTTTGCGGAGTTACAGCTATACGGTATCTCACATCCCGGCCAGGACTAAGAAGTTCTCTAACTCCTTCTTTTGCCGTGTCGTTGGGCTGTGGAATGGTCTTCCGGCGAGTGTGTTCTCACCATCCTATGATATGGGATCTTTTAAGCGTGGCGTGAAGAGATATTTGTGCAGGCCGGCATGATCGCTGCGACTACCGATGGGTTTTTCTTGCCTGTCGATAGTCGTTAGCGTTTTTGGACTGAACCATGCTTACCATCAGATATGGTGCAGTCACTGTGTCGAATCAGAATAAAAAATTCTTCTAATGATGACCGCTATCGGTCAGGTGGGCTGTTTGACTAGTTGAATTATTTTGACATAAAAAAAAATTGATGATGAAATCCATATTAAGTTTTGTTCCATACATTATAAGGTACAAGCAACACACATACAAATAGCTATTTTAATATATAGTGTGTAAGGAAGAAAACCTTTAATTAATTTAGGCATTCAGTCATGTCAATAATAATATAAAAATATTTGTATGTACGGAGTCGTATTCAACAGCTAGTTTAGATGCACTTTTTCTAACAATATGTCTTTATACGAGTCCACTTCTGTTTACCCCGCAACGGCTGAAGTGTTATGAAGATAATAGCGTCCTCATTAATCATCAATCAACGTACCTACGGAGTCACAGGAAGGTACAGATAAACCTTATCTTGACAAACAAAATTATAGTAATGTCTTTGTTTAGCCGAAGGCATTGATCCTGTTGAGAGAATCTTCAAGCTGTGTCTATATAAGCATTAGCAGAATTGTTGTAAGTGTAATTATATCGAAAAGTAAACAATAAAAATAATGTTCTATGGTCCCTGTATGAGGCAGAGAGCGTCAACAATGCATCTCTACTTTATAATCACCTTGTCGCAACAAACACACGCACACACACACACACACACACACACACACACACAAACACACACATATATTTCTTGGTTTTGCTAGTTTACTGTTATTTTGTTTTATTTTCCTTTTCTTTGCAGTTTTTAAATATCATCATTGTGTAATTTGCACGGCTTGTAAACTGTACCGTATGTAAAATGTTTGTTTGTGCTGTTTAATGATTGTGGTTAAATAAATAATGTCTTGGACATCATGCTCAGCTTGCCTCACATCCTGCCAACGACTGCGGTCCTTCGACTCCATCAGGACCGTATGTCTCCAGATTTGCACCCTGGTCACTCTAATATAGATCCTGTTTGGGTTTGCGACTGTCGTCTCTACGAAGTGTGTTGCCAGTCCCAATTCAATTCCTGCGACTTCTCCGCAGCAATATTCGCATAGGGCTTTTTTGTTAACTTGGTGGAAATGGGTCGGACTCTTACAGACTAAAACCAACGGAGTGCGAGCACTGCCTACTCTCCACTTTCCTCAGGCCTGGGTATCCGTATACTTCCTAGGGCCTGGATAGGGCTATATTATTCTTGAAATATTCTATAGTTCTCCTAAAGTTTTTTTCGTTTTGAGGTAAGGGACCTATAATACAATAGAATTATTATTATTAGCCAGTTTCATTCCTCCCTTTATCGACTACATTTGAGAAATTCATGGGAAGGGGGTTTGGACATTTAACCCTCCACGCTTGTCCAGAGCGGATTGGCGGGTGTGTACTATGTGTAGAAAACATGCATGCAGCAGTTTGATTCTAACAATTTGCGTGTAATTTCTATTTATCTTTCAAAGATCTATTTCTACAAAATTCAATTATTTGAGTTTGTATATATTACATAAATATAAAACAATTTTATAAAAAAAATAATAATATTTCAGGTAACAGGAAAACAAGCTTTAGAAGCGTAAAAAAGCACTATCTTGTTATATTTTGATATTTAATACATATATTGATATTTGGTCCAATTTATATTCTGAGACTCTTATTCTGGTAATTAACAGACTTTATTTCGTCTGGTAAGAATGCCGTTGGCCAGGAAAAGCCTTTACAACTTTTCCAGGGGAGAACTAAAAGTGCTCAGCCAGTGATATATGGGTTTTGTGGGAATGCAAGGGCATCCCTGTGGATACGAATTATGCGGTTAGTTAAGGTAAGCGAATGCCTTGAGAAGACCCGATTTTACTGCAATATATTTATAAAACGTCTAAGTATAACAAGATAATGTTTTCGTAAACTTTTCGTGTTGTACGCGGACCTTAGTTTAGGAAGCACTGCTAAAGAATATCAGTAGCATAGAGTTTAGGGTATTTCTAACCCTTGATGTAACCTTACTAAATGATCTAGTAAGCTTACGAAATTCGTCTGTAAAAACGGAGTAGATATAAATTTACCGAAACGGGTGCCATCTAAAAGCTTTAAGTGGGAACACGCATAACGTCGCCCACAGTACCTACTCAGAGGCGTCATTTACTGTATATTGACTTAGTTATTACTGGATGTGACTACTAATTGTCGTATTAAAATAAATAGCTTTGTTAAAAATTTATCAGTCTGTTACGACTGACAGATGATAAATATTAATTTGTACAAAAAACATGCACGAAGTGTTAGTCATTATTAAAGGTTATTTTTTGCTTTGCCGAGCAGTACTGCCTGAGGGGGGTGCTGTTCGGCTATACTCCAGTGGTGACGTGCGTGTTCCCACGCACCACTTGGCGAAGGGTGGGTGGTGATTACTCTTTTCTCCCACCTCTCCTATGACTGTGACGTTGCTCTTTGGGCTTATCGCGCATTGGGCCGCGGTGAAACCACTGTCACATTGTCCGGCACCCCATGCGCGTGGAGAGGAACACCCGGTGGTTTTAGCCAGTGAGAGTCTGGCACACCGGGGGGGGGGGGGGGGGGGGGTGGCCCTCACCGCCCCCCTGACGGCCCATAATGGGCTTCCACCGGGTCAACAAAAAAAAAGGTTATATTTGCTTAATTATTAAAACTAATAATAATATTTAATATACTTACATCTGTTGACTGTTTAAATAACGAAAAATAAAAATTGTCGTTACTAAGACATTATAAAGTAGGTCTGTAATTTTACCGAGGTACAATTATTAATCAATATATTAGTATTATTATGATTTTATCGTAATACCGCTAGATGGCACCACCAAAAATTTTAATAGCGCAATCGAAATGTTTTCTCATCCTAACACATATTAAACTTTAAATATAAATTATTTCTTACATATCATAATATGTGCATCAATACTCTCTCTAAGAGTAGATTATGTGGTTATATATAAAAACTAATGCTTAAAAGATTTGAAATAAACGTATATATATAACAAATAGTTAATTACGTTTACAAGTCTTTATATATTATATATACTTACTTATATGACTTACTTACACCTTGACTAGTGTATTATCGTAGAGTTACTCCTATTGAAGCTTGAAACATGCAATTTTTATAATGTTGTTTTTTGTAAGCTAAACCCACTAAAGACGGATTTTATTATATTCCAACCTTAAGAGGATGAAATAGGGGTAAAAAGTTTATTTGAAAATCTGCCAGTTTTGAATATAAATCACACTTTTACAAACAATACACACAAAACAAATTGCAAACAATATACCACATATATTATATTATACATATAAACTATATTACCACATGACGATTTTCGGCATAGGAACTTCTCGAGAATCGCTATGAATACTCTGTCTTGAAACGGCTGTTGGGATTTTGTTGTATTAATCTGTCAATGTCAACTACAGATCCTGTAATGACACATCTAGTATATATTTTTTTAAATCTGTGTATTATATAAGCAAACAAGATTCCATCTTGTTGAACGCATTCAAAATTGTCTAACAATATTCTATTATGTGTTAATATCGCTAACGTACGGAGTCTCTTGCCCTTATGGGCTGTATAAATCAATACTCATTATGTATTAATTCTACTAATAAAAATGTATTTTAGAGGTATGTTCTCGCACGCGTCTGAGAAGGGTAGACATGATATATTTACAATTAAAGGTAGACTATTATTTTAAATAACAATAATATACATTCTCTGATCCCAACAAGTTCTTTTCACCACAAAACCACTAAATGCCAATTAAACCACAAAACTACTAGATTTCGTGTTGGATACCATCCTTATGTGGTTGATGTTCCTTTTATCCACACGAAAAGATTCGCTTCTACATTCAGAATACGAACGGCTAAGGAGTGGAATATGCTTTCAGCCGCCATATTTCCGCGGTCTTATGACCTGGGAGTCTTTAAGAGAAGAGTGAATAGGCATTTATTGGGTGGACGCGGTTCATCATCGGACTCATCTTCACCTTCCACCAGGTGTGATTGAGGTCAAGCGTTCGCTTATAAATTATTAAAAAAAAAAATTTAAGTGGTCGTTATTTCGTATATACATAATAAAAGGTTAACTTCATCATTCATAATGCGAACTGCAAAGGAGTGAAATACAAAATGTTTTATTTATTAAACTATATTTCATATATATGATATGTGTGCGTAATATATTTATAAATGTGTGTGTGTTCATTTGTCTGTATGTGGGCTTTTGGGTTTTCCAGGTTCAAAGGAAAATATCGTGAAACAGCCCAAATGGCATTTAATAGAAATATGATGTATAAATGCACTGAAACGGCGATCAGCTGCGCTACTGGTCATGTTGGGCACAAGGTATAAGCACAAAGAGGATACAGCCTGTTTGTGGTGGTAGGGCGATTGCCCGAACTGGGTCATGACCACAGTACATGAGTGTAAAGACCGTTATAGTGACTCGCTTTAACCTGTCGCGTTTTGGGAACTCATATACCAAGAAACCTAACTTATAAACAGATGTAGGCTCTAGATATATGAGTTACTGGATATACACAAGCTTTTATAATGTCCTAACATTTAAGATTTTGTTGCCCTTATACCCTATGATAACAATATATTATTATTATAACAGCAATATGTAATATTTCTTATCTCAATTAGTCATAAAACATTTTCAAACAATATTAAATTACAATCATATGATAATTCTTAACAGCAGGCATTCATATTTCTGAGCTTGCATTTGAAAATGATACGATTTAATTATATTTGGATGATGTTTTGGTTTAAATTTTGCTGTCATAAAATTGTTTGTATAATATTATTATTATTATAAAATAAAAGGCGAGCAGATATTATATATTATATTATCAAATAATATTATATCAAATAATATCGTATATAAATTATAAAGAAAAGAAAAACTTCAGTCGTGGTATACATATGTAGGCTGACGTAACGACGGAGGCTCAACAGATTTCCGACATTTGATACTTAATTTCGTTTTTGGACTACACTGTACTTACCATCAGGTGCATTGTACTTACTCTAATGAATCTCTGCTCACCTCGAAAGGTATATAGCGTGACGATATAACATTATTACAATTTCGCAATTACTAACGCAGTCGAAGGCATGGTTAGAAGGTAGCATATAATATAAAAGTCATGTCTGTCCATAATTAGGCTTGACAAACAAAGGCCCAGGGGACGAAGCCCAGAGTCGTGAAGGTGTACACGTCAAATAGGATGGCGATGGAGCTCCGCGGCTATGTCAACACGCACCTTGCGCACTCACGAAGCTACGTCTGTAGAACTATGAACACGCCTAGACCCGACAAACTCAATTATTAATAATCATATAGGGACAACTTAGTAGGATGCAGACAAGCTAAGGAGGCCTTGCCTCGAGCGAATCCAAAGGTTTCTAAAGCTATCCTGGATCTCAGTAGATTACAGATACGTAAAGTCACCGGAGCCATAACAGGACACGGTTATTTTAATAGACATCTTTTCCACTTAGGTGTCACAGAAACTGATGATTATGTCCTAGCCGGATTCGGCTCGGCGACTGTTTCAACACCGATTAAGAAAATCGAGGTCCAGTTTTCGGAAACAGTCAATTGCGCAGGAGATATTTAAGTGCATAACTGGACCCGCTGCCAGAAAAGCACTCTTTCGTCCGTACTCCCTCAGGCCCGATGGAATGGAGAACCAGTACGATCGGGAGGAAGCAGGATGCAGGTTTGGTCGAGTTTTCCTTCTCTGAACACCTGGATGAATTGCGTTGTCAAAGAGATACCTTAGTCGCCTTTTACGACGCCTCAGCAAGAAGAGGGGGGTGCTATTCTATTCTGCCGGCAGCCACCACGGTACACACGCACGTCACAGAAACTACTCTGTGCAGAGCATGCATGAGAGAAGAGGAGACAGCCAGGCACATGCTCCTCGAGCGCAGTGAACTGGCAGTGTACCGGGCACGACACCTCGGCACACCGAGGAACCTTCCGGAAGCAACCAGCAACATCTGGCGGCTGGCGGGTTTACTGAAGGAGCCGGGCTGGGATGATTGAAATCACCCCGGCCCGGTTTTCACGCAAAATAGGCGCGCTCAGACGTCGAGTTGCGGAAAATGAGGCTGTGTGAACCTGATAACTGATACCTGGATCATATATGGTCTGTCATCTCCGCAACATCATGTAGACTTGGTATCCTAAACAGAGTGTGACGGTTTTTCACGCCGGATCAACTGTTCCTAACAACTGGGACTTATACAAGCCCAGGTTTTTTTTACACTGGCTCGACATAGTGACTACAGAGTACCTGATGGAAAGTACAGTGTAGTCGATAAACCAAAGCGACTATCAAAGGATGAAAATCCATTGATAGTCTACATCGTCATGTCGGCCCACATATACCACGACTGAAGGTCTCTAGGTATATAAGCTACTGGATATACACAATCTGAATCCAAAACGCGACAAGCCGAAACTGGTCACTATGACGGGCTTTACACCCATGTACTGTGGTCGCGATCCAGACGGGCACCGACGCCCTACCAGCTCGCAAGCCCTGTATATGAAATTGCTCGCAAATATTTATGCTCGGTACTTACTTGACGCCCTGAATAGGTTGCAACGGAGGGCTGTCCGCAATGTGAATGATCCTGACGTGACTAAGCATCTTGAATCGCACCAATTGCGTAAAGATATTGCCTCACTAAGCGTTTCCTACCGGCTCTATCATAGCGATTGCTTTGAAGAGATATTTAGCTACGTCCCACCCTCTCCATTCCTGAATAGAACCAGGCGTACGGGTCTACGGAGTCACAGCTAAACAGTAACACACATCCCGGCTAGGACTAAGAAGTTCTCTAACTTTTACTTTTGCCGAGTCGTTGGGCGGTGGAATGGTCTTCCGAAGAGCGTGTTTCCACCGTCCTATGATATTTGGTCTACTAACTAACTGACCATCAACTGATAAACCAACACACTATATTCAAGATACCAAAGTCTATGTGAAGTCGTGGATATGATAGTCCCTATATGATCCTTAAGATTGAGATCAAACCGAATATCCATACCTAATATACTTAGGTCGTCGCGCACAGCAAGCGGTTACACTCTGGAGAGAGGGAGGGGGGGGGGGCAGCAGCGAAATGAGGTTTTGTTATGTACTTATTTATTGTAATTTTTAGCTTCTTAAATCTCTAAAATCTTTATAATATTTATATTAATATTATTATTACTTTAATAATTTACATATATAAATAACTTTTTTATTTATTATATTAATTAATACACCAGCAATATATACACGTATAAAATTATAAAAACATATACATAGGATGTAGTATAGCGTGCTCCCTTGTAAATGCATTTATCTTTTCACAATACAAGTATTAGAAAATTATCGGTTATTTATGTAATAATCATACGGATCAAGACGAGTACAATTTTATTTTTGATCTTTATACGTTAAATCACATCGATTTATTATTTTATTTCAAATGAAAGAAAAATACACGTACTGTCTATGTCTCTTCGTAGCTCTACGTATACTCAACATTGGACCAAGAGCATAAATAGGTAAATGTGTTTACCGAGTAAGTACGTGCGCGTATTCTCACCACAATGGTGGTCCGAACGCGATTCTGTTGACATACCCTCACCAGATATATTACTCAAAATAATATGCGATCATGGATAACGCTGACAGAAAAGTGCAAAATGCTATACATTTTGCCGACCCTATGATCGGCATAAGTTTTAATATCACGTCGACGAGAGATGGCAAGAAACGTGAAATCACCAGTGATTTAAAAGTGATTAATAAAAGTCACGCAGTCCTAGACAGAGATATTACTATGATAATACTACGCGTGTAAAAAAGATAAAGCTAATTGCATGCAAGCCCTTCCCTCTGTAGTCTGTAGAGCCGAGGAAGTTGGCGCGAGCAAGGAGCACTCCGATGGTTTTACTTTAACTTTACGTTTGCTTAGACTTCACTAAAACATTACAATTAATATTACTCAATGAATGTTAAAGGATTAGGTAAGTCACCGATTTTGTCAACGTGTACTAGAGCTCTGCGAATACTATGGCAATACTCGAGTTCCTATTATACTTTCAGCTAATCATCAAAACGAATTTTTTTTTTGGGAACTTTGCTAAGCAAAGTCGAAATAGCGTCTATAAATCTCATGCTTCGGGTCCAACATACCGGCGCCACTGACATCACGGCAGCGCTGACTGATTTCCACCAGGTCAAAAAAAAGGCAAGCCCCCTGTTAATATTTTCTCCCATGCTTAGTTATTGGCTGATTGAATATTACTATATCTAAACCTTGGTATTATACCGTCTTATTCATTTATCTTACCACTTCTTAAGGGCCCAATATCATAAGAGGGAGGGAATACATTGTATTTTATGTAACATGGCACTAATAATGTAAGTAATGAAGAGCCGCTATGGCTTCAATACGATATGCCGGTAAATGCCTGTCAAAACACGCATGCAACGTAATATGATAACTATAATACAGGATGTTTGATTTACGCATTATCTTTAAAAGAAAATTACATAGGCTGTATCAGTTTTATTTTGATTTTTAATTTTTTTTTTTAACGAAAAATACAGATAACTTTATCATTAAATTAAAAACCGATAGCTCTAAAGTAGCTAAAGTGTTATTTTTTTTAGAAAGAGAAAGTTATTAAAAAGTTATTAAATTGCAGTAGTCGCTTACTATGAGGTGCTCTATCGCCTTTTTTAGTAATCGTGGTGAAAATCCTGGATAGAACCATAAGGCCGCTGTGAGGGCTGGGACCCTAGGTGCCCTTCCAATCACTCCACCGGGGCCTGGGAATCCAGATTCTTCCAGACGCCCGGGGAACAAATTGCCGGTTTAGGCTTCATCTTTGGGATGGGTGAATGTAAAAAGCCCACCCCTCCAAACCATTATAGGTGGCACGCCCGACATGTGCACCCCCTCATGTGCATTCCCTCGCATCCGGGTAAAAACTCTCTCAAGTCTACTTTACGAAGAATTTAAGTATATTTTTGAGTATCAATATTACTGGTTTCTATCCATCACGCTTAAAAAAACTAGTTAAGATTGAGTTAAGGTTTTAATTTAAATGTCAAATTATGTGTAGTATTCGTAGCGGGTCTACATAGCAACATAATAGCAAGCATCGCGGTAGCTCTATAAGGGGTAAGCAATAAATATATTTGTGTTTTTCAAATTGAACTAATATTCTGTAAAATATTATATTAATTATAGTTTGACTTATCTTTGAAAGACAATATTAACTGTCACTATAAAAAAATTAAATCAAAACTTATTTTAGCAATGAAACATACTGTATATGGCATGTTTGGATATACAGGGTGTCTTGTCGGTCAGCCGAGACACGCTCAGTTAGTATGGCAAAGACTTATTTTTTAATTTAAAAAATGCAAGGTTTTAGTAACGGTGTAATTATTTTTAATTTTTTTTTATGACATGCTTGCGCTTGATCTCAATTTCACCTGTTGAAAGTGATGATGATGCCATTGATGGAGCGTGCTCACCCAGCAAATACCGATTCACTCGAATTTTGAAGATTTTCATGTCGTAAGATGTTAGAAAACCAGATGCAGGAAGCAACTACTTGGTGGTTCGAAGCAAAAAAGAAGAGGCGAATCGCCTCCCGTGAATAACGGGAAAGTCAACCACATATGGGTTGCAAACCCGCACAGCGGCCCGTCAATTTATTATAGAAGTAGAAGGGGGGAACTAAAGTATGGGGATTATGATTGCAAACTTTCCTTGTATTAAAATAATAACAATGTATTCAATGTAAGTAATAAAACATATATGAAGCTAAGTGATAGATTGAAAATGTATCTAATAATGCTGTGATTTTTGTCAATAAATAATCAAATAATGCTTTAATGTTTCCAGGGGCCTAATTCTCTAAAACAATTTAGCGATTCCTTGCTTTGATATCACGTCAATGTCGTAAAAAGTTCCGACATTTGCAAAAATCGTATTCTCTATGATACTTTGTTGTAATGAATCAGATTCGTTACCGTGACATGGTATAGACAAGACACGATGTTAACGTGGTTTTCAAATGATAAGATTTGAGTGTGAAATCTATATTGTCATACAGAATTAGGCCCCTGGACAGACAGTGGTACCGTGATATTAATTAAATTTAATGTAATAGGTAGATGTTATCTAAATGACTACTTTTTAATTCGTGGAATATCCCATTCGACAATCCTGGTCGGTCATGGGGGTAGCGGCTAAGGTATTCTGGCTTTGTACCAGCTAAACTCCCTAAGGTAACTACTTCTGCAAATTAATGTGGACTGCGGGTCTTGTAATAAATTCGCCGCAAGGTCCTACACGGAGTTAGTGCAATCAGGGTGCGCCGGATCTGTACCGGCGAAAAACTTTAAGGTGACTACATCGAAACATTATCAATGACTGTTTTTTTTACACTGCCTCGACATAGTGACTACAGATTATCTGATGGTAAGTACAGTGTAATCCAAAAACGAAAACGACCATCAAAGAATGAAAATCTATTGATAGTCTCCAATAAATTCTCCACAGCTCTACCACGCCGCGCTCTCTAGGCACTATCTCAGGAGGCGGCGAGAATCTCCCCGGACAGCTCACAATGTTTTCGACACAACCATTGTCTAACTCTGATGTAACTTGAATTTTTTTCGGGGTAAAGAAAAATGCATTATTAACTTTATCCACTTTATTCTTGTATGTCGTACCGGACGTGACCAGTAGCGTAGCTGATAGCTGTTTTCAGGGCATTATTATTAACATTTTTGAAAAGAAAGATTAATGGTGCTGAATTTTTAATTTTAATAAGAAAATGTAATTCCATATAATGTTACCGAGCTCGTTGCGTTCGTATGCAGTTAGGGCTTCTTGACTCTGGGCTAATATCTTTCTGGAGCGTCTATACAAAGTTAAGTCACTAAAAAACCACAGAAAAATAATATATTAATAGACTCTAGAACAATCTGGAATAGATTTCGGATAGAACATACTACATTTTTCTGGTAATTAATTAATCTGTGTAAAGTATTATGAGAATACTGGGATTTTACTTTTATGTTGACTATATAATTGGACCAATCATTATATAGCTCTCTACCAACATAATAAACTAAACTTGCAGTATTATTAATTGGCAAGAATAATCGTTCCGTTTAAATTTTCTGTTTTATAAATAAAAATCGTTCGCCAAATCCAATTATTGAAGGTTAAATGTAAAATCTTGTCGAAATAAAGCGATAAGTTAGTTTTTAATCCAAAACTGAAAAGGTAAAACCGTTTTATATATGTGTTAAAGTTCCTTTTTAATATTGCTCAACTAACATGGGACAATTTCGCACAATTAAAATCGGAAATAAAACATGTCAATTTGCATAATTACGTATGCATTTCTCAATTGAAATATTTTTCAAATTTAGTCCTTAAAGTCTGAAGCGTAAAGTGGAAGTAATTAAAAAGAACACAGCGTAAACGAACCCGTTAAAATGGCGCTCAGAAAGCGAAAGAAATTTGTCCCAGGCCGTTTTTGCTTATCTGTGTTCTTTTTGTTTTCCTGAATGTTGCACCAACTGTTCACGCGAGAAGTTTTTGACATTGTTTCGGAACGTTCGCTCGAATTTGGCGCCAATTTTTTTTTTAAATACAGAGTAACTAATTGTGACAGAGATTTATATTTTGAAAGGGAAATATGCTTTTTTTTTATATTTCGTTTTACTGTAATAGTATTGTTTTGGACACTTCGAGTCAAGTATAGAGTATCGAGGTCTAAGTCCCAAATTAATTAAAGTGGTAAGATAATTGCCTGAACTGTATCGTGTCGTGACCACCATACAAGTGCAAAGACCGTCATAGTGACTCGCTTCGGCCTGTCGCGTTTTGGAATTAGATTGTTCATATCCAGTTATTACTAAACATAGAGACCTTCCGTCGTGGTATATGCAGGCCAATATAGTAATGGCGACTGCCAAGAAATTTTCATCTCTTTACTCTCGTTGCATTTTGGACTACACCATACTTTATTTTCAATAGGTGCAATCTAGTCGCTTTATAGAGCCAGTATAGAAAAATAATCAAATCTAAGTAAACGGAGGCAAGGTCTAAAAGCAATAGGTAAGGGGATGATGTTTAAATCTACAAATAAACACCCCATTAAAGTATTTGGCAGAGTGGAACCATTCCCGTCCTTTAAAATAAAAAATAAAAAAAAAATTTAAATGCACCCATAGGTAAACTGTAACAATCTCACACACCTACTCTACAATAGGCAGCACGGGGTTGCATGTGCCATAGCGTTCATGCGCGCCGGCGCCACGTTGTTGAGGGTTGAATGTAGACCCTCGACCCACCCGTGGGTAAGCTGCTCAGTGTCCAACCACTGTGACCTCCCACATCTTTTTACCAGCCTACAAAGCCAAATTGTTGTTAGCATTAGGCAAATGGACCTGGGCATTAATTTATTGACCATTTATTTAGCATAATTTGTCTCTTAATATATCAAGCTCCGCCGAAGCAGAGCCATACAAAAATAAGTTATAGACTCATTTGAGTGTTCCCCTCCACGGAAATCTTTAGTAAAAGGCGAAAGATTTATTCGTATTGAAGGGAAACCAGAGTGACGATTTCAAAGTACACAATGAGACTACTCTTGTACTAGAAAAATCTCAACACCGCGATTCAGAAAATTTAAAAACGGCGCCATCTATCGTCATGATAGACAAAGATTCGCAAATAAATATGGCGATATAATTGAAATTATTGTTGCTGGAGCGAGCGCTTCTAGGGTTTTCTAATCATAACCATAATGGAGTACCGGGTCTCAGAGCTTCAGGATGACATGATCTCGAAGTGTCTAGAAATAGGATATTTTAGTTTTTCTAATGTCCGTCAATAAATAATTGTGATATTTAGTTCTCGTATAAGTTAAAATGTGTAGTCGTGTATGAGCATTTATGTAACCCAAACGATCTGGTAGAGGCCAAGACCTAAATATTAATAAACTTGTTGATACAGAATTGTCATCAAATGGTTTTTAAAAAAAAGCGGTCGAAATTTAACTATAAAACCATAAATTTTTATAAAATATATTTAAATAAAAAAGTCTATATTTGTTATTTACTCTGTGCAAGATTCTTGTGAGGCCATTTCAAAAATTTGCCGCCATCTCATCGACAGCCCGTTTAGACGCGATCGTAATCGTAAAGTGATAAATTATGAAAAAAATCCAATTGATTATTTACCATCACTTGATATAAATCGTTTAAGTTTAATTGGTAATTATTTAGTCAATGTGTTGATATTATCTTAACAAAAATTTATTCTGTACGTAGACATTTTTCGAAAAGATTAAATTCTTGTTGTTTTTTGTCCTTACCGCTTCTGTTGTGTTGCTGACAGTTTCTAGAAAGATCGATCAATAAATTTATGTAAGCTCGGAGCTATGTCCATTTTTTAGACCGTCTCGACATAGTATCTACATAGCACATTATTGAAAGTATTGTGTAATCTAAAACTGAGATTTATAGACAGGTATTTCGACTTAGCTTACACTTAGGGCACATGCTTTACTCAATCATTATAATATTGTGGTGAATGGTATCGCCGAAATTGAATCGTGATCACAGTAAAGACCGTCACAATTTCTCGTTTCGGGCTGAAGCGTTTCAAGTCCTGCTTATGTATATCCAGGTCTTCATGGGGCTGACATGGCGATGGCTACTGTCATTAGATTTTCGTGTCTTGGCGGCCATAACCGTTCTGGGAATAAACTGTACTTTCCATAGTTGGGAAACATGTAATCAGATTAATGAAAAACGTGTACGTTTACATATTCCATCATTAATATGATTACATTTTGCCGAACTATGTGTTTAACGCTAAGGAATCCTACAATGCATACCAATTTATAAACAATTAATGCTTAGAAGGGTTTTAAACATGATTACAGATTGTGGAAATTAAAATTATGATTACATTTTGTAATCGTTAACCATTAAACTGATTTCATTTTGCCCATCTCTGGTAATTTCCACCAGGTATACTGTAGTAACTTTGTCGAGGCAGAATACTTTATCCTTGTATTATTATCTGGTTATTTTACATCTGGTATGTACTAGGTTTTAAGACAATATAATATATTTATTAAATATCCAAGAATAACAAAGTAATGCTTTTTTGCCTCGACGAGAAGCACGCCACTTAAAATTCCGGTTTTTTTAACCTGCCTGACAAACTTACTAGATTGCACATGATGGAAGTACAAGATAAGTCCAAGAACGAAAGCGACTACTAAAAGACGAAAATCTATTGAGTCTCCGTGATGTCGGCCCACATACACCACGACTGAATGTCTCTAGGTATATGAGTTACTGGATATACACAAGCTGATCCTGAAACGTGACAGGCCGAAACGTGGCACAATGATGGTGTTCACACCCGTATACCGTGGTCATGAATCATTTCTGGCAATTTTCTGGTTTTGTATACGTTTATGCTATAGCAGTCTCAAATGTCAAGCAATAAGTATGCACCTAAAAATTGTGAAGAGATTTTTAAGCAGGTTAGTATGGTCAGGGCGACTATCGAAGAACAGTCTCCTATATTTTGATAGTAACAATTACTTTCTGGAGTCTGTCAACTGTCGTTTAAATAACGTAGTTTCACTCCGACGCAGCCTTGAGTTTTTTTCGGCGTTTCTTCCCAAGGTAGTCGCTTCGAAACGCTGGTAGATCACCCTTAGGTTCGTTTTCAACTGGTCGGCCGCCCAAGTCGAGGTCCATATCCACAGGGGTGCCCTTGCGTAGCCACTCAACCCAGAAAATTCGCTGGCCCAGCGCCTTCTGCGTTCGCCCACCAAGCCCGGTTTAGTTGTAAAGGCCGTACCCGGCCGCGCAATACGGTCATTCAGAAAAAAAAAAGTTAGTTTCTGGTATGCACTGTGCTTAACATTAGTTGCAACATAGCCATTTTGCAGCTAGTATACAAAGATTAAAGTGTTTCCGGTGTTAAATAGTGGAATGAACAGAGTAATTGCAAAGCTCACACTTATTTACGGTTTTATGCAATGATTTTGATTTGTAGTCTTGAAAAAATGCCTCTACGGTTATTTTTTTTCCTGATTTATAACAGTACATAAACGGCAAAGTAAAAAGGCGAATGTTATTTCTGTACGAGATTAGATTCAGTTCTATTTGTAGAGGGAGTAAATGGTTGGTATACAGATGTGCCGGGTTGTCTGCTGTCGCTTCCGGCAAACCCACAACTTGAAAACTGTTTACAATTCAGTCTTGTTTTACTCAGTACGAAGTCGAATGAATCATATCGTTAGGGATGAAAGGCTATTTGGTTTAAGCGACATTTTTTGGTGATATAGTGATATATATATTTTCGGAATCACTGTTTTTTACCGATTCCATATATATATATATATATTACTATATCACCAAAAAAATGTCGCTTAAACCAAATAGCCTTTCATCCCTCGATATACTGTTGAAGAAGCGACTGTTGTAGAAGACTGTGGAAGAGACTGTTGTTTGTGTGTTTTTTAGAATTTTGTACCTACAGAAAAAGAAAATCCATCTAAGATCGCTTTGTTGTCCGTTTCTTTGTTTGTAAAGATCCTTTTTCTCAGGAGCGTAAAAAATATCAAGTTGAAAATACTGACTAATACTCAGGTCTCTAGTTTCTTGTATCTCTAAAAAAATCATACAACTAAGTCGACGCAATCAAAAGATATGTCCGTTTATGTCATAGTTTTCAAAGTTTTTTGCCGTTTTCGCAATCGGATCAAAACTCATTAGGTACTCCTGCTTACCTAGAATCATGAAACTCGGGGTCGTGGCTGCTCAGGGTGGGGGCCTGGAGCAACGGTTTAGCGACCCTCAAGAAGTTGGCAGAGCATTGTGACGTGCTCTACCTAAATACAATGAGCAGTATCGCGGAAGGTATCATCTTTTCCCAAGTTTGTGCCCAGTGGGCGCGGCGCGACAGGTCTATGGCTTACGCCCACTTTGATGATTATTTATTATTATTTTTTTATAAAAAACTGGTTCGACAAAGTTACTACACCGTAGATAATGGATAGTATAACGCAGCTCAAGAATTAGGTCTCGTTAGAGACGTTTTTCAAGACAACTTATAAAAATAGCTCGATTAGATTTAGTTAGAAATTGAATTATTAGTTAGTTCCTGTTAGTTCCTAGTTTATAAGTAAGCCGATCCTTGAGAGAGTTAACTACTAAATTAATAAAAGAGGTATATTTATTATAATTTAAAATGTTGAAATGTAAAATACAGCCGGGGAAATAAATTATTTAACCAAGAACCGTTGAAAGCACTTCAATTATATGAATTTCAATTTGAGGGTTCCTACGTTCTCAAGAACGTTGTCTTGTCCACTTGTAATTTAACAAACTTGCTAAGTTATTTCCTACGGAAGCTCTGAAATTATTTTATTTATTTTTAAAACATTAAGGGCGGCTTGCACTAACGAATTAATCTAGTTTAAGCTTGTATAAAACACTTATTAATTGAATTGGTTTGATTCTATCTTAATGATGATTTCAGTTTAAGAGTTGTTATAACTAGATTTTGATTTAGTGCAAGACAATAAGTACAGATCAGCGCTAAATAGCATTTTATCTATAATATAAAAATGAATCGTTAAATGTGTATAATCGCGAAACTCGAGAACGGCTGAACCGATTTGGATGATTTCTTTTTTGTTGTGTTTATTGAAGTCTGTGGAAGATTATTACGGAAAGAAAAATTTAAAAAATTGTCTGAAAAAGTCTAAAAACAACACTTTTCTATATTCTCATAAAAAAAAATTCGTAATAATATTTAAAAGTCAATTTGAACTTTAACACCATAACATAAAGTTTAAATGTTAGTGGGCGGGTTCCGGGAAGGCAAAACAATTATTGAGTGACGTATAAATATTAATGTCAATATTTGTCAATTTCTATACATATAACATTAAGGACAGGTTCCTTCAAACAATTTTTAAAAAACAGCCGACAGGCCAATAGCTATTAACAATAAAAAAACAATGTGACTTTGTTTTAGAAAAATAGGGCAGAACAATGTCTGCCGGGACAGCTAGTATAACTCTAAATTAGATTTAATTTGTTAGTGCAAGCCGCCCTAAGGACGAGTTTTGTAGTTGCTAATCTGACTTTGCTTACATTTTACTCAGAACATATGTTCGACTTAGGCATAAACACTCAATATGTAATAAAAAGTTGAGTGTAGCCTAATTATTCGTTGAGCAAAGTCTAAGTGCTGCAGTCGATGGCTTATCGAACGCTTTGATATTAATTATTATTAGCCAGTTTCGTCCTATTGCAAATCAAAGGCCTTCCTTCCCTTCTCCCACAATTTTTGTTGAATATATGCCATGAGGTTGGGACATGTAACCCAGCACACAATGTCCAATGTGTTGGCTGTATTTAATTGTTACCTTTGCCTATTAATCTCTGTAATATAAATATTAAGGCGTTTAAAAAAAATTTTTTTCCTCGGAATCACGCTCAAAAGTTTCGCTTTCATGCCAAAATAGGCCTCTGAAAATATGAGCCCTTAATATTAATATTTAGGTTGTCCGCATCGCACTTATCGATTTCCCATACAAATAACACAGGACAAAAGTTTTTTTTCTTTTGATTTCTATAAGTAATGAACGATATATCGTATTGCAATACCCAGTCATTATTTTTGTAGAGAATTTAACGCTCTACAAAAAAGGTTTAACGATTGATGTTAATTTTCAACAACCAGATTTTTTTTTGAAATGCTTAATAAATATATATACTAAATTACTTCTGCTAGATATATTTCACTTAAAACCTAAAACTAACAACACTGTACAGGTTAGCGGGTGTGCACTTTGTGCAGAGAAAGTGCATGCAGCTGCTTAGATGCTAGGAATCTTCGTACAATTTGGCAAAACGTATACCTTACTCGTGTCGCAAATTGATTACAGGACCCGCAGTCCTCACTAATTCGCAGAAGTAGTCACCTTGTGGTTTTTAGCTGGTACAAGTCCGGCACACCCCGGCTGCTACTCCCTTGTGCGGCCAGGATAGTCCTATGAGGATTTTCCCCAAGTAAAAAAAAAACCTTAGCTCTTATACTGCTCAGTATGATGAAGTGGGATCGCTGTCATGATTCGGCTCGTCATGATCTCCTGATTTTCATTAAATTGTGCCGTTTTAGTGTTATCCTTGTTTTTTTTTTTTACACTGGCTCGACATAGTGACTACAGAGTACCTGATGGTAAGTACAGTGTAGTCCAAAAACGAAAGCGACTATCAAAGGATGAAAATCCATTGATAGTCTACATCGTCATGTCGGCCCACATATACCACGACAGAAGGTTTCTAGGTATATGAGCTACTGGATATACACAAGCTGATCCCGAAACGCAACAAGCCGAAACTGGTCACTATGACGGGCTTTACACCCTTGCACTGTGGTCGCGATCCAGACGGGCACCGACGCCCTACCACCTCGCTGCTGCTCGTTTAGCACCACCCAGGAGCCACGTGTAGGGAAACTAGGGTAAAGTCTACGGACGCGAGCAGCTTCGACTCCAAATCCTTCCTTCCTTGTTCCTTGTCCTTGGCTTCCTTGTCTTAAGAAATGCTACAAAGTAAAAAAAAACACGATAGAATACACACTACTAAACACTACTCAGTTTGAAACACCGGCGTAAAGTCGCTTGCCTTTCGGTTTTCTATAGACTATACTCTGGAGAGTGTGCGGCTGAGTTGTATGATTTAGTTCCACCCTCCCCCTTCTACCATAAATTGACGAGACGCCGTGCTGGTTTGCACCCTTATGTGGTTGACATTCGTGTTGCTCGCACGAAGCGATTCGCCTCCTCCTTTTTGCTGCGAACCGCGAAGGAGTGGAACTCGCTGCCTGCGTCGGTGTTCCCGGCATCTTATAACATGGGAATCTTCAAACGTCGAGTGAATCGGTATTTGCTGGGTGAGTGCGCTCCATCGTCGGCCTCATCATCACTTTCCAGCAGGTGAGATTGAGGTCAAGGGCAAGCCTGTATGTAATAAAAAAAATAACAAGATGTGCATTAATACGCTTAAGAAATCTTTCAAAATATTTTATTTTAAGTTGTTTTGTGCATTTTTCACTAGACTATTCTTCCATATATTTCTTACTACAAGTTTTGTTTCTTTAAGACTGCCTCACAGACATTAGGTACCTATGAATAAAAAACAAGGTATTTTTGTTACAGTCAAAAATATATTTAGTTCTATCGACGAAATCTTGTAAGCCGACGAGAACGAAGAATGCGTTCGGTTAAAGAAAATAAACAATTTTTTTCTGTTTTGAATTCGGACACCTTAACATGCCTCGACAAACCGCCTTAGTCTCTTTTTTTTTGGATACCAGTCGTGAATTTTTTTTTTTCTATTGCCTTTTCACTCCTCTTTTAAGAGCTTTGTTCGCTTCTATGTCTAGAATAAGGATGCTCTTGATTCGAATGGTCTTAGATTTAAAACTTTGTACGTAAATGACATTTACTAGTGTACAAAATAATTCAATATCTTTAATTTCATGTCAATAACTTTTTAATGGCCACAATTTTTTAAAATTTATTTTGGTAATGTTGTCCGTTTATGTCACCGATATATCCCTTTCGGGTTGGACAGGGTTTACAAAATCGACGTTATGTATGTAGGTGATATTTTGAAGGCAATATTGTCAATCCTATACATTTTATAGTTTTCTACAAGCGTTATCGCTGATCGATTTTTAGTTTATATAAGTTTTCTGGTATCATTTTTTTATACTACCTCGACAAAGTACACCTGCACGTGATGTAAAGTAAAGTGTAGTCCAAAAATGGCAACGACCACCAAGATACGAAAATCCGTTGGAAGTCACCATCGTTATGTCGGTGCGCATACCACGACAGAAAGGCTCCAGGTATATTAAGAACTGGGTATGACCAAACTGAATCCGAAACTGCTGAGGCCTAAGCAGATCACTATGCAAGTCTTTACACTTGTACTGTGGTCACGACTAGTGATGAAAATTCCCGGGCATTTTCATCACTAGTCACGACCCAGTTAGTGCAATCGTCCTAACACCTCATAAACTTATACAAACGGTGTAATAAAAAGCTTAGGACCCGTTTCTCTAGACTTCAATATGTATATATAAAAATACAAAGTTTATCTGTCTTTCATACGTTTTTTCGCAAAAACCTTTTGTGTTGCTATTCGCGCGCTCCGTCTTGAATGTTTAGGGTTTTTGCGAGCGCGTTGATATGCGAGTTGTTGGCGGCATCCGACCAAAGGCGTCTTAGAAATGAAATGTTTTATTTGTCGATTCCTTGATACCATATATCAGCTTGGTCCGCTTTTGTTTTTAGATAGTCCGTGTTAAGATAAAAATAATTGTGTTTAAAGGTTCAGTAACTTAAAAGAAAAACAAAATCCATATAGGATCACTTTGCTATACCTCCCAAAAGGGATATAGCGTAACGATATACAGGCTGATTTTATAGACGAAGGATATATTCTAGAAGGATATCCAGCATTCGATTCTAATTCCAAATATTGTAAAATAAATTGATAAAATTCCTATATATTATAATAAATAGGAATAGTGATATCTTAATATTACCATTAAAACAAATTAATTTATAGTCAACATATTTAGGGGCAATTACACACATGATAGAATAAGTAACAAATTATTATTAAGTAGGTATTTTGTCTCTCCTAAGTCAGGGTAAAGTACGAAAGGGTAACGAGTCAATTACCTGTTTACCTAAAATTACGTAAGAGGAATTTTATCTACATGCCATTCAATCATGCGCCACACGCGCTGCGGTATCCACACTTTTTACGGATCAATTCTTATTTGTTAATAAATTTTCTTAATGATGTGTTAGAGAATATAGTTTATTTACAATTTTATTAGTTGCAAGAAGGTACATATTATTGTGTCCTGAAATATCTCCCTCATCTATAAATTACCCTGTATACATCTTCGTCTAGTACCCGTAGTACAAGCGCAAGCTTAATTTGGGGTCAGGTCAATTTGTGTAATACTATGTTATACCACGACAGAAGGTCTCTAAATACATAACCTGGACGAATATTAGCTAATCCCGAAGCACGACAGGCCGAAGCGAATCGCTCTGACGGTCTTAACACTGCTGAACTGTGGCACGACCCCGATCGAGATACCACTTCAAACGTCATTGATGACCAGAATATATATTTGTATATATAAAATTCAGTTTATAGGCTGACTGTCTATCACTTTGTATGTTTATCTGATCGGTCTGTCAGGAAATCAGCCCAAAACAAGACAACGAGTCCGTATCTTGTCTAATCACAAATAACAAGTTGCATATGTCAAGTGACAACTAATATACAACGTTAAAAATCTACTAATAAGCAGCCTGACCAATGCCTCCGAATTACTTCACAAAAAATGTGTACACAAACAAATTTTTTCGTGCGTTGCACACGAGCGTTTTTTTTGTCAGTCTTTTTTACGATTTCTTTTTTGTTTTTTATTTACACTGTTTCGACATAGTAACTACAGAGTACCTGATGGTAAGTACAGTGAAGTCCAAAAACGAAAGCGACTATCAAAGGATGAAAATGCATTGATGGTCTACATCGCCATGTCAGCCCACATATACCACGACTGAAGGTCTCTAGGTATATGAGTTACCGGATATACCGACTTCCTACCACCTCGCTGCTGCTCGTTTAGCACCGCCCAGGAGTCATGTGTAGGGACACTAGGGCAAAGCCTACGGACGCGAGCAGATTCGACTCCCAGTACTCTCTACTACTACTCTACGATTCTACTTTATATTATTTATTACATTTTATTAGCAGAACAGAATATTATATAATGCATAGTTTATTATAATAACTTGCCTCGGTATGATACATCTCAGGGTGAGATTTTATGTCAGTATTATAATATATATTAAATACTAGCTGATCCGGCAAACGTTGTTTTGCTATATAAGTTATTGTAATATCTTCTAAGATGTTTATTGAAATTAAGTGATGTCAAAGACAATTTTGTTCAGAATTAAATACTCTTAATCAAGAACATATTTATTTGGATAAAGATTAATATTATTACGTTGATACAACTCTTAACAAATAATGCATTAATTTCGACCAAATTCGATTACCATAAAAACGGCTCTAGTGAGTTAATCTTAAAAGATAGACATATACTGTCGTGTACATTTTTTTTAGATCATTTCAAGAGGAATAATTCTTTGATACATATATTTTTGGTATCATGAACCGTTTTCGCAGCGGACGCAATGGAAGCCTTCAAGGATGAATAATTTTCCCCGTTTTTTTCACATTTTCAATTTTTTTTTCGCTCCTAATAGTTGCATCGTGATATTATATAGCCTAAAGCCTTCCTCGATAAATAGTCTATTCAACACATAAAGAATTTTTCAATTCGAATCAGTAGTTCCTGAGATTAGCGCGTTCAAACAAACAAACAAACAAACAAACAAACTCTTCAGCTTTATAATATTAGTATAGATAGGTAAAGGAAAGTGGTCGCCGGCGACGCCGACGACGACAAGTAAGGATAGGTCCTTCAACTGTCGTTTAAATAACGCAGTTTCACTCCGACGCAGCCTTGAGTTTTTTTTCAGCGTTTTTTCTCAACGTAGTCGCTTCCAAAACGCTGGTAGATCACCGTTAGGTTCGTATTTAACTGGCCGGCCGCCCAATTCGAGATCCGTACCCACAGGGGTGCCCTTGCGTACATATTTTCTTGAAAATTGACTGGAATGAGTGGATAATCGTCTTGAAAATTAATAAAACTATCTTCGTAACGCCCGTTTGCATCGGCACACGCTAGTCCCGACGTCCTTATCTAGTATCGCACTATACCCACGTCAGTGCGGTCCGTTTGACATGCCACGCGGTGTACGTTCATTTTATGACACCAAATATGGTTTCAATTTAACATATATCGCTGACTTGGTCCGCTTAAACTATTATGGAAACTTATGCGCGAATTAACTTACTTTCTATTATGGCTATTTTTAATCACTGGATTCCACACCGAAGACAACATAAACCCACCATCCCGATTAAAGGTTATGCTTCTTAATTGCAATCGCTTCTCGAATCTATCTTGGATAAAAGAAACGATTTCTGGAGAGGATTTTTGGCTTATATAGCTCAATCCAAGATTGGGTTCTCCTACGGCTGATCCATGCACATGCTGGCTCATGACTGTAGCTATGTGTTCTTTGACCAGCTCTGAAATGAATCTCTCTTTTAGCCTATAGAAAACGATCCGCAACTGCAATCAATCCTGTAGATGTGAAATCCTGTGAATGTGTAATCCTGTGTGTACTGCCGAAACTGCTTTATAGCTTGGAGCACGAAACGTATATAGATTTAATAGAGTATTTGTTTAATACTGTTCTAATTTTGTCCGCTACTCCTTTAATATAAGGCATAAAGGTTGTCTGTCTGCTCCTAGACACAGATTTTTCAGCAGACTTAAAATAGCCCTGTTAAAGTATTTATAATGAGTACAATACGCGAAAGTATATATGTGTTACTTAGTGCTGTGTTTATCTAAGTGCGTTTACACGGAACTTAAATATAATAGAGAAAATATTATTTAAATTATTATTACATATATTATGTATAATAAAATTGTATCTTTTATTTCCTGTATGCATAAACCAGGATATGTGTGTACACGCTTCGTTTTGTTGTCTGCCACTAAAACACTGTTAGGATGCTACGTGAAAACTGTCAAACACGTCAATACGCGGGAGATTATTTTTACCGTGTTCATTTTTACTAGTTTCTAGATTTATCACTTTTTGACACTGGGTATATTTTGTTTTACATTAGCACAAAGAAGGCTGTAATACATTTCTTTTAAGATATTTATTAAAAGTCCTAAAACAGTAAAATCATTATATCTTCTATATAATATAAAAATGAATCGCAAAATGTCTTGATAAGCGCGAAACTCGAGAACGGCTGAACCGATTTGGCTGATTTCTTTTTTGTTGTGTTTGTTGAAGTCTGGGGAAGGTTATTACGGAGAGAATTTTTTTAAAAATTCCCTTAAACTCTCTAAAAATAACACTTTTCTGTATTCTCATACAAATAATTCGTTATAAGTCATTTTGAACTTTAATACCACACCATAAAGTTCAAGTGTTAGTGGACGGGTTCCGGGAAGGCAAAACAACTGAGTGACGTATAAATATTAATGTCAATATTTGTCAATTTTTATACATATACCATTAAAACAGCCGACAGGCCAATAGCTATTAACATTAAAAAAAACAATGTGACTTTGCTTTAGAGAAATGGGGCAGAACCAGGTCTGCCGGGACAGCTAGTTATTTAAAAAAATATATAATAAATATATCATCACTCTATACCCCTTACAGGGTGAGCAGTTATACATTAGTGGTTGTATCCACTTTGCGTTTATATATTATGCTCAATGTGGTCAGAAGCGCAGCTGATGACCGTTCTCAGGTCACCTACGTATGACGTTAATGGACGTCATGCGAGCTTCCTCACAATGTTTTCGTTCACCGGTGAGCAAAATAGGTTTTGTTAATAGATTTAATGAGTTATAAATCGCACCATTATGTTGTATTCGACCACACGTCAACACAATAGTAAAAACATCGAATCAAAAGCCGCTAAACGAGAATCTCAAAGGCGGCTAATTGTTATGAACAATTTGTGGACGAGCAAAAATTACATAGTTCTAACTGTAAACACACGAAACGAAATTCGAACCGCGCCTGTTGCGTTTATTACAATTATATCATTTTTACTAACAGTAAATTTTAGGTAATTTTAATAAATACCATGCCATGCGGGTTTCCTTATGATGCTTTCCTTTATCGGTGAGCATGTGGTGCCTAAGTTTGTTCTTAAAATCTGGAAGAACTTAGAGCTATGTATGTGCTGACATTCGAACCTACCAAATTTTGCATCACCGCACATGGATGGCGATCCCTTTTCCACTAAGTCACCATAGCTCTACATGATTTTTCATTGTAAAAATGTTGTCTATATGTACAACATTAAACAGGGCACGTCTATGTATGTATATATTCAATTAATATTACAAAACACTTCAAAATAGATTGTTAATGATTTTATAAAACACGTTTTTCAAAGATTCTCTGATAGTTATCATTATTGTCAGTTCTCGTGCCATCACCGTCCGCTCACTTAAGCACACTGTTAGATATATGTATCTCCTAGTGAACTACAATTTGGCTCTTTTAATCCAGTTATTGCTGACCGTCTTTCCAAGTCACCGCTCTACTTTGCCAAGAATCATCCCACGTTACGATTGCTGATTTGTGCTCTCCACTCAAGACTGATCCAGGAATCATGTATTGTAAGCAAATGGCTCCAACAGCTTGTTAATTGGAGAGCTATGTCAACAAGATTGATTCTCTGTCGCATTCAGGAAAAATTTTCGCGCCGTTAAAGTGCAAATTAACGTTCGTGTATTTCAAAGATGTTTGAAGAGATGTCTCCGTATTTCGTGATAAAATCTAAACGTGTCCCCTCATTATGTGCCCCAAAAGGCAACATTGCTGTCGCTTGTACCGGCTTTTTGTCGCATACCCGCTAAACGCTAAATCAGATAAACATCTCACAGGTCCTGCTGTTTGTTTTGGATGGATGCGAAATTATGTATATACTATAATTGTCTAGTGTTTTTATGTTCACACTAGCTGATCCAGCAAACGTTATTTTGCTATATAAGGTTTTGTAATATCTTTTAAGATGTTCATTGAAATTAAGTGATGTCAAAGACAATTTTGTTCACAATTAAATACTCTTAATCAACAACACATTTATTTGGATAAAGATTAATATTATTACGTTGATACAACTCTTAACAAATAATGCATTAATTTCGAACAAATTTGTTTACCATAAAAACGGTTCTAGTGACTTAATCTTAAAAGGTAGACATATACTGTCGCTGACATTTTTTTAGGTCATTTCAAGAGGAATAATTCTTTCGTACGTATATTTTTGGTATCTTGAACCGTTCTTGCAGCGCACGCAATGGAAGCCCTCAAGGATGAATAATTGTCCCCGTTTTTTTCACATTTTCCATTATTTCTTCGGCCCTAATAATTGCATCGTGATGTTATATAGCCTAAATCCTTCCTCGATAAATGGTCTATTCAACTCAAAAAGAATTTTCAATTCGAACCAGTAGTTCCTGAGATTAGCGCTTTCAAACAAACAAACAAACAAACTCTTCAGCTTTATAATATTAGTATAGATTAGCTTGTTCGAATTAAAGTATGGATATTATCCACAAAAACAATTCGAACATAAAAAAATCTCTCCCGATTCATAATAAAGGTGATTGTATTTAAAACCTGTAATTAAATCTATTAACGTAAATCGTTATTAAAACGTGTGATTCAACCCTTTCCAATAAAAATAATTTAAAAGAAAGGGAAATCAAACGATCTGTTTGTCTGTTTCAAAATAACTTTAGAATTATTTTAGGCTAAGAGCCAGATTAAGAGCCAGATTAATAAGAGCCAGACCACTGTTTCTACGATATTCTCAAATGATAAGGAGGTGGCGCGCAGTGTCGTGTGATAGGTTTGGAGGGGTGAGGTTTGGAGGAGTTACGGGCTAGGTTCTATTAATAGCCTGGTGGAAAAATCCTGCAAAGGACTATCAGGGTAGCTGTGGGGACCCCGGTGCGTCAGACGCGTACCGATCAAAAACCCACGGGATGTCCTTCCAAGTACTCTACCCGGACTTGGAAATCCAGATTTTTCCATACACCCAGTGAGCGAATAGCCTCTTTAGGCTTCAACTCTGGGAGGAAAGGTTGTTAAAAGCCTATCTCTCCGAATCTTCCTCATCCGGGCAGTAGACTCCCTCAAATCTAATGCTCGGGATAAAGGCTAAAGGTCCGCTAAAAATGTTGAAACTCCGGTACCGGCCAACTTTTCTATGATAATCAAATTAGTAAGTCATAAGTCATGGATGTATATATTTATAATATATACGTTTGCCCGTTGCGCGTGTTGCAAAGTAATCGTATACTGTGTTCAATTTATATGATCCTTTTGTTAAATTACAATGGTTAATGGGCTAACAATTGAAAAATGATAAATAAATGAAAAATCACGGTTAGT
This sequence comes from Automeris io, assembly GCA_036320925.1. Taxonomy (NCBI): domain Eukaryota; kingdom Metazoa; phylum Arthropoda; class Insecta; order Lepidoptera; family Saturniidae; genus Automeris; species Automeris io. The sequence goes on from JAUDJH010000017.1 coordinate 9,468,803, forward strand.
TGTTATCATCTAATAATAAGTAAAAGGATGTTTTTCTTATGGTGTTGTATAAATAAATCTAATATAATAAAAGCTTGAAAGTGTTGAGCTTAAGATTCAAGTTCCCTCAAACACATCATTTCTGTACCTTAGGGCACATTATATCAATTTTATCTTTTTTCTAACGCATATGCTTATCATAATGTCACCTCGCTCTCGTTTTCTCGTGATTTTTAACAGTTAGAATAGGAACTAAGATGCCACACACAGACACACAAATACACAGATAATTTTATGTACGCGTTAAGCTTATACACTCTTCCTTTTGTGTTTAGGGTTAAAAATTTGATAACGTAAATAAAACCCCAGTCTAGCTCCCGGTTTCTCGTATAGAAGAGATGGTGTACGCAAAGCGACTCGAGCGCAGAGCCGACCGACCTATAATTTGCCTGTCAAACACTTTTTAGGAGACGTCATTCATAGCAGGCATGCGCGAGAACGTTTCATTATCTAACATTCTCGGCGGTAACCGTTAATTTCCTTTTTTTATAAATGCCACAGAAAAGTGAGTAAAGCTGGTTCACTGAAAACCTTCCACGTAAACGAAGTTATTATACATAAAGGTGGTATGTCGATTGAAACAGTAACAGAAAGCAGTAGATAGTATGCTGTCAGTATATGTACTACCCGGAAGCCTATTCCTAGGGACCCGGCGGGCGACTGGCCTTGGCAGGCCTCTCTAGGAAGGGGTCAGTTATTACCCTCTCACTACCTCTCAATCAGTAGCGTTCATTCCATAGATGCATGAAAACATTGCATGCCCTTACGATAAATAAGTCTTGACTAAATCGCTTAAAGTTAAACAAAAAAAGGAACCATTTATATTCAAATCTATTCTATATTCACCCATATATCTTTCCTATGAAAGCAATATAATATTTACTATTATAATAAAATAGTCAAATTAATAACGCGAATTGTGCCTACCCTGTCCAAATTACCCTATGCACGTCACTGCTCTCAATGAGGCGACATGTGGGCACACACACGACGCCTTGTCCTCTCTGCCGGACGGCGGACGCCCTCATCGTCTACCGCCTGGCTAGATAAATGCATAGATTACGGTATCATGCGAATGCTGCAATTTAAAATACTGTTGCAATTTTTCTAGGTTCTAAAATAAGAAAACCCTTTTTTTCATTTTAAAGTACTTATTTCCAATATTATCGTAAAACCAGGTTCTGTGAAAACATAGATGGGCAAAATGTAATCAGATTAATAAAAATAATTACGATTACCTTTTACGTTTTTTACCATTAATATGAATGCGTTTTGCTCATCTATGTTTTAAACATTACAGAACCTCAGATTGCAGATTTCTTAATGTTTTAAACAGATTTAATCATGATTACAGAGCATGAAACTACGATACTTAATGACGACTATATTTTGTAATCATTAATCATTAATTAGATTACATTTTGCCCATCTCGACGTGAAAATACAATAATATTTTACGAAACTTTGACATTGTTGTTTTTATTTTTTAACACATGCACATGCTGTTTTCTTCAATCTATGTCCAGTGTTCCTAAACATATTTTGTTCAAAATGTTTAATTATTAAATTAGTTGCACATTTGTGTTTGCCTTTTTGTTTATCTTCACGCTGCGAACTACGAAGGATAGGTGACAAGGTAAATCATAATTTTATGAACAGGCATGTAGCTGAAACGACCGTACAACTTTATTTTGTCTTTATAAAGTATATGTCTTTGTATTTTTATTTGGTTACATTATATATTCAGAAATTATAGTCCTGGTTTGTTATGTATATATAGATCCAGGGGCTGACATCATTAATTAAAATAATAAAATCTTTACAATCCCCTTTATTTTTTACTTTCTCTTAATAATTTTATTAACTATCGAATTCCATTGTTAGTCAATTAACTATTGTAATGTAACAAAAGGATCACATAAAATGAACACTGTAAATGATTACTTTGCAACACGTACACCGGGTGACCGTTGCCAATCAAATGATATCCTAGTGATATCGCAATGCTGGGGGCTTTTATTACACTGGCTCGACATAGTGACTACATACTACCTGATGGTAAGTACAGTGTTGTCCAAAAAAGAAAGCGACCATCAATGGATGAAAATCCATTAATAGTCTGCATCGTCATGTTGGCCCACATATACCACGAATGAAGATCTCTAGGTATATGATTTACTGGATAAACACAAGCTGATCCCCAAAACGCGACAAGCCAAAGCGAGTCACTATGATGGTCTTTAAAACGGGCTTGCTCGTTGGCGGGTGTTGCTTACAATAATTCAGGATACCAGTGTCATATAATTTATTTGTACTTATTAAAAATTGTATATAAATCCCGATGTTTCTAACGAGGTCCGGAAAAACGTTTTTAGAGTGCTAGTATACTTTAAACCTACCTAATGCACTAATTAACCTCTAAATAAAAACAATAATGGGGAAAATTATAATATAACAGTTATGTAATGAAATGTATTTATTTCGCCACAAACTAACAAAAAAATAGAAATTTAAATACAGTAACAGAAACAACATACGAAAACAAAAGAAAATACAAAAAACATATAAACATGGCGAAAATGGGACCTTAATCAGCTTAAAGGAAGCAGAGGAAGTCTGCAGCGCTGATGTTCGTGAAGGGCCCGGGTCGTGTTACATCTTATCAGAAATATCTATAAGCAATAAAACATAATAAATATAATTCGAATTAATAATAATAATAATAATAATAATAATAATAATAATAATAATAAAATTATTTATTCGACAAACAACTACAAGGCAGCACATTAAAAATCAGCTGACATCCAAACTAGGACACCCTGTATCTTGGATGTCAGCATATTTCACACAAATTTGTTACAGATTTTTACTGCTGCGTAGCACCAATCATATCTCAAAACAATACAAAAACAACATTACATACCAAACAACAGACTATACAAACAAAGTGATTAACAATTACAAAAGAATGTTAATATTAAAGCCCAAGCACATCTACACCTGCAACAGTTCCTCAGTATCATTATATTTTAGATTCGACAACCAGTCTCTCAGCTTCATCGTACATTCGAATTTTGATAAGTTCAAGAATTAATAAGCGAATTATTAGTACAATGTCATTTACTAATATAAATAAAGACATCAATGTTTTAAAAACACAGTCAAATTAATGAAGACAGATAAAATAAGTCTCAACGTCTATATGCGCGTCGCTCTGACTTTAATTTCAAAATAATCGTCTTGATACTTGTCTGTTCAAACCACCAACGGTAAAATTTATAGTAGACAGTGTTTTTTCTCTATTTAAATACAAAGATTTATTTAAACAGCTTTTAAACTTTCCATTACAACTACATAAATGCCTTGTTTCAATATATTTAATACTAGCTGATCCGGCAAACGTTGTTTTGCTATATAAGGTTTTGTAATATCTTCTAAGATGTTCATTGAAATTAAGTGATGTCAAAGACAATTTTGTTCACAATTAAATACTCTTAATCAACAACACATTTATTTGGATAAAGATTAATATTATTACGTTGATACAGCTCTTAACAAATAATGCATTAATTTCGACCAAATTTGTTTACCATAAAAACGGTTCTAGTGACTTAATCTTAAAAGATAGACATATACTGTCCAGGACATTTTTTTAGATCATTTCAAGAGGAATAATTCTTTCATACATATATTTTTGGTATCTTGAACCGTTTTTGCAGCGCACGCAATGGGAGCCCTCAAGGATGAATAATTTTCCCCGTTTTTTTCACATTTTCCATTATTTCTTCGCTCCTAATAATTGCATCGTGATATTATATAGCCTAAAGCCTTCCTCGATAAATGGTCTATTCAACTCAAAAAGAATTTTTCAATTCGAACCAGTAGTTCCTGAGATTAGCGCGTTCAAACAAACAAACAAACAAACAAATAAACTCTTCAGCTTTATAATATTAGTATAGATTGGTATAAATGAGGGCATCTTTTCTTAACTGTGCTGTAGATTTAAGGAGTCTGCTGCCCGGATGAGAGGAAGGTCACGTAGTGCCTCCCTGGGCATCTGGATTAATTTGGTTTCCCAGGTTCGGGTGTAGCGATTAGAGGGACACCCTGGGAGTTTTAGTCAGTAGGAGTTGACACACCGGGGTCGCTGCGCTCACGACGGCCCTGATAGTTTAATTCAGGATTTCCTGACTGTGGACCGTAAGAATAAGATATAAGATTTGGAGAGATAATCTCTTTATACTTGCCCCTCCAAGAAGAACCTGAATAAGCTATTCGCTCCCTGGGCAACTGGACAAATTTGCTTCCCAAAGCTTGGGTGGAATGTTTTGAAGGACACCCCGGGGAGTTTTAGTCAGTAGGAGTCTGATTGACCAAAGTTGCTGACCTCACAGCTGCCTTGATTATCCTATGCAGGATTTTCCCCGGAATACTAAATAAAGCCTGTTTTCTATTTTTCTATGGAATTGAGCAAACTCACATAATTATTGTTTGGAAAAATAATTATTGAAGCGATGATATCGACTTAATAGTAAGCATTAACTGTCAAGCTTCCAATTGAGGTGCCTGTTTTTTTATTAGCCGATGAAAAATAACATAAAAGTACATTAACAAAAAAGTACGGATGTCAAAATAATTCACAGGCACAAAATAATCTTATCACAAGCCATTTATCAGATAACGAAGACGTTGCTAACAAGATGGGAAAATAAACAAACGAACAAGTGGTTTGTTTGAGACAAAAACACCATGAGGATCCTAGACTGAACGTATCGAGATGAATACTCATATGTCAATGTTGTTTCAAACTGCAGCTTTTTGAAGTCCGCTCTATATTATGAGATATATAGTATAAAGCAGTGACGTGGATAGGGTATTTGGACAGGATAGGCAGAATTCGCGTAATTAATTTAAATATTATATTATAACAGTAAATATTACATTGCTTTCATAGGAAAGATAGACAGCGTGAATATAGAATAGATATGAATATAAATGGACCCTTTTTATGTTTAACTTTAAGGCATTTATTCCAGACTTATTTATCACAAGGGTATGCATTGCTTGCATGCATCTATGGAATGAACGCTACTGGTATAGAGTGTTGAATATGTTTGCATCTCCGGGATGATTTGGCAAAGTACTTACTTGACGCCCTGGATAGGTTGCAGCGGAAGGCTGCCAGCATTGTGAATGATACAAACTTTACTAAGCATCTTGAACTGCTCCAGCTGCGCAGAGATACAGCGAGCGTTCGCAAGAATTATATAACCTTGGTCCATCATCCCATTGCCTTAAAAGACCCACGAGCGCGAGTTTACGGAGTCACTGATATACGGCAGCTATACCCGTTTATACCCGGTTAAGACTAAAAAGTTCTCTGAATCTTATTTTCCAACGACTTGGTAAATGCGCCAATGACATCCTAGCCGATTTCGGCCTTAGCGAAGTCTCCAAATCTAAATACAGTGCAAACTCTATATAACGACCCTCAAGGGACTGTGTATATTTTGACGTTATAGAGAGTTGTCGTTAAATGGAGAGATGAAAAATCTATATTAGAAAAAGTTTATTTCAGACTAGTGTTAGCTACATAAAAAACAATTCTTATTTGATCGCTATTGAGTACAATCTATTATTTTTTTCTGATGTCTTTTGCTGCACCAGTAATTTTATTGTTTTTTTTTATTTATTTTATTCATATCTTGCGATATTGAGGCATCATGGTGATGTTCGGTATGTGTAATGCCGACAGTCGAGTTTATTACAGGCTACGATAATAAAACGACAAAAGAACTTACACAGCTGCACAGTTTTTACTAGTTTTGGCAACTTAAAAAGTATTTATATTATTAAATTGCTGTCGTTATTGAGAGTGGGTGTAGTGTTATATAGAGTGTATCATTGTATGGAAAACAAGCTAAACCAACCAATGCCGCGTTATATCGACGTTTTAGGGAGTTTGTCGTTAAATCGAGTGACGTTATATGTACACTGTATATATAACTCAAAGGTGACTGACTGTCTGACATAGTGATCTATCAACGCACAGCCCAAACCACTGGACGGATCGGGATGAAACTTGGCATGCATGTAGAGGTTATGACGTAGGCATCCGCTAAGAATTTTTATAAATTCCACCCCTAAGGGGATAAAATAGGGGATGAAAGTTTGTATAAATCTTCTTAGATTTTCGACCGTTTAAACTGAAATTAAAGATTGGAGCTACTATGATGAAGACTCATACAAGAATTCAAGCTTGAAATAATCAGTATCGTAGCAAAATTATTTCTTCCACGCGAACAAAGTCGCGGGCACAGCTAGACACATATATTCGGAAATAGTTACACGCACAGAATATATTTGCTGCGTGAATGCTAGCGCTTGCATTAACGAACCCTCTCGTTCAAACTCCTCTTAATCTAATGGAACAGGGTACCGACACAATTAGAGAAGTAAGATGCAGTGTTTGGATACTAATAATAGACCCCTATCAATGCCCCAGGCCTTTCACAATGCCTTACAGCCTCGCCATAATCGTCGGGAGGCTAGACTGCCATTAACACGGCAAATGAAGAATAGAGAGGGAGACTTTTACACTAAGCGGAGAGTTACCGCAACAACTTGCGCAATATAGCTTCGAGCAAGCTTCTACACACATATATGTATAAGTATATTACACAGACATATCATATCTTTTATTTAGTTGTTTATAGATATTTAAATTTATTTATTTATTCACAAATCTACAGTATATAATTTTATAATTTAATACAGGAAAACGTACAAAAAATCGGATTAACCAAGATGATTTGTGTAACAAGGTTATATGAAAGCATTAAATGCGATTCAAACAATTGTTATGAAATAAAAAGTTATTAAAAGTTATTAAGCTAGTAAAAGTTATATGTGAAATGTGTAGTGTGGTTGTGTACTTTGTGTATGTGACTTAGTGTGTGTGTATAAATGTGTATGTTAACTGTCCCTGTCCGGAAACGGCCCGATAGCCTCGACTACTTTCTTCAGTTTCTTCCTGAAGGACCCGCAGCTCTCGTGGAAAATATCCCCATGTGGTATTCTCGTGTTGTATGTGTGCACACATCTAGCAAGTGTAGCCTGACAGGCGTAGTTAGAACGTTTTGTGGGCTCGTGGAATAGATGTGGCTGACGGCATTTATTTTTGTGTGTATCTGTATATTAATGATAATAATGTACATGGTATGTCTATGTAATATATTTATATATTTATGTTCTTGTATATGTGTATTTTCATCCATGATATATATCTATCTATGATACTTTGAATTTAGTCTCTAATGCTGTGTATCTGTACTCTATTGATCCCTTCCTTGCTGTTTTCTGCGCGTCGACGCAATAAATGGGTGTCAGGTGAAAATCAGCGCTGGGTGGCTCGTCTGGTAACTTAGCATTTGCTGAGCTGACTTCCCTTTGGCGCATCATCACAACACAGGTTATTTGCTTTTGTTGTTTTCTGTTTTTATTAACCTATTCTGGTGTATTTATGTTGTGTGCCAAATAAATGTTTTTATTATTTTTTATTATTATTATTATTATATACCTAAATTATTATCATTAGTCGTTCTAATCCAAACCAAGTCACGGTAAGGACTAGTCATTTATAAATGTCCACCTGCAGTTAAGGCGAATTGGTTAGTAGCAGTATAATTTAAACTTTAAGTTACCGATCGAAAGTATGTTCTCATACAAAAAATGTTCAACAAGGTATGTGTTGAAAAAACGCCATTTTTGTCATGTTAAAAGTTAAGTTATGGATGCTATATAGACAGTGGTTGACTCCCATGTACTGTCGCGATCAAAAATGTATATTGATAGTTATTTAGATATTACGCTCAAATAATTTTCTATACAGGGCTTAGGAGTCCAGATTCTTCTAGACGCCCGGGGAAGGAACAGCCTGCTTAGGCTTCATCTCTAGGAGGCGTGGGTGTAAAGAGCCCACCCCACCAAACTTTTCTTTCAGATAGCGCACCGCCAACTTCTCATACGGGCAGCAGACTCCCTCAAGTCTATTGCCCAGGTTATATCTCATTCTGAATTAATTTTTACTCAATTTTATGGAAGAGTCTTTCTTTTTTTTGTTTCATCGAATTAAACTGAAGTAATTCAGATAAATAATGTGGCAGCAACTGTATTATAAAACGAAAAGGATTGACCTATTTATTTTTTGGAAATATGTTGTAGTAATATAAAACTGGAATTTTGATTTCGCCAGAAATTAATACTTAAAATATGTTCTTTCGAATAAAACTCAAGAATATATCATGATCCCGTCGATTCAATTACCGCGGCCCTTGCGACCGCCGATCCTATCAACAACGAGGTACACACAAGCACTCGTCACATTCCGAGACACCGGCGTCGCCGACGACGACGATTAAGGATAGGTCCGTCAATTGTTGTTTAAATAACGCAGTTTTACTCCGACGCAGCCTTGAGTTTCTTTCGGCGTTTCTTCTCAAGGTAGTTGCTTCCGAAACGCTGGTAGATCACCGTTAGGTTCGTTTTTCAACTGGCCGGCCGCCCAAGTCGAGGTCCGTACCCACAGGGGTGCCCTTGCGTAGCCGCCCAACCCATAAATTTCGCTGGCTGAGCGCCCTCTGCGTTCGCCCACCAAGCCCGGTTTTGTTGTGAAGGTCTTTCCCAGGCCACCAACGTAGGACACGCCGAAAAAAAAAAAAAATATATATATATATATATCATTTATGGGGTGAGCAGTAATACATTAGTGGCTGTATCCACTTTGTACTTATACCAAACGTAACGAATAGCACAGCTGATTGTCATTCTTATGGTGTTTTTGGTGACATGACATTTCTATCAGATGCCATACGGGTTTCACCACGATATTTTACTTCACCTGTGAGTATGTGGTGATCAATTATTATAGAAATAAATAATTATTTGTAATTACGATAAAATATTACAATTTAGCGGCTCTTGGTCTATCATAAGGATATTCATATATTGAAATAGATATTATAATATTCAGATTGTGAACTTGTAAGGCTGTCGTATTGGAGCACTCTTCCTTATTTCAGTTAAACGCTTATCACTTTCCAACCAATATATATTTTGTATTACTGTTCGAACATCTACATTTCTCCTTATTTATACAATAATTTAAAACAAAATTTAATTACCAAAAGCTTAAGACGTCATCTCTAGTATAATCAAATTACTTCTAATTTTCAAATTACATATATATATCTTCGTCTTTTTTTACTTAACGGCGAACACATATTTACAGCGCAGATGTGTAACCTAATTTCACGGCCTCCTTACACGCAATCTCTAAAATATTGTAGATAAATAAAAAGTTAATAGTTTTCGCCTCGATTGTACTCAGAGCAAAAACTCAAAAACCATGTGCCGAGTGTCATCTGTCGGGCGCACAACGCATTCAACCACTCAAACAGTCCACTATGCGCTGACACCGCACACTGTGTTACACTATTTGGGATCAGACATACTTTTTAATATTTTTTATCATTTTTATTTACCCTTCAGAAAGATTCGTGAGAATCTTAACAATAACGGTTAATTTTTTATACATATAAATACGCTGTCTACCTTGTTTTCTTCTAAAAAAGTCGTATATTTTCATTTACTATCCTTTTTGTTCGTTCAAAATCCCACCACACATAATCTACATACCGAGGGTTAAAAGGATATTTGGTTTAAAGTTTAAGCTTTAAACGACATTTTTTGGTGATATATTAATATATATATTATCGGAATCAGCATTTTTTGCCGATTCCAAATATGTATATATTACTATATCACCAAAAAATGTCGCTTAAACCAAATAGCCTTTCACCCCTCGATATCAACAAATAAATCTTTTGTACCAACTTCTGAGTACAAGCCATTTCTCCACCATGCTACAAGGATCTTATCTATGCCGCTCGTACCCAAGTTTTTCCATCACCTTCTAATTTCTAAATGCCACAAAAAGAGTTGTGCTGTTTAACATACCATAGTAGAGCTTAAAGTATTAAAGTTAGAAACATGATATTAGCACATAGGGTTTATATGACGAAGACAGAAACTAAGGGCGGATATTTTTTATCCTGACTCGACACAGTGACTACACCACACAAGATGGTAAGTATGGTGCAGTCCATAAAACAACATCGATTATCGACAGTTAAGTAAAATCCATCGTTCTACATCACAAATCTGTCTTCACGCTACGCTTAAAGTATACCATAGCATAAGACGGTGGGAACACGCTCGCTGGAAGACCATTCCACAGCCCAACGACACGCTTAAAGCAAGAGTTAGAGAACTTCTTACTCCTAGCCGGGATATGAATTACCGTATAGCTGTGACTTTGTAAACCCGCGTGCGTAGTTCTATTAAGGAATGGAGAGGGTGGAACAAAGTTGGTAGTTCAACGCCTTAACCGACCGGCCACCTCGATTTTTTCGCTGGCTGAGCACCTCCTGTGATCGCCCCCTTAGCCCGGTTGAGTTGTAAAGGTCTGTCCCGGCCATCCAACATTCATTCTTAAAAAAAAGGAACAAATTTGGTGGTTTTTATTAATCCACCACTAAGGGGCGAAAAAGGGGCTGACAGTTTGGTTGAAAGTCTGTCAATTTTGAAGAAAACAGTATATGGTAAAACGATAGCCAGTTTGCTTGCTAGCTTAGCTTGATTTTTATGAAAACTTTTCTGGCATATGTAACTTTTTTATTACTTACACATTGCTGTATGTTTTCGTGAGTATTTAAAAATAAAATAATCATTTAGTTTTTTGGTTAGAAATATAAAAAATACCTGTTTTGACGTTTTTGGAAACCAACCTTGAGAGTAAATTATTTGTACCCGGGCAACGCCGGTGACATAGCTAATTTCACATGAAATGCAGAATTTAACAAATAAATCCTTAAATTAAATTAATGAATGAACGTCCCTATGCGTATAAATGGGGACGGGGGAGAATATATAAAAAATAATATATAAATAGCGGACAAACAATCGCTACTCTATATTTATCACTCGCGCGCGAATCGAACCAGACATACAATGGTCAATGTAACGAATGCTTCGTCAAGTAACGCGTCAACGCGGCTGTACTGTACGCCAATCAGCCGGTCGCCTCGTGTCTGTCTGTTTGTCACTGAAATTCGTGTCTTTGGACATTTGTAAGGGCCAACTTTGCCTTAAATTAAGCTTTGCATAAAGTTTAACATATACTATATTAGGCAAGGGTGCTAAGTTTGCGATTCAATTTAACATTTACAGTCGATTTTCCCAGATGTTGACAATTGAGTAATGACTGACCGAAGGTCGAATTCTGGGCAGAGTCAAAGCAGAGGTCGCTCAGTTTCAACAAATATGCTATTCTTTACTTGAGGAAAGTCCCAATAGGACCGTTCGATAGAATAATTTATTATAGGGCCCGCAGTGACAGGATAGAAGTAAGCTTTGGATTATTAGCTGGTAGAAGTACATAGAACAAGCCATACACCCATGCCTCCGCGCGCATGTTTTACACCTAAATTTACAAAATCCGTTCGGCATACTATAAAAAATCTAATAAATATCTTGAAAACCACTGAATTACCCAATATATTGGAGCATTTAAATTGTTTCATTTTAACTTTCAAGTAGTGCTCGACCGAACGTTTAAGCTTCGACGTCGACCATTTTTGGCAAAAAAAAAACACATTCGGTAAAACTTTCAGACGGACCGAAATTTTAGATAAAGCCTAAGGTTTCTAGAATGTGTCAAATAGACAGGTTTATTCGATTGTTGTTATTAAATTACAGTCAGTAAGTGTCCGATTACAGACCGATATCGGGACGGTTAAACGGCTATTGGCACAACCTTCAGGTACAGTTGAAGATTTTAAAATATGAAAAAAAGAAATTCAATTTCTTTGGCTGTAGGGCGATTGTCTGAACCGGGTCGTGACCACAGGTGTGAAGACCGTCATAATGACTCGCTTTGGCCTGTTACGTTTTGGAATCAGCTTGTGTATATCCAGTAGCTCATATACCTAGAGACCTTCAGTCGTGGTATATGTGAGCCGACTTAAGTTAACGACTAGTGTAAAAAAGTGCCTAAATTTCAGTCCGACACTACTTTTAATTTTTCTATGACGTCCTGCAGAAGATACAGCAAATTACAAACAATCCTGTATATTATTTTATATATTCTCACAGACACCAGGTTAAGAATCTTTGGTTCAGTGTAGAAACTTTATTAAAGTTTGTAAGTAAATGAATTATTTTTACATCTTACCCTGTTAAAGACAACGCTTATGTTTTAAAATAAATAAAACGTAATTAATATATTACACAAAATAGTTATTAAAAATAAATAAAAAACTTTTAAAAATGAATATTACACTTTTATTATATTTTCCTACTTTAACTTACTGTACTTACACTTTATATCTATACTAATATTATAAAGCTGAAGAGTTTGTTTGAACGCGCTAATCTCAGGAACTACTGGTTTGAATCGAAAAATTCTTTTTGTATTGAATAGACCATTTATCGAGGAAGGCTTTAGGCTATATAACATCACGATGCAACTATTAGGAGAGAAGAAATAATGGAAAATGTGAAAAAATCGGGGAACATTATTCATCCTTGAGGGATTCCATTGCGTGCGCTGCGAAAACGGTTTAAGATACTAAAAATATATGTAGGAAAGAATTATTCCTCTTGAAATGATCTAAAAAATGTTCGAGACAGTATATGTCTATCTTTTAAGATTAACTAACTAGAACCGTTTTTATGGTAATCACATTTGGTCGAAATTGATGCATTATTTGTTAAGAGTTGTATCAACGTAATAATATTAACCTTTATCCAAATAAATGTGTTGTTGATTAAGAGTATTTAATTGTGAACAAAATTGTCTTTGACACCACTTAATTTCAATGAACATCTTAGAAGATATTACAATTTTAAAATAAATAACTAACTATAATGCCCAAAATAACTATTCCACGCGGACGAAGTCGCGGACGCAGCTAGTTTAAAATAAAACAATGTGAGCAAAGATGTAAAATATTTTATTGTATTTCTGATGAGAACGTATAATTAGGCAAAGCTGATTGCATTTTATAAATCTGAAATGATTTTCATTTTGAGATTTTTCCAATTTTCGGTTTAGACCCAAACTCCAATGATACACTGAGTTTCACACAACTCTAAAGAGCTAAAGTGGTTGAAATTGTATGTACAGTCTCCGTGAAGGATTGGTATACATTTTTCTGTAGTAGAATCATATGCATATCTGGAATTAGAAAATTTAACTTAATATAGTAATACGATCATAAAAGTATATAAACTTTAAAATCCGTAAAAACTGTTTGATCATGTACCTAGAAATACACAAATAACTAACGTATAAGCCTGCCAGAGCCGGAGTGGACCAAGTGAAAATTATGCGATAATTTGCAGCAGAATAATGCTCTTAAAATATATTTTAGCGTTCAATGGCAGTAAAAACTTTAAGCGTGGTAGGTATGGTGGTGGTAGAGACCTACATTGCACTATAACGCGGGATAACGTGATAGATGAGAAGTGAAATAAATTAAGACGTCCAGATACGAAATCGAAGTACGTTTAATGAAGAACAATAAAAAGTCACAGCAAGAATAAGCAAGCACAAAAAATAGTCTAAGTAAAAATAAAGTATAGATTACAATAATACAAATAAGGACACAAAAACAACTACTTTTTGCTGCGAACCGCGAAGGAGTGGAACTCGCTTCCTGCGTCACTGTTCCCGGCATCTTATGACATGGGAATCTTCAAACGTCGAGTGAATCGGTATTTGCTGGATGAGCGCGCTCCATCGTCGGCCCCTTCATAACTTTCCAGCAGGTGAGATTGAGGTCAAGCGCTGGGCCAGGGGGGTCCGAATTCCTTTAACGACCCGGCCAGAGAATAGCCCTATACGATCCATCTCTTGGGGTGGTACGTGCAAAGATTTCACCCCTCACGACCACTCTATCAAGCGGTGCAGGAAATTGCGTTAACTGTAGGTAAACCTACTCTCAACTCTACCTTTCCTTCCTCACATGAAACCGAGTTCATTTCTGCAAAAACTTTGACCAATTTTATACCTTTCAAATACCTAATTGTAAAAACCGTCATAGTGACTCGCTTTCATCTGTCGCGTTTCGGGATCAGCTTGTGTACATCCAGTAATTCATATACCTAGAGACCTTCAGTCGCGGTATATGCGGGCCGACATGACGACGGAGACTATCAATGGATATTCATCCTTTGCTAGTCGCTTTAGTTTTTGGACCACACTGTATAAGTACTGTAGCTCGAGTAAAAAAAACTTTTTGTGGGAAGTTCAATCTTTCTCAATCTTTTTAGAAGCGTATGACCATATTATTTTATCTCGACTTCCCCATACTGGCTTACTTAAAGAAAAACACGCTGCACACGTCCATGACTCTCGAAAAATTCACCATAGAAAAGTTCCCCGCCACCGGGTCTCGAACCCAGGACCTTCAGCATTTCAGCCAGGGTCGCTACCATTGCGCTACGAAGCCATCAAATACATGCATGGATATTATATAGGTAAAGGTATATAAATTGTAAAAGAAAATCCACTTTACTCCGGAGTATATTTGCCGCACACTGTCGTGTTATATTTGTCATACGGCTGGCCACATCCTGGATAAAACACTGAAACAAAAAAACGAATGTATTCCTCTTTTGACCGAGCGAAGCGTGGCTTCTGAGCGAAGTCGGGCTTCGGCACTTTGTCCGTCTTTTAGAGAGCTATTACTTTTAAACTAAATAACGACTTTAAATTAAAATATACTTTAGTATGTAAGCCATTGACGTAAATCCGATTATCATATTTAACAAGTTCACGCCGGCATGACCCACCGGTGGGTGACACTTAGCTGTTCCGCGAGGCGGCGTGACCCGTCGGTGGGTCACACTCGACTGTTCCGTGGGAACGAGATAAGACAGTTCGCCTCACGCGGAAAAACGTAGATATTCGCCCCGTGAACGTGTTAATATAACTAGTGGCCGAAATTTGACCAAAATTAATTTAAATTATGAGTTTGAATATTATTAAGGTCCTATTCCGCAATCGGTTCCCCTGAGTAACGGTTGAAAATCAGCGCTGGATGGCGCATACAGCGTCGCCCAGCATACGCTGAGCCGAGTGCTCTTTGATATGGGTAGCAGCAGACAGGATACATGGTGTACAGTGACATGCATAGGATATTTGGACAGGGTAGCCAGATTCACATAATGAATGTGAATATTATATAACATTATATACTTTCATAGGGAAGATAGATGGCGTGAAAATGGAATAGATATGAATATAAGGGGTTCCTTTTTTTTTGTTATAATTATAGAAATTTATTTCAGACTTATTTATCATAAGGGCATGCAATGCTTTCATGCATCTATGGAATGAACGCTACTGATGATGTAATGTTATGTATTATTCTTTCCTTGTTGTTTTTTATATAAATGTATTTGTCGTGTGTTGTTTCCTTTGTCTCAATAAACTTTTCTTTCTATCTTTCTTTTTCTTTCTATTGTCACAATAATAAAATAATTAAAATACAAAAAGTTCTTTGAGCCAGCAATAACAAATTTATATATATTTTAACTACATATAATATATAATATTGTTATTTCAAAGTAATCTGAACTTGCACCGGAGTTTCTCTCAACTCGCAGCAAGCCAGGCCTGGCGGTCCATACTTCTCCTATGACCTGGCAAGCGAAAAGCCTTCTTCAGGCAGTAGCTTTGTGTATGTTCTCAATCAGACGACGTCCAAGATAAATACGCATCGCCTCCGCCTCATCTAGCATCTCAGGAAGCAGACTCCCTCAAGTCTACTGCCCAGTAAATCTTTATTGCACCTTGTTTAGTCCTCTAGTGGAGGGGAAAAGTGCCCAGCCCCCGAGTTAACTCAGAGAGCATACTTTACACTCACCTTTAACAAATTCTCTGGCGACGCAGGCGGAGAGCACTGCAGCGAACAGAACACACATCAATATTTTCGACATATCCGAAATTTGTATGACTATAATGCATTAGGTACCGTACTGAGCCTTATATACTGTTTCGTTATCAGATAATAGTAACCTTTGGCCTACGCTAGCTCATCTGCAATTATTTTTTATCAATTGTAGGTGACTCCTCGTTTATCAGTTCAGAGAAGTTAAGTTTGGAAAATCCACATGATTAAACAACCAATATTCAATTATATACATTTATACATTTATTTATTTATTTCTTTTTTTTATTTTTGTGCCATGGTGGCTGCCGGCAGAATAGAATAGCACCCCCCTCTTCTTGCTGAGGTGTCGTAAAAGGCGACTAAGGTATCTCATTAACACTGCAATTCAACCAGGTGTTCAGAGAAGGAAAACTCGACCAAACCTGCATCCTGCTCCCTCCCGATCGTACTGGTTCTCCATTTCATCGGGCCCGAGGGAGCTCGGACGAGAGAATGCTTTTCTGGCTGCGCGTCCAGCTATGCACTTAAATTTATCCTGCGCAATTTACTGTTTTCGTAAACTGGACCTCGATTTTCT
Organism: Automeris io; assembly: GCA_036320925.1. NCBI lineage: Eukaryota > Metazoa > Arthropoda > Insecta > Lepidoptera > Saturniidae > Automeris > Automeris io. Next base: position 9,485,441 of record JAUDJH010000017.1, read on the forward strand.
TAATCGGTGTTGAAACAGTCGCCATGGCCGAATTCGGCTAGGACATCATCATCATATACATTACTTTTTTTTTGTTGTATCCTGGCTCTAGTGCTCATATCAAGCCTGAGGTTAAGCATACGACTATCAACAATAAAGAAAATCCCATCGGTAGTCGCAGCGATCATGCCGGCCTGCACAAATATCTCTTCACGCTACGCTTAAGGGACTCCATATCACAGGACGATGAGAACACGCTTGCTGGAAGTCTATTCCACAGCCCAACGATATGGCAAAAGAAGGAGTTAAAGAACATCCTAGCCCTAGCTGGGATGTGAGTTACCGTAAAGCTGTGACTCGGTAAACCCTCGCTCGTGGTGTTATTAAGGAAGGGAGAGGGTGGAAGAAGGTGAAATAGCTCTCCAGAATACTCGCTGTGATACAAACGGTAGAAAACAATAAGTGAAGCAATATCTATGCGCAACTGAAGCAGTTCAAGATGATTAGTCACGTCAGGATCATTCTCAATGTAGACAGCCCTCCGCTGCAATTAATCCAGGAAATCAAGTAAATATTTAGAAGATTCATGCCAAAGATGCGAACATTATTTTAAGTAAAGTCTGACTTGGGCCTTATACAATAGAAACAGTTGATCGGGCATGAAGAAATGTCGCACTTTGTTCAGGGCACTAAGCCTACGTGATGTTGCGGAGATTAAAAACTATAGGTTAACTAAGTTTGAGATCACAGCGACTCTTCTTACTTAATATCCTTTGGCTGACGCGCATTCCAAGCGACACATTCTGGAGAAAATAAAGGCGAGAGAAAGGGGTGGCTGACTTTAAGCAACGTACTTACAGTAACATTGGAAAAAGAAATAAGGAACCATTTTAATTATTTTACTTCGATACCCGTCTATCCGTAGTAGTAGAAAGAGTACAGATGATTCGTATCACACTGAGTTGCCAAATTGATCACTCTACAACAAGCAAGTGTGCGTAATCACTGGCTGCTTGTCACGTCTACGCCCAAACAGGTTTACGTCAGCACAGCCAGTGGACAAACTAAGGGTTGTGCAAATCATGCAATAATTATATTCGCTCTACGTTTATATCTATATACATAAAACGCTTCGCTTTGTATATATATAAAGGGGCTAAACAATCGCTGCTCTGTATTTATTACGCCCTTGCGAATCGAACCAGACATACAATGGGCAATGTAACGAATGCTTCGTCAAGTAACGCGTCAACGTGGCTGTACTGTACGCCAATCAGCCGGTCGCCTCGTGTCTGTCTGTTCATCACTGGAATTCGTGTCTTTGGACATTTGTAAGGGCCAACTTTGCCTTAAATTAAGCTTTGCATAAAGTTTAACAGATACTATATTAGGCAAGGGTGCTGAGTTTGCGATTCAATTTAACATTTACAGACGATTTTCCGAGATGTTGATAATTGAGTAATGTCTGACCGAAGGTCGAATTCTGGCCAGAGTCAAAGCAGAGGCTGCTCAGTTTGAAATCACCACATATTCTATTCTTTACTTGGGGAATATCCCAATAGGACCGACACGGCCCCACATAGGAAGAACGGCAGCTGTGGTATATGAGACTAACAACCTATGAGCTAACAACTTCAAGGTCACTACATCTGTGCATTTGCAGGAACTGTGGGTCCTGTAATCAGTTTTTAACAGCAGCATCCTCACATATCCTAATAAACTTTAAGACTGAGTAAGAGAGAATAGAAGGATTTAAAAATCTTTTAAATTAATGGTATCTATAGCAGTAGCGTTCATTCCATAGATGCATGCAAGCATTGCATACCATTATAATAAACTAGCTGTCCCGGCAGACCTTGTTCTGCCCTATTTCTCTAAAACAAAGTCACATTGTTTTTTTTAATGTTAATAGCTTCCCCGTCAGATTTCGTTCTGCCAAAACCTATTGGTCTGTCGGCTGTTTTTTGAAAATTGTTTGAAGGAACCTGGCCTTAATGTTATATGTATAAAAATTGACAAATACTAACATTAAAAACGCGGTAATAAACTGTAACAAATTGTGTGAAATATGCTGACATCCAAGATACAGGTTGTCCTAGTTTGGGTGTCAGCTGATTTTAATGTGCTGCTTGTAATTGTTTGTCTAATAATAAACTTTATTATTATTCTTTATTTTTTTATTAATATTTATACGTTACTCAATTGTTTTGCATTCCCGGAACCAGTCCACTAACATTTAAACTTTATGGTATGGTGTTAAAGTTCAAATTGACTTTTACATATTATTACGAATTTTTTGTATGACAATATAGAAAAGTGTTGTTTTTAGACTTTTTCAGACAATTTTTAAAAAAATTCTCTCCGTAATAACTTTCCCCAAACTTCAACAAACACAACAAAAAAGAAATCAGCCAAATCGGTTCAGCCGTTCTCGAGTTTCGCGCTTATCAACACATAGCTCCGGCAAACGTTGTTTTGCGAATTTTTCAATTCGAATCAGTAGTTCCTGAGATTAGCGCGTTCAAACAAACAAACAAACAAACAAACTCTTCAGCTTTATAATATTTGTTAAGGTTTTATGTTAAACTATCGAAGACAATAGAAGAAGAAATACGGTTGCTAGGCGATGTTGGTTGTTATGAATTAATAAAAGTGTCACTTGATATAACGGATATTATTTTAAAATAAAATATCACTAAAGGTATATTAAGATTGAACATTTGGCGACGAGGATGGCCCAATTTGGTAAAATATTAATATTTAACCACCAACTTCAATTGTGGGAAACATATAAAAACCGATTAGCGCAGTGGTTTATCGCCAACGACATCGACGAAACAAGAGATCCAAATGGTATTAAGAAACGAGCGATTTTGTTGAGCAGTCTTAGTGATGTTTCCTATACATTAGCAGCGGATTTGGCTTTGCCTAAACAATTACACGAAATATCATATGTTAACATATTGGAGCTTTTAGAAAAACATTTCACGCCAAAGCGATGTGGGTTTGGCGAAAGGCATAACTTTTATGTTGCAAAGCAAAACATAGACGAAACATTCACTCAGTGGGCAGCGCGGTTACGGGGATTAACAGCTCACTGTAAGTTTCTTAATATAGAAGAAGCATTGCGAGATCGTTTTATAATGGGAATGCTCCCGGGAGCTGAACGTGACAAGCTGTTTACGCAAAATGTAGAAGATTTGACCTTAGCCCAAGCGATTGATCTCGCAGAGAGTGTGCGAGCCGCACGCGACGGCGCCGCAAGAACAGGTATAGTGTCGACGCAGGAGTCCTCACATAATCAACTGTTTAAGATTACGAATAAGCCGTTAAAAGATGATATCAAAGAAGGTTGCTCCGTTTGCGGTTACAAGAATCACACGTCATCACAATGTCGATTTTCAAACTATAAGTGCAAGAAATGTAACGTTAAGGGTCATTTAAAACGTATGTGCAAAAAGGTTAATTTTGTACAAACGAAAGGGGCTAGCGAGAGTGATGACGACGGTAAGTTGTTTCATATTCGTACAGTTATCGGTGAGCCTATGACAGAAGTGGTCACTGTTCAGGGAGTGCCGTTAAGTTTTCAAATAGATACGGGTTCTGCAGTTACAGCTATATCTTATAGAACTTTCAAAAGATTTTTTAAGGAACAGCCATTGACAGCAACTAAGAAACGGCTAATGTCTTATACCGGAAATTGTATTGATTGTGTAGGAGTAGCTCGACTTCAGTTTACTTATTCTAATAAGACCCACACCTTGAATGTTTATGTAATTAACAACGGTGGTCCACCTCTTCTGGGTCGCGATTTTATTTCTTTATTTAAGTTTGAACTTGTATCAGTAAATTACTGTCAAGACGGAAATAACTTTCTGAACCAATTACAATCACAATATCCTACAGTATTTTCTGATGAACTGGGAATGTTTAATAAATATGAAATTAGGTTACAAATGAAAGATAACATGAAACCAATTTTTGTGAAGGCTAGACCACTAGCCTTCGCTTTAAGAGAAAAAGTGGATAAGGAAATAGAAAGATTAGTATCTGTAGGCATATTAAAACCAACACAACATTCTGAGTACGCTTCTCCTATTGTGCCTGTGTTGAAACGTGACGGAACTCTTAGAATATGTGCTGACTACTCAATAGCGGTGAACAAACAGTTAGTTATAGAAAAGTATCCGTTACCGACAGCTAAAGAATTATTCGCAAAATTATACGGTGGACAAAAATTTAGTAAGCTTGATTTAGCTCAAGCTTACAATCAGTTCATTCTTGATGAAGATTCTCAGAAGGTAACATGTATCAATACACATCGTGGTCTCTTTAAGTATACTAGGTTAGTGTTCGGCCTTGCCAGTGCACCGGCTATTTTTCAACGCGCTATGGATTGTTTGTTGTCTGGCATGGAGGGTGTACTTTGTATGCTTGATGACGTGTTAATTACAGGAGCTAATACTAATGAGCATATGATGAGATTAAACGCGGTTTTAAAAAGATTTCAGGATGCGGGCTTGACTCTGCGAAAAGATAAATGTGAGTTTTTTAAGGACGAAGTAGAGTATCTAGGTTATACCATAAACAGGTATGGACTGAAAAAGTCACAACAAAAGGTGAAAGCAATCGCAGATGCACCTACTCCAACAAATGTTAACAAATTACAATCATTTTTAGGACTTGTAAATTATTATAGAAATTTTGTTCCAAATGCGTCTTCAATACTTAGTCCACTCTACAATTTATTACATAAAAATACTAAATGGAGTTGGGACGTACAGCATCAACGTGCTTTCGATATTATCAAAAAATGTTTATCCACTGATCAGGTCTTAGCTCATTTTGATCCGGATGCAAAGTTAATTTTAACAGTTGATGCATCTCCGAGTGGTCTTGGAGCTATTTTGTCTCAAGTCGGTAAAGATCTGGTAGAGCGTCCTGTTTCATTTGCTTCGCGGACATTAAATTCAGCAGAAAAAAGGTATTCCCAAATTCAAAAAGAAGCGACGGCAATAATATTTGGTGTACGAAGGTTCCATCAGTATTTGTATGGTCGTTCAGTGCCTTTTGTTCTTCGTACGGACCATAAGCCATTATTGTCAATTTTTGGGCCTTATAAAGGTATACCTGAAGTTTCTGCTAACAGATTACAGCGCTACGCTATGTTTTTAAGTGGTTATAATTATATTATCGAATATATTCGCAGTGCTGATAATTCAGCAGATTATCTGTCACGCGCCAGTTTACCTGATCAGCATAAATTTTCAGGTGAGATAAAATGGCGTAATGATAGGGATCATATTAACAGTGAATTAGAAGCTGTGGAAGACCGTGCTTCATATATTAATTTTGTTGTAGATGGTAGTTTTCCTATTACTCTCCAAGATATTAGAGCAGAAACATTAAAAGATGATGTTTTGCGTAATGTTAGTATGTTTATCCAAGATGGTTGGCCAAGAAAAGTTACAGATGAGGCTTTAAAACCATATTTTTTTTGTAAAACACAGTTATCGTTTGAAAATGGGTGTATCATGCGGGGTCATAAATTAGTTATACCTAAGGGCTTACGAAATAAAATTATATCTGAATTGCATTCATCACATTTAGGTATAATTAAAACCAAAGCCGAGGCGCGTAGTAGGTTTTGGTTTCCAGGCATAGACAAAGCTATAGAAAATATTATTGTCAATTGTCCTGTGTGCACACAACTTAGACCATCACCACCACGGGCTCCGCTCGCATCATGGCCGCATCCTCCACAACCATTTTACAGAATACATTTAGACTTCCTTGGACCAATTAACAATCGTTCGTATCTTATAATTGTGGATGCTTATACAAAATGGATAGAAGCATACGAAATGTGCAATACGTCTTCTGTTTTACTTATTGGAAAACTTTATGAATTTATGTCACGATTTGGTTTACCTCACACAATAGTTAGCGACAATGGTCCACAATTCATATCGACAGAATTTTCAAATTTTTGTCAAAGTAACGGAATATCACATGTAACATCTCCTGCTTATCATCCGTCTAGCAATGGTCAGGCTGAAAGCTATGTTAAAATAGCAAAAAGGGGAATCAAATCGTGTATAATAAGTAGTACTACTGTTAAAGAAATGAATAACAAACTATTAAAGTATTTATTTGATTACCGTAACTCAGTACACTCAACGACCGGCACTTCCCCTGCTGAATTAGTTTTCGGTAGGAAACTGCGATCACGGCTGGACATAATAAATGTTAGGAAACAGTCACCGTCGTCTGCATCTCTCGCTAACCATGTGAAAAATAAACAGTGTTTGCAGAGTAATGCATATGGAGGGAAAAATATGCAATGCTTTTCGGCTGGTGACAATATTTATTATAAACGAACAATGCCCAATGGGAGATGGTTTTGGAATAAAGGAGTAGTGGTAAAAAAAATAGGTAAAGTGACTTATTTAATTAGAGACTGTGTTACCATGAAACAATTTAAAAAACATAAGAACCAGCTAATAGCGGCATTGAGGAATTCGGAACCACATAGTCGTCCGAAGGAATGTGCTTTGGAATTATATGATTATTCTTCCTACAATTCTCTTGGAAACTCTGAAGGTGCCAATGATTTTAGTGATGCCACTTTAATCTCTCTTGAAGCAGACTCGTCTCATACAGATGAGTGGCAAGATGCAATCGATGAAGATGCCCGAATGCCTACGATAGATGAGGCTCCTGAGCAGCCTACTATATATGAGGTCCCTGGACAGTCTACAGTTAATGAGGGTCCAGATCTTCCACTAGAATCACGTACTACGGCGGGAGGGAGAGAGTTGAGGAATATACCTCGTGTTGATTATAAACAGTTTTACAATATTTATTATTAGCTTTCATTTTATTTAGGTATAAGTTGTTTATGTTGTTAGTTATTCTTATATTTGAAATGTAAAGACAAAATGGTTCACAATAGGGGAAGGAAATGTTAAGGTTTTATGTTAAACTATCGAAGACAATAGAAGAAGAAATACGGTTGCTAGGCGATGTTGGTTGTTATGAATTAATAAAAGTGTCACTTGATATAACGGATATTATTTTAAAATAAAATATCACTAAAGGTATATTAAGATTGAACAATATTAGTATAGATAAGTCTGGAATAAATTGCTAGAAGTTAAACAAAAAAAAGGAATCATTTATATTCATATCTATTCTATATACACGCCGTTTATCTTTCCTATGAAAGGAATATAATATTTACTACCATAATATAATAAACATATAAATTACGCGAATTTTGCCTACCCTGTCCAAATGCCCTATGCACGTCACTGATCTATGGTAAGGTTCAGGAATGTTTGATAGTGTAAATCGCCGGGTCCTTCAAGGAATATGGATTCTCAGGCCTGGCAAGCAATGAGTAGAGAAACAACTCAGCTTTAGCCAGTTAGTGTCTCGCAGACCGGGGCCACCACCCTATGTCTTTCCTGGCGGGTCTATACAGGGTGTTCCCTAGGGTTAAAAACAATTTTTAGAACTATTCTTACTTTTTCTATTATTTGTGTGTTTATTTTATGTGAAGAAAATTGATCACAGGATCCACAGTTCCACGATAGAAGTAATCACCTTGGGATTATTAATCACACCGGCGTGAACCCACACGTATAACGCAACATACAACGCGCGCGGGTTTGCGCTGTCACAGCTTTACTCTATCTCACATCCCGGCTAGGACTAAAAAGTTCTCTAACACCTTCTTTTGCCGTGTACTTGGGCTGCGGAATGGACTTCCTGAGAGCGTGTTCTCACCATCCTATGATATGGGATCCTTTAAGCGTAGCGTGAAGAGATATTAGTGCAGGCCGGCATGATCTCTGCGACTACCGGTGGGTTTTTTCTTGCCTGTCGATAGTCGTTGTCGTTTTTTGGACTGCACCATGCTTACCATCAGGTATGGTGCAGTTACCGTGTGGAGTCAGAATAAAAAAAAACATTTAATGTCATAAACGCTTTATTCGATTGTTTTCATGTGATTGTGATAATTAAATTACTTTCAATAAATATCCGATTTCATGTCGATACCTGGCTAAAACTGGAGTCCATTAATTGGCTGTTGCCACAACCTTTGGCTAAAGCTAAAAGGTTTAAAATATATTTAAAAAAAAAACTTAGATTTAGGTCCAGCACTACTTTTAATTCGTCTATCGCGCCCTGCAGAAGAGAGTGAATAACAAAAAACCCTGTATATTATTTCATTTATGATGGTATATTCTCAAAGACACCAGGTTGAGAATCTCTCGCTCAAAGTAGAAACCAATAGCATTAAAGATTATGAGAAATTGAATTGTTTTTCCACCTTACTGTATTGAAGAAGCATTGCTGATGTTTTAAAATAAATAAAATGAAATATATAGCACAAATTCGTTATCAAAAATAAATAAAAGGTTTTTAGAAATTAATATTACACTTTTATTATATTTCTCTTCTTTAATTTACTGCATACAGTGTATATTTAAAATAAAATAAAGGGAGCATGAATATTAAATATTTTCTCGTGCGTAAAATATCATATTGTGTCTACAATATCTTCTAAATGGGGATGTATAACTAGGCTGAGGTGAATTTAGTTTATAATTTTCATTTTAGAACTTTTCTAATTTCCGGTTTATTCCTAATATCCAGTGATACAGCGAGATTCACACAACTCCAAAGTGGCAAAGTGGTTCGGATGAGTTTCACAGTCGCCATATGTGAATGGTGTGCATTTTTTTGCAGCATTATCAAACGTATATCTGAAATTAGTAAAGTTTCGTTTCATTTAATAACACGGACATAAAAGTATAAATATATTTATAATTTTGATATTGGTAAATAACTGTTTGATCATGTACGAAGAAATGCACGTAAAACATAAACCTGCGGCTGTCAGAGCCGGCGTGTACTAAGCAAAAATTATGTTTGAATATTAGGGTTGCCTAATCACACACATTAGTAATTAATTATTTTCTTTATTCTTACAATTTAAATTAGTATGGAACCCTCTAGCCGGGCAGTAGACTCGAGGGAGTCTGCTGCCCGGATGAGAGGGAGGCGGTGCACGGTGTCTGGCGCATCGCCTGGGAGAGAGGTTTTCGAGGGGCGGGCTTTACTCCTTCCCCTTCCAGAGAGGTAGCCCCAACAAGGCTTCTTGTTCCCTGGGTGTCTGGATGAATTTGGCTTTCCAGGCCCAGGTGGAGCATTCAGAGGGACACCCCGGGGGTTTTAGTCAGTAGGAGTGTGACACACCGGGGTCACTGCCCTCACAGCGTCTCTGATGGTCCTATGCAGGATTTTCCCCCGGGATACAACAAAAAAAGTATGGAACCGTCTTTGCGCGAGTTCGTATGGCACTTGGTCAGGTTTTGTTTTGTAGCTAACATAAGCTAATATGATAGATTTTTATTAAATGGCAAGATAATTGGCAATCATAAACTAAAACAACTGTGTCTTTAGTGGCCTAGTGAATAAGTGACCGGAATCCTCGCGATAACGAGAGTGGTCATAGGTTCGAATCTCGACACACAACATCTGGATTTTCCAAATTAAGTACGAATTTAGGCACCACATGCACAGGGGTGAAGGAAACATCGTGTGGAACCCCCATGGCATCTAATAGAACTGCAATGTGAAGCGCCCTGAGAACGGCGATCTGCTGCGCTACGCTTGTCACATTGGGCACGACGTATAAGCGGAAAGTGGATACGGCCACTAATGTATCTCTGCTCACCCCGTAAGGGATATAGCGTGATGATTTATTATAAATTAAAACAATATTTTTTTTCTTATAATATTATTTTAATGACTGATTGCTAGTTACTTAAAGAAAGATTAACTTATAATTATCCTTTTGTGAAATAAATAAAAAATGTTGAATTTGACTAACTTCTACTGTACAGATACTTTTCATGCTCTACACAATAATAACCCTCTTAGCTTCCAATGGCCATATTACTGCATCTCCACTTCTCCATACTTAATTTAAAATCACTTTATACACATCTCTGACTCTGATAAATCTATTTATCATACAAAAGTTTCCTGCCACGGGGACTCGTACCCGAGACCTTCAGCGTTGCAGTCTGGGTCGCGTCTATTGCGCTAAGGCCGCCAAGTTTTTTTACAATTATTATTTATTTATTACAAGGCGAACGCTTGACCTCAATCACACCTGGGGTATGGTGAAGATTAGGCCGATGATGAACCGCGTCCGCCCAACATATGCCTTATCACTCTTCTCGTAAAGACTCCCAGGTCATAAGACCGCGGAAATATGGCCGCTAGAAGCATATTCCAATCCTTAGCCGTTCGCATGATGAATGTAGAAGTGAATCTTTTCGTGCGGATATAAGGAACATCCACCACATACGGATGGTATCCGACACGATGTCTAGTGGTTTTATGATGAAATGGGGCTGGCGGAATCAGAGAATGTAGTTCCTGAGAACATTCTCCACCGTGCAACCGGTAAAAGACCGAGAGGCAAGCAACTCTACGTAGATACTCGAGGCTCTGCATTTTAATTTTTGTCAAATAATCGTCTCCAATAAGTCTACGAGCTCTACGATCAATCGAGTCCAAAGCCGCCAACTGATATTTAGCGGATCCATCCCAAAAATGACAACAGTACTCGACACCCGACTGCACCTGTGCTTGATACAAGTACATGCCTAGAGATACAGGAAAAGGTGCATATATAAATTGTAAAAAAGTCCACTTACTCCTGTTTATATACGTTGCAATGTTTCGTGTCATCTTTGACATACGGCATAAAGCATCCTGGATACCATCCTACAAAAAAAAAAACTTTATTACCATAGATGGGCAAAATGTAATCAGATTAATGAATTACATTTTGAACTTTTCTTCATTAATATGAGTGTATTTCGCTCATCTATTTTCAAAACACTACGGAATCCTCAATTGTATACACATTTATGACTCCTTAATGTTTTGAAGGGATTTAATCATGATTACAGAGCAACAAAGTTAAGATTACGACTACATTTTGTAATCGTTAATCATTAATCAGGTTAAATTTTGTCCATCGCTGTTTGTAACTGAGCGCAGCGAGATTTCTGAGTCAAGTTGGAGGCTTCGGCACTTTGTCTGTCTATCAGAGGGCTATAACTTTGAAACTGAATAAGATAACGACTTGAAATTATAAGCCGACAATGATATTTAAATCTTCTTTGAGCCAGCAATAACAAATTGATATATTTTTTAACTACATATAATATATGATATTGTTATTTCAAAGTAATCTGAACTTGCACCGGAGTTTCTCTCAACTCGCAGCAAGCCAGGCCTGGCGGTCCATACTTCTCCTATGACCTGGCAAGCGAAAAGCCTTCTTCAGGCAGTAGCTTTGTGTATGTTCTCAATCAGACGTCGTCCAAGATAAATACGCATCGCCTCCGCCTCTTCTAGCATCTCAGGAAGCAGACTCCCTCAAGTCTACTGCCCAGTAAATCTTTATTGCACCTTGTTTAGTCCTCTAGTGGAGGGGAAAAGTGCCCAACTCCCGAGTTAACTCAGAGAGCATACTTTACACTCACCTCTAACAATTTCTCTGGCGACGCAGGCGGAGAGCACTGCAGCGAACAGAACACACATCAATATTTTCGACATATCCGAAATTTGTATGACTATAATGCATTAGGTACCGTACTGAGCCTTATATACTGTTTCGTTATCAGATAACAGTAACCTTTGGCCTACGCTAGCTCATCTGCAATTATTTTTTATCAATTGTAGGTGACTCCTCGTTTATCAGTTCAGAGAAGTTAAGTTTGGAAAATCCACATGATTAAACAACCAATATTCAATCATGCATTATATACATTTATTTATTTATTTCTTTTTTTTTATTTTTGTGCCATGGTGGCTGCCGGCAGAATAGAATAGCACCCCCCTCTTCTTGCTGAGGTGTCGTAAAAGGCGACTAAGGTATCTCATTAACACTGCAATTCAACCAGGTGTTCAGAGAAGGAAAACTCGACCAAACCTGCATCCTGCTCCCTCCCGATCGTACTGGTTCTCCATTCCATCGGGCCCGAGGGAGCTTGGACGAGAGAGTGCTTTTCTGGCTGCGCGTCCAGTTATGCACTTATATATCTCCTGCGCAATTGACTGTTTCCGTAAACTGGACCTCGATTTTCTTAATCGGTGTTGAAACAGTCGCCGTGGCCGAATTCGGCTAGGACATCATCATCATATACATTACTTTTTTTTTGTTGTATCCTGGCTCTAGTGCTCATATCAAGCCTGAGGGTAAGCATACGACTATCAAAAATAAAGAAAATCCCATCGGTAGTCGCAGCGATCATGCCGGCCTGCACAAATATCTCTTCACGCTACGCTTAAGGGACTCCATATCACAGGACGGTGAGAACACGGTTGCTGGAAGTCTATTCCACAGCCCAACGATATGGCAAAAGAAGGAGTTAAAGAACATCCTAGCCCTAGCTGGGATGTTACCGTAAAGCTGTGACTCGGTAAACCCTCGCTCGTGGTGTTATTAAGGAAGGGAGAGAGTGGAAGAAGGTGAAATAGCTCTTCAGAATACTCTGCTATGATACAAACGGTAGAAAACAATAAGTGAAGCAATATCTATGCGCAACTTGAGCAGCTCAAGTTGATTAGTCACGTCAGGATCATTATCTATGCAGATAGCCCTCCGCTGCAATTTATCCAGGGCATCAAGTAAATATTGAGAAGAATCATCCCAAAGATGCGAACATTATTTCAAGTAAAGCCTGACTTGGGCGTTATACAATAGAAACAGTTGATCGGGCATGAAAAAATGTCGCATTCTGCTCAGGGCACTAAACCTACGTGATGTTGAGAAGATGACAAACTATAGGTTAATTAAGGTTGAAATCACAGTAACTCTTCTTACTTAATAACCTTTGACTGACGCGCATTCCAAGCGACACATTCTGGAGAAAATAAAGGCGAGAGAAAGGGGTGGCTGACTTTAAGCAACATACTTAGAGTAACATGGGAAAAAAGAAATAAGGAACCATTTTAATTATTTTACTTCAATACCCGTCTATCCGTAGTAGTAGAAAGAGTACAGATGATTCGTATCACACTGAGTAGCCAAATTGATCACTCTACAACAAGCAAGTGTGCGTAATCACTGGCTGCTTGTCACGTCTACGCCCAAACAGGTTTACATCAGCACAGCCAGTGGACAAACTAAGGGTTGTGCAAATCATGCAATAATTATATTCGCTCTACGTTTATATCTATATATATAAAACGCTTCGCTTTGTATATATATAAAGGGGCTAAACAATCGCTGCTCTGTATTTATTACGCCCTTGCGAATCGAACCTGACATACAATGGGCAATGTAACGAATGCTTCGTCAAGTAACGCGTCAACGCGGCTGTACTGTACGCCAATCAGCCGGTCGCCTCGTGTCTGTCTGTTCATCACTGGAATTCGTGTCTTTGGACATTTGTAAGGGACAACTTTGCCTTAAATTAAGCTTTGCATAAAGTTTAACAGATACTATATTAGGCAAGGGTGCTGAGTTTGCGATTCAATTTAACATTTACAGACGATTTTCCGAGATGTTGATAATTGAGTAATGTCTGACCGAAGGTCGAATTCTGGCCAGAGTCAAAGCAGAGGCTGCTCAGTTTGAAATCACCACATATCCTATTCTTTACTTGGGGAATATCCCAATAGGACCGACACGGCCCCACATAGGAAGAACGGCAGCTGTGGTATATGAGACTAACAACCTATGAGCTAACAACTTCAAGGTCACTACATCTGTGCATTTGCAGGAACTGTGGGTCCTGTAATCAGTTCTTAACAGCAGCATCCTCACATATCCTAATAAACTTTAAGACTGAGTAAGAGAGAATAGAAGGATTTAAAAATCTTTTAAATTAATGGTATCTATAGCAGTAGCGTTCATTCCATAGATGCATGCAAGCATTGCATACCATTATAATAAACTAGCTGTCCCGGCAGACCTTGTTCTGCCCTATTTCTCTAAAACAAAGTCACATTGTTTTTTTTAATGTTAATAGCTTCCCCGTCAGATTTCGTTCTGCCAAAACCTATTGGTCTGTCGGCTGTTTTTTGAAAATTGTTTGAAGGAACCTGGCCTTAATGTTATATGTATAAAAATTGACAAATACTAACATTAAAAACGCGGTAATAAACTGTAACAAATTGTGTGAAATATGCTGACATCCAAGATACAGGTTGTCCTAGTTTGGGTGTCAGCTGATTTTAATGTGCTGCTTGTAATTGTTTGTCTAATAATAAACTTTATTATTATTATTATTTTTTTTATAAATATTTATACGTTACTCAATTGTTTTGCATTCCCGGAACCAGTCCACTAACATTTAAACTTTATGGTATGGTGTTAAAGTTCAAATTGACTTTTACATATTATTACGAATTTTTTGTATGACAATATAGAAAAGTGTTGTTTTTAGACTTTTTCAGACAATTTTTAAAATTTTTCTCTCCGTAATAACTTTCCCCAAACTTCAACAAACACAACAAAAAAGAAATCAGCCAAATCGGTTCAGCCGTTCTCGAGTTTCGCGCTTATCAACACATAGCTCCGGCAAACGTTGTTTTGCTATATAAGGTTTTGTAATATCTTCTAAGATGTTCATTGAAATTAAGTGATGTCAAAGACAATTTTGTTCACAATTAAATACTCTTAATCAACAACACTTTTATTTGGATAAAGATTAATATTATTACGTTGATACAACTCTTAACAAATAATGCATTAATTTCGACCAAATTTGTTTACCATAAAAACGGTTCTAGTGACTTAATCTTAAAAGATAAACATATACTGTCCCGGACATTTTTTTAGATCATTTCAAGAGGAATAATTCTTTCATACATATATTTTTGGTATCTTGAACCGTTTTTGCAGCGCACGCAATGGAAGCCCTCAAAGATGAATAATTGTCCCCGTTTTTTTCACATTTTCCATTATTTCTTCGCTCCTAATAATTGCATTGTGATGTTATATAGCCCAAAGCCTTCCTCGATAAATGGTCTATTCAACTCAAAAAGAATTTTTCAATTCTAATCAGTAGTTCCTGAGATTAGCGCGTTCAAACAAACAAACTCTTCAGCTTTGTAATATTAGTATAGATAAGTCTGGAATAAATTGCTAGAAGTTAAACAAAAAAAAAGGAATCATTTATATTCTCATCTATTCTAAATTCACGCCGTCTATCTTTCCTATGAAAGGAATATAATATTTACTACCATAATATAATAAACATATAAATTACGCGAATTGTGCCTACCCTGTCCAAATGCCCTATGCACGTCACTGATCTATGGTAAGGTTCAGGAATGTTTGATAGTGTAAATCGCCAGGTCCTTCAAGGAATATGGATTCTCAGGCCTGGCTAGCAATGAGTAGAGAAACAACCCAGCTTTAGCCAGTTAGTGTCTCGCAGACCGGGGCCACCACCCTATGTCTTTCCTGGCGGGTCTATACAGGGTGTTCCCTCAGGTTAAAAACAATTTTTAGAACTATTCTTACTTTTTGTATTATTTGTGTGTTTATTTTATGTGAAGAAAATTGATCACAGGATCCACAGTTCCACGATAGAAGTAATCACCTTGGGATTATTAATCACACCGGCGTGAACCCACACGTATAACGCAACATACAACGCGCGCGGGTTTGCGCTGTCACAGCTTTACTCTATCTCACATCCCGGCTAGGACTAAAAAGTTCTCTAACTCCTTCTTTTGGCGTGTACTTGGGCTGCGGAATGGACTTCCTGAGAGCGTGTTCTCACCATCCTATGATATGGGATCCTTTAAGCGTAGCGTGAAGAGATATTAGTGCAGGCCGGCATGATCTCTGCGACTACCGGTGGGTTTTTTCTTGCCTGTCGATAGTCGTTGTCGTTTTTTGGACTGCACCATGCTTACCATCAGGTATGGTGCAGTTACCGTGTGGAGTCAGAATAAAAAAAAAACATCTAATGTCATAAACGCTTTATTCGATTGTTTTCATGTGATTGTGATTATTAAATTACTTTCAATAAATATCCGATTTCATGTCGATACCTGGCTAAAACTGGAGTCCATTAATTGGCTGTTGCCACAACCTTTGGCTAAAGCTAAAAGGTTTAAAATATATTTAAAAAAAAAACTTAGATTTAGGTCCAGCACTACTTTTAATTCGTCTATCGCGCCCTGCAGAAGAGAGTGAATAACAAAAAATCCTGTATATTATTTCATTTATGATGGTATATTCTCAAAGACACCAGGTTGAGAATCTCTCGCTCAAAGTAGAAACCAATAGCATTAAAGATTATGAGAAATTGAATTGTTTTTCCACCTTACTGTATTGAAGAAGCATTGCTGATGTTTTAAAATAAATAAAATGAAATATATAGCACAAATTCGTTATCAAAAATAAATAAAAGGTTTTTAGAAATTAATATTACACTTTTATTATATTTCTCTTCTTTAATTTACTGCATACTACAGCTATATTTAAAATAAAATAAAGGGAGCATGAATATTAAATATCATCTTGTGTGTAAAATATCATTTTGTGTGTAAGAAATCTTCTTGTGCGTAAAATATCATATTGTGTCTCCAATATCTTCTAAATGGGGATGTATAACTAGGCTGAGGTGAATTTAGTTTATAATTTTCATTTTAGAACTTTTCTAATTTCCGGTTTACTCCTCATATCCAGTGATACAGCGAGATTCACACAACTCCAAAGTGGCAAAGTGGTTCGGATGAGTTTCACAGTCGCCATATGTGAATGGTATGCATTTTTTTGCAGCATTATCAAACGTATATCTGAAATTAGTAAAGTTTCGTTTCATTTAGTAACACGGACATAAAATTATAAATATATTTATAATTTTGATATTGGTAAATAACTTTTTGATCATGTACGAAGAAATGCACGTAAAACATAAACCTGCGGCTGTCAGAGCCGGCGTGTACTAAGCAAAAATTATGTTTGAATATTAGGGTTGCCTAATCACACACATTAGTAATTAATTATTTTCTTTATTCTTACAATTTAAATTAGTATGGAACCCTCTAGCCGGGCAGTAGACTCGAGGGAGTCTGCTGCCCGGATGAGAGGGAGGCGGTGCACGGTGTCTGGCGCATCGCCTGGGAGAGAGGTTTTCGAGGGGCGGGCTTTACTCCTTCCCCTTCCAGAGAGGTAGCCCCAACAAGGCTTCTTGTTCCCTGGGCGTCTGGATAAATTTGGCTTTCCAGGCCTAGGTGGAGCAATCAGAGGGACACCCCGGGGGTTTTTAGTCAGTAGGAGTGTGACACACCGGGTCACTGCCCTCACAGCGTCTTTGATGGTCCTATGCAGGATTTTCCCCCGGGGTACATCAAAAAAAGTATGGAACCGTCTTTGCGCGAGTTCGTATGGCACTTGGTCAGGTTTTGTTTTGTAGCTAACATAAGCTAATATGATAGATTTTTATTTAATGGCAAGATAATTCGCAATCATAAACTAAAACAACTGTGTCTTTAGTGGCCTAGTGAATAAGTGACCGGAATCCTCGCGATAACGAGAGTGGTCATAGGTTCTAATCTCGACTCACAACATCTGGGTTTTCCAAATTAAGTACGAATTTAGGCACCACATGCACAGGGGTGAAGGAAACATCGTGTGGAACCCCCATGGCATCTAATAGAACTGCAATGTGAAGCGCCCTGAGAACGGCGATCTGCTGCGCTACGCTTGTCACATTGGGCACGACGTGTAAGCGGAAAGTGGATACGGCCACTAATGTATCTCTGCTCACCCCGAAAGGGATATAGCGTGATGATTTATTATAAATTAAAACAATATTTTTTTTCTTATCATATTATTTTAATGACTGATTGCTAGTTAGGTAAAGAAAGATTAACTTATAATTATCCCGTTTGTGAAATGTTTTTTTTTTTTGAATTTGACTAACTTCTACTGTACAGATACTTTTCATGCTCTACACAATAATAACCCTCTTAGCTTCCAATGACCATATTATTGCATCTCCACTTCTCCATACTTAATTTAAAATCACTTTATACACATCTCTGACTCTGATAAATCTATTTATCATACAAAAGTTTCCTGCCACGGGGACTCGTACCCGAGACCTTCAGCGTTGCAGTCTGGGTCGCGTCTATTGCGCTAAGGCCGCCAAGTTTTTTTTACAATTATTATTTATTTATTACAAGGCGAACGCTTGACCTCAATCACACCTGGGGTATGGTGAAGATTAGGCCGATGATGAACCGCGTCCGCCCAACATATGCCTATTCACTCTTCTCGTAAAGACTCCCAGGTCATAAGATCGCGGAAATATGGCCGCTAGAAGCATATTCCACTCCTTAGCCGTTCGCATGATGAATGTAGAAGTGAATCTTTTCGTGCGGATATAAGGAACATCCACCACATACGGATGGTATCCGACACGATGTCTAGTGGTTTTATGATGAAATGGGGCTGGCGGAATGAGAGAATGTATGTCAAATAATCGTCTCCAATAAGTTTACGAGCTCTACGATCAATTGAGTCCAAAGCCGCCAACTGATATTTAGCGGATCCGTCCCAAAGATGACAACAGTACTCGACACCCGACCGCACCGGTGCTTGATACAAGTACATGCCTAGAGATACAGGTGAAGGTACATATATAAATTGTAAAAAAGTCCACTTACTCCTGTTTATATACGTTGCAACGTTTCGTGACATCTTTGACATACTGCATATAGCATCCTGGATACCATCCTAGAAAAAAAAACTTTGTTACCATAGATGGGCAAAATGTAATCAGATTAATTTTGAACTTTTCTTCATTAATATGAGTGTATTTTGCTCATCTATTTTCAAAACACTACGGAATCCTCAATTGTATACACATTTATGACTCCATAATGTTTTGAAGGGATTTAATCATGATTACAGAGCAACAAAGTTAAGATTACGACTACATTTTGTAATCGTTAATCATTAATCAGATTACATTTTGTACATCTCTGTTTGTAACTGAGCGAAGCGAGATTTCTGAGTCAAGTTGGAGGCTTCGGCACTTTGTCTGTCTATCAGAGGGCTATAACTTTGAAACTAATTAAGATATCGACTTGAAATTATAAGCCGACAATGATATTTAATGTAAGAAAAAATCAAATTTGCAGCAGGCTCCCATTGATGTGAATGGCGGATTTTTTTTCGCTTTTAATAATGCATGTGGGGTAATATTGTTATAAACTCACCTATAACAAATGCTCTGACGACGCAGGCAGAGAGCGCAGCAGCGAGCAAAATAGTCAACAATATTTTCGTCATGTCTGAATTTTTTATTACTCTAATGTATTAAGTATTGTACTGAGCTTTATATACTATTTCGTTATCCGGTAACAATAACCCTTGACCTACGCTAGCTCATCTGCAATTATTTTTATATTTATTGCAATTGACATATCTTTTATCAGGTTACTGATTTGTGTTTGGAAAATCCAACTAAGTAAACAACAGTGACGTGCACCCCACACATATATATAGTACTTAGCTATGTCCGCGACTTCGTTCGCGTGGAATAGTTATTTTGGGTATTTTAGTTAGTTATTTATTTTGAAATTGTAATATCTTCTAAGATGTTCATTGAAATTAAGTGATGTCAAAGACAATTTTGTTCACAATTAAATACTCTTAATCAATAACACATTTGGATAAAGATTAATATTATTACGTTGATACAACTCTTAACAAATAATGCATTAATTTCGACCAAATTTGATTACTATGAAAACGGTTCTAAGTGAGTTAATCTTAAAAGATAGACATATACTGTCGGGGACATTTGTTTAGATCATTTCAAGAGGAATAATTCTTTCTTACATTTATTTTTGGTATCTTGAACAGTTTTCGCAGCGCACGCAATGGAAGCCCTCAAAGATGAATAATTTTTCCCGTTTTTTTCACATTTTCCATTATTTCTTCGCTCCTAATAGTTGTATCGTGATGTTATATAGCCTAAAGCCTTCCTCGATAAATAGTCTATTCAACACAAAAATAATTTTTCAATTCGAAGCAGTAATTCCTGAGATTAGCGCGTTCAAACAAATAAACAAACTCTTCAGCTTTATAATATTAGGTCCTTACATATGAAATTGGCGTTTTGTATGGGAGGAACAAAAAGTCGAATATTTTTTAATATAATATATTTAATTAATCAAAGTATGAACCATTATTTTCTATGCACTTTTGCCATCTCATAGGTAGTTCATTGATCCCTTTACTAAAAAACCAGTCGGACGGGAATCAATAAAATCTTTGAAGGCGATTTGGACTGCCCCATCGGAGTTGAATTTTTTCCCTTGCAAGAAGTTATCCAAATTTCGAAAAAAATGGTAATCTGTTGGAGCAAAGTCCAGGGAGTACGGAGGATGTCTTAGACTTTCCAATTGAAGCTCTAGCTAGCTTTTCCATCATGGTTTGCAATTGCTGACAACAGACATCAGCCGTAATAGTCTGGCCAGATTTGAGAAAACTGTAATGAACAATACCGGCACTAGTCCACCAAACGCTTACAAGTAACTTTTTTGGGGTTAATTTTCGCTTGGGGCAGGATTTGGCTGGCTGGCCAGGATCCAACCATTGCGCTGAGCGCTTCCGATTATCGTAAAGAACCCATTTTTCATCACAGGTAATGATTCGGTTTAAAATACCTTCATTATTGTGCCGGTTTAGTAATGTAACGCAGCAGTCGACGCGCGTTTGCCGGTTTGCTTCAGTCAATTCATGAGGTACCCACCTTTCAAGCTTTTTAATCTTCCCAATTTGCTTCAAGTGAATTAAAACAGTTTTATCACTAACATCGCAGCCTGCAGCTAACTCGGACGTGGTTTGCGATGGATCCGCTTCCACAATAGCCTTCAACTCTTCATTATCAACTTGAGTCTCAAGCCGTCCAAGGGGCTTGTTCTGCAGGTCGAAATTTCCAGAACGAAAACGTTGGAACCAAAAACGAACTGTGTTTTCTTTTGCAACACGAACGCCATACACATCATTCACCCTTCGAGCTGTTTCCGCAGCACTAGTGCCACGGCGGAACTCGTACTCGTAAATAATGCGATATTTTAAGTTTTCCATTTTGTAAAATGAGTGACGCAAACAGAAAAAAACAGAAGAAAAAACAAATGAATGACGATCATCGAAGCACAAATACATGAGTCTATAGCTGTACAAATTTGAATTTGGAATTCCTTACCAAAGAGGAGAAATTTGTGATTAAAGTGGCCAGTACGAAAAACGCCAATTTCATATGTAAGGACCTAATATTAGTATAGATATGTATATATTTTTACAATAATAAAATAGTGAAGCAAACAGCAAATATCACTGATAAGCTAGGCTGGATATAATATAAATAATAGTTATTAAATACTAAATATTAACGTGAACACCATTAACAATTAAGTATATTTCGCAATAATTATATTTTATGTTGGCAAGCTTAAAAAGTTACAGGTAGGATATGGCAGAGTGTGTGACACTTTTAATGGCGGCGGCTTGAGCAGGAGTGTTGCGAAAAGAAAGCGTTTGGCAAAATCACATTGGTCATAAACCAGTGGAAAAAAAAAAAAACGTTTGATATTGTGTTGGGGTTCTGTAAATGAATAACAAATAATTATGTGGTCGAAGTTTGATGCGATGGTTCGAATAGGTGTCCATCGATCCAGTACGAAGACTAAGAAGGGTCAGAATGGGAGCGATCTTAAATGGCGTGTTTTCCAACTACCAGATAAGTTTTAGAGCTTATAAAAATCTTTCTATCCTTTTAATCTAAATATATATAATTCAAAGGTGACTGACTGACTGACTAACTGACTGACATAGTGATCTACCAACGCACAGCCCAAACCACTGGACGGATCGGGCTGAAATTAGGCATGCAGGTAGATGTTATGACGTAAGCACCCGCTAAGAAAGGATTATGATGAATTCTACCCCAAAGGGGATAAAATAGGGGATGAAAACAGATTACACAGATTAACAGATAGGTTAAGAATATTGTGTACAAAGAAGTTTTGTAGACCCTAATTTTTTACACACGCTAAACATAAGTAAAGCCGCAAAAACTATACCTAAATAATAATAATACTTTTTAACGCGAGCGAAGCAGCGGGCAAAAGCTAGTAATATATATACTTAAAATTTTATCTAATATGAACTTTCAGTCTGTTATTTTGCTAAATACCAGATTTAAAGTTAATATATTTATTAAATGTCTAAGTATAAAAAGATCATGATTTTTATGCTTTACAATGGGATGGAGGTCAGCCCTTGCATTCCCCATGGTTTAGTAATAGCGTACAGAGTAGACTACATCAAGGTAGCGTTCAGACTTCGTTCCGGTCACTATCCATCGGCAAGTTTTGCATATCTTATGAGGAAAATAGAATCGCCTAATTGCAGTACCTGTGGAAGACGGGAGGATTTGCATCGCTTGCCGATGGAGTGTGACCGGAATAAAAGTGCAAGAGAGTCGCTGATGAACCAATGCCGAGTCAGCTTATGTGATATAGGTGCCCTTCATGGCGTCCTATATGATCCGGCAGGGAATACTATGGAATTGTTGGTGGACATGGTCGCACTCACTCATCAGCGACTCTCTCAGAACTGAGCTGTATTTCACCGTATTGGGTACAATAGCCCATATAAATAATAAATTAAAAAATAAATGGGATGGACGCCGCTGGTATATAACCATTATTTAACTATGCAATATAAAAAATACTTACAATGACGTTAGAAAAAGAGAAATAAGAAAATCTTAGGCTGAGATTTATAGATGCTACTTTAAGTTTGCTCAGATTTAACAGTTGAAGATTTTAAAATATGAAAAAAAGAAATTCAATTTCTTTGGCTGTAGGGCGATTGTCTGAACCGGGTCGTGACCACAGGTGTGAAGACCGTCATAATGACTCGCTTTGGCCTGTTACGTTTTGGAATCAGCTTGTGTATATCCAGTAGCTCATATACCTAGAGACCTTCAGTCGTGGTATATGTGAGCCGACTTAACTTAACGACTAGTGTAAAAAAGTGCCTAAATTTCAGTCCGACACTACTTTTAATTTTTCTATGACGTCCTGCAGAAGATACAGCAAATTACAAACAATCCTGTATATTATTTTATATATTCTCACAGACACCAGGTTAAGAATCTTTGGTTCAGTGTAGAAACTTTATTAAAGTTTGTAAGTAAATGAATTATTTTTACATCTTACCCTGTTAAAGACAACGCTTATGTTTTAAAATAAATAAAACGTAATTAATATATTACACAAAATAGTTATTAAAAATAAATAAAAAACTTTTAAAAATGAATATTACACTTTTATTATATTTTTCTACTTTAACTAACTGTACTTACACTTTATATCTATACTAATATTATAAAGCTGAAGAGTTTGTTTGAACGCGCTAATCTCAGGAACTACTGGTTTGAATCGAAAAATTCTTTTTGTATTGAATAGACCATTTATCGAGGAAGGCTTTAGACTATATAACATCACGATGCAACTATTAGGAGAGAAGAAATAATGGAAAATGTGAAAAAATCGGGGAACATTATTCATCCTGGAGGGATTCCATTGCGTGCGCTGCGAAAACGGTTTAAGATACTAAAAATATATGTAGGAAAGAATTATTCCTCTTGAAATGATCTAAAAAATGTTCGAGACAGTATATGTCTATCTTTTAAGATTAACTAACTAGAACCGTTTTTATGGTAATCACATTTGGTCGAAATTGATGCATTATTTGTTAAGAGTTGTATCAACGTAATAATATTAACCTTTATCCAAATAAATGTGTTGTTGATTAAGAGTATTTAATTGTGAACAAAATTGTCTTTGACACCACTTAATTTCAATGAACATCTTAGAAGATATTACAGTTTTAAAATAAATAACTAACTAAAATGCCCAAAATAACTATTCCACGCGGACGAAGTCGCGGACGCAGCTAGTTTAAAATAAAACAATGTGAGCAAAGATGTAAAATATTTTATTGTATTTCTGATGAGAACGTATACTTAGGCAAAGCTGATTGCATTTTATAAATCTGAAATGATTTTCATTTTGAGATTTTTCCAATTTTCGGTTTAGACCCAAACTCCAGTGATACACTGAGTTTCACACAACTCTAAAGAGCTAAAGTGGTTCGAATTGTGTGTACAGTCTCCGTGAAGGATTGGTATACATTTTTTTGTAGTAGAATCATATGCATATCTGGAATTAGAAAATTTAACTTAATATAGTAATACGATCATAAAAGTATATAAACTTTAAAATCCGTAAAAACTGTTTGATCATGTACCTAGAAATACACAAATAACCAACGTATAAGCCTGCCAGAGCCGGAGTGGACCAAGTGAAAATTATGCGATAATTTGCAGCAGAATAATGCTCTTAAAATATATTTTAGCGTTCAATGGCAGTAAAAACTTTAAGCGTGGTAGGTATGGTGGTGGTAGAGACCTACATTGCACTATAACGCGGGATAACGTGATAGATGAGAAGTGAAATAAATTAAGACGTCCAGATACGAAATCGAAGTACGTTTAATGAAGCACAGTAAAAAGTCACAGCAAGAATAAGCAAGCACAAAAAATAGTCTAAGTAAAAATAAAGTATAGATTACAATAATACAAATAAGGACACAAAAACAACTACTTTTTGCTGTGAACCGCGAAGGAGTGGAACTCGCTTCCTGCGTCGCTGTTCCCGGCATCTTATGACATGGGAATCTTCAAACGTCGAGTGAATCGGTATTTGCTGGGTGAGCGTGCTCCATCGTCGGCCCCTTGATCACTTTCCAGCAGGTGAGATTGAGGTCAAGCGCTGGGCCTGGGGGGTCCGAATTCCTTTAACGACCCGGCCAGAGAATAGCCCTATACGATCCATCTCTTGGGGTGGTACGTGCATAGATTTCACCCCTCACGACCACTCTATCAAGCAGTGCAGGACATTGCGTTAACTGTAGGTAAACCTACTCTCAACTCTACCTTTCCTTCCTCACATGAAACCGAGTTCATTTCTGCAAAAACTTTGACCAATTTTATACCTTTCAAATACCTAATTGTAAAAACCGTCATAGTGACTCGCTTTCATCTGTCGTGTTTCGGGATCAGCTTGTGTACATCCAGTAATTCATATACCTAGAGACCTTCAGTCGCGGTATATGCGGGCCGACATGACGACGGAGACTATCAATGGATATTCATCCTTTGCTAGTCGCTTTAGTTTTTGGACCACACTGTATAAGTACTGTAGCTCGAGTAAAAAAAACTTTTTGTGGGAAGTTCAATCTTTCTCAATCTTTTTAGAAGCGTATGACCATATTATTTTATCTCGACTTCCCCATACTGGCTTACTTAAAGAAAAACACGCTGCACACGTCCATGACTCTCGAAAAATTCACCATAGAAAAGTTCCCCGCCACCGGGTCTCGAACCCAGGACCTTCAGCATTTCAGCCAGGGTCGCTACCATTGCGCTACGAAGCCATCAAATACATGCATGCATATTATATAGGTAAAGGTATATAAATTGTAAAAGAAAATCCACTTTACTCCGGAGTATATTTGCCGCACACTGTCGTGTTATATTTGTCATACGGCTGGCCACATCCTGGATAAAACCCTGAAACAAAAAAAAACGAATGTATTCCTGTTTTGACCGAGCGAAGCGTGGCTTCTGAGCGAAGTCGGGCTTCGGCACTTTGTTCGTCTATTAGAGAGCTATTACTTTTAAACTAAATAACGACTTTAAATTAGAATATACTTTAGTATGTAAACCATTGACGTAAAGCCGATTATCATATTTAACAAATTCACGCCGGCATGACCCACCAGTGGGTGACACTTGCCTGTTCCGCGAGGCGGCGTGACCCGTCGGTGGGTCACACTCGACTGTTCCGTGGGAACGAGATAAGACAGTTCGCCTCACGCGGAAAAACGTAGATATTCGCCCCGTGAACGTGTTAATATAACTAGTGGCCGAAATTTGACCAAAATTAATTTAAATTATAAGTTTGAATATTATTAAGGTCCTATTCCGCAATCGGTTCCCCTGAGTAACGGTTGAAAATCAGCGCTGGATGGCGCATACAGCGTCGCCCAGCATACGCTGAGCCGAGTGCTCTTTGATATGGGTAGCAGCAGACAGGATACATGGTGTACAGTGACATGCATAGGATATTTGGACAGGGTAGCCAGATTCACATAATGAATGTGAATATTATATAACATTATATACTTTCATAGGGAAGATAGATGGCGTGAAAATGGAATAGATATGAATATAAGGGGTTCCTTTTTTTTGTTTTAATTATATTTATATTTGTATGACAATAATGCATTAGGTACTGAGCCTTATATACTGTTTCGTTATCAGATAACAATAACCTTTGGTCTACGCTAGCTCATCTGCAATTATTTTTATTTATCGTAGGTGACTCCTCGTTTATCAGTTCAGAGAAGTTAAGTTTGGAAAATACACATGATTAAACAACCAATATTCAATCATGCATTATATACATTTATTTATTTCTTTCTTTTTTTTATTTTTATGCCGTGGTGGCTGCCGGCAGAATAGAATAGCACCCCCCTCTTCTTGCTGAGGTGTCGTAAGAGGCGACTAAGGTATCTTATTAACACTGCAATTCAACCAGGTGTTCTGAGAAGGAAAACTCGACCAAACCTGCATCCTGCTCCCTCCCGATCGTACTGGTTCTCCATTCCATCGGGCCCTAGGGAGCTCGGACGAGAGAGTGCTTTTCTGGCTACGCGTCCAGTTATGCACTTAAATATCTCCTGCGCAATTGACTGTTTCCGTAAACTGGACCTCGATTTTCTTAATCGGTGTGAAACAAACGCCGTGGCCGAAACCGGCTAGGACATCATCATCATATACATTACTTTTTTTTTATCCTGGCTCTAGTGCTCATATCAAGCCTGAGGGTAAGCATACGACTATCAACAATAAAGAATATCCCATCGGTGGTAACCGCGATCATGCCGGCCTGCACAAATATCTCTTCACGCTCCATATCACAGGACGGTGAGAACACGCTTGCTGGAAGTCTATTCCACAGCCCAACGATATGGCAAAAGAAGGAGTTAAAGAACATCCTAGCCCTAGCTGGGATGTGAGTTACCGTAAAGCTGTGACTCGGTAAACCCTCGCTCGTGGTTCTATTAAGGAAGGGAGAGGGTGGAAGAAGGTGAAATAGCTCTCCAGAATACTCGCTGTGATACAAACGGTAGAAAACAATAAGTGAAGCAATATCTATGCGCAACTTAAGCAGTTCAAGATGATTAGTCACGTCAGGATCATTCTCAATGTAGACAGCCCTCCGCTGCAATTAATCCAGGAAATCAAGTAAATATTTAGAAGATTCATGCCAAAGATGCGAACATTATTTTAAGTAAAGTCTGACTTGGGCCTTATACAATAGAAACAGTTGATCGGGCATGAAGAAATGTCGCACTTTGTTCAGGGCACTAAGCCTACGTGATGTTGCGGAGATTAAAAACTATAGGTTAACTAAGTTTGAGATCACAGCGACTCTTCTTACTTAATATCCTTTGGCTGACGCGCATTCCAAGCGACACATTCTGGAGAAAATAAAGGCGAGAGAAAGGGGTGGCTGACTTTAAGCAACGTACTTACAGTAACATTGGAAAAAGAAATAAGGAACCATTTTAATTATTTTACTTCGATACCCGTCTATCCGTAGTAGTAGAAAGAGTACAGATGATTCGTATCACACTGAGTTGCCAAATTGATCACTCTACAACAACAAGTGTGCGTAATCACTGGCTGCTTGTCACGTCTACGCCCAAACAGGTTTACATCAGCACAGCCAGTGGACAAACTAAGGGTTGTGCAAATCATGCAATAATTATATTCGCTCTACGTTTATATCTATATATATAAAACGCTTCGCTTTATATATATATAAAGGGGCTAAACAATCGCTGCTCTGTATTTATTACGCCCTTGCGAATCGAACCAGACATACAATGGGCAATGTAACGAATGCTTCGTCAAGTAACGCGTCAACGCGGCTGTACTGTACGCCAATCAGCCGGTCGCCTCGTGTCTGTCTGTTCATCACTGGAATTCGTGTCTTTGGACATTTGTAAGGGCCAACTTTGCTTTAAATTAAGCTTTGCATAAAGTTTAACAGATACTATATTAGGCAAGGGTGCTGAGTTTGCGATTCAATTTAACATTTACAGACGATTTTCCGAGATGTTGATAATTGAGTAATGTCTGACCGAAGGTCGAATTCTGGCCAGAGTCAAAGCAGAGGCTGCTCAGTTTGAAATCACCACATATCCTATTCTTTACTTGGGGAATATCCCAATAGAACCGACACGGCCCCACATAGGAAGAACGGCAGCTGTGGTATATGAGACTAACATCCTATGAGCTAACAACTTCAAGGTCACTACATCTGTGCATTTGCAGGAACTGTGGGTCCTGTAATCAGTTCTTAACAGCAGCATCCTCACATATCCTAATAAACTTTAAGACTGAGTAAGAGAGAATAGAAGGATTTAAAAATCTTTTAAATTAATGGTATCTATAGCAGTAGCGTTCATTCCATAGATGCATGCAAGCATTGCATACCATTATAATAAACTAGCTGTCCCGGCAGACCTTGTTCTGCCCTATTTCTCTAAAATAAAGTCACATTGTTTTTTTTTTTATGTTAATAGCTTCCCCGTCAGATTTCGTTCTGCCAAAACCTATTGGTCTGTCGGCTGTTTTTTGAAAATTGTTTGAAGGAACCTGGCCTTAATGTTATATGTATAAAAATTGACAATTACTAACATTAAAAACGCGGTAATAAACTGTAACAAATTGTGTGAAATATGCTGACATCCAAGATACAGGTTGTCCTAGTTTGGGTGTCAGCTGATTTTAATGTGCTGCTTGTAATTGTTTGTCTAATAATAAACTTTATTATTATTATTATTTTTTTTATAAATATTTATACGTTACTCAATTGTTTTGCATTCCCGGAACCAGTCCACTAACATTTAAACTTTATGGTATGGTGTTAAAGTTCAAATTGACTTTTACATATTATTACGAATTTTTTGTATGACAATATAGAAAAGTGTTGTTTTTAGACTTTTTCAGACAATTTTTAAAAAATTTCTCTCCGTAATAACTTTCCCCAAACTTCAACAAACACAACAAAAAAGAAATCAGCCAAATCGGTTCAGCCGTTCTCGAGTTTCGCGCTTATCAACACATAGCTCCGGCAAACGTTGTTTTGCGAATTTTTCAATTCGAATCAGTAGTTCCTGAGATTAGCGCGTTCAAACAAACAAACAAACAAACAAACACACTCTTCAGCTTTATAATATTAGTATAGATAAGTCTGGAATAAATTGCTAGAAGTTAAACAAAAAAAAAGGAATCATTTATATTCATATCTATTCTATATACACGCCGTTTATCATTCCTATTAAAGGAATATAATATTTACTACCATAATATAATAAACATATAAATTACGCGAATTTTGCCTACCCTGTCCAAATGCCCTATGCACGTCACTGATCTATGGTAAGGTTCAGGAATGTTTGATAGTGTAAATCACCGGATCCTTCAAGGAATATGGATTCTCAGGCCTGGCAAGCAATGAGTAGAGAAACAACCCAGCTTTAGCCAGTTAGTATCTCGCAGACCGGGGCCACCACCCTATGTCTTTCCTGGCGGGTCTATACAGGGTGTTCCCTAGGGTTAAAAACAATTTTTAGAACTATTCTTACTTTTTGTATTATTTGTGTGTTTATTTTATGTGAAGAAAATTGATCACAGGATCCACAGTTCCACGATAGAAGTAATCACCTTGGGATTATTAATCACACCGGCGTGAACCCACACGTATAACGCAACATACAACGCGCGCGGGTTTGCGCTGTCACAGCTTTACTCTATCTCACATCCCGGCTAGGACTAAAAAGTTCTCTAACTCCTTCTTTTGCCGTGTACTTGGGCTGCGGAATGGACTTCCTGAGAGCGTGTTCTCACCATCCTATGATATGGGATCCTTTAAGCGTAGCGTGAAGAGATATTAGTGCAGGCCGGCATGATCTCTGCGACTACCGGTGGGTTTTTTCTCGCCTGTCGATAGTCGTTGTCGTTTTTTGGACTGCACCATGCTTACCATCAGGTATCGTGCAGTTACCGTGTGGAGTCAGAATAAAAAAAAACATCTAATGTCATAAACGCTTTATTCGATTGTTTTCATGTGATTGTGATAATTAAATTACTTTCAATAAATATCCGATTTCATGTCGATACCTGGCTAAAACTGGAGTCCATTAATTGGCTGTTGCCACAACCTTTGGCTAAAGCTAAAAGGTTTAAAATATATTTAAAAAAAAAACTTAGATTTAGGTCCAGCACTACTTTTAATTCGTCTATCGCGCCCTGCAGAAGAGAGTGAATAACAAAAAATCCTGTATATTATTTCATTTATGATGGTATATTCTCAAAGACACCAGGTTGAGAATCTCTCGCTCAAAGTAGAAACCAATAGCATTAAAGATTATGAGAAATTGAATTGTTTTTCCACCTTACTGTATTGAAGAAGCATTGCTGATGTTTTAAAATAAATAAAATGAAATATATAGCACAAATTCGTTATCAAAAATAAATAAAAGGTTTTTAGAAATTAATATTACACTTTTATTATATTTCTCTTCTTTAATTTACTGCATACAGTGTATATTTAAAATAAAATAAAGGGAGCATGAATATTACATATTTTCTCGTGCGTAAAATATCATATTGTGTCTACAATATCTTCTAAATGGGGATGTATAACTAGGCTGAGGTGAATTTAGTTTATAATTTTCATTTTAGAACTTTTCTAATTTCCGGTTTATTCCTAATATCCAGTGATACAGCGAGATTCACACAACTCCAAAGTGGCAAAGTGGTTCGGATGAGTTTCACAGTCGCCATATGTGAATGGTGTGCATTTTTTTGCAGCATTATCAAACGTATATCTGAAATTAGTAAAGTTTCGTTTCATTTAGTAACACGGACATAAAATTATAAATATATTTATAATTTTGATATTGGTAAATAACTTTTTGATCATGTACGAAGAAATGGACGTAAAACATAAACCTGCGGCTGTCAGAGCCGGCGTGAACTAAGCAAAAATTATGTTTGAATATTAGCGTTGCCGCATCACACACATTAGTAATTAATTATTTTCTTTATTCTTATAATTTAAATTAGTATGGAACCCTCTAGCCGGGCAGTAGACTCGAGGGAGTCTGCTGCCCGGATGAGAGGGAGGCGATGCATTTTGTCTGGCGCATCGCCTGGGAGAGAGGTTTTCGAGGGGCGGGCTTTAGGGCGGGAGGTAGCCTCAACAAGGCTTCTTGTTCCCTGGGCGTCTGGATGAATTTGGCTTTTCAGGCCCAGGTGGAGCAATCAGAGGGACACCCCGGCGGTTTTTAGTCAGTAGGAGTGTGACACACCGGGTCACTGCCCTCACAGCGTCTCTGATGGTCCTATGCAGAATTTTCCCCCGGGATACAACAAAAAAAGTATGGAACCGTCTTTGCGCGAGTTCGTATGGCACTTGGTCAGGTTTTGTTTTGTAGCTAACATAAGCTAATATGATAGATTTTTATTAAATGCCAAGATAATTGGTAATCATAAACTAAAACAACTGTGTCTTTAGTGGCCTAGTGAATAAGTGACCGGAATCCTCGCGATAACGAGAGTGGTCATAGGTTCGAATCTCGACTCACAACATCTGGATTTTCCAAATTAAGTACGAATTTAGGCACCACATGCACAGGGGTGAAGGAAACATCGTGTGGAACCCCCATGGCATCTAATAGAACTGCAATGTGAAGCGCCCTGAGAACGGCGATCGGCTGCGCTACGCTTGTCACATTGGGCACGACGTATAAGCGGAAAGTGGATACGGCCACTAATGTATCTCTGCTCACCCCGTAAGGGATATAGCGTGATAATTTATTATAAATTAAAACAATATTTTTTTTCTTATAATATTATTTTAATGACTGATTGCTAGTTACATAAAGAAAGATTAACTTATAATTATCCTTTTGTGAAATAAATAAAAAATGTTGAATTTGACTAACTTCTACTGTACAGATACTTTTCATGCTCTACACAATAATAACCCTCTTAGCTTCCAATGGCCATATTACTGCATCTCCACTTCTCCATACTTAATTTAAAATCACTTTATACACATCTCTGACTCTGATAAATCTATTTATCATACAAAAGTTTCCTGCCACGGGGACTCGTACCCGAGACCTTCAGCGTTGCAGTCTGGGTCGCGTCTATTGCGCTAAGGCCGCCAAGTTTTTTTACAATTATTATTTATTTATTACAAGGCGAACGCTTGACCTCAATCACACCTGGGGTATGGTGAAGATTAGGCCGATGATGAACCGCGTCCGCCCAACATATGCCTTATCACTCTTCTCGTAAAGACTCCCAGGTCATAAGACCGCGAAAATATGGCCGCTAGAAGCATATTCCACTCCTTAGCCGTTCGCATGATGAATGTAGAAGTGAATCTTTTCGTGCGGATATAAGGAACATCCACCACATACGGATGGTATCCGACACGATGTCTAGTGGTTTTATGATGAAATGGGGCTGGCGGAATCAGAGAATGTAGTTCCTGAGAACATTCTCCACCGTGCAACCGGTAAAAGACCGAGAGGCAGGCAACTGTACGTAGATACTCGAGGCTCTGCATTTTAATTTTTGTCAAATAATCGTCTCCAATAAGTCTACGAGCTCTACGATCAATCGAGTCCAAAGCCGCCAACTGATATTTAGCGGATCCGTCCCAAAAATGACAACAGTACTCGACACCCGACTGCACCTGTGCTTGATACAAGTACATGCCTAGAGATACAGGAAAAGGTGCATATATAAATTGTAAAAAAGTCCACTTACTCCTGTTTATATACGTTGCAATGTTTCGTGTCATCTTTGACATACGGCATAAAGCATCCTGGATACCATCCTAGAAAAAAAAAACTTTATTACCATAGATGGGCAAAATGTAATCAGATTAATGAATTACATTTTGAACTTTTCTTCATTAATATGAGTGTATTTCGCTCATCTATTTTCAAAACACTACGGAATCCTCAATTGTATACACATTTATGACTCCTTAATGTTTTGAAGGGATTTAATCATGATTACAGAGCAACAAAGTTAAGATTACGACTACATTTTGTAATCGTTAATCATTAATCAGGTTAAATTTTGTCCATCGCTGTTTGTAACTGAGCGCAGCGAGATTTCTGAGTCAAGTTGGAGGCTTCGGCACTTTGTCTGTCTATCAGAGGGCTATAACTTTGAAACTGAATAAGATAACGACTTGAAATTATAAGCCGACAATGATATTTAAATCTTCTTTGAGCCAGCAATAACAAATTGATATATTTTTTAACTACATATAATATATGATATTGTTATTTCAAAGTAATCTGAACTTGCACCGGAGTTTCTCTCAACTCGCAGCAAGCCAGGCCTGGCGGTCCATACTTCTCCTATGACCTGGCAAGCGAAAAGCCTTCTTCAGGCAGTAGCTTTGTGTATGTTCTCAATCAGACGTCGTCCAAGATAAATACGCATCGCCTCCGCCTCTTCTAGCATCTCAGGAAGCAGACTCCCTCAAGTCTACTGCCCAGTAAATCTTTATTGCACCTTGTTTAGTCCTCTAGTGGAGGGGAAAAGTGCCCAACTCCCGAGTTAACTCAGAGAGCATACTTTACACTCACCTCTAACAATTTCTCTGGCGACGCAGGCGGAGAGCACTGCAGCGAACAGAACACACATCAATATTTTCGACATATCCGAAATTTGTATGACTATAATGCATTAGGTACCGTACTGAGCCTTATATACTGTTTCGTTATCAGATAACAGTAACCTTTGGCCTACGCTAGCTCATCTGCAATTATTTTTTATCAATTGTAGGTGACTCCTCGTTTATCAGTTCAGAGAAGTTAAGTTTGGAAAATCCACATGATTAAACAACCAATATTCAATTATATACATTTATACATTTATTTATTTATTTCTTTTTTTTATTTTTATGCCGTGGTGGCTGCCGGCAGAATAGAATAGCACCCCCCTCTTCTTGCTGAGGTGTCGTAAAAGGCGACTAAGGTATCTCATTAACACTGCAATTCAACCAGGTGTTCAGAGAAGGAAAACTCGACCAAACCTGCATCCTGCTCCCTCCCGATCGTACTGGTTCTCCATTCCATCGGGCCCGAGGGAGCTTGGACGAGAGAGTGCTTTTCTGGCTGCGCGTCCAGTTATGCACTTATATATCTCCTGCGCAATTGACCGTTTCCGTAAACTGGACCTCGATTTTCTTAATCGGTGTTGAAACAGTCGCCGTGGCCGAATTCGGCTAGGACATCATCATCATATACATTACTTTTTTTTTGTTGTATCCTGGCTCTAGTGCTCATATCAAGCCTGAGGGTAAGCATACGACTATCAACAATAAAGAAAATCCCATCGGTAGTCGCAGCGATCATGCCGGCCTGCACAAATATTTTTTCACGCTACGCTTAAGGGACTCCATATCACAGGACGGTGAGAACACGCTTGCTGGAAGTCTATTCCACAGCCCAACGATATGGCAAAAGAAGGAGTTAAAGAACATCCTAGCCCTAGCTGGGATGTGAGTTACCGTAAAGCTGTGACTCGGTAAACCCTCGCTCGTGGTTCTATTAAGGAAGGGAGAGGGTGGAAGAAGGTGAAATAGCTCTCCAGAATACTCGCTGTGATACAAACGGTAGAAAACAATAAGTGAAGCAATATCTATGCGCAACTGAAGCAGTTCAAGATGATTAGTCACGTCAGGATCATTCTCAATGTAGACAGCCCTCCGCTGCAATTAATCCAGGAAATCAAGTAAATATTGAGAAGAATCATCCCAAAGATGCGAACATTATTTCAAGTAAAGCCTGACTTGGGCCTTATACAATAGAAACAGTTGATCGGGCATGAAAAAATGTCGCATTCTGCTCAGGGCACTAAACCTACGTCATGTTGAGAAGATGACAAACTATAGGTTAATTAAGGTTGAAATCACAGTTACTCTTCTTACTTAATATCCTTTGGCTGACGCGCATTCCAAGCCACATATTCTGGAGAAAATAAAGGCGAGAGAAAGGGGTGGCTGACTTTAAGCAACATACTTAGAGTAACATGGGAAAAAAGAAATAAGGAACCATTTTAATTATTTTACTTCAATACCCGTCTATCCGTAGTAGTAGAAAGAGTACAGATGATTCGTATCACACTGAGTAGCCAAATTGATCACTCTACAACAAGCAAGTGTGCGTAATCACTGGCTGCTTGTCACGTCTACGCCCAAACAGGTTTACATCAGCACAGCCAGTGGACAAACTAAGGGTTGTGCAAATCATGCAATAATTATATTCGCTCTACGTTTATATCTATATATATAAAACGCTTCGCTTTGTATATATATAAAGGGGCTAAACAATCGCTGCTCTGTCTTTATTACGCCCTTGCGAATCGAACCAGACATACAATGGGCAATGTAACGAATGCTTCGTCAAGTAACGCGTCAACGCGGCTGTACTGTACGCCAATCAGCCGGTCGCCTCATGTCTGTCTGTTCATCACTGGAATTCGTGTCTTTGGACATTTGTAAGGGCCAACTTTGCCTTAAATTAAGCTTTGCATAAAGTTTAACAGATACTATATTAGGCAAGGGTGCTGAGTTTGCGATTCAATTTAACATTTACAGACGATTTTCCGAGATGTTGATAATTGAGTAATGTCTGACCGAAGGTCGAATTCTGGCCAGAGTCAAAGCAGAGGCTGCTCAATTTGAAATCACCACATATCCTATTCTTTACTTGGGGAATATCCCAATAGTACCGACACGGCCCCACATAGGAAGAACGGCAGCTGTGGTATATGAGACTAACAACCTATGAGCTAACAACTTCAAGGTCACTACATCTGTGCATTGGCAGGAACTGTGGGTCCTGTAATCAGTTGTTAACAGCAGCATCCTCACATATCCTAATAAACTTTAAGACTGAGTAAGAGAGAATAGAAGGATTTAAAAATCTTTTAAATTAATGGTATCTATAGCAGTAGCGTTCATTCCATAGATGCATGCAAGCATTGCATACCATTATAATAAACTAGCTGTCCCGGCAGACCTTGTTCTGCCCTATTTCTCTAAAACAAAGTCACATTGTTTTTTTTTTATGTTAATAGCTTCCCCGTCAGATTTCGTTCTGCCAAAACCTATTGGTCTGTCGGCTGTTTTTTGAAAATTGTTTGAAGGAACCTGGCCTTAATGTTATATGCATAAAAATTGACAAATACTAACATTAAAAACGCGGTAATAAACTGTAACAAATTGTGTGAAATATGCTGACATCCAAGATACAGGTTGTCCTAGTTTGGGTGTCAGCTGATTTTAATGTGCTGCTTGTAATTGTTTGTCTAATAATAAACTTTATTATTATTATTTATTTTTTTATTAATATTTATACGTTACTCAATTGTTTTGCATTCCCGAAACCAGTCCACTAACATTTAAACTTTATGGTATGGTGTTAAAGTTCAAATTGACTTTTACATATTATTACGAATTTTTTGTATGACGATATAGAAAAGTGTTGTTTTTAGACTTTTTCAGACAATTTTTAAAATTTTTCTCTCCGTAATAACTTTCCCCAAACTTCAACAAACACAACAAAAAAGAAATCAGCCAAATCGGTTCAGCCGTTCTCGAGTTTCGCGCTTATCAACACATAGCTCCGGCAAACGTTGTTTTGCTATATAAGGTTTTGTAATATCTTCTAAGATGTTCATTGAAATTAAGTGATGTCAAAGACAATTTTGTTCACAATTAAATACTCTTCATCAACAACACATTCATTTGGATAAAGATTAATATTATTACGTTGATACAACTCTTAACAAATAATGCATTAATTTCGACCAAATTCGATTACCATAAAAACGGCTCTAGTGACTTAATCTTAAAAGATAGACATATACTGTCACGGACATTTTTTTAGATCATTTCAAGGGGAATAATTCTTTCTTACATATATTTTTGGTATCTTGAACCGTTTTTGCAGCGCACGCAATGGAAGCCCTCAAAGATGAATAATTGTCCCCGTTTTTTTCACATTTTCCATTATTTCTTCGCTCCTAATAATTGCATCGTGATGTTATATAGCCTAAAGCCTTCCTCGATAAATGGTCTATTCAACTCAAAAAGAATTTTTCAATTCGAATCAGTAGTTCCTGAGATTAGCGCGTTCAAACAAACAAACAAACAAACAAACAAACTCTTCAGCTTTATAATATTAGTATAGATAAGTCTGGAATAAATTGCTAGAAATTAAACAAAAAAAAAGGAATCATTTATATTCATATCTATTCTATATTCACGCCGTTTATCTTTCCTATGAAAGGAATATAATATTTACTACCATATAATATAATAAACATATAAATTACGCGAATTTTGCCTACCCTGTCCAAATGCCCTATGCACGTCACTGATCTATGGTAAGGTTCAGGAATGTTTGATAGTGTAAATCGCCGGGTCCTTCAAGGAATATGGATTCTCAGGCCTGGCTAGCAATGAGTAGAGAAACAACCCAGCTTTAGCCAGTTAGTGTCTCGCAGACCGGGGCCACCACCCTATGTCTTTCCTGGCGGGTCTATGCAGGATTTTCCCTAGGGTTAAAAACAATTTTTAGAACTATTCTTACTTTTTGTATTATTTGTGTGTTTATATTATGTGAAGAAAATTGATCACAGGATCCACAGTTCCACGATAAAAGTAATCACCTTGGGATTATTAATCACACCGGCGTGAACCCACACGTATAACGCAACATACAACGCGCGCGGGTTTGCGCTGTCACAGCTTTACTCTATCTCACATCCCGGCTAGGACTAAAAAGTTCTCTAACTCCTTCTTTTGCCGTGTACTTGGGCTGCGGAATGGACTTCCTGAGAGCGTGTTCTCACCATCCTATGATATGGGATCCTTTAAGCGTAGCGTGAAGAGATATTAGTGCAGGCCGGCATGATCTCTGCGACTACCGGTGGGTTTTTTCTTGCCTGTCGATAGTCGTTGTCGTTTTTTGGACTGCACCATGCTTTCCATCAGGTATGGTGCAGTTACCGTGTGGAGTCAGAATAAAAAAAAAACATCTAATGTCATAAACGCTTTATTTGATTGTTTTCATGTGATTGTGATAATTAAATTACTTTCAATAAATATCCGATTTCATGTCGATACCTGGCTAAAACTGGAGTCCATTAATTGGCTGTTGCCACAACCTTTGGCTAAAGCTAAAAGGTTTAAAATATATTTAAAAAAAAAACTTAGATTTAGGTCCAGCACTACTTTTAATTCGTCTATCGCGCCCTGCAGAAGAGAGTGAATAACAAAAAATCCTGTATATTATTTCATTTATGATGGTATATTCTCAAAGACACCAGGTTGAGAATCTCTCGCTCAAAGTAGAAACCAATAGCATTAAAGATTATGAGAAATTGAATTGTTTTTCCACCTTACTGTATTGAAGAAGCATTGCTGATGTTTTAAAATAAATAAAATGAAATATATAGCACAAATTCGTTATCAAAAATAAATAAAAGATTTTTAGAAATTAATATTACACTTTTATTATATTTCCCTTCTTTAATTTACTGCATACAGTGTATATTTAAAATAAAATAAAGGGAGCATGAATATTAAATATTTTCTCGTGCGTAAAATATCATATTGTGTCTACAATATCTTCTAAATGGGGATGAATAACTAGGCTGAGGTGAATTTAGTTTATAATTTTCATTTTAGAACTTTTCTAATTTCCGGTTTATTCCTAATATCCAGTAATACAGCGAGATTCACACAACTCCAAAGTGGCAAAGTGGTTCGGATGAGTTTCACAGTCGCCATATGTGAATGGTATGCATTTTTTTGCAGCATTATCAAACGTATATCTGAAATTAGTAAAGTTTCGTTTCATTTAGTAACACGGACATAAAATTATAAATATATTTATAATTTTGATATTGGTAAATAACTGTTTGATCATGTACGAAGAAATGCACGTAAAACATAAACCTGCGGCTGTCAGAGCCGGCGTGTACTAAGCAAAAATTATGTTTGAATATTAGGGTTGCCTAATCACACACATTAGTAATTAATT
Organism: Automeris io; assembly: GCA_036320925.1. NCBI lineage: Eukaryota > Metazoa > Arthropoda > Insecta > Lepidoptera > Saturniidae > Automeris > Automeris io. The sequence goes on from JAUDJH010000017.1 coordinate 9,524,793, forward strand.
ATTTTCTTTATTCTTACAATTTAAATTAGTATGGAACCCTCTAGCCGGGCAGTAGACTCGAGGGAGTCTGCTGCCCGGATGAGAGGGAGGCGGTGCACGGTGTCTGGCGCATCGCCTGGGAGAGAGGTTTTCGAGGGGCGGGCTTTACTCCTTCCCCTTCCAGAGAGGTAGCCCCAACAAGGCTTCTTGTTCCCTGGGCGTCTGGATGAATTTGGCTTTCCAGGCCCAGGTGGAGCATTCAGAGGGACACCCCGGGGGTTTTAGTCAGTAGGAGTGTGACACACCGGGGTCACTGCCCTCACAGCGTCTCTGATGTTCCTATGCAGGATTTTCCCCCGGGATACAACAAAAAAAGTATGGAACCGTCTTTGCGCGAGTTCGTATGGCACTTGGTCAGGTTTTGTTTTGTAGCTAACATAAGCTAATATGATAGATTTTTATTAAATGGCAAGATAATTGGCAATCATAAACTAAAACAACTGTGTCTTTAGTGGCCTAGTGAATAAGTGACCGGAATCCTCGCGATAACGAGAGTGGTCATAGGTTCGAATCTCGACTCACAACATCTGGGTTTTCCAAATTAAGTACGAATTTAGGCACCACATGCACAGGGGTGAAGGAAACATCGTGTGGAACCCCCATGGCATCTAATAGAACTGCAATGTGAAGCGCCCTGAGAACGGCGATCACCTGCGCTACGCTTGTCACATTGGGCACGACGTATAAGCGGAAAGTGGATACGGCCACTAATGTTTCTCTGCTCACCCCATAAGGGATATAGCGTGATGATTTATTATAAATTAAAACAATATTTTTTTCTTATAATATTATTTTAATGACTGATTGCTAGTTAGGTAAAGAAAGATTAACTTATAATTATCCCTTTTGTGAAATGATTTTTTTTTTAATTAGACTAACTTCTACTGTACAGATACTTTTCATGCTGTACACAATAATAACCCTCTTAGCTTCCAATGACCATATTATTGCATCTCCACTTCTCCATACCTAATTTAAAATCACTTTATACACATCTTTGACTCTGATAAATCTATTTATCATACAAAAGTTTCCTGCCACGGGGACTCGTACCCGAGACCTTCAGCGTTGCAGTCTGGGTCGCGTCTATTGCGCTAAGGCCGCCAAGTTTTTTTACAATTATTATTTATTTATTACAAGGCGAACGCTTGACCTCAATCACACCTGGGGTATGGTGAAGATTAGGCCGATGATGAACTGCGTCCGCCCAACATATGCCTAACTCTTCACTCTTCTCGTAAAGACTCCCAGGTCATAAGACCGCGGAAATATGGGCGCTGGAAGGATATTCCACTCCTTAGCCGTTCGCATGATGAATGTAGAAGCGAATCTTTTCGTGCGGATGTAAGGAACATCCACCACATACGGATGGTAGCCAACGCGATGTCTAGTGGTTTTATGATGAAATGGGGCTGGCGGAATGAGAGAATGTATGTCAAATAATCGTCTCCAATAAGTCTACGAGCTCTACGATCAATCGAGTCCAAAGCCGCCAACTGATATTTAGCGGATCCGTCCCAAAGATGACAACAGTACTCGACACCCGACCGCACCTGTGCTTGATACAAGTACATGCCTAGAGATACAGGTGAAGGTACATATATAAATTGTAAAAAAGTCCACTTACTCCTGTTTATATACGTTGCAATGTTTCGTGACATCTTTGACATACTGCATATAGCATCCTGGATACCATCCTAGAAAAAAAAACTTTGTTACCATAGATGGGCAAAATGTAATCAGATTAATTTTGAACTTTTCTTCATTAATATGAGTGTATTTTGCTCATCTATTTTCAAAACACTACGGAATCCTCAATTGTATACACATTTATGACTCCATAATGTTTTGAAGGGATTTAATCATGATTACAGAGCAACAAAGTTAAGATTACGACTACATTTTGTAATCGTTAATCATTAATCAGATTACATTTTGTACATCTCTGTTTGTAACTGAGCGAAGCGAGATTTCTGAGTCAAGTTGGAGGCTTCGGCACTTTGTCTGTCTATCAGAGGGCTATAACTTTGAAACTAATTAAGATATCGACTTGAAATTATAAGCCGACAATGATATTTAATGTAAGAAAAAATCAAATTTGCAGCAGGCTCCCATTGATGTGAATGGCGGATTTTTTTTCGCTTTTAATAATGCATGTGGGGTAATATTGTTATAAACTCACCTATAACAAATGCTCTGACGACGCAGGCAGAGAGCGCAGCAGCGAGCAAAATAGTCAACAATATTTTCGTCATGTCTGAATTTTTTATTACTCTAATGTATTAAGTATTGTACTGAGCTTTATATACTATTTCGTTATCCGGTAACAATAACCCTTGACCTACGCTAGCTCATCTGCAATTATTTTTATATTTATTGCAATTGACATATCTTTTATCAGGTTACTGATTTGTGTTTGGAAAATCCAACTAAGTAAACAACAGTGACGTGCACCCCACACATATATATAGTACTTAGCTATGTCCGCGACTTCGTTCGCGTGGAATAGTTATTTTGGGTATTTTAGTTAGTTATTTATTTTGAAATTGTAATATCTTCTAAGATGTTCATTGAAATTAAGTGATGTCAAAGACAATTTTGTTCACAATTAAATACTCTTAATCAATAACACATTTGGATAAAGATTAATATTATTACGTTGATACAACTCTTAACAAATAATGCATTAATTTCGACCAAATTTGATTACTATGAAAACGGTTCTAAGTGAGTTAATCTTAAAAGATAGACATATACTGTCGGGGACATTTGTTTAGATCATTTCAAGAGGAATAATTCTTTCTTACATATATTTTTGGTATCTTGAACAGTTTTCGCAGCGCACGCAATGGAAGCCCTCAAAGATGAATAATTTTTCCCGTTTTTTTCACATTTTCCATTATTTCTTCGCTCCTAATAGTTGTATCGTGATGTTATATAGCCTAAAGCCTTCCTCGATAAATAGTCTATTCAACACAAAAATAATTTTTCAATTCGAAGCAGTAATTCCTGAGATTAGCGCGTTCAAACAAATAAACAAACTCTTCAGCTTTATAATATTAGGTCCTTACATATGAAATTGGCGTTTTGTATGGGAGGAACAAAAAGTCGAATATTTTTTAATATAATATATTTAATTAATCAAAGTATGAACCATTATTTTCTATGCACTTTTGCCATCTCATAGGTAGTTCATTGATCCCTTTACTAAAAAACCAGTCGGACGGGAATCAATAAAATCTTTGAAGGCGATTTGGACTGCCCCATCGGAGTTGAATTTTTTCCCTTGCAAGAAGTTATCCAAATTTCGAAAAAAATGATAATCTGTTGGAGCAAAGTCCAGGGAGTACGGAGGATGTCTTAGACTTTCCAATTGAAGCTCTAGCTAGCTTTTCCATCATGGTTTGCAATTGCTGACAACAGACATCAGCCGTAATAGTCTGGCCAGATTTGAGAAAACTGTAATGAACAATACCGGCACTAGTCCACCAAACGCTTACAAGTAACTTTTTTGGGGTATGTTTCGCTTGGGACAGGATTTGGCTGGCTGGCCAGGATCCAACCATTGCGCTGAGCGCTTCCGATTATCGTAAAGAACCCATTTTTCATCACAGGTAATGATTCGGTTTAAAATACCTTCATTATTGTGCCGGTTTAGTAATGTAACGCAGCAGTCGACGCGCGTTTGCCGGTTTGCTTCAGTCAATTCGTGAGGTACCCACCTTTCAAGCTTTTTAATCTTCCCAATTTGCTTCAAGTGAATTAAAACAGTTTTATCACTAACATCGCAGCCTGCAGCTAACTCGGACGTGGTTTGCGATGGATCCGCTTCCACAATAGCCTTCAACTCTTCATTATCAACTTGAGTCTCAAGCCGTCCAGGGGGCTTGTTCTGCAGGTCGAAATTTCCAGAACGAAAACGTTGGAACCAAAAACGAACTGTGTTTTCTTTTGCAACACGAACGCCATACACATCATTCACCCTTCGAGCTGTTTCCGCAGCACTAGTGCCACGGCGGAACTCGTACTCCTAAATAATGCGATATTTTAAGTTTTCCATTTTGTAAAATGAGTGACGCAAACAGAAAAAAACAGAAGAAAAAACAAATGAATGACGATCATCGAAGCACAAATACATGAGTCTATAGCTGTACAAATTTGAATTTGGAATTCCTTACCAAAGAGGAGAAATTTGTGATTAAAGTGGCCAGTACGAAAAACGCCAATTTCATATGTAAGGACCTAATATTAGTATAGATATGTATATATTTTTACAATAATAAAATGGTGAAGCAAACAGCAAATATCACTGATAAGCTAGGCTGGATATAATATAAATAATAGTTATTAAATACTAAATATTAACGTGAACACCATTAACAATTAAGTATATTTCGCAATAATTATATTTTATGTTGGCAAGCTTAAAAAGTTACAGGTAGGATATGGCAGAGTGTATGACACTTTTAATGGCGGCGGCTTGAGCAGGAGTGTTGCGAAAAGAAGGCGTTTGGCAAAATCACATTGGTCATACACCAGTGGAAAAAAAAAGAAGGCGTTTGATATTGTGTTGGGGTTCTGTAAATGAATAACAAATAATTATGTGGTCGAAGTTTGATGCGATGGTTCGAATAGGTGTCCATCGATCCAGTACGAAGACTAAGAAGGGTCAGAATGGGAGCAATCTTAAATGGCGTGTTTTCCAACTACCAGATAAGTTTTAGAGCTTATAAAAATCTTTCTATCCTTTTAATCTAAATATATATAATTCAAAGGTGACTGACTGACTGACTAACTGACTGACATAGTAATCTACCAACGCACAGCCCAAACCACTGGACGGATCGGGCTGAAATTAGGCATGCAGGTAGATGTTATGACGTAAGCACCCGCTAAGAAAGGATTATGATGAATTCTACCCCAAAGGGGATAAAATAGGGGATGAAAACAGATTACACAGATTAACAGATAGGTTAAGAATATTGTGTACAAAGAAGTTTTGTAGACCCTAATTTTTTACACACGCTAAACATAAGTAAAGCCGAAAAAACTATACCTAAATAATAATAATACTTTTTAACGCGAGCGAAGCAGCGGGCAAAAGCTAGTAATATATATACTTAAAATTTTATCTAATATGAACTTTCAGTCTGTTATTTTGCTAAATACCAGATTTAAAGTTAATATATTTATTAAATGTCTAAGTATAAAAAGATCATGATTTTTATGCTTTACAATGGGATGGAGGTCAGCCCTTGCATTCCCCATGGTTTAGTAATAGCGTACAGAGTAGACTACATCAAGGTAGCGTTCAGACTTCGTTCCGGTCACTATCCATCGGCAAGTTTTGCATATCTTATGAGGAAAATAGAATCGCCTAATTGCAGTACCTGTGGAAGACGGGAGGATTTGCATCGCTTGCCGATGGAGTGTGACCGGAATAAAAGTGCAAGAGAGTCGCTGATGAACCAATGCCGAGTCAGCTTATGTGATATAGGTGCCCTTCATGGCGTCCTATATGATCCGGCAGGGAATACTATGGAATTGTTGGTGGACATGGTCGCACTCACTCATCAGCGACTCTCTCAGAACTGAGCTGTATTTCACCGTATTGGGTACAATAGCCCATATAAATAATAAATTAAAAAATAAATGGGATGGACGCCGCTGGTATATAACCATTATTTAATTATGCAATATAAAAAATACTTACAATGACGTTAGAAAAAGAGAAATAAGAAAATCTTAGGCTGAGATTTATAGATGCTACTTTAAGTTTGCTCAGATTTAACAGTTGAAGATTTTAAAATATGAAAAAAAGAAATTCAATTTCTTTGGCTGTAGGGCGATTGTCTGAACCGGGTCGTGACCACAGGTGTGAAGACCGTCATAATGACTCGCTTTGGCCTGTTACGTTTTGGAATCAGCTTGTGTATATCCAGTAGCTCATATACCTAGAGACCTTCAGTCGTGGTATATGTGAGCCGACTTAACTTAACGACTAGTGTAAAAAAGTGCCTAAATTTCAGTCCGACACTACTTTTAATTTTTCTATGACGTCCTGCAGAAGATACAGCAAATTACAAACAATCCTGTATATTATTTTATATATTCTCACAGACACCAGGTTAAGAATCTTTGGTTCAGTGTAGAAACTTTATTAAAGTTTGTAAGTAAATGAATTATTTTTACATCTTACCCTGTTAAAGACAACGCTTATGTTTTAAAATAAATAAAACGTAATTAATATATTACACAAAATAGTTATTAAAAATAAATAAAAAACTTTTAAAAATGAATATTACACTTTTATTATATTTTCCTACTTTAACTTACTGTACTTACACTTTATATCTATACTAATATTATAAAGCTGAAGAGTTTGTTTGAACGCGCTAATCTCAGGAACTACTGGTTTGAATCGAAAAATTCTTTTTGTATTGAATAGACCATTTATCGAGGAAGGCTTTAGGCTATATAACATCACGATGCAACTATTAGGAGAGAAGAAATAATGGAAAATGTGAAAAAATCGGGGAACATTATTCATCCTTGAGGGATTCCATTGCGTGCGCTGCGAAAACGGTTTAAGATACTAAAAATATATGTAGGAAAGAATTATTCCCCTTGAAATGATCTAAAAAATGTTTGAGACAGTATATGTCGATCTTTTAAGATTAACTAACTAGAACCGTTTTTATGGTAATCACATTTGGTCGAAATTGATGCATTATTTGTTAAGAGTTGTATCAACGTAATAATATTAACCTTTATCCTAATAAATGTGTTGTTGATTAAGAGTATTTAATTGTGAACAAAATTGTCTTTGACACCACTTAATTTCAATGAACATCTTAGAAGATATTACAATTTTAAAATAAATAACTAACTAAAATGCCCAAAATAACTATTCCACGCGGACGAAGTCGCGGACGCAGCTAGTTTAAAATAAAACAATGTGAGCAAAGATGTAAAATATTTTATTGTATTTCTGATGAGAACGTATAATTAGGCAAAGCTGATTGCATTTTATAAATCTGAAATGATTTTCATTTTGAGATTTTTCCAATTTTCGGTTTAGACCCAAACTCCAGTGATACACTGAGTTTCACACAACTCTAAAGAGCTAAAGTGGTTCGAATTGTGTGTACAGTCTCCGTGAAGGATTGGTATACATTTTTTTGTAGTAGAATCATATGCATATCTGGAATTAGAAAATTTAACTTAATATAGTAATACAATCATAAAAGTATATAAACTTTAAAATCCGTAAAAACTGTTTGATCATGTACCTAGAAATACACAAATAACTAACGTATAAGCCTGCCAGAGCCGGAGCGGACCAAGTGAAAATTATGCGATAATTTGCAGCAGAATAATGCTCTTAAAATATATTTTAGCGTTCAATGGCAGTAAAAACTTTAAGCGTGGTAGGTATGGTGGTGGTAGAGACCTACATTGCACTATAACGCGGGATAACGTGATAGATGAGAAGTGAAATAAATTAAGACGTCCAGATACGAAATCGAAGTACGTTTAATGAAGCACAGTAAAAAGTCACAGCAAGAATGAGCAAGCACAAAAAATTGTCTAAGTAAAAATAAAGTATAGATTACAATAATACAAATAAGGACACAAAAACAACTACTTTTTGCTGCGAACCGCGAAGGAGTGGAAGAAGTGGAAGCTTCCTGCGTCTGTGTTCCCGGCATCTTATGACATGGGAATCTTCAAGCGTCGAGTGAATCGGTATTTGCTGGGTGAGCGTGCTCCATCGTCGGCCCCTTGATCACTTTCCAGCAGGTGAGATTGAGGTCAAGCGCTGGGCCTGGGGGGTCCGAATTCCTTTAACGACCCGGCCAGAGAATAGCCCTATACGATCCATCTCTTGGGGTGGTACGTGCATAGATTTCACCCCTCACGACCACTCTATCAAGCAGTGCTGGACATTGCGTTAACTGTAGGTAAACCTACTCTCAACTCTACCTTTCCTTCCTCACATGAAACCGAGTTCATTTCTGCAAAAACTTTGACCAATTTTATACCTTTCAAATACCTAATTGTAAAAAACTTCATAGTGACTCGCTTTCATCTGTCGCGTTTCGGGATCAGCTTGTGTACATCCAGTAATTCATATACCTAGAGACCTTCAGTCGCGGTATATGCGGGCCGACATGACGACGGAGACTATCAATGGATATTCATCCTTTGCTAGTCGCTTTAGTTTTTGGACCACACTGTATAAGTACTGTAGCTCGAGTAAAAAAAACTTTTTGTGGGAAGTTCAATCTTTCTCAATCTTTTTAGAAGCGTATGACCATATTATTTTATCTCGACTTCCCCATACTGGCTTACTTAAAGAAAAACACGCTGCACACGTCCATGACTCTCGAAAAATTCACCATAGAAACGTTCCCCGCCACCGGGTCTCGAACCCAGGACCTTCAGCATTTCAGCCAGGGTCGCTACCATTGCGCTACGAAGCCATCAAATACATGCATGCGTATTATATAGGTAAAGGTATATAAATTGTAAAAGAAAATCCACTTTACTCCGGAGTATATTTGCCGCACACTGTCGTGTTATATTTGTCATACGGCTGGCCACATCCTGGATAAAACCCTGAAACAAAAAAAAACGAATGTATTCCTGTTTTGACCGAGCGAAGCGTGGCTTCTGAGCGAAGTCGGGCTTCGGCACTTTGTTCGTCTATTAGAGAGCTATTACTTTTAAACTAAATAACGACTTTAAATTAGAATATACTTTAGTATGTAAACCATTGACGTAAAGCCGATTATCATATTTAACAAGTTCACGCCGGCATGACCCACCAGTGGGTGACACTTGCCTGTTCCGCGAGGCGGCGTGACCCGTCGGTGGGTCACACTCGACTGTTCCGTGGGAACGAGATAAGACAGTTCGCCTCACGCGGAAAAACGTAGATATTCGCCCCGTGAACGTGTTAATATAACTAGTGGCCGAAATTTGACCAAAATTAATTTAAATTATAAGTTTGAATATTATTAAGGTCCTATTCCGCAATCGGTTCCCCTGAGTAACGGTTGAAAATCAGCGCTGGATGGCCAATACAGCGTCGCCCAGCATACGCTGAGCCGAGTGCTCTTTGATATGGGTAGCAGCAGACAGGATACATGGTGTACAGTGACATGCATAGGATATTTGGACAGGGTAGCCAGATTCACATAATGAATGTGAATATTATATAACATTATATACTTTCATAGGGAAGATAGATGGCGTGAAAATGGAATAGATATGAATATAAGGGGTTCCTTTTTTTTGTTTTAATTATAGAAATTTATTTCAGACTTATTTATCATAAGGGCATGCAATGCTTTCATGCATCTATGGAATGAACGCTACTGATGATGTAATGTTATGTATTATTCTTTCCTTGTTGTTTTTTATATAAATGTATTTGTCGTGTGTTGTTTCCTTTGTCTCAATAAACTTTTCTTTCTATCTTTCTTTTTCTTTCTATTGTCACAATAATAAAAAAATTAAAATACAAAAAGTTCTTTGAGCCAGCAATAACAAATTTATATATTTTTTAACTACATATAATATATGATATTGTTATTTCAAAGTAATCTGAACTTGCACCGGAGTTTCTCTCAACTCACAGCAATCCAGGCCTGGCGGTCCATACTTCTCCTATGACCTGGCAAGCGAAAAGCCTTCTTCAGGCAGTAGCTTTGTGTATGTTCTCAATCAGACGACGTCCAAGATAAATACGCATCGCCTCCGCCTCTTCTAGCATCTCAGGAAGCAGACTCCCTCAAGTCTACTGCCCAGTAAATCTTTATTGCACCTTGTTTAGTCCTCTAGTGGAGGGGAAAAGTGCCCAGCCCCCGAGTTAACTCAGAGAGCATACTTTACACTCACCTTTAACAAATTCTCTGGCGACGCAGGCGGAGAGCACTGCAGCGAACAGAACACACATCAATATTTTCGACATATCCGAAATTTGTATGACTATAATGCATTAGGTACCGTACTGAGCCTTATATACTGTTTCGTTATCAGATAACAGTAACCTTTGGCCTACGCTAGCTCATCTGCAATTATTTTTTATCAATTGTAGGTGACTCCTCGTTTATCAGTTCAGAGAAGTTAAGTTTGGAAAATCCACATGATTAAACAACCAATATTCAATTATATACATTTATACATTTATTTATTTATTTCTTTTTTTTATTTTTATGCCGTGGTGGCTGCCGGCAGAATAGAATAGCACCCCCCTCTTCTTGCTGAGGTGTCGTAAGAGGGGACTAAGGTATCTTATTAACACTGCAATTCAACCAGGTGTTCTGAGAAGGAAAACTCGACCAAACCTGCATCCCGCTCCCTCCCGATCGTACTGGTTCTCCATTCCATCGGGCCCTAGGGAGCTCGGACGAGAGAGTGCTTTTCTGGCTACGCGTCCAGTTATGCACTTAAATATCTCCTGCGCAATTGACTGTTTCCGTAAACTGGACCTCGATTTTCTTAATCGGTGTTGAAACAGTCGCCGTGGCCGAATTCGGCTAGGAAATCATCATCATCATATACATTACTTTTTTTTATCCTGGCTCTAGTGCTCATATCAAGCCTGAGGGTAAGCATACGAATATCAACAATAAAGAATATCCCATCGGTGGTAACCGCGATCATGCCGGCCTGCACAAATATCTCTTCACGCTCCATATCACAGGACGGTGAGAACTCGCTTGCTGGAAGTCTATTCCACAGCCCAACGATATGGCAAAAGAAGGAGTTAAAGAACATCCTAGCCCTAGCTGGGATGTGAGTTACCGTAAAGCTGTGACTCGGTAAACCCTCGCTCGTGGTTCTATTAAGGAAGGGAGAGGGTGGAAGAAGGTGAAATAGCTCTCCAGAATACTCGCTGTGATACAAACGGTAGAAAACAATAAGTGAAGCAATATCTATGCGCAACTTGAGCAGCTCAAGATGATTAGTCACGTCAGGATCATTAACTATGCAGACAGCCCTCCCCTGCAATTTACTCAGGGCATCAAGTAAATATTGAGAAGATTGATGCCAAAGATGCGAACATTATTTCAAGTAAAGTCTGACTTGGGCCTTATACAATAGAAACAGTTGATCGGGCATGAAGAAATGTCGCACTTTGTTCAGGGCACTAAGCCTACGTGATGTTGCGGAGATTAAAAACTATAGGTTAACTAAGTTTGAGATCACAGCGACTCTTCTTACTTAATATCCTTTGGCTGACGCGCATTCCAAGCGACACATTCTGGAGAAAATAAAGGCGAGAGAAAGGGGTGGCTGACTTTAAGCAACGTACTTACAGTAACGTTGGAAAAAAGAAATAAGGAACCATTTTAATTATTTTACTTCGATACCCGTCTATCCGTAGTAGTAGAAAGAGTACAGATGATTCGTATCACACTGAGTTGCCAAATTGATCACTCTACAACAAGCAAGTTGTTTTTGTGTGCGTAGTCACTGGCTGCAAGTCACGTCTACGCCCAAACAGGTTTACATCAGCACAGCCAGTGGACGAACTAAGGGTTGTGCAAATCATGCAATAATTATATTCGCTCTACGTTTATATCTATATATATAAAACGCTTCGCTTTGTATATATATAAAGGGGCTAAACAATCGCTGCTCTGTATTTATTACGCCCTTGCGAATCGAACCTGACATACAATGGACAATGTAACGAATGCTTCGTCAAGTAACGCGTCAACGCGGCTGTACTGTACGCCAATCAGCCGGTCGCCTCGTGTCTGTCTGTTTGTCACTGGAATTCGTGTCTTTGGACATTTGTAAGGGCCAACTTGCCTTAAATTAAGCTTTGCATACATTTTAACAGATACTATATTAGGCAAGGGTGCTGAGTTTGCGATTCAATTTAACATTTACAGACGATTTTCCGAGATGTTGATAATTGAGTAATGTCTGACCGAAGGTCGAATTCTGGCCAGAGTCAAAGCAGAGGCTGCTCAGTTTGAAATCACCACATATCCTATTCTTTACTTGGGGAATATCCCAATAGGACCGACACGGCCCCACATAGGAAGAACGGTAGCTGTGGTTTATGAGACTAACAACCTATGAGCTAACAACTTCAAGGTCACTACATCTGTGCATTGGCAGGAATTGTGGGTCCTGTAATCAGTTCTTAACAGCAGCATCCTCACATATCCTAATAAACTTTAAGACTGAGTAAGAGAGAATAGAAGGATTTAAAAATCTTTTAAATTAATGGTATCTATAGCAGTAGCGTTCATTCCATAGATGCATGCAAGCATTGCATACCATTATAATAAATAAGTCTGAAATAAATTGCTTGAAGTTAAACCAAAAAAAAGGAATCATTTATATTCATATCTATTCTACATTCACGCCGTCTATCTTTCCTATGAAAGGAATATAATATTTACTACCATAATATAATAAACATATAAATTAGGCGAATTGTGCCTACCCTGTCCAAATACCTACCCTATGCACGTCATTGATCTATGGTAAGGTTCAGGAATGTTTGATAGTGTAAATCGCCGGGTCCTTCAAGGAATATGGATTCTCAGGCCTGGCTAGCAAAGAGTAGAGAAACAACCCAGCTTTAGCCAGTAAGAGTCTGGCAGACCAGGACCACCACCCTATGTCTTTCCTGCCGGGTCTATACAGGGTGTTCCCTCAGGTTAAAAACAATTTTTAGAACTATTCTTACTTTTTGTATTATTTGTGTGTTTATATTATGTGAAGAATTGATCATAGGACCTACAGACCCACGATGGAAATAATCACCTTGGGATTATTAGTCACCGGCGTGAACCCACACGTTTAACACAACATACTACGCGTGCGGGTTTGTGGAGTCACAGCTTTACTCTATCTCACATCCCGGCTAGGACTAAAAAGTTCTCTATCTCCTTCTTTTGCCGTGGCGTTAGGCTGTGGAATAGTCTTCCTGCGAGCGTGTTCCTACCATACTATGATATGAGATTCTTTAAGGGTAGCGTGAAAAGATATTTGTGCAGGCCGGCATGATCGCTGCGACTACAGATGGTTTTTTTAACTTTTGATAGTCGTTGTCGTTTTTTAGACAGCACCATGCTTACCATCAGGTATGGTGCAGTTATAGTGTCGAGTCAGAATAAAAAAAAAACATCTAAAATCATAAACTCTTTATTCGATTGTTTTCATGTGATTGTGATAATTAAATTACTTTCAATAAATATCCGATTTCATGTCGATACCTGGCTAAAACTGGAGTCCATTAATTGGCTGTTGCCACAACCTTTGGCTAAAGCTAAAAGGTTTAAAATATATTTAAAAAAAAAAACTTAGATTTAGGTCCAGCACTACTTTTAATTCGTCTATCGCGCCCTGCAGAAGAGAGTGAATAACAAAAAATCCTGTATATTATTTCATTTATGATGGTATATTCTCAAAGACACCAGGTTGAGAATCTCTCGCTCAAAGTAGAAACCAATAGCATTAAAGATTATGAGAAATTGAATTGTTTTTCCACCTTACTGTATTGAAGAAGCATTGCTGATGTTTTAAAATAAATAAAATGAAATATATAGCACAAATTCGTTATCAAAAAAAATAAAAGATTTTTAGAAATTAATATTACACTTTTATTATATTTCCCTTCTTTAATTTACTGCATACAGTGTATACTTAAAATAAAATAAAGGGAGCATGAATATTAAATATTTTCTCGTGCGTAAAATATCATATTGTCTCTAAAATATCTTTTAAATGGGGATGTATAATAAGGCTGAGGTGAATTTAGTTTATAATTTTCATTTTAGAACTTTTCTAATTTCCGGTTTATTCTTAATATCCAGTGATACAGCGAGATTCACACAACTCCAAAGTGGCAAAGTGGTTCGGATGAGTTTCGCAATCGCCATATGTGAATGGTGTGCATTTTTCTGCAGCATTATCAAACGTATATCTGAAATTAGTAAAGTTTCGTTTCATTTAATAACACGGACATAAAAGTATAAATATATTTATAATTTTGATATTGGTAAATAACTGTTTGATCATGTACGAAGAAATGCACGTAAAACATAAACCTGCGGCTGTCAGAGCCGGCGTGTACTAAGCAAAAATTATGTTTGAATATTAGGGTTGCCTAATCACACACATTAGTAATTAATTATTTTCTTTATTCTTACAATTTAAATTAGTATGGAACCCTCTAGCCGGGCAGTAGACTCGAGGGAGTCTGCTGCCCGGATGATAGGGAGGCGGTGCACTTTGTCTGGCGCATCGCCTGGGAGAGAGGTTTTCGAGGGGCGGGCTTTACTCCTTCCCCTTCCAGAGAGGTAGCCCCAACAAGGCTTCTTGTTCCCTGGGCGTCTGGATGAATTTGGCTTTCCAGGCCCAGGTGGAGCATTCAGAGGGACACCCCGGGGGTTTTAGTCAGTAGGAGTGTGACACACCGGGGTCACTGCCCTCACAGCGTCTCTGATGGTCCTATGCAGAATTTTCCCCCGGGATACAACAAAAAAAGTATGGAACCGTCTTTGCGCGAGTTCGTATGGCACTTGGTCAGGTTTTGTTTTGTAGCTAACATAAGCTAATATGATAGATTTTTATTAAATGGCAAGATAATTGGCAATCATAAACTAAAACAACTGTGTCTTTAGTGGCCTAGTGAATAAGTGACCGGAATCCTCGCGATAACGAGAGTGGTCATAGGTTCGAATCTCGACTCACAACATCTGGGTTTTCCAAATTAAGTACGAATTTAGGCACCACATGCACAGGGGTGAAGGACACATCGTGTGGAACCCCCATGGCATCTAATAGAACTGCAATGTGAAGCGCCCTGAGAACGGCGATCACCTGCGCTACGCTTGTCACATTGGGCACGACGTATAAGCGGAAAGTGGATACGGCCACTAATGTATCTCTGCTCACCCCGAAAGGGATATAGCGTGATGATTTATTATAAATTAAAACAATATTTTTTTTCTTATCATATTATTTTAATGACTGATTGCTAGTTAGGTAAAGAAAGATTAACTTATAATTATCCCGTTTCTGAAATGAATAAAAAAATTTGATTTTGACTAATTTCTACTGTTCAGATACTTTTCATGCTGTACATAATAACTCTCTTAGCTTCCAATGACCATATTATTGCATCTCCACTTCTCCATACTTAATTTAAAATCACTTTATACACATCTCTGACTCTGATAAATCTATTTATCATACAAAAGTTTCCTGCCACGGGGACTCGTACCCGAGACCTTCAGCGTTGCAGTCTGGGTCGCGTCTATTGCGCTAAGGCCGCCAAGTTTTTTTACAATTATTATTTATTTATTACAAGGCGAACGCTTGACCTCAATCACACCTGGGGTATGGTGAAGATTAGGCCGATGATGAACTGCGTCCGCCCAACATATGCCTATTCACTCTTCTCGTAAAGACTCCCAGGTCATAAGACAGCGGAAATATGGCCGCTGGTAGGATATTCCACTCCTTAGCCGTTCGCACGATGAATGTAGAAGCGAATCTTTTCGTGCGGATATAAGGAACATTCACCACATACGGATGGTATCCGACACGATCTCTAGTGGCTTTGTGATGGAATGGGGCTGGCGGAATGTGAGAATGTAGTTCCTGAGAACATTCTCCACCGTGCAACTGCTAAAAGACCGTGAAGCAGACAACTCTACGTCGATACTCGATGCTCTGCATTTTAACTTTTGTCAAATAATCGTCTCCAATAAGTCTACGACCTCTACGATCAATTGAGTCCAAAGCCGCCAACTGATATTTAGCGGATCCGTCCCAAAGATGACAACAGTACTCGACACCCGACCGCACTTGTGCTTGATACAAGTACATGCCTAGAGATACAGGTAAAGTTACATATATAAATTGTAAAAAAGTCCACTTACTCCTGTTTATATACGTTGCAATGTTTCGTGACATCTTTGACATACGGCATATAGCATCCTGGATACCATCCTAGAAAAAGAAACTTTATTACCATAGATGGGCAAAATGTAATCAGATTAATGAATTACATTTTGAACTTTTCTTCATTAATATGAGTGTATTTCGCTCATCTATTTTCAAAACACTACGGAATCCTCAATTGTATACACATTTATGACTCCTTAATGTTTTGAAGGGATTTAATCATGATTACAGAGCAACAAAGTTAAGATTACGACTACATTTTGTAATCGTTAATCATTAATCAGGTTAAATTTTGTCCATCGCTGTTTGTAACTGAGCGCAGCGAGATTTCTGAGTCAAGTTGGAGGCTTCGGCACTTTGTCTGTCTATCAGAGGGCTATAACTTTGAAACTAAATAAGATAACGACTTGAAATTATAAGCCGACAATGATATTTAATGTAAGAAAAAATCAAATTTGCAGTAGGCTCCCATTCATGTGAATGGTGGATTTTTTTTCGCTTTTAATAATGCATGGGGTAATATTGTTACCCCTACACCTATAACACCTATAACAAATGCTCTGACGATGCAGGCAGAGAGCGCAGCAGCGAGCAAAATAGTCAACAATATATTCGTCATGTCTGAATTTTTTATTACTCTAATGTATTAAGTATTGTACTGAGCTTTGTATACTATTTCGTTATCAGGTAACAATAACCCTTGACCTACGCTAGGTCATCTGTAATTATTTTTATATTTATTGCAATTGACATGTCTTTTATCAGGTTAGAGATTTGTGTTTGGAAAATCCAACTAAGTAAACAACAGTGACGTGCATCCCACACATATATATAGTATATGTATATATTGTTACAATAATAAAATAGTGAAGCAAACAGCAAATATCACTGATAAGCTAGGCTGGATATAATATAAATAATAGTTATTAAATGCTAAATATTAATGTGAACACCATTAACAATTAAGTATATTTCGCAATAATTATATTTTATGTTGGCAAGCATAAAAAGTGACAGGTAGGATATGGCAGAGTGTGTGACACTTTTAATGGCGGCAGCTTGAGCAAGAGTGTTGCGAAAAGAAGGCGTTTGATAAAGTGTTGGGGTTCTGTAAATGAATAACAAATAATTATGTGGTCGGAGTTTGATGCAATGGTCAGAACAGGTGTCCATCGATCCAGTACGAAGACTAAGCAGGGTCGGAATGGGAGATTTCTTAAATGGCGCGTTTTCCAACTACTACATAAGTTTTAGAGTTTATAAAAATATATTATTCTATCCTATTAATCTAAATATATATATAGCTCAAAGGTGACTGACTGACTGACTAACTGACTGACATAGTGATCTATCAACGCACAGCCCAAACCACTGGACGGATCGGGCTGAAATTAGGCATGCATGTAGATGTTATGACGTAGGCACCAGCTAAGAAAGGATTTTGATGAATTCTACCCCCAAGGTGATAAAATAGGGGATGAAAGACAGATTACACAGATTGACAGATTAGTTAAGAATATTGTGTACAAAGGAGTTTTGTAGGCCCTAATTTTTTACACACGCTAAACATAAGTAAAGCCGCAAAAACTATACCTAAATAATAATAATACTTTTTAACGCGAGCGAAGCAGCGGGCAAAAGCTAGTAATATATATACTTAAAATTTTATCCAATATTAACTTTCAGTCTATTATTTTGCTAAACACCAGATTTTAAGTTAATATATTTATTAAATGTCCAAGTATAAAAAGATCATGATTTTTATGCTTTACAATGGGATGGCGGTCAGCCCTTGCATTCCCCATGGTTTAGTAATAGCGTACAGAGTAGACACTACATCAAGGTAGCGTTCAGACTTCGTTCCGGTCACTATCCATCGGCAAGTTTTGCATATCTTATGAGGAAAATAGAATCGCCTAATTGCAGTACCTGTGGAAGACGGGAGGATTTGCATCGCTTGCTGATGGAGTGTGACCGGAATAAAAGTGCAAGAGAGTCGCTGATGAACCAATGCCGAGTCAGCTTATGTGATATAGGTGCCCTTCATGGCGTCCTATATGATCCGGCAGGGAATACTATGGAATTGTTGGTGGACATGGTCGCACTCACTCATCAGCGACTCTCTCAGAACTGAGCTGTATTTCACCGTATTGGGTACAATAGCCCATATAAATAATAAATTAAAAAATAAATGGGATGGACGCCGCTGGTATATAACCATTATTTAATTATGCAATATAAAAAATACTTACAATGACGTTAGAAAAAGAGAAATAAGAAAATCTTAGGCTGAGATTTATAGATGCTACTTTAAGTTTGCTCAGATTTAACAGTTGAAGATTTTAAAATATGAAAAAAAGAAATTCAATTTCTTTGGCTGTAGGGCGATTGTCTGAACCGGGTCGTGACCACAGGTGTGAAGACCGTCATAATGACTCGCTTTGGCCTGTTACGTTTTGGAATCAGCTTGTGTATATCCAGTAGCTCATATACCTAGAGACCTTCAGTCGTGGTATATGTGAGCCGACTTAACTTAACGACTAGTGTAAAAAAGTGCCTAAATTTCAGTCCGACACTACTTTTAATTTTTCTATGACGTCCTGCAGAAGATACAGCAAATTACAAACAATCCTGTATATTATTTTATATATTCTCACAGACACCAGGTTAAGAATCTTTGGTTCAGTGTAGAAACTTTATTAAAGTTTGTAAGTAAATGAATTATTTTTACATCTTACCCTGTTAAAGACAACGCTTATGTTTTAAAATAAATAAAACGTAATTAATATATTACACAAAATAGTTATTAAAAATAAATAAAAAACTTTTAAAAATGAATATTACACTTTTATTATATTTTCCTACTTTAACTTACTGTACTTACACTTTATATCTATACTAATATTATAAAGCTGAAGAGTTTGTTTGAACGCGCTAATCTCAGGAACTACTGGTTTGAATCGAAAAATTCTTTTTGTATTGAATAGACCATTTATCGAGGAAGGCTTTAGGCTATATAACATCACGATGCAACTATTAGGAGAGAAGAAATAATGAAAAATGTGAAAAAATCGGGGAACATTATTCATCCTTGAGGGATTCCATTGCGTGCGCTGCGAAAACGGTTTAAGATACTAAAAATATATGTAGGAAAGAATTATTCCTCTTGAAATGATCTAAAAAATGTTCGAGACAGTATATGTCTATCTTTTAAGATTAACTAACTAGAACCGTTTTTATGGTAATCACATTTGGTCGAAATTGATGTATTATTTGTTAAGAGTTGTATCAACGTAATAATATTAACCTTTATCCAAATAAATGTGTTGTTGATTAAGAGTATTTAATTGTGAACAAAATTGTCTTTGACACCACTTAATTTCAATGAACATCTTAGAAGATATTACAATTTTAAAATAAATAACTAACTAAAATGCCCAAAATAACTATTCCACGCGGACGAAGTCGCGGACGCAGCTAGTTTAAAATAAAACAATGTGAGTAAAGATGTAAAATATTTTATTGTATTTCTGATGAGAACGTATAATTAGGCAAAGCTGATTGCATTTTATAAATTTGAAATGATTTTCATTTTGAGATTTTTCCAATTTTCGGTTTAGACCCAAACTCCAGTGATACACTGAGTTTCACACAACTCTAAAGAGCTAAAGTGGTTCGAATTGTGTGTACAGTCTCCGTGAAGGATTGGTATACATTTTTTTGTAGTAGAATCATATGCATATCTGGAATTAGAAAATTTAACTTAATATAGTAATACGATCATAAAAGTATATAAACTTTAAAATCCGTAAAAACTGTTTGATCATGTACCTAGAAATACACAAATAACCAACGTATAAGCTTGCCAGAGCCGGAGTGGACCAAGTGAAAATTATGCGATAATTTGCAGCAGAATAATGCTCTTAAAATATATTTTAGCGTTCAATGGCAGTAAAAACTTTAAGCGTGGTAGGTATGGTGGTGGTAGAGACCTACATTGCACTATAACGCGGGATAACGTGATAGATGAGAAGTGAAATAAATTAAGACGTCCAGATACGAAATCGAAGTACGTTTAATGAAGCACAGTAAAAAGTCACAGCAAGAATAAGCAAGCACAAAAAATAGTCTAAGTAAAAATAAAGTATAGATTACAATAATACAAATAAGGACACAAAAACAACTACTTTTTGCTGCGAACCGCGAAGGAGTGGAACTCGCTTCCTGCGTCGGTGTTCCCGGCATCTTATGACATGGGAATCTTCAAGCGTCGAGTGAATCGGTATTTGCTGGGTGAGCGTGCTCCATCGTCGGCCCCTTGATCACTTTCCAGCAGGTGAGATTGAGGTCAAGCGCTGGGCCTGGGGGGTCCGAATTCCTTTAACGACCCGGCCAGAGAATAGCCCTATACGATCCATCTCTTGGGGTGGTACGTGCATAGATTTCACCCCTCACGACCACTCTATCAAGCAGTGCAGGACATTGCGTTAACTGTAGGTAAACCTACTCTCAACTCTACCTTTCCTTCCTCACATGAAACCGAGTTCATTTCTGCAAAAACTTTGACCAATTTTATACCTTTCAAATACCTAATTGTAAAAACCGTCATAGTGACTCGCTTTCATCTGTCGCGTTTCGGGATCAGCTTGTGTACATCCAGTAATTCATATACCTAGAGACCTTCAGTCGAGGTATATGCGGGCCGACATGACGACGGAGACTATCAATGGATATTCATCCTTTGCTAGTCGCTTTAGTTTTTGGACCACACTGTATAAGTACTGTAGCTCGAGTAAAAAAAACTTTTTGTGGGAAGTTCAATCTTTCTCAATCTTTTTAGAAGCGTATGACCATATTATTTTATCTCGACTTCCCCATACTGGCTTACTTAAAGAAAAACACGCTGCACACGTCCATGACTCTCGAAAAATTCACCATAGAAAAGTTCCCCGCCACCGGGTCTCGAACCCAGGACCTTCAGCATTTCAGCCAGGGTCGCTACCATTGCGCTACGAAGCCATCAAATACATGCATGCATATTATATAGGTAAAGGTATATAAATTGTAAAAGAAAATCCACTTTACTCCGGAGTATATTTGCCGCACACTGTCGTGTTATATTTGTCATACGGCTGGCCACATCCTGGATAAAACCCTGAAACAAAAAAACGAATGTATTCCTCTTTTGACCGAGCGAAGCGTGGCTTCTGAGCGAAGTCGGGCTTCGGCACTTTGTTCGTCTATTAGAGAGCTATTACTTTTAAACTAAATAACGACTTTAAATTAGAATATACTTTAGTATGTAAACCATTGACGTAAAGCCGATTATCATATTTAACAAGTTCACGCCGGCATGACCCACCAGTGGGTGACACTTGGCTGTTCCGCGAGGCGGCGTGACCCGTCGGTGGGTCACACTCGACTGTTCCGTGGGAACGAGATAAGACAGTTCGCCTCACGCGGAGAAACGTAGATATTCGCCCCGTGAACGTGTTAATATAACTAGTGGCCGAAATTTGACCAAAATTAATTTAAATTATAAGTTTGAATATTATTAAGGTCCTATTCCGCAATCGGTTCCCCTGAGTAACGGTTGAAAATCAGCGCTGGATGGCGCATACAGCGTCGCCCAGCATACGCTGAGCCGAGTGCTCTTTGATATGGGTAGCAGCAGACAGGATACATGGTGTACAGTGACATGCATAGGATATTTGGACAGGGTAGCCAGATTCACATAATGAATGTGAATATTATATAACATTATATACTTTCATAGGGAAGATAGATGGCGTGAAAATGGAATAGATATGAATATAAGGGGTTCCTTTTTTTTTGTTTTAATTATAGAAATTTATTTCAGACTTATTTATCATAAGGGCATGCAATGCTTTCATGCATCTATGGAATGAACGCTACTGATGATGTAATGTTATGTATTATTCTTTCCTTGTTGTTTTTTATATAAATGTATTTGTCGTGTGTTGTTTCCTTTGTCTCAATAAACTTTTCTTTCTATCTTTCTTTTTCTTTCTATTGTCACAATAATAAAAAAATTAAAATACAAAAAGTTCTTTGAGCCAGCAATAACAAATTTATATATTTTTTAACTACATATAATATATGATATTGTTATTTCAAAGTAATCTGAACTTGCACCGGAGTTTCTCTCAACTCGCAGCAAGCCAGGCCTGGCGGTGCATACTTCTCCTATGACCTGGCAAGCGAAAAGCCTTCTTCAGGCAGTAGCTTTCTGTATGTTCTCAATCAGACGACGTCCAAGATAAATACGCATCGCCTCCGCCTCATCTAGCATCTCAGGAAGCAGACTCCCTCAAGTCTACTGCCCAGTAAATCTTTATTGCACCTTGTTTAGTCCTCTAGTGGAGGGGAAAAGTGCCCAACTCCCGAGTTAACTCAGAGAGCATACTTCTCACTCACCTCTAACAAATTCTCTGGCGACGCAGGCGGAGAGCACTGCAGCGAACAGAACACACATCAATATTTTCGACATATCCGAAATTTGTATGACTATAATGCATTAGGTACGGTACTGAGCCTTATATACTATTTCGTTATCAGATAACAGTAACCTTTGGCCTACGCTAGCTCATCTGCAATTATTTTTTATCAATTGTAGGTGACTCCTCGTTTATCAGTTCAGAGAAGTTAAGTTTGGAAAATCCACATGATTAAACAACCAATATTCAATCATGCATTATATACATTTATTTATTTATTTCTTTTTTTTTATTTTTGTGCCATGGTGGCTGCCGGCAGAATAGAATAGCACCCCCCTCTTCTTGCTGAGGTGTCGTAAAAGGCGACTAAGGTATCTCATTAACACTGCAATTCAACCAGTTGTTCAGAGAAGGGAAAACTCGACCAAACCTGCATCCCGCTCCCTCCCGATCGTACTGGTTCTCCATTCCATCGGGCCCGAGGGAGCTCGGACGAGAGAGTGCTTTTCTGGTTGCGCGTCCAGTTATGCACTTAAATATCTCGTGCGCAATTGACTGTTTCCGTAAACTGGACCTCGATTTTCTTAATCGGTGTTGAAACAGTCGCCGTGGCCGAAACCGGCTAGGACATCATCATCATATACGTTACTTTTTTTTTATCCTGGCTCTAGTGCTCATATCAAGCCTGAGGGTAAGCATACGACTATCAACAATAAAGAAAATCCCAACGGTAGTCGCAGCGTTCATGCCGGCCTGCACAAATATCTCTTCACGCTACGCTTAAAGGACATATCACAGGACGGTGAGAACACGCTTGCTGGAAGTCTATTCCACAGCCCAACGATATGGCAAAAGAAGGAGTTAAAGAACATCCTAGCCCTAGCTGGGATGTGAGTTACCGTAAAGCTGTGACTCGGTAAACCCTCGCTCGTGGTTCTATTAAGGAAGGGAGAGGGTGGAAGAAGGTGAAATAGCTCTCCAGAATACTCGCTGTGATACAAAGGGTAGAAAACAATAAGTGAAGCAATATTTTTGCGCAACTTAAGCAGTTTAAGACGATTAGTCACGTCAGGATCATTCTCAATGTAGACAGCCCTCCGCTGCAATTAATCCAGGGCATCAAGTAAATATTTAGAAGATTCATGCCAAAGATGCGAACATTATTTTAAGTAAAGTCTGACTTGGGCCTTATACAATAGAAACAGTTGATCGGGCATGAAGAAATGTCGCACTTTGTTCAGGGCACTAAGCCTACGTGATGTTGCGGAGATTAAAAACTATAGGTTAACTAAGTTTGAGATCACAGCGACTCTTCTTACTTAATATCCTTTGGCTGACGCGCATTCCAAGCGACACATTCTGGAGAAAATAAAGGCGAGAGAAAGGGGTGGCTGATTTTAAGCAACGTACTTACAGTAACATTGGAAAAAAGAAATAAGGAACCATTTTAATTATTTTACTTCGATACCCGTCTATCCGTAGTAGTAGAAAGAGTACAGATGATTCGTATCACACTGAGTTGCCAAATTGATCACTCTACAACAAGCAAGTAGTTTTTGTGTGCGTAGTCACTGGCTGCAAGTCACGTCTACGCCCAAACAGGTTTACATCAGCACAGCCAGTGGACGAACTAAGGGTTGTGCAAATCATGCAATAATTATATTCGCTCTACGTTTATATCTATATATATAAAACGCTGCGCTTTGTATATAAATAAAGGGGCTAAACAATCGCTGCTCTGTATTTATTACGCCCTTGCGAATCGAACCAGACATACAATGGGCAATGTAACGAATGCTTCGTCAAGTAACGCGTCAACGCGGCTGTACTGTACGCCAATCAGCCGGTCGCCTCGTGTCTGTCTGTTTGTCACTGGAATTTGTGTCTTTGGACATTTGTAAGGGCCAACTATGCCTTAAATTAAGCTTTGCATAAAGTTTAACAGATACTATATTAGGCAAGGGTGCTGAGTTTGCGATTCAATTTAACATTTACAGTCGATTACCCGAGATGTTGATAATTGAGTAATGTCTGACCGAAGGTCGAATTCTGGCCAGAGTCAAAGCAGAGGCCGCTCAGTTTGAAATCACCACATATCCTATTCTTTACTTGGGGAATATCCCAATAGGACCGACACGGCCCCACATAGGAAGAACGGCAGCTGTGGCATATTAGACTAACAACCTATGAGCTAACAACTTCAAGGTCACTACATCTGTGCATTGGCAGGAACTGTGGGTCCTGTAATCAGTTCTTAACAGCAGCATCCTCACATATCGTAATAAACTTTAAGACTGAGTAAGAGAGAATAGAAGGATTTAAAAAACTTTTAAATTAATGGTGTCTATAGCAGTAGCGTTCATTCCATAGATGCATGCAAGCATTGCATACCATTATAATAAATAAGTCTGGAATAAATTGCTTGAAGTTAAACAAAAAAAAAAGGAATCATTTATATTCATATCTATTCTACATTCACGCCGTCTATCTTTCCTATGAAAGGAATATAATATTTACTACCATAATATAATAAACATATAAATTAGGCGAATTGTGCCTACCCTGTCCAAATACCTACCCTATGCACGTCATTGATCTATGGTAAGGTTCAGGAATGTTTGATAGTGTAAATCGCCGGGTCCTTCAAGGAATATGGATTCTCAGGCCTGGCTAGCAATGAGTAGAGAAACAACCCAGCTTTAGCCAGTAAGAGTCTGGCAGACCGGGACCACCACCCTATGTCTTTCCTGGCGGGTCTATACAGGGTGTTCCCTCAGGTTAAAAACAATTTTTAGAACTATTCTTACTTTTTGTATTATTTGTGTGTTTATTTTATGTGAAGAAAATTGATCACAGGATCCACAGTTCCACGATAGAAGTAATCACCTTGAGATTATTAATCACACCGGCGTGAATCCACACGTATAACGCAACATACAACGCGCGCGGGTTTGCGCTGTCACAGCTTTACTCTATCTCACATCCCGGCTAGGACTAAAAAGTTTTCTAACTCCTTCTTTTGTCGTGTCGTTGGGCTGTGGAATGGTCTTCCGGCGAGTGTGTTCCCACCAGCCTATGATATGGGATCCTTTAAGCGTAGCGTGAAGAGATATTTGTGCAGGCCGGCATGATCACTGCGACTACCGATGGGTTTCTTCTTAAGATTCAATAGTCGTTGACGTTTTTTGGACTGCACCATGCTTACCATCAGGTATGGTGCAGTCACAGTGTCGAGTCGGAATAAAAAAAAAAACAACTAAAGTCATAAACTCTTTATTCGATTGTTTTCATATGATTGTGATTATTAAATTACTTTCATGTCGATACCTGGCTAAAACTGGAGTCCATTAATTGGCTATTGACACAACCTTCGGCTAAAGCTAAAAGGTTTAAAATATATTTAAAAAAAAAACTTAGATTTAGGTCCAGCACTACTTTTAATTCTTCTATCGCGCCCTGCAGAAGAGAGTGAATAACAAAAAATCCTGTATATTATTTCATTTATGATGGTATATTCTCACAGACACCAGGTTGAGAATCTCTCGCTCAAAGTAGTAACCAATAGCATTAAAGATTATGAGCAAT
The DNA here is from genome assembly GCA_036320925.1 of Automeris io. NCBI lineage: Eukaryota > Metazoa > Arthropoda > Insecta > Lepidoptera > Saturniidae > Automeris > Automeris io. Next base: position 9,550,823 of record JAUDJH010000017.1, read on the forward strand.
TGAATTCTTTTTCCACCTTACTGTATTGAAGAAGCATTGCTGATGTTTTAAAATAAATAAAATGAAATATATAGCACAAATTCGTTATCAAAAATAAATAAAAGGTTTTTAGAAATTAATATTACACTTTTATTATATTTTCCTTCTTTAATTTACTGCATACAGTGTATATTTAAAATAAAATAAAGGGAGCATGAATATTAAATATCATCTTGTGTGTAAAATATCATATTGTGTCTAAAATATCTTCTAAATGGGGATGTATAATTAGGCTGAGGTGAATTTAGTTTATAATTTTCATTTTAGAACTTTTCTAATTTTTTTCTGGTTTACTCCTCATATCCAGTGATACACCGAGATTCACACAACTCCAAAGTGGCAAAGTGGTTCGGATGAGTTTCACAGTCGCCATATGTGAATGGTATGCATTTTTTTGCAGCATTATCAAACGTATATCTGAAATTAGTAAAGTTTCGTTTCATTTAGTAACACGGACATAAAATTATAAATATATTTATAATTTTGATATTGGTAAATAACTTTTTGATCATGTACGAAGAAATGGACGTAAAACATAAACCTGCGGCTGTCAGAGCCGGCGTGTACTAAGCAAAAATTATGTTTGAATATTAGCGTTGCCGCATCACACACATTAGTAATTAATTATTTTCTTTATTCTTATAATTTAAATTAGTATGGAACCCTCTAGCCGGGCAGTAGACTCGAGGGAGTAGCCTCAACAAGGCTTCTTGTTCCCTGGGCGTCTGGATAAATTTGGCTTTCCAGGCCTAGGTGGAGCAATCAGAGGGACACCCCGGGGGTTTTTAGTCAGTAGGAGTGTGACACACCGGGTCACTGCCCTCACAGCGTCTTTGATGGTCCTATGCAGGATTTTCCCCCGGGATACATCAAAAAAAGTATGGAACCGTCTTTGCGCGAGTTCGTATGGCACTTGGTCAGGTTTTGTTTTGTAGCTAACATAAGCTAATATGATAGATTTTTATTTAATGGCAAGATAATTCGCAATCATAAACTAAAACAACTGTGTCTTTAGTGGCCTAGTGAATAAGTGACCTGAATCCTCGCGATAACGAGTGGTCATAGGTTCTAATCTCGACTCACAACATCTGGGTTTTCCAAATTAAGTACGAATTTAGGCACCACATGCACAGGGGTGAAGGAAACATCGTGTGGAACCCCCATGGCATCTAATAGAACTGCAATGTGAAGCGCCCTGAGAACGGCGATCTGCTGCGCTACGCTTGTCACATTGGGCGCGACGTGTAAGCGCAAAGTGGATACGGCCACTAACGTATCTCTGCTCACCCCATAAGGGATATAGCGTGATGATTTATTACAAATTAAAACAATAATTTTTTTTTATAATATTATTTCAATGACTGATTGCTAGTTAGGTAAAGAAAGATTAACTTATAATTATCCCTTTTGTGAAATGAATAAAAAATTTTGAATTTGACTAATTTCTACTGTTCAGATACTTCTCATGCTCTACACAATAATAACTCTCTTAGCTTCCAATGACCATATTATTGCATCTCCACTTCTCCATACTTAATTTAAAATCACTTTATACACATCTCTGACTCTGATAAATCTATTTATCATACAAAAGTTTCCTGCCACGGGGACTCGTACCCGAGACCTTCAGCGTTGCAGTCTGGGTCGCGTCTATTGCGCTAAGGCCGCCAAGTTTTTTTACAATTATTATTTATTTATTACAAGGCGAACGCTTGACCTCAATCACACCTGGGGTATGGTGAAGATTAGGCCGATGATGAACCGCGTCCGCCCAACATATGCCTATTCACTCTTCTCGTAAAGACTCCCAGGTCATAAGACCGCGGAAATATGGCCGCTAGAAGCATATTCAACTCCTTAGCCGTTCGCATGATGAATGTAGAAGTGAATCTTTTCGTGCGGATATAAGGAACATCCACCACATACGGATGGTATCCAACGCGATGTCTAGTGGTTTTATGATGAAATGGGGCTGGCGGAATGAGAGAATGTAGTTCCTGAGAACATTCTCCACCGTGCAACTGCTAAAAGACCGGGAGGCAGGCAACTCTACGTCGATACTCGATGCTCTGCATTTTAATTTTTGTCAAATAATCGTCTTCAATAAGTCTACGAGCTCTACGATCAATTGAGTCCAAAGCCGCCAACTGATATTTAGCGGATCCGTCCCAAAGATGACAACAGTACTCGACACCCGACCGCACCTGTGCTTGATACAAGTACATGCCTAGAGATACAGGTAAAGGTACATATATAAATTGTAAAAAAAGTCCACTTACTCCTGTTTATATACGTTGCAATGTTTCGTGACATCTTTGACATACGGCATATAGCATCCTGGATACCATCCTAGAAAAAAAAACTTTGTTACCATAGATGGGCAAAATGTAATCAGATTAATGAATTACATGTTGAACTTTTCTTCATTAATATGAGTGTATTTCGCTCATCTATTTTCAAAACACTACGGAATCCTCAATTGTATACACATTTATGACTCCTTAATGTTTTGAAGGGATTTAATCATGGTTACAGAGCAACAAAGTTAAGATTACGACTACATTTTGTAATCGTTAATCATTAATCAGGTTAAATTTTGTCCATCGCTGTTTGTAACTGAGCGCAGCGAGATTTCTGAGTCAAGTTGGAGGCTTCGGCACTTTGTCTGTCTATCAGAGGGCTATAACTTTGAAACTAAATAAGATAACGACTTGAAATTATAAGCCGACAATGATATTTAATGTAAGAAAAAATCAAATTTGCAGTAGGCTCCCATTCATGTGAATGGTGGATTTTTTTTCGCTTTTAATAATGCATGGGTAATATTGTTATAAACTCACCTATAACAAATGCTCTGACGATGCAGGCAGAGAGCGCAGCAGCGAGCAAAATAGTCAACAATATTTTCGTCATGTCTGAATTTTTTATTACTCTAATGTATTAAGTATTGTACTGAGCTTTATATACTATTTCGTTATCAGGTAACAATAACCCTTGACCTACGCTAGCTCATCTGCAATTATTTTTATATTTATTGCAATTGACATGTCTTTTATCAGGTTAGAGATTTGTGTTTGGAAAATCCAACTAAGTAAACAACAGTGACGTGCATCCCACACATATATATAGTATATGTATATATTGTTACAATAATAAAATAGTGAAGCAAACAGCAAATATCACTGATAAGCTAGGCTGGATATAATATAAATAATAGTTATTAAATGCTAAATATTAATGTGAACCCCATTAACAATTAAGTATATTTCGCAATAATTATATTTTATGTTGGCAAGCTTAAAAAGTGACAGGTAGGATATGGCAGAGTGTGTGACACTTTTAATGGCGGCGGCTTGAGCAGGAGTGTTGCGAAAAGAAGGCGTTTGATAAAGTGTTGGGGTTCTGTAAATGAATAACAAATAATTATATGGCCGAAGTTTGATACAATGGTCAGAACAGGTGTCCATTGGTCCAGTACGAAGACTAAGGAGGGCCGGAATGGGAGAGATCTTAAATGGCGTGTTTTCCAACTACTATATAAGTTTTAGAGTTTATAAAAATATATTATTCTATCCTTTTAATCTAAATATATATAACTCAAAGGTGACTGACTGACTGACTGACTGACATAGTGATCTATCAACGCACAGCCCAAACCACTGGACGGATCGGACTGAAATTAGGCATGTAGGTAGATGTTATGACGTAGGCACCCGCAAAGAAAGGATTTTGATGAATTCTACCCCCAAGGGGATAAAATAGGGGATGAAAGACAGATTACACAGATTGACAGATTAGTTAAGAATATTGTGTACAAAGAAGTTTTGTAGGCCCTAATTTTTTACACACGCTATACATAAGTAAAGCCGCAAAAACTATACCTAAATAATAATAATACTTTTTAACGCGAGCGAAGCAGCGGGCAAAAGTTAGTAATATATATACTTAAAATTTTATCCAATATTAACTTTCAGTCTATTATTTTGCTAAACACCAGATTTTAAGTTAATATATTTATTAAATGTCCAAGTATAAAAAGATCATGATTTTTATGCTTTACAATGGGATGGAGGTCAGCCCTTGCATTCCCCATGGTTCAGTAATAGCGTACAGAGTAGACTACATCAAGGTAGCGTTCAGACTTCGTTCCGGTCACTATCCATCGGCAAGTTTTGCATATCTTATGAGGAAAATAGAATCGCCTAATTGCAGTACCTGTGGAAGACGGGAGGATTTGCATCGCTTGCTGATGGAGTGTGACCGGAATAAAAGTGCAAGAGAGTCGCTGATGAACCAATGCCGAGTCAGCTTATGTGATATAGGTGCCCTTCATGGCGTCCTATATGATCCGGCAGGGAATACTATGGAATTGTTGGTGGACATGGTCGCACTCACTCATCAGCGACTCTCTCAGAACTGAGCTGTATTTCACCGTATTGGGTACAATAGCCCATATAAATAATAAATTAAAAAATAAATGGGATGGACGCCGCTGGTATATAACCATTATTTAATTATGCAATATAAAAAATACTTACAATGACGTTAGAAAAAGAGAAATAAGAAAATCTTAGGCTGAGATTTATAGATGCTACTTTAAGTTTGCTCAGATTTAACAGTTGAAGATTTTAAAATATGAAAAAAAGAAATTCAATTTCTTTGGCTGTAGGGCGATTGTCTGAACCGGGTCGTGACCACAGGTGTGAAGACCGTCATAATGACTCGCTTTGGCCTGTTACGTTTTGGAATCAGCTTGTGTATATCCAGTAGCTCATATACCTAGAGACCTTCAGTCGTGGTATATGTGAGCCGACTTAACTTAACGACTAGTGTAAAAAAGTGCCTAAATTTCAGTCCGACACTACTTTTAATTTTTCTATGACGTCCTGCAGAAGATACAGCAAATTACAAACAATCCTGTATATTATTTTATATATTATCACAGACACCAGGTTAAGAATCTTTGGTTCAGTGTAGAAACTTTATTAAAGTTTGTAAGTAAATGAATTATTTTTACATCTTACCCTGTTAAAGACAACGCTTATGTTTTAAAATAAATAAAACGTAATTAATATATTACACAAAATAGTTATTAAAAATAAATAAAAAACTTTTAAAAATGAATATTACACTTTTATTATATTTTCCTACTTTAACTTACTGTACTTACACTTTATATCTATACTAATATTATAAAGCTGAAGAGTTTGTTTGAACGCGCTAATCTCAGGAACTACTGGTTTGAATCGAAAAATTCTTTTTGTATTGAATAGACCATTTATCGAGGAAGGCTTTAGGCTATATAACATCACGATGCAACTATTAGGTGAGAAGAAATAATGGAAAATGTGAAAAAATCGGGGATATTATTCATCCTTGAGGGATTCCATTGCGTGCGCTGCGAAAACGGTTTAAGATACTAAAAATATATGTAGGAAAGAATTATTCCTCTTGAAATGATCTAAAAAATGTTTGAGACAGTATATGTCTATCTTTTAAGATTAACTAACTAGAACCGTTTTTATGGTAATCACATTTGGTCGAAATTAATGCATTATTTGTTAAGAGTTGAATCAACGTAATAATATTAACCTTTATCCAAATAAATGTGTTGTTGATTAAGAGTATTTAATTGTGAACAAAATTGTCTTTGACACCACTTAATTTCAATGAACATCTTAGAAGATATTACAATTTTAAAATAAATAACTAACTAAAATGCCCAAAATAACTATTCCACGCGGACGAAGTCGCGGACGCAGCTAGTTTAAAATAAAACAATGTGAGCAAAGATGTAAAATATTTTATTGTATTTCTGATGAGAACGTATAATTAGGCAAAGCTGATTACATTTTATAAATCTGAAATGATTTTCATTTTGAGATTTTTCCAATTTTCGGTTTAGACCCAAACTCCAGTGATACACTGAGTTTCACACAACTCTAAAGAGCTAAAGTGGTTCGAATTGTGTGTACAGTCTCCGTGAAGGATTGGTATACATTTTTTTGTAGTAGAATCATATGCATATCTGGAATTAGAAAATTTAACTTAATATAGTAATACAATCATAAAAGTATATAAACTTTAAAATCCGTAAAAACTGTTTGATCATGTACCTAGAAATACACAAATAACTAACGTATAAGCCTGCCAGAGCCGGAGTGGACCAAGTGAAAATTATGCGATAATTTGCAGCAGAATAATGCTCTTAAAATATATTTTAGCGTTCAATGGCAGTAAAAACTTTAAGCGTGGTAGGTATGGTGGTGGTAGAGGCCTACATTGCACTATAACGCGGGATAACGTGATAGATGAGAAGTGAAATAAATTAAGACGTCCAGATACGAAATCGAAGTACGTTTAATGAAGCACAGTAAAAAGTCACAGCAAGAATAAGCAAGCACAAAAAATAGTCTAAGTAAAAATAAAGTATAGATTACAATAATACAAATAAGGACACAAAAACAACTACTTTGTACTGCGAACCGCGAAGGAGTGGAACTCGCTTCCTGCGTCGCTGTTCCCGGCATCTTATGACATGGGAATCTTCAAGCGTCGAGTGAATCGGTATTTGCTGGGCGAGCGTGCTCCATCGTCGGCCCCTTGATCACTTTCCAGCAGGTGAGATTGAGGTCAAGCGCTGGGCCTGGGGGGTCCGAATTCCTTTAACGACCCGGCCAGACAATAGCCCTATACGATCCATCTCTTGGGGTGGTACGTGCATAGATTTCACCCCTCACGACCACTCTATCAAGCAGTGCAGGACATTGCGTTAACTGTAGGTAAACCTACTCTCAACTCTACCTTTCCTTCCTCACATGAAACCGAGTTCATTTCTGCAAAAACTTTGACCAATTTTATACCTTTCAAATACCTAATTGTAAAAACCGTCATAGTGACTCGCTTTCATCTGTCGCGTTTCGGGATCATCTTGTGTACATCCAGTAATTCATATACCTAGAGACCTTCAGTCGCGGTATATGCGGGCCGACATGACGACGGAGACTATCAATGGATATTCATCCTTTGCTAGTCGCTTTAGTTTTTGGACCACACTGTATAAGTACTGTAGCTCGAGTAAAAAAAACTTTTTGTGGGAAGTTGAATCTTTCTCAATCTTTTTAGAAGCGTATGACCATATTATTTTATCTCGACTTCCCCATACTGGCTTACCTAAAGAAAAACACGCTGCACACGTCCATGACTCTCGAAAAATTCACCATAGAAAAGTTCCCCGCCACCGGGTCTCGAACCCAGGACCTTCAGCATTTCAGCCAGGGTCGCTACCATTGCGCTACGAAGCCATCAAATACATGCATGCATATTATATAGGTAAAGGTATATAAATTGTAAAAGAAAATCCACTTTACTCCGGAGTATATTTGCCGCACACTGTCGTGTTATATTTGTCATACGGCTGGCCACATCCTGGATAAAACCCTGAAACAAAAAAACGAATGTATTCCTCTTTTGACCGAGCGAAGCGTGGCTTCTGAGCGAAGTCGAGCTTCGGCACTTTGTTCGTCTATTAGAGAGCTATTACTTTTAAACTAAATAACGACTTTAAATTAGAATATACTTTAGTATGTAAACCATTGACGTAAAGCCGATTATCATATTTAACAAGTTCTCGCCGGCATGACCCACCAGTGGGTGACACTTGCCTGTTCCGCGAGGCGGCGTGACCCGTCGGTGGGTCACACTCGACTGTTCCGTGGGAACGAGATAAGACAGTTCGCCTCACGCGGAAAAATGTAGATATTCGCCCCGTGAACGTGTTAATATAACTAGTGGCCGAAATTTGACCAAAATTAATTTAAATTATAAGTTTGAATATTATTAAGGTCCTATTCCGCAATCGGTTCCCCTGAGTAACGGTTGAAAATCAGCGCTGGATGGCGCATACAGCGTCGCCCAGCATACGCTGAGCCGAGTGCTCTGTGATATGGGTAGCAGCAGACAGGATACATGGTGTACAGTGACATGCATAGGATATTTGGACAGGGTAGCCAGATTCACATAATGAATGTGAATATTATATAACATTATATACTTTCATAGGGAAGATAGATGGCGTGAAAATGGAATAGATATGAATATAAGGGGTTCCTTTTTTTTTGTTTTAATTATAGAAATTTATTTCAGACTTATTTATCATAAGGGCATGCAATGCTTTCATGCATCTATGGAATGAGCGCTACTGATGATGTAATGTTATGTATTATTCTTTCCTTGTTGTTTTTTATATAAATGTATTTGTCGTGTGTTGTTTCCTTTGTCTCAATAAACTTTTCTTTCTATCTTTCTTTTTCTTTCTATTGTCACAATAATAAAATAATTAAAATACAAAAAGTTCTTTGAGCCAGCAATAACAAATTTATATATATTTTAACTACATATAATATATGATATTGTTATTTCAAAGTAATCTGAACTTGCACCGGAGTTTCTCTCAACTCACAGCAATCCAGGCCTGGCGGTCCATACTTCTCCTATGACCTGGCAAGCGAAAAGCCTTCTTCAGGCAGTAGCTTTGTGTATGTTCTCAATCAGACGACGTCCAAGATAAATACGCATCGCCTCCGCCTCTTCTAGCATCTCAGGAAGCAGACTCCCTCAAGTCTACTGCCCAGTAAATCTTTATTGCACCTTGTTTAGTCCTCTAGTGGAGGGGAAAAGTGCCCAGCCCCCGAGTTAACTCAGAGAGCATACTTTACACTCACCTTTAACAAATTCTCTGGCGACGCAGGCGGAGAGCACTGCAGCGAACAGAACACACATCAATATTTTCGACATATCCGAAATTTGTATGACTATAATGCATTAGGTACCGTACTGAGCCTTATATACTGTTTCGTTATCAGATAATAGTAACCTTTGGCCTACGCTAACTCATCTGCAATTATTTTTTATCAATTGTAGGTGACTCCTCGTTTATCAGTTCAGAGAAGTTAAGTTTGGAAAATCCACATGATTAAACAACCAATATTCAATTATATACATTTATACATTTATTTATTTATTTCTTTTTTTTATTTTTGTGCCATGGTGGCTGCCGGCAGAATAGAATAGCACCCCCCTCTTCTTGCTGAGGTGTCGTAAAAGGCGACTAAGGTATCTCATTAACACTGCAATTCAACCAGGTGTTCAGAGAAGGAAAACTCGACCAAACCTGCATCCTGCTCCCTCCCGATCGTACTGGTTCTCCATTTCATCGGGCCCGAGGGAGCTCGGACGAGAGAATGCTTTTCTGGCTGCGCGTCCAGCTATGCACTTAAATTTATCCTGCGCAATTTACTGTTTCCGTAAACTGGACCTCGATTTTCTTAATCGGTGTAGAAACAGTCGCCATGGCCGAATTCGGCTAGGACATCATCATCATATACATTACTTTTTTTTTGTTGTATCCTGGCTCTAGTGCTCATATCAAGCCTGAGGTTAAGCATACGACTATCAACAATAAAGAAAATCCTATCGGTAGTCGCAGCGATCATGCCGGCCTGCACAAATATCTCTTCACGCTACGCTTAAGGGACTCCATATCACAGGACGGTGAGAACACGCTTGCTGGAAGTCTATTCCACAGCCCAACGATATGGCAAAAGAAGGAGTTAAAGAACATCCTAGCCCTAGCTGGGATGTGAGTTACCGTAAAGCTGTGACTCGGTAAACCCTCGCTCGTGGTTCTATTAAGGAAGGGAGAGGGTGGAAGAAGGTGAAATAGCTCTCCAGAATACTCGCTGTGATACAAACGGTAGAAAACAATAAGTGAAGCAATATCTATGCGCAACTGAAGCAGTTCAAGATGATTAGTCACGTCAGGATCATTCTCAATGTAGACAGCCCTCCGCTGCAATTAATCCAGGAAATCAAGTAAATATTTAGAAGATTCATGCCAAAGATGCGAACATTATTTTAAGTAAAGTCTGACTTGGGCCTTATACAATAGAAACAGTTGATCGGGCATGAAGAAATGTCGCACTTTGTTAAGGGCACTAAGCCTACGTGATGTTGCGGAGATTAAAAACTATAGGTTAACTAAGTTTGAGATCACAGTGACTCTTCTTACTTAATATCCTTTGGCTGACGCGCATTCCAAGCGACACATTCTGGAGAAAATAAAGGCGAGAGAAAGGGGTGGCTGACTTTAAGCAACGTACTTACAGTAACATTGGAAAAAGAAATAAGGAACCATTTTAATTATTTTACTTCGATACCCGTCTATCCGTAGTAGTAGAAAGAGTACAGATGATTCGTATCACACTGAGTTGCCAAATTGATCACTCTACAACAAGCAAGTGTGCGTAATCACTGGCTGCTTGTCACGTCTACGCCCAAACAGGTTTACGTCAGCACAGCCAGTGGACAAACTAAGGGTTGTGCAAATCATGCAATAATTATATTCGCTCTACGTTTATATCTATATACATAAAACGCTTCGCTTTGTATATATATAAAGGGGCTAAACAATCGCTGCTCTGTATTTATTACGCCCTTGCGAATCGAACCAGACATACAATGGGCAATGTAACAACGAATGCTTCGTCAAGTAACGCGTCAACGCGGCTGTACTGTACGCCAATCAGCCGGTCGCCTCGTGTCTGTCTGTTCATCACTGGAATTCGTGTCTTTGGACATTTGTAAGGGCCAACTTTGCCTTAAATTAAGCTTTGCATAAAGTTTAACAGATACTATATTAGGCAAGGGTGCTGAGTTTGCGATTCAATTTAACATTTACAGACGATTTTCCGAGATGTTAATAATTGAGTAATGTCTGACCGAAGGTCGAATTCTGGCCAGAGTCAAAGCAGAGGCTGCTCAGTTTGAAATCACCACATATCCTATTCTTTACTTGGGGAATATCCCAATAGGACCGACACGGCCCCACATAGGAAGAACGGCAGCTGTGGTATATGAGACTAACAACCTATGAGCTAACAACTTCAAGGTCACTACATCTGTGCATTGGCAGGAACTGTGGGTCCTGTAATCAGTTCTTAACAGCAGCATCCTCACATATCCTAATAAACTTTAAGACTGAGTAAGAGAGAATAGAAGGATTTAAAAATCTTTTAAATTAATGGTATCTATAGCAGTAGCGTTCATTCCATAGATGCATGCAAGCATTGCATACCATTATAATAAACTAGCTGTCCCGGCAGACCTTGTTCTGCCCTATTTCTCTAAAACAAAGTCACATTGTTTTTTTTTATGTTAATAGCTTCCCCGTCAGATTTCGTTCTGCCAAAACCTATTGGTCTGTCGGCTGTTTTTTGAAAATTGTTTGAAGGAACCTGGCCTTAATGTTATATGTATAAAAATTGACAAATACTAACATTAAAAACGCGGTAATAAACTGTAACAAATTGTGTGAAATATGCTGACATCCAAGATACAGGTTGTCCTAGTTTGGGTGTCAGCTGATTTTAATGTGCTGCTTGTAATTGTTTGTCTAATAATAAACTTTATTATTATTCTTTATTTTTTTATTAATATTTATACGTTACTCAATTGTTTTGCATTCCCGAAACCAGTCCACTAACATTTAAACTTTATGGTATGGTGTTAAAGTTCAAATTGACTTTTACATATTATTACGAATTTTTTGTATGACGATATAGAAAAGTGTTGTTTTTAGACTTTTTCAGACAATTTTTAAAATTTTTCTCTCCGTAATAACTTTCCCCAAACTTCAACAAACACAACAAAAAGAAATCAGCCAAATCGGTTCAGCCGTTCTCGAGTTTCGCGCTTATCAACACATAGCTCCGGCAAACGTTGTTTTGCTATATAAGGTTTTGTAATATCTTCTAAGATGTTCATTGAAATTAAGTGATGTCAAAGACAATTTTGTTCACAATTAAATACTCTTAATCAACAACACATTTATTTGGATAAAGATTAATATTATTACGTTGATACAACCCTTAACAAATAATGCATTAATTTCGACCAAATTCGATTACCATAAAAACGGCTCTAGTGACTTAATCTTAAAAGATAGACATATACTGTCACGGACATTTTTTTAGATCATTTCAAGGGGAATAATTCTTTCTTACATATATTTTTGGTATCTTGAACCGTTTTTGCAGCGCACGCAATGGAAGCCCTCAAAGATGAATAATTGTCCCCGTTTTTTTCACATTTTCCATTATTTCTTCGCTCCTAATAATTGCATCGTGATGTTATATAGCCTAAAGCCTTCCTCGATAAATGGTCTATTCAACTCAAAAAGAATTTTTCAATTCGAATCAGTAGTTCCTGAGATTAGCGCGTTCAAACAAACAAACAAACAAACAAACAAACTCTTCAGCTTTATAATATTAGTATAGATAAGTCTGGAATAAATTGCTAGAAATTAAACAAAAAAAAAGGAATCATTTATATTCATATCTATTCTATATTCACGCCGTTTATCTTTCCTATGAAAGGAATATAATATTTACTACCATAATATAATAAACATATAAATTACGCGAATTTTGCCTACCCTGTCCAAATGCCCTATGCACGTCACTGATCTATGGTAAGGTTCAGGAATGTTTGATAGTGTAAATCGCCGGGTCCTTCAAGGAATATGGATTCTCAGGCCTGGCTAGCAATGAGTAGAGAAACAACCCAGCTTTAGCCAGTTAGTGTCTCGCAGACCGGGGCCACCACCCTATGTCTTTCCTGGCGGGTCTATGCAGGATTTTCCCTAGGGTTAAAAACAATTTTTAGAACTATTCTTACTTTTTGTATTATTTGTGTGTTTATATTATGTGAAGAAAATTGATCACAGGATCCACAGTTCCACGATAAAAGTAATCACCTTGGGATTATTAATCACACCGGCGTGAACCCACACGTATAACGCAACATACAACGCGCGCGGGTTTGCGCTGTCACAGCTTTACTCTATCTCACATCCCGGCTAGGACTAAAAAGTTCTCTAACTCCTTCTTTTGCCGTGTACTTGGGCTGCGGAATGGACTTCCTGAGAGCGTGTTCTCACCATCCTATGATATGGGATCCTTTAAGCGTAGCGTGAAGAGATATTAGTGCAGGCCGGCATGATCTCTGCGACTACCGGTGGGTTTTTTCTTGCCTGTCGATAGTCGTTGTCGTTTTTTGGACTGCACCATGCTTACCATCAGGTATCGTGCAGTTACCGTGTGGAGTCAGAATAAAAAAAAAAATCTAATGTCATTAACGCTTTATTTGATTGTTTTCATGTGATTGTGATAATTAAATTACTTTCAATAAATATCCGATTTCATGTCGATACCTGGCTAAAACTGGAGTCCATTAATTGGCTGTTGCCACAACCTTTGGCTAAAGCTAAAAGGTTTAAAATATATTAAAAAAAAAAACTTAAATTTCGGTCCAACACTACTTTTAATTCTTATATCGCGCCCTGCAGAAGAGACGGTGAATTACAAACAATCCTGTATATTATTTCATTTATGATGGTATATTCTCACAGACACCAGGTTGAGAATCTCTCGCTCAAAGTAGAAACCAATAGCATTAAAGATTATGAGAAATTGAATTCTTTTTCCACCTTACTGCATTGAAGAAGCATTGCTGATGTTTTAAAATAAATAAAATGAAATATATAGCACAAATTCGTTATCAAAAATAAATAAAAGATTTTTAGAAATTAATATTACACTTTTATTATATTTCTCTTCTTTAATTTACTGCATACAGCTATATTTAAAATAAAATAAAGGGACCATGAATATTAAATATCATCTTGTGTGTAAAATATCATTTTGTGTGTAAGAAATCTTCTTGTGCGTAAAATATCATATTGTGTCTACAATATCTTCTAAATGGGGATGTATAACTAGGCTGAGGTGAATTTAGTTTATAATTTTCATTTTAGAACTTTTCTAATTTCCGGTTTACTCCTCATATCCAGTGATACAGCGAGATTCACACAACTCCAAAGTGGCAAAGTGGTTCGGATGAGTTTCACAGTCGCCATATGTGAATGGTGTGCATTTTTTTGCAGCATTATCAAACGTATATCTGAAATTAGTAAAGTTTCGTTTCATTTAGTAACACGGACATAAAATTATAAATATATTTATAATTTTGATATTGGTAAATAACTTTTTGATCATGTACGAAGAAATGGACGTAAAACATAAACCTGCGGCTGTCAGAGCCGGCGTGAACTAAGCAAAAATTATGTTTGAATATTAGCGTTGCCGCATCACACACATTAGTAATTAATTATTTTCTTTATTCTTATAATTTAAATTAGTATGGAACCCTCTAGCCGGGCAGTAGACTCGAGGGAGTCTGCTGCCCGGATGAGAGGGAGGCGATGCACTTTGTCTGGCGCATCGCCTGGGAGAGAGGTTTTCGAGGGGCGGGCTTTAGGGCGGGAGGTAGCCTCAACAAGGCTTCTTGTTCCCTGGGCGTCTGGATGAATTTGGCTTTTCAGGCCCAGGTGGAGCAATCAGAGTGACACCCCGGGGGTTTTTAGTCAGTAGGAGTGTGACACACCGGGTCACTGCCCTCACAGCGTCTCTGATGGTCCTATGCAGAATTTTCCCCCGGGATACAACAAAAAAAGTATGGAACCGTCTTTGCGCGAGTTCGTATGGCACTTGGTCAGGTTTTGTTTTGTAGCTAACATAAGCTAATATGATAGATTTTTATTAAATGCCAAGATAATTGGCAATCATAAACTAAAACAACTGTGTCTTTAGTGGCCTAGTGAATAAGTGACCGGAATCCTCGCGATAACGAGAGTGGTCATAGGTTCGAATCTCGACTCACAACATCTGGGTTTTCCAAATTAAGTACGAATTTAGGCACCACATGCACAGGGGTGAAGGAAACATCGTGTGGAACCCCCATGGCATCTAATAGAACTGCAATGTGAAGCGCCCTGAGAACGGCGATCACCTGCGCTACGCTTGTCACATTGGGCACGACGTATAAGCGGAAAGTGGATACGGCCACTAATGTATCTCTACTCACCCCATAAGGGATATAGCGTGATGATTTATTATAAATTAAAACAATATTTTTTTCTTGTCATATTATTTTAATGACTGATTGCTAGTTAGGTAAAGAAAGATTAACTTATAATTATCCCTTTTGTGAAATGAATAAAAATTTTTGAATTTGACTAATTTCTACTGTTCAGATACTTTTCATGCTCTACACAATAATAACCCACTTAGCTTCCAATGGCCATATTACTGCATCTCCACTTCTCCATACTTAATTTAAAATCACTTTATACACATCTCTGACTCTGATAAATCTATTTATCATACAAAAGTTTCCTGCCACGGGGACTCGTACCCGAGACCTTCAGCGTTGCAGTCTGGGTCGCGTCTATTGCGCTAAGGCCGCCAAGTTTTTTTACAATTATTATTTATTTATTACAAGGCGAACGCTTGACCTCAATCACACCTGGGGTATGGTGAAGATTAGGCCGATGATGAACCGCGTCCGCCCAACATATGCCTGTTCACTCTTCTCGTAAAGGCTCCCAGGTCATAAGATCGCGGAAATATGGCCGCTGGAAGCATATTCCACTTCTTACCCGTTCGCATGATGAGTGTAGAAGCGAATCTTTTCGTGCGGATATAAGGAACATCCACCACATACGGATGGTAGCCAACGCGATGTCTAGTGGTTTTATGATGAAATGGGGCTGGCGGAATGAGAGAATGTAGTTCCTGAGAACATTCTCCACTGTGCAACTGCTAAAAGACCGAGAGGCAGGCAACTCTACGTCGATACTCGATGCTCTGCATTTTAACTTTTGTCAAATAATCGTCTCCAATAAGTCTACGAGCTCTACGATCAATTGAGTCCAAAGCCGCCAACTGATATTTAGCGGATCCGTCCCAAAGATGACAACAGTACTCGACACCCGACCGCACCTGTGCTTGATACAAGTACATGCCTAGAGATACAGGTAAAGGTACATATATAAATTGTAAAATAGTCCACTTACTCCTGTTTATATACGTTGCAATGTTTCGTGACATCTTTGACATACTGCATATAGCATCCTGGATACCATCCTAGAAAAAAAAACTTTGTTACCATAGATGGGCAAAATGTAATCAGATTAATGAATTACATTTTGAACTTTTCTTCATTAATATGAGTGTATTTTGCTCATCTATTTTCAAAACACTACGGAATCCTCAATTGTATACACATTTATGACTCCTTAATGTTTTGAAGGGATTTAATCATGATTACAGAGCAACAAAGTTAAGATTACGACTACATTTTGTAATCGTTAATCATTAATCAGATTACATTTTGTACATCTCTGTTTGTAACTGAGCGAAACGAGATTTCTGAGTCAAGTTGGAGGCTTCGGCACTTTGTTTGTCTATCAGAGGGCTATAACTTTGAAACTAATTAAGATATCGACTTGAAATTATAAGCCGACAATGATATTTAATGTAAGAAAAAGTCAAATTTGCAGCAGGCTCCCATTGATGTGAATGGCGGATTTTTTTTCGCTTTTAATAATACATGTGGGGTAATATTGTTATAAACTCACCTATAACAAATGCTCTGACGATGCAGGCAGAGAGCGCAGCAGCGAGCAAAATAGTCAACAATATTTTCGTCATGTCTGAATTTTTTATTACTCTAATGTATTAAGTATTGTACTGAGCTTTATATACTATTTCGTTATCCGGTAACAATAACCCTTGACCTACGCTAGCTCATCTGCAATTATTTTTATATTTATTGCAATTGACATATCTTTTATCAGGTTACAGATTTGTGTTTGGAAAATCCAACTAAGTAAACAACAGTGACGTGCACCCCACACATATATATTGTACTAGCTATGTCCGCGACTTCGTTTGCGTGGAATAGTTATTTTGGGTATTTTAGTTAGTTATTTATTTTGAAATTGTAATATCTTCTAAGATGTTCATTGAAATTAAGTGATGTCAAAGACAATTTTGTTCACAATTAAATACTCTTAATCAATAACACATTTGGATAAAGATTAATATTATTACCTTGATACAACTCTTAACAAATAATGCATTAATTTCGACCAAATTTGATTACCATGAAAACGGTTCTAAGTGAGTTAATCTTAAAAGATAGACATATACTGTCGGGGACATTTGTTTAGATCATTTCAAGAGGAATAATTCTTTCATACATATATTTTTGGTATCTTGAACAGTTTTCGCAGCGCACGCAATGGAAGCCCTCAAGGATGAATAATTTTTTCCGTTTTTTTCACATTTTCCATTATTTCTTCGCTCCTAATAGTTGTATCGTGATGTTATATAGCCTAAAGCCTTCCTCGATAAATAGTCTATTCAACACAAAAAGAATTTTTCAATTCGAAGCAGTAATTCCTGAGATTAGCGCGTTCAAACAAATAAACAAAAAAACTCTTCAGCTTTATAATATTAGGTCCTTACATATGAAATTGGCGTTTTGTATGGGAGGAACAAAAAGTCGAATATTTTTTAATATAATATATTTAATTAATCAAAGTATGAACCATTATTTTCTATGCACTTTTGCCATCTCATAGGTAGTTCATTGATCCCTTTACTAAAAAACCAGTCGGACGGGAATCAATAAAATCTTTGAAGGCGATTTGGACTGCCCCATCGGAGTTGAATTTTTTCCCTTGCAAGAAGTTATCCAAATTTCGAAAAAAATGGTAATCTGTTGGAGCAAAGTCCAGGGAGTACGGAGGATGTCTTAGACTTTCCAATTGAAGCTCTTCTAATTTAGTAGCCGTCTGTTGCGCAGTGTGTGGTCTAGCGTTGTCTTGAAGCAGCAGTGGCGTGGAGCGATTGACCAGCCTAGGTTGCTTAGCCGCTAGCTTTTCCATCATGGTTTGCAATTGCTGACAATAGACATCAGCCGTAATAGTCTGGCCAGATTTGAGAAAACTGTAATGAACAATACCGGCACTAGTCCACCAAACGCTTACAAGTAACTTTTTTGGGGTTAATTTTCGCTTGGGGCAGGATTTGGCTGGCTGGCCAGGATCCAATCATTGCGCTGAGCGCTTCCGATTATCGTAAAGAACCCATTTTTCATCACAGGTAATGATTCGGTTTAAAATACCTTCATTATTGTGCCGGTTTAGTAATGTAACGCAGCAGTCGACGCGCGTTTGCCGGTTTGCTTCAGTCAGTTCGTGAGGTACCCACCTTTCAAGCTTTTTAATCTTCCCAATTTGCTTCAAGTGAATTAAAACAGTTTTATCACTAACATCGCAGCCTGCAGCTAACTCGGACGTGGTTTGCGATGGATCCGCTTCCACAATAGCCTTCAACTCTTCATTATCAACTTGAGTCTCAAGCCGTCCACGGGGCTTGTTCTGCAGGTCAAAATTTCCAGAACGAAAACGTTGGAACCAAAAACGAACTGTGTTTTCTTTTGCAACACGAACGCCATACACATCATTCACCCTTCGAGCTGTTTCCGCAGCACTAGTGCCACGGCGGAACTCGTACTCGTAAATAATGCGATATTTTAAGTTTTCCATTTTGTAAAATGAGTGACGCAAACAGAAAAAAACAGAAGAAAAAACAAATGAATGACGATCATCGAAGCACAAATACATGAGTCTATAGCTGTACAAATTTGAAGTTGGAATTCCTTACCAAAGAGGAGAAATTTGTGATTAAAGTGGCCAGTACGAAAAACGCCAATTTCATATGTAAGGACCTAATATTAGTATAGATATGTATATATTTTTACAATAATAAAATAGTGAAGCAAACAGCAAATATCACTGATAAGCTAGGCTGGATATAATATAAATAATAGTTATTAAATACTAAATATTAACGCGAACACCATTAACAATTAAGTATATTTCGCAATAATTATGTTTTATGTTGGCAAGCTTAAAAAGCTACAGGTAGGATATGGCAGAGTGTATGACACTTTTAATGGCGGCGGCTTGAGCAGGAGTGTTGCGAAAAGAAGGCGTTTGGCAAAATCACATTGGTCATACACCAGTGGAAAAAAAAAGAAGGCGTTTGATATTGTGTTGGGGTTCTGTAAATGAATAACAAATAATTATGTGGTCGAAGTTTGATGCGATGGTTCGAATAGGTGTCCATCGATCCAGTACGAAGACTAAGAAGGGTCAGAATGGGAGCGATCTTAAATGGCGTGTTTTCCAACTACCAGATAAGTTTTAGAGCTTATAAAAATCTTTCTATCCTTTTAATCTAAATATATATAATTCAAAGGTGACTGACTGACTGACTAACTGACTGACATAGTAATCTACCAACGCACAGCCCAAACCACTGGACGGATCGGGCTGAAATTAGGCATGCAGGTAGATGTTATGACGTAAGCACCCGCTAAGAAAGGATTATGATGAATTCTACCCCAAAGGGGATGAAATAGGGGATGAAAACAGATTACTCAGATTAACAGATAGGTTAAGAATATTGTGTACAAAGAAGTTTTGTAGACCCTAATTTTTTACACACGCTAAACATAAGTAAAGCCGAAAAAACTATACCTAAATAATAATAATACTTTTTAACGCGAGCGAAGCAGCGGGCAAAAGCTAGTAATATATATACTTAAATTTTTATCTAATATGAACTTTCAGTCTGTTATTTTGCTAAATACCAGATTTAAAGTTAATATATTTATTAAATGTCCAAGTATAAAAAGATCATGATTTTTATGCTTTACAATGGGATGGAGGTCAGCCCTTGCATTCCCCATGGTTTAGTAATAGCGTACAGAGTAGACTACACCAAGGTAGTGTTCAGACTTCGTTCCGGTCACTATCCATCGGCAAGTTTTGCATATCTTATGAGGAAAATAGAATCGCCTAATTGCAGTACCTGTGGAAGACGGGAGGATTTGCATCGCTTGCTGATGGAGTGTGACCGGAATAAAAGTGCAAGAGAGTCGCTGATGAACCAATGCCGAGTCAGCTTATGTGATATAGGTGCCCTTCATGGCGTCCTATATGTTCCGGCAGGGAATACTATGGAATTGTTGGTGGACATGGTCGCACTCACTCATCAGCGACTCTCTCAGAACTGAGCTGTATTTCACCGTATTGGATACAATAGCCCATATAAATAATAAATTAAAAAATAAATGGGATGGACGCCGCTGGTATATAACCATTATTTAATTATGCAATATAAAAAATACTTACAATGACGTTAGAAAAAGAGAAATAAGAAAATCTTAGGCTGAGATTTATAGATGCTACTTTAAGTTTGCTCAGATTTAACAGTTGAAGATTTTAAAATATGAAAAAAAGAAATTCAATTTCTTTGGCTGTAGGGCGATTGTCTGAACCGGGTCGTGACCACAGGTGTGAAGACCGTCATAATGACTCGCTTTGGCCTGTTACGTTTTGGAATCAGCTTGTGTATATCCAGTAGCTCATATACCTAGAGACCTTCAGTCGTGGTATATGTGAGCCGACTTAACTTAACGGCTAGTGTAAAAAAGTGCCTAAATTTCAGTCCGACACTACTTTTAATTTTTCTATGACGTCCTGCAGAAGATACAGCAAATTACAAACAATCCTGTATATTATTTTATATATTCTCACAGACACCAGGTTAAGAATCTTTGGTTCAGTGCAGAAACTTTATTAAAGTTTGTAAGTGAATGAATTATTTTTACATCTTACCCTGTTAAAGACAACGCTTATGTTTTAAAATAAATAAAACGTAATTAATATATTACACAAAATAGTTATTAAAAATAAATAAAAAACTTTTAAAAATGAATATTACACTTTTATTATATTTTCCTACTTTAACTTACTGTACTTACACTTTATATCTATACTAATATTATAAAGCTGAAGAGTTTGTTTGAACGCGCTAATCTCAGGAACTACTGGTTTGAATCGAAAAATTCTTTTTGTATTGAATAGACCATTTATCGAGGAAGGCTTTAGGCTATATAACATCACGATGCAACTATTAAGAGAGAAGAAATAATGGAAAATGTGAAAAAATCGGGGAACATTATTCATCCTTGAGGGATTCCATTGCGTGCGCTGCGAAAACGGTTTAAGATACTAAAAATATATGTAGGAAAGAATTATTCCTCTTGAAATGATCTAAAAAATGTTCGAGACAGTATATGTCTATCTTTTAAGATTAACTAACTAGAACCGTTTTTATGGTAATCACATTTGGTCGAAATTGATGCATTATTTGTTAAGAGTTGTATCAACGTAATAATATTAACCTTTATCCAAATAAATGTGTTGTTGATTAAGAGTATTTAATTGTGAACAAAATTGTCTTTGACACCACTTAATTTCAATGAACATCTTAGAAGATATTACAATTTTAAAATAAATAACTAACTAAAATGCCCAAAATAACTATTCCACGCGGACGAAGTCGCGGACGCAGCTAGTTTAAAATAAAACAATGTGAGCAAAGATGTAAAATATTTTATTGTATTTCTGATGAGAACGTATAATTAGGAAAAGCTGATTGCATTTTATAAATCTGAAATGATTTTCATTTTAAGATTTTTCAAATTTTCGGTTTAGACCCAAACTCCAGTGATACACTGAGTTTCACACAACTCTAAAGAGCTAAAGTGGTTCGAATTGTGTGTACAGTCTCCGTGAAGGATTGGTATACATTTTTTTGTAGTAGAATCATATGCATATCTGGAATTAGAAAATTTAACTTAATATAGTAATACAATCATAAAAGTATATAAACTTTAAAATCCGTAAAAACTGTTTGATCATGTACCTAGAAATACACAAATAACTAACGTATAAACCTGCCAGAGCCGGAGTGGACCAAGTGAAAATTATGCGATAATTTGCAGCAGAATAATGCTCTTAAAATATATTTTAGCGTTCAATGGCAGTAAAAACTTTAAGCGTGGTAGGTATGGTGGTGGTAGAGGCCTACATTGCACTATAACGCGGGATAACGTGATAGATGAGAAGTGAAATAAATTAAGACGTCCAGATACGAAATCGAAGTACGTTTAATGAAGCACAGTAAAAAGTCACAGCAAGAATAAGCAAGCACAAAAAATAGTCTAAGTAAAAATAAAGTATAGATTACAATAATACAAATAAGGACACAAAAACAACTACTTTTTGCTGCGAACCGCGAAGGAGTGGAACTCGCTTCCTGCGTCGGTGTTCCCGGCATCTTATGACATGGGAATCTTCAAGCGTAGAGTGAATCGGTATTTGCTGGGTGAGTGCGCTCCATCGTCGGCCCCTTCATCACTTTCCAGCAGGTGAGATTGAGGTCAAGCGCTGGGCCTGGGGGGTCCAAATTCCTTTAACGACCCGGCCAGAGAATAGCCCTATACGATCCATATCTTGGGGTGGTACGTGCAAAGATTTCTCCCCTCACGACCACTCTATCAAGCGGTGCAGGACATTGCGTTAACTGTAGGTAAACCTACTCTCAACTATACCTTTCCTTCTTCACATGAAACCGAGTTCATTTCTGCAAAAACTTTGACCAATTTTATACCTTTCAAATACCTAATTGTAAAAACCGTCATAGTGACTCGCTTTCATCTGTCGCGTTTCGGGATCAGCTTGTGTACATCCAGTAATTCATATACCTAGAGACCTTCAGTCGCGGTATATGCGGGCCGACATGACGACGGAGACTATCAATGGATATTCATCCTTTGCTAGTCGCTTTAGTTTTTGGACCACACTGTATAAGCTCGAGCTGTACACTGTAGCTCGAGTAAAAAAAACTTTTTGTGGGAAGTTCAATCTTTCTCAATCTTTTTAGAAGCGTATGACCATATTATTTTATCTCGACTTCCCCATACTGGCTTACTTAAAGAAAAACACGCTGCACACGTCCATGACTCTCGAAAAATTCACCATAGAAAAGTTCCCCGCCACCGGGTCTCGAACCCAGGACCTTCAGCATTTCAGCCAGGGTCGCTACCATTGCGCTACGAAGCCATCAAATACATGCATGCATATTATATAGGTAAAGGTATATAAATTGTAAAAGAAAATCCACTTTACTCCGGAGTATATTTGCCGCACACTGTCGTGTTATATTTGTCATACGGCTGGCCACATCCTGGATAAAACCCTGAAACAAAAAAACGAATGTATTCCTCTTTTGACCGAGCGAAGCGTGGCTTCTGAGCGAAGTCGGGCTTCGGCACTTTGTTCGTCTATTAGAGAGCTATTACTTTTAAACTAAATAACGACTTTAAATTAGAATATACTTTAGTATGTAAACCATTGACGTAAAGCCGATTATCATATTTAACAAGTTCACGCCGGCATGACCCACCAGTGGGTGACACTTGCCTGTTCCGCGAGGCGGCGTGACCCGTCGGTGGGTCACACTCGACTGTTCCGTGGGAACGATATAAGACAGTTCGCCTCACGCGGAAAAATGTAGATATTCGCCCCGTGAACGTGTTAATATAACTAGTGGCCGAAATTTGACCAAAATTAATTTAAATTATAAGTTTGAATATTATTAAGGTCCTATTCCGCAATCGGTTCCCCTGAGTAACGGTTGAAAATCAGCGCTGGATGGCGCAATACAGCGTCGCCCAGCATACGCTGAGCCGAGTGCTCTGTGATATGGGTAGCAGCAGACAGGATACATGGTGTACAGTGACATGCATAGGATATTTGGACAGGGTAGCCAGATTCACATAATGAATGTGAATATTATATAACATTATATACTTTCATAGGGAAGATAGATGGCGTGAAAATGGAATAGATATGAATATAAGGGGTTCCTTTTTTTTTTGTTTTAATTATAGAAATTTATTTCAGACTTATTTATCATAAGGGCATGCAATGCTTTCATGCATCTATGGAATGAACGCTACTGATGATGTAATGTTATGTATTATTCTTTCCTTGTTGTTTTTTATATAAATGTATTTGTCGTGTGTTGTTTCCTTTGTCTCAATAAACTTTTCTTTCTATCTTTCTTTTTCTTTCTATTGTCACAATAATAAAAAAATTAAAATACAAAAAGTTCTTTGAGCCAGCAATAACAAATTTATATATTTTTTAACTACATATAATATATGATATTGTTATTTCAAAGTAATCTGAACTTGCACCGGAGTTTCTCTCAACTCGCAGCAAGCCAGGCCTGGCGGTCCATACTTCTCCTATGACCTGGCAAGCGAAAAGCCTTCTTCAGGCAGTAGCTTTGTGTATGTTCTCAATCAGACGACGTCCAAGATAAATACGCATCGCCTCCGCCTCTTCTAGCATCTCAGGAAGCAGACTCCCTCAAGTCTACTGCCCAGTAAATCTTTATTGCACCTTGTTTAGTCCTCTAGTGGAGGGGAAAAGTGCCCAACTCCCGAGTTAACTCAGAGAGCATACTTTACACTCACCTCTAACAAATTCTCTGGCGACGCAGGCAGAGAGGACTGCAGCGAACAGAACACACATCAATATTTTCGACATATCCGAAATTTGTATGACTATAATGCATTAGGTACTGAGCCTTATATACTGTTTCGTTATCAGAGAACAATAACCTTTGGTCTACGCAAGCTCATCTGCAATTATTTTTATTTATCGTAGGTGACTCCTCGTTTATCAGTTCAGAGAACTTAAGTTTGGAAAATCCACACGATTAAACAACCAATATTCAATCATGCATTATATACATTTATTTATTTATTTATTTTTTTTATTTTTATGCCGTGGTGGCTGCCGGCAGAATAGAATAGCACCCCCCTCTTCTTGCTGAGGTGTCGTAAAAGGGGACTAAGGTATCTCTTTAACACCGCAATTCAACCAGGTGTTCAGAGAAGGACAACTCGACCAAACCTGCATCCTGCTCCCTCCCGATCGTACTGGTTCTCCATTCCATCGGGCCCGAGGGAGCTCGGACGAGAGAGTGCTTTTCTGGCTGCGCGTCCAGTTATGCACTTAAATATCTCCTGCGCAATTGACTGTTTCCGTAAACTGGACCTCGATTTTCTTAATCGGTGTTGAAACAGTCGCCATGGCCGAATTCGGCTAGGACATCATCATCATATACATTACTTTTTTTTTGTTGTATCCTGGCTCTAGTGCTCATATCAAGCCTGAGGGTAAGCATACGACTATCAACAATAAAGAAAATCCCATCGGTAGTCGCAGCGATCATGCCGGCCTGCACAAATATCTCTTCACGCTACGCTTAAGGGACTCCATATCACAGGACGGTGAGAACACGCTTGCTGGAAGTCTATTCCACAGCCCAACGATATGGCAAAAGAAGGAGTTAAAGAACATCCTAGCCCTAGCTGGGATGTGAGTTACCGTAAAGCTGTGACTCGGTAAACCCTCGCTCGTGGTTCTATTAAGGAAGGGAGAGGGTGGAAGAAGGTGAAATAGCTCTCCAGAATACTCGCTGTGATACAAACGGTAGAAAACAATAAGTGAAGCAATATCTATGCGCAACTTGAGCAGCTCAAGATGATTAGTCACGTCAGGATCATTATCTATGCAGACAGCCCTCCCCTGCCATTTACCCAGGGCATCAAGTAAATATTGAGAAGATTCATGCCAAAGATCCGAACATTATTTCAAGTAAAGTCTGACTTGGGCCTTATACAATAGAAACAGTTGATCGGGCATGAAGAAATGTCGCACTTTGTTCAGGGCACTAAGCCTACGTGATGTTGCGGAGATTAAAAACTATAGGTTAACTAAGTTTGAGATCACAGCGACTCTTCTTACTTAATATCCTTTGGCTGACGCGCATTCCAAGCGACACATTCTGGAGAAAATAAAGGCGAGAGAAAGGGGTGGCTGACTTTAAGCAACGTACTTACAGTAACATTGGAAAAAAGAAATAAGGAACCATTTTAATTATTTTACTTCGATACCCGTCTATCCGTAGTAGTAGAAAGAGTACAGATGATTCGTATCACACTGAGTTGCCAAATTGATCACTCTACAACAAGCAAGTTGTTTTTGTGTGCGTAGTCACTAGCTGCAAGTCACGTCTACGCCCAAACAGGTTTACATCAGCACAGCCAGTGGACGAACTAAGGGTTGTGCAAATCATGCAATAATTATATTCGCTCTACGTTTATATCTATATATATAAAACGCTTCGCTTTGTATATAAATAAAGGGGCTAAACAATCGCTGCTCTGTATTTATTACGCCCTTGCGAATCGAACCTGACATACAATGGACAATGTAACGAATGCTTCGTCAAGTAACGCGTCAACGCGGCTGTACTGTACGCCAATCAGCCGGTCGCCTCGTGTCTGTCTGTTTGTCACTGGAATTCGTGTCTTTGGACATTTGTAAGGGCCAACTTGCCTTAAATTAAGCTTTGCATAAATTTTAACAGATACTATATTAGGCAAGGGTGCTGAGTTTGCGATTCAATTTAACATTTACAGTCGATTTTCCCAGATGTTGATAATTGAGTAATGTCTGACCGAAGGTCGATTTCTGGCCAGAGTCAAAGCAGAGGCCGCTTAGTCTGAAAATCACCACATATGCTATTCTTTACTTGAGGAAAGTCCCAATAGGACCGTCACAGACCCACATAGGAAGAACGGCAGCTGTGGTATATTAGACTAACAAACTATGAGCTAACAACTTCAAGGTCACTACATCTGTGCATTAGCGGGAACTGTGGGTCCTGTAATCAGTTCTTAACAGCAGCATCCTCACATATCCTAATAAACTTTAAGACTGAGTAAGAGAGAATAGAAGGATTTCAAAAACTTTTAAATTAATGGTGTCTATAGCAGTAGCGTTCATTCCATAGATGCATGCAAGCATTGCATACCATTATAATAAATAAGTCTGGAATAAATTGCTTGAAGTTAAACAAAAAAAAAAAGGAATCATTTATATTCATATCTATTCTACATTCACGCCGTCTATCTTTCCTATGAAAGGAATGTAATATTTACTACCATAATATAATAAACATATAAATTAGGCGAATTGTGCCTACCCTGTCCAAATACCTACCCTATGCACGTCATTGATCTATGGTAAGGTTCAGGAATGTTTGATAGTGTAAATCGCCGGGTCCTTCAAGGAATATGGATTCTCAGGCCTGGCTAGCAAAGAGTAGAGAAACAACCCAGCTTTAGCCAGTAAGAGTCTGGCAGACCGGGACCACCACCCTATGTCTTTCCTGGCGGGTCTATACAGGGTGTTCCCTCAGGTTAATAACAATTTTTAGAACTATTCTTACTTTTTGTATTATTTGTGTGTTTATATTATGTGAAGAATTTACCATAGGACCTACAGACCCACGATGGAAATAATCACCTTGGGATTATTAGTCACCGGCGTGAACCCACACGTTTAACACAACATACTACGCGTGCGGGTTTGTGGAGTCACAGCT
The DNA here is from genome assembly GCA_036320925.1 of Automeris io. Classification (NCBI taxonomy): domain Eukaryota; kingdom Metazoa; phylum Arthropoda; class Insecta; order Lepidoptera; family Saturniidae; genus Automeris; species Automeris io. Next base: position 9,578,212 of record JAUDJH010000017.1, read on the forward strand.
TTACTCTATCTCACATCCCGGCTAGGACTAAAAAGTTCTCTATCTCCTTCTTTTGCCGTGGCGTTAGGCTGTGGAATAGTCTTCCTGCGAGCGTGTTCCTACCATGCTATGATATGAGATTCTTTAAGCGTAGCGTGAAAAGATATTTGTGCAGGCCGGCATGATCGCTGCGACTACAGATGGTTTTTTTTAACTTTTGATAGTCGTTGTCGTTTTTTAGACAGCACCATGCTTACCATCAGGTATGGTGCAGTTATAGTGTCGAGTCAGAATAAAAAAAAAACATCTAAAATCATAAACTCTTTATTCGATTGTTTTCATGTTTTGGTTTGTTGTTGTTTTGGGAGTCGAAGCTGCTCGCGTCCGTAGGCCTTACCCTAGTTTCCCTACACGTGACTCCTGGGTGGTGCTAAACGAGCAGCAGCGAGGTGGTAGGGCGTCGGTGCCCGTCTGGATCGCGACCACAGTACATGGGTGTAAAGCCCGTCATAGTAACCAGTTTCGGCTTGTCGCGTTTCGGGATCAGCTTGTGTATATCCTAGCTCATATAGCTAGAGACCTTCAGTCGTGGTATATGTGGGCCGACATGACGATGTAGACTATCAATGGATTTTCATCCTTTGATAGTCGCTTTCGTTTTTGGACTACACTGTACTTACCATCAGGTACTCTGTAGTCACTATGTCGAGACAGAGTAAAAAAAAATTGATTGTGATAATTACATTATTTTCAATAAATATCCGATTTCATGTCGATACCTGGCTAAAACTTGAGTCCATTAATTGGCTGTTGCCACAACCTTCGGCTAAAGCTAAAAGGTTTAAAATATATTTAAAAAAAAAAAAATTCGGTCCAACACTACTTTTAATTCTTATATCGCGCCCTGCAGAAGAGACGGTGAATTACAAACAATCCTGTATATTATTTCATTTATGATGGTATATTCTCACAGACACCAGGTTGAGAATCTCTCGCTCAAAGTAGAAACCAATAGCATTAAAGATTATGAGAAATTGAATTGTTTTTCCACCTTACTGTATTGAAGAAGCATTGCTGATGTTTTAAAATAAATAAAATGAAATATATAGCACAAATTCGTTATCAAAAATAAATAAAAGATTTTTATAAATTAATATTACACTTTTATTATATTTCCCTTCTTTAATTTACTGCATACAGCTATATTTAAAATAAAATAAAGGGAGCATGAATATTAAATATCATCTTGTGTGTAAAATATCATATTGTGACTAAAATATCTTCTAAATGGGGATGTATAATTAGGCTGAGGTGAATTTAGTTTATAATTTTCATTTTAGAACTTTTCTAATTTTTTTCTGGTTTACTCCTCATATCCAGTGATACAGCGAGATTCACATAACTCCAAAGTGGCAAAGTGGTTCGGATGAGTTTCACAGTCGCCATATGTGAGTGGTATGCATTTTTTTGCAGCATTATCAAACGTATATCTGAAATTAGTAAAGTTTCGTTTCATTTAGTAACACGGACATAAAATTATAAATATATTTATAATTTTGATATTGGTAAATAACTGTTTGATCATGTACGAAGAAATGCACGTAAAACATAAACCTGCGGCTGTCAGAGCCGGCGTGTACTAAGCAAAAATTATGTTTGAATATTAGGGTTGCCTAATCACACACATTAGTAATTAATTATTTTCTTTATTCTTACAATTTTAATTAGTATGGAACCCTCTAGCCGGGCAGTAAACTTGAGGGAGTCTGCTGCCCGGATGAGAGGGAGGCGGTGCACTTTGTCTGGCGCATCGCCTGGGAAAGGGGTTTTCGAGGGGCGGGCTTTAGGGCGGGAGGTAGCCTCAACAAGGCTTCTTGTTCCCTGGGCGTCTGGATAAATTTGGCTTTCCAGGCCTAGGTGGAGCAATCAGAAGGACACCCCGGGGGTTTTTAGTCAGTAGGAGTGTGACACACCGGGGTCACTGCCCTCACAGCGTCTCTGATGGTCCTATGCAGGATTTTCCCCCGGGATACAACAAAAAAAGTATGGACCCGTCTTTGCGCGAGTTCGTATGGCACTTGGTCAGGTTTTGTTTTGTAGCTAACATAAGCTAATACGATAGATTTTTATTAAATGGCAAGATAATTGGCAATCATAAACTAAAACAACTGTGTCTTTAGTGGTCTAGTGAATAAGTGACCGGAATCCTCGCGATAACGAGAGTGGTCATAGGTTCGAATCTCGACTCACAACATCTGGGTTTTCCAAATTAAGTACGAATTTAGGCACCACATGCACAGGGGTGAAGGAAACATCGTGTGGAACCCCCATGGCATCTAATAGAACTGCAATGTGAAGCGCCCTGAGAACGGCGATCTGCTGCGCTACGCTTGTCACATTGGGCACGACGTATAAGCGGAAAGTGGATACGGCCACTAATGTTTCTCTGCTCACCCCGTAAGGGATATAGCGTGATGATTTATTATAAATTAAAACAATATTTTTTTTCTTATAATATTATTTTAATGACTGATTGCTAGTTAGGTAAAGAAAGATTAACTTATAATTATCCCTTTTGAGAAATGTTTTTTTTTTTTTAATTAGACTAACTTCTACTGTACAGATACTTTTCATGCTCTACACAATAATAACCCTCTTAGCTTCCAATGACCATATTATTGCATCTCCACTTCTCCATACTTAATTTAAAATCACTTTATACACATCTCTGACTCTGATAAATCTATTTATCATACAAAAGTTTCCTGCCACGGGGACTCGTACCCGAGACCTTCAGCGTTGCAGTCTGGGTCGCGTCTATTGCGCTAAGGCCGCCAAGTTTTTTTACAATTATTATTTATTTATTACGAGGCGAACGCTTGACCTCAATCACACCTGGGGTATGGTGAAGATTAGGCCGATGATGAACCGCGTCCGCCCAACATATGCCTATTCACTCTTCTCGTAAAGACTCCCAGGTCATAAGACCGCGGAAATATGGCCGCTAGAAGCATATTCCACTCCTTAGCCGTTCGCATGATGAATGTAGAAGTGAATCTTTTCGTGCGGATATAAGGAACATCCACCACATACGGATGATAGCCAACGCGATGTCTAGTGGTTTTATGATGAAATGGGGCTGGCGGAATGAGAGAATGTAGTTCCTGAGAACATTCTCCACTGTGCAACTGCTAAAAGACCGAGAGGCAGGCAACTCTACGTCGATACTCGATGCTCTGCATTTTAACTTTTGTCAAATAATCGTCTCCAATAAGTCTACGAGCTCTACGATCAATCGAGTCCAAAGCCGCCAACTGATATTTAGCGGATCCGTCCCAAAGATGACAACAGTACTCGACACCCGTCCGCACCTGTGCTTGATACAAGTACATGCCTAGAGATACAGGTAAAGGTACATATATAAATTGTAAAAAAGTCCACTTACTCCTGTTTATATACGTTGCAATGTTTCGTGACATCTTTGACATACTGCATATAGCATCCTGGATACCATCCTAGAAAAAAAAACTTTGTTACCATAGATGGGCAAAATGTAATCAGATTAATTTTGAACTTTTCTTCATTAATATGAGTGTATTTTGCTCATCTATTTTCAAAACACTACGGAATCCTCAATTGTATACACATTTATGACTCCATAATGTTTTGAAGGGATTTAATCATGATTACAGAGCAACAAAGTTAAGATTACGACTACATTTTGTAATCGTTAATCATTAATCAGATTACATTTTGTACATCTCTGTTTGTAACTGAGCGAAGCGAGATTTCTGAGTCAAGTTGGAGGCTTCGGCACTTTATCTGTCTATCAGAGGGCTATAACTTTGAAACTAATTAAGATATCGACTTGAAATTATAAGCCGACAATGATATTTAATGTAAGAAAAAATCAAATTTGCAGCAGGCTCCCATTGATGTGAATGGCGGATTTTTTTTCGCTTTTAATAATGCATGTGGGGTAATATTGTTATAAACTCACCTATAACAAATGCTCTGACGACGCAGGCAGAGAGCGCAGCAGCGAGCAAAATAGTCAACAATATTTTCGTCATGTCTGAATTTTTTATTACTCTAATGTATTAAGTATTGTACTGAGCTTTATATACTATTTCGTTATCCGGTAACAATAACCCTTGCCCTACGCTAGCGCATCTGCAATTATTTTTATATTTATAGCAATTGACATCTTTTATCAGGTTAATGATTTGTGTTTGGAAAATCCAACTAAGCAAATAACAGTGGCGTGAATCCCAGTATATATACTTAAAAGTTCATCCAATATGAACTTTAAGACTGGTATTTTGGTAAACACTTGATTTTAAGTCAATATATTTATTAAACATCCAAGTATAACTAGATAATGCTTTTTATGCTTTACATGGGATGGACGCCGCTGGTATATAACCATTATTTAATTTTGCAATATAAAAAATACTTAAAATGACGATAGAAAAAGAGAAACAAGAAAATCCTAGACTGACATTTGACGCAACTTTAACTTTACTTAGATTTTACCAAAACATTACAATTTATATTACTCAATCAATGTCAAAGGATTTCTTAAGTCACCGATTTTGTCAACATGAACTTAGCTCTGCGAATACTATGGCTATACTCAAGCTCCTATTATACATTCAGTTTTTTGTCAAAACGAATTATTTTTGTGAGAATAGCTATACGGTATCTCACATTCCGGCTAGGACTAAGAAGTTTTCTAACTCCTTCTTTTGCCGTGTCGTTGGGCTCCGGAATGGTCTTCCGGCGAGCGTGTTCTCACCATCTTATGATATGGGATCCCTTAAGCGTAGCGTGAAGAGATATTTGTGCAGGCTGGCATGATCGCTGTGACTACCGACGGGGTTTTTCTTACATTTCGATAGTCGTTGGCGATTTTTGGACTACACCATGCTTACCATCACGTATGGTACAGTCACTGTGTCGAGTCAGTTTAAAAAACAAAACTTTGCTAAGCAATGTCGAAAGGCATCTATAAATTTCAACCTAACATTACTTCGATTTTCGCATGTCCACAGTAACAGTGCGCGTCAGTTAGGTATGACATATAAACGCAATGTGGATACAGCCATTAATTTAACTCTGCCAGAGATGGGCAAAATGTAATCTGATTAATGATTAACGATTCCAAAATGTAGTCATAATTTTAATTTTCTTGCTCTGTAATCATGATTAAATCCATTTAAAACGTTAAGAAACCATAAATGTGTATGCAATTTGAGATTCTGTAGTGTTTAAAACATAGATGAGTAAAATGTTGTCATATAAATGGTAAAAAACGTAAAATGTAATCGTAATCATTTTTATTAATCTGATTACATTTTGCCCGTCTATGAACTCTGCCCACTCCGAGGGTAATACTGCGTGACAATATTGAAATCTTAATTAAAATTTAAGATACAATCCGTAAATTGGTTTAATTTAAAAAGAATCCACGGGCTTCTTATACCATCGACTCGATATCCAATAAATCATACAATTTCGCCGCACTTCGATAAATAAACAGTAAAGCAGATAATATCTACTTATAAGGTAATGAAGGGGTTACATGTTATTTCTCAACCTTTTCTGCATGAAATATTACGTATTTTTATACGAAACGTACTATCTAAGATCTTCCTTGGTCGGCTATGTTGAGTATGATTTTACCACGCAGGAGACAATTTTTACTGACTCACAAAATTACAGCGCTCCTGATGAGAGTATAGTATAGTTCAAGAACAACGGTGACCGTCAAGGGACGAGAATAGAATGACTGTCAATATCGTCATGCCGGCTTAGATATAATGACAAAAGGTCTCTAAGGCTGAGATTTATAGACACAACCTTAGAATTGCTTAGACTTTACTAAAACTACAATTTATATTACTCAATGAATGTCAATGGATTTGGTATCTCACCGATTTTGTCAACATGGGCTTGCCTTTGTGAATAAACTCAAGTTCCAATTATATATTCAGTTTTTTGTCAAAAAGAATTTATTTTTTGAGAAATTTGCCAAGCTGAGTCGAAATAGCGTGTATAAAACTCAGCCTTAGTAGTACAGGAACAATTGGATAAACACAAGCTAATCCTGAAATATGATCAGCCAAACCGGGCAACTATGACGGCATTTGGACTTTTGTACTAGAACCAGAGATGGACAAAATGTGATCTGATTAATGATTAACGATTACAAAATGTAGTCGTAATTTTAATTTTATTGCTCTGTAATCATGATTAAATCCATTTAAAACATTAAGAAATCATAAAAGTGTATACAATCTGGGATTCTGTAGTGTTTAAAACATAAATGACCAAAATGCAGTCATATTAATGGTAAAAACGTAAAATGTAATCGTTAATCATTTTCATTAATCTGATTACTTTTTCCCATCTACTAGATCACGACTCAGTTCTGGAAATTGTCTTACCATCTAACTTACACTTGAGTAAGTCTGCTGGTTTGAAGAGTTGAAGGCGGTATGTGATGTGAGCACAACGCTTGTGTAGCGTCTAGAAAGGTGATCTCTATTCATCCATGACTAAAGTGACCATAAGTCCCACTCTGGGCGGGATAGTCTTGCTTTCAGGCAGTTTGTCCCAGTGTCCCAAGTGAGGCCGACATTGTCCCGCTTTTGCAAACAGACCAAACGATAATTAAAATAGATTAAATATACAGGATAATTTTATAAACGAGGGAGATATTCAGGGAGTATATTCATTATTAAATTCTAAATACAAATATGCAAAAATAGTGATACATTTATATCTCTATTAAAACATAGTAAATTATAATCAACATATTTGGGGACAATTACACACATGAATGAATGAATACCAATTAATTATTAAATATGTATTGAGCTTGTTCTAAGCCAGGATAAAGTCCGAAGGGAAAACGAGTCAATTCTTATTTACCTAAAATTATGTTAAAAAAAACTTTATCTATTTACCAATCAATCGTGCGCCACACGAGCTGCGGTGCCTACAATTTTTACGGATCAATTCTCATTTGTTCATTAATTTTTAGTTATGATTTATTAAGAAATATAGTGATTTACATTTTTATTAATTACAAGAAGGTATAAATTATTGTATTCTGAAATATCTCCCTTATTTATAAAATCGCCCCGAATTAAAAGATATTTATCCCGCTAATAATGTGTGACACGGCGTCCCGCTCGGGATATATATAATTCCGCAGATGTCCCTCTCTCGCCGGGTGCCGAGGAAGATGGCTCAGCCTTGCCCTTGGCACTCGGCAGGCGGGAGTAGGAACACCCCGGGGGTTTTAGTCGGTGCAAGTCCGCACACCGGGGGGCAACCCTCATCGCCCCCTGAGGTACGTTAGGGAATTCCCCCCGGATTAAAAAAAAAAGATGGCCCTCTCTGGTAAAAAAAAATGGTCACTTTACTAAATGGCCTCTAAGAGACAGTACCTCTGGAGGTCATTCGCAATTCATTGTGAAATATGCTATAAAGAAATTTGTTCTAAAAATTGACCGATATTCTTAGAAATCATGGTGACAATACAGTTCTGAACATGATCCGGCGCTTCCAAATTTGCAACGTGGATTAATAAGATATACGGTTGGATCAATGGACAATAAATTTAAATTTTAATATTTTTCACAATTCTATCCTTTGCGAGTTGCTTCGTTGGATCTTGATAACGTTTTAATATTAAAAAACTCGCTTTATTACAGCAAAGTTAAATAAAATAATTATATTATGTTAATACCAATAAAATATCTTCACGCTATATTCTTTTGGTGGTACATTACGTAAGTGGCTGTATCCACTTTGCTTATATATCGAGGAGCGAAAGGCTGTTTGGTTTAAGCGACATTTTTTGGTGGTATAGTAATATATATATTTGGAATTCGTAAATAACGCTGATTCCGTAAATATGTATATTAATATATCACCAAAAAATGTCGCTTAAACCAAATAGCCTTTCACCCCTCGATATCACGGCCAACATGATAAGTAACGCAGCTGATCACCGTTATCAGGGCACTTATACACGGTTTCCTCACGATGTCTTCCTTCATTGTGTACTGTAGTGATTGTATGATTGGTTTGTAAAATAGGTTAGTTATATTTGGCACTATTCTCGGAATTGGCCATTTAATAAAAAGTAAGTTTATTTTTGAAAAGGTTAGAATATCTAATTTTAAAACTTGAAGTTTAATTTGAGGTTTTCAATTTTATTTGAGACAGATTGAATGGAAAAATAGAATAGAAAGGTTCATATTGTAAAAATTACAAGAAATATACATGTAAACTTTACTTGAAATATATATAATAATACAGATTTAAAAAGTGTATTATTCTAAAGCGAGTGAGCGACCAAGCCCATAGTAAATATAGCACGCCAGTAAGAGCGTACTACAGTACCATATGCTGCCCGAATCAGTAACAAATCTTTTTTAATACATTGGCTCGACAAAGTTACTTATACATTCTACAATATTATCCTTTTGTGTTGTGTCTATATATGTATGTATATCTTTTTTCTTTTTTTGGAATTTTATTATTATTCTTTAATGTAAACTAGCTTTATATATTAATCACTGTGCATGCTGTGGTGCCCTATAATTGTGGGGGCATTTATATGTTCTATTTAAGTATCATGATCCTTTTGTTTTCTTGTCTAATGTTACCCATGTTGGGCACCCTATTATTTAAAATAAAATAAATAAAATAAAGTGACTACAGCGCACCTGATGGTAAGTACAGTGTAGTCCAAAATCGAAAGCGACCAACTAAGTACGAATATCCATTGATAGTCTCCGTCGTCATGTCGGCCCGCATATACCACGACTGAATCTCTCTAAGTGTATATGAGTTACTGAATATACACAAGCTGATCCCGAAACGTGACAGGTCAAAGCGAGTCACTATGACGGTCTTTACATTTGTGTACTGAGGTCATACTGTGTGAAATTCAGAGGTATATGCTGAGATTCATTTGTGAAATATTACAAACAGAAAACGCAAAATTTATTCCACACTTTTACTATATCATTAAATCTTGGAACTGTCAACTTAATTCAAATTGAAGTAAAATTTTCACAAGATATATTAGTTTATGAACAACGTTAAATTTATCGTTGAAGAATTTAATACATTACCTTTCGATATGTGATATCGGTCACAAAGAAATTAAAATCCAATACACGTTTTGCAAATTTACGATCGTGAGACCAATGACATTTTATATTTGTAATAAAAATTGAATGGGTTCTGTAGGATTTTTTATATCGTAACTTCAGCAAATCGCAACCCCGATTCTCTGCTTTCTATGCATTATCTATCTATTTATATATCTTTTACTAAATTATTTTCTATTATTTCTATATAGACGTAGGGGCCAACATCATAATTTATAATAACGAAGTCTTCACAACCTACTTGATTTATTTTAACTTTCTTTTAACAATTTGATTGACTATCGGATATTATTTGTTAGCCAAGTTCCTATCGTAATTTACCAAAAGGGTCATATGAAATGAACACTGTTAACGATTACTTTCCAACACGTGTACTGGGCAGCCGTTTCCAACCAAATAATATCTTAGAGTTTTTTTTTGACGAACTAACTACTGGTTGCCGGGACAGGCCTATACAGCTTCACCGGGCTTAGAGGGCGAGCACAAAAGGTGCTCATCCAGTGAATTTATGGGTTGGGTGGCAATGCAAGGGCATCCCTGTGGGTGCGACCTTGACTTAGGCAGCCAGCCAGGGGAAAGAACTTACGGGTGAACTACCAGCGTTTCGTAAGCGACTACCTTGAGAAGAAACGCCGAAAGAAACTCAAGGCTGCGTCGGAGTGGGTCTTAGAGTAGGGCGTGCGACTTTACAAGCCAAAGTCTTGGACCTGTTAGTTGCGCGTTTACCCACAATAGTCGAGGATAGCGCCGTCATATATATATAAAGACTTGTTTTGATTAACAAATCCTCGTAGAGCCCGAAGTACTGATGTTAAATCATGATATTTTTATATTGTTTTTTTTTATGACATTAGCACGTAGTAAGGGTGCATTTTTTAAACTTCCATCCCTAAGAGAAATGTAATAGAGGTGGAAGTTTGATTGAAAATTCACAAGTTTTGAATGTAAGACGCTCCTGGGCCAAGCAGGCTGGATCCGCTATTGACAAAATAATTAAAATGTAACTCGCATAGACCATTTAGAAGTGAGACATAGAATATAGCACAAATCTTTATGGTAACACATCAGTCGACTAGAACTACTGGAATGACAACGTCTAGTCATGTTACTTCAGTAACCGATAAATTATTATTCTTTGCAGATTTATGGTCAGCAGCATTTTTGCAGAATTTGATAAAGTATCATAAAATACTTATCAAACTCCGACAATTGAAAATACAACTTTAACGAAAAAAATTAATTAAAAAAAAATTTAAGGAACTTTACTGAAAAAACAATAAACTTTCCGAGAAAGGCTTGATATGGTATATTTAAATAATCAATCAAAATAACCACCAGCTTTCACTGATAATGAAAAACCTTTATCAGTGTTGCGTTTTTTATGATTCACAGGTGGCTCATTAACATCAATCACACCTTGTGGAAGGTAAGATATGTAAGGTCGATGGTTGACCACGTCCACCAAAGAAATGCCTATTCTCTCTTCTCTTAAAGTCTCTCAAGTTATGAGAACATGGAAATAAATCCCACTCTTTCGCTGTTCACATGATGAATTTAGAAGCGAATCAACTTCTATTGGTTTTTATTACCTGAATGTGAAAAAAGTACCTAAGGATCTCCAAAAAAGACCAGTATTGCCACATCAAAAGGGACACTTTATTAAATGTCAATTATAACTTGCTAGCACTCGACTTTGCCTCTACAATAATACATGTTTTCGAACATCTGCTTGTATTTTTTTTTTCGCCATTATATTACAAAAGAACTGCAAGAAACCCTTGAGGCGTTAAATTTTGAAGTTCGTACGGTCTTTTAATTACAATAGGAGTTACTTACATTGTCAATTCACAACATTACGTTTGCAGTTAGGATAACTTAATACAGATGTAATTTGCAGTTAGATTTTTATTTTATAAACGTAAATGTAAGTTTGTTTTTTGTATTGTGCGCTTTCAATGGCGGTTTAGAAAAAAAGTTTTGCGCTCAAGGCGCGTTCAAATTTTGAAGTTTTTGTGTAACAGGACACGTCAATTATTTTTACTTTTCTCAGTTTTTTTTCGGGTTTTGGGTAAAAGTATTCTATATCTTTGGAATTGTTATTGAGTATTTATTACATTTTATCTGGATTTGTTAATGATGTTATGGTTTTATAACAATGTAATATTCAATTCTAAGGCTGATATTTATAGATGCTATTTCGACTTTGCTTAGCAAAGTTCTCAAAAAATAAATTAGTTTTGACAGAAACTAAATATATATTAAGAACTTGAATATAGCTTAAGTATTCTGAGGTCCAAGGTCTGTTGACAAAATCGGAGACTTACTAAATCTTTTGACGATCATTGAGTAATATAAATTGTAGTTTTAGTAAAGTCTAAGCAATTCTAAAGTGCGTTTATATATCTCAGCCTTAACGCCTAATGTACCATCTTGTGCGTGACTTTAAGTGTTATATATTAGTACATCATTATATTGAAAAAGGGAATTACAAGAGTTTCTTGCCGGCTCTTCTTAAGCGATTCTGTTTTCTTAACCGATAGTAGATTCATCTTACTTTTTTTAAATTTAAATTAAGCTGTAACGGAAGCTTTTGCCGAAAGTGATCGAAGTAGGAGCTGGAGCCGAAACTTCTTTCAAATACTGATAACGATTCCCATGAGTTACTTGAGTCATTCAATAGTATAGGCTACCTTTTTTATTTTTTTTATTCTATTTATTTAAGGGACTTTTACGTGTGTACGTATGTCAGCCCCATCGTACCCTAATACAGAAATAACTAACATATTACATATGGGGACTTTTTTATTTATACCTTTTTTATATTTAAACTATACACCTATCCCCCGATTTACACGGTACTTGTTTTACACGTTTTCGTTTTTACACGGTTTTCCAAATAAGTTTTTTTTTTGTTTTTATCGCACTCTACTAAATGCTACTGTGTTTGAACACGTGCGCTGTGTACACATCTCACGGGGAATCCCGAGCTTATGTGCTGACTTGCTGCACATGATGAAGGATAATAAAACACCTTTGGTTTTATTTTTTGTTCTTCTGTTTAATGTATTGTAATTAAATAAAAAAACAGTGTTTCCGTAATATATTACATATTTTAACCTGTCGATGCATTTTATTGTTATTTCTGTGTACACCTAAATATATTGAAAAAATCACAACTGTTAAATAGCAAAATTAAGCATTTTCTGCAAGCTTTTCAATTTACACGGTTTTGACTTGAAAATTTTTAATTTTCGATTTACACGTTTTTCTCTGGAACGTATCTACCGGGTAAATCGGGGGATAGGTGTACTTTTTTAACAATCTGTCAATATATAAAAAAAAGTTAATTAGGGACGTTTGATGAAAAATGTTTAACACGGTGTGGTTTTGTAGAAAAACTATTGTTAATACAATAGTTTTTCTACAAAATATATTAATATATATTTATGATTATCTCGAGTCCTCTCATTACAAATCTACTTATGCGGACCATCTTCCTAGTGTTGTGTACACCACCTCTATAATAGTAACAAACCGCCTGGTGGCTGCCGGCAGGATAGAATAGCACCCCCCTCTTCTTGCTGAGGTGTCGTAAAAGGCGACTAAGGTATCTCTTGAACACCGCAATTCAACCAGGCGTTCAGAGAAGGAAAACTCGACCAAGCCTGCATCGCGCTCCCTCCCGATCGTATTGGTTCTCCTTTCCATCGGGCTTGAGGGAGCTCGGACGAGAGAGTTCTTTTCTGGCTGCGCGTCCAGTTATGCACTTAAATATCTCCTGCGCAATTGACTGTTTCCGAAAGCTGGACCTCGATTTTCTTAATTGGTGTTGAAACAGTCGCCGTAGCCGAAACCGGCTAGGAAATCATCAGTAACAAAATGTTTTAACAAATGGTTTATGCTGTTTCTCTCAGCAAAATTACTATACTTCACATGATGGAAAGTGCTGTTGTCCAAGAACAGCAGCGTCTGACAAAGGACGAGATTTCGTTGACAATTGCTGTTGTTATGCCGGTCTAAACATACCATGACTGAAGGACTCTAGGTATATAAAAAAAAATCGCCAAGACGTCGGAAGTATCCGGATTCCCAGGCTCGGCGAAAGCGAAGAGACGGCAGTGCTGGCACTCCGGTGGTTTTAGTCGGGGCAGGTCCGACACACCGGGGGGAGTGGCCCTCACCACTTCCCCTGACGGTCCGTAGGGATATTCACCGGGTTAACAAAAAAAGGTATATAAAAAAACTGAACATACACAAGCGGATCCCTGTACGCGAAAAGCCAAAGCGAGTCGCTATGACGGTCCTAGCACTTGTGGGCTATGCTCACGATACAGTTCGTATAATCGCCCTACATTTTAAACATGTACTGAGTTCCTAGACAAAGTAGCCTGCGTTTATCGATAATGTTACCTAGTAGAAGAGTCCAAATCTAAAATAATAATATTTACTAACAATTACACACATTGACTAAGTCCCAAGGTAAGCTTGCGTTTGTACTATGGGTACTAGACAAAGATATACATACTTAAATACATATATCCAACTATGACTGGCGGCAAACTTATCTGCTCATCACAGAAAAGTATCATGTATGTAACTGTCAACGTGATATTTTGAAAGCTAACGTCAATACCATATACTTTTCTATAAGTTTTATAGATAAACAAATGTAATTTTGTCTAGGGGCTCAGATACTACTTCGTTACTTTATTGTGGTATAGATTAGAGTGTCCATGTATTTTGTATCAGCTTTTGTGGGATATTATAAGCTTATTGTAGTATAATAATAATTCCACACAACAACTCAGTTAAATAATCTGAGTCATTTTTATGGGTAACAAAGATTTTTACCAAACCAATATAAATAATGCATTTCTTCGATGTTTTAAGTCGTAATGTCAGTAATTGTCGAATTGAGTCTAGTTCACACTTAAAGTCGAGATAAGGGTGCGCGCACACGTTATAAAACCGGAATGAAGCTTGTTTTATCGACAGGCTTAAGTAATTTTCGACTATTTTACGTTTAATTTATTGTTTTTCTGTGTGGCCGGTATTTCTACATCTCAATGAAGTAAAGCCACTTTATCCAAAAATATTTTTTAAATCATATGCTTTTTAAATTTACCGCAAAACCTTTTTTACAGCAATACCCGCTATTATAGTTTTGTTTTATATTGTGTTATAGTTTTATTGTATTTTATTCTGATGAAAGTATTTTTTTTTCTTTTGCTCAAAAGATGCGAATATAAATTGAAGTATACAAAAAAAGACCTCGAAGAAAAACTATCGTAAATGATTGCCGAAATAGACGAAAACAGACGGCTAGAGAAGAAAATATACGGAGAGAGATGCAAAAAGAAAATAAAGAAAAAAAAGATAACAACAGGCGACATAGACGGAAATGATAAGAAAACATGGCAATATACGAAAGTAGATTGAAATATATGGAAATAAACGTAAACTGTGGTAATATTTTAATATTTTTAACTCAGCGGCAGCCATTGAACGTCGTGTATGAAAAATTATGAGGAAACGGGTATATTAATAATAATAATGCTACGCTTCCGGGCACGACATACAGTGAGTCCACAAAGCCTTGTCCGCCCAACAAATGCTTATTCATTCTTAAGGACTCCCCGGGACATAAGATCGCGGAAGCATATTCCACTTTTTAGCTGTTCGCATGATAAATGTAGAAGCGAATCTTCCTTGCCCTTTCTCTATCACTCATTTAGCTTTAAACTATGACTTTGGAACAACCTGTATATATTTAGCTATAGTTTAATGTATATATTTTTTTAATAACTCATCGTGTGATAAAAACATTGTATAAGATATTCATAATTTAATACACGTGATCTCTTGGCGCTTGGTTGCTTTTAAGTTTATTAAAATATAAATTTTTCTTCGTGATGAACCTTCCGTCTAATAAGGTAAGAGTAAAGAGAAATTCTTTAAAGTAAGACATTTTTAATTTAATCTATCTTTCTTCTATAAATTGCTATAAAATATATTAGGATACTAGCTGATCCGGCAAACGTTGTTTTGCTATATAAGTTATTGTAATATTTTCTAAGATGTTCATTGAAATTAAGTGATGTCAAAGACAATTTTGTTCACAATTAAATACTCTTAATCAACAACACATTTATTTGGATAAAGATTAATATTATTACGTTGATATAGCTCTTAACAAATAATGCATTAATTTCGACCAAATTTGATTACCATAAAAACGGTTCTAGTGAGTTAATCTTAAAAGATAGACATATACTGTCGGGGACATTTTTTTAGATCATTTTAAGAGGAATAACTCTGTCATACATATATTTTTGATATCTTGAACCGTTTTTCGCAGCGCACGCAATGGAAGCACCGAAGGATGAATAATTTCCCCCGTTTTTTTCACATTTTCCATTATTTCTTCGCTCCTAATAGTTGCATCGAGATGTTGTATAGCCTAAAGCCTTCCTCGATAAATAGTCTATTCAACACAAAAAGAATTTTTCAATTCGAACCAGTAGTTCCTGAGATTAGCGCGTTCAAACAAACAAACAAACTCTTCAGCTTTATAATATTAGTATAGATATAGATTATTCCAGTAAAGACTGTTTAAATGATAAAAGTTCGTGGTCTTAATGTATACAATTTTCTCACGGAACATCCATTGTTTTATGTATTATATACATGTTGAAAATTCTATTTTCGGAACTGATGGTAGATTAATTTTACTTTATTTTGAGTTTACGAAATTCTTTAGAAGTAAGCTGATTCGAAAAAATGTTACATTTCTTTTCTATAGCATTCGGGAAATTACCTCAGGTTTTGTTGATGGAATGTGTCCGATCTGAATCTGTGAGAGAGGCGTTTGTGAGTGCCTTTGGTCTGAACAGACTTGACATCGGGATGTTTAACAAAATCTTAACAGAACTATTAAATTAAATTATTCTGTATTAGGGTACGATGGGGCTGACATACGTACACACATAAAAGTCCCTTAAATAAATAGAATAAAAAAAAAACCTCAGGTCTTTCGTCGTCGATCCCACAATGCCTGGAAACTAAAGTTTTTAACCAATGTGTCCTACCAGTAATAACGAAGGAAGGGAGAGGGTGGAACAAGGTTAAATAGCTCTTCAGAATACTCGCCATGATACAGGCGGTAGAAAACGCTTAGTAAGGCAATACTGCTAAACTCTATCATCGGATTTTATCATCCGACAATTGCCTGCCGTTTTGTGAATCGCCGCTCCAACTAGCCTTAGGGCGTCCTACAATACGCTTACCGGGGCGTGTTCTCCACTCAAGAACTAGTCTACTCCATTTTTTTTTTGTTAACCCGGTGGAAATCCCTTCCAACCGTCAGGGGAGTGGAGAAGGCCACTCCCCCGGTGTGTCGAACTTGCGCCGATTAAAACCACCGGGGTGCCAACTATGTCCTCTCTTCGTCTTCGCCGGGCCTGGGTACCCGTACACTATCTACGGACCTGGCAAGCGACTTCCCTTGCCAGGCCTCCTCTCTGGGAGGGGGTCATTTGTTACCCCCCACTACCTCTCAATGAGGCGTCGTGTGGGCACACACACGACGCCTTGTCTTCTCTGTCGGACGGCGGACGCTCTCAACGTCCACCGCCCGGCCTGTGTCAGGAGGGGAGCGCGCCCCACCCGTCTACTCCAGCGGTTATCCGTTCTTCGGCATATAAGACCAGCCAGCTGGCGCTTCAGCTTGCTAATCCTCCGAGCTTTGTCGACGACTTTACTACTCACCGAAAACGAAACCATTTTAGTCCGAAATACTTATATTTATTACTTTGTGAATAATTTTGTACTCTATCCAAACTCAGTATGAACCAGTGACGTGCATAGGATGTTTGGACAGGGTAGGCAGAATTCGCGTAATTCATTTGAATATTATATTATGATAATCAATATTGTATTGCTTTCATAGGAAAGATAGATGGCGTGAATATAGAATAGATATGAATATAAATGGTTTCTTTTTGTTTGACTTACAGCAATTTATTGAAGACTTATTTATCGTCAGGGCATGCAATGCTTTCGTGCATCTATGGAATGAACGCCACTGGTATGAACTACATAAATTGCCTGTCGTATCCACGAAACGCTATGTCGTGATTATAAAGCGTTCCTTGATTTATTCAATTTTTGTATTTTCGCGTATTCTTATCGGATGCAGCGCCAAACAGCTCTAAGCCTGTTTGCCAGTTTTATTTATTAAAAATATCATAGTAGATTCCCTTTAGTGTTATTACCGCACGTCACTGGTATTGAATACAGTATACGTCACTCAAACAAGCAATTTTCAACATCCAAGCTTAACCTAGATTCAAAGAAAACAACCTTCCAGCGTTTCCCGGTTCGACTAAATTACAAGCAAACAGAATATCAAGTATTTTATTATGAATCTGGCAGCAACTCGCGACTTTTGAAGTGAATAATAATGAAATGTAACGTTTTCGACTAGAATAATAAAAATAACATTTTGATCATTCGCTTTTTTCGTGCTGATATTTTACTGTTGGCTGGGAAATGCCTCGACAACATCATTGGGCGAGAGGAGCGTTAGGTGCTCAGCAAACAAATTATGAGTTGGGTAGCAATGCAAGGCAATCACTATATGCTAGTATTTCGGAAGTGACTGCCTTGCGAAGAAATTATATCTTATTTTTAATTAAACGCTGTGCTTTGTACTTGTATCGAGAAATATTGTATCGTCGGGTGAAAGGCTATTTGGTTTAAGTGACATTTTATGTTGATATAGTAATATATATATATATATATATATATATATATATTTATATATATATATATATATATATATATATATATATATATATATATATATATTTGGAATCAGCGTTTTTACTAATTCCAAAAAAAAAAAAAAAAATTAATATATCACCAAAAACTGTCGCTTAAACCAAATAGCCTTTCACCCGACGATATGGTTGTTTTAATTTTGGCCACACGCTGTTTTCTAGATTATCTTTCTATGTATTTCTTAATTCCATGGCTTTACTGTACTCTCCATCAGATAAGCTGTAATCACGTTCTCTAGGTGGTATAAGAAAAAAACCTAATTTTGAAGTGCTCAAATCATTTTTGAAACATGTTAAGCTTAAATTGTCATCTCCAAAAATCCCTTTCATCCGAGCGGACGCCTGGGCGATATTTTGTGGGGCTTTTCCTAATTACCCACACGCCAAGCAGGTGAAGTGGGTATAATTTGAAATTACCTCAAAGGTAAAAACCTACCATTTCTTCTCGATAGAAACTCGCTTAAAAATTTGAATGTGAGTTATTACAAAACTCGCCTCTCGGGCTAATTAACAAAGAATAAACTTTCATTCCAAGTAAACTTAAAATAATGTCTTACTACGAGCACTTTTAAATCGTCAATAAATTGAATCTACCATAGGTCTGAAAAGCAGGATCTACCGAGAAGAGTTTGCAAGGATAATCTCTAATAGTTGCTTTTTAAAAGTTTGTTCCTTATGTACAAATTAAATCTAATTGAGTATAATGTCCTCTAAGAAATATGTACAATCTATTTTAGCGACGCATCCTTGGTAAGCTTTTTCATCGATGTATTTTGAAATGAAATTATTCAATTTCGTATGTGGCAGATCCAAAATACTATTATGTATTTTATAATACAGATCAATACCAGACCTCACAAAAAAAAATCATGACCCTCCCTAAGCCGATAATTAGGAATGACTATTTTATGTTTGTTTCTATTGATACATAGGTTAAGATTTATAGAC
This sequence comes from Automeris io, assembly GCA_036320925.1. Classification (NCBI taxonomy): domain Eukaryota; kingdom Metazoa; phylum Arthropoda; class Insecta; order Lepidoptera; family Saturniidae; genus Automeris; species Automeris io. Next base: position 9,597,173 of record JAUDJH010000017.1, read on the forward strand.
GCTATTTCGACTTTGCTTATCAAAGGTCTTAAAAAATAAATTTGTTTTGACAAAAAACTGAATATACAATATGCAGTTAATTGTGTATAGCCATAATATTCGCAGAACCATGTCCATGTTGACAAAATCGGTGACTTACCAAATCCTTTGAAATTCATTGAAATTTTTTCTTTGACATTCGTTTTTGTGGAACAACCTGTATGTATGTGTATTTTATTACCAACCAACTCTATCTATATTATATTTTATTTTGTATTCTTCATTTTTGTATATTGCTTAAAGTAATCTATGTGTTTGTTGTCATAGTTGTTTATTATAGTGAACAGATTTAATATTGTATTAGCGCTGCGACGTCCGCGTAATCAGTTCCCCAGAGTGTCTACTGAAAATCAGCGCTGGATGGCGCGTACAGCGTCGCCCAGCACACGCTGATTCGAGTGCTCTTTGAGATGGGTAGCAGGATACATGATGTAGTGTTATGTATTATTCTTTCATTGTTGTTTTTATATAAATGTGTTTGTAGTGTGTTGGTTCTTTTGTCTCTATAAACTTTTTCTTTCTTTTTTCTTTCATTCATTAAGTAATATAAATTGTAATGTTTAATAAAGTCTAAGCAAACTTAAAGTTGGGTCTACAAATCTCAGCCTTAAAGTTTATTTATTTATAAGTACACTTACACAGTCTATATTAACACATAAAACTATATAAGACATGAACAAGATACATTATAAATGCGACTATATTTAAAAGTGTAGACTACATGCACAAAAGAAAAGAAAAAAAAATAAAAATACGAGTAACACAAAAAGAAATAAACTAATCTAATTAAAATTTATAACAGAAATAAAAACAAAAAAAGCAAAAAAAAAAAACAATAATTTATGCAACAATCCTCTCTGATAACATCATTTTTTTTAATTTGTAGATACTTTCGTTAAATATGTCAACATCTAATGATCTCGATATATAATTGTATAACTTTGTCATTCTGCATAGGGGTGCATTTTGAACCAAGTTTCAAAACAAAAAAGTGTCAAGTGTCAAAGTTTTGTGTGTGTTGTGGGTGTTTTTAAACGTATTATTAACTAAAGAGAAAGATACAATACCGGAACTAGAACCTATATTAAGCATAATTGCGGTCGTGTGTGGAGTATTGATGCTGCCTCTGAGACGGCTCCGCTAAACAACATTTGGCAGAATCGGACTCAAATAGATCGCCAATTCCGGGGATTGATTGCCCATGAAGCACTTACATTGCGTAAGCTACTCAGCTTGGAACACCGACGTAGAGTGGCCTGCATTTCTTTTTTCTATAGACCATACTCTGCAAAATACGCAGCTAAATTGTACAATTCTATTCCTTCCTTCCCCTTAAATTTACAAGACGCCGAACAGGTTTGCATTATGTAGTTGACTTTCCAGCTGCTCGCATGAGGCGGTTCAACTCCTCTTTTTTACAGCGAACCGCCAAGGAGTGGAATTCGCTTCGTGCGTTTTTCCAGCGTCTTACGACATAGACGTCTTCAAATGAAGATTGCATTGGTATTTATTGGTGCAATGGGCAGTAGCAGGTGAGTCTTGACCTCCAAAATCCGACTGGCGCCTTAAGATAGTATGTCGATGAAGCAGCGGCAGACATCACAAATCGAATTAATGGTCTTCAAAACAATTGTTCATGTTTAAGCATTAATACTAAATGATGTGGATCTTACTTTTTTGTAGTTGAATATGGAAGAGAATTCGCACGAATTATTATAAATACTTATTGATATGTTTTCATCGTAGTGCCTAAAATACTGAAGCTAGAAATATAATTTTAAATAGGGTTCTTTTTATGATGTAAGCACCCACTTAAGGTGTTTTTTTTTATAATCCACTCCTAAAAGAATCAAGGAAGGAGTTGAAAGGTTGTATAAAAACCCACCAATTTTTATCTATCTATTTTAGGACATCTTTGCTAGTCTTAAAAACTCACGCAAAAGCTTTCGAAAACAAATGGTAAGAGCCAAACTCGAATATGGCCTCTCAGGCGTAGGCAGATTGGAGACTCGGTTGCCATGGTAACCGACTCCCTTGCGCATAACCTCGGCCAGGATCTAAATTTAAAACTAGCCTTCTTGCGCGGTTTCGTCCGTGCTTATAGATTTTAAATTTAAAATTTGATTGACAAAAATTATTTATCGTAATAATATGACATAATCCCGCACGACATATGACAGATATATAGCACTAGCGAAGGGGTAGTAGTATATATCCGATCTTCACGTGATTTAAGTATGATTACTCCAACGAACAAAATACAATGGAATAGCTTAGAATCGGAACAAATATATTTTAAAATGAATAATTGTTTAGAATATATTGGATGTCCCGTAAGTTAACGTCCGAAGGTAAACGGTTGGTGGTTAGATGATAGCTTACTGTAAATAGAAATTATCAATTCTAGCGCGCTTAGGGCATACCATAGAGTCGTTTCGCTGTGGAAAAGTCTTCAGGGTAACGTGTTTCCTATGATAGGTCCCTTAAACGAAACGTGAAATATATTTGTGCAGGCCGGCATGATTGCTGCGATTGTCGATAGGGTTTTCTTTACTATTGATAATCTTTGTCGTTTTTTATGCGTGGTATGCTTACTATTCTGGGTCAGGTATAAAAAAAACTAAGGGTCTTTACTTGAGCGCTCTTTTTACTTAAGCGCTGTGGTTAGGACCGAATTCAGGCAATCGCCCCACCACCCCAAAAATGTCTATGTAATAAAGAAAATGCACTCTGAAGAACCCACAGATCTCTCGCTCGAATGCAAATTACTTTTAACATGCAAAATGATGGGTCAGTTTGTTTTATGCATCTTCAATTATGCTAAAACCTTTCTATCAAGCTGAAATTTTGCTTAGGTACTGTCTAGGCGCCATTGAGTATATTTGGGTCTTTGTCTGACATCGTCTACGAATTTTCGTCTCTTATAATAAAGAGCATTTCCTCGTGTTTTTTCGCCGTGTAAAAATGCTGATACTGTAAGTATTGTATTCAGTTACTGTTCAAATTATTACGAACACAAGAGGGTAGAAGAAGGTACTTCCTGCCCCCGATGAAAACTCCTTGGTGTGTCAGCCTTTTCATGACCGTGACTCGTGTAACCGGTTCAAAACTTCGAGATTTTTTTTTTACACTTGCTCGACATAGTGACTACAGAGTACCTGATGGTAAGTACAGTGTAGTCCAAAAACGAAAGCGACTATCAAAGGATGAAAATCCATTGATAGTCTACATCGTCATGTCGGCCCTCGTATACCACGACTGAAGGTCTCTATGTATATGAGCTACTGGATATACACAAGCTGATCCCGAAACACGACAAGCCGAAATTGGTCACTATGACGGGCTTTACACCCATGCAATGTGGTCGCGATCCAGACGGGCACCGACGCCCTACCACCTCGCTGCTGCTCGTTTAGCACCACCCAGGAGTCACGTCTAGGGAAACTAGGGTAAAGCCTACGAACGCGAGCAGCTACGACTCCCAAAAATATAGATATAGATATAGTTGAAAGTAAGTTAATTTGTCCATAGAATGGTGAGAAAGAAAATATTAGCCTAAGTTCAATTTTGTTCTATAATGTACTTTTTTTTTATTATAAATGTACTATTTATATGTAACATATATATATATATGTATATTTGATTGATGGGTGAGCAGGGGTATATTAGTGGATGTATCCACTTTGCCAATATAGGTCGTGTCCGATGTGACCTGTAGCACAGCTGATCGCCGTTCTCAGGGCACTTACACATGGTATTTCTATGAAACTATCATGCGGGTTTCCTTACAATGTTATCCTCACCCTCGGCCATAATAAACTACATTCGGTAAAACTTTCAAATAGACCGAAATTTTAACGAAAGTCCAAGTTTATTTACTAACAAGCGTTAAGTCAAAGGCTGCCAAATCCTCTTTTTCTCTTAGACCCCCTTCAAAATTTTACTGGTTTCCGTAGAACTTCTGCTGCAACATTTTACCATAATCCCAAAACTCCATTTAAAACTAGGAAACTCCTAATAAAGTTTAGCCGAAAATTCTAAAAATTAGAATCTTTTCGCAATAACTAATTCTAAATTTCTAAAGAACTATGTATATAAATTTTCGTGGGTCCCACATACATCTTTTGAATTTCCATTTTTCACGCCAAAGTAGACGTAGAGTCTTCCGTGAATCCCTGGGGATCTGGGGACCACTTTGGGAATCTCTGCGTTAAATTAATAAGATTGTGATGGTTGAATTACTTTCAATAAGTATCGGAAGATAGGTCCATATCCTTCGAAGGTAGACAACCTTCAACCAAAACAGAAGCTGAAGGCTTTAAAATCCTAATTAATCAATTCAATATTAGCTACAAGTACAGTTATTTTCCACACCAACGTAGCCTAGAGTTTCTTTCGGCGTTTCTTCTAAAGGTAGCCGCTTTCGAAACGCTACTAGATCGTTAGGTTTTTTTCCTGACTGGCCGCCCAAGGTAAGGATCGTACCTACAGAGACGCTCTTGTGTTGCTGCACAACCCAATAACTCGTTTGCTGAGCACCTCAAATGCTCGCCCTTTACGCCCTTTACGTGAAAATTTATAAGCTTTTCCCGGGCAACAGCATAATACCCTGCCAAAAAAAAAAAATTAAATCCTTTAAACATCCGATTTATACAAATAACGTTGAGAGAATATTAAAATTACCTCAAAACATGTTAAAAGGTGGCTAAAACCGTAGCGAAAGCTTCAGTCAGACACTAAGGCTGAGAATTATAGATACTACTTCGACTTTGCTTATCAAAGTTCTTAAAAAATAAATTCATTTTGATAAAAAATAGAATATATAGTAGGAACTTGAGTATAGCCATAGTATTCGTAGAGCCAAGTCCAGGTTGACAAAATCGGTGACTTACCAAATCCTTTGACATTCATTGAGTAATATAAACTGTAATATTTTCGTAAAGTCTAAGCAAATTTAAAGTTGCGTCTATAAATCTCAGCCTAAGAAGTAATTACCTTAGGACTTTTAGTCGGTACACTTTAGCCGCCATCCCCACCCCCTCACATGTCCAGGACCATTTCATGAGGATTTTCCCGAAGTAAAAAACTCTCTGGTTAGAGTAATTTTAGCGTCGCTGATTAGAGTCCTGACTGGGTGGCAGCAAAACGCAACATCATCTGGCAACCGTAAATAAATCCTTAACAACCAAAATCAATATCAAGGAGACGGCAAGAGGGGGAAAGTCGGGAGAATAAGAGTATGTTCCACACTGCACCCAGTTCACTGCCTTTCTTTTTAAAATAATAATTATATCGACACGCTATATCCCTTGCAGGGTGAGTAGAGGATGGAACCAGGTCATTAGCAGAAATTACAATAGAGATGATTTATGCGGGTGCCACCCTCCACAATATGACGATATATTACATTAAACCACAATAGGAGGCTATAGACGCCACAGTGCATTCATATACATATCAATATACATATCATATATAGCTTTCTTACACTCACCTTGTCACAACAAACACAGTCACACACACACACGCACACACATATATTTCTTATTGTTGCGAGTTTACTGTTATTTTATTTTCCTTTTCTTTGCAGTTTTTAATTATTATCATTGTGTAATTGGCACAGCTTGTAAACTGTACCGTATGTAAAATGTTTATATGTACTGTTCAATGATAGTGTATAAATAAATATATTATTATTATCACTTGTCTTGGTTAACTTTATGAAAATACTTCCAGCGCCAAGTGGAACAAACCCTTGCTACCAGAATGGCGCCCCATGTCATTTACCTGGCCTCATTAAGCCTACTTTACTGTAGACACAGTTATTATCTCCATTTATACACATACCATCCATCATAGAAATCATTTTACGTTAAAAAGGGAGGAATTGGAGTGAAAATTTCGATACCAAGAAAGCGGTTGAAATGTGTAAATTTCTACTATAAATTGACAAGACGCTGTGCGGGTTTGCAACCTTATGTGGTTGACATTGCAGCTGTTTTGCCAACCGCCAAAGAGTTATTTGTTTTTCCAACATCTTAGAACATGAGGATCTTCAAACATCGTGTGAATCGGTATTTGCTGGGTGAGCGCGGTCCAGCGTCTCCCAGCATCCGCTGAGCCGAGTGCTCTTTGAGATGGGTAGCAGTCAATAAAATGAGTCTACCATAGGTCTGAAAAGCAGGATCTACCGAGAAGAGTTAGCAAGAATAATCTCTAATAGTTGCTTTTTAAAAGTTTGTTCCTTATGTACAGATTAAATCTAATTGAGTTTAATGTCCTCTAAGAAATATGTATGTACAATATATTTTAGCGACGCATCCTTGGTAAGCTTTTTCATCAATGTAATTTAAATGAAATTATTCAATTTCGTATGTGGCAGATCCAAAATACTATTATGTATTTTATAATACAGAACAATACCACACCTCACAAAAATAAAATCATGACCCTCCCTAAGCCGATAATTAGGAATGACTATTTTATGTTTGTTTCTATTGATACATAGGTTGAGATTTATAGACGCTATTTCGACTTTGCTTAACAAAGTTCTCAAAAAACAAATTTGTTTTGACAAAAACTGAATATACAATATGCAGTTAATTGTGTATAGTCATAATATTCGCAGAACCATGTCCATGTTGACAAAATCGGTGACTTACCAAATCCTTTGAAATTCATTGAAATTTTTTCTTTGACATTCGTTTTTGTGGAACAACCTGTATGTATGTGTATTTTATTACCAACCAACTCTATCTATATTATATTTTATTTTGTATTCTTCCTTTTTGTATATTGCTTAAAGTAATCTATGTATTTGTTGTCATAGTTGTTTATTATAGTGAACAGATCTAATATTGTATTAGCACTGCGACGTCCGCGTAATCAGTTCCCCTAAGTGTCGGCTGAAAATCAGCGCTGGATGGCGCGTACAGCGTCGCCCAGCACACGCGGAGCCGGGTGCTCTTCGAGATTGGTGACAGCACACAGTATACATGATGTGATGTTTTGTATTACTCTTTCATTGTTGTTTTTATATAAATATGTTTGTTGTGTGTTGTTTCCTTTGCCTCAATAAACTTTTTCTTTCTTTCTTTTCTTTCTTGTTGGCCCCATCTCTTTCCAACAGGCGAGTGATTAAGGTCTAATGCAAGCCTGTCAGTAATAATAAAAAATACACATCTTTCCGGTAACAAAACTACGGAGTATATTTATTAATTCTATCAAAAATGGTTTAACAGTTTATGCCTAATGCATAGATAAACTGTCTGTAGCTATCTAAGTAAGGAAGTGTATTAATGCACTACAGCGACTGAGTTCCACCGAACCAAACCTCCAGCCCAAACAAGAAAAACCCCTAAAATCATTTAAAATTCCTACTATAAACGTTTCAAATTATTTCCAATTAAAATACCTATGAAATAATGAATTTTTAAGAACACGTGGATAGTTGCAGATTTATTAGTGTATTTAAAGAATGAGATGAAACTGGATATAATTCATCGTTTATTATAATATGTATAATGTACTTATCAGTAGTTATGAATCTACATAATATATTATTTGTATAAAAGCGTCCAATTTTGTACTAGTTTTCAATTATCACAATAAATATTTTTAGTCACTTACCCCAAATTTAGGGGTAAATTTCCAATGTTCCGGTTATGAGAGTACAAATCTGTTGGTTATTATGGTCACAATATAGTAGATAATTGAGAGAAAAAACAAGGGCCAATCCATAACAAGAGCGTTTCTAAATTGACAAATAATTTTTCAACTGCCGTCAAATTGTTAGAGTAATAAAAATAAAACTAATGGACCCATCAATGCTCTCAATATCGCAAGAGCCCTTATGATGTTTTATTATTTTTAACAGGATAGTATTATATTTTCTTAAAATTGAACTTTATATTTATTAAGTTTGGGTGTATTTTAGAATATTACTACAGTTTTATTTGTTTAGAGGGTCATATACTGTGTACAATAGGGATATATCCACTCAAAATTGTATATATATTTGAATTGTATGTCTTGAGAATTTCTTTATCTTGTCTCTAAAATTTGTATAGGTTGCTAATATGGATAATTCAGTCTCCGGCATTTTTTTACACTGGCTCGACATAGTGACTAAAGTACAGTGTAGTCCAAAAATGAAAGCGACCATCGAAGGATGAAAATCCATTGATAGTCTCTGTCGTCATGTCGGCCCACATATACCACGACTGAAGGTCTCGAGGTATGTGAGTTACTGGGCATACACAAGCTGATCCCGAAACGCGACAGGCCAAAGCGAGTCACTATGACGGACTTTACACTTGTGTACTGTGGTCATGACCCGCTTCGAAAAATCGCCCTACCACCAAACATTCTCCATTCTTAGATTGCTCTTTACTCAAAAATGTCAATGTAAAAAAAAATATTTCTCTCAATATTTTGGTTAAACCACACGATATACTTGTAAACATAGATGGGCAAAATATAACCAGATTAATGAAAATGATTACGATTACATTTTCCGTTTTTCATCATTAATATGGCTGCATTTTGCCTATCCATGTTTTAAACACTACGGAATCCTCAATTGCATATAGATTTATCACTCTTAAATGTTTTGAAGGGTTTTAGTCAAGATTACAGAGCAACAAAATTAAAATTGCGAAGACATTTTGTAATCGTTAATCATTAATCAGATTACATTTTGCCCATCTCTGCTTGTAAATATTGTACAACAAATCGCCTAACTCCTAACATTTTCAAACAAATCGGAAGATAAATCCGAGTATATACAGAGTAATTTATAAAGTCAGATGAAAATGAGAGTTTTCTGTTGTTATTTGTTGGTGCGAGTCAGACAGGCAGATCGGCAATGAGAATCGATACGGATCGGCTGAGCTAATGCTTCGACAAATGCTCGACACTGCACTTGACACGTTTTTGCCGATTGAAAAGTCTGTGACACACATAACCTCTTATAACAACTAAGACCACGCATTACAGTTTTGGAAGTTTATATGCTGCGAGTTATTAATACAAACCAATAGGGATTAGCTACGGAAATTACCATAAACAAGTGACGGAAAGACTAGACTTTGCTTCGCATTTCTGGGAATATATTTGAAAAACGGACTTTACAATGTACTTAACTGAGCAAAGATCGGATTAAGCACATGCTGAGTAAGGTGAACATAGCGATAATAAATTTCAGCCTAAGACTTTGGTGCCACGAGCCAGGAATGCGAATCTATACGTATCGGCTTCGTTAATACCACGATAAATGCTCAATCTTTATTTAGAAATTACTTGAGTCGTAAAACAGTTATATCGTTTATAACTGCAATAACCAAATATCTTTATCACTTCATCTTAGACCTAAGTCATGTATATTTAACTCTTCTCTCTTATGCTTCCACTTTTTTCCTTCAAGGTCGGCTGTACGATGGTCACATAAAAATTCTGTTGTGTTATATTGTAATTTTCTATGAAATGGGTGGCCAATCTCTTAACACCTTTTAATTAAAAAAAAAAAATTCTCTGTGTGACCCTAACCTAAATCATTTGATCGGATCTGAAACAGTTGCTGAGTGGGCTCAGAAATTCCAGCCACATTAAATAAATTGAACTTTTTACATTATTCTTCGTTGTTTTTGTTATTTACAAAATTGTATTAAAGTGTATCAAGATGCATTGTTCCAATGTTGTTTTTATCATAAACAGCCAAACGCGAGTTGGACTTATGTACTAAGGGTTCCGCGCAAATAAACTATGAAAGCACTGAACATAGCTCTAACGGAAAAGTAAATTTGATAGAGAAACAAACTTAACTTTGCAGTTGGAAAACTATTTTCCCGAAACATCGATAAAGACTGCGGTTAATTTACAAAATGCGAATATGTTTGTAATTGAGATTTTTTTCATAGAGCCAAAGTCAAATTGGCGGCCGTCGGATTTTTACATTACTTTTTATTTTTTTATTATTTATGATCAACGAAAAGTACCCAGTAGGTTATGACTGCCTTGCGTAAACGTAAAATATGGGGCAAAGGCCGTTTCTTTTGATTACGTTAATTTAGAAATTTGTTTATTTTCAGAATAACAGTAGACCTGAATTTTTAATATTAATTTCACCATGATATCTTCATACGCACGTCAGAAAAAGGATCTTAACACACAAATATATCGACAGACAAACATCGAAAAACACTATAAGGGTTTCTTTTTATTTTTAATGTACAAAACCTGAAAATATACACACATGTGATGTGGCGTCACGATAAGTCATCGATATATGTAAAGGCAGACTTAGCGAGGCTCGCGCGTGCCTTGAATAGCACCTATCACGTCTGGCTAACCAATTGTAAAGGATGAGCCACAGGTTGTGGTGGAGGTCTCTACCGCTTGCGGGAAACTTATGAATCAAAGACAGTCCTTACTTGAATCCCTTTTATTATTTATTTGGCGCACGTTAGATACAATGCGCGTGATCTATTATAGATATCTTCCATATAACTATAAATAATTTTACGTTCCATGAACTCTTTTTTTTGTATCTCGGGGAAATTCCTGCAAAGGACCATCAGAGACGATGTGAGGGAAGCGACTCCGGTGTGTTAGACTTCTACTGATTAAAAACCCCCGGGATGTCCCTCTGATTGCTCCACCCGGGCCTGGGAAACCAAATTCGTCGTGTAAAAATAGATAAGATAGGACTATTAGGACAGGAGGTTATTTAGCTTTGTTAGAAATAAAATTAAATCCTTAATATTTATCAATATTTTGTATTAGTGAAAGATATGTCATTTTTTAGAATGAATAAATATTTGAAAAGAGAAAAATTCAACTCAAATATAAGCACCGGTCGTTTTGACCGGTTCGTTAGATCTAGTGTTAAGTGCATTGACTCCATTAATCTTACATACCATTGTTACAAGTTGCATTATTAAATATTGTTTATTTACTCATGTAGGTTTATCTCAACATAAATAATCCGACCCAGTAAAAGAAATATCAACTGCAATAAATATAAAAATAATTGCAAACGAGCTAGCATAGGTCAAGGTGTATCTGGTGTCTGATACTAAAGTAGTATATAAGGCACTATATTTTAATCATTGCAGTTATTAAAAAATCAAAGATGTCAAAAATATTGTTGTTTGTTCTATTCGCTGCTGTGTTTGCTATCTGTGATGCTGGAGGTGAATATCTTGTTTAATTAATCTAAGTCTGTATCCCGAGTTAACTTTTTTTTTTGTTAACCCGGTGGAAATCCCTTCGGTCCGTCAGGGGAGTGGTGAGGGCCACTCCCCCGGTGTGCCAGACTTGCACCGTCTAAGCCCACCGGGGTGCCAGCACTGCCTTATCTTCGCCTTCGCTGGGCCTGGGGATCCAGATACTTCCGAGGGCACGGCGAGCGATTGGCCTTAGGCAGGCCTCTTCTCTGGGACGGGGTCGTAAATTACCCCTCATTACCCCTCATTGGGACGGCCTGTGCACACACACACAAGCCGCCCCACCCCACTCTCCGCTGGACGGCAGACGCCCTCAACATCCACCGCCCAGCGTGTGTTAGGAGGGGAGCCCGTTGCGTAGTTGATCCTGCGCGAACTGCCCTCTCCTACCGCGCCGTCTCGTTCCATGGTGGCGCTGAGGGTTGCGGGGATTGACGGCATGCCTTTCTCGCTCCGCTGCTTCTTTGGCGCTCATTATGACCTCGCAAAAGGCCGACAACCCTCTCCAGGCCGATTTGCTGTTGCCGGTCGCGCGAACTACGGCCGGCACCGAAAGGTCGCTGACCACGACCTACGCCAGCTTGGCTCTCTCTAACCCGAGTTAACTAGGGTGCTCCGTACTATATCCGCCTCCCAGCAGCAAAATCCTTCAAGTCTACTGCCCGATATGTAAATGCCCAACCATAGTGTAGGCGCAAATTTTAGTACTGCGTTAAGTTATAGGCTATCCATCGGGTGGGCTGTAAGGTTATACTGCTTTGACTAAGTGACTACATTGCATCCGATGGGAAGTACTGTGTGTTCCTAGAACGCCATCGACCGCCAAGGAATGAGAATCCGTTTACAGTCGAAATCTATGACGGTCGACATATATATGCCATAACAGTAGGCCTCTAAATATATTAACAACTGGATATACACAAGCTGATCCCGAAAGCCGATAGGCCAAAGCGAGTCACTACGACAGTCTTTACACTTGTGAACTGTGGTCACAATCCAGTTCGGGCTATCACCCTACCACCTCGCAAAAAACCTTTACAGCTTGCTGCTGTAAAAAATAGATTGAACTAATACTTCATAAAAAAAATATTTTCAGAAAAGGCTCCGATATGTTTCCTGAGGATCATCGAGGGGCCGTGCAACGCTTATATCCCTAGGTGAAGAAATTCTTTTTCACAATGTTTCATAATTTCACGAGAAGTGATTATATTAAAATAAAATCTATATATAAAAAAATACTTGTCCGGAATAACTTGTCATAATAGATCTACTCGTAAAACAACTGAAGCTAGAATCATGAAATTTTTAATTGTATTTCCAAATTACGTACGAACTTAGGCATGACATGCTCACCAGTCAAGGAAAACATCCTAAGGAGTCTCGCATGGCATCTCATAGAAATGCCATGTCAAAGTGCCCTGAGAACGGCGATCAGCTGCGGTACTAGTCACTCTGGGTACGGCATATAAGCGCAATGTAGATACAACCACAAAATTATTTATTTTTTTTACACTGGCACGACATAGTGACTACAGAGTACGTAATGGTAAGTACAGTGTAGTCCAAAAACGAAAGCGACTATCAGAAGACGACAATCCATTGATAGTCTACATCGCCATATCGGCACACATATACCACGACTGAAGGTCTCTAGGTATATGAGCTAGAATATACACAAGCTGATCCCGAAACGCGACAAGCCGAAACTGGTCACTATGACGGGCTTCACACCTATGTACTGTGGTCGCGATCCAGACGGGCACCGACGCCCTACCACCTGGCTGCTGCTCGTTTAGCACCACCCAGGAGTCACGTGTAAAGAAACTAGGGTAAAAAAGTCTACGGACGCGAGCAGCTTCGACTCCCAATTATCCCTGCTCACCCCATAAGGAATATAGCGTGACGATTATGATTATTATTCTACAAAGAAACGCTGGATCAATACAGCTTAGGAGGTTTAAATAAACAATCTTGACCAAAATAAATAGGTATAGAAAAAGTTCTCGTTGAGCTGCGGAATTGTGATCCGATGAGTCTTCCCACCTTCCTTTAAACGAAGCGTGAAGAGATATTTGTGCAGGCCGGCATGTTTACTGCGACTAACAATAGGTTTTTCTCTTCTCTTGCTAGTCGGAGTAGCAGTCGATAGTAGATTTATTTTCAACTCTTGTTTTCTATATATTTTTTAATGGGCGTCAGCGTTACTTACTATATGAAAATAAATTTTATAATTTCCAGATATGCGTATAATTCTACCGCAAACAAATGCGTGAAATTCATCTACGGAGGCTGCAAAGGCAGTGACAACTCGTTCCACACCTTAAAAATGTGTGAAGACTACTGTATCAGGGGACTTGAGGACGATTGAAAATTGGAAAAATCAGAAAACAAATACCGACACAAAATAAAATGCATTTATCTCTGCTTGATTATTAGTTCAATATAAAAATACAAGAAATAATTTTCGTTTTTTAATGATTTCGTTTTATTTTATATAATAACTAGCTGACCCAGCAAACGTTGTTCTGCCATATAAATTATTTCTTGCGAATATCTTCTGTATTATAATAAAATGTACATTTTAAAATAGTATCTAATATAATTAAATTTATGGTTCATAATTTTGGTCTTATTGGCTTCCACATAAAAGGTAGATGTATGCTGTCACGGACTTTTATTTTGAACTATTCAAGACAAACAATCCTACGGTACATCATCTTTGTGTAACTCCAATAGTTTAGGCAGTGTACGCAAAGATGCTCTCAGAGGCCAGATTTTTTCCGACTTAATTGACATGTATCATTATAATACGACGAAAATTACATAAAATCATTACAAATTGTAGCCTATACGTTATTCCGATGTATAATCTATATTACTGTAAAAGTTTCATGCATATCCGTCCAGCCGTTTCATCGTGAAAGAGTAACAAATATATTGACAAATTTTCACATTTATATTATTAGTAGGATAATAATTGTTTTTTTTGGTAACCCAGGGGAAATCCTCATGGATCTTGAGATGGCGATGAGGGCCGTCCCCCCGGTATGCCGGACTCCTACCGACTAAAACCCCTGGGGTGCTCCTTAAATCGCGTGTGCACCGACCCCGGACCAAGGACTTCCAAAAGGGCTGGTGCGCGATGCGCACTGTGGGCTCCTCTAAATATCGGGAGAGGCAAAGCCTCTCTACCACCGCCTAGTGGTGCGTGGGAACACGCACGCCACCACTGGAGCTTTCAGGTCAAGCAACTGCCCCCTCAGGCTCGTTGCCCGACGCTCCACTTGAGGCGAAATTCTTCAGCACTGGAGAGGCCTCTTTTGGCACAGGCTCTATCGCCTCCGCCGACATATTGATGTCGGTGGGTGCGGATGGTACTCTTTTTTTGCCCGGAGGCCTTTTGATGGTCCGCTTGGCAGCCGCGCAGACTGCGCTGCCTAACCGGTGGCCGGCCTGCTTGCCGGCGTCGACGCATAAACAACAGCGTGGCTGGGCCTCGCATCCCTGGGCTTTGTGCCCAGGCTGCCCACAGCGGAAGCAGCGACCACTTCGATTTTTGGTCGCTTTACAGCTTTGCCCCACGTGCCCGGGCTCCAAACACCGGTAGCACCGGAGCACGCGGGGCTCAGTAGGATACTAAAATATAGCGTCTCTCTTTATCCCTTTAGAGGTGAACAGAGATACATTACTTAATTGTGTTTTTTTCACTAATTATTACAACACTAGCTGATCCGGCAAACGTTGTTTTGCTATGTAAGGTTTTGTAATATCTTCTAAGATGTTCATTGAAATTAAGTGATGTCAAAGACAATTTTGTTCACAATTAAATACTCTTAATCAACAACACATTTATTTGGATAAAGATTAATATTATTACGTTGATACAACTCTTAACAAATAATGCATTAATTTCGACCAAATTTGTTTACCATAAAAACGGTTCTAGTGACTTAATCTTAAAAGATAGACATATACTGTCGCGGACATTTTTTTAGATCATTTCAAGAGGAATAATTCTTTCTTACATATATTTTTGGTATCTTGAACCGTTTATGCAGCGCACGCAATGGAAGCCTTCAAGGATGAATAATTTTCCCCGTTTTTTTACATTTTCCATTATTTCTTCGCTCCTAATAATTGCATCGTGATGTTATATAGCCTAAAGCCTTCCTCGATAAATGTTCTATTCAACTCAAAAAGAATTTTTCAATTTGAACCAGTAGTTCCTGAGATTAGCGCGTTCAAACAAACAAACAAACTCTTCAGCTTTATAATATTAGTATAGATATTTAAATTACGATTTTTTATTATTTTTACACGCGGTGTTAATAACATAATGCACTAGGTTATAAGTTTATAATAATAATGTTTGCTTTTCCTACTATTGTAGTGAAAATAAATAATTATACATAACTAAAATATTTCTACTTGTCACAGTTTCTAAAGCCAAACCTATTTTCTGAGCACAGGCTAAGCAAAGTTAAAATAACTATATAAATCTCAGCTTTAAACTCTCAGATCACTGCGTTGAATTAAACATCATAATATAACTTACCGTATTGGAATTTTCCGTGACAATATTACCGAGAAGTCCCAGAGGGGAAAGTCTAGTAGATATAATGATATCTGATAATGTTGCTCGCAGAAGCTTTTATCGTCGCACATCTTACCTTTGAACGGAAATTATATACAATAATGTCGCAAATTATTTTATTCAATTAACTCAGGCCATCAGAATCAGAAAGTTCCAAGTAAAGCTTTCAATCCCGGAATACTGAGATCTTGGAATTCCGAAACCTCGCGTTATATTAAAGTCCCGGGTGTTGCGGGAAACAAGCATGTACCCGACTATTTCACATGGATATTTGAAAGTAAATATTAGTAAACATAGTTAATCTACGAGAGTGTGTGACGTGTTTCCGCACACCACTCCAAGATATTGAGGTGTGCGAGGGGTGGCTCCTTACACATCTCCTCGCAGTGCAGAGATGCGGCCTTACAAAAGGCTGGACGTTGCCGAGGGTCGGAGAAGAGAATAACACTGTACCTCCGGCCCCGGTAAGACGGGAAGAAGGAACACCCCGGGGGTTTTGTCGGTGCAAGTCCGACTCACCGGGGGGGCAGACCTCACCGCCCCCTGAGGTCCGTTATCAAGGGGCTATCAAAAAAAGTTAATCTACGTGAAATATTTGTAATTGCGCAAATCTATACTAATATTATAAAGCTGAAGAGTTTGTTTGTTTGTTTGTTTGTTTGTTTGAACGCGCTAATCTCAGGAACTACTGGTTCGAATTGAAAAATTGTTTTTGTGTTGAATAGATCATTTATCGAGGAAGGCTTTAGGCTCTATAACATCACGATGCAACTATTAGGAGCAAAGAAATAATGGAAAATGTGACGGGGAACGGGTGAACGGGGAAAATTATTCCTCCTTGAGGGCTTCCATTCCGTGCGCTGCGAAAACGGTTCCAAAGATACCAAAAATATATGTATGAAAGAATTATTCCTCTTGAAATGATCTAAAAAATTGTCCGCGACAGTATATGTCTATCTTTTAAGATTCGCTCACTAGAACCGTTTTTATGGTAATCAAATTTGGTCGAAATTAATGCATTATTTGTTAAGAGTTGTATTAACGTAATAATATTAATCTTTATCCAAATAAATGTATTGTTGATTAAGAGTATTTAATTGTGAACAAAATTGTCTTTGACATCACTTAATTTCAATGAACATCTTCGAAAATATTACAATTTTAAAATAAATAACTAACTGAAATGCCCAAAATAACTCTTCCACGCGGACGAAGTCGCGTACACAGCTAGTTATTAATATTTCGTATTTTCGCGATGTTTGTTAGTCATCATACTATAATGAAACACACCTGTCAAATGTAAAGTTATATGGTTAACAAATTAACAGAGCAATCTCATGTTGATAGTAAAAGTTAAATAAAAGCAAAGTTGTGTTGATTCATTTAACGTTTAATTTACTCAATAAAAATATTATTAACACTAGAAAGACTGAATATAGGTATAGCACATTCGTATATAGGGAATAAAGAAAGGGCGGAGGTAAGTACAACTATTAATAAATGCTATAAGATTATATAAAAAAAAAACATAATATTTTAAAAAATTGGTTCCTTATAAATACATATTTTTTTATATAACTAAACTATAAAAACAATCAAATGGCTGCTCTGGGCAATCTAGTGTTAATTTTAATATGTGGGAACCAGTAACTTCTCAGACCACAAGAGATTAAAAATTTTCAGTATCACAAATACCGAGATTGAAGATAAGCTACGGAATAGGAAGCCCTGTGCCAATGTGCAGCGATGTCGTCAAAATGACAGTTACCCAAATGCATTTTGCCTGTTTGCCTTCCTTTCACATAAAAAAATTAAATAGCCTATACTGGTCAGTTAATAAATGCATTAAAATAATAATGCAATAACAATAACAATTGATAGTGATAGGAAAAATAATGCTAAATTCAAAAGGCCTTAAGATATTTTGTAAATAGCTTTTTACTACAGAAAACTGTTCAAGCACATTTTCACTTAGGCTACTCTGAATGTGGCTTCAAACATGCTTTATTTAAGGAAAATCTATTTTTGTAGAATTTTTTTAGTTAATAATTGACTAACAACACGTAGAATCAGAAACGCTCTTTACATTAAAACAAAATGCATAGAAATAGATTATTCATTAGTCAATTTCTAACAAATTGATGATTCCTTAGTCAATTGCACTAAAATTAATGATTGCTTAGATCTTAAAAGCTTAAAAAATAGAGAAGCGTTTTTTTAAAAAATGAATAAGAAAATTTAGACAAAGTAATAAACGATAACGCTTTTATAAAGTGCAAAATGTATGTAATGGTATAAGCTTTCGAAATATTATGTCGTCACGTTCTGTCAACTCCATATATTTTGCACTTTTCTATTACCATTATCGTTTATTGAATGTTACTTCGTCGAGGCTAAGTTTAGATCGTAATTAGATTTTAAGTAGTTTTCTTTTACGAGATTTTGTGCCCTCGGAGGTTGTAGTGTAGAGTGGTATGTAATTTTTTTTACAATCGACACAGTGTTTTGGGAGTCGAAGCTGCTCGCGTCCGTAGGCTTTACCCTAGTTTCCCTACACGTGACTCCTGGGTGGTGCTAAACGAGTAGCAGCGAGGTGGTAGGGCGTCGGTGCCCGTCTGGATCGCGACCACAGTTCATGGGTGTAAAGCCCGTAATAGTGACCAGTTTCGGCTTGTCGCGTTTCGGGATCAGCTTGTGTATATCCAGTAGCTCATATACCTAGAGACCTCCAGTCGTGGTATATGTGGGCCGATATGACGATGTAGACTATCAATGGATTTTCATCTTTTGATAGTCGCTTTCGTTTTTGGACTACACTGTACTTACCATCAGGTACTCTGTAGTCACTATGTCGAGCCAGTGTAAAAAAAAGGGTTCGTATATTTTTAACACAGCTCTCCATTCCTAAAGAATTTGAGTACAAATGCATCGTTTCTGTTAATGTACAAAGCACACGTAACTGCCGACGTCGCCTAGTTAGCACTTCGTTTAGAGACACATTTCAATCGCACGCACCTAACTAAACCGTACGTATTTAGGAAGGGCAGAGAAGGGCAACGTTCCACCTTTAGGAACCAGCGAATGTAGACAAAGAAACATTCGATTGCATTTTGCTGCGTTACACACATAGACGGGCAAAATGTAATCAGATTAATAAAAATGATTACAATTACATTTTACGTTTTTTACCATTAATATGACTGCATTTTGCTCATTTATGTTTTAAACAATACAAAATCCCAGATTGTATACACTTTTATGATTTCTTAATGTTTTAAATGGATTTAATCATGATTACAGAGCAAGAAAATTAAAATGAGAACTACATTATTTAATCATTGCTTATTAATCAGATTATATTTTGCCCATCTCTGGTTACACATGCCGCAACATCTTTCATACTTCAAATAGTCCTCAGCCCACTGAGAATTTTGTGACATAGCCATGCAGCAAGCATGAGTTGTCTAAATCCTTATATAATCTGAAAAGCTTAAAGGTAGGTACCGGGATTCGAACCTACAACCATCCGCGATGCCGTGCATGGAAAATAGTCCCTTAACCACCAGGCCAGCAAATCCACTATTAGCCATAGATACTGAAGAATAAAAAATGCTATTTATTACATGTGGACTTTTATCATAGCGATATTTCTCTCCACTATTATTTACGTATCCAAATTCGTCTCTGTATTATTGTGCATCTAATTTGAGTTAATGGCGTCTGAGTATATACTTAGAAGTTAAGTTTGGAGGAGTCACATCAAGCTATTTTTCATGGGGTAAGCAGAAGTGTCATGCTTAACTTTGTTCCAATTATATCTAAAATAGCATATTTTAAACGTTAATTAAACTGCACGGGGCCATTGGGGCATTCGTGAGGGAGGCAGCTCTGGTGTAAAAGACTCCTAGTGGCCTAAAACTCAAGGATGTTTGTTCTTCTACCCACTGCAAGCTTGATATTAAAATTAATACAATATACCACTCTAATGTAACTTCTGATTACGTTAATAGGAATTGTACATTGCTATTTGTAACCAGAGATGGGCAAAATGTAATCTGATTAATGATGAATGATTACAAAATTTAGTCGTAATTTAATTTTCTTGCTCTGTAATCATGATTAAATCCATTTTAAGCATTAAGAAATCATAAATGTATATACAATCTGGGATTTTGTAGTTTTAAAATATAAATGAGCAAAATGCAGTCATATTAATGCTAAAAAACGTAAAATGTAATCGTTAATCATTTTCATTAATCTGACTACATTTTGCCCATCTATGTTTGTAACTGTCTATGTGTTGTGTGAGCGGAGTATTGTGTCGGGCCACTGGCAACCCTGTAAAATAAATAAATAATCCATAAGTGATCCAAAAAGTAATCCATATTCCTTCTATCACCCGGGCATCGAACGGTCATACTCAAGTTCAATTTTTGTTAAAGGTGGGTGTAAGCCGGATGAGAGGTAGGCGGTGCGCAGTGTTCAGCGCACTACCTGAGATAGTTTGGGGGGGGGTTGGCTCTTTACACCCACCCACCCCAGAGAGGTAAAGCTAAACAAGATGTTCGCTCCCCAGGTAGCGGGATGAATTTGGTTTCCCAGGCCTGGGTGGAGTGATTAGAGGGACACCCCGGAGGTTTTTAGTCAGTAGGAGTCTGACACACCGGGTTTGCTGCCCTCACAGCAATCCTGATAGTCCTATGTAGGATTTTCTCCCGTTTTACAAAAAAAAAAGAGTGGGTGTAAAGAGGCCACAAGACCTCTTTGTTAGGCGGCGCATAGGATAAGTCAAGGATTGCTCGGTCAGCACAGTTAGAATCTACTTTATTACATGTAAGAATTGCGCGCTACTGACTAACTATACTAGTATTATGCTGCGGGCGTACTCGATCCGAAGCCTCAAAGATTCGAACCCAAGATACGCAGTCAATATGCTCACAAAATGTGAGCTAATACGACATGATTTTGTGATTCTTGAAGCAAGATTATGCAAAATAGACACTGCAATGCGATACACTACGGTGTCCATGATTTTCAAAAATATAACCTTTTTTACTGGCACGATAAAGTGACTACATCATATCAGATTGAAATTTTTTAGTGGTAGGGCGATTGCCCGAACTGGATCAGTGGAGTAACATTGGAGTGGCACTCTACACCACCCTCCGAAACTTATAGGTTTGGCCTGCAGTAGGGCAGCCGTCGCTGTGTGTTTGGGAAGCTGACTCGGCCGTGCCCCCGGCTCCAGCAGACGGGTAGGAGGAATACCTCGGGGGCTTTAGTCGATGCAAGTCCAACACACCGGAGGGCGGCCCCCACCGCCTCCTGAGATCCGTAGGAATTTCCTCGAGGTTACAAAAAAGGGTGTTGTAGATTTTATTAATATTACACCAGATAACACCATCACTGATCTTTAGTCACGGTTATGCTGGTCACCCTACCTATTTATATTCACAATTCAATGCGCCTGCGCATCTCAGGGATCTTGCAAAATCCGAAAATTCAAATCAGTCTCTCTCCGTCTTTCGAACGCACGAGCAATGATGCCAATTTATAGATTTTCCTCTCATATGAAGGAAATTTAACTAAATTTAAAAGGTTGAAACTGTTTACATTGAGGTTTGTTCGAGTTTAAAAGGTTACTTACAGACAAAATTCAGAACAAAAATCGATTTTATACATATTAGGACTATTATTAATCCTCCTAATTATATAAAAGCACGTTTGCGCTTACAAATGTGATAAACATTTATTTGAAATACAATGAATAATTTATCCACGAATCAATAGCAATGCATATAATAAACGCGTAATTGATAACTGTCTGTACATAGAAGATATATGAGAAAAACGATTATCCGGAACCTTTAATCTTTGATATTCCAGATATTTTTAAAGAAAATTTTATTTCAATATGCATATTATTACATACTTTAGTTACGATTAATGCTATAAAAATTGCTCCGGTTCTTATAAAATATTTTATTTATTTGTAAGATAATTTTTAATTAATTTGGGGGATTCTATCGTCCAGGGTTGACCACATTGCGCACAAGTCAGTCACATTTACATACCTGTCTCGTATGTAAAAGGGCTTTTTTTATTGGACAAAACAGACATTCCTCGGGCTAACGATGCAGTTTTACCATTTTCGTGTATCGCATACCTTATGAGGTTGTGGCGAGAAGAAAATGTAGATTTCAATCATTGGAAGTGTGTTAGGACTACTGTCCTGTGAAGAATTATATTCATTGCTCTTAGATACATCACTATGTATTATTAATAAGTCACCCGCAACGTCTGTCTGTTTATTTGCAATAAACTCAAACATTACTGAACGGACTTTCATGCGATTTTCACCAATAGAGAAATCGGTTGTTTAAAATATGGCGCTAATTGTTGAAAATGTCGGAAAACATCAAACTGCCTATGATATTTCACCATTGCTTTATCCCTTTGACATATAACAAAAAATATATGGTGATATATTTCTCGTTTATAGGTGTATAGAAAAATCCGCAATGCCTTACTATCTTTAAAGATAGTTTAATATATCCATTCCGACTTCCAAAAAAAATTGCACGTAAAATACGGCAATTAGAAAATTATTGCCTCCGTAAGCATGCAATGCATGAACCTTATCGAGCATGTGTGGGATTTGCTCGATAGAATTACGTTTGAAGAGTTAACCCAAAATTTACCCACAGAATAACATTGTTTCTTGTGTTTCTCGCGAACTTGGAGCTGGATTCCCCTGGCTACTGTCAACATCAGGAACTTATGCAAGCCGAGACGATGCAGAGCTTTAGTTAGTGCATTAGCTGGTCCTACTGATTACTGAACATCCAGTATAATGCTTAAATTTATATCTCACAAATTTTTATTTTTTTTTTCTTATTTTTATTCAACTGTCTTCTTCATTAATAAACTTTAATTTTTTAGTTTATTAAAGTATAATTGTATTTTAAATTATAATACACACAAGCATAAAATGGTTCCTTAAATCGTATAAGATTGTTTATTCGAAACAAAAAAGTTTATTTTCTGATGTGGGCATCAAAAATGTGCTTGCGTATTAAAGTTTGTTGATGGGTTTACTATATACAAAACTGCAGTTTTTCTTTGTCAACATACCCTAAAAGTATCAACAAGATGAGCGTTCATTATATATTTCATATATTTTTGCTCTTGTTTTAGGTATATTTAGGTAATCGTATACTATAAGATCACTAATACAATTTGTAGTCGATTTATTAAATTGTATGTAATAGTTTATTTTAGTATCACTCGTATTTATTTTGTATTTATTATTTAAGCTATATGTTATTCTATTTATTGTAATTTTATTGTTTATTGATAGTTATATCTTATAGAATGTAACACGACCGGGGCCCTTCACGAAAATCAGCGCTGCAGGCTTTCTCTGTGGCTTTAAGCTGATGGAGGGCCCATTTTCGCCATGTTTGTATGTTTTTGTATTTTCTTTTGTTTCTGTATACTGTTTGCGCTACTATATTTAAATTATTAGTTTTTTGTAAGTTATGGCGAAATAAATACATTTAATTTCATAAAAATGGCTAAAATTCAACAGTTTGAGGGCCATTGACCACGTTTTCCAGTTATATTGAAATTCATTTCAGTCGTGACGGACTCCGGTGCAATGATTTAAACAGCACGCGAGGCTGGGAATGTATAAACTATTGCACGGCCCTTGATACCATAAAAGGCGAGCTCGATTCGTAAGCGGTTGGTGTGACGTCTTTGTAAGAGACATAGCGTTGATTTCCATAATTCAAACACCACATCTTCAGTGCATCGACTCGATGTTTTTCTCTTTTATAACCCATGTTCCCGAGCCGTATAGAAATATAGGGACATTAGAGCTCGTACGAATCGTATTTTGGTGACTTCTACATTCATTATGCGAACGGCTAAGGAGTGGAATATGCTTCCAGCGAGCAATTTTACAGCGATCGTATGAGGGAGTTTTTAAGAGAAGAGTGAATAGATATTTGTTTGACTGACGTGGTTCATCGTCGGACTCATTTTCACCTTCCACCAGGTGTGATTGAGGTCAAGTGCAAGCCTGTTAGTAATAAAAAAAAAGACTTTTTATGCTTCTGTGATTTACACGACACCGTTCTATAGGTAGGTACATATATACATTTTAATCCGATAATACCTGTACGTTTACATTACGAAAAGTGAATAATTACCTAAAATCTCTACTTGAAATTTTCCCGTTTAATTATCAAAATATGAACCTGAGCTATGCAGTGATGTGACATACGTTCTCATGAAATTGAAATTTATCGATAATGTGTTTTTTTATTTTTATATTAAAGGTAGGTATAACATTTATCAGTCGAGCTTAATAAGAAATATGAAAGAAAGAAAAAACATTTATTTGGCACACAAAACAACATATAACGCAAAAGGATAGTGGTAAATACTAATATACTTTATAATAAATGTAACACTCAATGAAACACACATTCGAGACTGATCGTATTTTATTTAAGGTAATTTTATAAATATCCAATGTACCCTATGTCGCATAGGTATATACCAGATAGGTTAATCAAAATAGAAAACAACAAAAGCAAATACCATGCGTCATGATGATATGCCAAAGGGAAAGCAGCTCAGCAAATGCTAGGTGACCAGTTAAGTCGTACAGCTCTAATTTTCAACAGAACCCCATTTATTGGGTCAACGCGCAGAAAAAAGCGAGAAGGGTTAACCCCTTAGATTAATAACCCCTAGATTAATTTTACCCAGCATACTTAAGGATTAAGCATTTCTCTGTAGCAGCAAATCTTTTCGTGCGGCTATAAGGAATAGTCTATAGTCTATAGTTCAATATTCTCGTCTGCAACAAATGTAGGCGTTTCGAAAAAGCTACGCATTATCGACGCTAGGCTCACCATCGTAAAACCACGATTACTCTATCAACGCCGTAACACTAAGGATAGAGTATTTCATCGATATCGAAAGATAATATCAAGAAAATACAACACTAGGGATCGATGAGCGAGGCAGTCCCGTCCGGTAGGGCTGCCAGACGGTGCACACATATAAAAGAGGACACGTTAATACCAGATGTCAAAATTTCAGACTACCTTCCCGTGAAATATCCCGTAATCCAGTCTGCCCTGTTTGATTGCTTTATTGTTTTTTAGATAGCTTTCGGTTTTTGTTTACTTTTTAGATTTTTAGTAATAATAATTTATTATCACATGTTATATATTTTTTAGTGACAATATATGAATGAATCGCAGAATGTGTTGCTAAGCGCATAACTTGAGAACGGCTGAATCGATTTGGCTGATTTCTTTTTTGTTGTGTTTGATGAAGTCTTCAGAAGGTTCTTATAGAGTGAAAAAACGTAAAAAAATACCAGAAAAATAGTAAAAACAACAATTTTCTTTTCCCATACAAACCGCTCTGTCCCCAGCTGTAAAACATATTATGTCAATCAAATCAAAATAAAGGTGCGTTAGGATTGTCTTTGGTATGCCTTCAAGTTAGTTAGAGGTTGCATGTCATTAATGAAAATTATAATTTATACGCCAAGTAATCAAACAAAAAATAACGTGTCCCATGAGGCATTATAGTAAAAATATCATTACCTTAGATATGACTACAGTCTTTCAATGCAATTTTATTTCTATTAGACTGCAACAGGCCAATAACTCTTGGCAGAATGAAATCTGACGGGGCAGCTATTAACATAAAAAGACAATGTAACTTTTTTTAGAGAAATAGAACAGCAGAACAAGGACTGCCGGGACAGCTAATTTATTATAGTTTTGTCAACACTTAGACATCGTGTTGGATACCATCCGTATGTGGTGGATGTTCCTTATATTCGCACGAAAAGATTCGCTTCTACATTTATCATGCGAACAGCTAAGGAGTGGAATATGCTTCCAGCGGCCATATTTCCGCGATCTTATGACCTGGGAGTCTTTAAGAGAAGAGTGAATAGGCATTTGCTAGGCGATCGCGTTTCATCATCGAACTCATCTTCACTTTCCACCAGGTGTGATTGAGGTCAAGCGTTCGTCTATAAATTATAAAAATAAAAAACAGTTCCTGCACGTAATGCAGCTACAAAACACAGCCTGTCGCGTTTCGGTATCAGGTTGTGTTCGTCCAGTAACTCATATACCTACAGCCGTGGTGGCTGCCGGCAGAATAGAATAGTACCCCCCTCTTCTTGCTGAGGTGTCGTAAAAGGCGACTAAGGTATCTCTTTAACACCGCAATTCAACCAGGTGTTCAGAGAAGGAAAACTCGACCAAACCTGCATCCCGCTCCCTCCCGATCGTACTGGTTCTCCATTCCATCGGGCCTGAGGGAGCTCGGACGAGAGAGTGCTTTTCTGGCTGCGCGTCCAGTTATGCACTTAAATATCTCCTGCGCAATTGACTGTTTCCAAAAACTGGACCTCGAATTTCTTAACCGGTGTTGAAACAGTCGCCGTGGCCGAAACCGGCTAGGACATCATCATCATACCTACAGCCGGGGTATATGTGAGCAGACATGATTACAGTGACGTCAATGGATTTTCTTCCTTTGATCTTGAAAACTTCGCTGCCTCGGTTGCTCCTGGATCCAGGCAAGTAGAGACACCACGTTGACAAGGTAAGCGGAGGAAAAATATCCGCCAAAAAGTGGAATTCCCTTCCTGCGTCTGTTTCCAACTTCTTATGACATTGGAATTTTCAAGCGTCGAGTGAATCGCTATTTGCTGGATGAGCGCGCTCCATCGTCGGCCTCATCATCACTATCCAGCAGGTGTGATTGAGGTCAAGCGCAATCCTGTCAGTAATAAAAATAATGTGTTCTAAAATACAACTCATACAACACCGATATGAGCACACAGACGCACACAAATGCACTAACACACTCAACACTCACACACACTCACTACACGATACGGGGAGCGACCCAAACATTTAACATGTAACTACGTTATTGGCATTTTAGATTTTTATTTTATTTCCTATTTTTGTATATAATTTTCTTATAATGTCCTGTGTATTTACCATTTAGTAAATAAATAAATAATGGCCATGTGAATTTGTAAGGACCCGAAAATAACCTTACCAGCACCTAAGTATACAGTCCAGTTTATTGAAAAACCCAGTGCAGTCTTGAGCGGCGCGCACAGTGACAGTTGGGTATTTCGCAGCCCGGCAGCGGTTACTAGGCAGTCGCTGCTGGACAGACAGACTCTAAAGTGTACCTTTATACTGCGTTCAATAATTTGAACACGTATCCGAATATAGAGCGAGGCGCAGTCTAGACTAATTTCGTATTCCGTTAAATTAACATTGATATCTTTATGCTGGATGTGTTATTACCACACATAAGCGTAGTCTATAGAATAATTCGTTGTTTTACACTGGCTCGATAAAGTAACTACCGTGGACCTAATGATTAGTACAGTATAGTCCAAATTCGTATTAATGGATGTAAATCCGTTGATAATCTCCGTCGTCATGTCGGCTCTCATATACCGAGACTGAAGGCCTCTAGGTATATCAGTTACTGGATATACATAAGCTGATCCCGAAACGCGACTGGCCAGAACAAGTCACTATGACGGTCTTTATACTTGTGTACTTTGATAGTGATCCAGTTTGGGCAATCGCCCTACCACCATAAGAATAACGATATATATTTATATGTTATATATCAACTACACACGTCACATTATAGCACAGTTCTATTCCGACGTAGCCTTGAGTTTCTTTCGGCGTTTCTTCTCAAAGTAGTCGCTTCCGAAACGCTAGTAGACTAACGTTTGGTTTCTCCCTTGGCTGGCCGCACAAGTCGAGGTTCGTATCCACATTTGAACATTTTCCTCTTTTCTACTAACTTTATCATTCGACGAATATTACTTTGTCTAAATCCTTTGAAGTCGTACTCTGCTATAGTTGACAGATCTCAACTATTAATTTGTTCTGTACAATTTAGTTTCAGAATGATGGCGACTATGTGGACAAGATTTCATCACCAGTCCCCGTTATTTTCCCCGGGCGAGAATGGTGAGCACTTTATGTGCTCAGCCAGTGAGTTATAAATTGAGTGGCAATACATGGGTATACCTATGGGTGTGAAAAGAACCTTAAGGTGTTCTGCTAGCGTTTCAGAAGTGACTATCTTGAGAAGAAACGCCGGAATAGACTCAAGCCCACGTCGAAGTGGAATATACTTTATGATGACACCACACAGCGTTGATTCTCAACCTTTTTAGGTAACGCGGTTGAAAGCACGCAGTAGTTGTTGTTATGATTTTGCCTGCGTTTTCACTTTTCACTTTTGTTGTTTTATTATTGTTTGTTAATGTGTTTATTTTATAAGTAGTATTGTTTATATTTTTGATGCACGATGTGGTGGCCTTAAACGGCGTAACACATAAATGTGCATTTTTTTTATTATCTTGTTGTGTGTTGGCCACTGGCCGCCCTTGAAATGTAAAAAATAAATAAATGAAGCCTGCATAGAATCATTGGAGCCGCTGTGAGTGCAGCGACCCTGGTGTATCAAACTCCTACTGACTAAAAACACCAGGAGTGCTCTTCTAATCGCATCCCCCGGGACTGGGAATCCGAATTCGTTTAAAAACCTTATGTGTGATCAGCCTCGTTAAGGCTTCCTTGCTGAGAAAGGGTCGATGTAAAGTACCTACCACTCCAGTACTTCTCACCTGGGAAGTAGACTCCCTCAAGCCTATTGCCCGGCTGCTGATTCTCAGCTTGCTCCGTTCTCACCCATAATTACATCATCGGCTCTTCCAAAAAAAAAAGAAATAAATGAATAAGTCCTTGCATTTTTACAATTTATTTTTTCAGTAATATGAAAACGATTCCAGCATTTGTATTTGATATCTGTGGCGTATCTTTTAATCACTTCAGTTTGAATTTGGATACCTTCCTAGCAAAAATAGACGCAATGTAGTAAGTAAAATGTTTTCAAACGGCAGTTAAACTGTGTTCAGTCAAAGCGCTTATAAAAGGTAATGTTTTCGTTTTAGGAACTCATGCCTTGGTTGGCACACTTGAGAGTTTGCGTCGCCCATAATATCCAAGCGTGAGCGGTGTATAACATGTTCTAAGGCACCGTTCCAAGATAAATGAGACGTGACCTTTTACAGCACCCTTTGCAAAGGTAGAAGAAAAAGGCTTGCGCAAGGTTCAACGTCGACAGTGCTGAGAAAGCTGGCACAGCAGTATCCATGGCCCCGGCAGACTGATAGGGGGAACATTAAGCCGTGGTGGCTGCCGGCAGAATAGAATAGCACCCCCCTCTTCTTGCTGAGGTGTCGTAAAAGGCGACTAAGGTATCTCTTTAACACCGCAATTCAACCAGGTGTTCAGAGAAGGAAAACTCGACCGAACCTGCATCCCGCTCCCTACCGATTGTACTGGTTCTCCATTCCATCGGGCCCGAGGGAGCTCGGACGAGAGAGCGCTTTTCTGACTGCGCGTCCAGTTATGCACTTAAATATCTCCTGCGCAATTGACTGTTTCCGAAAACTGGACCTCGAATTTCTTAACCGGTGTTGAAACAGTCGCCGTGGCCGAAACCGGCTAGGACATCATCATCATCATCAGGGGGAACATTGTAGTGGTTTTAGTCGGTAAGGCTAAATTTTTTTTGAGGTAGGTATGAACGACAAACGTACCCAAGCTGATCCCGAAACGCAATAGACCGACTCTTTGCCCTTGTGTGCTGTGGTCGCGACCAAGTTCGGCCAATAACCCTTCCACCTTAGTGGTATTTTCAGTTTATATTATATTTATTTATTTACAAATCTACAGTATATAATTTAATTAATACAGAAAAACAAGCAAAAAATCATATTAACCAAAATGATTTGTATAACAAGGTTATATGAGAGATATAAATGCGATTCAAATAATCGTTATGAAATAATAATATAAAAGTTATATATGAAATGTGTAGAGTGATTGTGTACTTTGTGTATGTGTCTTAGTGTGTTTTTTTTACTCTGGCTCGACATAGTGACTACAGAGTACCTGATGGTAAGTACAGTGTAGTCCAAATACGAAAGCGACTATCAAAGGATGAAAATCCATTGATAGTAGATAGATAGATAGATGTAGACACATAGATGTAGACTTACATCATCATGTCGGCCCACATATACCACGACTGAAGGTCTCTAGGTATATGAGCTACTGGATATGCACAAGCTGATCCCGAAACGCGACAAGCCGAAACTGGTCGCGATCCAGACGGGCACCGACGCCCTACCACCTCGCTGCTGCTCGTTTAGCACCACCCAGGAGTCACGTGTAGGGAAACTAGGGTAAAGCCTACGGACGCGAGCAGCTTCGACTCCCAAAAAAATAAATAAATAAATGTGTATAAATAAATGTGTATAAATAAATTTGTATAAATAAATGAGTATAAATAAATGTGTATGTTAACTGTTCTTATCCGAAGACGGCCCGATAGCCTCGACTACATTCTTGAGGGACCCGCAGCTCTCGTGGAAAATATCTACATGTGGTGTTCTCGTGTTGTATGCTGAGATGGGCAAAATGTAATCTGATTAACAATGAACGATTACAAAATGTAGTCGTAATTTAAACTTACTTACTCTGTAATCATGATTACAGACCATTACCATTACCATTTAAAACATAAAGAAATGATAAATGTTTATACAATCTGGGATTTTGTAGTGTTTAAAACATTAATGAGCAAAATGCAGTCATATTAATGGTAAAAATGTAAAATGTAATCGTTAATCATTTTTATTAATCTGATTACAATTTGCCCATCTATGGTTGTATGTATGTATATATGTTGTATATACCTCGGCTTACAGAATATTTTTCGCTAGTCATCAAGATCATCACGAAACTGTGATGAACATTATAGATACAAATGTAATAGGCATATCTTATAAATGCAGTGAACGCTGTGTTTGACCGTTCAAGATCATACCATGGAATGTTTGCCGATGGATAAGCGTGCTCTCAAATATAGCGTGAGGTAGTTAACCGACTTCTTCATTATCAGCCTGTGTAATAAAAATAATATTTACTAACAATTATACAAATTGACCTAGTCTCAAATTAAGCTTGTGCTTGTAATATGAGTACTAGACAAAGATATACATACTTAAATATATTTATACAACCATGACTCGTGACAAACTACTATGCTCATCACAGAAAACTTTTCCATCACTTGGACCCGAACCTCGGACCTTCTGTATCTGCTCCTGCTGAACATAAGTCTTTTCCATGATTCGCCACAGAGGCCGATCTTCGCCACGTCTCATTCAAAAATTGCTCACCACTTTGCTCAAATCGTGGCTCCACCTAGCCAAATGGCGCCTACACTAAGGCTGAGATTTATAGACACAACCTTAAGTTTGCTTAGACTTTACTAAAACTTTACAAATTAATTTAGTCAATGAATGTCAAAGGATTTGGTAAGTCACCGATTTTGTCAATATGGACTTGGCTCTGCAAAAAATATGGCAATACTCAAGCATATTATATGTTTGATTTTATGTCTAAACGTTTTTTTTACTTAGCTAAGCGAAGTTGGTTATCGTTTCTTTTGCAATTAGAACCCATCCACAGTCTCTTCATTCTCTGAGCTAGGTCAATGACAACTAGCTAATGACTTACTCTATTCATTATACGTGATTCGGTTTTCGTACATACAAAACATGGACAGTATAAGAACTCGGCTTATAAAATAATAATATAATTTAGTTGTACGTTGATAAAAGTGGAGTTATAAAATTGTAAAAATTGTCTTTTACCTAAATGTTTAATCTTATATCTAAATTTCTATTATAATAACAAAAGTCAACCCCCATCTAATCTGTTCTAAGTATAAACTTTGTCTTATAATATCGCTGAGTATCACCATTATCAGGTTAGTTTAGTCTACTAGTGGAAGTAGACTTTTTTTAAAAGCACAATTTACTCATTATTACGTAGGGCAAAAATTAAGAAGTCTTCAAATATGTGTGATATGAACTATTAGATGTAATTATTATTATAACAAATCAATTGATTCCTTCGAGTAATCCCCATAACAAATCAATCTCTTTCTTTCCCTCATTTTATATATAGAATTATATTATTACTGATTCAGTTCTCCATTTATATACGCATTTTAAAGTTAATTTATTAAGGGGCTACAAAAAGGTTTAAGATTATTCAAATTTAAATTGTTTCCTATCCAGTATTAAGATAATCTGTTCACAGGCTTATTGCAAATATGTCTTGCTGAGTCATGGTACACGAATTACTGAGTCATTCGCTAGCCAACGCATAGTTATATCCACGTTTATAAATAATAGTAATAATATATCGTCACGCTATATCCCTTTCGGAGTCAGCAGAGATACATTAGTGGCTGTACTCACTAATATAAAATATCTTTCCTGTAAAAAATTCACAGCTAGCCTTGAATGCCTTTGGACTTTTCTTCTCAAGGTATTCACTTTTGAAACGCTAGTAGATCGCTGTTCGCGCCAAATGGTTACGAACGAACTACGCGGAGGCGCAACCTCGAAGATTTATATTTTTAAAATAAAAGAAGGTTATTCGCTGTCATTCGCGTATAAAATATAGATGTCAAAAAATATATGTAAAAAACACATCACTAAAAAGAAATAAAAATGTTTATTTAATAAAACCTAATGTTACGATGTAACAGTATGCATCGGCTGCCCGGGCGGACGGTGCGGGCGCGCGGCACTGCAGTTACAAAAAATCTCCACGACGGACGTACGCTCGCACGCGTTTTCCATAATCAGTTATAAAGAATATACAATTAGTTCACATATCGAAGTTTTCTATTAGCCAGGACGCTTCTTTACATATAAGAAGGCCTGGTACTCAGCCAGTGTTCGCCCGATAGCCACCAAAACAAGACATAAACCCAAAAGCAAAGGCGCTAAGTTGCACAAAAGACAAATGGCCTTTCCAATCGCTATAGTTTGTCTTGTTGACTACGCAAGCCAAAGTCCGTAGTGACAGGGGTGCCTCTGAGTTGCCACTGACCTATAATACTCGCTGCTTGAGCGCCTGACGCGTCTGTCACTCTCGCCCAGTGGAATTGTAATGACCCCTAAGGCAATAACATATTGTCTTGTCGAAAACAATAGCCGAGGATAATTATTTAAGCCTGTGCACGCCATTTAGGGCTGTACTG
Source organism: Automeris io (assembly GCA_036320925.1). Lineage (NCBI taxonomy): Eukaryota > Metazoa > Arthropoda > Insecta > Lepidoptera > Saturniidae > Automeris > Automeris io. Next base: position 9,630,257 of record JAUDJH010000017.1, read on the forward strand.
ATAAGTTTCCGATTAAAGTGGACTGTTTGTACTATGTATGTACTAGAAGCTGGTGAGGTTATGTTGCACCTTAAAACCCATTAGGTCAAGAGCATTTTTGAGGTTTTACAGGTGTTTATATGTGTTTCATATTCCCAATTAAATATAGTTTTTCCGTTAAACCTTTGCCGCCGTGCTCTGTCTCTAGTTGAATCCTGGAAGAGTATCATGACAGCGAATTCTACGTACTGTCATGCGCTTGAAGAGAAATTGAAAAATTCCTTTCAATGAAATACCGATTCCGTGTCAAAAGAATGTCTATTTTCACCGATAATCCCAAAATAAAACAAAAATCACATAGAAAAAAATCATAAAATCATATGTTAATAATACTTTTGTTTTTCGTGCCTGTGATTTATATAATAAACGTTTTTGCGATATAGATATACTGTCCTGTGCCTTTGGGCCCTTTAAACGAATGGTGAGAAAGAAAATATTAGCCCAAGTTCAATTTTGTTCTATAATGTACTTTTTTTTTTAAATATAAATGTACTATTTATATGTAACATATATATGTATGAATATTTGATTGATTTTTTTATTGTTATTTATTAGCTTGATTTTTATTTTTGTACTAATTTTTGTGTACACTTTGCTGGCTTATGTAACATTTTTTGTGTATATTATTATCATTTTTATATTGCTGTATGTTTCCCTTTAAAATAAATAAATAAATAAATAGGCCTCTGAAAATAGACACGATCAATCAAAATAATACAATCCAAAGCAGCAATCTTGCTAAGGCGGTTTCGTGGCTAGTAATGAAAATTCCCGGGCATTTTCATCACTATTCGTGGCGAATCTGTCCGCAGAGTGCCGTTTTACGCCATCTAGCGGTAGGTTTGCAGAAATAACCTTAATGTTAGAGCCTAAAGACGGGTTCAGTGGTGTTTATTATGAAAAGTTTTTGCCCAGCAGTGGACTAAAGTAGATAATGATGGTGATTATTAATTGATAAGTCCCAATATACAGAGACCAAATCATGCGAGTTTGTAAAAACATCAACAAACCTCTTGTTGGTGTTTTCCTCAACTAAGCAAATTAAATTACTAATTAGGTAAGTTTAAAAAATACAGACAGGATTTGAACCCGGATCTATATTAACTGAGTTAAATAACCCAATACGTAGGTATGTTGCAAACTAAAATTAAGGTTACCATGATGGTTAAATACTAAAACAGGACAAAAAATATTGGTATAACAACCTACAGCTCACCTATAACTGTACCTATGTTACAGTTGACGACTTTAGCGCAATGATAGTGAGCCTGCAACCCTGAACCCTGGTTCGAGTTCGAGTTCCGGTTGCGGAAAATTTTTATATTTATTTATTAAAACACTAACATAGTCTATATCAGTCGCGTTCATTCCATAGATGCATGAAAGCATTGCATGCCCTTACGATAAATAAGTCTGGAATGAAGTACTTATAGTTATGCAAAAAAAGAAACAATTTATATTCATATCTATTATATATTCATGCCGTACATCTTTCCTATAAAAGCAATATAATATTTACTAGCGTAATATAATATTCAAATTAATTCCGCGAATTCTGCTTACCCGGTCCAAATATCCTATGCACGTCACTGGTCTATATTAACACATACATAAGTATATAAGATATGAACAAGATACATTACAAATGCACTATATTTAAAAGTGTAGACTATTTACACAGCAGGAAAGAAAAATTTAAATACTACCAACACACGGACAGGATCAGTGACGAAAAGAAAAACACCAATCTAATATACTAAACAAAATTACATAAAAATGTTTTTTTTTATTACGTACAGGCTTGCGCTTGATCTCAATCTTACTTGCTGGAAAGTGATGATGAGGCCGACGATGGAGCGCGCTCACCTAGCTAATACCGATTCACTCGACGTTTCAAGATTCCCATGTCATAAGATGCCGGAAGCACCGACGCAGGAAGTGAGTTCCACTCCTTCGCGGTTCGCAGCAAAAAGGAGGAGGCGAATCGCTTCGTGAGAGCATCAGGAATGTCAACCACAAAAGGGTGCAAGCCTGCACGGCGTCTCGTCAATTTATGATAGAAGGGGGAGGGTGGAACTAAATCATACAACTCAGCCGCACACTCTCCAGAGTATAGTCCACAGAAAACCGAAAGGGAAGCTACAAAAGCAATACAACCAAACAGAAACTTATTCTACAATTCTCTCTATTTTGTGTTTGATGGGTTATTTTATCGAGAGTCATAGATGTGTATATATGTATACATTTATGTATGTATACTTTTGACAAATACCCATAGTATCAGCGCAAGCTTACTTTGGGACTAGTCGAATGTATCTAATTGTCTACAAACATTATTATTATTATTAAAACAATCTATTTTAGCAAATAAAATGCTATAAAAAAATATATGTTTGTTTATTGCTAAGAGGCATAGATGGGCAAAATGTAATAAAAATGATTAACGATTACATTTTCGTTTTTTACCATTAATATGACTGCATTTTGCTCATTTATGTTTTAAACACTACAAAATCTCAGATTGTATACACATTTATCATTTCTTAATCTTTTAAATGGATTTAATCATGATTACAGAGCAAGAAAATTAAAATTACGACTACATTTTGTAATCGTTCATCATTAATCAGATTACATTTTGCCCATCTCTGCTAAGAGGTAATCTTTGAAACCATGCATCCGGTTCAAGAAATACTCCAATATTTCGATGGGCTATATAATACCCCATCCGCACGTGAAATGCGAAACCAATGTGGGTGAAACCACGTACGAAAATTAAGCGTTCTTCAATATCTTAAAGTTCGTTCCTATCGGAAACGACGGTGCCGCTTCTCGTGTTATAGTTGTCCGTAGACGAAAGTAAGGATTCTCCACCGGTAGTGGCGTGCATCCCATAAAAACAAAAAAATATTACTTTGTTATATTTGGTCAATATATTTATTAAACGCCCTTCTGGTGAGCTGTCAACTTATTTGTCTCCTTTGGCATAAAAAGTATAAAAATATCCTGTTAATTACAAACATTTGGTCTCCTCACAAAATCACAGTTAAAAGCAATGAAAAAGATTATTAGAAAATATCTTTCTAATCTCTCTACCTACTTTCGAAATTAGATTAAGGATGAAGATAAATATAATTACAACAAGTAATTAACTAATAACAATCGTGTAGTCTCATTTCTAGTAACAATAGTGCTGTGTAACTGTCATTGTTCTATCGATATCGGCATATCGATATATCAACTATCGATGTAACTGTAATTACTCTTCAGAGCCTCTCAACGAGCTATTGTTGTGAACATTCAATGTTATTTGTAGATGAGGAAAAGACTTCGCCTCTAACTTACCTATATGTATATAAAACTGAGAAATGTATGTCCGTTTAAACCTTATTTACTATAATATAAATTATGATATGTCTGCTTGCAAGCGAATCACACAGAAACTACTGAATTAATAATAATGGTGCAACTTTTACAGTATAGTATTTTAGAATGGGCTTTTACGGAGCCATAGCTTTGCGGTAACCAGAGATAGGCAAAATAGAACCTGATTAATGATTAACGATTACAAAATGTAGTCGTAATTTTAATTGTGCTGCTCTGTAATCATGCTTAAATCACTTCAAAACTTTAAGGAGTCATACATTAGTAGGTAACTGAGGATTCCGTCGTGTTTAAAACGTAGATGAGCAAAATGCAGCCTATGACCGGTGGTCGTGGGTGTGGTTGTAGAAAGACACGGATTTTGGCGGTTTACTATTTATTTGTACTTTAAGGCACACCGAACTGCGACGTACACGCACGTACTCTCGCCTTGCGTCTGGGTAGTCGACTGCTCGCAAGCATCCTGTGCGCGCGCGCATCCTCTTACCCCGCACGTCTCGTAACACCCTAACGACCCTTAGGGCGACAATTACGTATTGGGCGGGGTCTACATGCTATAATCCATATTAATGACGAAAAATGAAAAATGTAATCATAATTTTGCCCGTCTATGGCGGTAACTCACATCCTGGCTAGGACTAAGAAATTCTCTAACTCTTACTTTTGCCGTGTTGTTGGGCTGTGGAATGGTCTTCCGGCGAGCGTGTGCCCACAGCCCTAGGATATAGGATCCATTAAGCGTAGAGTGAAGAGATGTGCAGTGTGAGACCTTTGTAGGCCTTTCGCACACCCGGCCAAAGGACAAATATGGACACAGACGCGGTTAGAAGAAATGAGGAGACAAGACCCCGGAGGCTTTTAGCCAGTTAGAGTCTGGTACAGCAGCGCCGCGGCTCTCACGGCGGCCCCGACGGTTCTATGTAGGATTGTGCTCCGGGTTCCCGAAAAAAGAGCCAAGAAACAAGATATATATTATATCACAAGTGCAGGAAAAAATACGGAAACTTTAAAATTTTAGTTACATTACAAATAATAGGTTTTTGCGATTTCAAATCCATTTGCTGCTGATAAAACTACTGCAATCTATATTTAAATAATTATTTATTTTTTTGTTAAAAACAGATAGGCGCTTGACCTCAATCTCAGCTGATGGAAAGTGATGATGAGGCCGATAATGGAGCGCGCTCATCCAACAAATACCGATTCACTCGTCGTTTTGAAGATTCCTGTTGGAAAAACAGACGCAGGAGTCGAATTCTATCTACTCCTTGTGAACTGTCGCAATAAAAAAAGCAGGCGATCGCCTCGTACGAGTAGCTGAAATTGGGTTGTTTAATTTGGTTAGCAGCAAGCGGAACCGAAGCGATTCCTAGTCTAGAATGATTAAGCTTGAAGCGATATCAAAGTATAACGGGTATTTACTTAAAAGCCGTTCATTCCGTTAAATCTACACAAATCTGGTCTAATTTTATATAAGGTTTAAAGTTTTTTTTTAACTGGCAAAAAACTATATAATGTGAAATATTCTTTTACTGTATCTCGGTCAAGTGACTATTTTGTACCTGATGGGAAGCATAACGTAGAAAATTTTTCATTATCTATATAAATAAAAATGAATCGCAAAATGTGTTGCTAAGCGCATAACTCGAGAACGGATGAATCGATTTGGCTGATTTCTTTTTTGTTGTGTTTGTCTCCAGAAGGTTCTAATGGAGAGAAAAAATTCAAAAAATACCAGGAAAATAGTAAAAACAACAATTTTCTTTTCCCATACAAACCACTCTGTCCCCAACTGTCAAACATATGATGTCAATCAAAACAAAACAAATGTGCGTTAGGATTGTCTTTGGTATGCCTTCAAGTTGGTTAGAGGTTGCATGTCATTTATGAAAATTGTAATTTATACGCCAAGTAATCAAACAAAAAATAACGTGTCGTAACGTGTGAATAAGGCATTATAGTAAAAATATCATTACCTTAGATATTACTTAAGTCTTTGAATGCAATTTTATTTCTATTAGATTGCGACAGGCCAATAACTTTTGGCAGAATGAAATCTGACGGGGCATCTATTAACATAAAAAGATAATGTAACTTTGTTTTAGAGAAATAGGGCAGAGCAAGGTCTGCCGGGACAGCTAGTACAAAATAATAAGTTAAAATTATCTTTACGTTCTGAGTTTTATCCTAACTCGACCTAACAACATATCACGTCTGAAAGTATGCATGGTGAAATCCAAGAAACGATTACAACTATCAGCAGTCAATCAAAGACGATAATTGATCAGTTATCAAGCGGAAAAATGATTAAATTACTAAAATGGCTATTAAAAATAGGAGTTGGTGATAAAAGGGTAAAAATTTAGGATTGTATGTAGTTTTAATGCCACTTTATAGAAATATAAATACAAAAATTATTGTCCAAAAATAAAATGATAAGAGTGAACATCCCTTATCACTTAGGGGTATGAAAAATATATAGTAGAAGATTTTCAGACCTACTGAATATGCATATAAAATATGGTAAAAATCGGTAAAGCCGTTTCGGAGGAATAAGGTAACTAACATTGTGACACGTGAATTTTATATATACAGAGATTTATCATAAACACAAATAATTATTTATCTCGATTTAAACTCGCCGGACAAAAGTATATCTACGTCGTTTAGTTTTAAATAATACCGTCTTGTAAGACGTGGTGACAGCGGGAAAAATTACACTGCCCCGCAATATACCTGGGTTTGTTCACATTGCACTCTTTTAGACCAAAAGATTTACTCTTAGTTCCATGCCGGTAAGTGCAATAATATACGCATACATTCATTACATTATCATATTGAAATCTGAGCCTTAGGCTGAGATTTATACACACAACTTTATCTTTGCTTAGACTTTACTTAAACATTACAATTTATATATATTTTTTAATTAATCACACTTGCTTGCGCTTGACCTCAATCTCACCTGCTGGAAAATGATGATGAACCCGACGATGGAGCGCGCTCACACAGCAAATACCGATTCACTCGACGCTTTACCATTCTCATGTCATAAGAAGTTGGAAACACAGCCGCAGAAAGTGAATTCTACTCCTTGGCGGTTCGCAGCAAAAAGGAGGAGGAGAATCGCTTGCGTCTTGTCAATTTATGGTAATTTATATTATCTCAATGAATGTCAAAGGATTTGCTAATGAAGTCACCGATGTTGTTAACATGGAATTGGTTCTGCGCATACTATGGACTATACTCAGGTTCCTATTATATACAGTAATACCCCGACTAACGCTACCCTCATTTACATAAATTTTGAGATACACGATTTTTCTTTTAGATCGTTTTTTTCGGTTTGTAGCGCAAAGAAGTAAATATTGTTTAAGTAACTGCCTTTTATAGTGATGTACGAGTATAAATAAAGCAATGTCCAGCCTATAGTTTTCAGTTGTTTCTTTCTCTTGCTTGTATTTATATGCAATGTTGAACCTTAACTTACGCGAATTCGACTTACACGTATATCTCTTGATCCCACCTATCGCCTAAGCCCGGGGTATTACTGTATTCAGTTTTTTGTCAACTTTACTAAACAAAGTTGAAATAGGGTCTATATATCTCAGCCTTAGCGCTTCAAGTCAGTGCCGTAGTCACAATGGAAACGCACCCAAACCGGTCATCTCAAACTAATCGCTATAAGGTCTATTAGCGTGAATTATTCGTTACATTAGCATAAATTATGTGCCTGTCCGCTGTTAACTGATGTGTTAATCTCACCGGTTTTAAAAAAATATATTATTATCAACTATATGGGTGTGAATCGCCTTACCTGTGTGGTCAGTGAGAGACAACCCTAGAACAGTTCGGTGAATATTAAAATGTTTCCGCCGACATGTACCATTAATGGTACATTGAGGACTGTTCTATCAGTCGGCCTGTACCATTTATGGTACATACACAATTGTCCCTTCGGGTGGCGTGTACCATTAATGGTACAATGAAATAAATCAATTTAATTTGTATTTTTTGCAAATAAAAAGAAAAAAGTTTGCAAATGAACGCAGGCATAGTCGGCAGAAGCACTTAATGAGAGATATGCGATTACGTGCAAACGGCGCCGCCCGATGCGACAAATTCTATTTTACAGAGCCGTCAGATGCCGAAGGCAGCGAATTCAACCGCCGGCGGCAACGTGTTAGTTACCATTTCTTTTGGCGTTTCTTCTCAAGGTAGTCGCTTCCGAAACGCTAGTAGATCATCGTTAAGTTTCATATTTTGGCTGGCGGCCCAAGTCAAGGTTGTACCCACATGGATACCCTTGCGTTACCACTAAACCCATAAATTTGCCGTCTCAGCACCTCAGTGTTCGCCCTCTCGCCCGGTTTAGTGAAGGTCTATCCCGGCCATCAACGTATTGTACAGCTTGCAGGAAAAAAACATCCCTTGACTCAAATATTGCGCAATGGTAGTTGCAAATGGTAGAAAATACAAGACAACACTGGAAGCATGCGTAGCTCGTGCACAAAGCAAAAAAGAAAAGCAAAGGCTTGTACTAGTATATCATGACGTTTAAAGGGTCAGAACCATCGTTAATCTCAAGCTTCGTTTATCAATTAAATCGTTTCGTAAGTCTATAAATTATTTTTTGGAAGTAATCCGAACATAGATTACATTAAATTTCTTCGATTTTATATGACAGTAACTTATTAATGTGCACAAATAGTATAATTTTCTGACGCATTTTAGTACTGCTATCATGTCACCATTGTAGTGATACCCCTTTCCGGTTGGACAGGGTTTTAAAACACACTGTAGCTAATTTTCCTCACTAAGGTAGACGCTGGCTTGAGCAAAATATCCAGCTCTATAACCTGCAAGTGCTATGGAAAGACCAGACGCAGTCGGAAGAATAGCTTGTTAGGGCGATTATGCACTCCTTCCAATCTGAGTTCGTGAAAATACTTTCCGAGTTTGCCCTAGTAATACGAAATTAAATTGTTACGAAATTAGTATCTTGAGATTTCTGTGATATTATAACATAGTAGCCTGAACTAAATGTTCAAGAATCATGGGAACACAACGGGGTACTAAACTCTTTATTAACTTATAGCAGGAATGTTTTGTTTGTACTCATTGAAATGGTCTCAATGTATAGGTTACAAATATATACATGATTGAGTTGAATTTATTAATTTTAATAGTTTTGTGAACACTCTGTTACTGTAATTGACCGAGTCTGAACTTTGTAGAATTTTCTTTAACACTTTTTGGTGATTGTAACGAGCTTTCGTGATTCATACATCCACGGATTAGGAACAAAGGTTGACATGCAATATCTGAAATCTGTCCGAGTTTTCTAGGTCCGTATTTTACAAATTTCGATCGGAGGCGGTGTGTAGCCGCCCTTAGTCATTAAAATTGAACAATATATTATTGTGACATGAATGAATGATCTTACAATAAATAAATCAATAAAACTTTAGATGGAATCAACATAAAGGCGCAAAGTGTTAAGAAATGGATGGTATTATGCGGTTAAATGCAAGAAAAGATCGATTGCTATGATCCGCCACACCTAGAATAGGGAGCAAACATAGAGTACGGATGGATTTTTACTAAGCGTAAAATTTTAAAACCACGAACTAGAAAATAGGTAGAATGTATTTTTTTTTAGTGAAAATTTAGTCATACTGTGCACTTTTAAGATAACGGAAAATCATTGAATTCACATGACCGTAACAGAAGGTACGCGTGGGTTTGTGAGTTGGTCTGCCAGTGCACGCTCTCGGTGTCAGTGTCGTAAACACTGTTCAAATATCTACCCGTTGTTTTGCTTGTGTATTGCGTTTACGTACTCATTATAAGTTAACGATCTATTAAACCAGTGGTTAATATTATTTTTCAGGTGAAAGATAGGTATTGGAACCTGTACATATGTACAGATGTGTGTATATAAGTTTGTATGATTGGTCCTCATTATATTATTGTATGATTATTTTTATTTTTTTTACAGAAAAATTATAATTTAATGTAAGTATCTTCGCATATAAGACTTGTCAAACTATTTTTAATGATTCGCTGCAAATACATTTTTTATTCCAATTTCTTATAATTTTATTATTTTGATAATTGTTTATTTATAAGCATAGTGTCATAATATTAATCTCAAATAAATAAATAATTTTATTAATAAATATTGTTTTCTTTGAACGGCCCTAGCTATCGCAACACTGTCTGGACAAGAGCGGCATTTTTCACGAGATCAAAGACGCTGCCATACTGTTAGCTTCTATACTGTGGTAATTATACATTCAACACAGATTTTGTATAGTTAAGATGCTAATCTGCCGATTATTAGCATAGAAGTGAACTATTATCTTCTTATCTGCATTTTGGTAAAAATAAATGAAACCACTACAAAACAAATGCACTATGGCCAAAGCTTACCCACAATACTCCGACACGTCGTTCCCATTGTGTTTATAATCGAACTTTCTTATCTTTTGTCTGTCTGTTCGTTTGATTTACGCTTTGTCTGCGACCATAATGGCAGCCTTTAGTGCATTAATGCTGTAATTAGTCTATTGGAGTTGCAATGGGAAAATATTTAAAATCTCTTTAACACTCTCTGTACCAGTAGTGGTCATTCCGTAGATGCATTAAAGCATTGCATGCCCTTACAATTAATAAGTCCAGAATAAATTACTTAAAGTTAAACAAAACAAGGAAGCGTTTAAATTCATATCTATTCTATTTTTACGCCATATATCTTTCCCATGAGCGCAATAAAATATTTACTTTAATAATATAATATTAAAACAATTACGTGAATTCTGCCTACCTTATACAAGTACCCTATGCACGTCACTGCTCTGTATTACATTTTAGTTATGGCTTCATGCGTGCCCAAGCGTTGGTCGGGTAGAATCTCAAAACATATATTTTCATTTAAAAACATCGTGAGGAAACCCGCATGGCATCTAATAGAAATGTCATGTGTACTAGTGCTGTGAGAACGGCGATCAGCTGCGCTACTGGTCAAGTTGGGCACGGCATATAAGCGCGGAGTGGATATAGCCACTTATGTTTCTATGCTCACCCCGTAAGAGATATAGCGTGACGATATACACTCAAAATCTGTTACAACGACATCGAACGGACTACTCATATTTAGTAATAACAACAGGTGATGTTTTCGAGATACGAAGTCCTATTTTATTTACCGGGACCTTTTTTCTGGGTCAATATAACCAGTATGTTGTTTTAAACCAGAGTTCCCCAAACTTTTTTATGTCGTAGACCCTTTGCCATATTTTTCCGTGTTGGGTAGACCCCCTACTTACCTGATATTGATTTCCTGTAAATTTCTAACTGTAGTGAAGTTTAGTGTTAAAAACTTAAAGCTATTTGGCCCAAAGAGTGTTCCCGCGCTGTGTGACGTGTCAATTTAAAGTAGCCATTTCCCCTCCCCGTCTTCCCCTTTACTCCCTGTCCTTCGTGTTTCTATGCCATGGCGCTAGAGATAGTCTGTGCGACTATTCACTGGCGATAACACATATATAATATTTTTTTACTTCATAGGTACTTTTATTATTTATTTATTTTATTTATTTTACATAATAGGGTGCCCAACATGGGTAACATTAGACAAGAAAACAAAAGGATCATGGTACTTAAATAGAACATATAAATGCCCCCACAATTATAGGGCACCACAGCATGCACAGTGATTAATATATAAAGCTAGTTTACATTAAAGTATAATAATAAAATTCCAAAAAAAGAAAAAAACATATACATACATATATAGACACAACACAAAAGGATAATATTGTAGAATGTATAAGTAACAACTTTAAACGAAACTGAACTTTATAAATAATGTATATGTTTTGATATTATAAGATAGTATGATGTAAGTAAATAGGTACTATCAGTGTTGAGATCCACTATCGTGGACCCCCATTTTCATTTCATGGACCTCCAAATTTTTTTTCGCTGACGTAGATCCCTTGCAGGTTGTCATAGACCCCTAGGGGTCAATATAGACCACTCTGTGAATCACTGTTTTAGCTGTAATTTTATTACATACTTGCCTATTTCTAACGGAGAAGCTAAGCACCAATTTTCATAGTGCTCACTTGTAAATCGACGGACTTACAAAAACATTCAACTCATATTCCATCCCTTTACGAATGGTATATGAAGGACCTGGCATTAGCCTACATCATACAAAAAAATTCAATGTCATAATTTCATGTTTCTAGCTTCAGTAATTTAGGATGTACGGTGATATATCAGTGAGAATAAGTTCTTTTATATACAGAGCTATGAGGAAATCGGAGTATTAATAAAAATTATGAAAAAGGAACTAAAATCCAACAATTTAAGCTGCGTACATTGGGATCCAATGTACAGGCGAAGTTCAATAGTTTTCGAGATATTTCAGTTTTAAGGTTTTTTATTTGTAGGAATATCCGATTTTGACACTTAAATTTCAATTATAAAAAAACTTCAATATAAATGGATTGTATTTAAGCATTATTGGATGGCTAATATTTAAATCAAGCAATACCTTGATTTTTTTTTTACACTGGCTCGACTAATTGACAGCAGAGTACCTGATGGTAAGTACAGTGTAGTCCAAAAACAAAAACGACCATCAAAAAAAGAAAATCCATTGATAGTCTACATCGTCATGTCGGCCCACATATACCACGACTGAAGGTCTCTAGGTATATGAGTTACTGGATATACACAAGCTGATCCCAAAACGCGACAAGCCGAAACTGGTCACTGTGACGGGCTTTACACCCATGTACTGTGGTCGCGATTCAGACGGGCACCGACGCCCTACCACCTCGCTGCTGCTCGTTTAGCACTACACAGGAGTCACGTGTAGGGAAACTAGGGTAAAGTCTACGGACGCGAGCAGCTTCGACTCCCAAATTGATTTAAATGTAATAACATTTATAAATAATCCAAAACTCCGTCACTATCTAAAGTTATGACCCCTAACAAAATTTATTTGGTAATTGCAGAGCAGTCCAAGAAGGACTACCATGGAATGAGAATTAGTTGACTTTCGCTGAAGGTAGTCACCAAGATTTCACGTCCCTAGGTACATCAACTATCATCAACTGAGAGTACATAAACTCATTCCGAAACGTTTGATTGGTCATCGTACCACTTCATAAGGTTAAATAAACTATACTTTTGCTGCTTATCCTTTTAAAAAGTATGAAGATAAATAAACAATCACAGTCCGCAAAAGGCATAGCCCCTAAATATAGCCTAAAAGGAAAGGAAAACATTCGTGTCACTTCAAACGCGGATTTTCGACGAAGTTTGACATAAACCGGAAACTCCGAGCCGGCCATCTTGCCAAGCGCGACCGGAAGCAGCCATTTTGAGGCGTCAGCGATTGATTGTGGTCATAGAAACAAATAGACATGGCCTTTTATTAAAATTTGAATCAGCTTGCGGTCTTGCCGCTCGCTGCTTTTATTGGACTAATACTTTGTAGTGTCAGTATTGAAAAAACTCACACTAAACTATAATGTGGTTAGAAATAACTTCAACATTTAAAATCCATACAGTAAAGGAGTGGAAGAAATCACCTGCGTTATTTAATCCACAATATTACGATCTGGGAATCTTTAAAAGAATAGTCGCTCACATTAAAACTGTTACTCCTCTTTACCTACAACCACAAATGATTGAAGAAAAGCGTTAAAGCGTCCGTCGGATTCTGACAGACGCGTCTCGGCAACTGCGCCTCAAAAGCAGGTGCCAGGTTGCAGTATAACATTACGTATGAATTTATATTATTCCAGCGTAATAGCAACTAGTGTCTTTAAACTGTGAATCACATAAAATACTGAGTACAGTTCCACATCTCATCAGAGAAGAAATGAGGTGGTATCATTGCACGAAATGGGTCGTCACCACAGTACAAAACCAGACCACAGTCAGCTTATTTTTTTTTATCCTGAGGACACAGTGACCACACCAAACGTGATGGTAAGCATGCTGTAGTCCAAAAAATGCTAACTACTATCGACAGGTAAGAAAAACCCAACGGTAGTCGCAGCGATTATGCCGATCTGCACAAATATCTCTTCCCATTACGCTTAAAGAATTCCATATTATAAGATAGTGGAAACACGCTCGCCGGAAGACTATTTTACAGTCCCAAAAACACAAAAAAATTAAGAGTTAGAGAACTTCGTAATAGGACTACGATGGAGGATGAGAGATACCGTATAGCTGTGACTCCGTAAACTCACACGCGTGGTCCTATTCAGGAACGGAGACGGTGGAAGAAGGTTAAATAAATCTTCACAATACTCGCCATGATACAGATGGTAGAAAACGTTCGGTGAGGAAATATCTCTACCCAACTAAAGCGCTTCAAGATGCTTAGTCACGTCAGGATATATCCAGGGCAATATATCCAGGGCGTCAAGTAAGTACAGAGCAGAACCATCCCAAAGGTATATATATCCATCTCCAGTTGTTCCCAGAGACCTTCTGTAGTAGGCTAGCATTACGACGGCGATTGTCAATGAATTTTAAGTTTATGTTTTTTTTTTTGGGTTTTTAGTTTCTAACTAAAAACTTGGTCTAGATATCTTATTGTGTTTCTGACATTTTAGGTATATTTTCCCGCAGACCCGCTTCCTTACCAGAAGCGAAGGGTAGCAACCCCTCGGTAGGTCAGCCTTTTGATTCCTATCCCTTATATCCGGGAATCAATCGTCCTAATCCCCAAGATCCCTCAAATACCCCAAATCCTTAATCCAAACATCCCAAAATAACAACCTCATCTCCCAATAAAAAAAGGTTTTTTTTTTTAAACAACTCATTACGAGTTATTGTTTTTTTTTACCATATTTCATTTTTTTCCAGTGACTATACAAAAATTCTAAATTGAACAACGTAATTGAAACCGTTTGTTATAAAGAAACTCAATAGGAAACTACCCCACTTAAATTTTGTTATTTTATATTTCTATTACAGCACGTTAGCATTTGATTTATTTATTAGATAACTACATGTTACATAACTGTTGGCAAACATTTATTTCATTTATTTTAAGGGAATAATTACAATTTTTATCAATTGTATATTGGCACACTATACCAGTTGGCACATAAGGTCTGTTGGACAATAATTGAGTGTAATTTAGCAATCGCATAGGAATATTACATTGTTTTCCTTACATAAACCGGGTTTTTATTACAAACTGTTACACTAAACAATTAATTAAACTATTACCGGTATTTAATACACTACATGACATTGCCATATTTTTTTTATAATATATCTTTTACGTTTTTATCCATTTATTTAGCGAGTTTTTACCGTATTAGGTAAAAACTCAATTTATGTTAGCAGATTCATATCTCTAACAATTTAATTGAATAATCTCAGTTGAGTTATTTCTTTTAATTAGATAAAAGCATGTATCTTTATTAAATAAGGCAATTTTAGTCATAATTTATATGTGTTTTCTTTTAGAGAATTATTTTTTTGTAAGGAAATTTTAACTTATTATTCGTCGTTCGCAGTAACAAGTACATTTATTTAATGGTAGGTATTTGTAAAAATATTGTACCAGTGTTATTATTACGATCACGGAGCAACTTTCTATTTTAGCCAGTGTAAACTAAGTACGTTCTATTGAACAAGTAATTTTAGAGTTGTGTTATTCATTTAGATAAGTAAATATCTGATTTTTTTAGTTATATCAGAACTCGGCAAGTACACTTTGTTAATTTAATTGTTAGAGCGTTAATTGTTTTTTAGTTTAAACATAAAATTTTTATAAATTCCGGTCTGCAATTCCAATTAGGGTTCCGTACGAACAAAATTAATTTTGGTTAGTTATTAATTATTATAAATTTACATTTAAATAATTTTTTTTTCTCTTTAATTGTTGTTGCGTATTTTGGTTGGTGTATTAAACACACATAACACACATTATTTTTTTAATTTTTGACTATAGTTTTCAACATGAAGTACCACTTATTGAACAAGCCAGAACTCTCTTATGAGGTTCGAATTAGAGGCGCAATTCCGAAGGCTACCGTAGTTGAACTTCGAGAACAAATAAAGCCACTTCTTTTATCAACAACAGAAGAGGATTTGACATCGAATCTGGAATTTGAAACAGAAATGTCAGAACTGTCACAAACTATCGCTACAGTAAGCGAATTCGTAGCAACTCTCTCCCAGAGATTCCAGCAGCCACTATTTATTAAGACTCAAACTTTCATTTCACATTTGGACTACAGAATAAATAGAGTAACAACGCCATCGCTTGAGTCGGATCGTAAACAACTTAAATCCATCGAACAACGTGTTCAACACTACAGTATGACGGTGAATTCATTACATACTGTACATACAAAGTTGACCCAGCTTACATCACCGACTCCAACTATTACTACTCCACATGCCGATTCCACGTGTTCATCTTTTATCTATAAAGACATTGGTCGAATTAAATACGATGGAAAATCATGTGTACGCATGTTCAGAATGAAAGCAGAGGAATATAGAGTATCTCGTGGGTTAACACATACGCAAATGTTTAACCTGGCCTACGAGTACTTAACAGACGCAGCCTTAACCTGGTTTAGGGAGGCAAGCGTCAGTGATTGGCATGAGCTGATGGAAGGTCTTACTAGCACCTTTGATAGACCTAACTTTGACAGTGACTTCATCGATGTCATTAAGGCGCGCACTCAAGGAGTGAACGAGAACATTACCATTTACTTGTCCATCATCAAGGGAATGTTCAAGCTCCTTAAGGATCCCCTCACCGAAGATCAAAAATTAAAAATTGTCCGTAGGATTATAAGACCACACTACGCACAAACACTAACGGGCAAGAATATAACAACTCTGGACATGCTCCAAAAAGAGTGTGTTACATTCGAAGAGTCTAGAAACTATACACTAGGCTTCTCCGAGCCTTCAACATCTCTTAACAAGGCACTTGCCCCGGAGTGGGCTTACACAGACCCAACTCCTGTTGAGGATCCACAAAAATTTAGGTACAAACAAAACGTAGTACAACACAACAACAATACTAAACCACGTTCGTATGGCAATAGGCCGAAATTTAGCGTTCCTCATTGTTTCAACTGTGGTAATCCAGGTTACACGATAAAGACTTGCACTCGTTGTAGTAAATCCAGTCAACAAAGGAACAACAAGCACACCCGAATCCACCGCTCAAATCTTTTTTCGCGAGTCGCGTGTTATTATTTCCAGTTTTTTTTAAATAAATTTTATGTAACAGGTTTTGATTGTTTTTTTATTTACTGAGCTAGGCCCTTCAGGCATCAACCCTGTTACATTGGCCCATGGTAGTCTTTGTCACTCTTGGACAGCATTGTGCTTTCTATCAGGTGAGTTGTAGTCACTTTGTAGTTGCGGAATAAAAAGGCATTTCTAACAGTTTCTAAGCTCTATCGACAGAGTTAGACATGTCCATCGGAACCGGGCGTGGTTCGTTTTAACAAAATTGCCAGACGCCCGTAACATTCGGTTCAGTTTTTAACGGAGCATCGTTAGACCTCACCCTTAATGGCACATCAAAAGAATAATGATCAAATAACAAAAATGTTTTTGATTAAGTTTTTATTTAGATGCAGGCAGTTAAATTAATTGAAGACGTTATTAGGGGACGTTTTTCAAAGTGATTTTTTGAATGAAAACTTTTTTTTTATTTTCTCGGCAATAGACTGACGGCCCGCCTAATGTGAACTGACTACCGTCACCCATAAACGTTGTTATTGCGTTGTCGACCTAGGACATTGTTCACTGCCTTTTTGAAGAACCACATATCATAAATTTGCGCAAAAGTGTACCCGGCAGCTCAAAACACAACTCCAAAGTGAACGATAAGAATGTTCTAGAAAACCGCTTCGTTGTCGCGGTTCTGTAAGGCTTTAGAGACGGATGCGACAAATACCAACGACGAATGTTACCTTTTGTATTTAAAAGTGTTATTTTTAAGAAGTCTTTCTAAAACTAGATACAATGCAACTGTGATCTCCTCACGATATTTCCTTCACAAAACATACATTTTGTATCAAAAAGTTATTTATTAATTTATAAGTACACTTACACAGTCTACATTAACACATAACAAATATATAAAACATGAACAAGATACATTGTAAATGCGACTGTATTTAAAAGTGTAGACTACATGCACAGAAGGAAAGAAAAATAAAAATGCGAGTAACACAAAAAGAAATAAACTAATCTAATTAGAAAAATTTATATGTAACAGAAATAAAAATAAAAAGCAAAAAAAAAAAACAACAGTCTATGCAACAATCCTCTCTAATAACATCCTTTTTTAATCTATACTAATATTATAAAGCTGAAGAGTTTGTTTGTTTGTTTGTTTGTTTCTTTGTTTGAACGCGCTAATCTGAGGAACTAGTGGTTCGAATTGAAAAAATATTTTTGTGTTGAATAGACTATTTATTGAGGAAGGCTTTACGCTATATAACATCACGATGCAACTATTAGGAACGAAGAGATAATGGAAAATGTGAAAAAAACTAGGAAAATTATTCATCCTTAAAGGTTTCCATTGGGTGCGCTGCGAAAACGGTTCAAGATCTCGAAAATATATGTATGAAAGAATTATTCCTCTTGAAATGATCTAAAAAAATGTCCACGACAGTATATGTCTATCTTATAAGATTAACTCACTAGAGCCGTTTTTATGGTAATCGAATTTGGTCGAAATTAATGCATTATTTGTTAAGAGTTGTATCAACGTAATAATATTAATCTTTATCCAAATAAATATGTTGTTGATTAAGAGTATTTAATTATGAATAAAATTGTCTTTGACATCCCTTAATTTCACAATGAACATCTTAGAAGATATTACAATAACTTATATAACAAAGCAACGTTTGCCGGATCAGCTAGTTTGTAAATACTTTCGTTAAATATGCCGAGATCAATAGACCAATATAAAGTTGTTAATAGGATAACATGCCACGTAATGGGAAGTTTTATTTTTTATTTTTTGTTAACCCGGTTGATATCCCTGCGGACAGTCAGGGGAAGTGGTGAGGGCCACTTCCCCCGGTGTGTCGAACCTGCCCCGACTGAAACCACCGGGGTGCCAGCACTGCCTCTCCTCGCCTTCTCCGAGCCTGGGAATCCGGATACTTCCGACGGCTCGGCGAGCTCGTAATGGGAAGTGACTATAATCGTCTATAACCAAGACTAACACTAGGAGTTTCACCATCGTGTTGCCAAGATGAAGGAAAGAATTTTTTTTTACACTGGCTCGACATAGTTACTACAGAGCACCTGATGGTAAGTACAGTGTAGTCCAAAAACGAAAGCGACTATCAAAGGATGAAAATCCATTGATAATCTACATCGTCATGTCGGCCCATATATACCACGACTGAAGGTCTCTAGGTATATGAGCTACTGGATATACACAAGCTGATCCTGAAACGCGACAAGCTGAAACTGGTCACTATGACGGGCTTTACACCTATGTACTGTGGTCGCGATCCAGACGGGCACCGAAGCCCTATCACCTCGCTGCTGCTCGTTTAGCACCACCCAGGAGTCACGTGTAGGGAAACTAGGGTAAAGCCTACGAGCGCGAGCAGCTTCGACTCCCAGTTCTGCTGAAATCAGTTTTTAATTTCTAAAAGACGTAGGCTCGGGTCTGGATTTGAAGCTACGTCTATCCCAAAAAGGGTAGTTCAGTTAACTGCCACTAACCGTTGCGTTTACGCTCCGAGGCGCAGTTCTACTCTGACGCAGACTTGAGTTTCTTTAAGCGTTTCTTCTCAAGGTAGTCGCTTCCGAAACGCTAGTAAATCACCTTAGGCTATTTCAATGGTTCATCGTTCAAGCTGAGGTTCGTACCCACAGGCGTGTTCTTACAAACGAATCAGTTGAGACCTTAAGTGCTCGCCCTTCTTGTCTGGTGAAGTTATAAAAAACTATCCTGGTCAAACTCGTCTAGCTTTAGCGAAAAAATCCACTCTTGAAAAAAAAAAACAAAAAATATACAAGAATGTAGAACGGACGGTAAAAAGCAAGTGGTCGCGTACAATTCCAATGTAATAATTTGATAGATAGCGCCGCGGCTGTATTCATGGTACAATGTTATACAAGAATAAACAGGATGCGCTTTAAATAAATAATCAACTTATAAAACGTCAAAATATGAATTTACCACCGATTGAGAAAGGAGTATCTACCAAAAAGAGCTGACAAGTAATTCTGGTAGTCGTTGTTTTCAAAATATTCTTACTTATTTAAAAATGAACCAGATGTCCAGTGAGAAATTAAAAATGTTATAGCCACCCATTCTTGTCAGCCAAACAATCATCACTACTGAACGTAGAAATATGAAATCTACTTTGGATTCTGTTTACGCTGTTTTTTATTAGTTTATTCTATTTTGTTATTTTGGGAGTCGAAGCTGCTCGCGTCCGTAGGCTTTACCCTAGTTTCCCTACACGTGACTCCTGGGTGGTGCTAAAGGAGCAGCAGCGAGGTGGTAGGGCGTCGGTGCCCGTCTGGATCGCGACCACAGTACATTGGTGTAAAGCCCGTCATAGTGACCAGTTTCAGCTTGTCGCGTTTCGGGATCAGCTTTTCTATATCCAGTATCTCATATACCTAGAGACCTTCAGTCGTGGTATATGTGGGCCGACATGACGATGTAGACTATCAATGGATTTTCATCCTTTGATGGCCGCTTTCGTTTTAAGACTACACTGTACTTATCATCAGGTACTCTACAGTCGCTACGTCGAGCCTGTGTAAAAAAAAACTTTAAATTTATATACATTTTTTGCTCTTACAACACATGTCTAAACTTTTTATCCCCCTACCTACCTTCTTCTACCTAAAATATTAAAAAAAAAAACTATGTCTTGCTGTGTTGTACATTATTTAGTGCGAATTCGAAAGCTCTACACTTAGAAACTCGTCATCAATCTCATATGCGTGAAATTGTGATGTGGCGCCTGAACTAGAGCCGTGAAGCGGGACCGAGCTGCAAGTAACTTCGTTTATGGATTTCTTTTTTTCAACTCTCACGCACCAGGGTTTTTTATGACGTAAATCATTCTAAGTAGGTGATTTAGGATGATTTTTTGTGTTACCTTAGTGTAGGTGAGATAGGGGCTTAAAATTTGTTTGAAAGCCCCCAATTTTTAAGTCAGCACTATGAAAACTAATATTTTTCACATTTTCAGGGAAATATACACCAATATATTAAAAGTAAAAATACACAAGTGACTACAGTTTCCATTAAAAAAATTCAATACAAAAATCAAGCTATGGGATACAGAATAAAAAAAAATAACTATACCAAAAAAAAGACAAATACAACAAGTAAACAAAAATAATCAAACTGTCATTTTTTTCTTACCATTCCAGATTTAGCTTATGGTTAGAAATAAAAAAAAACGGGATTCAATGTACTTGGGAAACTAACCCACAGGGTAGCAACGCACTTCGGTCGCGCAATCCCCCTGAGCGGCTGAGACGATTTTATGAAGATTTTCTCCCAAGTAAAAAATAAGCTAAGCATAACTTAACTTTGGATATCCATTATTGCCATGTAAGCAGACATACCTGTATAAAGTTTGTTGTGTTTTGAAATGATATAAAATGAAATATATTCTCGGTTTGCGTTCCCAGTGATATATGAGTGAACTATTGACCTTAGCTTGAGACCCAGACATTAAACACATTGATGTATTTCTATGACATTCACAAATGTATCAAGTACAAGTGATTCTTAGACCGAGATTTATAGACGTTACTTCGACTTTGCTTAGACTTTACTTAGACTTTACTTAGAAAATTGGTTCGTCTTTAACAAAAAACTAAATATACATATATATTCTGCAGTGGCCTAGTGCGTAATAGACCGGTTTCCATGCGCGGCAACGCGGATATTCGTAGATTCGAATCCAAGCACGTACAGGCAGCACATGCTCACCGGGGAAGGAAAACATCGTGAGGAAACCCGCATTGCATCTAACTGAAGATTGACAAGAATTGTCACGTGTAATAATGCTGTGAGAATGGCGGTCAGCTACGCTACTGGTTACGTTGGGCACGACACGTAAGCACAAAGCGGATACATACCACTAACATATCTCTGCCCACCCAGAAAGGTATAACAGCGTTATATTATTATTACTGTTAGGGGTGTAGTGGGAACTCCACATCTCATTCTGTCAGCCGGTCTCCATTTAGAGGTGACAGAAATTAGTTTAACTCGTCAGTTTCCAGGAACTACCTGTGACTTCTAGTAGCTATGCAGCACGCAGCATCCATACCCTGGTAACCACATCGGTTCGTGGGCGAAACCTGCTTGAGGGGGCGTGCACGATGTTATATAGCGCAAGTTGTTGCGGTGATTCCCCGCATAGTGAAACTAGATGTATCGGACTCCCGTAGCTTTAGATTCAGAGAGGTCTGGACGTTTGAACTAGCGTTAGTATTCACGCACCAAATATATCCTACGCAATTGATTATTTCCGATCAGTGTGCTCACTTGCGCCGAATTGGGGCAAAATTACAAAGGATTTCATATTCATCGTCATTATTACTGTTGTAAGAGACTGTGCAATCTAATGATTGTCAAACAGGCAACTCCAGCAAAAACGCTAGTATTCACAATAAAACTAACGAATCTATATAAAAAGTATTTAATTATCAAAGCTATGAAAATTATCACAACACAGCTTATAAATAATCTTTAACTATTAATTAACGTTTTAGTGTTGCCCAATCAAGTTAACGGAAGAATATGTTTGCCATGACCGAATCACACGCATATCTACGTACTTTCAGCTGTACAGTCGCTTACAAAAGAAAAAATCTAGGGATTTTTTGGATGGACTAGTAATGTTAGTTTAAAACTGTATTAAACCGGGAAGTAGACCTGAGGGTGTCTGCTGCCCGAATGAGACGGAATTGCTGCGTTAGTGTCTCACTAACATCGTTTTAATTATCATCGGCACTCGACAAGTGACTTTTTGTGGTGGAGCTAAGTGAGCTGTAGTGTGGGTAGTAAGACAACATTTATCATCTTCATATTAGCCGGAGGACGTCCACTGTTGGACATAGGTCACCCTTAATGTTTTCTAGAACGTTCGGTTGGATGTTTACCTTTAGCATTGCCCTGCAATTTTTTTTTTGTTTTTATTTAGGGGCTTTTATTTCATTGAACATATCAGTCCCAATGCGCCCTAACTTACGTTCTTACATCCTAGGGAAGTCGCGGATGAGCAAGCGTCACCATCTGGCACAGCATTCTGACTTCACTGGACAACGCCATGCCGTGCCATGCTCCAATACTATGTCTGTTAATTTTCTACTTGGTCATCAGCGACTCCCTTTGTGTCTCGTTCCGGGCACACTCTAAATCTAAACTTTGCCAATAGTTAATTTTGACTTCTTTGCCCTGCAATTTGGGATGCGAAATTGTTCGAGTGTTATTTATTAACCTGTGTCATCCCACGGGTTTGGGGGGGGGGGGGCAAATACTTCCCTTTTCTTTTTATACAGTTCTCTGTTTTCGGCTTTTTGAGATGAATCCTTTAAATAATGCCTAGGTCATCACGTTTTATTCATATGGGCAGACTATGATGCCCTTTGTTGTTATGATGGAGTCACTAGGTGACCGCCTTGGATCACAATTCATCCAAGATGCGAGTAACATGGCCAGCCCAGTTCCATTTAAGAGCTACGGCCATCTGAGCTACTATATGTCGACTAACTGGGTCCACAAAGAAATAAGTGTGTGCAGTTATCATGCGGTTGAAGTGAAACTGTGTAATGTGTTCTCTCGAGGGCTTAAACTTTTATATCTTTGTTTCATCGAGCTTTGAATCCCAATTATAGTATACTGGCTCAACATAATGACTAAAGAGAACGTTCTGGAAAGTATAGTGCATCACAAGAATTGTAGCGACCAATAAAATACTAGAATCTATTGACAGTTGCCATCGTAATTCCAATACATATATATAACACGACTGAAACTCTCTAGATATATCAATAACTGAGGTAACCATTCCGAAACCCGTCGGACGGTTTCACTACATGTGGTCACGACCCAGTTCACCCAATCGCCCTGCCGTCTTATAGAAACGAAGAAACAAAGAAAAGAAAAAAGAAAAACGTTTTGCATTTTGTAAAAAGGTTTCACTTAAAGAATAAAAAATATATTCCAAGCTCTTTTCAACGCACCTGTACTCCCAATCAAGCGGGGTGTGTCGTAGAGTGCGTTAAAACCACGTTATTAAATTGTATCCAGTGTAATATCGAGCCTTTTTACAACAATTAACAAGTCTTTGTGGCACAAATCGATTAGTAACGCCAGTCAATTTGCCAAGGGATTTGAGATCCGCACGAGTCGTCGTAAAAACCCTTTTCACGCTGACCGCCTCGCGACATGCCTTGACCAGACGCTTTTTGAGATCAGTTCAAGTATCAGCAAATTTTTTCTTCTTCTGAAATTTGCCATCGGTGGCTTCCTTTATCCTTAGTTATAGCAAATAGTAGCTACATTCCATTAGCTGGCTGAGCAACTTGTTTGCCACTTTTTTATGTAAAAATGTTATGAGTTTTTTCTATATATTTTCAATAGCCTCCACCATTGGCTTCGTTTGTGTAGAATTCATGTTTATTTTAGGAATGAGATAATATACATATAGTCTAAAAAAAAACAAAATTAACTGACCGCGGTTTATTATACTAACTAAAAATTCACGTAGAATAATTTGTCTAGGATATTTTATTATTTTTACCATAGAATAAGCCACAAGCAGAAGCAAGTTTTACTTTAATATATTGTACAGAACACAAGTCTTTATAACTTGTAAAGTTTTTCACTTGCCGTGTCCCGGCGCGGCGCTCAAAGAGATATTAATGATGATTTGGCGTTATTTTTAGAGTTAGTTTCAAACTACACTTTACATATCTGAATGTATAGCTGTCGGCGTACAATGAATGCTGTAATGGACTTGTTTTGTCCCGCGTCCTGCTGTTACACCGGGTTGTAATGTCCTCAGTCATTCACCTTTGAAAATTACGGTGGATTTATAAAGATTTAATATGGACAACACAGCTACAATAGTTGCATTAATAGTATTGTAGAAACCTTTTTTTACTAGCACGGCAAGGTAGCTATATCACACCTGTCCCCCTAGACAAGATTACATTTGATAACAGAAAACGATAGTAGAAATTGAATAATTTATGGATTAACGTAAGCTTTTGGGAATATCAGGTCATGACAATTTCATATATGTCTTCATGTTATTTCAATCAAAAGACGAAAATCATCAATGCGTCCCATTTATATAATATCTCGCCATAGGGCAGCAAACCGAAGGCATGGTGAAGGCATTGCGTGAAACCTCATTTTGTAAAGTATTACATACATGGACTGTATGAAATTAAACATGCCTAATACAAAAGCAAAAGCGAATGGATTTTCAAAATAAACACGTCACAGTTTCTATTCTGGAAACCATTCCTCAAAGGGAAAGAAAGATATTTTGTTTGAAAAATTTGAAGACCTGAGACTGACTCAATCTTTGGAAGTAAAATTGAAATGTAAAGTTACAATTTGTAAATTATGAAATAAATAACGATAGAAAACTCCTTTAAAATTACAAAACGGTGTGATAGGAATCCATTACATTGCCTTTTCATTGTTTAACAAAATGCCGACAAAGTGTCAGTGCATTCAGATCTTTAATTTTGTTTATTGTACCTATTATCCGTTGACTCATGCCCAATGGGAAGAATTTAGATTATTTTACTGTTTCCACAGGTGTGTAGAGTCGATATAACATTCACACCTTTCTATTACATATTACGGGCTCATATTATAACTTTTTTATATCAAAATGTGTAGTTGTGGTGACCAATTTTTTTTTTATCGGGGAAAGTCCTTATCGGACTATCCCGGCCGCACGTAGGGGGTGGCACAGCCGAGGTGTGTCGGACTTGTACCGGCTAAAAACCCCAAGGCGACTACTTCTGCATATAAGATGGGAACTGTGGGTTCTATAAACAATTCTCCAAGCTAGTGAATAAGAGAGCGGTATCCATGCGCGGAAACGCTAATTGTCGTAGGTTAGAATCCCGGCGAATACCTCCGCATTTTTCCAGATTAAGTAAGTATTGAGGCACCACATACTTACTGGTGAAGAAAACACATTGAGGGAACCCGCATGGTACCTGATAGACGTGTCATGTGTAAGTGACCTGAGTACGGCGAACACCTGTACTATTGGTCACGTTGGGCACGACATATAAGCGCAAAAAGGATATATCCACTAATGTACCTCTGCTCATCCCGAAAGAGATATAGCATGACGATACAATATTATCTATACTGATATTATAAAGCTGAAGAGTTTGTTTGTTTGTTTGAACGCGCTAATCTCAGGAACTACTGGTTCGAATTTAAAAATTCTTTTAGTGTTGAATAGACCATTTATCGAGGAAGTCTTTAGGTTATATAACATCACGATGCAACTATTAGGAGCGAAGAAATAATGGAAAATGTGAAAAAAACGGGGAAAATTATTCATCCTTGAGGGCTTCCATTGCGTGCGCTGCGAAAACGGTTCAAGATACCAAAAATATATGTATGAATAATTTATATGGCAGAACAACGTTTGCCGGATCAGCTAGTTTTTATATAAAGATGTGGTAGATATCACAGCATACACAGAAAATAGATACTGTCACATATATCCAAGATTAGCACCAGAATTGCTGTTTTCGTGTTACCAACCATAGAGAAGACGAAAAGAAGAAGCAGCATACAGGGCTATTGGTAGCATGTGACAAAGGACTGCGGTTTTGAGATGGTAGAGGGATTACCCGAACTGGGTCGTTACCACAATACGCAAGTGTAAAAGCCATCATAGCAGCACGTCGTTTTCAATAACTCATATTGGTAACCAGAGATCTTCAGTCGTGGTATAAGTGAGCCCACCTGACGATGGAGACTATCACTAGATTTTCAACTTTTTATAGTCGCTGTCATTTTTGGACTACTGTACTTACTATCAGGTTAACTGTGGTTGCTTTGTCAAAATTTTAGTTCAGTCTAAAATTTTAAGACATCCCACGTATACCAATAATACATACAGATTCCATACATCACATCATACATTTTTCTAAATATTTAAATAAATATTGATATTTAAAATACATTATATGACCGGTGGTCGTGGGTGTGGTTGTAGAAAGACACGGATTTTGGCGTTTTACTGTTTATTTGCACTTTAAGGCACACCGAACTGCGACGTACACGCACGCACTCTCGCCTTGCGTCCCGGTAGTCGACTACTCGCAAGCGTCCCGTGCGCGCGCGCATCCTCTTACCCCGCACGTCTCGTAACACCCTAACGACCCTTAGGGCGACAATTACGTATCGGGCGGCGTCTACATGCTATAATTAATATTTTTTTGGATAACTTATACATGGACATATTTTTCCATTCATTTATCAAACGTACAATTCCTTATACGAGTATATATGTAATTTCAACCAGATAACACTTTCTGTAACTTAGATATGAACTGAAATTATATTTGTTTCTGTTGAGGGTAATGTTTTAGCTGTTGTCTTTGATTTTTAGATTTTTTTATAGACGTATATAAGTTTATTAAAGTGTCAGCAATCCAAAAATTATCTATTTTAATTGAAGCTTTATCTATAATATATAAATTAATCGCAAAATGACTTGATAAGCGCGAAACTCGAGAACGGCTGAACCGATTTGGCTGATTTTTTTTTTGTTGTGTTTGAGGAAGTCTGAGGAAGGTTATTACGGAGAGAAAAATTTTAAAAATTCCCTGCAACTGTCTAAAAATAACACTTTTCTGTATTCTCATACAAAAAATTCGTTATAAGTCATTTTGAACTTTAATACCACACCATAAAGTTCAAGTGTTAGTGGATGGGTTTCGGGAACACAAAACAATTGAGTGACGTATAAATATTAATGTCAATTTTTATACATATAGCATTAAGGCCAGGTTCCTTCAAACAATTTTCAAAAAACAGCCGACAGGGGAAGCTATTAACATTAAAAAAACAATGTGACTTTGTTTTAGAGAAATAGGGCAGAACAAGGTCTGCCGGGACAGCTAGTTCAATATAGATTTAACTGTCTAAATCGGGTGTACAAACAAAAATATATCGAAATTGTTGAATTTCACTGGAACATTGGATGGCCTTAATCGTCGCTTTTTACATCCTTTATACTCTACTAATAATACGAAAAGTTACGATTACCCTGTATACCTACATGAGCTAATCTCAAACCACGACAAGCTAAAGCTAGTTTTTGTACTCATATATTGTACAGTGATACAAACTAAGAGCTCTTAAATTATATTTTAAGGGATAAGAACTGTTTAGGGGATCTTATAAGTTATCTTAAGGGTTTTTAGAATGTCAGATGTCACCGGGTGCTGGCTGAAGAAGTTGGCAATGCCGTATCCTTGCCCCCGGCAGACGGATATGACTATTACATTATATATATAAGTAACATTTCAGTCAGTAAAATACGGTGCACTGGAGCCAATGCCCTTACAGCATCCAATTTCCATCGGGTTACCAAAAGAAGGAAGATTTTCTCAACAGCGGTTGGCAACACTCGTGGTATAATCATGAGTTCACGCCGTACTTCATTGTGGCTTGTTAAGAAATACGTATAAGACACTAATTCGGATATTTAAAAAACATTCCCAGTCTAATGTATCAGGGGTGACGTAATGTACTCCATAAAACGCCGGATAAGATATGAAACCAAGTGATTAAGGCCCACGCACACTCGCTTGAGCTTTATCAACATAACGATTGTGTGTCTTCTCGTAGCTTTTTGACTTTAGGAAAACCCGATAATCGATGTTCCTAAATGATAGATCGACGAGGCAGAAAGCTACCCATTGCACTAATTATAGTAGATAGGTATAGAAAATCGATTTATTTATTAACTGAATGAGATCTCGGAGTGAATTGATTGCAGGATTTGCTGTCACCATCAATACGCAGAAGTAGCCTATGCGTTTTCCGCTGATAATCCGGTATACCTCTGCTTGCGTCTAGTTTACGAAGAACACAAAATTATTTTAAAATAATTAAGAATAGTTTCTGTTTCAGTTATGCCGATTACATTTCAGTTATGAGCGAGTTAAATCATTTAAACATTGAATATTCTGGCAGCTTGCGCGGGACATCTGTCTGATGAGATGTGGTTTAGGCACGCGCGTCGTTTGATGAGACCAATTTACATCGTACGACAAAAATATTTATTTAGACTTATTGATTTAATTTCTTTGTCCTCTTTGGTCTTGTTCATACATAAAAATAGTTATTTTATTTTGATAATCTAATACAACAAATTACTAAATCTAATTTGTGAAAATTATAATCCGATAAAGATTTACAAAATTATTAGAAAATAGAAATTATAATAACATTTATAACATTATATAACTATAGTTTCTTTTTTTTTTTGTTCAATAAGCACTAATTTGTTTATCCAAATATTTACAACATTTTTATATATATTAATATAATCTTGGGTGAGCTATAATATCGTAAACTATCGCCCAGTTTCAGAAACTTTCCCTTCTCGTTTGAGTGCGCAACATTTCCGGAGTATATGTCAAAAATGCAGATAAGATGGGGAATATTAAAAAAAAAACAATAAACTTAGATACAATAACTAATTAGATCACGAAAACAGTATTAGAAAAAGAAAAACATAAAAAGTAAACTTTATCAAATTCAGTTATGTAAATATAAACTCGAATGGTTGTCATATATATACAAAATGATTCATATGTGTTTCAAAGCGACTTAAAATTTAACAATCGTTTCAGAAACGGGAATCAATTGAATTCTACCATTCAAATTCCCGCCCGCTTATGTTATGAATGTCTTTCTCGGTCACCAACGTAACGATAATTAAAAAAAAACAACGTACCAATCACATATTAAAATTACAGCTTTGATTATAAGTTCTATTGACAGTAATATAATATAGTTTTCATTTTTCTTATCATTCGAATGCGTAAATATTAATCACATGTAAAAGGTGTTTTTTGTTAGCATGCAATTGCTTATTTTTAACGTAAAATATATTTTCAATGATTTTTCGCAGTTTAATTGCAATAATGTTTTTTTTTGTTCTATTCTCCCCTTTGTGAGGAAGGCAAAGGCTAGCGCCATACAGCCATGCCTCGGGTCTCTTTTTTCAATTCTTATTAATCTTCATATCATCTTCCCGCCAACCTGACGTAGTTCAGATTTCATATTCATTTCTTGTTTTTTAATCCGTTTTTAAACTTTTGCACTCAATGTATACGGCGAGGAAGACTGCAGATTGGCGAAAAAACTCAGCAGCCCAAGGGACGAATCACTCCGGTAGCATCTCGCTAAAAACAATTGATTCCCCATCGTACATGGTCGGCCTAACATTCCACCGATGCTCAAATCCACAACACAAGCTCAGAAAACAATTGAACACCCAGCCGACCCTCACAACTAGAAAACAACAATTAATCAACGAGAGTGTAGAAGAGATACAACCACTCCGGCTTGATGTTTTGCCTCCAATCCTGTAATAATGTTTCAGTTTAATTATGTTTATGCATTTTTACTAATTTCAAACGACAACAATTTAACTAAACAGCCATGTTATTATAATTAAGTTTGCAATAAAATCGTGCCGGTCGCTGTAAATATCACCGAAGCCTCATCCAAACTCAGTTTTGGCGTTAAAATGATTTAGTCGAAGACTTCTCCACTGAAATTTATGAATACACCGTCTGAAATAGACGACCGGCTTAAATGAGCCACGTCCCTATACTCGTTCACATTAAACTAATTTCAACTTACATTTGTCAGTTTTTTTTCTGTTATAAACAGTTTACACGGGTCGTAACATTTCAGTATTATATTCCGGCCTTCATTTTAATACAGTATATTTTGAAAACCTTGTCCGGCTCGAAAGGGGCATATAGGTGTCACGATGACGTTACCAAAATAAACATCAGAAAAGTTTTATTCATAAGCGTTGAAAATCTACTTTCATAGAAAATAGATGGAATTTAATTATTTTACATGTAATTTGAGTTCAAAATATTTACAAATGTCAGTACAAACACTAATCACACACTTAAATAATAAACTGTGCTTATTATTTACGGAGGTCATAACTCTCTACTCTAATGACGTCATGACCTACTTTTTTTTTGTAACCCGGGGGAAATCCCTAACGGACCTCAGGGGGCGGTGAAGGTCGCCCCCCGGTGTGTCAGACTTGCACCGGCTAAAACCCCCGGGGTGTTCCTTCTACTCGTCTGCCAGGGCCAAGGGCACAGCATCGGCCACTTCTTCGGCACCCCGCGAACGTCATGACCTACTAGCATGATATTTTGCTTTCATTATTGAGCTATAGACATTTCCAGTGCGATCTATCAATTTTTCCATTCAAATATTTTTTATTTGTCTTTTTTACTTTTTAAAAAGGATCACGTAAATTGAATTTATTAGTAACGAGTAAGGGGTTTTCGGGATGGACAAGGTTTTTACTACATATTGTATTGTGTTGTATGTGTATTTTTGAAGTAATTACTCGACGAAACGGGAGTCGTTTGGTAATGATCAATTAATTGGAAAAGTTCTTTGGTTTCAAAGGTTTAATTTCTCATTAAAACTTATCAATTACTTTGCTCTTAGAAATTAATTTAAGTCCCCAGCAATAATACTCCCATTTTAATTATGTAAATATCTAAAATTCACAGACAGTCGTTTTTGTAATCAAATGTAATAGCTATGTGATAAAAAGCCAGTTTAAAAAAATCGCTTTCAAAATTTTAAAATGCTTGTATACGCCGTGCCGTTTCTTGTTCATTCGTATACATACATTTTGTTTCTTACTTTATTTTGATAATAATAATATATCGTTTCAATGTGAGTATTCGAATCCCGGCACGTATTTCTGAATTTTTCCAGATTAAGTACAAATAAAGGCACCTCAAGTAAAACATCTTATTCAGTTCAAAGAGTTTAATCATTTACATGAGAATATTTTGTTTAAAAACTATCAAGAACAGTAAAATACTAAGATTAATCAATAAAAGAAATTATATCTCTTTTTATCTCTCTCTCATCTTATATCTCCTAATTCTATGACTCAGATCAGTGACAAACTCGAATTGAGTGAAAACCTCTTCATAATATTTTGTTTTTTTTTCTGAAAGATATTTTGCTGTAGTCTGGGAAAGGGCTTTACAACTTACACTCCTCCTCCAAAGGTCTTCAGCCCGCGTGTTATGGGTTGTGTGGTAAAGCAACGGCATCTCTATGGGTACAAATCTTGACATGGTTAGCCATTCGGGAAAAAAGCCTAACGGTAATCTACTATCCTTTGGATGCGACTATCATGAGAAGAAACTCCGAAAGAAATCTCAACGCTACGACGTACGTACGGAATTATTCTTTTTATAGCTTAGAAGATATAAACGAAAACATAGCCAAATAAAAATATGGACTTTAATTACTTATAGTTTATACTATGTAAGAAAGAAAAAATACACACGAATTATAGTATATTATTTATTTTTTAAATGTTTTTGATTATAATAGCTACAGCTGTCGCCATTTTGTTTCTTTTTTATTTTGAATTCAACAAGAAAAAGTAGCAAGTATATTTTCGTCATAAATTTAAGCTTCACCTATTTCAAAAATAAACTTAAATCAGTTACACATTCGTTTGCGACATCTGACGGTATCTAACGGAAGTTTTACTTTTGTAATTTGATTCGGTCACATCAAACGACTTGAAACGTGTCTATGGCGTCTATTCCAGGAGGCCATCTTGCAGCCACATGTCATATAATAGCGCGAAAATAATTAAAATTGTTTACGTTTCTCCGGCTTTGGTTTAATTTTAATTCACTTTGAAATTTGATTGATTTGTTTAGATTCCTGAGATAAATTATTCACTTTTAGGTGTAATTGAAATCTGTATGATTTCTTTGATAAATAGAAAAGACTATTTCATCTTCACCCTAAGGTATTTATGGAGTTAGAGAGATAGAGTATCAAGCTCTGGTGTTATATTTCAAGGTAATGTAGATTTTGGTACGTATTCAAAGAAGAATAGGACTATCTTTAAACATTGCTTTGTATAGTAAAGAATACAAAAATATTTTTATTTATAATAGCAATAATATATCGCAACGCTATATCAACTTCAGGGTGAGCAGATATACTTTAGTGGCTCTATCCACTTTGTGCATATATACATATCGTGTCCAACGTGACCGATAACGTGGCTGATGGCCGTTCTTAGGACACTTAGACATGATATTTCTATTAGATGCTATATTTTGATTACATCTATAGTATATTTAAATTGCATATGATTTTTAATAAATTTAACAACTTACTCGGAACTCAGACAAAATTGCAATAAATATTTTTATAAGTGGGTCATATGTTCATAACAAATCTATATCTGAAAATTAAACAGTAAAAAATAGTAAAATCTTAATTATGTAAAAACCTAGTAAAAATACAAAGATGGTTGAACAGACTTTTTTTTTTCAATAAACATTTTTTTTTCCATTGGATTGGTTTGGAACTCATTTTACTACATCATTACCGACCCAGAATAATTTTTACATTAAATAATGCTGAGTGCTTATTCAGCATTAAACTACCTACTTCTATTGTTTAAAAGAAGTGAATTTATTACTGTTTACTATTCAGGTTTACCTTTACTATTTTTTCTTATCGCATTGTAGCATCTACATATGTATATACTTTTATCGCTGTCTATAAACTATTGGATAGTGTATTTAATAAATTAAGTTTAAACAAAGGTATACGTTTAATTTGGAAAATGCAAAGATTTCTTAATAATACTACTAACTTTTTAAATATTAATGTGACAAATCAAACTTTAGTATCATTTTGTTTTAATTTCAGCCCTATTGCATCATCATGTTAATTTATTCAAAAGTTTTATTTCTATATTATTTTTCGTTACAGATGAGTGAATGAAAGAAAATGATCCGAATCGAGAAATCATTAAGTTCATTTTTATTGTCTTGGTTTAATATAATTATGATTCATGACGTTGTATTAGATTTATAATACAATTTTAATAACTTTTTTCACTGAATTTTTTAGTTCCTTTTCCAAATAATAAATATAAAGTTGTAAATTGGTTAAGTCCACCATTTCGAAATAACGAATTCCTTAGTCATCCGTTGTACAATAGTTGTCGATAAAAAAATAAGTTACTTGAAAACAAATGAAACTAGTATTATCATTAACAGCGATCACTTTTAGAAATTATTTGGTTCATTTTATAGACAGCTATACAGTTTATAAGTTTAAAAACCTTCATAACGATTTACTTTGGCTTGTCTCGTTTCGAGATCAGCTTAAGTACGCACGGTGAGTTATATCTCCAGAAACCTTGAAACGTGGTGTATGTGGGTTACATGACGACGGCGACTGCCAATGGATTTTCATTCTTTCATTGTCGCTGCTGTTTTTAGACTACACTGTAATTACCGTCAAGTGTATTGTAGTTACTTTGTCGCGCCAGTGTAAGTAAAAAATATAAACTTAGTTAAATAATCAAGTTACTATGTCTTTTTTGGCGATATAATTAACTTTCTTCCTTTGAAATATTAACGTTTATCAATATTAAATTTTGTTATGTACTTCAAATAGGTTCATAGGACGTATAAATAATATCAAATAGAATTTCTTTACATCTTTCTATGATATTTTCTTTTTATCTGAATGCGTTATTTTTGTGATCTAATTGTTATTTTTCAACAGAGGCATGTAACTATTGACTAACGGAGACGGGTAACACTAACTATTACACGTCATTTGTCAAAAATCTTCGAGTTATTATGAAAACACGTCAACATTAAATCTACGATTTAATCGTTTCTTTGAGAAAATTGTAATATTATAACAAATTTAGCGCTATACATTTGTGTTGTATTAAGTAACTATGGTCCACACATCTATGGATGGTGCTCTTTTTGTAAGTAAATTTGTTCTTTCCATAAAACAACCTCAATACGACGGTTATCTGTTTTAATTTTTATGGATATTTACAACAATACCTTTTTATGTGTATAATGAGCCTGGATACTTAATCTAGCAATTTCGTAAGAAATTGGCTCAGGGCAGGATAATTTTTTTTTATAAAAAATAAGTTTATAGTCTTTATGGTTAGAATTTTATTCATTTTTATTTTTAAATGTTTATTATTCTATTAAAGAATCAGTTAATTAGAACATAAATTATGTATATGTCAGTACACAGTATTATATAGCAATCGTTATAAACTCTTGAACAGGAATTATGCACGAATTAACTTACTTTTAATTATGGCTTGATGTTTCTGTCTGGCTACACAGGCCTTAGTCGCACGCAGACTTAAATGCCGCGGATTTTCCGTCGAGGAATTTATCCTCTTTTGTTCTTGACAATTTGCATAGTCATGTCACATCACTCACAGTATAAGAATTTTTACAAGACTACATAAAACAAGGCCCTAGTTTTGTAAGCACTAGGTTCCATGCCAGTGATAACTTAAAGACATCATCCTGATTAAAAGTTTCCTGCTTATTTACCTTGAGTGCTTCAGAAACTAGTCTTGGAAAATAGAAACAAACTTTGGGGCAAGATTTTTGGCTTATTCAGTTCAATCACTGAACATGAGGTCCCTCATGGAGCTGTTGTTCCACTACAACTCATCTTTGCACATGCTGGTTTTTTACTGCAATAATAATGCTTAATTATGACAATTCACTTTGTAAAAGACTTGTAACACAGGACTAGAATATTACATAATTACTGTAAATTAGAAATCACCCTACCTGGTCTCATGCAAAATAGGTGCACATAGATGTAGTTGTGGAAAAAGAGCCCATGTGAACCTGATACTTTAAATTAATTATTGTGATGTTATTGCTCCAGGAGCCAACACTGTACATAGTAAAAGGAATGTGCATACTGGATAATGACGGCAATAGGATACTAGCCAAGTATTACGACAAGGATGTGTTGCCTACAACAAAGGAACAGAAGGCATTTGAAAAGAATTTATTCAATAAGACCCACAGGTAACTATAGGCAGAATATAATCATAATTTCTACCAGTTCAGTGTACTGATATTTTAATTCATAAAGAAGACAATAGACAATGCCACAGTTGTTTTTGTTATCACACACTGGCCCATTTCACCTTTTGCAAATATATACTTAGGAAAAGTTGTCTGTACATATACTCGTTTCAATTTTTGCTGCCAACCATAGATGGGCAAAATATAATCAGATTAATGAAAAACAATTATGATTACATTTTGCATTATTAATATTTGGCCCATCTATGTTGTGAATAATAAAGAATCCTCATTTGCATACAAATTTGTGCTTAATTAATATTTAATATTCTAATCTGTATTAACAAAATTACAATTACATTTTGTAATTGTTACTCATTAATTTAAATACATTTTATCCATCTCCACTGCCAACCATAGCTCCCTTTTTTAAATACACATTCTTGAATAGTAATATTTCACAAAAGTTATATGCCATTAAATTAATCTGTGGAGATACAAAATAGTATTATATATCTCTACATATAGTAAAAATGGCCCTTTGTAATTTTTGATAACAGTGGCTTATCTGCTAATCTGAGCCTTTAGCACCATGGCTTCAGTAGAAGTAAAAGAAAGGTAGTAAGTAATACAGTTTCTTGTAAAAACATTTTGTAATAATTCCTTATTTTGCTTGTTTCTTTTTTTGTCCTTTACAGAGCTAATGCGGAGATAATAATGCTGGATGGTTTAACCTGTGTTTACAAAAGTAATGTAGATCTATTCTTCTATGTCATGGGCAGCTCACATGAAAATGAGGTACTCAATTGAAGTTGTTTTACTTAAATCCATGTTTTTATCAGTTATTACTTTAAGATCAGACAGAATTTATTCAAGGAATCCTTACATATGCAAGTTGTGCTATATTCCATTATCTTCAACCTTTAATATGAGTTTCTTTCAGTGTGTCTTCTCAAGGAAGTCTTCTTTAAAATACTAGTATATCACTATTGGTAGTTCTTTCTGTGGGTGATCACCCAAGCCGAGGGTCATAACTGCAAAGATGCCTCTTCATTGCTACCACCTTCCATCAAGTGTGATTGAGATCAGCCATGTGCCTTTAATTTTAAAAATCGCATTTCTATATTTCAGCTTATCTTACAATCAGTTTTGACAGCACTATATGAGTGTGTCAGTATGCTGCTACGCAGAAATGTAGAGAAACGGGTTCTACTTGACAACCTCGATGCTGTGATGTTGGCGTTTGATGAAATCTGTGATGGAGGGTGAGTAATGGATATATTGGCTATATCTTATCTTGTCATAATAAGTACCTGACATAATTAGTGTTTTAAAATCCATAAGGGACATAAATAATTGGTTTAAATATGTATGTAATATGTGTATAAGTATGTAAATTTACTTTGTATAAGGCATGTTTTCCTTTATTATTTGAATGTGTATACACTCTGAAAGCCCATTAGGTGTGCTGTAATTATTTTATCGAGCCAGCATAAAAAAATTATGGCTGAGATTTGAATATGATATATTTAACTAAAATATCTTTTACTGACATTATCTAAATATTCGAAATAAATTTAATATCGAAATCAGGAAATAAAAAGATCTTTTTATTCATATCCCTTCTAGTCATGAACAGTCCAAAGTCAGCAAAATTTGCTTGAATTTTTTTAACGGAATTAAATATATATCGTCACGTTATATCCCTTTCGGGGTGAGCAGAGACACATCAGTGGCTGTAGCCACTTTGCGATTATATGTCGTGCCCAATGTTACCATTAGCGCAGCTGATCGCCGTGTTCAAAGCACTTACACGTGACATTTTGATTAGATGCCTGCTTCCTCACGATGTGTTCCTTTACCGGTGAGCATATGGTGCTTAAATCCATAAGTAATCTGGAAAAACGTACGATGATTCGCATTGCTGTGCATTGAAATTGATTCATTATCCACAGGTCAACACAGCCACAATATCCTTGTTTAATGATATTAAAATTATATTTTTCTGTAATTCCAGAGTGATCTTAGACGCTGACCCTACATCCATAGTGGCTCGAGCTGCTCTGAGGTCTGACGATGTTCCTTTGGGAGAACAAACCGTTGCTCAGGTAATGGATCAAATCAATAGAATGTTCTGGTAGTGCCATCTGACCAATCCTCGGTTACTATGCGAAGCAGA
This sequence comes from Automeris io, assembly GCA_036320925.1. Classification (NCBI taxonomy): domain Eukaryota; kingdom Metazoa; phylum Arthropoda; class Insecta; order Lepidoptera; family Saturniidae; genus Automeris; species Automeris io. The sequence goes on from JAUDJH010000017.1 coordinate 9,668,091, forward strand.
CTAAAGAAATTTTGTTTAAAGATTAACTAAAAATTAATAATACCTAGGAGTGAATGGCTATTTTGTTTTAAGCTATATTTAATGGTGGTATTGAGTTATATTTATTACAATAGAAAACTGAAAACGCTCATTAAGAGAATAATTAGCTCACAACGCGTTGTGATTACTGTAATCACCCACATCGCGAAATTCGTGTTAATGCTCTTATGAAGACTCTCACGACGATGATAATCACAAAAAGATCAAATAGCTAAATTCGTGCAATCGTTGTCATGTTATACGGGCACAAAACGTGTTGACAATGAAGAAAAATTATGACGCGATTTGGACACTAGTTAATGTACCATGTCTCGACGGAATGTCGCAGTAATAGTTCTTCGAATTGAAAGCCGATTATTTAATAATAATAATAGCCGATGGATTTGATATCCTTAATAATTCTGTTCAATATGTACTAAAAGTGAATAATATATTGATTTTAAAACTTTTAAATGTGAGGTTTATCTTGAAGTACATAAAAAACGTCTAGATTTTATTAAAAGGACATCACTACTTGTCAAAAGATGGCTAAAGCCGAAACCGCGACCGAAGCTTCGGCCGGACACTAGTAATTAATCAAAATCAACATCAGCAACAACTGTCGTTTAAAAATACCTAATATTTTTTTTTAAAAACAAACTAAAACATATATGTTTTTTTCTTAATTCATCAAATAAATTCGTGAGAAAACGACCAATGCTATTAAATCTTACGCCTGACGTCATGCTATACATACATTTTTGCACTTCTATTCTGCTTTCGCCAGTGTAGTTAGAGATGCTATATTATTATGATACGACGCAATTTCACACGCGCATATATATCACAGGTTACATTTGATCACGTTTACCGATATTCCCTTTTTGGTTGGGTTTGCTTTTGCATGAGCCTGATGCCTGACAATTATGCCTATAAGGATAGGTTAGTTTTCAACCGTACAGTTACTAAATAAAGTTATTTTTTTGCATTCTAGTATAATAATTATAATTTTATGAGTATATGTAGTTTTATATTTTTAACATGATGAAAAAAATTGATAAATAAAACTCTGAAACAGTATTATTTTAAGTTATATCCAAAATAAACTATTGATTATTTTAGGTTATATTCAGAATAAACCATTATTTTAGGTTAAATTCAAAATAAATCGTTGATTATTTTGTGTTATATTCAAAATAAACCATTGGTACAAACTATAAGTGGTTTTGTTGATAATATTTTTAATTTAGAAAAGATAGGTTATTCGTGTTCCTTTTTTACTAATAAAAACAGTTAATATTTTTAATGTTGTTAGTAATATTCGAATATAATTTTATTTGCAATTATTCTTTTTTTGCACAAATTAGTGGTTACTCTATATTATAGACTTTCTGTTATATTATTTAACTTCTTATAAATAATTTTGTATTATTCAATACTGTATAAGTACTTGCATTATTTTATTGTAATAAATTTATTTTTCCAAGGTGTGTTTTGTTTTCTGCATTTGTTGAAATGGTTTTTTACTAATATATCATGGTGTCTAACATTTTTACTAACGCTGGTATCTAGAGTAGCCATTTTTCTATACTTTGTAACATATGCATAGTTGGGTAAGAAATTGATTTGCCAACGTATAGTTGACTTTGAATTGGATATTTGTAAACGATCAAATATATTTTAAACAGTTTTAATATTTACTAACAATATTAACATCTCCATTTAAAAAAAAATATATATCGATTACGTAACAATAATTAAAAAATATTTAGAGAAAATCATGTTTATTAGGCGAGTCTATGTCTTATGTCCATGTCTTATGATTTCTATATAAAAGAAAAAATTTAATCAATAGTTTTTGGATTATTAGAAATTATTGTAAACTGGTAAAGCACTTTCTAGGCCGACTGTACTTATTGATTATAAATATTGCTTGGCTTGTTCCCATATTACTGCGCTTGTAAATACAATGAAATAATCATATCTCTCACCAGATAACGTATTTACAAATTTATTTAAAAATTTTAGTTTTTAACTGCAGTTTTGTTCAATCTTTCTAGATCAGTTTTCTATTCTAGACTTTTTAGTTTTTTTTTTAATGCTAGTTTAAATTAAATATTTGCATTTAAAGGGCCCATATTCCGTGTTACTGATTTATTTTTAACAAAGTGTTATATGAAATTAAAATAAATAGTGATTATATTTAATCACGACTGTATATTCATTATATCTCAAAAGAGCGTCTTACACATGAAAGCTTACTACAGATAAGAACCCATATTATTAGTAGTTGTGGGAAAATGGACTATTACAAAGTGCAAAAAATTGACTACCATAGAGACACCAGGTTTTTTTCATAGATAATGCATGCTTTTTTTTATTAAAATGGTTAGTAACATTTTAATTTTTTTTTAATAAACATTTCAGATACTCTACAACATTTTGAATAGCTAAATGCTATGAAAATATCGCTTGAGCCGTATACAACGATTGCCTCCTGTAAAAAAATATGTTTTTAGCTTATCATGTACTTAAAAATAGTAAAATATAAATTAACACTTTTTATTATTTTATTTATTTTGGTACTGTCAACCCTTATTATATTTTAAGCTTGTCGAACATCGCTTTTATGGTTTTAAGTTGCATTTTGATCATACTAATAACTGCTTTAAAATTTACTAATTTTTTTATTTTCAATAATAAAAAAATTTTGGTAAAGTATATTGTAATTTTTCTATAATATATTGTATGTAAATTATAGTAAGTTACAGAAATAGAGGTGTTTTAAGAGCCATGAGGGATTTAGTCAACAAAAATTAGAAATACACTTGTAAAAAAAGATTTGCTTCAAATTGTTTACCCGAAGAAATTCTGACAAAAACGGAGTCTCTCAAAAATGTTACTGTTGAAATTAATTAATCCTACAAATGACGGATTCAAGGGCGCGAAATAAATTTACAATATACTGCGATTTATATTGAGAACATAATTTTCAATCATTTGGTTTCTTATTCTAGTTCAGAACAAAAAATACTTTAAAACAGCGTAATAGAATGATAGATCTATAAAGAGTTTATGTATTTTCAGGTCCTGCAATCGGCGAGGGAGCAACTGAAGTGGTCTTTGTTAAAATAATTTATTTATTCAAAAACAATTTTATTATTATTTCATTAAATTTACATATATTTACACAGAATTATTTATACACCATAATTATTTCGAACATAAAAGTGTCGAAATATATTTCTCATTTTTTTGTTTGTTGGCAATATTTTCGAAAAATATTTGACGGTTTCAAAGATATATTTTATAATTTCTGACTTCGAAAGTAGTTAATAAGCTCATTATATGACAGCATTGAGTGGTAATAGGTTATATTTTGTCGACAAGAAGAATCATATTATCACCTTCATCATCTACCACCACACCTTCATCTATTTTATTTGAATCTTTCTTGTTTTTTTTTGTTTATTAATATTTTTTTCTATAGTAATAAATAATGAAATATCGATGTATATTGAATGTTTTAAATAATATAAACTGAATTTTAGAAACATAATAAAAAAACAGGTTTTTTTCCCTTCGCACTTTATCCTGGCTTGGGAGACACCAAATGCCTACTTAATAATTAATTGTTATTCATTCATTCATGTGTGTAATTGTCCATAAATATGTTGACTATTATTTACTCTGTTTTGGTGAAAATATTAAGATATCACTATTATTACATATTTGAAAATAAATAAAAACTACGAATTTTTAAGACATAAACCATTTAGAACTTAACAAATCATTGACAACTATCTAATAGTGACAAAAAATGGTTTCGTATCTATACTTTTTTTATATATCGCATGTTTTTGATGTTAACTTACTATAGACAATTTGAAAATTTCACTTATATGGGCGTAACCTGTTTTCAACATTAAAATTAATTTTGATTTTTATAAACATCCTGTACTTTGTATAACTTTGCAATTTAATTTCGAAACTCATCTAGTGTCGGCGTTGTTCTCAATTTGTAAATTGTCCTTAATAAATCTTTTTACTTTCTTTATCTATACAATATTTCACGTTTTCATTGCTGTGAAGGAATCTAGAATTTATTAACACATACATTTACAACGAATCACTTTTCAGCTTTTCAATTCCGAATTCGTCTGCTGTCGGCGTAATATTCAATTTCGATATTGCCTTGAAAGCCGGATGGTTCTTATCTTTCAATAACTTGAATAAAACGTTTTCGGAACTGCCCACAAAACAGCCGATTGTTTGCAAACGCTGAAATAATAAACAGATTCTGTTTTTAATATATCATTTATTTATATAAAAAATATAAAAATATAACACATTTCAATAACCCGTAAGATACAGAAAAATTATAAATATATCACAACTTAATACAAATTTTTCTAATTAAACATACTGCGCCATAAAAATATTTTAAAAAACCACATTTATTATTAAGTATAAATATAAAGCTATCAATACATAGCTTTGTAAATGGATTATGTGTAAGCTTGTAAGTTTGAGTGTGCAATCTGTGTGAAACTTGTGAGTGTGTGAAACTTGTGAGTGTGTGAACTGTAAATAAATATGTACCTTAGTATGAGTGTGTGCTGTAGGTCTGTGAACATGGGGTATGTAAGGATATGTATAAGAAAATAACCCTTTTGTAAAATGTAAAAATATAACATTACAAATTAAACATAATTCGTTTACACAGCTTCAAAATGTAAAGTCGTTTGAACTGGACTCAATTTTTATATATTCAAAATGAATACAAAATTTTATCAAAGTGCACAACACGTTCAGAATATGTTCAAAATTGCTACTACCAAAGATTTTTGCTGGCTCATCTCTGCTAATTCTGCTTTCCAGGCTGGTATTAGATTTAAAATTCCCTATAAACTTGACTTTATTATAAAGTTATATTTTATTAAATTTTATGTCTTACAGTCATTTCTGACATTTGAAATATTTAGACATTTATCTCAATTTTTAAATATATACTGATGTGGTTTTGAGTGTGAGTTTGTGGACACTTGTGTGTGCGTATATGAGTTTGTGTGATACTGCTCAATTTAAATGATCAAAGCTATAGTTTTGAAATAAGGTCAAATCCCAAAGTGTCAACTGTGGGTTGCTTATTTAACTTGGAGATATGTTTGAAAGCGGGATGCTGCTTGTCCCGCATCAGTTTGAAAAGTACGTTTTCCGAAGTCGTTATGAAGCAGCCTACGGTTTGCATGCGCTGGAAATTTAAGCTCTTGTTAAATTATTTTTAATATTTATAAGCAAAGGCTATTTGAACTAAAACCATTTTTATATTGGCTAAGTAAAGTGAGCACCAGACCTTATGAAAAATATAAAGAGAGAATCCAAGAATGACAGTCACCATCAAGAGACTAAAATCTGTTGACAGTCACTGGGCCTCACACTCCATTAGGTCTCCAGGTTTTAAACAACTGGGCTCACATAAGCTGATTTTGAAATGCGACTGGTCGAAGATGGTCACCATGACAGTTTTTTCACTTGTGTACTGTGCTCACAACCTACTCAGGTAATCATCCTACCATGTCAGAACATAAATAAAAGACGGAATTTACAAAGACGAACCTGCAAAGCCAATCCTCGGTCCATCAGAGATCTAGACGATACTCCATCCGCCAACACATGGACCGTTATGTTTTCGTTCAGTAAATCTATTGCTGTTTGTTCAATACACACATGAGCCTGGAAAATAGTAGAAGTTTAAATTAAGAAAAGAACACATTTGGCACATAAACTAATAGAGAAGATACTGGACAAAGGTACAGTAAGAATAAGTATCCTTTATTGTGATGATGCGCCAACAGGAAATCGGCTTAGCATATTCTAGCCGATCAGCTGTGCTATAATTGATGTATTGGAATACTACAGACCATATTAAGACTTGAGAAAACCTTTCAATGGTTGTTTAAAAACAAATGTCACAACCACTCCATTTCAATGACCTACACATGACTTAATTTTGAATAAGAGTGACGGGACACCAGAATTTTGAAATTATCTGATATGCACTAAAAACCAACTTCACATGGCAATATGAAACTGTGTAAATATTCACATACCAAGTGCAGCTTCCGTTCTTAGAATTTTTGGAGAGTAAAAACCACTAACTAGTGCCACCCTCCTGAACTATATAGATTAATACAATTAAACAATATTTATAGCACAAGTCTTAGTGATTTCGTGCTCTAAAACTTTATAAAAAAATATATTGTAGAGGAAGAGATCACACAAAAAATAATTTTTAATCCTGCATAACTTGAACCACTATCTTATGAGACTTTTAAGTTTGCTTTGAAACAACAAACAATGCCTTGTACAAATTTCCAGCCTAGTTTTATGTAGAAGTTGGCCTGCTTTCTTAGATATGTTCTTGTGAGTTTGCTGGGTGAAGTGGCACCCCTAGAACTTGGTGCCCAAGTTAGGGACTCAGTTTGCCGACCTCTTCCCCCCAGATCCAGGCGTGTTCCTATGCATTCAAATTACACACTTCATGCCTTTGTAGGTACTTGCATATCATCCGCTGGCATTAGAATAACTGGACATATATGAGCTGATCCTGAAATGTGACAGGCCAAAACAAATCTCTGATCTTTAGCACCCATGGATATCATGAAAAGTGAAACATTTAAAGTTAAATACTTTTCAATATAGGTGATCTAAAATAGCAACTAAATACCTCAATCCCAAAGAGAACAACTGAACTGAGTTCTGGAAAATCCTTCTTTATTTGTTCTTTCAGCTCAGGAGTGTACATTGAAAACTGCGTCTTCTCATATACCATAGCTGCACTGTCAACTTTGACATCTTTGGTAGTGTGTCCCAGACCTTTGGGATATTGCTCTGATATGTATACGGGAATTTTAAAGTGTTTTGCAGCTTCTAACTAAAATAATATAGGAGTAATATTATAATTATTATTTATTTGATATAAAAATGATACATTATTGGGCTTACACCAATTACATTGTATGATGAGAATATACATATAAATAGTAATAAGAAAAATAATGTTTAGAATACAACACAATATATGAAAACAGTTCATAGTTACCAAGAATAAAAAGGAAAACCATACCATAGTTAAAATTAGAACACAATGGACATATACAACTCATTCCCTGGGCCATCTTGCACATACCAAACAACATCTCCATCCATCCCCAACCAAATCTCATTTTTGGAGTCAGGCAAGAGAGAGTTCAAACCATAGTGTGTTCTATGGATAGGCAATCTACTATACACCACCATACGACTTCTGGGAATGGAGAAAAGTATGTGTTGTGGTGTGCAGTAGAGTAATGATAATAAATCTTCACACTATTTCCACTTTGGGGTGAGCAAAGACACTTTGTATTAAAAATCTAAAACTTTTCTGGTGGTGCTTGTTTATATCCTTTTTTTTTTAATTATACAAGTTTATAAAAGCTTGTCTATATCCAGTAACTCATATACCTAGAGACCTTCAGTCGTGGTATATGTGGGCCAACATGACGGAAACTATCAATGGATTTTCATCCTTTGAGGGTCACTTTCGTTTTTGGACTACACTGTACTTACCATCAGGTACTATGTAGTTATTATGTCGAGCTAGTGTAAAAAAATATCCAGATCTGTTCAGCAGTTTCTCATACAAATTATTTTTAATAAACAACTTACTGGAAAAAGTAACGCATATTGTTAAAATATTAAATCTTAACAATTTACAGTATTATTACGTAATATTTAGATTATATTTACCATTTTATTAGCCACTTTGACCACTTCGCCGAAATGTTTAACGTGAGGCCGAAAAGTTTCTTGGATGTCGCATAGCAAGAATGCAGTTTTTGGTGCTTCTAAAGCCCCTAATTTAAGAATATTGCGTAAAGCCATTTTTATTGTATATCTACAATTAATTCTTGGCAGTTATGCACGTCGAAGATAAATTTTGAAAGATAAATAAAAATATTAGATAGAGTACGTTTCAGAGCCAAGAGTAATTCATTTGCCTTTTTTAGCGTGTGAATAACCTTTTTTTTTGTATGTTCTATCCCACTTTCGCAAAGGTTGAAAAAAACAAAAAATAGATTAATACCATAGATGGGCAAAATGTAATCAGACTAATAAAAATGATTAACGATTACATTTTACGTTTTTTACCATTAATATGACTGCATTTTGCTCATTTGTGTTTTAAACACTACAAAATCTCAGATTATATACACATTTATCATTTCTTAATGTTTTAAATGGATGAAATCATGATTACAGAGCAAGAAAATTAAAATGACGACTACATTTGGTAATCGTTTATAATTAATCAGATTACATTTTGTCCATCTCTAATTAATACATTATAAAAGAATAATTCTAGTATTTACTAATACTGTCTTGGAAAATGATAAAAATTTACGTTCATTAAATGGAACTCTCTATGGTTTTATTAGATAATTAATATTTCTCATAAACTTTTCAACAGAATAAAATCATTTTTATTACAAAGAAATCATGTTTTGTATATCAATATAAATATTTTTAGGAATAAACTATGGCGATATTAAGATTAAAGGGTTGTAGAAATAATATGAACAATGATTCCCACTTAAATATATGCTTCTTATTTCGTTTGGCTGCCCAATTGACTGACTGCCTTCGTGATGGTCTATGGCTACTGTCATATATAATCGAATACAACACCTGAAGCATTGACATCTTGCTGCCTACACTGAAGATAAAAGAGAGGACAAAAAAAGGTGACAAACAAAATACAATTCTATTGTTACATTAATGCTAAATAAGGTATTGGTCTATGGAACATAACTTCACTTCGCATGTTTTAGTATATTTATTGACATTTAATGAAACAGAGCCATCTAGTGATTTCATATTGTACTTTTATGATCTTTATTACTTCAGGTAACAGAACTTATCAATTGACAAGTAATTCGAAATTATTGAACGCATAGTCATACAAGAAAATACTAGATGGTAATAAAAACAAATTTTACATCGTCTGATATAAAATCGTCATTAAAATCATAGAGTGCACTATATTATATTAAACGTGATATGTCGATATACCTTTATTATCATTTTCCATATTTGTCCCAAACACAATAATCCATGGTCTTTAGCACCGACATCACAGAGAAACTGATAATAATTGGACTTTTTCAGTTCTTATTCCTATTATGCCACTCGACAGCATTGATATATTTGTTATGGTTATTATTTTGAGCATATAATCTTTACTTTGATTAAAAATTAGTAAATTAACACTTCACCTGTAAAGGTTTTTTCCGCACCTTCCGTCTGTAAACGATGGTCCTTCGCGTCCTGCGGTGGTCTTTCATACCATGAATACTCTCAAGAAATTCTGAAAAATTCATGTTATTGTTCAAAACATTCTGTTTGAAATACCAATTTCAAATTTTCGCAAATTAGGCACTGAAGGACGTGCCCGCCACTCTTCTTGGCAGGTATAAACAGAAATTGATTATGTTCGGACACAGATGACCCCCGCTTACAGACGAAGTGTTAAGAAGTGTTGGTGGTAGGGCGATTGCCCGGACTGGGTCATGACCACAGAACACAAGTGTAAAGACCGTCATAGTAACTCGCTTTGGCCTGTCGCGTTTCGGGATCAGCTTGTTTGTATCCAGTAACTCATATACCTAGAGACCTTCAGTCGTGGTACATTTTTTTTTATAACTTATAGGCGACTATTGACCTCAATCACACCTGGTGGAAGGTGAAGATGAGTCCGATGATGAAACGCGTCCGTCTAACAAATGCCTATTCACTCTTCTTTTAAAGACTCCCAGGTCATAAGATCGCGGAAATATGGCCGCTGGAATAATATTCCACTCCTTAGCTGTTCGCATGATGAATGTAGAAGCGAATCTTCTCGTGCGGATATAAGGAACATCCACCACATACGGATGGTATCCGACACGATGTCTAGTGGTTTTGTGGTGGAATGGGGCTGGTGGAATCAAAGAATGTAGTTCCTGAGAACACTCTCCACCGTGCAACCGGTAAAAGACCGCGAGGCAGGCAACTCTACGTCGATGCTCGATGCTTTGCATTTTAATTTTTAACATGTGGGCCGACATGTCGACGGAGACTATCAACGATTTTGTACTTATCATCAGGCGCACTGTAGTCACTTTGTAACGCACTGTCACCAAAAAACAACTGACATCGATTTGCTATACCAACGTGCAGAAAGAAAGTTTAAAGCTTCACAGATAATGAAGGAATATACCCTACTGGCAGCGAGTTGTGGGACAACCCGAGGGTTTTTGGCCAGTAGGAGTCTGACACATCGGGAGCGCTGCTCTCATGCCGGCTCTGACGCTCCTATACAAAACTTTGCCCAAGAATAAAAAAAGAACTGCCATCCTTTAAAGTACATTCAATATATCGTAGGTAGTTTAGCAAAACTCTACTCAAAGCCATCTTTGGCCCCTGTCGAACGTATAAAACAATATCTGGAATAATATAAGTTAATTGCATACCTACCACAATATCTACTTTGTTTTAAACCGCCGCGTCACAGGTATAAGTCTGAATGTACCGATTTTTTTGTAAAAGGCCCTTCCCGCCGAAACGGGCACGCGATCGTCTGTTGGGCGCCATGTTGGTTTAGGGATATTCATTTTGAACTTTGGAGTATCGACAAATTTAATCACAGAGTTTTTGATTATATCGATATCTGTTAAATAGTTATATGTGTAACTATTAAACTTTTTGATTTGTTTGAAATAATTATACTAGTTTTGAAAAAGTGCAGCCTTTTTTGTTTCACTGTTGGATAGCTCAGGCACTTATACTGGTATTCTCTATTATTCATTTCATTGAAATAAGTAACGAATATATGATTAAATTATAATAATTCTACAATTTTTTTTAACTTATAAAATTACGTATATTTTTTCACAATCCACTCTTTATTATAAAAAGTTAAATTAAGAAGCAGTTTCAGATTTTTTTTTTTAATTTATTATCATTTACAAAAATCATTGTTACATTTTTTTTTAGTAGCATTTATAGCATAAAGAAACCACTAAGGTTTGAACGTATGCTATTTACAAACAGTCCACATTTAGAGTCGCAATTAAAGTATGGAACTACGTAAACACATTTCGATTAAAGTGGTCACTATTAATGAGGTCCAAAAAATGTTTTTTTAATCTTTGTTTCACATTTTTAACTGAGATATTTTCTCGCATATTTGAGGGTAATTCATTGATTAGTCGCGGGATCAAAAAGGAGGTAGTTCTTTCCCCATACACGTTTGTTGCACGAGTCGTGCACAACTGCTCACGTGAAACGGCACGGGAATATATCGGATGATTTATTTTATTAACCTCCAAATCGAAAATTTTTTCTTTTAACAACATATACCTTACTTTGGCGTGTACAGGTAGAAGTTTACAATAATTAAAGAGCCCATTATCGTCAGCTGTAAATTGAAGGTTAATATTGTGTGGTACTATGCTTTTTAGAATTTTTAACTGTAATTTGTATATTAAATTGAGATACGTTTTATATGTTCGACCATAACTGGTAAGACCATATTGCACGTAGGATTCAGCCAGCGAGTGATATAGCATTAGTCTCACTTTAAAGGGAATTCTCTTCTTTGTATTATTATATTGGCAAGAAAATGTCTTAACTTATTACACACATAGTCGATATGCCTGCTCCAATTAAACTTGCTATCTATATGTAATCCTAAGTACCTTTGTGTACTTACTACTTCAATAGGTGGACAGAAACATGTATTATTTTTAGCAGTATGTAGACAAGAGTGGCAATGTGCAACGATCTTGATTGTAGATGCCCGAGTTCGTGTAAGGTGTGGTGACTTAATAATTACTAACTTAGTTTTTTCAGAGTTTAGTACTAGCCCAGCATCATGGCACCATCTAACCAGCCGGTGCAAATCATATTGCAAGAGGTCACATGCTTTTTGTGGATCTTTATCAGCTACAATCATGCATGTGTCATCTGCAAACTGATAGCATGTGCTATGTTTTAAGCAATTGCTCATGTCATTAAAATAGGATAAGAAATGCAACGGTCCCAGCACTGACCCTTGCGCAGTGCCAACTGTAGCATTTCGTGTTTCGCTGTATACCTTATCTATCTTAACAGAGTAAGTTCGATTTAGTAAATAGTCTTCACACCAACTGAGTAGTGGGCCACGCACTCCACTATCCTGTAATTTATTGACTAATTGGCTATGTTCTAGAGTATTGAAAGCACGCGAAAAATCAATAAATAAAGCAAATACATGCCGTCTGTTGTCTAGATGTACATTAATTTCATCAGTAAATCTTGACAGCAGTTCCGGTGCGCCTTTACCCTTTTGGAATCCAAATTGATTTTGGCATATAACTGCATGTTTTTTATAAAAGTTCTGGATTTGTTCACTAATATATTTATAGTATAATATATTTATTTTTAGTTCTGGATATGTTTGCTATTAATTAATTTTAGAAAGGTATTATTAAAAAAAAATTTTTTTTGCTGCCTTTTGGCGCTCCTGAAAAGTTGGTATTTTCATGTTTGGTATATCTTTCTTTTTGCGAAGGGTGCCATTATAAATAGGTCAGTTAAAGAAGAAACCTAAATCTTCTCCTATATGTTAATAAGTAACTATGTTTTATATTAGAAAAGTTTTCGTAACGACCAAATTAAATGCATACCGTTATATTACTATCAGTTTTGTAGTTTAATTTAGTTTAAAAGAACAAAATATTTTATTTAAGTATATTATTTTGTTTTTATATATATTAATTTCTTGTTATGGGGTTATAATCTGGCAGAAAATGGGTTTTAGGAGAGTAAGTATTTAATGATATATGATTAAATATGAACTAGTGATTATCGATGTACCAGTATAAAGTCTCTATCGATAGCATACCAACACATTGCACCCCTATTTAGTTTTGTTTATTTTTTTAATTCTGCGGTCGCGTTCGGCATAGGAGATCGCCGCGGGCTAAAAGCAGTCAGTCAAAAGTCACGCGTTTTGTAAAATAAAAATACAAAAAATAAAATAAAAAATAACGTAGAAAAGGGTCTTTGAATGATACAATTTTTGGTAAATTAGTGATCTGGAGCAGCAGTTTTTTTTAGTTTAGTTTTTAGAAATTGCGTGCTGGATTTTGGGGTAATAATACGTCTGGCAACAAGGATTCATGCTTTAGGAACTATCATACTATATGTATAGATATTGTTGTTTTTTTTTATAAATCCTACATCCGGCTATTTGCAACCCGGCATCCTACAAAAATCTTTGATAACGGGGATCAAGTAAAGCGTCTCAAATAGAACTGGGCAGGTCACTTAACCAGCTTATATCTATTTCATACATTTTGTACTATCTATTAGCGTTGTCGTTTATGGAATGTTACTCTGTCTAGAGCAGCAGCACTCATATTGCCCTTTTTATTAATAAACTAGCTGTCCCGGCAGACCTTGTTCTGCCCTATTTTTCTAAAACAAAGTCATATTGTTTTTTTAATGTTAATAGCTTCCCCGACAGATTTTTTTGAAAATTGTTTGAAAGAACCTGGCCTTAATGCTATATGTATAAAAATTGACAAATATTGACATTAATATTTATACGTCACTCAATTGTTTTGCCTTCCCGGAACCCGTCCACTGACATTTAAACTTTATGGTATGGTGTTAAAGTTCAAATTGACTTTAAAATATTATAACGAATTTTTTGTATGAGAATATAGAAAAGTGTTGTTTTTAGACTTTTTCAGACAATTTTTTTAATTTTTCTCTCCGTAATAACCTTCCCCATACTTCAACAAACACAACAAAAAAGAATCGGTTTAATCGTTCTCGAGTTTCGCGCTTATCAAGACATAGCTGATCCGGCAAACGTAGTTTTGCTATATAAGTTATTGTAATATCTTCTATGATGTTCATTGAAATTAAGTGATGTCAAAGACAATTTTGTTCATAATTAAATACTCTTAATCAACAAAACATTTATTTGGATAAAGATTAATATTATTTCGTTGATACAACTCTTAATGCATTAATTTCGACCAAATTCGATTACCATAAAAACAGTTCTAGTTAGTTAATCTTAAAAGATAGGCATATACTGTTGGGGACATTTTTTTAGATCATTTCAAGAGGAATAATTCTTTCATACATATATTTTTGGTATCTTGTACCGTTTTCGCAGCGCACGCAATGGAAGCCTTCAAGGATGAATAATTTTCCCCGTTTTTTTCACATTTTCCATTATTTCTTCGCTCCTAATATTTGCATCGTGATGTTATATAGCCTAAAGCCTTCCTCGATAAATAGTCTATTTAACACAAAAAGAATTTTTCAATTCGAACCAGTAGTTCCTGAGATTAGCGGGTTCAAACAAACAAACAAACAAACAAACTCTTCAGCTTTATAATATTAGTATAGATATGTGTTGTTGATTAAGAGTATTTAATTGTGAACAAAATTGTCTTTGACATCACTTAATTTCATCATCATCTTAGAAGATATTCCAAATCTTATATAGCAAAACAACGTTTGCCGGATCAGCTAGTTTATTATATCTTAAATTTGATCCCATTTTAATATGGTGCAGGATTGATACATGTCTTCGAAAGTATAAGCCAGAACTTTTGAATTGACAACAGCATAATCTATGTCCCTCTACATCTCCCTCGTGTGTAGATAGATGTTGAGAATCGAGACTGTTTCCAAGCGTATATAAGGTTTTTTTTTTTTATAGCCCGGGGGATATTGTTGACGGACCTCAGGGAGCTTTTTGGTTGTCGGACTTGCACCGACTAAAACCCCCGGGGTTACACAGCGCTCTCGCCTGGATAATTTTAATTTTAATTAAACACAACACAACACAACACAACACAACACAACACAACACAACAGAACACAACACAACACAACACAACACAACACAACCGAACACAACACAACACAACACAACAGAACACAACACAACACAACACAACACAACACAACACAACACAACCGAACACAACACAACACAACACAACCGAACAGAACACAACACAACACAACACAACACAACACAACACAACCGAACACAACCGAACACAACACAACATAACCGAACACAACCGAACATAACCGAACACAACACAACACAACCGAACACAACACAACACAACCGAACAGAACCGAACACAACCGAATACAACCGAACACAACCGAACACAACCGAACAGAACCGAACACAACACAACACAACCGAACACAACACAACACAACCGAACACAACCGAACACAACACAACCGAACACAACCGAACACAAAACAACACAACCGAACATAACCGCACACAACACAACACAACCGAACACAACACAACACAACCGAACACAACCGAACACAACACAACCGAACAGAACCGAACACAACACAACCGAACAGAACCGAACACAACCGAACACAACCGAACACAACCGAACACAACCGAACACAACACAACACAACCGAACACAACACAACACAACCGAACACAACCGAACAGAACCGAACACAACCGAACACAACACAACACAACCGAACACAACCAAACACAACCGAACACAACACAACCGAACACAACCGAACACAACACAACACAACCGAACACAACACAACACAACCGAACACAACACAACACAACCGAACCTAACCGAACACAACCGAACACATTCGAACAGAACCGAACACAACCGAACACAACCGAACACAACACAACACAACCGAACACAACCGAACACAACACAACACAACCGAACACAACCAAACACAACCGAACACAACACAACCGAACACAACACAACATAACCGAACACAACCGAACATAACCGAACACAACCGAACAGAACCGAACAGAACCGAATACAACCGAACATAACCGAACACAACCGAACACAACCGAACACAACCGAACACAACCGAACACAACCGAACACAACCGAACACAACCGAACACATTCGAACACAACCGAACACATTCGAACAGAACCGAACACAACCGAACACAACCGAACACAACCGAACACAACACAACACAACCGAACACAACCGAACAGAACCGAACACAACACAACACAACCGAACCTAACCGAACACAACCGAACACAACACAACACAACCGATCACAACACAACCAAACATAACCGAACACAACCGAACACAACCGAACACAACCGAACACAACCGAACACAACCGAACACATCCGAACACAACCGAACACAACCGAACACAACCGAACACAACTGAACACAACCGAACACAACCGAACACAACCGAACACAACCGAACACAACCGAACCTAACCGAACCTAACCGAACACAACCGAACGTAACCGAACACAACCGAACACAACACAACCGAACACAACACAACATAACCGAACACAACCGAACATAACCGAACACAACCGAACAGAACCGAATACAACCGAACATAACCGAATACAACCGAACATAACCGAACACAAACGAACACAACCGAACACAACCGAACACAACCGAACACAACCGAACACAACCGATCACAACACAACCAAACATAACCGAACACAACCGAACACAACCGAACACAACCGAACACAACCGAACACAACCGAACACATCCGAACACAACCGAACACAACCGAACACAACCGAACACAACTGAACACAACCGAACACAACCGAACACAACCGAACACAACCGAACACAACCGAACCTAACCGAACCTAACCGAACACAACCGAACGTAACCGAACACAACCGAACACAACACAACCGAACACAACACAACATAACCGAACACAACCGAACATAACCGAACACAACCGAACAGAACCGAATACAACCGAACATAACCGAATACAACCGAACATAACCGAACACAAACGAACACAACCGAACACAACCGAACACAACCGAACACAACCGAACACAACCGAACACAACCGAACACAACACAACACAACACAACCGAACACAACACAACACAACCGAACCTAACCGAACACAACCGAACACAACCGAACACAACCGAACACAACCGAACACAACCGAACACAACCGAACACAACCGAACACAACACAACCGAACAGAACCGAACACAACACAACCGAACAGAACCGAACACAACCGAACACAACCGAACACAACCGAACACAACCGAACACAACCGAACACAACACAACACAACACAACCGAACACAACACAACACAACCGAACACAACCGAACAGAACCGAACACAACCGAACACAACACAACACAACCGAACACAACCAAACACAACCGAACACAACACAACCGAACACAACCGAACACAACACAACACAACCGAACACAACACAACACAACCGAACACAACACAACACAACCGAACCTAACCGAACACAACCGAACACATTCGAACAGAACCGAACACAACCGAACACAACCGAACACAACACAACACAACCGAACACAACCGAACACAACACAACACAACCGAACCTAACCGAACACAACCGAACACAACACAACACAACACAACCGAACCTAACCGAACCTAACCGAACACAACCGAACCTAACCGAACACACCCGAACACACCCGAACACAACCGAACACAACCGAACAGAACCGAACACAACCGAACACAACCGAACACAACCGAATACAACTGAACACAACCGAACACAACACAACACAACCGAACACAACACAACACAACACAACCGAACACAACACAACCGAACATAACCGAACACAACACAACACAACACAACACAACCGAACACAACACAACACAACCGAACACAACACAACACAACCGAACAGAACCGAACACAACACAACACAACCGAACATAACCGAACATAACCGCACACAACATAACACAACCGAACATAACCGAACACAACACAACCGAACACAACCGAACACAACCGAACACAACCGAACACAACCGAACACAACCGAACACAACCGAACACAACACAACCGAACACAACACAACCGAACACAACCGAACACAACACAACACAACCGAACACAACCGAACACAACACAACACAACCGAACCTAACCGAACACAACACAACACAACCGAACACAACACAACCAAACATAACCGAACACAACCGAACACAACCGAACACAACCGAACACATCCGAACACAACCGAACACAACCGAACACAACTGAACACAACCGAACACAACCGAACACAACCGAACACAACCGAACACAACCGAACACAACCGAACACAACTGAACACAACCGAACACAACCGAACACAACCGAACACAACCGAACACAACCGAACACAACCGAACACAACCGAACACATCCGAACACAACCGAACAAAACCGAACAGAACCGAATACAACCGAACATAAACGAACACAACCGAACACAACCGAACACAACCGAACACAACACAACCGAACACAACACAACACAACCGAACCTAACCGAACACAACCGAACACAACCGAACACAACACAACACAACCGAACCTAACCGAACACAACCGAACACAACACAACACAACACAACCGAACCTAACCGAACCTAACCGAACACAACCGAACCTAACCGAACACACCCGAACACACCCGAACACAACCGAACACAACCGAACAGAACCGAACACAACCGAACACAACCGAACACAACCGAACACAACCGAACACAACCGAACACAACCGAACACAACCGAACACAACCGAACCTAACCGAACACAACCGAACACAACCGAACAGAACCGAACACAACCGAATACAACCGAACACAACCGAACAGAACCGAACACAACACAACACAACCGAACACAACACAACACAACCGAACACAACCGAACACAACACAACACAACACAACCGAACACAACACAACACAACCGAACATAACCGAACACAACACAACACAACACAACCGAACACAACACAACACAACCGAACACAACCGAACAGAACCGAACACAACCGAACACAACACAACACAACCGAACACAACCAAACACAACCGAACACAACACAACCGAACACAACCGAACACAACACAACACAACCGAACACAACACAACACAACCGAACACAACACAACACAACCGAACCTAACCGAACACAACCGAACACATTCGAACAGAACCGAACACAACCGAACACAACCGAACACAACACAACACAACCGAACACAACCGAACACAACACAACACAACCGAACCTAACCGAACACAACCGAACACAACACAACACAACACAACCGAACCTAACCGAACCTAACCGAACACAACCGAACCTAACCGAACACACCCGAACACACCCGAACACAACCGAACACAACCGAACAGAACCGAACACAACCGAACACAACCGAACACAACCGAATACAACTGAACACAACCGAACACAACACAACACAACCGAACACAACACAACACAACACAACCGAACACAACACAACCGAACATAACCGAACACAACACAACACAACACAACACAACCGAACACAACACAACACAACCGAACACAACACAACACAACCGAACAGAACCGAACACAACACAACACAACCGAACATAACCGAACATAACCGCACACAACATAACACAACCGAACATAACCGAACACAACACAACCGAACACAACCGAACACAACCGAACACAACCGAACACAACCGAACACAACCGAACACAACCGAACACAACACAACCGAACACAACACAACCGAACACAACCGAACACAACACAACACAACCGAACACAACCGAACACAACACAACACAACCGAACCTAACCGAACACAACACAACACAACCGAACACAACACAACCAAACATAACCGAACACAACCGAACACAACCGAACACAACCGAACACATCCGAACACAACCGAACACAACCGAACACAACTGAACACAACCGAACACAACCGAACACAACCGAACACAACCGAACACAACCGAACACAACCGAACACAACTGAACACAACCGAACACAACCGAACACAACCGAACACAACCGAACACAACCGAACACAACCGAACACAACCGAACACATCCGAACACAACCGAACAAAACCGAACAGAACCGAATACAACCGAACATAAACGAACACAACCGAACACAACCGAACACAACCGAACACAACCGAACACAACACAACCGAACACAACACAACACAACCGAACCTAACCGAACACAACCGAACACAACCGAACACAACACAACACAACCGAACCTAACCGAACACAACCGAACACAACACAACACAACACAACCGAACCTAACCGAACCTAACCGAACACAACCGAACCTAACCGAACACACCCGAACACACCCGAACACAACCGAACACAACCGAACAGAACCGAACACAACCGAACACAACCGAACACAACCGAACACAACCGAACACAACCGAACACAACCGAACACAACCGAACACAACCGAACCTAACCGAACACAACCGAACACAACCGAACAGAACCGAACACAACCGAATACAACCGAACACAACCGAACAGAACCGAACACAACACAACACAACCGAACACAACACAACACAACCGAACACAACCGAACACAACACAACACAACACAACCGAACACAACACAACACAACCGAACATAACCGAACACAACACAACACAACACAACCGAACACAACACAACACAACCGAACATAACCGAACACAACACAACACAACCGAACAGAACCGAACACAACCGAACACAACACAACACAACCGAACATAACCGAACATAACCGCACACAACATAACACAACCGAACACAACCGAACACAACCGAACACAACACAACCGAACACAACCGAACACAACCGAACACAACCGAACACAACCGAACACAACCGAACACAACCGAACACAACCGAACACAACACAACCGAACACAACCGAACACAACACAACACAACCGAACACAACCGAACACAACACAACACAACCGAACCTAACCGAACACAACACAACACAACCGAACACAACCGAACACAACACAACACAACCGAACCTAACCGAACACAACCGAACACAACACAACACAACCGAACACAACCGAACACAACACAACACAACCGAACACAACACAACACAACCGAACACAACCGAACACAACCGTACACAACCGAACACAACACAACACAACCGATCACAACCCAACACAACACAACCAAACATAACCGAACACAACCGAACACAACACAACCGAACACAACCGAACACAACACAACACAACCGAACCTAACCGAACACAACCGAACACAACCGAACACAACACAACACAACCGATCACAACACAACCAAACATAACCGAACACAACCGAACACAACCCAACATAACCGAACACAACACAAAACAACCGAACACAACCGAACAGAACCGAACACAACCGAACACAACATAACACAACCGAACACAACCAAACACAACCGAACACAACACAATACAACCGAACACAACACAACACACAACACAACCGAACACAACCGAACACAACATAACCGAACACAACACAACACAACCGAACATAACCGAACACAACCGAACACAACCCAACATAACCGAACACAACACAAAACAACCGAACACAACCGAACAGAACCGAACACAACCGAACACAACATAACACAACCGAACACAACCAAACACAACCGAACACAACACAATACAACCGAACACAACACAACACACAACACAACCGAACACAACCGAACACAACATAACCGAACACAACACAACACAACCGAACATAACTGAACACATCCGAACACAACCGAACACAACTGAACACAACCGAACACAACACAACACAACCGAACACAACACAACACAACACAAAAAAGTGTTAAAGTTCAAATTGACTTTAAAATATTATTACGAATTTTTTGTATGAGAATATAGAAAAGTGTTGTTTTTAAGACTTTTTCAGACAATTTTTTTAATTTTTCTCTCCGTAATAACCTTCCCCATACTTCAACAAACACAACAAAAAAGAATCGGTTTAATCGTTCTCGAGTTTCGCGCTTATCAAGACATAGCTGATCCGGCAAACGTAGTTTTGCTATATAAGTTATTGTAATATCTTCTATGATGTTCATTGAAATCAAGTGATGTCAAAGACAATTTTGTTCACAATTAAATACTCTTAATCAACAACACATTTATTTGGATAAAGATTAATATTATTACGTTGATACAACTCTTAATGCATTAATTTCGACCAAATTCGATTACCATAAAAACGGTTCTAGTGAGTTAATCTTAAAAAATAGACATATACTGTCGAGGACATTTTTTTAGATCATTTCAAGAAGAATAATTCTTTCATACATATATTTTTGGTATCTTGAACCGTTTTCGCAGCGCACGCAATGGAAGCCCTCAAGGATTAATAATTTTCCCCGTTTTTTTCACATTTTCCATTATTTCTTCGCTCCTAATAGTTGCATCGTGATGTTATATAGCCTAAAGCCTTCCTCGATAAATAGTCTATTTAACACAAAAAGAATTTTTCAATTCGAACCAGTAGTTCCTGAGATTATCGCGTTCAAACAAACAAACAAACTCTTCAGCTTTAAAATATTAGTATAGATTACCACAATGTTTAAAAAGGCTACAATGTTAACTTGTAGCTGTGGTGGCTGTGGAGCATAAGGAATCGGTAACTATGCGCTGCAACGCGAATGGTCGTGGGGTCGAAACCTGGCACGCGCATCCTGGTTTTTTTCAAATTAAGTAAGGTTTTTGCACCACATACTTACCACTGAAAGAAAACATACTGAGAAAGCCCGCATGTCGTTTTATAAAAATGAAAAGTGAACTATTGCTTTGAGAACGGCAATCAGCAGCACTACTGGTCACGTTGGGCACCATATATAAGCGCAAAATGGATACAGCCACTAATGTATCTTTGCTCACCCTGAAAGTAATATAGCGTGACGATATATTATTATTATGTGAAAAAGAGTCACTTAATGGTAAATCAAATTTCCTTTGTAATAAAAATAAATCCAGCATATTACAAAATGCCGCGGGCACAGAGCGCGTGCGTTTTGAAGAATGAATATTTTCTTAAGTTATGAAATATTTTATAATTACAGTAATTAGTAGGGTTTACGTACTTCCAGAGGTTCGGTTGGTCGCTGGAGGCATCACACGTCACCCCTATTTCGAGGATTCATATTCTTAATGGAGAGCCTCGATAATTCGAACCCCAGCTAATACGAACGCTTCACACTATATAACAAAACCGGAGATGGGCAAATGTAATCTGATTTATGATTAACGTTTACAAAATGTAGTCGTAATTTTAATGTTCTTCCTCTATAATCATGATTAAATATATTTAAAACATTAAAAATTATAAATGTGTATGCAATCTGGGATTATGTAGTGTTTAAAACATAGACAAGCAAAATGCAGTCATATTAATGGAAAAAACGTAAAATGTAATCGTAATCATTTTTATTAATCTGATTACATTTTACCCACCAATGAACAAAACCTGTCCGACGTTTGTAAGCGTTATGCGGTATCGACATTACATTCAATTTACGTTATTCTTTTAAGTTAAAGAAATCTCCGCATCTATAAGTGAGGATAATGACTGTCATCTTTGTTTGGCAGTCTAGTTTGTTTTAGTAGGCAAGAATTTGTGTGTTATCAATATGTCAACTGCGCTGTAATCGCGCAGTTATCGCCTTGCTAGGCATCTTCTGTCGTTTATGTTATAGTGATTGTTCCATTGAGTTATTCAGCCTGATACCACCTTCTCCCTTCCACAACAGAACACGCGGGCTGGTTTGCCAACCCACAGTTTTACCAATATTTTTATTGCGGCACGCACTAAAATTACCAATTCTGGCCCCTCTCGTGTCGTGGCTGTTGAATGATTTTCCAGTACGTTTCCTGCCTTCTATGATACTGGAGTTTTTAAAAGAAGTGTAAAAAGAAATTTGAGCAGGCCCGCATGATCACGTCGCCTGTCAACGAGCAGTCTCTGCGTATTGAGAGTCTCAGTTGGTTTCTGGACCGCGTTGTGCGTCATTTTGCGGAGCTAGTATTAAAAACAGGAAATCATCTCGTTTACAATTTGATTTAACGGCTTTATTTCCAGAAAGATTCATATTATTTTTAATATATACATATGTATCTCTACATAGTATAATTTAATCGGAAGATATAAAAAAAATGGCCTTTAGTAGGTGCCTATGCTATAAAGGGAACTGAATGTAAAAATGTTATGTTTCTAGCTTCAGTATTTTAGACTGTACGATGATAAGTCAGTCAGTATAAGTGATTTGTATAATATAGATTATGTTTATATATATTTATGAAAGAACTCAACAATCGGCGCCGGGGGCGTGACGGACCGAAAGCCCAAGTGTCAGTGGCGCCGTGGCATTGACGTTTAGCTTTTTTATACTATTCGGCTTTTTTCCTGAGACACCCCGCGGCAAAGGCGTTAGAGCGGTCGGCCTAAGAATAACGATAATTTAATTAGATTATAAAATATTAGTTATTTCATTTTATGTTTATAATGTAACAAAACATATAGGTACTTTCTAATTTTGTGTAAAAGATTATAAGCATTAAAAAAAAAATTCAAGACATGGCATCTAATACACAATCAACAAAGTCTAAACTCAGCTTGTAAATCAAAACTTTTTCGTTGAAAACTACTTGAATTAATGTACTTGAACACTTGTAAATTTAGAAATATGTTCTAAATACAAATTTTATGAAATTTACGTTCATTTTTTTTTGCGTAGATTAGCAGTAAAACGTTCCTATGAGTATTGTAATTATTTTCAATTTTACTTTAAATTTATCGAGAATTTATGCATATTTGTGGAAAAATTATTGTATTTAAGACTAGCTGATCCGGCAAACGGTGTTTTGCTATATAAGTTATTGTAATATCTTCTAAGATGTTCATTGAAATTAAGTGATGTCAAAGACAATTTTGTTCACAACAACATTTATTTGGATAAAGATTAATATTATTACGTTGATACAACTCTTAACAAATAATGCATTAATTTCGACCAAATTTGATTCCCATAAAAACGGTTCTAGTGAGTTAATCTTAAAAGATAGACATATACTGTCGGGGACATTTTTTTAGATCATTTCAAGAGAAATAAAACTTTTATACATATATTTTTGGTATCTTCAACCGTTTTCGCAGCGCACGCAATGGAAGTCTTCAAGGATGAATAATTTTTCTCGTTTTTTTAACATTTTCCATTATTTCTTCGCTCCTAATAGTTGCATCGTGATGTTATATAGCCCAAAGCTTTCCTCGATAAATTGTTTATTTAACACAAAAAGAATTTTTAAATTCGAACCAGTAGTTCCTGAGATTAGCGCGTTCAAACAAACAAACAAACAAACTCTTCAGCTTTATAATATTAGTATAGATTTGCGTTGTTAGCGTAATGTTGTAAATAATTTTATTAAATCTAAAACAGCTAGTTATATCTAACTAATTAAATTATTAATTTAATACACCCACCGGCTCAATTATATATTTATATTGTTATCCTATTAATTATTTTTATTAACTTAATTAATATTATTACTATTAACTATTTGACGGAACTCAATCACAATACTAATAATTCTGCTGTAAGTTAATGAAGAGCTGAGTATTCTGTTTCTCTAAGATGATGCTGCAAAATCAGTTTCAGGTTAAATAAATAGCCTTTATTCGCCTTTTTTCTTTATAATATAATTATCTTTTTTTAAATTAAATCTCTGAGTGCGGTGTGCCTTTGGCAAGGCCTCCTCCAACTGCTTCCACTGGAGTTAGTCAGCCGCAACTCTTGTCAAGCTTTAAAATTTTAAACTAATTTTACTACTAGAAATAATTTAAAACTAGAAAAGAGCTGTTGGTCTCTAAAAACCTTATTATATTTTCTTTAATAATAACTAAGAACTCTCGATTAACCTTTCGAATAAATATGATTAAATAGAAATAGGTTTATCCATTTAGGAGCTAGGTTCTAGCTCCTAGCTGCTAGGATGTCACAGACAGACGTGTAGATACATTGATCACAAAATACAACATCAAAAGAGCGAGAGATAGACGAGTTAAACTTATAACACCCCTCTTTTTGTGTCGGATGTTAAAAAATATAACAATTTTTATAAATCAAAATATGCTAATAATAATCCCGGATAAACTATATGGCTTTGCATTTGATGTTTTTTTTAAGAAGGCTTTGAAAGTGATATTTTGTGCTCAACCGAATTAAAACATTTTAATCCTAATTTATTTTTGAATGGAATGAATTAAAAGTAAATAAATACAATAAACATAATCTAATATGCGCAGACTTCGTATTTCCTTATATGTAACTTTTTAATTACCACAATGGAGGGAAACTGTAACAATGGACAAAGGACGCAAAAACACACAGCCATGGCGCAGAGCGGATTAAAAAGAAAAAAAAATACCATTACAATGATGCGACAATTATTCCACAAAAACAAGTAGTTATTGTAATCGATTATAAGATTATTCTATACCCTTTTTTTAGAAATATTATTCGTGTAATATACATACAGTCAAAACAGTTTATGGAGACATCGTTTAGAACAACTTACCGGTTATATTGACCCAGAACATAGGTCCCGGCATAAAATATAGGACTAGGACTAGGATAGAAAACATTAGCCATTGTTACGATTATCGTTTTTTTACGACCAAATATGAGTAGTCCCTTCGTTGTCGTTATAACAGATTTCGACTGTATTTACTTAGAAAAGATAATACATTATTACCTTACAGTTAAAGTATAAACTTGTAGTAAGAACCGAAAATCGTTTTTAATTGGATAAATTTTTGTCCAACAAAAACACGTCGTAAGCTATTAACCTTAAATAGATAGATAACATATGTTGATTTGACGTGTTCAATTTAGAAAAATTGCTGTGATTCTGTCTTATTAAACAATACCGCGAGCTGGTTTTTTCACCCAGCTTAGATGATCCATAAAGTTTGCAGAAACTATAAGTAATTGCTTAGCTAAGTGAATTGTTATCATCAATATAGATCCACCCTGCTCCGAATCGAAGTATGGTTAGGAAATAAGTTTACCTATCTAGGGTTAAAATAAAAATTACTTATAGATAACAACCAGTACGTATACGAATTGTATTTGCTCATAATGATTTTAACGTACAAGTAGTTCAGAGACTAAATACAACCATCGGTAAATAAAATTTTCTTAACAGCCATTACAATTAAGCAGTGCCTTTTATAGGGTGGCAGGAGAGTTGGGCAGTAGTCCAGAGTCGCAAATATAAGAGTTGATGCATAAAGA
Source organism: Automeris io (assembly GCA_036320925.1). Classification (NCBI taxonomy): domain Eukaryota; kingdom Metazoa; phylum Arthropoda; class Insecta; order Lepidoptera; family Saturniidae; genus Automeris; species Automeris io. Next base: position 9,695,516 of record JAUDJH010000017.1, read on the forward strand.
CAAAAATCTTATGAAAATTATAATAATCAGTACTTTAGATGAATGATATGAAAGTCGGATATAGGCAGTCTTATATGCTAAAAATAGGGGAATCTTGTTTGAAATTCTCCAGTTTTGAGTATAAATTACAACCTGGACGAAGCCAAGCCAGGTGAGCTTATTTAAAATGTTGCTTAAAATAAGGAAAAAGCAAGCCAAATGGACCGATGATCTAGCGAGAGTTACTGAGTAAAATTTGCGACCTTTCATAAGCCAAAAAGAAAAGAATGGAAGAGACCTTCACTCAGTATTTGATACCGGATAGTTATACGAAAAAGGTTTTTGATAATACATTACATTAAGGCTGAATACTTTCCCGGTCATTGACATTTCTGTTTAAATAAAAAAAAGCTCGCGCGCTACGCATTCCCGCGCAAACGTCACTCGCCATGACGCAACGAAAATGGCGAATTAAAAAGTAATTAATCTCGACTGTTCTTCCGTTCCAAGCTTTGTTTTATTGCGTGTGAAAGTTTGTTAATATTCAATAAATCATTTCCCTTTTTTGGTTGTTTCATTCTGATTAATGTTGTATTGTTTTAATGTTAATTTTATTACGTTGAGTGATGCGTATGGACACGGACGCATTTTAAGTTCGTGGAATGTGGTATGGTTCATTGCACGTGTACCCATAGTAAAGACAGGTCGCAGTAAAATGCTCATGTGGAGACTATATACTAGAAAACGCAGCGCAGGACGACCGATGACTTAATTAATACAGATGATAGAACAATGCTCGATACAAGCTGCTTCCGACAGGTCTTACAAGAAACATAAGGGGAGTTCTGTGTCCAGCAGTACAGCTCCTACGGCTAAAGATTATTCATTATTAACATAATGGTTATTATGATGATAACACAGATCTGTAAGGTTTTGTTGTTGGCCAAGTGAGAGTCATTTCCGAAGTATTTTTTTTTGCATGGAATCCGAATCTGGCGTCAGTATTGCTCCATCAAGTCAGGTTTTTAATATCTTAACCTAAAAGTGAGAAAAAAGCGGTTTTTTATTATATTAGCACTAATGTAATATTGTGAATAAGTAACGAAATCAATATATTACTAAATTACCATTGCCGATGTCTCAGCGAAAAAAAAAAAAATCCAAATCTAAAATAAGGATTTTGAAGGATAAGAGTAGTAGTTTAAAAAAATCACAATGTTACATTAGTTCTAATATAGTAAAATACCGGTTTTTTTTGCACTTTTAGGTTAAGATATTTTGAAAACCTGATGTGATAGAGCAATTCTGCCGCCAGATTCGGATCTATGCAAAAAATTACTTCTTAAATGATCCTCAGTTGGTCTACAACAATAACAGCCCATTTTTTTGGAGATCTGTGTAATTAAATGAAATACTCGTATGCTCCGTACAAAACTATACCAACTAGTCGTTTTGCTTGTTGGCGACCACGACAGCATGCTTTTGCTGCTTCTTTGGACATACCGCCTTAAAGAATCCTGAGTATATTTATTTTATTAAATAGCTGACCTGATGAACTTCGTTCCGCCTAACAGTCAATAAATGTCATGTTCTCCTATTTGCCCCTACCTACTCCCCTTCCCCCTTCGTGTCACTACCCTCCTCTCAGCACTCCTTTACTTAACCCTCAAATCCTTTCCACTTCCTTATTATATCATTTATACTATATCAAAGACCCAATATAAAAAAAAACTCTTATTAGTATCCTGGCTTCAGGCTTAGGATTAGGCACATCTGCGGCTAACGAAGAGGCAGACCTTTTTTTTTACACTGGCTCGACGACATAGTGACTATAGAGTACCTGATGGTAAGTACAGTGTAGTCCAAAAACGAAAGCGACTATCAAAGGATGAAAATCTATTGATAGTCTACATCGTCATATCGGCCCACATATACCACGACTGAAGGTCTCTAGGTATATGAGCTACTGGATATGCACAAGCTGATCCCGAAACGCGACAAGCCGAAACTGGTCACTATGACGGGCTTTACACCCATGTACTGTGATCGCGATCCAGACGGGCACCGACGCCCTACCACCTCGCTGCTGCTCGTTTAGCACCACCCAGGAGCCACGTGTAGGGAAACTAGGGTAAAGCCTACGGACGCGAGCAGCTTCGACTCCCAAATAGACCTATTTAATATTCATCATATAATACCCATTATATTTAAAATTTAAAGCACTTACGACTCAATTATATAAGTTTTTTTTTGGCAAGCCTAAATGCTGTTGGTCGGGAAAAGCCTTTGTAACTTCACCAAGCGAGAGGGGCGAGCATTTAAAGTACTCAGTCAGCGAATTATGGGTTGGGTGGCAACGCAAAAGCTTCTCTATTTGTACGAACCTCGACTTATGCGGACAGCCAGGGAAATAATCTAACGGGGATCCTTTCGGAAGCGACTACCTTGAGAAGTAGAATTATGAAGGTACCTGTCTATTTGTAACTTATCCACTGAGACCATTTTAGTGAGCTCGAACAGCTTACCTTTCTGTAAATTAGTGAAGAATTATGTATCCCGTTACTTCTAGACGGAGCTGCAGCACTAGTTCTAGGTAGCCAAGTTATTACAATATCATTAAACTTACAGGATACTAAATTTAGAATCAATTAAACCAGTAGAAGTGCTTTACATACCCTCAACGACTAGAAAATACCTAATTTTTTTACAGTTCATGAGATATTCGTCATTCATAAGAACACACATAATAAAATCATCTTTATCACAAAAAAAAACTATATCAAAATCGCTTTGTCTGTTTAGGACAGGGATTCTCAAAGTGATCCAGATGGACCCCCAAAGGTACGCGGAAGACTTGACGGTGGGTCTACGATGGCGTGAAAAAATGGAAGTTCACAAGCTGTACCTATCTATTTACTATCCAAGAAAATTTATCTAGCTCTTTAGAAATTTAGAATTATTATAGTTATTTAGAAAATATTCTTAGTTTCAGATTTTTCGGTTAATTTTTTTTCGGAGCTCTATATTTTGTTGATGGGTTTTGGAATAATGGTAAAAATGAAGCAGCAGGGGGTGCACGGAAACCAGTAAATTTTGAAAGGGGTCTACGAGATAAAAAGCTTTGGTAATCTCTGGTTTAGGAGCTACGATACCACGTAGAAGCATACAAATACACAGACGTTCAATGTATTAAGCGTATAAGGCCCCTCTTTTGCATCGGGTGTTAAAAAATGTTGCTATCAGCTTTTGAACGTATAACTCTTATCAGGTTATAGAAAGTAAACAAATGTTATATCAACAAACAAACAGACATATTTTTTTATTAATATAGATAAGTGACTTAGACATAATTGACTTATCTACAGGTAGCAATAAAATGAACTCTTAATGGGAAATCACTAATTAATACTTTACACGAGTGTTAAAGGAACAATAGGTGTAGTTTCTAGCAAAAATAAACTTTATTTCGTATGTGTTTAAGTCGAAATTAATTATCTGAAGTGGATTGAAATAAATACAGTTGCTTGGAAAGAATTGCCAGTCAGCATAACGTACAATGCCTTCCAAATAATTGTACTGTGATGTTAAATATTAATTCTGAATAAAATGTTATGGATGTCTATTCAGAAATTAGCAAAATTTCGTTGTATTATTTTCGGTGGATTTTTGGCAATTTTTAGTACTTATCAATTGGCAAAAATACTAAACAGTTTTTTTTTATTCATACTGCTCCCCTAACAATATTATGATATATATATATATATTTATATTTAGCATTTAGTCACCATAATCCAATAGGTTCTGATAAGACTTGAGTATCTATTCATTTACCATCGTGGATTCCCCTACTGTGGTGTATTTACAATAGTTGTAGTCAAAGATGGGCAAAATGTAATCAGATTAATATAAAAGATTACGATTACATTTTGCGTTTTTTACCATAAATATACCTGCATTCTGCTCATCCATGTTTTAAACACTACGGAATCCCAGATTGCATAAACATTTATGACCTCTTAATGTTTTAAATGGATTTAATCATGATTACAGGGCAACAAAATTAAAATTACAACTACATTTTGTAATCGTTAATCATTAAACAGATTACATTTTGCCCATCTCTGGTTGTAGTCCAGCTATGCGCAGATATCCAGCTTATTAACAAGTACAGGTGTATTGCTACTCGGTAGTCGGTTAAAGAACAAATAGGACGAGAGATTCACGAACAGAAAATCAACTGTCAAAATATGAAGTCTTAAAAAAGAACCTAATAATTTTTCCACCAATGCACGGCGCCAACGTTTCAACCGATGCCTTTAAAGTAAAATATGACAGTCATTGAATAATGTAGACCTCACCTTCACTAATATAATTTGTATTAATTCCCACAGAATATAACCATTGCAGTAAATTTTTGATGATACTATAGCTCGACCTATAACCTTACTTCTCGATTTATTTTATAGCCGCATTTTGCCGGATAAAATGTATTTTTTAGCCTCGGTAAAAAACCTGTACAGAATTTTAAAACTTTTTTTATTCCATTATGAAAACCTTTTCGTAAGCTTTCGTGGTAGTCCTATAGATTTTTTATAGAATATACAAGGTGTAGAGAGAATCCAGCTTTCCGGGAATCGAACCGTGGATAGTGAGTCATAAAGCGTGCGGTTTTACGGAGAAAATCTATCACTGTGACTTAATACAACTATAGTTTTTCATTGTTTTAATTATATGCTTGATTGTAAGAAAGTTTTTCATTATAATGGAACATAAATTTATTAAGTAGGCTCTTTTATAATCAATTTTAAAATGTCAAGAGACGTCCAGGTTTGGAAAGTAAAATCTACCGAGAAGAGCTGATAAAAAACTTTGGCCATGGAGTAAATAATTACCGATGCTGGTAATACAATGTCGCACAGGGTCGCAATTAAAGAAATGCCAATATTTAATGCACTTTTTTGGTAGACCTTTGCTATACTTAAAAAAATGTCTTCTTTATTTTAATTAATGACGGTCTTTGCCCTAATTAATTATTGTCCTTAAATACTAGCCTATAATATAGGCACACATGTTATATTTATATTATTTATATAAAAAAATAAAAAAAGGTGTCAAAAATCCAACAAAATGGGATTAATGTAAATTTTATGAGTGTCGGGTAGTAGACGGGAGTCTGCTGCCCGGATGAGAGGGAGGCGATGCGCAGTGTCCAACGCATTGCCTGAGAGAGGTTTTGTAGGGGGACTCTTTACTCCTACCCCTCCCAGAGAGGTAGCCTAAACAAGACTTTGCTCATCGGGCATCTGGATGAATTTAGTTTGTCAGGTTCGGGTGGAGCAATTACAGGGACACCCCGGGGGTTTTTAGTCAGTAGGAGTCTAACACACCGGGGTCGCTGCCCTCAGAGTGACCATAATAGTCTTATGCAGGACTTTTCAACCAGGGTACAAAAAAAAAAATTGTGTGCGAATGAGTGAGTGCTGTTCTTTTCAACTCGATACTTCTCTCTATACGTTACTGAAAATAGTTCCTTGACAAACAGACTGGAGTTCAGACGGATAACGGAGGAATTCTGTAAGGGTTTCTTATATTCCTTTTGCGTTACAAACCCCTAAAAATCGACATAATTGGTGGATAGGACGGACTCGCGGAAGAAAGCCAGTACCAAACGGTATTCTGCCGACGTCAAAACCTTTGAATTGATACTCTAAACACCAGTCAGCGATGCGTAAGATCTGTTCGTAATACGATCTAATCACATCCTATACGTTTGACTACACCCTTTGTGCTGTTAGGGGTTGAATGGACAAAGATGGCTACATTGAATAACGACAATACGACAATTCTTTAAAGAATTATGGCTACTGTATTTACTTTTATTATTCTATCAAAATATGGAACGAGTTGTGTTGGGCATCGGAGGCTGAGAATTACAGTCGCTATTTTGTCTTTGCTCAGCTTTTACTATTATTTATTATATTACATATTAAACATATTATATTATTACTATTACATATTATATTATATAATTAATATCAAAGTATATGATAAGTAATCAATTCCGTCAACGATTTGCCTCTGTGAATATTTAGACTGCACTCAAGTTCCTATTATATATCCACTTTTTTGTAAAAACGAACCTATTTTTTAAGCAAAGTGCAAGAAAAGTCAAAGTAGCGTCTATAAATCTCAGCCTATCTGAAGATTTTTTACCATTGGACGTTTGACCTCAATCATATTTAGTGGAAGGCGATGACTCCGAAGATGGACCGTCTCCGTTCAACAAATGTCAATTTCCCATTTTCTTAAAGGCTACGAGGTCAAAAAAACATAAAAATACGGTCGCTGGAAGCATATTCCACTCCTTTAGCCGTGGTGGCTGCCGGCAGAATAGAATAGCAAGAAGAGGGGGCGCCCTCTTCTTGCTGAGGTGTCGTAAAAGGCGACTAAGGTATCTCTTTAACACCGCAATTCAACCAGGTGTTCAGAGAAGGAAAACTCGACCAAACCTGCATCTTGCTCCCTCCCGATCGTACTGGTTCTCCATTACATCGGGCCCGAGGGAGTTCGGACGAGAGAGTGCTTCTCTGGCTGCGCGTCCAGTTATGCACTTAAATATCTCCTGCGCAATTGACTGTTTCCGAAAAGTGGCCCTCAATTTTCTTAATCGGCATTGAAACAGTCGCCGTGGCCGAATCCGGCTAGGACATCATCATTCCACTCCTTAGCTGTTCGTAAAATGAATGTAGAAGCGAATCTTTCAATATGTATACACGCGCGTCCACAACATGGTTTCCGACACGGTGTCTAATTTTGTGGACAAAATCCGAAATGAGGTTACCTAACACAGAACCAAAGCTATCAACATAGCTCTCCATATTAGTAAGCTCAAGTGGCAGTAGGCTGATCACCAGCAGTGTACATTCCATAGATGCATGAAAGCATTGCATGCCCTTACGATAAATAAGTGTGGAATAAATTGTTTAAAGTTAAACAAAAATAGGAACCATTTATATTCATATCTATTCTATATTCATACCATCTGTCTTTCCTATGAAATCAATATAATAGATAATATAATATTTAAATTAATAATTCGAGTTCTGCCTACCCTATCCAAGTACCCTATGCACGTCACTGCTGATCACGTATACCGAAGAATTCATGATCATTGCATCAGATAGGTCCTTTAGAGGAGGCCACGAATGGGCAAGCATAGCATTTGATTAGACAAATAAATCTAACCACTAAATTAGTTAATCACAAACTTATAATAAGTACGTAAGCACAATACGAAAAGAAAGTGACGCTTACGGACGTTGGAACAGTATGTACGACACTGGCAATATGAAAATGAAAATGATAAAGTATTTATTTCGCCACAAATATACAAAAAAAAACAGAAATTTAAATGTAGCGTTACAAACAACACACAAAAACAAAAGAAAGTACAGAACATATAAACATGGCGAAAATGGGCCCTTCATCAGCCTAAAGCCACAGAGGAAGTCTGCAGCGCTGATTTTCGTGAAGGGCCCCGGTCGTGTTACATCTTATAAGAATTATCGATAAACAACAAAATTCATATAGCTTAAATAATAAATACAAGTGATACTAAAATAAACTATTATATACAATAAATAAATCGACTACAAAATGTATTAGTGATAGATACTATAGTAAAAATATATGAATACCTAAAAAAAAAGAGCAAAAGTATAATTAAAAATAAATGAAATAGACTACGTGTAGCTAATAGATTATTAAATAAATATAATTTTAATTCTATTTTTGAAAGTAAATTTAGATTTTGATATTCTAATATCTTACCGTACTCTAGAAAGACTGGCGCACACATACTATACTGCCTTATACACATACACTTACACATACTATAATGGGTGCCAGCTTGGAAGGAATGCTGCGTGGCGCTCGCTGCCTGATTCTATTCGCAGCCCCCGCCCTTTGGCCCCGAGCGCGTCCTTGCAAGGTGGTCACGCGAATTTTCCCCATTCCAAAGAAGTTTTCCCTTAAGAAATGCGTATGATTGATATTTTTTAAGACCGTCATATCGACTCTCATTGGCTTGTCGCGTTTCAAGATCAGCTTGTGTATATCCAGTAACTCATTTACCTAGAGACCTTCAGTCGTCGTATATGCGTGCCGACATGACGACGGAGACTATCAATGGATTTTCATTCTTTGATGGCTACTTTAGTTTTTGGACTACAGTGTACTTACTATCAGATACTCTGTGGTCACTATGTCGACCCAGTTTAAAAAAAACAAGTATTATCAATGCCGCGTATATTTGGCTTCTGTAACACTTCATAACTAAAATTGCGGCGAAAATTATAATCCAATAATCAATTGGCTATGGTCGCAACGAATTGCATAACTAATCTAAAACCTCTTTAAATCATATTACAATAATGTACTCTTGTTCAAGTGGATTTTACACATCAATCATAGTTCTTTTGTCCAACACAGGTACAATTGGAAAGGAGAAAGGTCTACAAAGATTGGACAAACTTTTTTTTATCTCACCGTAGTGTGGATATTTGGTATAGTTTCAATTGTAAATACAGTTGAGGTTTGATTATCTGGGCAACGCAACATCATATACATTTGTTGTAGATTATGATTATCGTGTAAAACGGTTTTAAACACATTCATTACTATGTTTTTCGATTGCCTTGCGTCGATATTTGATTGCTTTAAGCGATTGAAAATTATAATACCTACTAGGCAACATGAGAATATTTGTACAGAAATTGTATGAAGAGGTTTTCAATGACTGCAACTTAGGATTGCAACTAACTTTCGCTATTCATATTTTTTCGTATGAAACAAGTTAATGACCATCGCTTCTAATAGAGCTATTTTCTGTACAAAATGTTGGCCAATTTTGTAACTTTAACACTAGTTCACGCTTGACTTAAATTTTAAAGGGTCAAACAAACAAAAAACAAGATAATGCTTTTTAAGTCAATATTATCGTTCCTATGTATATCTTGTAAGTTGTAGTTTACAATTTTTCCATATTGTTCTACTTAAAAAAAAACACTCTGTATTAATATTGTGTCAGTGATTCAATTTCATTTTTTTATAATAGCTAAAAAATGATATTATCGAGAAATAGAACCGCTAGAAGATTTTTCTTCATCACAGCCTGATGATACGACAGACGTAAGAATTGGAAAACACAAAATAAAAAACTTTTCTTTGATAAATAATTTTACTATGAATTAAAATAAAAATGCTATTACAAGTTGTTGGGTGGTCACTAAATTAAAATTTTTACCGGAAATAAAAACCAAATACAATAATCATTTAAAAAGAATCAATGTGGTCGTCAAAATGGCGCTAACATGCCATTTCACAAATTATACAAACGAAAAAAACTTTTAACCAAAGATGCCGCGAAGCAAAGGCGCCGCGGTATAACAGCCAAAAAAATACTAAATTAACACAGACTTTAAATAATTAAAACCCACCTTGTTAGACTCAGGTTCGACGTTTTTATTGTTAAACAAAATTATTATCTACTGTTCGTAACGTTTGTTTATGATTTTTACAAGTTTTGTAGCCTGTGGCATAGGGGTGAAAGTCATTCAGCCAAATATTTGTTTGCAAATCGATTTTTCGTGTCAATCTATATTAAATGTGCCGAAGAAAATTGCTTTTTGAATTTTTATCGTTTATTTGATTTTAACGTAACATATAAAGGTATACTTTTGCTACCAGTTTTTAAGAAAATGATTCTATTGTATGTTCATTAATCTTTTGCGTTAGGGAGTGTTTTATGTGATAAGTTTGAAGAGTATATGGCTGAAATTACTTCACCATTTAATTCCACCATCATCACTTATCCAAGAGTTAACAAGAGACTGCGCGGGATTACATAAGTATATTGTTGGTATCGCAATCGATTGTATGAAGCGGTTTACCGCCTCTTTTATATTATGTTTCGTCAAGGAGTGGAATTTGGTCGCTAACATCTGTTTTTACATCTTTGTATAATACAAGAGTCCTTTAGCAACGAGTTAATCGATTTTGTTGGGCGAGCTCTCTATCGAGTCTCATCATTGCTTTCCATCAGGTGTGATTGAGGATAAGCGTTAGCTTCTTTGTTATTAAAATTTTATTGACTCTTCTTTATTTCCGGATTTTACTTCGCTCTACGTTACTAGATGCGTTCTACAATCAAGAACCCACCTGGACCAACGACCATCGGTTCTTCAGCATACGAAACCCACTGCCACGTCAGCTTTCTAATACGCCGAGCTGTATCGAAAACCTCATTTCTACGTGGGATAATATTCAATGAAACCCAAATCTCGAGATTCCTCATCTTAGAAGTCATAAATATCTCAGTCGATATGGAACGTAACCTAAAAAGTAAAACTGCACATTCACGTTTGGCTAATGCATCTTAGTAAAAACTTTGTCGTGTCATCACTCACAAAGTGGATTCGGTAGCCGTGACATCTCTGTCATATTCCTGTCAAAATAATATCCAGTTTTCGTATTTTGACTTTTATTTATTATTTTTGTTGTAGGTTGTAGTATGTTAAAGCGACCGCACTACACTCTAACTTAACAATGCACATTACTCAATGGATATCGAAGAATATGTGCCTGTACAAAGTTACAGATTTTGTAATATTGGTATTGGCTCTGCGAATACTTACGCTATACTTAAGTTTCTATTATATATTCAGTTTTCTCTCAAAGACCAATTTATTTTCAGAGCACTTTGCTAAGCAGTGTCAAAGTACCATCTATTAATCTCAGCCATAGAATGCGGAGATTGACTCATGGAACACTTTCCGTTTGGACTAAAGCAATGTCAAAGTACCTTCTATAAATCTCAGCCTTAGAACGCGGAAATTATCTTAAGAAACACTTTCAATTGGACTAAGTATCAAGCAGATCGCCAGTAGTTATTAAACAAAGGACTGCCGCCTACTTACACCATTCATTCAGTAAGGCGAGGTTCGCGTAATCAGAGTTTTGATTAAACAGCTGTTTGTCTGTGGAGTGTCGAGTTGCGATAGATCGGGCAGATACATGGGGTGGACAAATCTCTCTAGATCTTGAAAGTGCTGTATGCTTTATCTGCTGATATAAGTCCAGCGAGGACAGGACAGCTTCTGTTTGGAAGCGATACCTCCAAGTAATCAAATACGTTTTTGGCGAAAATACTGAGATATTGATATTGATACTATGTGAGAATATTTGAACTAGCTTTTGCGACTAGACAACGAGAACTCACTGCGATTGATTTTTTGGCAGTCGAATATCGAGATCTTCTATCGACTGGATTTCTGAACCTTCTGAGATCAACGGGATTATTCGACCTCTGCGGTTCGAGACGTTTCTGTGACTGAATACTAAAATTGTGTGCTCTCTTCGATTAAAAATTGATTGTTAATCAACACTGACGTCTTATTACTCTACGCTAGTAACAATAAATAGATACATAAGTTATATAGGTATTCTATGTGTAATTTGCCATCATTATATCATTTATATCGCATGTTCTACAAATCGTTTGCAAATTTATAAACACAATCATTACCAGAGAACTGCGGAGCATGCGTGTTCCATCAGCCATAAAAAGTATGGGAAAACAAGCTATAGCTATGTACGTAAATGTTAGCACAATGCGACATGAGTTAACTCAGTATCGAGTCACAATGACATAGTTTTTTACTGGCTTCGTGAAGTGACTACATCGTAGCTGATTGTAAGTACAGTAAAGTTGAAAAGCTGTGATGGTCAAGGTATGACATCATTATCATCCATTGGCCATTTTTATCCAAGTCCACTGCGCTGGATAGGCTTCTTTTAACAAGTGCCATCGAGGGCTGTTTTCAGCTCTTCTCAGGCATGACATCGATGTATCGTAAATTGACTTAAAAGATAAAATAAAACACTCTTGACTTTTTAATTGTATGTATTACATAAAATAATCTCTATAATATAAAAATGAATCGTTAAATGTGTTGATAAGCGCGAAACTCGAGAACGGCTGAACCGATTTGGCTGATTTCTTTTTTGTTGTGTTTGTTGAAGTCTGGGGAAGGTTATTACCGAGAGAAAAATTAAAAAAAAATGTCTGAAAACGTCTAAAAACAACACTTTTCTATATTCTCATACAAAAAATTCGTAATAATATTTAAAAGTCAATTTGAACTTTAACCCCATACCGTAAAGTTTAAATGTTAGTGGACGGGTTCCGGGAAGGAAAAACAATTGAGTGACGTATAAATATTAATGTCAATATTTGTCAATTTTTATACATATAGCATTAAGGTCAGGTTTCTTCATAAAATTTTTAAAAAACAGGGGACAGGCCAATAGGTTTTGGCAGAATAAAATCTGACGGGGAAGCTATTAACATTAAAAAAAAACAATGTGACTTTGTTTTAGAGAAATAGGACAGAACAAGGTCTGCCGGGACAGCTAGTTTACAATAAAAAACAGTTCAGTTTATGTGATAATAAACTTTTTTTTTGTATCCTTGTTGAAAATCCTGCATAGGACCATCATGGTTGCTGTGAGGGCAGCGACCCCGGTGTATCAGACTCCTACTGATTAAAAACCCTCGGTGTGTCCCTCTTATCACTCCACCCGGGCCTGGGAAACTAAAGTCATCCAGACACCGGGGGAGCGAAAAGCCTTGTTGAGGCTACCTCTCTAAAAGGGAGGGAGTAAAGAGTCTACTCCTCCAAAATCTCTCTCACAGGCAGCGCGCCGGGCACTGGGAACCATCTCCCTCTCATCTGCGCAGACTCCTTCCCAGGTGCGATATAATCTTAAAATTTACATTACAATTTACACTGGCTCGATAAAACGATTACAGTACACCTGATGATAAGTACAGTGTAGTCTAAATACAATAGCGACCATTAAAATACGAATGTCATTGATTGTCATGTCGGCCCACATACACCACGACTGAAGGTCTCTAGGTATATGAGTTACCGGATATGCACAAGCCGAACCCGAAACTCGACAAGCCGAAACGAGTCACTATGGCGGTCCTTACACTTGTGTACTATGGTCATGACCCAGTTGACGCAAATCAGTTTACCATCAAATGCGCCTGCTCTTATCCTTGGCTAGTAATTGGAATATCTTCTAACGATCTAACTACAATTTTCCAACGAGCACATTCTCATCATTATATGATATTGGATTTTTTAAATTAACCCTTTCAGACCTGGCTTGCACAAATGTACACATAAAATATAAAACCTTATACCTACTTAGGTTAAGACGGACGTGCACATTTGTACATAAAAAAAACTATTTTTTCTAAAAAACCTGACAACCAGGATTTTTTTTTCATAATGTTTTCCTTAGTCTTTTTACTCTACTCTAGCTTCAAAAATTTTTGTAGATTCATTGGACCCAAAAAATAATTCAGGTCTGAAAGGGTTAAAGCAAACGAGATATTTTTATAGGCCGGTATAATCGCAGCGAGTATCATGAAATGGTTGTTTCTAATAATCTTGCTCGGTTTTTGAATTACACTGGACTTTCCATTACCTATAATCCGGTCACTATAACGTGTCGAATAAAATAAAAAATAAAAAAAGCATCTATGTATATTATATTAACTCATTATTGCTACGTTCAATTAAAATATCACTGTAGCAATAAACATCTCAAAATATTAATAATGAAATAATTTAAGTAATTAAGAATAATTGATACAAACGAATTATGTATAATAATAATGCAAATATTTAGACCTCGCACACGAAATTAACAGCATGTGGGATGTAGATTCTACGATTATTGTCCACCACTTGCTCACCGGTGAAGGAAAATATCGTGAGGAATCCCGCATGGCATCTAATAGAAATGTCATGTGTACTTGAAAATTGTGATCAGCTGCGCACATTGCCTGCGACTTATAAGTGGAAACTAGATATTGTTCTTATCTCTGCTTACCTGAGAACAGATATAGCGAGACGATATAATAATATTATTGTATAAATACAAAAACAGTCAAAAACCCTTTTAATACGGCAGTGAACTAGTTCACCTGTGTTCGACATGGAAAAAATCGCAAGGGCTTTAGTAGACCCCCCGTAACAAAGGCACAATAGGATCCTATTATTAGGAAAAAAAAATGGCAAAGGGCCGACTCATGTCGACTGTCAATTTTGAGTGTAAAAAATGATGTACAATGCTAAATAGACGATTAAAGGCGCCGCGTTTTAAACAATACTTTCTTTCAACTTGACAAAGCTTTACCCAAATAAAACTTAGGCTGAGATTTATAGACCTTATCTCGACTTTGCTTAGCAAAGTTTTCAAAAAATAAATACGTTTTGACAAAAAACCGAATATACTTGTATAATGAGAACTCGGGTAAAGCCATATTATTCGCAAAGCCAAAGCCATGTTGCCAAAATAGATAATTTATCAAATCCTTTGATATTCATTGAGTAAATATAAATTGTAATGCTTAAGTAAACTCTAAGCAAAGTTAAAGTTGTGTCCATAAATTTCAGCCTTAATGCCTACAAAATAAAATTTTCTAATTTAATAAAAGTAATAATAATATATCATCACGTTATATGTCAGTCTTTCGGGGTGAGCAGGGGTACATTAGTGGTTGTATCCAACGTGACCAGTAGCGCAGTTGATTGCTGTACCCTTTTTTTTTGTTAACCCGGTGGATATCCCTTCGGACCATCAGGGGAGTGGTACCACTAAAACCATCTAATTAAACCACCAACCACCGGACTAAAACCACCGGGGTGCCAGCACTGCCTATTCTTCGCCTTCGCCGGGCCTGGGGATCCAGACACTTCCGAGGGTGATTGCTGTACCAACTGTGACATTTCGATTAGATTCAATTAGATTTCTATTAGATTATTAGATTTGGACTCAATTGATCGCCGAGCTCGGCGACTTATTCCCGATGAGGCTCTTACGTCGCGTAAACTACTCAGTTTGGAACACCGGCGTAAAGTGGCTTGCCTTTCGGTTTTCTATAGACTGTACTCTGGAGAGTGTGCGGCTGAGTTGTATGATTTAGTTCTACCCTCCCCCTTCTATCTTAAATTGACGAGACGCCGTGCTGGTTTGCACCCTTTTGTGGTTGACATTCCTGATGCTCGCACGAGGCGATTTGCCTCCTCCTTTTTGCTGCGAACCGCGAAGGAGTGGAACTCGCTTCCTGCGTCGGTGTTCCCGGCATCTTATGACATGGGAATCTTCAAACGTCGAGTGAATCGGTATTTGCTGGGTGAGCGCGCTCCATCGTCGGCCTCATCATCACTTTCCAGCGGGTGAGATTGACGTCAAGCGCAAGCCTGTATGTAATAAAAAAAAGATGCCATTCGGGTTTCCTCAAGATGTTTTCTTTCATCAGAGAGCATCTGGTGCCTAAATCTGTGTTTAACCGAACTACTCCAGTTGCGTAGAAATATAGCCTCACAAGGCGTTTGCGACCGTCTATATAACAGCGAGTATTGTGAAGAGTTATTTAACCTTGTTCCACCCTCTCCCCTTCTTAATCAGCGCGGCGGGCTTACGGAGTCACAGCTATACGGCAGTGACGTGCATAGGATATTTGGACAGGGTAGGCAGAATTCGTGTAATTAATTTAAATATTATGTTATGATAGTAAATATTATATTGCTTTCATAGGAAAGATCGATGGCGTGAATATAGAATAGATATGAATATAAATGGTTCCTTTTTTTTGTTTAACTTTAAGCAATTTAATCCAGACTCATTTATCACAAGGGCATGCAATGCTTACATGCATCTATGGAATGAACGCCACTGCTATATGGTAACTCACATCCCGGCTAGGATTAAGAAGTTCTCTAACTCTACATTTGCCGTGTCGCTGGGCTGTAGAGTAAGTATTCCGGCGAGCGTGTTCCCACCATCCTATGATATGGGATCCGTTAAGCGTAGCGTGAAAAGATATTTGCGCAGGATGGCATGATCTCTGCGTCTACCGATGGGTTTTTCTTAACTGTTGATAGTCGTTGGCGTTTTTTGGACTGCACCATGCTTACCATCAGGCGTGGTGTGCCAATTCAGAATAAAAAAACACCTAAAACACATTTTGCTCCGATTATCACTCTTATTTGTACAGTATCAAACAATTTACCGCATTATTTACAAACAAATTTCAGCTGTTTATAAATTATTGTAATAAATAAACAATTAAAACAAATTGAGGTAGTTAAAACACTTTATTGTCTACCTTTGTATTTATGAATTGACACTATGTTATTAAGCTGGCAATATTTATACAAAAAACACAATTCCCTGACACCGTTGTTTGGACCTTATCTATTTTATGAGGCGTAAAGGGACATTGGTTTGGTTTATGAACTTTAGATGCTTGTTTTCTAACTTGTTAACACATTTATAAAGTTATGTGGCATTTTCTGTCACGATTACTATTTTTTTAATATTATATTATCTGTATTTTTGTTTCGCTTCGATGGTTTAGACACGTGGAGAAGATGAATGATGAAGGGATGATGAAAAGGGTCTATTATAAGCCAGATAAGTTTTGAACTTAATAAAGCTCAGAAAATACTCGTCAAGGGCTCGGTACATAATGCCTAACTCAGAAAGCCCGGTGCTAGATGTCTGTATTGTCGGTAAGCTACACGGCCATTGCTTATACACGAAAATAGGTCACTGTTAAAGACAGGCTAAGCAAAATTACGCTTACAAAAGACGTGTTTACAAAAGAACGTAATCTACAAATACAATTCCTAATACCTGATAAACATAAAAATTAAAACAAAACACAATGACTATATTTTGTGTAAGTACATACAGAAGTAAGAGCCGAGGCCGACCAGAATTGCCACAAAATAAAGAGAGCTGTGATGGTGAGTTAAGTCAAAAGTACGCTTCTGTGTACTGCTGCTCTGTAACCAGGCTTCGTGGTTCGGCAGAAATGCGCCTACCACGCGCTGACGCACACGTCGCTCCTATGAGGCTGGATTTACATCAAACGAACATGGAGCTAGAGCTAGAACAAACGCATTCTTTCTCGATCTTTTAGTGTAAACGAAAAATTGATTGAGCGTTTACACTAACGATCAACAAGCAAGAATGACAACCAAGAACTAGAATTCAGATGAAAAAAAAATGAAAAAGTATTTATTTCGCCACAAATATACAAAAAAAAAACAGAAATTTAAATGTAGCATTACAAACAACACACGTAAACAAAAGAAAATACAGAACATATAAACATGGCGAAAATGGGCCCTTCATCAGCCTAAAGCCACAGAGGAAGTCTGCAGCGCTGATTTTCGTGAAGGGCCCCGGTCGTGTTACATCTTATAAGAATTATCGATAAACAATAAAATACATATAGCTGAAATAATAAATACAAGTGATACTAAAATAAACTATTACATACAATAAATAAATCGACTACAAAATGCATTAGTGATAGATAATATAGTAAAAATATATGTATACCTAAAAAAAAGAGCAAAAGTATAAGTAAAAATAAATGAAATAGACTGCGTGTAAGTAATAGATTATTAAATAAATATAATTTTAATTCTATTTTTGAAAGTAAATTTAGATTTGGATATTCTAAGCGGTAGCGGCAAATTGTTCCAACACTTCGTAGCCTGATAGCGAAAACTACCACGAAATGTTGTCAAGCAGTGTCGCGGTGTTACTAAAATGAACTAGGATCGCGGTGCTAGATGTTTAGCAACCAAACGAATGCTCATTGCTCATTCGAGTCAATTCTGTGCTTCAGTGGCCATAAACCACAGCATTTTTGGGAGTCGAAGCTGCTCACGTCCGTAAGCTTTACCCTAGTTTCCCTACACGTGACTCCTGGGTGGTCCTAAACGAGCAGCAGCGAGGTGGCAGGGCGTCGGTGCCCGTCTGGATCGCGACCACAGTACATGGGTGTAAAGCCCGTCATAGTGACCAGTTTCGGCTTGTCGCATTTCGGGATCAGCTTGTGTATATCCAGTAGCTCATATACCTAGAGACCAGGGATGTTACGGAGCTTCGACTCCGACTCCGATAAGTCGGAACTTCCGATCGTTATTACACCTTCGGTTCCGACTTCGGTTCCGAAACTTTTTAATCGGAGGTATTCATCGGAGGTCACCACCACTGTTGTATTCAATTCATTTGATTTTACTTTATATGTTGTTGAAACATAATATCAATTAATCAAACAATCAGTGCTACTTAATTTGTAGAAGACATTTTTTAAAATTTAGATTAAAAAAATATGATTAAATTATTAAATTTGAAACTGAATGTACATTTAAATTTATTACTAAAAGGTTTTTTTATTTTACATTTACATTAAATTAAGTAAAATAGAAATTAACACAAAAACAACCCTGCAGCAAATTTGATTTAATTTGTTCACTGGACAAAGTTCACTGGAGGATAACGGTTTCTGATATATCCAACACTTTGTGAACAACAGCTTTTATTTGCCCAAGTTAGGTTGTGTTGTGTTGTGTTGTGTTGTGTTGTGTTGTGTTGTGTTGGGTTGTGTTGGGTTGTGTTGTGTCCACTGCTGTTCGGACCTGGATTCCGCCCAACATACGCTCGCACATTGCCCGGCGTGGGGCAATGAGCGGCGGGACCTGGTCCGAAGGATCGGACACGACCTCTCCCTGCCAGCAGTGGTGTCGGCAATGCTGGCAGGGTATGACAACTGGAGGGCCGTGGTCTCCTTCTGTGAAGATGTCATGTCCCAGAAGGAGGCCGCAGAGCGAGAACGGCAGAAGGCCGTTCGAAGGAGACACCAGGGTGCCGGCAACCGCCCTGGCACATCAGTCCCAGCCGACCGGTCGATCCACGACCAGTTGGCTGATGTCTTTGGGGTCGTGGCTGCTCAGGGTGGGGGCCCTGAGCAACTGGTTTAGCGGCCCCCGAGAAGTTGGCAGGGCATTGTGGCGTGCTCTGCCTAAATACAACGAGCAGTATCGGGAAGCGTATCATCTTCCCCCGAGTTTGTGCCCATCGGGCGCGGCGCGACGGGGCTGTGACGAATTTGATTACAGGACCCACAGTCCCCACCAATGCGCAGAAGTAGTCACCTTGGGGTTTTTAGTCGGTATAAGTCCGACACACCTCGGTCGCGCAACCCCCCTGTGCGGCTGAGACGGTCCTATGAGGATTTTCCCCAAGTAATAAAAAAAAAAAAAAGGGTTGTGTTGTATTGTGTTGTGTTGTGTTGCGTTGCGTTGTGTTGTGTTGGGTTCTGTTGACCCAACTTGATATACGCCGGCGATGCGCTTGAGGGAGCGTGTCGCCCAACTTATCCAGGCGAGAGCGCTGTGTGACCCCGGGGGTTTTAGTCGGTGCAAGTCCGACAACCAAAAAGCTCCCTGAGGTCCGTTAACAATATCCCCCGGGCTATCAAAAAAAAAACCTGATATACGCTTGGAAACAGTCTCGATCCTCAACATCTGTCTACACACGAGGGAGCTGTAGAGGGAAATGGATTATGCTGTTGTCAATTCAAAAGTTCTGGCTTATACTTTCGAAGACATGTATCAATCCTGCACCATATTAAAATGGGATCAAATTTAAGATATAATAAATAACATATCTTCTCGCTATCACGCTATGTGAGCAGACATACAATAGTGGTTTTATCCACTTTGCGTTTAAATGTCGTGGACTACGCGACCAGTAGCTCAGGTAATCGCTTTCTCATAGTACTATGAAAATGTTAATAAGAAACAGCAATTTTTATTGTCTGTGTATTTGTAAATTTATCACTTTCTAATTAAAAAAGTTCACTGAATAATGTTTTTATTTGTCCCTTAATAAAACTATTTTATTCTGCCGTCACTTGTGACTGACATTGCCTCCGACTCCGATTCCGACTTCGGTTCCGACTCCGATAAATCTAATTTAAAAACTCCGACTCCGACTTCGGTTCCGATAAAACTGCCTCCGTTACATCCCTAGTTTCAACATCGATTTCTCTTTGGTCATGTGCTTTTAGGTGACTCACATAGCCTATCTTCTTTAGGAAGACTCTTGAGCATTGAGGGCATGTGAGCATACCATTCGCATAAATGTAGTTAATAGCAGCAGGTGGCCGGACTTTTAACTCATCACGCTTCGAGTCTAACTCGCAACGCCGTTTGTCCTCAAATTCATAGACTCTGGAGTTGACGAGTCCCCTCCAGTCCGCCCGAGAGGAAGCAAGCTTCTCCCACTGCAACGGCTCCAGAGAGCATTTCTTCATGTGCCGCTTAAGAACATTTTTGTATCTTAGGAGTTGCCCTCCATGTTTGCGCTTGCCTTCCTGTAACTCCGAATAAAAGACGCTCTAGTATTGTTTACATAAAGCGAACGAGCATTCTTAGAATATTCCATAAAATCTTTGCAAAATTAGGAAGAACCATTTGATTTTGAACCGAATTTGATAGAGTGGGGAACGGACTGAGCATTCGCTCATCTGATGTAAATCCAGCCTGAGAGTCGCGCTCGACATATTCTCACGTCTGTTAGTTGCTCTTTTGTTTTCAGCCTTTCGAGTGCCAAGGGCACTTTCACCCCTTTGACGATTTTTGCGGACTCGGGATCATCGTGCATACCTAGAGAACTCAGTCGTGGTGTTTATGAGACGACATAACGACGGTTAACGACAATGGAATTTCGATCTTTGATAATCATCGTCATTCTTGGACTATATTGGACATTCTATCAGGTGCACTGTAGTCGCTTATACAACAGATATACGGAAAGCATTGTAAAAAGGGGGTGTTCGCTTTTGCCACGCTTTCGGTTCGCTCTGTTTGCGTCCAATACTGTATCTATGACGTCGCTTTTACTACGCTTTCGGATCGTATGTTTAACAAGGCCTTTAGCATTGTTTTAAATAAGGGTGGGGTTCGATCTTGGGCAGTTGCGACTCGACAGCGGTGAACTAGTCGCGATGTACCTCTTTATATGAAAACCATTCGATGTAAGTCGCATGGTTGCAAATTTGACTTGCCTTCTAAGTCACCTACTTCGGAGGTCTTTGTATATAAATGCATACGACAGTGCTACATTGCGATCTGGCATCTGCAGTTGGATCGCCATTTCTCTACAGCAACTGCTACAATCCGAATCGCACCTTAAGTCTAAAGTAAGTTTTATAGAAACAAATAACCTCGATATGTATAAAAAGCCGATTCCAGAATCATCGGTATGAAATTAATTTTACCTTAGCTAAACATTGTTCAAAGACTTTGATTTATTTACACACTAGAATTAAATAATCTATTTATAAACGGTCTAATAAACAATTACATGGATAACTTTTTTAACAAAGTGTGAAAACAATTCGAAAATAATCAAAAAAGTTTAATCAATGCAAAACGTTTCGTGTATAAACAATAAATTAGTTTCCCGAATCGAATAAACCACAGTTCCACGTAAAATAAATAAACAATAAACATATAAACTTATCGGGCCTATTAACCGTTCTAGGAATGATTCCGAATTTGAATTTTCGAAAAGATACGCCGGCTTTTTATTGGTCAATAAACGGCTTACACCGCCATTACGGATTATTACGTTTTTTAGTTTTAACAATTTCATCTTATTACTGAAACTGGTATTAATAAATATTACTGGGTTAATTAATAAATGTAAAGGTCAAGTTTTGTACATTTCACAAGTATGAACTTATTTGCCCAGGATCTATTGTGTATTCCAATTTCGATTATAACTTTTATTACCTATAGGTAAAGTAATTGATGTTTAAAAACATTCGAAAAATATGATATGTCTAAATGAGCAAATTTATATAAATAGATTTTTTTTTGTCATAATTTTAAGTTTATGGTGTTTTATAAAAATTTGGTATGCAAATAAAAATTGCAGGAGCTTTAATTTCTGTTATTTTTATTAAGGGGACACTGAAATTAGAAAAATAAATAATCAAACAACTTGAGAAAGATATTATTTTTAGAATTAAAAAATGAATCTACATTAATAATGAAGTTGCGAAGGAAATGTTTTGGAGTTTTAAAATCTTACTTTTTTGTCTGCGATTATTAGTTATCGAATATTTAATTACCAAATTTAATCAATACTGGTTTTTGCAATAATATCCCGGTAAAAAATCTTCACACAAAATTTGTGAACCTCTCAAATTATAGAAGAAATTAGATTAAACCAGAGGTCCGCAACGTTTTTAATTTAATTTAAAATTATTGGAGATCTCATAAACTCGTCTTATTTATTGAGGCAAATAAGTTTCAGATGTCTGATAATTCAAGAGACTTTCTACTTCTTCAATTGCAATTTATTAAAACAAATTACCTATGTTTATAATATTTATAATTCGTGTTTAGTCTTTTGTGACCCTTAGCTTGATTTTTATTTTGTTTTTTGGATATATTGTTAGCCTGTAGGTTTTTATATTGGTACATGTTTCTGTATTTGTATAAAAATATATAAAAAAAATCCTCATAACATGTCAAACGATGGCTACAGCCTTCACTATAGTCGAAGCTTCTGTCAAACACTATTAACTAATAATGCTTAAATTAAAAGTTTTATCCTACAGAAGTTACAGAATCTAGATAAATCTCCTCTCGCTGTTTAGTACATATAACCTTCCCGCTACACATTCAGTTTGCTGATTCTTTGAGTTGTATAAATAGCTTTAGCACAGTACACGGGTGTAAAGCCCGTCATAGTGACCAGTTTCGGCTTGTAGCGTTTCGGGATCAGCTTGTGTTTATCCAGTAGCTCATATACCTAGAGACCTTAAGTCGTGGTATATATGGGCCGACATGATGATGTAGACTATCAATGAATTTTCATCCTTTAATAGTCGCTTTCGTTTTTGGACTACACTGTACTTACCATCAGGTACTCTATAGTCACAATGTCGTGCCAGTGTAAAAAAAAAGTTCTCTGGCAGTTTACTGCATGCGTGTTTCTGAATTCTCCAGTGAATCTCTAAATATAGCAGATTAGGTTTTTAATATCACATCATTTCTATTTGAATATAAGAAAGAAAAAGTATTCATTTGGCATACAAACTATAACTCAGAAGTATACGATAAACAAGACAGATAACAATGAAAAGCAAATACCCTGTGATGTGATGATGCGCTAAAAGCAAGTCAGCTCAGCGAATGCTAGGTGACCTGCTGAGCCACTCAGCGCTAAATATTAGCTGACACCCATTTGTATAGATAGCTCTAGAGTCTAATCAAAGTCAGTGACGTGCATAAGGTATTTTAACAGGGTAGGTAGAATTCACGTAATTATTTTAATATTATATTATTATAATAAATATTCTATTGAGCTCATGGGAAATATACACGGCGTAAGAATGATGATGATGATGTCCTAGCCGGATTCGGCCACGGCGACTGTTTCAACGCCGATTAAGAAAATCAAGGCCCAGTTTTCGGAAACAGTCAATTGCGCAGGAGATATTTAAGTGCATAACTGGACGCGCTACCAGAAAAGCACTCTCTCGTCCGAGCTCCCTCAGGCCCGATGGAATGGAGAACCAGTACGATCGGGAGGGAGCAGGATGCAGATATGGTCGAGTTTTCCTTCTCTGAACACCTGGGTGAATTGCGGTGTTAAAGAAATACCTTAGTCGCCTTTTGCGACACCTCAGCAAGAAGAGGGGCGTGCTATTCTATTCACACGGCGTAAGAATAGAATAGATATGAATATAATTTTTTTCTTGTTTTGTTTAACTTTAAACAATTTATTCCAGACTTATTTATTGTAAGGGCATGCAATGCTTTAATGCATCTATGGAATGACCGTTAGTGATCAAAGTGTTATAGATACATACACATGAACAAACATACGCCTGCACACATTTAAGTATATAACACACACATACTGAATAAATTAATTTCAGCAGTATTACCACAGTTTCTCGTAGAAATATCGCTTCCACAATATTTTCATACTTGACACCATCCAGACGAATCGAAAGAAATCAGAATTTGTTTAATTTGTTTTTTTTTTTATACCGACTCGACACAGTGACAGCACCATACCTGATGGTAAGCATGGTGCAGTCCAAAAAACGCCAACGACTATCGACAGGCAAGAAAAAACCCATCGGTAGTCGCAGCGATCATGCCAGCCTGCACAAATATCTCTTCACGGTACGTTTAAAAGATCCCATATCATGGGATGGAGGGAACACGCTCGCCGGAAGACCATTCCACAGCCCAACGACATGGCAAAAGAAGGAGTTCAGGTGTTTCAGGGATTAGTTTTATAAAACTGTCTCTTGCCGAAAGGTTCTATATGGCCCGATATAATTTAAAATCATCATATTACTTTTTTTATATAAATGTACTATTTATATGTAACATATATATGTATGTATATTTGATTGATTTTCTTTTATTGTTATTTATTAGCTTGATTTTTATTTTTGTACTAATTTTTGTGGAAACTTTGCTGGCTTATGTAACATTTTTTGTGTATAATGTTATCATTTTTATATTGCTGTATGTTTGCCTTTAAAATAAATAAATAAATAAATATTTCGTTAGAATAGGATCAAATATTAGTGCGGCGCGCTTTGAGGGAGTGCGTCGCCCAGATCCTGGCGTGAGCGGTGTGCGATGTGTTCCCGCACACCGCTCTGATGACAATTTCAAGGAGATGAGGGGGGGTGACTCTCTACACCACTCTCCCCGAAATATGTTAGGTGCACGCGGGGGGCGGCGACTATTTAACCGTCCCCCCGCCTAGTAGGTGAGGCCTGCACAAGGCCGGACGTCGCCGGATGCCGAGGAAGATGGCTCGGCTTTGCCCTTAGCATCCAGCAGACGAGAGAAGGAACACCCCGGTGGTTTTAGTCGGGGCAGGTCCGACACACCGGGGGAGCGGCCCTCACCGCTCCCCTGAAGGTCCGTAGGGATTTCCACCGGGTTACCAAAAAAAAAAAAGGTTCAAATATTAGTGTCTAGTAAATAGGTTTTGTAGGGGTGGATTTTTATTCCCACCCCTCCCTTAGAGAAGTAGCCTCAACAAGGCCTTTTGTTCCCTGGGCGTCTGGATGAATTCGGTTTCCCAGGCCCGGGTGGAGCAATCAGAGGGACACTCCGGAGGTTTATAGTCACTAAGAGTCTGACACTCCGGGGTCGCTGCCCTCACAGCGTCCCTGATGGTCCTATGTAGGATTTTCCGCCGGGATACAAAAAAAAAGGATCAAATATTAGATCCAGATTAGATAGAGAGAGTTGGGTGTACTGAAACTCCTCTCAAAACGCGACAAGCCATAGCAAGGCACTACATCAGTCTTCAACACCAATGTTTAATGCTGACGGCCTGATAGCGCAGTTTGTAGTGACCATACTTATGATATTAAGGTCCTGGGTTCGAGACCCGGCAGTGGTAAACTTTTCTGTGGTGAGCAGATGAGTTTCTCACGAATCATGGTTGTATATAAGTATTTAAGTATGCATATCTTCGTCTAGTACCCATAGTACAAGCGCAAGCTTAATTTGGGACTAGGTCAATATGTGTAATTGTTAGTAAATGTTATAAATATTATTCCTTTGATAAGATACGTATTCCACAAAACCGAGGCATTATTGGCTCTATATGAATGCATACAGACAATCCATGACCTTCTATCCATCAGTAGCGTTCATTCCATAGATGTCTCAAAGCATTGCATGCCCTTACGATAAATAAGCTTGGAAATTATTTTAATTTAAACAAAAAAAAAAGGAACCCTTTATATTCATATCTATTCTATTTTCATGGCATCTATTTTCCATATGAAAGTAATATAATATTTATTATCATTATATAGTATACAAATTCATTATGTGAATCTGCCTAACCTGTCCAAATATCCTATGCACGCCACTGCTGACATAAGTATACACGTAAAAGTCCCCTAAATAAACAAAATAAAAAAAATTGAGCTTCGAGTATCCTGGGAACGGCGATCAACTGCGCTACTGGTCACGATGGGCTCGGCATGTAATGCAAAGTGGGTATAGCCACTAATCTAACTCTGCTCACCCCGTAAGGGATATAGTGTACCGATATATTATTATTAAAAAACTTTTGAATCTAATTTACAACGGCAGTAAGTGATAGTAGATTTTCTTTTGGATAATTCACTATCTCTATTTATATTTAGATTAAGTTCTGTCATTTTACCGAACTTTCATTAAAAAAAACTACGAATTAATTAATTTTATAAATAACACAGCAATTCTGATTCCTTTTTATCATTATTTAAATTTATACTCTTTTGTATCTATTAAAAACACTAAATTTCTATTACATACATACTCTATCATTAAAGAAAATACCCATATGAAGGAACTACAAGTTTGACGAGTGGCTAGAGTAGCACCACTTACCATAACGCGGGTTATCAGCCTATATACAGAATACAGATTCTTACAACATAATCCACTCCGACGCAGCCTTGAGTTTTTTTCGGCGTTTCTTCTCAAGGTAGTCACTTCCGAAACGCTAGTAGATCACCCGTAGGGTTAGTATATTATTTTGGCTGGCGGTCCAAGTCGAGGTTCGTACCCACAGGGGTGCCCTTGCATTGCCACCCAACCCATAAACTCGCTGGCTTAGCATCTTCTGCGCTCGCCCCCAAAGCCCAGTTGAACTGTAAATGCCTGTCCCGGCACTCAGTAGTTAGTCCGCTTAAAAAAAAAATCTTACAACATAAACCAAACTTATATCTAAGAGAACACGGTATAAAAAGCCAAAGGCACACCGCACAAGACACAGTCACGAGAGAAAAATAAAAAACACGCACTAAAAAAATCCAGGCCTGGCCTTTGGGGTCTGGATTGATAGGTCTTGGGCACCTTTCTGCACGCATAGCCGCGCTGGATAGGCGTGGCCATCAACTGGATACTAAAGTACGCTGCGAACCCAAAAAACACTAATAAAAAACATAATAGTAACTTCGGCGCCGGCAATCGATTCTCTCGCTGTGCCAACTAGTACCTGCATAAAAAACACGCGAAGGTAACCCGCCAATCAGACCCAAGCACCGCCTGCTTCAAGCCACGCCCCGAAACACCATGCGACATCAGCGCCGTGGAGTTCATACAAGCGGCGCGCCCTGGAACTAAATAGAAAGAGACCGCAACACGCCGCGACCGTTCGTTTCTCGGACAATTTCCTCCAACCGATCATTAAGTGTTTAAATTCAACAGGAGTTGGTTGTGTCGGGTTTCTTCGGAGGGGTACGCTATTAAAATATCCACAAACATTATCTTTAATTGGACAGAGTTTCGCGCTTGTGTGCGTCGATGTGGTTTTTTTCGTCCCGTTGACGATTCCGTTTTTTCCAAACTTGATGACTGTTATCACTTGTGTTTAGTGCGCGAGCCGCTTGCGTTTATGCCGATCGGGAATCGAGAAAACCGCGACGCGATCAAAAATGACATCAGTGACGTGACTGTTCAGTGAATTATTAACAATAATCGAAAATCTATAATCGAGTAAATTGATTCGAAATTTGAAAATGACACCACGTGCTCTAATTGCGGAATTGTAATGGCTCGTTAATTGACAGGCAATTATATTTCCGTCCTGTTCTTTCTAATTGACGCCAACAATCGTTTTACTCGCTCTGCCTCAGTGACCAGTGCTAATAACTACTTAATTCGACAATAAAACTAAAATTTCCTAATCAATAACTTTATCAGAAAATCTAAATCTCTAATTAATCCGTTTCTTAAATCTAAATCTCTAAAACATCAATTTCTCAAATCAAATTCTCTAATTAATCTTTTTTCTTTTTAAATTGAATCAATCTAAAGTTCCTAGTGATTGCAATTTGAATCTGTAGAATCTAAAATCCAACTCCGTTCGAAAATTAAACTTGAATTTATAACTCTGTGGTTGTGTTCTTAAAGACAAGTGTGTTCATAGAGAAACATTTTTTTTTGTGTGTACGTTATTGTCTGTGGTGTTTTAGATATTTGTGAAGTGATGATATTCGAGATCGCTTGATTTCACGAGAATCCGTGAGTATTTTTTTTATATAAAACCCATAATCTAAAACGTTATTAAAAGCGTTTATGCACCACAGTTTCATATGGCAGTATTATTTCAATGTAACTTTCATATTTCGTACTATGGCGTCCTTAAAACAAATATTACTTCAATGTTGCTCTACATTAACATTTTTATAAAATCATTCACTCAATTTAGATTCAGCCGTAAAAATGACAACGCTATCTATACAAACAAATAAATGTATGCACAATTTTTTCGTTGAAACAATGTTAGAAGAGTCTGAAACAATCTTGTTTTATGTATGTAGTGGTATTTATATCTATAATATAAAAATGAATCGCAAAATGTCTTGATAAGCGCGAAACTCGAGAACGGCTGAACCAATTTGGCTGTTTTTTTTTTTGTTGTGTTTTTTGAAGTCTGAGGAAGGTTATTACAGAGAGAAAAATTCCCTGCAACTGTCTAAAAACACCACTTTTCTATATTCTCATACAAAAAATTCGTAATAATATTTAAAATTCAGTTTGAACTTTAACACCATGCCATAAAGTTTAAATGTCAGTGGACGGGTTCCGGGAAGGCAAAACAATTGAGTGACGTTAGTATCGTATAAATATTATTATCAATATTTGTCAAATATAGAAGATATTCACTAGAAATAATTTATATGGCAGGACAACGTTTGCCGGGTCAGCTAGTTCAATATAATATTAAGATTAGAACAATACCTACTACTATAAAAGGCAATGATTGGCAGGATATCTCGCAATCCGATCCGGCTCTAAAAATCTAATAATGCCTACAGTTGTCCTAATAATCATAAATATAACTATAAAATCGGATGTTCAGATGTCCTCATCCTTAACTTAAATGTAGAATATTTAAATTTTTATGTAGGCAAATACAAAAAACCTTTGGAAATGTGTATTTAATAAAATCACCGTCAAACCACCGTCACCGGTTTCAAATCACCGTCTACAAAAATACTATTATACAATGCACTGGTACGTAGTGGCTTGGAATATTGTAGTACAGCCTGGAATCCATTCTATGATATTTATATAAAGCGTTTGGAAAGCATACAAAAACGATTTTTAAGGCATATTACCTTTTCCTGTGGTCTTGGTAAAAAAATATTAAATTATAGCGATCAATTACAGTATTTTAATATGAATAGTTTAATCGATCGAAGACGCATGCTTGACTTGGTTTTTCTTTACAAAATTGTTAACAATCTTCTCGAAGCTCCTAGCATCTTACCATCTATAGAATTTTCTGCTCCTACTAGATTACCCAGAGCATCTAATTTTAACTTGTTCCGTGTTCAAAATTATTCTACAAACTTAGGTCAAAATGCACCCCTATGCAGAATGACAAAGTTATACAATTATAAGTCGAGATCAATAGATCTCTTTTTTACTATAATTGTGGAATCCATGGGCAGCGGTTTGGACATTTAACCCAGCACACAATGTCCAATGCGGCTTGGCTAGTGTGCACTATATGCAGAGAAGGTGCAAGAAGCAGCTTACTGCCGAAATTAATAATCTATCTATCTTTAATTCGAAGATCGATAGATATACCTCTCTCTTTCAAACCTATGTACACGAAAAGAAATGTGCTATAGTTGCTATAGTAACAAATCTAAGATAGGGGATTGGATAGGTTATTAATTTCGGCCATTAGATGCTAGCCATCTGCGTTAAACTCGGCTTGCTATATACATCAGTCGACTCTTACGACACCTCTATATAATGAAGAAGGAGGCATTATTATATATATATATATATATTTTTACCTGATGTTAAGTACAGTGTAGTCCAAAAACGAAAGCGACTGTCAAAGAATGAAAATCTATTGATAGTCTTCATCGTCATGTCCGCCCACATATACCACGACTGAAGGTCTCTAGGTATATGAGCTACTGGATATACACAAGCTGATCCCGAAACGCGACAAGCGAAACTGGTCACTATGACGGGCTTTACACCCATGCACTGTGATCGCGATCCAGACGGGCACCGACGCCCTACCACCTATCCAATCAATCCAATATTTCATATTTCTAGTTTTAGTATTTTAGGCTTCAAGATGATATTTAATAACTCGACTGTTAACTTAGGACTAACTACAAAAATATGTTTTTTTTTTACACTGGCTACATTAAGTGACTACAATGCACCACCAGTGGTAAATACATTTACATATATTTTATTGAATTCATTTTTTTTATAATCCACAATAACATTCCATTATATAATGTTTTTTCTTATAAATAACACAAAAAAAGGTTAAAAAAATGTATTTTTGAGAAAATACAAAAAATAACAAAGATATAGCAATTTTAAACCAGAAATCTATTTCAATATGGAGATTCGTTTCTTCGTTTTTGAAACAATTTCTGTAAAGATAATAAAATTATTTTTGTTTTATCTTAGTAATTTATGTAATTGTAGGAAAGTAATTTTTGTTAGAAAAATATTTAGGTCACGAGATAAACTTATGTTAAAAATATGATCTATTCGCAAACCGATTTGTTTATTCATTTTAATTTCAAAGGTCAATATTTTCTTTATCTTTACGGTGACATTCTTCATAGCCAATAGTGTAAGTAGATTAAAATAAATTACTTTGAGACCGAATAACTACTTTATGTTTGGTTTTAAATGCGTACCTATTTCGTGTTAGTTTATCTGAGGTCTTAGGATGAAATTTATAGTCGCTACTTTGACTTTGCTTAGCCTTTACTAAATACTACAAATTATATTATTAGATTAATATTAAATTATATGGTAAGTCATCGATTTTCTTAAGTTAGGAATGGCTCTGTAAATTAGGCTATACTCATGTTTCTATTATATATTCAGTTTGTTGTAAAAGATGAAGTTATATCCTGAGAAAAGACTAAACAAAGTTAAAGCGGCGTCTATAAATCTAAGTCTTAGACAAACCCAGCGATAGTGTTAACAGAAAAGACCTAAATGTTTCACGCATTAGCATTGGATGTACTAATTTGTGTACGCATGTGCAGACGTACGCACTAAATTGTGTGAGCTTAATTGTACAAAATATGTTACGACGTTTTAAAGCCAAATTTTAGGCTTTATCGACTGTGGAGCATTGACTACAGGGTCCACAGCCCTCGACAAAGTGTAGAAGTTGTCACCTTGAGGTTTTAGTCAGGACAAGTTCAATATACCTCAATGACAACCCCCGGTGAAGCAGGGAAAATCCTAGGAGGATCTTCCCCCAAACTCCCCATTTCAAAAATACTAAATGTGCCCCAACTTCGCCAGCAAAATTCGGTTCTTGTTTCAAGAATATACGAACAAAAAAACAAATGCAGTCAAAACCGTTTATGGTGACATCGTTTAGAACAATATACCTCTTACATCGAACCAGAGCAAAGGACGTGGAATAAAAATTGGACTTCGAATTTCGAAAGCATTACCGGTTGTTACGACTATCGGATTTTACGACTAAATATTCTTTTACAGGCCATTACAACAGTTTCGGAGAAAAATAAGCGTAAGAATTTCTGATAAACTGAAAAAGTAAACACGCCGCTCATTTGCGGCGGCGGGCTCAAATCCAATAACTGAGACGACGCATATATCCGCCACTGGTTGCGAACGTGTTAAGGTGCACCATAAGATCTAATATTACTGTTAGCCAGTTTTGTCCCACTGCGGGGCAAAAGTCTCGTTTCCCTGTTACACCATGTTTAAAGAATCTATGAAGTCCCATAGATTCTTGACGGTGTTTGGACATTTAACCCAACACGATCATCGAATACGGGCATAGATGGGCAAAATGGAATCAGAATAATAGAAATGATTAACGATTACATTTTACGTTTTTTACCATTAATATGACAGCATTTTGCTCATTTATATTTTAAAAATTACAGAATCCCTGATTGTATACACATTTATCATTTATTAATGTTTTAAATGGATTTAATCATGATTACAGAGCAAGAAAATTAAAATTACGACTACATTATGTAATCATACATCATTAATCAGATTACATTTTGCCCATCTGTGAATAGGGGTTGGCGGGTGTGCACTATATGCAGAGAAGGTGCGTGCAGCAGCTTAGATGCTAGCAATTTGTATGCAATTCGGTTTGCTGTATACCTTATTCGGTTCTCAGTTCAATCAAGAGTGAGGCTCTATTTTAATCTGCCCATAAATCCCAAGACCACAATAATATATTTTAATATATCTTTAAAAGTTAGAAACATGTGAATCTAAAAGAACGAAGCTTGAGGCCCAAGCCACAAGTAGTTAGGAACCAAAAGTGACGAGTTTCTTCTCAATGTGTGCCGTATTGAGTAGCACCGTCTTTTGTAACAACCTCTTGATCCAACAACCAAGTGAGAGCCTCTTGAGATGGTAATCGAGGCTCTTTGCCATCAGGTCATTAGTCAATACAACTAGCGGGATAAAAATCGTTGAATCCACATCCCACATTCTGATAATCTCGTGTGGTACATGCAATATTACGTTTTTTCTGCTTTAATAAGACTCTCATCATTTGGTATGGTGATATCAATGAGTATTGCCCGGCGCACCGAGCAATCTATTACCACAATGACAGGTCCATTAGAAAAAATAGCAGTGATTAAAATAGTTCCATTTCAGTTAAAGATATAGATATATAACAATAAATTTAATAATTAATGATGCACTAATATAAAATGGATACATGTTAATAATCAGCTTTTTGTGTGGTTTTATTTGTGTGTTTGGTGTGTGAATTAAAAAGGGGAGAAAAATATTTTTCTGATAATATAAAAACAGATAAATATGAAAATTCTACAATTTTAAATTAACAGTAATAGCTATTATACCAAATTCTAGGTGTATCATAATATTAACCACTATCCTTTGTTTATATGATATATATAAACTGAAATTTAATATTTAAAAGTTATTTAACTCATATTTTACATTGCATTATATCCGAATGCTGGAATGGCCGTTGGTTCGAATCCTGTCACATACCTCTAGATTTTTCTAGATTATATGCGGAATTAGGCACAATAGTTTCACCGATGAAGGAATTTATCCTGAGGAAATTTGCACAGCATCTAATAGAAATGTTATGTGTAAATCCTGAGAATGGCGATCACCTACGCTACTGGTCACTTTGGACACGAAATTTAAGCCCAAAATGGATACAGCCACTGATGTATTTGTGCTAAGCCCTAAGGCTTACATTTAAAGACGCTTTTTCGACTTTTCTCAGCAAAATTTTCAACAAATAAATTAGTTTTGACAAAAAAACTGAATATACTCGTATAATAGGAACTTGAGTATAGACCTAGTATTCGCAAAGCCAAGTCTATGTTGACGAAATCGATAACTTCCCAAATCATTTGACATTCATTGAGTAATATAAATTGTAATACTTTAGTAAAGTCTAAGCACACACGCACACTTCAGCCTAAGTGCTAAGTAAGCGAAAAATATTGACTAAATTTACATAGTCTACATGTCTAATATACCTGCCTTTCCTTCAAATCTAAATCTAGATTTTCCAGTTTTCAAGGAGGCCTTTAACTTTATTGAAATACGAATACAGCAGTTTTATGGCCGTCGGCAATTAAAATTTGTCTTGAATGTCCAATGCATTTTAAATTCTTAGTTACGGCCGTAGGTATAAAATATAAACATGGCCACATTAAAGTGTTTTGACAGCAAAAAACTCAACTTTTCAATTTAGTATGTAAATTTGAAATCGCATGTCACGTAGTCCAAACCGTATAAAAAATATCGTTATGTTTTTTTGTGGCAGTATATGCAATAAGTGTTGCCTTTGAGTTTGTTTGATTTCTAAATTTCTCTTTTAAACTTGATCATATTACAAAACGAAGTTTACTGTTACGATAGTTTAACTATAGACAGAATTATTAATGTTTTGGTATTTTATTTTAATGCATGACCCGTTAGGCTTTTCCATACTGTGTTGGATAAAATATTATATTTACGTTATATCACTTTCAGGGTGAGCAGATATATATTAATGGCTGTATCCAATTTGCGCTTATATGCCGTGCACAACGTGACCAATAGCACAGCTAATCACCATTCTCAGGGTAGTTACACTTTAAACAATAAATTAAGTCCACTTTCAGAGGCCAAAGGTCACGCTTATGCCAACTTTAGACCCTTTGTTGTATACACAATACCTAATAATATGTCAAATGAATAATAAATCATTTTAATGTATTTTTATTTAACAAAAATCACAGCTTTACTCTAAAAGAATACAGAATAATGTATATTTGCTTAAGGTGACATTCCGTGGGCCGCGGCAGACGGCTATGATTTGTGTCGTTTTTTTTTGTAACCCGGGGGAAATCCCTAAAAGATTGCGGGGACAGTGACGACCGCCCCCCGGTGTGTCGGACTTGCACCGACTAAAAACCCTGGGGTGTTCCATCGTCCACCTACCGGCATCGGAGGCACCACTGGGGTCTCATCCTCGATGATCGGCAAGGCGTGCGGCCTTAAGTAAGCTTCTACCGGTTTGGGGAGAAGTGGTGTAAAGAGCCACCCCTCTCGTACATCTTTGTTGTAGAGCGGCACGAGGGGAACACGTCGCGCGCCGCTCAAATCCTTGTTGGACGACACACTCCCTCAAGTGTGCCGGTCCGGTGCCGCTGCTAGAGTCGGAAGTTCCTAAAGAACGCCGCTCTGCAGCGCCCTGTTCTTTTGGACCGGCGGGCGGGATGGGACGATGCTGCCAAAGGATTTGTGCCGCTTCTGCAGCTGACGCTAATGCAATATTAATTTATTCGAGACCGATTCTTTCCAATTGTCGCGCGGCATTTGTAAGGTAATTTTGACATCTTGTTATACTTCGTTTACCTCCATTGCACTTGTTATCTAAATATGCATTTTTATGAGAAACCCAGTGAATATTGTGCAAGGAACCGTCGTGGCAGCTGTTCGAGCCTTGATTCCTGTGTTCTAGACTCTTATGGGCTAAAAACTCTCGGGGTGTTGTCTCCTCAACGCTGCTAAGCGGGTCAGCGAATCCACATTCGACCGGGGCCCTCCACGAAAATCAGCGCTGCAGACTTCCTCTGTGGCTTTAAGCTGATGGAGGTCCCATTTTCGCCATGTTAATATGTTTTTGTTTTTTCTTTTGTTTTTGTATGTTGTTGTCTTGTAACAGAAATGTTGCTTTTGAATTTCTAGTATTTTGTTAGTTTGTGGTGAAAATAAATATATTTCATTTCATTTTTTTCATTTCATTTTCACATTCATCCTTTGGTGTGGCGTGCAAAAGGCCTATAGGTATACTTTATTCCTTCTAGGAAGGAGGCATATAAATGAGCCCCCCTCTTGTCATCACCTATTGATAATATCATTCACACACTTCCTTTACCCTACAACAGGCTCCCTCAAGTCTACTACCCGATAACTGTAAAGAAGGGTGGTCACGCGCAAAATCGCGTGCGAACACCTCACTCCTGAATCTTGTTCTAGGAGGCTGACTGACCGGGCGCGAGATTAGTTTCTGCCTCTCACGTTCGGCCATCACCTTAATCTTGAAAGTCTCGCAAAATGCGAGCACTGCTTGCCATGATCTCTCACTGCCGACGGCGCTGTGCATCACCGCCGGCAGGGATATGATCCATCGACGCTATGACAAGTCCTTTTTTTTTTGGTAATCAGGGGGAAATCCCTAACGGACCTCGGGGAGCGGTGAGGGCCGCCCCTCGGTGTGTCGGGCTTGCACTGACTAAAACCCCCGGGGTGTTCCAC
The DNA here is from genome assembly GCA_036320925.1 of Automeris io. Taxonomy (NCBI): domain Eukaryota; kingdom Metazoa; phylum Arthropoda; class Insecta; order Lepidoptera; family Saturniidae; genus Automeris; species Automeris io. The sequence goes on from JAUDJH010000017.1 coordinate 9,731,293, forward strand.
CTTCCACCGACCGGCATTGAAGGCACTACTGGGGTCTCATCCTCAATGACCAGCTAGGCGTGCGGCCCTAAGTAGGCCTCTACTCGTTTGGGGAGGGGTGGTGTATAGAGCCACCCCTCTCATTCCTCTGAATTCCTACTAACGTACAATGCTGTATCACGTATACACACAGCATCTGCCTACCTACGTCTACAGTATCGATCGCTCGTAGTCTACCAATCTTGAAATAGATCGCTAGCAGTTTATTTATGAACACCCCTGATATAGGGAATCGTGGTATCAAAGAAAACAATGACAATTATACACCAAAGCGGAAAATTCGAACATAAATCGATTTCAATAAATTATGAACACAACCCTACTGTTTTCGGTGTTGCTACATCTAATTATATATATTTAATGTTTAGTTTTCATTAATAATTCCGTACAAAGCTTGGCTTTCACGGTGACTTTATACAAGCTGTTTGTCGAGCTTTTTGTCCATTCAACCTTATTCATTAATTACAAAACTTAACAGCTTACTCAATTAAAAATTAAAAATAATGTTTCGACACAGTGCCCATACCACAAATGATGGTAAGCACGGTGGAGTCCAAAAAACGCCAAACACTATCGACAGGCAAGAAAAACCCATCGGAAGTCACGGCGATCATGCCGGCCTGCACAAATATCTCTTTACGCTATGCTTAAAGGATTCCACATCATATGACGGTGGAAACACGCTCGCCGGAAGACTACTCCACAGTCCAAAGACTCGGTTGCAGTAAGAGTTAGAGAACTTCTTAGTCCTAGCCGGGATGTGAGATACTGTATAGCTGTGGCTTCGTTAAGGCGCGCGCGTGGATCTATTAAGAAAGGAAGAGGATAGAACAAGGTTAAATACCTCTTCAGCATACTCACCGTGATACAGACGGCAGAAAACGCATAGAGAGGCAACATCTCTCAATAAGGCAATATCTCTGCGCAAATAGAGCGGTTCAAGATGCTTAGTCACGTCAGGATAATTCACAATTCGTAACACAGATCCGCAAGGTTTTGTTGTTGGCCAAGTGAGGGTCATTATCGAAGTAACTTTTATCATAGAATCCATATCTGGCGTCAGAATTGCTCCATAACGTCAGGTTTTTAAAATATCTTAACCTAAAAGCGAGAAAAAAGCGGATTTTTATTATATTAGCACTAATGTAACATTGTGAATTTTTTATTTTAACGAATTGAGCCAGTTTAAAGTTCTTACGCTTCAAAATCCTTATTTAATATTTGGAAAATCTTTTCTCAGATATCTGCAGAGATATCAGCAATTGAAGTTAAGTAAAATGTTTTTATTCGTTAAATATCGTTTTTCTTTCCGCACTTTTAAGTTAAGTTATTTTGAAAACCTGACGTGATGGAGCAATTCTGATGCTGGATTCGGATTCTATGCAAAAAATTACATCTTAAATGATCCTTAGTTGGTCAACAACAATCGCAACCTATTTTTATGCACATCTGTGAAATCACATTTTTTTTTTCAAATTTCACACCACTCACATTCTACTACCTTTCATACTTCATTCTTTCATCCGTTCGCTAAAAAGGATTGAGTGGTGGCGTCCTTTATTTGCTTAAAAATTTACAATATAGTCTTAAACCTAACTTAAGCCTACATTATAAATTTAAAAACAAAACTAAAACTACAATTTAACTAGCTTACGAATAAAAACTAAATTAAGCCTTAAAATAAAAATAACAACACAGGAAGATCTTATTTAACAATTAAAACTTAACCTAGTACAAAATATGAAAGGGGACTATGAGCGGGAAGCCGTATCGATGCGGACCCCCTGATGGCGGTGTTCTTCTCCGTCTGCGACGACAATCGGATCACTGGTCGAAGGTAGCTCGCGCGTCCTTTTTGATGGAAGTCTACAGAGTCCGTCTGGGTGTTTCTTCAGTGAGATAGGGACGATGAGGGTTTGCGAATCTATCGCACATCCGCCTAGTACTCTCCAGCGCGCCCTGTCCGAGTCGAGCTCAGTCTAGGTAAGGACTAGAGCGCGCTTTAGGCATCTTCTTTTTAAGATATCTAATTATTTGTGCCTCGAAGCGTTCACCTGTGTCTGGAGGTCTTGAGTGTAGCGGCGCAATGTTCTGGAGGTGAACGTGCGCCGATCTGTAAAATCGAATGTTACTTTATATATGCCCTTTTGTCAATATCAATGGCGAAGTAAAATATGCTCATTAGTAGATACATGTGTAATTGACTTGTTTTATTGACATGTCAGCTGTAACGCGATGCTAAGTATCGATCGGTCATGATATTGTCGTTTACGGCTATGTCGATGACAGTTATTGACAGCTCTGCTTATAAACTGTCGGTGACATTGTGGCAAACACTGTTATTAATCGACTTTCAAAAACAAGTTTCGCTTAAATACCGATGTATTTGAGAAAATATATTGCAACTATTAAATCTTTGTTTATTTTCCATCGCAATATATTTACGCGTGTGTTATGAGCATACGAAAATCTCCATCTGTTTTTGACGCGTAGTGATGTTCATAGCTTAGGTTCATAGTTCATGTTAATACTAAAATTAAATACAAATAATAATTTATATATTAATCCGTGAAGCAAAAACTGTGAACCCCTTTTTACGAAAAGTGCGCGGACGGGGTTATATGAAATTTGGCACACTTATAGTTATGCCTTAGATGAATGCCCAGCCTGGGCTGATGAGAGGGCCGAACTTGCCCAACATGTCGGCAACGACCTATCGCTGCCGGCCGTAATTCGTGCGGTCACCAACAGCGAGGCCGCGTGGAATGGAATGGCAGCCTTTTGCGAGGCCGTCATGAGGGTGAAAGAAGCGGCGGAGAGGGAGAGGCACATCGCCAATCCCCGCAACCCTCGGCGCCGCCGCAGAACAAGGCGGCTCGGGAGAAGGGAGCAGTTCGCGCAGGACTCCCAGCGCGACGAGATCCCCTCCTGACACAGGCTGGGCGGGTGACGTTGAGGGCGTCCCCGTCCAGTACAGAGAGGAAACGAGGGGTTTAAATCCCCCTCCACGAGAGGAGGCCTGCCCAAAGGCCAACGCCCGCCGAGCCGTCGGAAGTATTCGGATTCCCAGGCTCGGCGAAGGCGAAGAGAGGGCAGTGCTGGCACCCCGGTGGTTTTAGTCGGAGCAGGTCCGACACACCGGCGGAAGTGGCCCTCACCACTTCTCCTGACGGTCCGTAGGGATTTCCACCGGGATAACAAAAAAAAAACACTTATAGTTTATATAGAGAAGGAGTGCCGAAAGCTAATTTTTTTTTTAAATAATGCACAAAAAATACGTTAAATCAATATAAAAAAAGTGTGTAATTTTTACTACCATGCCTTTGAAACACAAATTCATTTATACTGTTTTGTTTTTGGTTAAAGTCTGTGGTCAAATTGAGAATAGATAATATTGTTTGTATTTAATATTATTTGTCTATAGTCTTACTAAATGTCAAACATAACCTGTAATAAATATTTGTGATTTATATTATAACAAAATTTATTATAAAAATAAATATATTAGTTATTAGTGAAATACCGCTCGCTCCATATACAAATCTCATTATAAAAAGAAAGTTGTGTAGCAGTAATCTGAATTCAGGAGGGAAGCTTACTCAAGGCACTTCCCTCCCTAACGGATTGACGCCTGGGCGGCGCATTTGAGCAAAATGGCGTGCAAAGGCCTTCTACAATGGGCCAGACGTCGCTGGGTGCTGAGGAAGCTGGCACAGCCTTGCCTTTGCCCCGGCAAACGGGAGAAGGAACACCCCGGGGGTTTTATTCGGTGCGACTCCGACACATTGGAAGGTGACCCTCATCATCCCCTGACAGCCCATAACGGGTTTCCCCCGGATTACAAAAAAAAATGCAGTAATCTGAATTAACAATATCATATAGGTAAAAAAATATATATTTGTTGTTGCTGGTTCAAAGATCTTTTTGTATTTTTTATTATTGTGGTGGCTGCTCAAAATTTTCTCTTCTCGATTTCAGTAAATTTATGAAAGATTTTTTCTATTTTCATTATGCCTTGACATAGAACATTAAGATATTTGTGCAGCCCGGCAGCATCGCTGCGGATGTCGGTAGGTTTTCTTTACTGTTGGTAGTCCTTGTTTTAGACTGGTCTTTGCTTACCATCAGGCGTGGTGTGGTTACATCGCCGTGTCAGGAGAAAAACAAAAATATAATTGAGTGACGTAAAAAAAATAAAAGAAAAGATCTCTGCTTGATGCCAGGGGTGACAGGATAGCACGTGGCATCCGCATGCCACTGGGGAGGTGGGTGTCACTCTTCTCTCACTCCTCTACCAGCGAGAGGGAGTCCTTCGGGCGAACCACGCGCCGGACCGCGGTGAGACCACTAGTCACTGCCCCCTGACTGTCTATAATGGATTTCCGCTGGGTTACTAAAAAAGGGGTGACGGGATACACTTATAAAAAAAAACATAAAGAAAAATATCGTCGGGTGAAAGGCTATTTGGTTAAAGCGACATTTTTTGGTGATATAGTAATATTTTTGGAATCGGTAAAAACCGCTGATTCCGAATATATATATATATATATATATATATACATATATAATGCTAATAAGCAGAGATCATTTATTAAAATATGGTTTTCATTTTAAAAGATCTTATAAATAATATAATAATTTGATGCAGAAATATTTCAACATAAGTGTTATTATTTCGTCATATTTCTGATTTTATTTCAGTGCGCATTTAAAACTTGAAATGAATAGTTTTTGTCTATTTATATGTATATTTATTTTTAAGATTTTCCGTCGGTCAAGTTCTTTAACTCCTAATTGAAGGTATAAATACATTTAGATGTCTTTTATAGTATCTCAGCGAAGAGATTGACTGCACGGCACTTGATAGCATTCTGAACTGCATAACGCAGTTCAAAATCGACCAAAACTTTTGAGAAAAACTGTCCGTCGGTACTTGTTATATTCATGCCGGCATGCTCAAGAATCTTTTAACACTTTTAGTAAAGTAGTCAATACTCTTAGAAAGGAATGACTATGAAATTATTATTATTTTTGGGAGTCGAAGCTGCTCGCGTCCGTAGGCTTTATCCTAGTTTCCCTACACGTGTCTCCTGGGTGGTGCTAAACGAGCAGCAGCGAGGTGGTAGGGCGCCGGTGCCCGTCTGGATCGCGACCACAGTACATGGGTGTAAAGCCCGTCATAGTGACCAGTTTCGGCTTGTTGCGTTTCGGGATCAGCTTATGTATATCCAGTAGCTCATATACCTAGAGACCTTCTGTCGTGGTATATGTGGGCCGACATGACGACGTAGACTATCGGTGGATTTTCATCCTTTGATAGTCGTTTTCGTTTTTGGACTACACTGTGCTTTCCATCAGGTACTCTGTAGTCACTATGTCGAGCCAGTGTAAAAAAAAAATCATTCCACAGGTTGATGAAACGATTGAGGTAAAAATTAATAAGCACAAATGGTCAATTCAAGATATCATTAAGTTATATAGATAGTGTTAAATGTAATATGTGTCACAATTAAAGAACAATTTGGAATAGAAAGCTTAGCACATAGGGGTCATGATTAATGCCATCGGAATAAGACCAGAGATGGGCAAAATGTAATCTGATTAATTATGAACGATTATAAAATGTAGTCGTAATTTTAATTTTCTTGCTCTGTAATCATGATTAAATCCATTTAAAACATTAAAAAATGATAAATGCGTATACAATCTGGGATTATGTAGTGTTTAAAATATAAATGAGCAAAATGCAGTCATATTAATGCTAAAAAACGTAAAATGTAATCGTTAATCATTTTCATTAATCTGACTGCATTTTGCCCATCTATGTGTTGTGTGAGCGGAGTATTGTGTCGGGCCACTGGCAACCCTGTAAAATAATTCAATAATCCAAAAGTGATCCAAAAAGTAATCCATATTCCTTCTATCACCCGGGCATCGAACGGTCATACTCAAGTTCTATTTCTGTTAAGGGTGGGTGTAAGCCGGATGAGAGGTAGGCGGTGCGGAGTGTTCAGCGCACTACCTGAGTAGTTTGAGGGGGTTTGGCTCTTTACACCCACCCATCCCAGAGAGGTAAAGCTAAACAGGCTGTTCGCTCCCCGTAACGACGGAAACTCTCAATGGCCTCGTTTCTTACCGATTATTTCTGTTCACTAACTAGGTGTAGTTTGTGTACAGTACAGTGGTACTGACACCAGATTAGGTTCAGTTTCAGGTTCAAACCGGCTCATTATCCGCAACTCGATGTCTGAGGGCGCCTATCTTGCGTGAGACTGAGTCGGGGTGATTTCAATCATCCCAGCCCAGCTCCTCCTGTAAATCTGCCAGCCGACAGATGTCGCTGTGACGCCTGGCTATTAAAAAGTTTTGCCTACTCACGTAGGGAAACGCCGTGATGTTAAGCAGGGCGTTAAGAAAAGATAGTGCATTTTTCCTCAGCAATAACAACCCAGGGAAAGTCATGCTATGCTAGGGTTGCCAAATTAGCAACTGAGCGTTTCCTACCGTCTATATCACGGCGAGTGTTCTGAAACGTTGTTTAACCTTGTTCCACCCTCTCCCTTCCTGAATAGAACCACGCGAGAGGGTTTGCGGTGTTACAGCTATACGGTATCTCACACTCTTCTTCTTTTGCCGTGTCGTTGGGCTGTGGAATGGTCTTCCGGCAAGCGTGTTCCCTCCATCCTATCATATGGGATCCTTTAAGCGTAGGGTGAGGAGATATTTGTGCAGGCTGGCATGATCGCTGCGACTACCGATGGGTTTTTTTCTTGCCTTTCGATAGTCGTTGGCGTTTTTGGACTGCATCATGCTTACCATCAGGTATGGTGCAGTCACTGTGTCGAGTCAGTTAAAAAAAATGTAAATACTGACCGGGAAATGGAAATATCATTTTACCTAATTCATAATATAATGCAATTAGTAATATAATATAACTTAAATGTTATTTGGTTATTGGCTCTGTAGTTTTTTATATCTCATACTATTTTTAATTTTAATCTGTACCTAGAACGAGCATTGAAGTTATAATAATGATTAACCTTTTTCCTCTATATTTGCGGACATTTAACCCACCACTTGGGTTAGCGGGTGTGCCCTGTGTGTAGAAAAATATATAGACGCAACTTTAACTTTGCTTAGACTTAACTATAACATTACAATTTAAATTACTCGATGAATGTCAAAGGATTTGGTAAGTCACCGTTTTTGACAAGACGGACTTCGCTCTGCGAACACTATGTTACTCAAGTTTCTATTATACATTCAGTTTTTTATCAAAACGATATATTTTTTTAGAACTTTGCTAAGCAAAGTCGAAATAGCGTCTATGAATTTCAACCTTACATGTTAGCAATCTATCTGCATCTAATTCCGCATGGTGTATACATTAGTCGGCTTTTACAACACCTCAGTATGATGAAGAGGTGAGTATTATTCTATTATGCTGGTAAACCACACGGTAAATTCTAATAATAAATAAAATAAATAAATTATTTTAGCCTCCATTTGTAATAAGTCTTCTAATACTTTGTAATTGAGTCCTTTTTTTCGTTTATTCGCTTAAGTTCTTTACACGATTGTGCAGCCATAAAACTTTTTCGCATTGGCGTTGTGTCCAAAGGGCGTTAATGAAGTAACACGCTACTAATGATTACATAGGAGAAAGTCTAAAAATTAACGGTATGGACATGGCGATAATAACACGCGATAATCTAACTCATACAATCCAATACATTTTTTTAGTTTCTGTTAATCTTTTTTAATATTTTTTTGGGAGAAATGAGTACAAACAATCAAACAAAAGTCAACCACCTAAAAGGTAAACAATTACTGTCGCCTGGATATCTATAACACAAGAAGTGTCGTTGTTGACGTAAAATAAGATTTTTACTCCTTTTTAAAGACCCCTTGTTATAATCCAGAAGAAATATAGCGTTTGGAAGCTTATTCTAGAACTTTACAGTGTGCAACAAGAATGTTTTAGAACCACAGTATTGTTGCAATTCGTGTCTGACAGAATTTAAAAATTTCTTTAGGCTCTAAGTGAAGTAAACTCGCCGCCACGTCACCCGTATCTGGATGACGCTCTTCTAGTTGAAGTTAATGTCTTATAAAAGGAATTTAATGGAGTATATAAGTGCCTATTGCATCCTATATGTAAATATATCATATTCAACATTAACACATCAGAAATATTTACATTATACAATACCTTTTATTTAATTTATATAGGATAACATAGCATTACACAATGTCGCATGTTTTTCGTTAAAACACTGTAATCACATTGGAGATGACCAACAAAATTCTTTGCGATAAATCGAATTAATTATAATCGTAATATTCGAGTTACATTATTTATAATCCTACATATCGCTTGTTTACCCGGATTTGGGCCCCGTGAGAGACAAACGAATCGCGTTGGTCGACGAACGTGCTAGTTCCGGGACAGGGATGAATGAAATGCATAAGTGACATGTTCCAGTGTAACGGGATGGCTGGCAACCCTTTTTTTACTTAGGGAAAATCCTCATAGGGCCGTTTCGGCCGCGAAGGGGGTAGGTAGCAGCCGGGGTGTGCCGGACTTTTACCAGCTAAATACCCCAAGGTGACTTCTGCGAATTAGTGGGGATAGCAGGTCCTGTAATCAATTCCCCGCAGCGGCTGGCAACCCTATTTCATCCACGCATCTGAGCTAGAACAAAAGAAACTCATACGATCAAGATTTTGCTACGCGCATAGATTGGCATGAGATAGCGCGCACAGACGGACAAAAAATCATTGTCTCGCTACAATTATTGCACTCGAGTGTCGTTTGATATTTGTCTCGGAATTTCGTCGTGTTTGATGAATGTGCGTGGGATTCGGCTATGCTTTTTCACTCGCTGATAATATTACGGCCTTATTATTATGTATGTATTATATTTGCACGCCAAAATCAATCAAATTTCATAAGTTTGTTGCAAGTAGCGATTTTCATGTTTTCTTTATTACTGATAGACTTGCGCTGGACCTCAATCTCACCTAATGGAAAGCGATGATGAGGCCGACGATGGAGCGCGCTCGCCCAGCAAATATCGATTCACTCGACGTTTGAAGATTCCCATGTCATAAGATGCTGGAAACACCGACGCAGGAAGTGAATTCTGCTCCTTGGCGGTTGGCAGCAAAAAGGAGGAGGATTCATACTCTTAACACTAGAAATAAAGGTAAAACAGTGTTACCTAGTTAACTGCTTAGAAAGATTCGTACCTTTTTTATGAGGCTTAATATTCGTATATATAACAAACTAGCAAACCCGGCGAACTTCGTTTCGCCAACAAATAAATGGCTTCGTTTTGGTTTTTAGTTAGCGTTTGAAATAACGTGCGCATAATAAATGTCACATGAAATTAACTGAGCAGAGTACAATGAGTAGCTGTCAAACAATGTATAACGCATCGGCGCCATCTACTTAAAATACTGGTGCGATCTGCTCCACCACCATGTAAAACCATATTGGTTTGTGAAAAATGAGATTCCCCGTTTTCCTGCTTTCTGTTGAATTTTTTCCAGAATTTCGTTTGCTATAAACCTCACGGAGCCCGAGACCTTTCCAACGAATGTTGAAATCGTTGAATTCGGTTCGTGCGTTCTGGAGTTATAGCGTCAGGAAGGAAATCCGGACTTATTTTTATATAATAGATTACCTAAAAACATTTTGGAACACTGACATACGAAAACATTTTGTATGGCTTACAGGCGGACCCTTGACCTCAATAAATCCTGGTGGAAGTTAAAGATGAGTACAACCAGTAGACTTGAATGAGTCTGCTGCCCGGTTGAGAGGTCGGCGATGCGCAGTATTTTGGCACGCCGTCTGAGATAGAGGTTTTGGAGGGGTGGGCTCTTTATTCCTACCCCTCCCTGAGAGGCAGCCTCTACAAGGCTTTTCGCTCTCCGGACGTCTGGATGAATTTGGTTACCCAGGCCCGGGTGGAGCGTTTAAAGTGACACCCCGCGGGGGTTTTTAGTCAGTAGGAGTCTGACACGTCGGGGTCGCTGCCCTCACAGCCTCCCTGGAGGTCATATTCAGGATTTTCACCCGGGTTACCAAAAAAAGGTAAAGATGAGTCCGACGATGGACTGCGTCTGCCCAACAAATGCCACTCCTCTCTTATAAGACTCCCAGGTCATAAGGTCGTGGAAATACGGTCGCTGAAAGTATATTCCAGTCCTTAGCTGTTCGCATGATGAATGCAGAAGCGAATCGCTTTGTGCGGATATAAGGAACATCTACCACATAAGGATGGTATCCGACACGATGTCTAGTGATTTTATGATGAAATGGGGCTGGCGGAATCAGAGAATGTAGTTTCTAAGAACATTCTCCACTGTGCAACCGATAAAAGACTGCAAGCCAGGCGACTTTACGTCGATGCTCGATGTTCTGCATTTTAATCTCCGTCAAAGAGTCAATATAAAGGTCATTAATAAAGAAAACTTATTCTTTCATTGACAATTTGGCTGTTAAAGATGCGTGGCTGTAATATTGAGAGGTGAAAGGCTATTTGGCTTAAGCGACATTTTTTGGTGATATAGTAATATATATATATTTGGAGTCAGTAAAAAACGCTGATTTCGAAAATCTATATATTACTATATCACCAAACAATGTCGCTTAAACCAAATAGCCTTTCACCCCTCGATATATTTCAGTGGTGGTAGGGCTATTACCTGAACTGGGTCGTCAAGGTTTAAGCCGAGGTGAAGACCAGGCTCAATGGCATTTTTTAGGTGAAGTCAATGCTCAGCTGTGAACTAAGATGGGCTTATGATGATGATGACTTTATGCGTCGGTGGTTAAAAAAATCAAAGTGAGAAGAGGAAATAAAATAAAACACAGGACTATCGAGGCCAAAAGTACTTCATAAAAAAAATTATGTATCAGTCTCAGGTAATTCATTAAGAAATAATCACAGTCTGTCGCTTTTGGACTGGACTGTACTTACCGTTACGTGTAGTGGCGGCGGATTAAAAAAGTTTATCGAACCAACGTATTGGCAATATTTCAGAGAATTAAACAGAATACTGTCTTTAATTGCGACGGAGGAAAAACACAAATCGCTGTTACATTGTATTATTTACTATCGTATCGTAAACTAGCTAACATCCGTGTCTTTATCCACGCTTATAATAATGTAATACTTTGGGTTAAGACAAGAAAAATATGTACTTTTAACATAGTTGTTGTCACGTCACCCTCATATGGGTGACGCTTGGACGCTACGACTATATTCTCTAGTGGTATTAATGTGTAGGCGTGTTTCAATTGTATGTATGTAGATGTTATTATCTAAGGTACTACAAAATAATCTGTAAAGCTGTGTAGATTAATAATGTAATTAATAGAGTAAGCTCTATTAATTCTTTCCTCTCTGTTTTTTGTGCATTGACACAATAAATGGGTGTCAGCTGAAAATTAGCGTTGGGTGGCTCAGCTAGTCACTTAGCATTTACTGAGCTGACTTTCCTTTGGCGCATCATCACAGCACAGGGTACTTGCTTTTGTTAATTTCTGTATTAACCTATCCTTCTGTGTTGTGTGTAATGTTGTGTGCCAAATAAATATTTTTTCTTTCTTTCTTATAGTAAACTAGCTGTCCCGGCAGACCTTGTTCTGCCCTATTTCTCTAAAACAAAGTCACATTGCTTTTCTTTAATGTTAATAGCTTCCCCGTCAGATTTTTTGAAAATTGTTTGAAGGTACCTGGCCTTAATGCTATATGTATAAAAATTGACAAATATTGACATTAATATTTATACGTCACTCAATAATTGTTTTGCCTTCCCGGAACCCGTCCACTAACATTTAAACTTTATAGTATGGTGTTAAAGTTCAAATTGACTTATAACAAATCTTTTGTATGAGAATATAGAAAAGTGGTGTTTTTAGACTTTTCCAGACAATTTTTTTAATTTTTCTCTCCGTAATAACCTTCCCCAGACTTCAACAAACACAACAAAAAAGAAATCAGCCAAATCGGTTCAGCCGTTCTCGAGTTTCGCGCTTATCAAGACATTTAGCGATTCATTTTTATATTATAGATAGATATACTAACCTTAGATATTAAACCTTTGCACTCTGTAGGCGCCGCTATTGCGCCAGTGCTATGAAAGCAACTAAATCTGTAGGCGCCGCTATTGCGTCATATGCTTTCATTTATTTATTTTCATTTAATTATTTATTATTCCAGTTATTTATTTCTTTCAGTTTATTTTTCGATGTTTCAACGCGAAAATGTCACGGAGTTGGTGCACTCTTGAGTAAAAAAACCTCCGGAGTGCTAAGGTTTAAGACTACCCGAGAGATAATGAGTCATAAAGCAAATGACTCAACAAAATAGGGTTATTATTTTTTGACGCCGCTTTTATACACTCGATTCCGTATCTCTTTTTATTGTTTCATTTAATTTTTACTGATATAGGCAAATAAAAATCGACCGGACAAAAAAATGTGTTATTTCTTATTTACTGCACAAGGTTTTTGCTCAAGCTCCTGTAGCGAACGAATAAAAGGCGATACTTTCAAATACAATTCAGAAATAAAGAGTTTTAATGTTTAGGGTTCCGTTCTTCAAATAAAAAACGGAACCTTTATAGGGTTATTTTGTTGTACGTTTGTCAAGACAGTTTTCCTTAGAAACGCGTGAAAGTATCAAGTTTAAATACTCAGATCTGTAGTCTTTTCTCAAACAACAAATTATACTTATCGATCAACGCAATCTAAAGCTGTCCCCGTTTATGTCATTTTTTCTATCATTTTTGCCTTTCTCAGAAGGGATTAAAACGTGTAGAGTAAATCTCGTAGTCTATAATCATGAAATTTGGCAAAGAGGATTTTATTATATCATAAAAACAGAAAAAGTCCAAAAACCCTAAATTTGTATTTATAGTAACAACATGAAAACTTTTTGTGATTATAAATGTATTTGCTGTTGGTAAAAAGACCGAAACCTATATTGATCTATAAGGACAGGCGTTTACCAACGGTAAAGTTAAGTTTGTTCCAAAATCAGATATATTTTTCATTAGTTAGTACTGTTATATTATAGTTTATTTATTCTGAACCCTCGGTGCGCAAGTCTGACCTGCACTTGACCAGTTTTTTAACTTGCATACCGCTGTCGCGTGCTTAAAAGTACTTAAATGATGCATGTTAATTGGTTTCATACGTGTAACCGATCCATAACGCAGGGTCATAGACAATTTGTCGATGGTTTCTTATTCCGTAATGTTGTCTATGGTTTATGTCAAATATGGCGCCCGTGTAAAATGTTTAACATGCCGTTTGCATAATCATGTGTCGGTACATAGAAGCGTATTGTTTTTTATAAGATTATGGGAGAATAATTATTAGTTTTCTAATCGATCTGTATTTACATGTTTACTGTAGCAGTTAATTTGTTTCCAACTGATTGAATTCAATAATGAGCGATGAAATCATAGAGTAAGGAAGATAAAGGGTTTTTAGCAGTATTATATGACTTATTTTAAAATTTTGCATAAAAGTTTTGCATTTATAAAAGTCATTTAATTTTGCCTTCATTTTACTCAAACTTTACAAATTATGTTATTTAACTAATGTCAAAGTACATGGTAAGTTGATATCTTCTACTTGGACTTGACTCTGCGAATACTCAGTATATATAGAGTATTAGCTGACCCGGCAAACTTCGTACCGCCTAACAGTCAATAAATGTGTTAATATTTTCGCTACACCTTCTCCCACTTTCCCTCTTTTTCACTTCCACTCCCCTTTTCTTCTCCTCGACCTTTTACTCTCCCTTCTTCCCTCCTTAACATTTTTTTTAGTATCCCAGAGAAAATCTTGTCTAGGACCATTACAGCCGCTGTGAAGGCTGCGACCTCGTTGTGACAGACTTCTACTAACTAAAACCCCCAGGTGTCCTTCCAAACATTCCACCTGGGCCCGGGGAACCAAATTCATCCAAATGCCCGGGGAGCGTATAGCATATTAAAGCTATTTCTCTGGGAGGGGTGGGTATAAAGAGCTCACCTCTGCAAACCTTTTTCACGGGCGGCACGCCAGACATTGCGCACCATTTCCTTCACTCCAGTCTCCCTTTACCTCTCCTTTCCCCACCTTACCCCTTCACAGTATATCAAAGATCATATATAAAAAAACTCATATTTTAATTTCAAGTTAAAAAATAGTCATTTCTCCGTTGTATATTATATCTCCTAATTCAGCCCCGTGAAGTTTTATTTTCAAAACTATAGGTAGCCTCACCATCACCACCACCATCACCTCATGATCACCAAGATCTAATTTAATTAATGAACCAATCCGTGTCTGTGACGTACACAGCGTCGCTGCAGTCCCCGCCCATCTTGGAGGCTTCGCAGGGAGTGCCAGGCAGTACGCCTGCGGGAGCTCTTGTTTAGACTATACTCCGTTTGTGTCTTGCGATCTCCCACGTACCACTTGGCTTTGAAGAGGTGACGATCATCCTTCGCTCCTTGCTCTACATTTTGTGGCGTTTCTCTTCAGGCATGCTGTGTTGGACCTCGAATGCGTTTTCTCACAACCCAGCGTTTAAGGTTACAAGAACACCTCGATGGTTTTAATCTGGTAAGAGTCCATCCCCATCACACCGAGGCCATCGCCCTCACGACGACCGTGATGGTTTATGACGATTTCCACAGCATTACCTAAAAAAAGTAATTGAGGTCAAACGTTTATTTGCAAATCATAAATAATGTATGTACCATTGTTGTTATAATATCTATAGAAGTTTTAACTGAGTAGTTTCTTTTAAAATAAACATGAAATTTTGAAATTTTACTCATATGATAACAATATATTAGACATGAGCGTGCATTTACACACACACACACACACACTCACAAACACACACACGCACACATACTGCTACTTTTACCCATATCATAAATATATATAATAATAACACTTTGGGCTCCTAACTACCGGTGGCTTGGGTCTTAGGCCTCGCCCCTGTAGGTCTACATATTTTTATATTTAAAAATTTATGTTATATTTTTATATGTATTTATTTTAAAATATATTAATATTGTATTTATGATGAATAATGTATAAAATATATATTTTTTATAAATCTTTATTTTTGATTTTCTGTTTTTTTTTAGTCTTACCACAGACAATTTATACTTACTTGGTAAAACTTATCACCGATGACAACATTCGTTGTGAAATAAAAATTATCATTTTAATATTGGCATCCTGACATATGTTATATTAGAGAATTAACATACTACTGCTACGTAGCGAGGCTTTTTATTAAAGCCACGAGAGCAAGCCAAGAGGGTGAAATAGGGACTGAAAGTTTGTTTGAAAATTCGCCAGTTTTGGATGTCAATCGCATCTGGGTTTAATCAGCCAGGGTCCGTTAGTATGTTCTAAAACTTTAATTAGTCTAACAGTACGAATGTCATGTCCGAAATGTAAGGTCACAGAGCGATAGAGACAACGGGCTGACCCTGCTAGGAGAAATAGAAGCTGAGGCGCCGGCAACCACCCCGATGCATCATTACCAGCTGATCGGTTGGCTGATACCTTTGCGGTCGCAGGGAAGGCGGTATTTTCTCCCACGAATGTGCCTAAGAGGCTCGACGCGTCTGGCCTATGGCAATTGATTACAGGACCCACAGACCCCATCAATGGACAGAACCAATCACCTTCTGATTTTTAGTCGGTAACGTCCAGCATACTTTGACCTGCCCCTCATATGCGACCGAGAAGATTCTTTGAGGATTTTCTCCAAGTAAAATAAAAACTTCAAGTTGTAATAAATCGAATGAGGTTTACCCGTGAATAGGCAATATTTAGATTAACCTCGCATTCAGTTGTCGCGGGAAAGTGTACTTTTTGAATATTTATGATTGAATGTAGCGAACTCGGAGTGACGTGTTAGACAACCTTGGGCCGAATACGGTCGCGTGCTTCGGTAGATGCTAATGCAAATCGCTTTGAATCAACCCACAGACAGCGCATAGTTTCACAGTAGATTGATGACCTTTTTCGGAAAAGTGTCGGTATCTAAATAAAAACGGTTGTCAGTCTTTTTAGGTTGACAAGCTTATATTGTATAATTCCAGGGCAACATACAGCAATATAGACACAATAAAAACACACACAATAATGATATACAAGCCAACAATGTTTCCACAAAAAAAGGAAAACAAAACAAAAAGCAAGCTAAGGGACACAATACAATAAAAGAAAAACCATATAATTATATAAAGAAAAATAAATATAACAAAGAAAAAAAGAAATTTTAGGCTGTCATTATTTTCCTCACCATTTTCCTAAAGAAATTTACAAGACAGAATATCGACATCGATATCGACAATAGTAATACATATCACAGGCACGAAAAATAAAAATATTATTAAAATAAATTGACTTCACAAATGGCAGTTTAAAAAGTGAAAAGTCTCTTGCATTGGAATGCGGATACCTGAAGCCTATTTGGCGCCACCTGAGAGAGAGGTTTTGAAGGGGTGGGCTTTTACTCCTACCCCTCCCAGAGAGGTAGCCTCAACGAAGCCTTATGTTCTCTGAGCGTCTGGATGAATTTGGTTTTCCAGGCCCGGGTGAAGCAAGTAGAGAGACACCCCGGGGGTGTTTAGTCAGTAGTAGTCTGACACACCGGGGCCGCTGCCCTCACAGCGTCCCTGATGGTCCTATGCAGGTTTTCCCCCGGGATACAAAAAAAAACAATTAGGGCGAGTCTACGAGACATGCTTTTAGTTTGATATGCTTATTATTATTAGCTTTATTATTATTATTCGTCCCACTGCAGGGCTAAAACTACCCATCCCTTTTTCCACTACATTTGTGCAATCCATTTAACCCAGCAGACAATGGCACAACGCCAATGCTTGTAGGCAGGTGTACACTATGTGCAGAGAAGGTGCATGCAGCAGCTTAGATGCTAGCAATCTGCCTGCAATTCGGGAAGCTGTATACCTCAGTCGGCTCTTACGCTCTTACAGCACCTAAGTACGAAGAAGAAGGCGGCCATTATTCTATTCTGTCAGTAAACCCTACGCCTGTATGGCATGCTTGTTCCATCAAAATCTGTAGCAACTTAACGGCTTAACAAACGGCAATGACTATCGTGCATGATGAAAAGTTCAGTATAGTCCAAGATCATCAGTGATCATTCAGATTCAAAATGTGGACAATTCTCCACTACAACCTATCTGGGACGTCAATTAAGTACTGGGCAGAAACGTGTCAGAGATGAGAACAGTATTCCAGGCGAGCCTGACCAGGATACAATAGCATCGGGCGTGAATAACCGTCGCACTCTATTCAGGATCCTAAGTCTACGCGATGTTGCGGAGATGATAGTCCCTATATGGTCCCTAAGGAGGAAATTGTACTTAATTAACATCACTTACATACTTAATCATAATTAAAAGTAAGTATCTTCGCGCATAAGTCCGTTAAAGTAATTATAATGAGTACAAAACGGAAAGGTTTAAAATGCGTTGTATTAACATATTCCTACATCATCGAATGTTAGAGTCCAGGAATTTACAATGTCTACTGAAGCGAAACAACTGGCGTCTTTGATGAATGCGTAATAAGTGTAAAGGGCCCCGTATATTGTAAGAATTAGAGATGCCACGAATATTCGGCAACTATTCGGTATTCGGCCTATTCGGCCACTTTTTTTGCTATTCGGTATTCGGCCGAATAATACGTACTATTCAGCCGAATACCGAATACCAAATCATGTAAAAAAGATACGTTGTATTACTCAAAATTATGTATTTGTAATTAAAATTGATCAGTGGTAAGTTGTGATAGATAAAAACAAGCTTTTCAGCATTTTTTGGTAGCAAACGATTACGCTTTTCATCGTAAATGTTACCAGCCTCAGAAAATAACTTCTCACTAAACACGCTACTTCCAGGAATATTCGGTGGTCGAATATTCGGCGCTTCGGCCGACAGAGTTGCCGAATATTCGGTATTAGCCCAATTCACTATTCGTGGCATCACTAGTAAGAATGGGGCTTAAGGATTCCCATGGCCGCATCGATTTGGATCAACGATTCTCATACGTGCTTTGTTTCCAAAACATGTTTATTTTTTAACTAAAACTGACTGTACTTAGTGCTAATCACAATATAGAGATATTGCCTCATTGAAGGTTTTCTACCGTCTGTATCATGGCGTTTGTGAAAAATGGGAGTACACAATTTGTCTGTGGTGTTCACAAAAAAAAATCTAGTTATTTATATAGTACTAGCTGACCCGGCAAACGTTGTTTTGCCATATAATTTATTTCTAGGTGATAATTGATCAGTTATGGAGCGGGATGAAAAATGATTAAATTTCTAAAATAGCTATTAAAAAATAGAAGTTGGTGATAAAAGGGTAAAAAATTAGGGTTGTATGTATTTTTAATGCCACGTTATAGAAAAATAAAAACAAAAAATGTTGTCCAAAAATAAAAAAAATATTGTTAAGGGTGAACAACCCTTTTCACTTAGGGGTATGAAAAATACATAGTAGCCGATTCCCAGACCTACTGAATATGCATATAAAAATTGGTAAAAATCGGTAAAGCCGTTTCGGAGGAGTAGGGTAACTAACATTGTGATTTGTGACACGAGAATTTTATATATTGTATATAGAGATTGAGACTTAAAAAAAAAGCATTTTGAAGCATTCAATTTTTAGATTTGTTAGCTGTAATTTTTTGGAACTTTACATTTTTAACGAGTTTTAGGATTATGGTAACAATGTAGTAGCAAGGCGTCCACGCAAACCAGTAAAATTTTGGACGGACTCTACGAGAACAAAAAGTTTGGGAACGTTTGTTTTATAGCCTTCTAATGCAATATTCTTACATGAAGTTTCACATTTCTAACACTGTTAACGAATTTCCATATTAAGTTCAACCCCTAACATACCCCTGAAAGGTTGACTTAAAAAAAAACAATATTTTTCACCTACACCCCAAAATGAACTTACATTCCAAATTACAAATCTGTAGGTCTTGTTTCGAGATTTCATGATGACCAAGTAAGTCAATGACTTTCCCTTTTATACATATTATAGAATATGGATTATTACAATAGCAACAACCATTGTACAATGAAAGTATAATAAAATATTCGTTTTATGTTTTTTCCAACACTTCGCAGTAAATGTCAGGTTTAATTGGAACGTGGCACGATTGTTAATGGTTACATCTTCATACTTCAGTTCACAAGACGTTTCCCTTACATTTTTTTTTACATTAACATTTTTATTACATTAGTTCGACATCAAGTGGACTGCATTTGCTAAAACAGTGCAGTCGATATGTTCTATTTTTTAATAGAAAAAAACTGTAGTTCGCAGGATTGACGTCAAACAATTAAGATTCACAAACATTATTTTTTGATTGTAAAGAAATATTTTTTTAGGAAATATTTATTTTTTTATTAGTAATTAAATTAAATTTATTAACATTTCATTTTTATTGATGCGGTTGTAGTTGCCTAGTGGATAAGAGACAGGAATCCATACGAGGCTATACGAATGGTTATTGGTTCGAATTTTGGCACGTAACTCTGTGTTTTAAAGATTATGTACGGACTTGGGCCCACATGCTCACCGATGAAGGAAAACATCTTGAAGAAACCCGCATAGTATCTAATATAAATTTCATGTTTATGTAAGCGCCCTGAGAACGGCGATCAGATGCGCTACTGGTCGCGTTGGGGACGAAATATAAGTGCAAAGTGGATACAGCCACTAATTTATTCCTGCTCACCATGAAAGGGATATAGCGTAACGATATATTAGGTCCTTACATATGAAATTGGCGTTTTGTATGGGAGGAACAAAAAGTCGAATATTTTTTAATATAATATATTTAATTAATCAAAGTATGAACAATTATTTTCTATGCACTTTTGCCATCTCATAGGTAGTTCATTGATCCCTTTACTAAAAAAACCAGTCGGAGGGGAAACAATAAAATCTTTGAAGGCGATTTGGACTGCCCCATCGGAGTTGAATTTTTTCCCTTGCAAGAAGTTATCCAAATTTCGAAAAAAATGGTAATCTGTTGGAGCAAGATCCGGGGAGTACGGAGGATGTCTTAGACTTTCCAATTGAAGCTCTTCTAATTTAGTAGCCGTCTGTTGCGCAGTGTGTGGTCTAGCGTTGTCGTGAAGCAGCAGTGGCGTGGAGCGATTGACCAGCCTAGGTTGTTTAGCCGCTAGCTTTTCCATCATGGTTTGCAATTGCTGACAATAGACATCAGCCGTAATAGTCTGGCCAGATTTGAGAAAACTGTAATGAAAAATACCGGCACTAGTCCACCAAACGCTTACAAGTAACTTTTTTGGGGTTAATGGGTTCGCTTGGGGCAGGATTTGGCTGGCTGGCCAGGATCCAACCATTGCGCTGAGCGCTTCCGATTATCGTAAAGAACCTATTTTTCATCACAGGTAATGATTCGGTTTAAAATACCTTCATTATTGTGCCGGTTTAGTAATGTAACGCAGCAGTCGACGCGCGTTTGCCGGTTTGCTTCAGTCAATTCGTGAGGTACCCACCTTTCAAGCTTTTTAATCTTCCCAATTTGCTTCAAGTGAATTAAAACAGTTTTATCACTAACATCGCAGCCTGCAGCTAACTCGGACGTGGTTTGCGATGGATCCGCTTCCACAATAGCCTTCAACTCTTCATTATCAACTTGAGTCTCAGGCCGTCCACGGGGCTTGTTCTGCAGGTCGAAATTTCCAGAACGAAAACGTTGGAACCAAAAACGAACTGTGTTTTCTTTTGCAACACGACCGCCATACACATCACTCACCCTTCGAGTTGTTTCCGCAGCACTAGTGCCACGGCGGAACTCGTACTCGTAAATAATGCGATATTTTAAGTTTTCCATTTTGTAAAATGAGTGACGCAAACAGAAAAAAACAGAAGAAAAAAACAAATGAATGACGATCATCGAAGCACAAATACATGAGTCTATAGCTGTACAAATTTGAATTTGGAATTCCTTACCAAAGAGGAGAAATTTGTGATTAAAGTGGCCAGTACGAAAAACGCCAATTTCATATGTAAGGACCTAATATTATTATTATTATAAATTTATTAGAGTGCTATACAGTATTTCATAAACATGATTATTATATGTGTAAAATCTATATATTAATGCATGAAGCAAAAACTTTGTACCCCCTTTAACAAAATTGCGTGAACGGAGGAGTATAACAGAGCAGAATGGTAATTTCTTTTTTAAATAATGCAGAAAAAAAAACTTTAAATTAATAAGAAAAACATTACATACCAACCATGCCTTTGACACACACACACGCATATATATATACTGACGCTATAACTCCAGAACGCACGAACCGATTTCCACGGTTTTGCATTCGTTGGAAAGAGCTCGGGCTCCGTGAGGTTTATAGCAAACAAAATTCAGGAAAAAATTCAACAGAAAATCAGGAAAACAGGGAAATCATTTTCACATACAGCGCCATCTCTGATACATAGCATGTACTACAAACCAATATGGTTTTGCATGGTGGTGGAGCAGATCGCACCAGTATTTTAAGTAGATTGCGCCGATGCGTTATACATTGTTTGACAGCTACTCATTGTACTCTGCTCAGTTAATTTCATGTGACATTTATTATGCGCCTGTCCTTTAAACGCTAACTAAAAACCAAAACGAAGCCATCTGGTGGCGAAACGAAGTTTGCCGGATTTGCTAGTATGTAATAGATATTTGCGCTTTATATTGTAACGAAATTCATTTATTACAATATATTCGTTATTTTAAATTAATTATGGTCGAATTTTGACCACTGGACGACCACTAGTGTTATAAAGGACATAAGCTGTTCACAGATTTTAAAGGGTTATATGTATGTCTGTATGGCCCTTATCGTTATTTTGAGCACAAATAGACAAAATCCGTGTCAAAAGAATCGCATGATTCCTAGAAAAAATCTTGGAAAAATTGACATAGAAAAAAAAAACACTCAAGCATTTAATTAGTAAAGACAATAAAACTTTTAGAATAATCAATTGATCGCGTGCGGGGTTTTTTTATGATCCTAAACTATTGGATTCGACATGGTGTCTGTATATACGAATTTTTATGGGTACCGCTAGACGGTTCGAAGTTTTTTGATGTTGTTATTTTTCTGTTTTCGTCGAACGGTTTTGTTGCGTCACATTTACTTCTAAACATCTTCACGCTAAACTCTACGGTACGGAGGTACTTTAGCGTGGTAACCAGAGCATCTTCGCATCAAGAGACGGTCTCACCTTATACACCTTTGATTTGATTGAGGATTTTCCCCAAGTAAAAAAAAGGATGAAGGAAACGCGTTCGCAGGGAGAGTATTCCATAGCTAAATGACTCGGCAAAAGTAACTTTTTTTTTACACTGGCTCGACATAGTGACTACAGAGTACCTGATGGTAAGTACAGTGTAGTCAAAATACGAAAGCGACTATCAAAACTCCATTGATAGTCTACATCGTCATGTCGGCCCACATATACCACGACTGAAGGTCTCTAGGTATATGAGCTACTGGATATATACAAGCTGATCCCGAAACGCGACAAGCCGAAACTGGTCATTATGACGGGCTTTACGCCCGTGTACTGTGGTCGCGATCCAGACGGGCACCGACGCCCTACCACCTCGCTGCTGCTCGTTTAACACCACCCCGGAGTCACGTGTAGGGAAACTAGGGTAAAGCCTACGGACGCGAGCAGCTTCGACTCCCAAACTGAACTGAACTGTTTGTTCCCGGACCAAAGTGAAACGTAATATGGTCGCTGGCTGGTGTGGTGGGTTCAACAAATACGTCCTTACCTCTACTGCTGCAATGTGGGATATGCACGCTGGCCAGCGGCTTGCTTGATGTTCCGGCGTCAGGGATCCTGGCACTCCCCAGCACTGATAGAGTTCCGAATAATATTGTGGCACGAAACAACGAGGTTATTCGTCTCGCCCAAGCTATTTGACCCAGCCGGTGTAGATTGGCTTATCCTTGCGGGATGCGGGCCGTAGAAGTCTGTCACGAACAAACGATGAAACAGTAGTGTTGGCAAGCGAAAGATTTGTACTACTACCCTCACACCTTAGTATTTAATTGGTCGATGTCAATACGATATGCTAATATGTAGAATTTACACAGTAAGCTACTTTATACTAACAATTTAATAATGTATGAACTAAATTAACTACTAATTGGCAGACCGACAAACTACTTGTTCATCATAGAATAGTTTACTTGT
The DNA here is from genome assembly GCA_036320925.1 of Automeris io. Taxonomy (NCBI): domain Eukaryota; kingdom Metazoa; phylum Arthropoda; class Insecta; order Lepidoptera; family Saturniidae; genus Automeris; species Automeris io. The sequence continues at coordinate 9,754,657 of JAUDJH010000017.1, forward strand.
ACTGGAGTTTGGACTACCGAGATCTGGTGCTACCGTAGAATGCTGCGCATTAGTTGGGTACAGAAGGTTTCCAATGTTAGGGTACTCCAGCGCGTTGGCAGGAACCGTGAATTATTGCAAACCGTCAAGAGGAGAAAGATCGCGTATTTTGGTCACGTCTTACGACAAGAAAAATACCAACTCCTTCAGTTAATAATGATGGGCAAAATAGACGGAAAGCGACGCGCTGGAAGGAGAAAAAAGTCGTGGCTGCGCAACATCCGGGAGTGGACCAGTATTGCCAGTGTCGAACATGTAATTCGTTTGGCTCAAGATAGAGGAAAGTTCGCTGAGCTGTCGGCCAACCTGCAGTAGTGGAGAGGCACCCTAAGAAGAAGAAGAAGGAGTTTGGACTCAGGAATTCAGTGTAGATATATCGAAAGTGTCTATTAAAAATATGAATGAAGTCTTCATATGTTTAGAGATAGGGTTTGAAGGGGTAATAATTTTCAATAAAAATTTACACCAATTAGCTGACCCTACGCTATGTTATTACGGACATGAGCAATCAACGCTCTCGCAAACAAACAAACAAAAAAATATGTAACAAAACGACTTGACCCGCCGGGATCAGGCGCCGGCGAGATTAACGTTTAACGATCTGGTTTGAACCTTTATCACTACAATGGGTTCTGTACAAAGATGTTAAATATCAAGAAAATTATCTGCTCATTGACAACAGATAATGTGAAACGAAACTGTTGTGAATGAGACGGCACTATAGCAAAACTACGCGTGTAATGAGATAGAACAAAAAGCATGTTGTCCTTTGTATAACAGTTATTACATTTCTAGTTCTGTGCACTGAACAATATTAATTTTTAGCTCCCAATGCAATACGAGGAGTGTAATAAGCTTAATTCTTGATTCTTTTATATTAGTGGCTGTGTATGTGTGTCTGTCTCTGGCATCGTAACTTTAATATATAAACAGAATTTGGTTTATTTTGTGTTATTTCACCGAGAATGTTCTTAGCTACGATTAATTGGATATAATCCGCTCTTTTCTAATTGTTTAAGGAATATAAACAACGTTTACTGATATTATTGATTCGAAATTTAGACTGAGATTTATAGATGCTATTCTGAAGGATGCAGATGAGTATGCCACTCAGTGTACCTACTGAATAATATATCTAAATAAATGGACCAACCCCTCAATGAAAAAATATCGGAAAATTTTGATAGCTAGCTCAAATTTCTCACAAAGCACCGTTATCATGAAAAAGTTATTTAAGGCCAAAGGTCACGATATCCGTTTTTACTGAATATAGACAAAATCTGTTATAACGACATCGAATGGACTACTATATTTAGTCGTATAAACCGATAGTCGTAACGACCGGTGGTCTATTCGAGATACGATCGGTCATATAGCATTCAGCCGGGATCTTTGCTATAGGTGAATATAACCGATCTGTTGTTCTAAACGATGTTTCCATAAAAGATTTGGCTGTATTTCCTTTCCTTTGCGATAAACGACGTTTTAATTTTTACAAAAGTTATATTTACAACACCAATTCTTTACAATTTATGCTTTACAATATTACATTTTTTATAAAACTAATCCATATAATTGAGTGATAAAGGAAAAAGAACTGTCGGGGAGTAGACAGACAGTCGTTTATTCCCTGCCTCAATAAATTTCAAGATCTTGGGCTATGTATGCGTTATATTTTACTAGCTACATGTAACTATTAAATATTTAATTGGACCTTTGGGAAATTTAACTATATGCTTACAGCTTTGGGCTACTTAATTAAGCAACAATTTTTAATTAAACGACATGTTTCGCTACTGAACCATAAATATGGCGCTAGCTTCCGCGTTTGACTTTGTTTGCGATAATTATTACAAAGTAAAATTAGTTACATGTTTCGTAGTAAAAATATGACCATTCTTATTGATCCCCCCTGTGTGCTAGGGCGAGTACTTCACACAGGTCAACTTATATTACGGCCACCTTTAATGAAATAAGTTTTTATGTGCATTATAAATTACTAAATGAATTACCAAAAATGTTTGGAGTTGTAGATACTTAAAATATTTTTTTTTTACCTATATAAATACAATTGTGATTCCTAAAGTTCACTTTATTTAAATATCGGTAAATTATCAACAGAATTTCCAGAAATATTACAAATCAGAGAAGGCTGTATAACTCGTTCCTTTGTCTACCTTTTTACGAATTTATGTTTTTTGTTGTCTGTAAATGGATTATCTTCCCTTGGCGGTCGCTGTCATTTTGGAACTACGTTATACTTTCCAGCAGGAGCGGTGTATTCACTTTGTCGAGCCAGTATAAAAAAAATATAATAAACAACAGTCAATGGCAATTCTAGCTCGCATTACATTGGCTTTTTGTTCACATGATGAGTTTTTTCTTACCTTTCGATAGTCGTTGGCGTTTTTTGGACTGCACCATGCTTACCATCAGGTATGGTGCAGTCACTGTGTCGAGTCGGTATAAAAAAAAAAAAAAAAAACATAGAGAATTACAACATTGAAAAATGTAAGACTAGAATTGAAACTTTTTTTTTTTAATTTACGATTTTCGGCTTAATTCCGCTTTGTTTCTCCTCAGTAGAATATGGATCTAAGCTAAAAGAAATCAAATTCAATGCTGTACCCTAAAACGGCTCAAACGGATAAAACGAAACAGATCTAATTGGCTTCTAATAAGAGTGAAAGGGATAGCTGTCTAGTAATTAACACAAAGAGCTTGCCGAAAAGGTTATTTTTTGGTTTTAATTCTTTCGATCATTTGTTTTAATGTTTAAACATCTCGGGTTAGTTTTGTGAGAAATAGTTATCTGTTACCGCGCTCTGTGGTGTCCAATTAGTTTTTTTTTTTCAAGTGAAATAATATCCATAAAGGTGTAATAGTTATTGAGGATGGATCTGTTACTAAATTAATTATTTTTCTTCGTAGAACGGAACGCGGTGATTACCGCGCTCTCTGACGGAATTGGCGTTAGTGTCAGTTTTGGCGGTAAAAAGTCAGCCATGATTTTTTTAGTTCATTTTATGGTTTTCATATTTTTGTCGCCTGACCGACGTTACGTATGTCATTTAATTTTAATAGCTTTATAATCGTACTTATGATAGACAAGACAGGAAGTAGATTTTTTCATTAAAAATATAAAAAAAATAAAAAAATATCTCATATCTGTACTGAAGTAAGAATATTATTATAATTGCAAGTTTGTCTATTTGTCTGCATAATAATTACTTATTTATTTTTAGTAACAAGAAATTGGTGTTTTTAAGATTTTGTAAATTAAATTCAACCATAAACCAACTAAAGGAAGACTAAAAATATTTTCTATTATTGAATTTAATAATATAGTTCAACCGCGTCATTGCCTCATACTACATAATGTTTATAAAAGAATATACAGTTCAATAAAAATTAAAATACTTGGCCAGAGAACAGACATAGCTGTAAGAATGAAATAAAAAAATTTTATGGTCAGGCTGAAAAGTTTTTCAACTCTTATAGATCTAAACAAATAAGTTGAGCTGTGTTTAAAACAGTGAGGATCTGTATCGCGTATTGCAAAAGTGCCAAAATTGACTACCTACTGTGCAAATCGTCGTAGAGCCCAAATTACTTGTAACTAGCAAAAATTTTTCTGTGTTATAAAGCTACGGTTTACTAGCCAACTTGTTTTTTTTTTCTTTCTTTTGTTACTGTTCCCTTGAATAGCAGTATCATCGGAAAGTAAGTTGGACTAACCCAAACTAGGTACTTTAAAAAGCAGAACATGGGGTCTCAAGAAGTATTTTACCTGTTAACCTCCAAATTTTATTATAAGGACAACACTTACTATAATAATAACAAAAAAATGTTAAGATCCTTTTTGTAGATTTTTTTATACTTGCTCGATAAAGTTTTTACATCGCATTAGATGAAAGTTACAGTATATTCAAAGAACAGCAGCGACTGACAAGGGACAAGTCCATTAACAGTTGCCATAGTCATGTTGGTCAACATACGGTATAATAGTTCCGGTAATTGCACTACCACCTCAGTGATCACGGCCTCTGTTGAATAATCGATAGGTGAGAATATAATAAACATGGCTGTATGGTCTTTGAACTTTGCGGGTTTATTAGAAATGTTGAAAATAAAAAACTCGAAATTCTATGGACTACAGAATAATTTGAAAATGGAATCAAAAATGGCGAGTACGCATAAATCAATCAGGCGTTAGGGCGGTCACATACGAGCCGAACATGGTCAGTCGAGGCGACTCATTGATTCAATTGACCGTGACGGGAACTAAATTGTTTCAAGAAAACCTACAGCTCCTGACCCCGGTTGACCCCGTGGGAGTGGGCGTACCTATTTTGTAAATTCAAAAATGTTTTTAAAAACCGTTATGCGTGATTGGACGCCGTCGGATGCAAGTTTCCTAATAGATTTCTCGGAATGTTCTTTTTAAACGAATATTATGTTCTTTAATGTAACTTTTTGTACCGCATTCGCATAGGAATTGACGTTGTTTTTTTGTCGTAGGAAATATGATTATTACGTCGATTTTCATATCTGTATGACATTTTTAATATTAATAACTTGTCTATATGAGTTCGTAGTCCTTTAAAATTGCTACATTATACTTCCGTTTTAAATTAACTTTTCTAATAAAAATATATTATTACATTTTTAATTATAGTGAATTTACGCCACCCAATATGATCAATTTTGGTGACTTTACAATATCCTTTTTATTTTAGGGGTTAGCCATTTAATACGACAAGGTTTTTTCACTATGTTGTATTTTATTAAAAAAAGTTTATTCCTTGCTGTCTTGTCATTTTGAGTAAAACCCCCTTGCAGTTACGATGTGTAATAAATGGCCGTGTCTTTATGTTTTTACTGTATTTTGTGTTTCTGGCATTCACGATAGAGCAATTATTTTTTGTGCGTAGGATACCTATGTCTGATTTTGTGGTGTAAAGCTAAGCTAACTAAAGTTTCTATTTTATAATTAATCAAATAAAGGCTAGAAGCAATACAAGAAATATAGAAGAAATATGGTCTATGAGCTATGTAGGGTCAGATAAATATAGGCTAAGAAATATGCTGTGCAGGAGAAATAAATGCTATAAAATATATAAAGCAAGAAAAAACATACTCTATATTTTTAGTTTATATTAAAACAGATATAGTTATGTAAATAAAAACATTTTTAATGAAATGATAATACTATATTTATCAGAGTTAGGTATGTCACAATGAATATTTTGGCAATTATATTATCAATAGATTTTAGTAAAAGGTTTGGACGACAAAGATGAAAGGTGTATATTGGTTATGAAGGGTAGTTTTTTCTGTTTTCTTTTGTGCTTATTGTGCTTTGTTGATTGGTTGTCTTTTCTGTATTTTATTATGTAAAATGATTTTATATTTGTATAACTATATATATAGGGTTGTCCCAGTGAAGTGGCCACGTCGTCCGCAAGGTCCTGTCAGAATACCAGCGCTGCAGAGTCTAGTGCTCTGTAGCACAAGCTGAGACAGGGTCTTTATTGGCGGCGGCCTAAACTTTTTTTATGTATTGTTTGGTTGTTTTTTTATGTTTTTTGTATTTTATGTGTGTTTTATTGTACAATGTAGTTACTTTTATATGGCTGCTGTTAATAAAACGTTTTCTTTCTTTCTTTTCTTTCTTTTTAATATATTTTTTTCATTACAGGCTAAACGAGCGGCGAAATACAACGGGAGCTAACGAAAGACCTCAAAATTACCCGAATCCAATCCCCGAGCGGCAAACCCGGCACGCTGAGCTTCACGGACCCCTTCGGGCCTCCCCAGTCCGCGGACGGGGGGGGCCCATCGACCCCCCAGCCCGCTATGACCTCACAAGACGCGCTTGACCACCATCACCACTTAGCTGGCTCGCAGACTCCCCACGACATCTCAAATTCTGCAAATTCCACCCCCACTAACGTTTCCTCCAAATCCGCCTTTATAGAACTCCAGCAGCATGGTTACGGGCCTTTTAAGGGGGGGTATCAACATCCTCATCATTTCGGCAGTCCTGGGGGGCAACAAAACCCTCACGAAGCGTCCGGGTTCCCGAGTCCTAGGTCTTTAGGTTATCCTTTCCCCCCCATGCACCAAAACACATATGGATATCACTTAGGCTCGTACGCTCCTCAGTGCTCAAGTCCGCCGAAAGATGGTAAGTAAAACAAAAGTTCTTTTTTTTTATTGTAAGGACTTCTAAGATTGACGTTTAAACTTAGGCTGAGATTTATAGATGCTTTTTCGATTTTCCTTAGCAAAGATCTTAAAAAATAAATTCGTTCTGACAAAAAACTGAATATATAATGGGAATTTGAGTATAGTCATAGTATTCGCAGAGCCGAGTTCATATTGACAAAATCGGTGACTTACCAATTTCTTTGACATTCATTGAGTAATATAAATTGTAATGTTTTAGTAAAATCTAAGCAAACTTAAAGTCGCATCTATAAATCTCAGCTTTAGAGTCTAAGCGGTTGTGTTTTCTATTTCGTCCATCGGATGACTACAGATTTATCGTTCTTGTAAACAAGTTGTGGGTCAAGATAGCAATAGGATACCCGAATAGCAGAGTGCTGCAAAAAATTGGTGTTATTTCTGATGAGGTAGGCTGGAATGCGCGACGCTTGGGTCGTTGGTTTAGACTACTCAAATCAAATCAAAGACTACTGAATTTTCAAATATCGAGTAACGAGCTCAAAAGGACTTGACCCAGAGCCGTAAAACTTAACACTTTTTTTACAGACCATTTTGCTTTGGCTTTTTTAGGACTGCTATAACACACGAATAAAATAGAAATAAAGAGGGGAGAAAGATAATTGCCACTATTAATATATTGCTTTTATATACATATACAAATGATCTTACGACCTGGGAGTCTTTAAAAGAAGAGTGAATAGGCATTTGTTAGGCGGACGTGGTTCATCATCGGACTCATCTTCACCTTCCACCAGGTGTGATTGAGATCAAGCGTTCGCCTATAAGCTATATAAAAAAAATACAAATGATCTTATATGTATAGATAAAAATCCATAAAATAAAAAAATAATGTATCGTTAGTAATTTTCCCAGACGTAAATTAAAATTTAGTCAAAATGACTGCTTTGGGTAATCAAGTAGTAAAATCGTATACCTAAGGATGCTGCCAAGTATAGTTAAGGAGATGGAGGCGGTGTTAATGTATCATACGCATTGCCTAACAGAGAGATTTTGGTAGCAGCGAGTTTGGAGACACTCCAACTTTTGGTCTTTAGAAGTCTTAAGTAAGTAATTAAAATAAAAAGTCTGGCACAGAGGGCCGCCGCAATCACGTAGACTGGCGTTCCTATGCAAGATTTTCTCTTGAAAAAATAACAAAATATATAAAACATTAAAATGAAATTGTTGAAAGCGCTATGAAAAACATTGTATTATTATTTTATATACAAATTTCAGTAAAAGTAACTTTTTACATTTTCCAATAGTAACCTAGCATTAACCAATGTTATGACCAACGATCAATTACACTACTATAGTGAAGGTGTAAAACTATTAGAATAACTTCTACTTTGAAATAAAAATGGAAGAAATGACGATATCCAATTATCTATTAATGATATCCGTAGTGTTGGTCTTTTACAGGCGACGACACGATACTCGTTTATTATCGTTGTCGGAAACAGGGTACAAAGACGCCTCAATCACTTTTCGTGATTAACCGATATATGCCAAGTGCAAAGACCGCCACATTTTCTCATTTCGACCTATTGCGATTTTGGATTAACATGTAAACGTCTTTTTTTAACACTGACCATATCGGAGAGTTCTGAAATACAAAAAAAAAAATTGCCCTTCGGAATCAATATTTTGGTGTAAAATTAAATGGAAATAGTTTAATTTTTGGATAAACGTGAACTTTCGACAAAACATTACTAACTATATAAAACAAAATTATTTCAGTATACTTCTTTAATTCTTAATTTTTTTATTAGCCTCTTTTGATTTTGTTAATTTTATGAAAAAGTTACATTTTGTAAAAGTATAATTTATTTGAGTTTATTATTTCAAATGTGTAATCATAATTGTTTGTGCTTCTGTAAATAAATAAATTACAGAAAAATTTTCAATTATCGGGCTTAATAAAATATATAATAGGCGTTCGAAATCTTCGAATGTAAAAAGAATTCGAGGGAACGTCACAACACTGTAAAGCGATACCGTTTGAGGGGAGTGTCTCGATTCAAGCGTTAATACAAGAACACAAGTACTTACCAACCAGCAATATAACCACGTTAATATATAAAAAGGTTCGAAACTGCTCTTTAATTTTTACTATTGTAAATTTAGTACATTATACTTTGGATATAAAATGTAATTTAACACGTTAAGGACGCCACAGTTTTCCTTATTTCTTTTCATTGGATGGCAGCATAAATGGTACTTTTCATTATCTGGAGGCACCTTCCACAATATATTGATTACCAAAGCTAGAGTTTATTTTTCCTGTTATTAAATTTTTAAGAAGCAAGTGCACTTAGTTTCTGTAAATATAATACTGAGTGTTGAATTATTAACCACTAACGTGTGAGCCACGGGCGTTACACGCCATCCTTAACGTGTTAAATTAGCTATTGATTTATTTGTGGGGCTGCGGCGAATTGATTACAGGACCCGCAGTCCTCACTAATTCGCAGAAGTAGTCACCTTGGGGTTTCTAGCTGGTAAAAGTGCGGCCACCCCGGCTGCTACCCCGTTCGTGGCCGGGACGGTCCTATGAGGATTTTCCCCATGTAAAAAAAGCTATTGATTTATTTAAACTATGCAAGTCTTGTAAACGTGTCCTAAAATTCTACTTGACAACGCTAACGCGGCTCATTTAATGAGCATAACCCAATCAAAACCATTTCAATCCTATGATATGGGATCCTTTAAGCATAGCGTGAAGAGATATTTATGCAGGCCGGCATGATCTCTGCGACTACCGATGGGTTTTTTCTTACCTTTCGATAGTCGTTGGCGTTTTTTGGACTATACCATGCTTACTATCAGGTATGGTGCAGTCACTGTGTCGAGTCAGTTTAAAAAATATATCCCTAAAAATGTGGTCCAAAGTTATCCAACACTAAATATCTTTACAATCCACTTCGACGCAGCTTTGAGTTTCTTTCGGTGTTACTTCTCAAGGAATTTGCTTCTGAAACGCTATAATCACCGTTAAGTTCATTTTTCTGGCTGGCAACCCAAGACATGGTCCGCATCACGAATGCCGCTTCCTTGCCACCTAACTCATATCTCGCTGGCTGGGCACCCCAAGTGTTCGCCCTCTTCGGCCGGTGTAGTTTTGAAGGTCTTACCTGGCGATTTTTGAAAAACAATCCCCAAAGTAATAAATTATTTGTTTGAGTTGGCTGCATGGAGACACAACCTTTGCGGAAAGAATGACATAAATATACCTTGATATGCAAAAATTAACTGCATTTTAACTTCGCTTTACTTTTCTATGTAAAGTGTCAGGTCATACCGAACTGCTATTGTTATGAGTGTTTTTTTTTTTCGACAGAACTATATCGAGGGGCGAAAGAATATTTGATTTAAGCGACATTTTTTGGTGGTACAGTAATATATATATATATATATATATATATATAATATAAATAAAATAATGTAAATAAAAAATGCCGCTTAAACCAAATAGCCTTTCACCCCTTGATATGTTACGCTCCTATACAAGGAACGTGGGCTCGCTTAACATAGCAGAGAAAATACATAATTAAGTTACTACAATATATTAAAGAGACCAACAAATATAGTTCTGTTTATGCCAAGTGAGCTCTAAAAATTTTGCTGTTCTAGGTAGGTTTTAAAAAATATGTTCTCTTGTAAGTGATTTGAACTAATATACAGAGATACAGGTAACTAACACAAAACCTCTTAAGGGTGACTTTGGTATATCAAGACTGACAACTTTTGTGTTACGACTTTTTCTAATTCAATCTATTTTTTCCCCATACAAAAATAAATAAATCAAATTTGCAGTTCTGATCTTCTTAACACTCTGAAAGGCGGCGCGATGCAACTGGGGCAGACGATTTCGTAGCATTAGCTGACTGAACTTTAAACATAGAGCTAGCGATTGATAGAAATCCCCACTAAAACTAAAAATATATATATCTTAGGATGTGTTAAGATGTGCGTGGATCTGTTTTTTTATGGTATAATATATAGTATTTATTTTTATAGTTTAGTAAAAGGTTTGGCTGACTAAGATTAAAGGTGTATATTGTTTATGAAGAATAGCTTTTTCTGTTTTCTTTTATGCTTATTGGGTTTTGTTGATTGGTTGTCTTCCTGTATTTTATTATGTAAAATGATTTTATATTTGTATAACTATATATATAGGGTTGTCCCAGTGAAGTGGCTGTGTCGTCCTCAAGGCCCTGTCAGAGATAGAACAACAGTTGTTAGTCTTGATGTACCTAAGTTACCTTTAACTGCAGAAACTAATATCTTATCTATCTTTCATTCGTAGATTGATACCACTCCCTTTCAAGCCCGTGGATGCGAAAAGAGATGCACTATAGTTGCTATAGTAACAAATCTAAGATAGGGGATAGGATAGGTTATTAATTTCGGCCGTAAGAGGTTTGGCGTTAGTTACCAGTAACGTTGTATATTAATATGATAGACGGTAGACAGGCGCCAAAACTGCAACGGATATTAAAAAAAACGCAAGCCTTGAAAGAGGGAAAGTAGAAATCATACCATGTCTGAGAAACTACAGCGCTAAACCTTCGCTGGAGAGGAAAACCTGTGTCGGCGGGCTTAATAACCGATTTCCTTTGAATGGAAATTTTAGTAACTTTGAATGTTGATGTGTTTTTTTGCAGTTCGCGTGCATTTTTTTACTGAATTGTCGGATATGTAATCAATATAACGATTATAATAATTTTGGGGTTGTCTATAACAGCTGAGGAGGCAGGTCGACGTTTCCAGACTGTGTTTCGACCACACCACGTGACTAGCCAAGTTACAAACGGTCGTAGCTAAGGAACCGAAGATGCATTTTAATACTAGCGTAATCGATAAGCGAATGTCATTTTGTCTAGGGGACCAAACGGAACCAAACCAAAGGAAAACCAAATAATTTAAGGATCGATGACAGAAAGAAAACAAGAACAGAATACGCACACACCATAAACAAAACCACAAGAACAACAATAAAATAAAAAAAGTATAATCAAAGTCGAAGCTGCTCGCGTCCGTAGGCTTTACCCTAGTTTTCCTACACGAGACTCCTGGGTGGTGCTAAACGAGCAGCAGCGAGGTGGTAGGGCGCCGGTGCCCGTCTGGATCGCGACCACAGTACATGGGTGTAAAGCCCGTCATAGTGACCAGTTTCTGCTTGTCGCGTTTCGGGATCAGCTTGTGTATATCCAGTAGCTCATATACCTAGAGACCTTCAGTCGTGGTATATGTGGGCCGAAATGACGATGGAGACTATCAATGGATTTTCATCCTTTGATAGTCGCTTTCGTTTTTGGACTACACTGTACTTACCATCAGGTACTCTGTAGTCACTATGTCGGGCCAGTATAAAAAAAAACAAATACAAATACAAATATTAACACACAAAAATTTACCCTCATAACCCTCAGTGCTTCCAATGCCTTTCTTTTGAATTTCGGTAAAGAATCCTCAAATATATCGTCATTTCTATAATTATTTAATTTAATACCTAACTAAATATAGTATGATAATAATATTGAATACTTGAATCTATAAGCGACTCTAATCACTTACTATCAGCTAAGACTACAGCCTGTTTGTTGCCCTATGACCTTAAGGCACACATCAAAACAAAGAAAATAAATTTGTACGCCCAACGAAAATAACCAGTATCTTGACCTCTTTCTATTTTGAAACTGTGTTAATTGCGGGGTCAATTAAGGCTGGTTTCTAGTCAATTACTTGATTAAGACTCTACGAGTTGGATAAAAGGTCGAAAGTCGCTTGCAGTGAGTCACAGCAATAAATCTTACCGTAAGGGGAGACTGTTCTATTAAATAACAACGACTTGTATAACAAAGTTAATTGTGTAATTAAGGGGTAAGCAGAGTTATATCTTCTCATATTTTCAATCGTGTAATTTGTTTAATAAATTCTAGCTTCTATATGTGACTTTGTCGCTAACCATGATGATATAGTTCGGCTTAAATTGATTTATTTTCGTGTAATATAATTAAAATTATTTCAGGATACAATAATTAATACTTTCATGTAACTAAAGAAAATATAAATAACTATAATATCTAACAAATTATAAAGAAACAATGGCGCTTGTTAGGAGACGCCTATGTGTGTCCAACAATGGACTAGGTTGGGCTGATGATGATGCTGAAAGACCTCTGCCGCGTCTCTCTGTCTGTTCGTGATAACCTTTAAACTACTGAACGAATTTTCACGCGGTTTACACCAATTGATAGTGCGATTCATGAGGAAGGTTTTGGATATACCATATATTCTGATAAAGTTTTGTGTAAATTAGATGAAATATGGACATAAATGTTGAAAACTACGGAAAAGTCATAATACCTGGGAACTTTCATGGAAAGCGCTGCCTAAACCCTTTAACACTAGATAAACGACCTTATTTTGTAGTATGTTACAGATAACCATATGTCGAATTAACTGACAGATGTTTGTTTGCATACTTTTTATTGTATTGTATTCAAATCTGATAAATAATACAGGTCTAAGCTTAGTTCAGAATAGATTGTTGTACGACTTTACGGCGGATACATGCATCCGATACGAATCCGTGAAAACATGAGCGTAGAAATCTCCGACCGAGTTCGGATGTTACATTACGTACTGCTCTGATCTTAATCCGTCAAAATACAGCCCTAGTAATACACACAACTTGGAAACAACATAAAAATGAAATAAATACATTTATAAATTAATTTATTTAAATAAATTATAGAAATAATACATATTAATGGTTGCTACGCCAAGTGACATTATTATTTCGCATATGCCGGGCAGTTGATTTGAAGCAGTCTGCTGCCCTGATAAGAGGGAGGGGCCGCCTGAAAAGTTCAGGAGGGATAAGTCCTTTACACCTACCCCCTCCTAGCAATGAAGGCTTAACAAGGTTGTTTGCTCCCCGGGTTTCTGAACGAATTCGGATTCTCAGGCCCGGGTGAAGCGATTACAAAGACACCCTGGGAGTTTTAGTCAGTAGGAGTCTGAACTAGGATCGCTGCCCTCACAGGGTCTTTGATGGTCCTGTGCAGGACTTTTCTGCGGGTTACAAAAAAAAAATCACATCCAACCACACAAAAATATAACTCGGGTTCTATTTGGACGCAATGCGTAAGCGTTCATACGAATAATGCTATGGTAATTTGGGTCAGCCAATTTCTTGATCCGAATCAGAGAATAACGGACAGAAATCGGATGACGGATAAGTGCGTAAGCTACTATGCAAATAGTTCTACTAGGGCTACTTCAAAATGTATTTTGATGGCTTCGGATCGGTTGCCGTCCGTAAACACTATATTAGAGATGGGCAAAATTTAATCTGATTAATGATTAACGATTACAAAATGAAGTCGAATCTTAAACTTGGTGCTCTGTAATCATTACTAACTCCCTTGAAAACATTAAGGAGTGATAAATGTATATGCAATTAAGGATTCCGTTGTGTTTAAAACATAGATAAGCAAAATGCAGTCTTATTAATGACAAAATATGCAAAATGTAATCGTATTCATTTTTTCATTAGTCTGATTACATTTTGCCCATATATGCACTATATAAACACCCTTATTGTTCTTTAATATTTTTGCAAGTTACTATTTCAGAGAACAATAAATATTCGTAGTTTCTTAGTGTTTCGCACACCGCTCTATATTAACGCAGTTTACTATAGGGCAAAGGCAATTACAATAAACAAAAGCTACATGAATAAAAAAGAGATGTTTATAGCTCTGATAGCTTTCTTAGAAATTCCGGCACGTCAAAGGCTTGCCGTTTATAAAAATATAACAAAGATTGTAATGCCGACTGTGAATATATATTGATTTATTTGAGGATTATTTTGTTTAGCAGAAAGGCTGTTGCTTTGCAAACAATGTTACAATGTATTTGTTTCTATGTATATCTAAAAACTCGAGTTATTTGGATTCGAACTAGTGACTAAGCCTCATTGTCGCGAGCACTGCACTATGTTGCTGGATGTTCAAATAAAAGACCGTACTGTCGAACCATCATATAATAAAATTCTCAATATATTTACAAATTTACGATACAAAACAATTGTGTGTTCTAATTCTATCTGAGCGCCATCTAGTTGAGTACACATATACTAACTGACCGGAAATGATTAAGTTTAACTTATAATTATTTTAAACACTCATAACAATCATATCAATACTCGCTTGGTTGTTGGATCAAGGCACCTAGATACAGAAGGCAGTATTACTCGATACCGGGGAGCGAACAGCCTAATTCTGGCTTCCTCTCTGGGAGGTAGGGTGTAAAGAGCCCACGTCTCCAAAACCTCTCTCTCAGGCGATGCGCCGGATACTGCGCAGAGCCTCCCTCTCATCCGGGCAGCAGACTCCCTCAAGTCTACTGCGGCTAATAGAAATATAAAATTTGAGAAAAAAGTAAGACTACGTCGAAGTGGGCTACACTTACCATCAGCCGCGGTCTAGCCACTTTGCCACAGTTAAAATCCGTCTAGCCGACGAGTCTAGTTACAGTTGAGCGATTTCGCGCTACAGTGTATCAGTTAAAACGGGATACGCGTTCTTTTATTGGAAAATTAAAGAGAAAGTCTTGATAAAATAATCTCATATTGATTTTTTGCTACATAACTTGTTATTACTCGCAGCAGTAATAAAGTAACATTGTATTTTAGACCTCGTTTTATTGTAAAGAAGATAAGCTATTTATATGCAAAAGATATTTTCAAAATAACATTACAAGGAAATGAAAATTTAATATAAAGGTAATTTAAAGTGACTACGTTCCCACTTTAATCTATATGTTATATTTATTGTATTTTTATTGTTTATTGATAAATCTTATAAGATGTAACACGACCGGGGCCCTTCACGAAAACCAGCGCTGCAGACTACCTCCATGGCTTTAAGCTGATGGAGGGCCCATTTTCGCCATGTTTATATATTTTTGTATTTTATTTTGTTTCTGCATACTGGGAAGGTCATTTGGCTTAAGTGTAAGTTAGTGCCTTCCCTTTTGGGTTTGTATTTAGGTTTACCAAAATAAACATTTTTATTGGTTTCTTAGAAATGTATTTTTTACATATATTTTATTGACATCTATATTTTATACGCGAATGACAACGAACAATCTTGTCGAATACATTTCACTACATTTCATTTTAATTCTCACATGGTAGTTACATAAATGTCGTAACGATTAATTAAGTAAAGAGATAATACAACATTCCCATTTTAATCATAACAAACAAAGTTATTATGACAGTCGCTATGCCGGCCACAGCCACGGCGAAAAGTCTCTGGGTACAATTCAATATACACATCTGATTCCAAAACGTTACATACCGAAGCGAGTCACTGTGACGGTTTTCACACATGTCTACTGTTGTCACAATCCAGCTCAAACAATCGCCCTACCTCTTCAAATATAAGATATAATAGAAATTTGAGTATAGCCATATATTCACAGAGCCAAGTCTAAGTTAGGAAATCTTTAAGAGAAGAGTGAATAGGCATTTGCTGGGCGAATGTGTTTCATCATTCCACCAGGTGTGATTGAAGTCCAGCGTTCGTCTATAAATAATAATAATATTTAAAAAAAACGTTGACGAAATCGGCTACTTTCTATATAGTTATATTAAATTACATTGATTATTAATAAGACATTAATTAAATGGATAATTAGTAATGATTGATCAAAGTGTAAGGAAAGTTAAAGTAACTAGTGTCTATAAATTTATATCTTATTGATAATATCAATCCTGTAAACGGTAAGCAATAATCACAAAATATAATAATATGTTACAACATATAATTAATAGTCAAATGCAAATAATTACTGAACTAGCGGATATATATACATAATATATCGTATTTTTAATTATGTATAATTATAAACATATATTAAGAGTAAACATAATTAATTTGATTATTTGTTAGTATTAGGATTTTTCTACCAATTTCAAATCGAATTTAGCTGCATCATACACTCTAAACCATCCTAAATACGCCACGCAATCCATCGTGACCAAAGATGGGCAAAATGTAATCAGATTAATAACAATGATTATGATTACATTTTACGTTTTTTACCATTAATATGACTATATTTTGCTCATCTATGTTTTAAACACTACAGAATCCCAGATTGCATACACATTTATGATTTCTTAATGTTTTAAATAGAATTAATCATGATTATAGAGCAAGAACATTAATATTACGACTCATTTTGTAATCGTTAATCATTAATCCCATTTTGCCCATCTCTGGTCGTGACGATATATTATAAACTTATAAATAATGTCTGTGGTGGCCTAGTGGATAAAGGAAGGTTTCCATGCGTGGTAACTAGAATGGTTATAGGTTGGAATCCGGTACGTACCACTGGACTTTTCCCGATTACGTTTGGATATATATACCACGTGTTCACTGGTGAAGGAAAATATCCTGGAAGTACCCGTATGGTATATGATAGAGTGGCTTGAGTCACGTTGAGCAAGAGATATAGGCGCTAAGTTGATACAACCGTTAATGTACCTCTGCTGACCCTGTAAAGAATATGGCTTGATGATATATTATTTAAAAAGTGGTTTAAATATGTTTTTTTTATTATTCTGACCCGACACAGTGACTGCAGCATGCCTTTTTTTTTTTTTTACACTGACTCGACATAGTGACTACAGAGTACCTGATGGTAAGTACAGTGTAGTCTAAATACGAAAGCGACTATCAAAGGATGAAAATCCATTGATAGTCTACATCGTCATGTCGGCCTACATATACCACGACTGAAGGTC
Organism: Automeris io; assembly: GCA_036320925.1. NCBI lineage: Eukaryota > Metazoa > Arthropoda > Insecta > Lepidoptera > Saturniidae > Automeris > Automeris io. The sequence goes on from JAUDJH010000017.1 coordinate 9,771,758, forward strand.
TCTAGGTATATGAGCTACTGGATAAACGCTAGCTGATCCCGAAACGCGACAAGCCGAAACTGGTCACTATGACGGGCTTTACACCCATGTACTGTGGTCGCGATCCAGACGGGCACCGACGCCCTACCACCGCGCTGCTGCTCGTTTAGCACCACCCAGGAGTCACGTGTAGGGAAACTAGGGTAAAGCCTACGGACGCGAGCAGCTTCGACTCCCAATGATGCCTGATGGTAAGGATGGTGCAGTCCAAAAAACGACAACGACTATCGATAGGCAAGAAAAACCCATCAGTAGTCACGGCGATTGTGCCGGCCTGCACAAATATCTCTTGACGCTTCGCTTAAAGCATGCCTTATTATAGGATAGTGGGAACACGCTTTCGGAAGACCATTCCACAGCACAACGTAACGGCAAAAGAAGGAGTTAGAGAACTTCTTAATCCTGGCCGGTATATGAGATTCCGTATAGTTGTAACACCGCAAACCCGCGCGCGTGGTTCTATTCAGGAAGGGAGATGGTGGAACAAGGTTAAACAACTCTTCAGAACACTCGCTATGATATAGACGTTAGAAATCGCTCAGTGAGGTAGCATCTCCTCGGAACTGTTTCTATGGGTATTGTAGCAAAAGACACATTGTTCCGCAACAGCGTTTGTTTGAACCGTCAAAAATATTTAAAAGTTCATCGAAATTAAAAAGCCCTAAACCGAATGAAGGATACACGCGTGTGTTTCGTTACGAATGCTGCTCTACAAAATTAATAAGAGTATTTATTTTTAATTATAACATAATAATCGTCATGCTATATCCTTTTCGGGGTGAGCAGAAATACATTAGTGGCAGTATCCACATGGCGTTTATATGTTGTACGCAACGTGACCAGTAGCGCAGCCGATCGCCCTTCTCAGGGCACTCAGTTTATTATATCTTCTACTTTCTGCTTCTTTGCCGTTTTTGAACTATTCTGAACTTTTCATCCCGTGCGGTTGAGTTAATATATCGAGCCAATATTTGCTTGAAAGAAATCATTCCTAAGCTGAGTTTTATAAACGCAACTTTGACTCTGCTTAAGCTCTGTAAGTTCGAATCCCAGCACCTACCTTTAGGTTTTTCTAGATTAACTACGGATTTAAACACTTTAAGCTCCCTGATGAGGGAAAACATCGTTATGGAGCATCTAATTGAAATGTCATGTGTAAGTGTCCTGAGGACGGTGACCAGCTACGATATTGGTCACGTTGGGCATGACATATAAATTTAAAGTATATACAGACACTAATACATCTCTATAGGGGATATAGCGTGAAAATATATCGAGATGTGAAAGGCTATTTGGTTTAAGCGAAATTTTTTGGTGATATAGTATTATATATATTTTTGGAATTTGTAAAAAATGCTGATTCCGTAAATATGTATGTTACTATATCACCATAAAATGTCGCTTAAACAGAATAGCCTTTCACCCCTCGATATTATTATTATCTATTCTTTCTGTTTGCTCTCCACGAAGTGTGGGTTTGGTAATGTGGGGCTTTAATGGCAACACCCTGAAATTGGGATGTTGTTGAACGATGGCAGTTGTTTGGAGTAAAACTACTTTCTGAATGCTAGGTCATCCAACAAGTGTTTTTTTGTAACCCGGGGTAAACCAATCTACTGTGAGGGTAGCGACCCTGGTATGTCAGACTCCTACTGAGTAAAAACCCCCAGGATGTCCCTCTAGCAGCTCCACCCGGGCCTGGGAAACCAAATTCATCCAGACGACCGGAGAGCGAAAAGTTTTGTTGAGGCTAAAGAGCCCACCCCTCCAAAATCTCTCTTCAAGGCGGCGCGTCGGACACTGCGCACCACCTCGCTCTCATCTAGACAGCAGACTCCGTCAAGCCCACTAATCTAACAAGCTCCTCCAAATTACCCCAATGGTGGAGAGAACGAGAGCCCTCCCCCACAAACGTTCCTGAAGCTGTCAGATTTGCCTTATTCTTTGCCAGTTTCGGCTTGTCGTGTTTCGGGATCAGCTTGTGTATATCCAGTAGCTCATTTACCTAGAGACCTTCAGTCGTGGTATATGTGGGCCGACATGACGATGTAGACTATCAATGGATTTTCAACCTTTGATAGTCGCTTTCATTTTTGGACACACTGTACTTACCATCAGGTACTCTGTAGTCACTATGTCGAGCCAGTATAATTTAAAATTTTATTTACTTAGATAATAATAATAATAATTTTGCGTGTCCCGAAATTGGCAACAGTTGTCCTCGACCACAAATAATGTGCAGCTGTCCGGTACCCAAAACTCCCGTTTGAAGGGTTGTCGTCCAACCGTCCTGCCTTAGGCGGCACGCCAAGCCTGAACTAATAATAGCTTGCACGTACTATTTTAATTACAACTTTACGTTACGTTTTTTCTAATTTTTTCGGAGAAAATGCCTCCCTGCTTAAGGCGTTACTCCATTTTGTACAGGCGGGCACGAAAGTTGTTTTAACATTTCTTTAATGTATACATGATTTGATGTTTCGGATGAACTAAAAAACTTGTTTTAGAGCACTTAAATTACGTTCGTTGATTAAATCATAAGCAACATAATATTATACATAATAATATTTTATGTCATAAGATTTACGTCATTCAACTGAACTATAGATTTGTGGCTTTTAAAAATATTTCTAGAAAATTCTTTGATAGAAATTAATTTATCGTTTTAAGGTTTGAGTTTTGATTCGAAACTATATTTTTTTATGCTATTTTGTCCTAAAGTATTAATCTGTATCTATTTAATTATTTTAATTACTTGAAACATTTAGACTTTATTGAAACTTTCCGATGCTATACGCATTATAAATTCTTAACGAGTCTAGTACATATAACATAACACCTACGGACAATTATACACTTTATCCCCAAACTTGGCTTGCGTTAATACTATGGGTAGGTACTAGATAAAGATATGTAGGTATACTGTTATGCGTATGAGGTTTTAAATGAAGTGTAGCAGGCTTTCAATTGCTTTATTATAAATTTTATGATAACAATTGTTATGTATTTCTAAGACTAGAAATATGTTAATGGCGGTAGACAATATCTATAGAGTACGTATATGTAGACTTTCATAATAAATAAGAAGTTCTTATTAATGTAACATATACTTGTATACATGAAAATGAAATGAAATGAAAGATGTATTTATTTCGCCACAAATCAACAAAAAAATCAGAAATTTAAATGCAGCAATACAAACAACACACAAAAACAAAAGAAAATACAAAACATATAAACATGGCGAAAATGGGACCGTCATCATCCTAAAGCCACAGAGGAAGCCTGCAGCACTGATTTTCATAAAGGGCCCCGGTCGTGTTACATCTTATAAGAATAAACAATAAAAATACATATATTACTTATGAAAAATGTATGTTCTTCAAAGAAAAATACTAGAAGATGGATTTTTTAAACGTATCCCACGTTTAATAAATCAAAAAATAACACCTTACAGGATATTAAAGTCATTCAAATGCAATTGCAACCTTACGAAGCATAATGGCTAATGGATTAGTTCTAAAAGAAATCTGTTTAAAGAAAATGCTAATAAAAATTAAAATATCTTAAGAATTCTGTCAACGACAGTACTCAAGCTATAGATCTAAACAAGATTAGTAACAAAAGGGTTTCTGGACGAAGTGTTGGCCACACCCCCGTCGTTTCTTAATTTTTTTTTATCAGTCTTAGTCACGGAACAAGATCCATTTAAGTTTGATGCTAAGTCAGAACTTAGAAATATGGAAATAATACATCAAATGCGATTTTTTACATTAGTTCAATAAAATTTCTACATTGAACCTGATAGAAATTATAATCCAAGAATAGCAGGGACCTTTAAGAGATGAAAATCTATAATAATAGCAATAGTTATGCTGGCCAACACATACCACGCCATTAAGGCTCTGGGTATATTAGTAACTAGCGGACCCGACCTGACATCGCCTCGGCATGATTTCCAGTCGAACTGGCGGATATCTGAACAAAATTTTAACCTTTTTGGCCCGGGAGAAAATCCTGCGTAGGACCATTTGAGTCGCTATCAGGCAGCGAGCTTTGTGTGTCAGACTTCTACTGACTAAAACCTCCAGGGTGTTTTCACTGCTCCTTGTCAGGTTTGCGGTCGGCTTTAATGACACTGTTCTCATCTGGACCCTTTTGAATATCACAGGATTAACTGATATGTATTTTTTTTTATATATACTTGTGCTATGTATTTAGGTATACCTGTAAGGATATAACACGCTTTCCTAGAACCCATGTATATATTTTTTTTAATTATTCCGTGTATATGTCGTTGGTATAATAAGTAAATAAATAAATGTCCTTCCAATCACTTCTCCCATGCCTGGAGCTCTAGACTCTTCCAGACGTCCGGGGAGCGAATAGCCTATTTCATTCATCTCTGGGAGAGTTGGGTATAAGGAGCCCACTCCTCCAAACTTTTCTCATAGGTGGTGCACCGGATACTGCACGCCTCCCCCTCATCCGGACGGCAGCCCTCAAGTCTACTACCCAGCTAGTGTCACGAAGGGATGTCGCACTCATTATGAACAGACACGTTTCTCCGGCGACGAACAGTTGCCCTAATTTTACCCTCTTTGAGGTGGAATATAAAAAAATCTGCCCTCAGAGTGCCTTCATAAAAACAATCTAATCTAATAGTTTCATGTTTCTAGTTTTGATTAGTTAAAGTTCTTCAATGATATGAGAGTCTACTCTCATATCATCTCATATATCGAAGATAGATCATCGAGAATATAGAAGACCTTTTATACATGCAAAGGCACAAGGCACTATGGCGGTCTTTTCACTTGTGTACTGTGGTTACGACGTAATCGTACAATCACTCTACCATCTCGAATAAACTGACGATGAATCATTTTCCAGTGACTCTTTGTCCCCTGATGACTGATCCTCCATTATACAGACATGATCCAAGATGTAAATCATTAAAATATATTTTTTATTTCGTAATTCGACACGTCTGCTGCAATAAATAACAGCTCATTTGAATTGCGTAAAAACATCCAACAAAGGTCATTCTGGGTGTCAAGACAATTAATGCAATCATTTCACTGTGTCAACACTGGTCGATAAAAAAGTCGAGTGACAAGAAAAATTACATATACACAGATTATTCAGAAGGCAGATGTCTAATATATAACAAACAAATAAATGGTACAGCACTAAAATGCCTACTCCTATTACACTTTGTTTACTTTACAAAATCTCTTCTAACGATCCTTTGAAGGTAAATTTTCATAGCATAAATAGCGAAAATATTTTTTTATTGATCGAGGTACTAAAACACTATTAAAATAAAGTAAAATCAAAATTAAATATGAAATAATTGTTTAACCAACAAAACTCACATACTTTTTTGTCTATCTGCCAAGGGGGACTTCGGAAAAGAAACAAGGTATAGTTTAGTACCTATCTTTGAAAAATGCAAAATGTTTGGGATTAACATAAAATTTCGACATTAGCACTTTTCTACTACTGTAACCGCTGATCGAATGTTACTTTGTCTAAGGCTGATATTTATAGTCGTTACTTTAACTCTGTTTAGATTTAGTTTAGAAAATAACTTCGCCTTTGACAAAAACGAAAGCGACTATCAAAGGATGAAAATCCATTAACGGTCTACATCGTCATGTCGGCCCACATATACCACGACTGCAGGTCTCTAGGTATATGAGCTACTGGATATACACAAGCTGATCCCGAAACGCGACAAGCCGAAACTGGTCACTATGACGGGCTTCACACCCATGTACTGTAGTCGCGATCCAGATGCGCACCGACGCCCTACCACCTCGCTGCTGCTCGTTTAGCACCACCCAGGAGTCTCGTGTAGGGAACTAGGGGTAAAGCCTACGGACGCGAGCAGCTTCCACTCCCATTAGCCAACAGTGACAGTTTACCGACAGGTGAGCTGTTTGCATGGTTACCTTACTTTTTTATCCTGACTTGGTTTTGTGACCACACCACGTTGGATGGTAACCATGGTACAGAACAAAAAACGACGGCAACTGTCAATAGTAAAGAAACACAATTGTTAGCCGCATTGATCATGCTGGCCTGCACAAATATCTATTAACACTTTGTTTAAAAGACCAATATCATACGACGGTGGAAAAACGCCTGCCGGAAGATCATTCTAGAGCTCAACCACTCGGCAAATGTGAGAGAGAATTTCTTAGCCGGGACGTGAGTTACTGTTCTATTCACATTAATAAATTGACATTTGTCTTTGTCAAAGGCAAATGGCGTCAAAGGCTTTCTTGCGTTTTTCATTCACATATGTAGGTTATAAAAATACATATACAATAATCTTATTAGGCTTTTTAATTGCCTTTAGCGTATAATAAACCAGTTTTAGCGATGCGTAACGTTATGTTATGAGGTGTAAGTTAAATTAATACGCTCTATAGATGTACCGTCTTTTGTAATGCAAGTCGTTTATTCTTGCGGAGGTTACTGCTATTTGTAAAACCATAAATCATTGCCAATACAGTTTACAACATTATTGTAGTTTTCATTCTGAAAACTAGCTTTTACCCACGGCTTAGTTCATCCTCGAAAGCCTTATGGACAGTATTTTCTTTGGCATGAAAGCATTTCTTTCATTTCTTTAAATTGTGTTCTTCAAACAGTTTTAGGATGATTAATAATAGCGTCGACTAATGGGTTGATTGCAAACAGCCTCAATTACCATCCTTAGAGGCTCTGCCGTGGTTGTTGGATCAAGAGCTGAATAGCATTGTGAGGTTTTTTTAAGATTGCTCGTAGCTCCCGGTGGCGTAGGCGTTAAGCTAAAATGAAAGAAAGTTAAGTTAAAATGAAAAAATATAAATAAAGCGGTAATTAGAAAAATCATCAAAATATTTCGACTTCGAAGACAAGATTGCCAGCTTGTGGGTAACGGGTTTAACAACTATTGTCCCGATAGTTGTATCCACTAATGACCTGATCACAAAGCGCCTTGATTACCGTTTTAAGAGGCTCCAACTTGGTTGTTGGATGAAAAGTCAGTTACAAAAAGCACTGTTACTCTAGACGACATGCATTGTAAGGAAGTTCTTTTGGTATCCCAGGGGATAATCCTACATAGACAGGGCCGCTGTGAAGGCAGCGACTACGGCGTGTAAGACTCCTACTGACTATAGACCCCCGGGGTGTCCCTCTAATCGCTCCACCCGAACCTGGGAAACTAAATTCATCCAGACGCCCTGAGAGCGAAAAGCATTGTTGAGGCAGCCTCTCTGGGAGGGGTTTACTTTGAGCTCCTATCCACCGGGGCTTGGACTTCCGACCTAGCTCCCATAGGTCCAAATATTTTTAAATTTTAAAACAGTTATTGTTATAATGTTTATAATATGGTGGACAATTACACGTATTGACTTAGTCCCAAACTAATGTTACGCTTTAGACAAAGATATGCGTACTTTTTGATATGGGTACTTTTTTCTATTTTAGAAAATCAGTGCCCCCTTATCTTAAAAAATAATAGTATACGCCACAATCATGACTCGCACGAACTAATTTACTCACCATAGTCTGTTTTCAACTACAGGGACCCGAACCCAGGATCCTAGCATCGTAAGTAGGGTCCTTACAATCAGCGCTATCAGATTGTTGAGCATTGATAGAGACATAGAAGCAAATAATAGATTATTTACTCCGAATTTACTTTGGATTTACTCTGAATGTGGTTCTAAATATTATCTATTTAGTTATGAATTTAAGAAAAATCCTTAGTGACTTTGTTATCAAGTGTCCAAAATCGATGGATTCAAAATCCCTATAATCTCTGATCAAATAGAATATTATGGGAGAAAAAATTTTAACTTTAAAAATTTTAGCTGCGCTACTGGTCACGTTGAATTCGACGTATATGCGCAAAGTCTATAGCCACTGTCTTATTTCTGCTCTCCCCCAAAAGGGATATAGCGTAATGATGTGTTATCATTATTAAATTAAAAATGAAACGCAAATATCAAAGCCGCTGTCAGACGCTCGCTAGCGTTCGGGTCGCGTGAGTGTTTTGTGCGTTTTATTTTATCATAAAGCCTTTTTTGTTGTAGGTGAAAAGGGTTTTATTGTTTTTTAGTTGGCTCGTTTTATCTCTCGGTTTTTCGGTAGGCGGCCCTTGGGGGCGGAGAACGAGGCAGATAGACGGAGCGCTGCGAAAGTTGCTCTACTCGATATTTTATTATTAATTATCTTAAATAAATCCTTCTGTTAAAGAGAATAAATAAAATCTTGATGGAAGGTAAGGGCGGAAGTACGCGGAAACGGCGAGAGTAATGAAGGGATTAATTAAGCGAGAATGGCAGACTTAGAGAGAGGTGATGTTAAAATATTTTTGCCTACCCCGATAGGGAATCAGCCTAATGATAGATAGTGTCAGTGGCGTGCATCCCGGAGAAGCATAAAAAGCATTATCTGGTGATATTTGAACATTTAATATACATTAATTTAAAATTTAGTCCTATTTACATTCTGAAACTCCTATTCTGGTAATTACCAGGATTTTAGTCAATATATTTATGAAATATCCTAGTATAACAAGGTAATGCTTTTGTAGGATGAACGCCACTGATTAAATAGATACAAATATTTTGTAGAAGTTCTAGATAATATTATGGACAATTTTTATAAGTAAATGTAAATGACAAGTTTGTAAAATCGATATATAACGTCGCTAGCATCGATAATTGACATCACTAGCTAGGGGTGTGTCAGTACCTCGGGCACTTTGCATTGTTTTGTCTGTATGTCTGTCAGATGCCGACATGGGCGCGTGATTGTGTACATATGTGAGGCTTAGGGTTGTCGATAATAGATAAATACTAATTATTATTTTTATATTTAAAAAAATATGCGTTTTCCCTTTATCCAATGATATTGGGATCTTAAAACAAAGCGCCACAAAATGTTTGTGTAAGGTTTTTTTTTCGGTACTCCGGGGGAAATCCTCATGGATCGTCAGGGGTCGGTGAGGGCCGCCCCCCGGTATGCCGGACCTCTACCGACTAAAACCCCCCGGGGTGGTCTTTTTCTCGCGTTTGTACTGGACTCCAGGTAAGCCGAGGACTTCTGAAAGCCCGGTGCGCGATCAGCCCCCTTACGGGCTACTTCGAAATGTGGGGAAGGTGGGATGTGCTCACCTCCCCGCCGCCTAGTGGTGCGTGGGTTCACGCACAACATCACCGAAGTTTAGTTAGATGGTAGCCCCCTCAGGCATCCCAGCTAATACTCCGAAGGAGTTCCCTCGCATAAAGTTTGCAGGGACCTCCTCCTGCGAATGTTTGTGTAAGCTGGCATGATTGCGTGTTCCATCGGTAGGTAGTTGCCTCTTGACTGACGTACTCGGTTTTAAGATTGAAATGCACTTTCTATCAGACGTGATCACTGTTATTGTGCGAGACTTTACACGGTTAGTGTTCAGAGATCGATTCAGCTGCGCTACTGGTCACATTGGGCATGACATACAAGTATTAAAAAGACACAGACAACATATTTCTACTTACAGTTACTTAAATGGGTATATCATTACAGTACATAATAGTTATATTAAAAAAAAAAAACTGTCCAAGTGCAAGGCCAACTCACTTAACGCGAGTGTTCAGTACAAAATTGTTTATGATGGCTAATTTTGTGATTTTAGGTCGATGGGGAGCACCTTGTACCTTATCTTTGAAAAACGGGAAAAAGCGACGCAAAGAATAAAAAGCGAAATAAATAGCCGAAATATCAAAAATCATCAATCTGAATGATTACAAGAGAGCGTTACGGGACAACAATTCATTGACAGTCGCCGTCATCATATCAGCCCACATATAATACGTCAGACTCCTGGGTGGTGCTAAACGAGCAGCAGCGAGGTGGTAGGGCGTCGGTGCCTGTCTGGATCGCGACCACAGTACATGGGTGTAAAGCCCGTCATAGTGACAAGTTTCGGCTTGTCGCGATTCGGGATCAGCTTGTGTATATCCAGTAGCTCATATATCTACAGACCTTCAGTCGTGGTATATGTGGGCCGACATGATGATGTAGACTATCAATGGATTTTCATCCTTTGATAGTCGCTTTCGTTTTTGGACTACACTGTACTTACCATCAGGTACTCTGTTATCACTATGCCGAGCCAGTGTAAAAAAAAGAAGGCTTTTAAGTATATGAAAAACTCTTACAGGGTCCTACACCCCTCGTTAAAATGCAGAAGTAGTCACCTTGGGTTATTCATCTGGGACAGGTCGAACACATCTCTGCCGCGACCCGTATGTGACCGGGAAGGTCCTATGAGGATTTATACCAATTTAAAACAAAGGTATATGAACAAATGAGTCCACATAATCTGATCTAGAAGCCCGACAGGCCAAAGTTCTTTGTATATTCCGATTAAAACTCGCATAATAGCCATAAAATGTCTGAACATATCTTTACAATTTTAATTAAACAAGAAAAATTAATTGAAATAGGTTTTTGATGACCCTGATAATAATATACATATCGGCAAACGGTCCGTGCTTGTAAAACCATGGGAAACGATTCTTGGAAAGTCACGGAGTATGAATAAAAACGCGCACCTATTTCCTCCTTGTTTGATACAGTATGCGAATCGTGTCCCACAATACATTTTATAACAATATTTCATTTATAAATCAGAAACTTTTACTGTAGAACCATCATTAAAAAACCAACATGAAATTTAATAGAAATGTTATATGTAGGTGCCCTGAAAACTGATCAGCTGCGTCACATTGACCACGATTTATAAACGCTAGGTGGATACAGAAACTATTGTATCTCTACTTACTTCTAAAGGAATAAAGCATAATGGTTTATTGTTATTATCAATAAAAAGTCGGTCAAATGTGAGTCAACTCGTGCACTGAGGGTTCCGTGAAAAACTATTGATTACTTTTTAACCTCCAACGTAAAAAGAAGGGTATAAGCTTTACATATTGCTCATGTGTATTTGTATGATTGTCTGTAGCAACGTGGCTCCTAAGCGGATAAATTGATTTTATTATGAAAGGTGATTTAATCGAGTTTGGTGATAATTAGCTCTTTTCTAGTTGTTAAAGGGGTGTAAACCACTTCTATTGGTTTATTGGATTCAAAATTTAGTATCCTGTGATTTCATTGATGCTAGAATAATACAGAACTTGAAACTGATACTACAGCATCTTCTGGAAGCAACAGGAAGCTCAACCCTTCACTGACTTTCAGCAAAACTAATGTTTGAGCTCATTAGAATGATCTTAAAGATACATCGTTACACTATATCCCTCTCGGGGTGAGCAGTGAAACATTAGTGGCTGTATAGATACACTTTGTGCTTAAATATTGTGCCCAATGTGACCAGCAACGCAGCTGATCCCTTTTCTCATAGCACGTACACATAGATGGGCAAAATGTAATCAGATTAATAAAAATGATTACGATTACATTTTAACTTTTTTACCATTAATAAGACTGCATTTTGCTCATCTATGTTTTAAACACTACAGAATCCCAGATTGCATACACATTTATGATTTCTTAATGTTTTAAATGGATTTAATCATAATTACAGAGCAAGAAAATTAAAATTAGGACTATATTTTGTAATCGTTAATCATTAATCAGATTACATTTTGCCCATCTCTGCACGTACATATGTGTTTTTTTACAATGTCACTGAGCATATGGTAAGTCTGTACTAAAACTAGGAAAATCTAGAGCATAAAGAAAATATAAATTCAGTTTTATAATGTTCTAAGTAAGCAATTCTATACAAGTTGCGAGTAATCGAAAACTAGTTTCACAAGCTACAATCTCGATTCCTTACGCCAGCTACCGGATAAGTGTTACGATTGTAGGCTGATATGCAAAGCTGTGCCGGCGCGCGCTATCATTCCTCCCATATCGGTAGCAAATAGAAACCCCTTGTATTAACACATTCTTCATACCATTTATAACGCCGTGCGGCAAATTATATCAGCAGTGACTCGGTTGGCGTAGTGGTTTTGAATGCGACCTTAACGCGTCTAGTTGCGGGTTTGATCCCCACACGGAACAATTTTTTTACAATTGCTCGACATAGTGACTACAGAGTACCTGATGGTAAGTACAGTGTAGTACAAAAACAAAGCGACCATCAAAGAATAAAAATCCATTGATAGTCTATAGGTGCGCAGTGCCTAGCGCGCCACCTGAGAGAGAGAGATTGGAGTAGTGGGATCTTTATACCCACCCCTCCCAGAGAGGAAGCCTGAATAAGGCTGTTCGCTCCCCAGGCGACTGGACAAATTAGGTTTCCCAGGCCTGGGTGGAGTGATTAGAGGGTCATCCTGAGGGTTTTTAGTCAGTAGGAGTCTGACATACAGGGGTCACTGCCCTCACAGCGGCCCTGATGAACCCTGAAAAAAGCTATTTTTAATATATCTTGGACTTTTCTATAAATCTATAATAGGGCTATAATACCACCATACATTGTTTTGTAACATCTAAAAAGGGTTAGGCAGCGTTTTCAATGAAACACGCACGCGGTTTGGATTTTCTGCCTTTGTACAATTATCGTCATATTTTAACCAATTTAAACAAAATCTCTCTCATGAATCACTTTTTCTACTGGTGAAAACCATATGAAAATCTGTTCAGTAGTTTTTGAGTTTATCGCAAACAGACAGACAAGGGAGACTTTATTTTATAATATGTAGTGGTGATTATAAAACCCGTAGAGGTATTTATCATACCGAGACGAAATTCATCGTGCAACGGGGTTACCGCCAAAAAGCTGGGTGTCGGCAAGTCTCGAGGCGATCCGATGGCTCGATATGAGCTGTAATTACAACTTACCACTGACTATTATCAAGTAGCGCAGTGCCTTTCATATATTTTACAAAATGGATGGTCTTCGCCTTCACGTGGCATCGTATGCCTTGAATATTTATATTGTGGATTTATTGCGTTGTTTTGTATGACTTGATTTAATGCGAGGGTGTTACTGGACAGGGCTAGGCGGTTTGTGTGCGTTTCAAATTTCGTTGCTTGTACATAAATACTACTAATATTATAAATGCGAAAGTTTGTGAATATGTTTGTTACTCTTTCACGATAAAACTACTCGACGAATTTGCATGAAACTTTTACAGTAATATAGATTATACATCGGAATAACATATAGGGTACAATTTGTAATGGTTTTATGTAATTTTGGTCGTAATAATACATGTGAATTAGGTCGGAAAAAATCTGGCCTCTGAGAGCTATCTTGGCGTACACTGCCTAAACCATTGGAGTTACACAAAGATGATGTACCGTAGGATTGTTTGTCTTGAATAGTTGTAAATAAACGTCCGCGACAGCATATATCTACACCTTTTATGTGGAAGCCGCTATAACCAAAATTGTGAACCATAAATTAAATTAAATTAGATACTTTTTTACAATGCACATTTTATATATTATAATACAGAAGATATTCACTAGAAATAATTTATATGGCAGAACAACGTTTGCCGGGTCAGCTAGTTAATAACTAATGTTGTTTCACAAATCCGATTGTTTTACAATGACTTCCACGGCACGTACCGTGGACTTATTTACTGTGACAACTAAAACCAATTCAATAAAAATACCAACATTATTATATCAGATGATTATTATTAAAATATTAGTAAAAAATGTATTTCTTAATCTATTATATAAAAATAAGTCCGGTTTTCCTTCCTGACTCTATAACTCCAGAACGCACGAACCGATTTCCACGATTTTGCATTCGTTGGGAAGGTCTCAGGCTCCGTGAGGTTTATAGCAAACAAAATTCAGGAAAATTTACAACAGAAAAGCAGAAAAACGGGGAAAATCATTTTTCACATATAGCGCTATCTCTGATACATAGCATGTACTACAAACCAATATGGTTTTGCATGGTGGTGGAGCAGATCGCACCAGTATTTAAAGTAGATGGCGCCAATGCGTTATACATTGTTTGACAGCTATTCATTGTACTCTGCTCAAGTTAATTTCATGTGACATTTATTATGCGCACGTTCTTTCAAATGCTAACTAAAAACCAAAACAAAGCCATCTGGTGGCGAAACGAAGATCGCCGGGTTTGCTAGTATGTTATAATATTGTATAATAGCTTTACGGTAACTCACATCCAGGCTAGGATTTAGAAGTTCTCTAATTCTTACTTGGGGCGGTCGTTGGGCTGTGGAATGGTCTTCCGGCGAGCGCGTTCCTACCGTCCTATGACCGGGTACTTTAAGCGTAGCGTGAAGAGATATTTGTGCAGGCCGGCATGATCGCGATTACTACCGATGGGTTTTTCTTGCCTGTCGATAATCGTTGGCGTTGGTAATATATATATATATTCGGAATCAGCGTTTTTTACCGATTCCAAATATATATATATAAAAAAAAAATAAAAAAAATAAATAATAATAATATATTAATATACATATATATAATATAAAAATGAATTGCAAAATGTCTTGATAAGCGCGAAACTCGAGAACGGCTGAACCGATTTGGCTGATTTTTTTTTTTTGTTGTGTTTGATGAAGTCTGAGGAAGGTTATTACGGAGAGAAAAAATTTAAAAATTGCCTGCAACTGTCTAAAAATAACACTTCGTTATAAGTCATTTTGAACTTTAACACCATACCATAAAGTTTAAATGTTAGTGGACGGGTTCCGGGAAGGCAAAACAATTATTGAGTGACGTATAAATATTAATGTCAATATTTGCCAATTTTTATACATATAGCATTAAGGCCAGGTTCCTTCAAACAATTTTCAATAAACAGCCGACAGGCCAATAGATTTTGGCAGAATAAAATCTGACGGGGAAGCTATTAACATTAAAAAAAAACAATGTGACTTTGTTTTAGAGAAATAGGGCAGAACAAGGTCTACCGGGACAGCTAGTATATATATTACTATATCAACAAAAAATGTTGCAACAAATAGCCTTTCACTCCTCGATATTAAAATAATAGCATTTATCAAGTTTTTTTTTAAATATTGATAACTTAATATAATTAATTATTTACAGAGAAATGCAGTTTATCAGACGATCCAGGCTTAAGAGTCAATGGGAAAGGAAAGAAGATGAGAAAACCTAGAACGATATATTCCAGCCTGCAGCTTCAGCAGCTCAACAGGAGGTTTCAGAGGACGCAGTACCTTGCTCTCCCCGAAAGGGCTGAGCTAGCAGCCAGCTTAGGACTTACGCAGACCCAGGTAAGTGCTAAGCATAATCTTTAACGACAACATACAGATAGAATCTACATAGAACAAATTAAAGACACTTATTTTGTGTGTCTGTATATTCGCTTTTATTGTCTATACTCCATGATGAATCGTAATACTGTTATAATTTTTATTTAGCAAATATGCAAAATGGCGTCTGAAAAGAATGTTTTATACGGTTATATATTAATATAACAATCAGTCAATGAAATATAAGAAATTAATGTAATATTACACTTGAAAATCTTAACACTACCCACAAAAATATCTTTCTGTGCAGTATGTTATAGAAACCCTGTCCAAGCCGTGAAGGCGTTAATTGGTATCGGTATTATGTAATATTTACGTTATCATTTTTAGTTAAAGGAGCAAAAAGACCGAATTAATTAAAAATTAATTAAATGTGAAAAATTTACATAGTACCACTGGGAGCCTACGTAGCTCATGAACAAAGGAAAATAGGAAAACAAGGGATAATGCTAGTAGATCATGACGTCATAAGAGTTATGATCTCCTATCCCAAGCACCGTTTATCATTTAAATTGTTTTATTAGTGTTTAAACTGGTTTTTGTAAGTAATCGGAGTTGAGATCGCATGTAACATAATCCTATTTTTTTTCAAGTTACATGACAATAACTTTTAAATGTTCACGAGTAATATTATTTTCTAATATATTTTGATAATGTTATCGTGTCTCGAATGTACCTTTTTCGGATCGGACAGGGCTTTTAAAACATACTGTATAAATGAAAATGAACCAACAAATATGTTTCTAAGAGCAAAACTTGAAAACGGCTAGTCCAATCCAGTTTTTTTTTTTTTTCGAATATACATCATATTCCGATTAATGTTTATATAGAAAAAAAGGGAAAAACTTAGCGGATTATAGTAAAAATAAAACTTTTCTCCCCTCTAAACTTTTGTCACTAGGAAATCTAGTGGATCAGCTAGAAACTATTAAATATTTTAATTTAAAAAAATGTTACCATTAAGTACAATGTTATTTGCAGTTCTAATATAAAAATACATAAAGAACTAAATAACATATATATTTCTTTAAAATAAAATAAAAAAACCACTCCGTCACTCACCCACAACCGGTAATTATGTCACAGACCTACAAATTAAATTCGTTGTATGTTCTTTTCTAAGCGCCTTATCTCTGAATCACTTGCAAGTAAAAGTAGCCTTTAGAATAGTTGAAATAAAAAATAAAACTGCTTTGTCTATGATTAAAACACTGCCAATAGATAACCGAGTCTATAATTAAAGATGGCGACTACATTTTTTTCTGTTCGCTGTATACAGTGTCATTTCTGAGTAGTAATTTTAATGAATTTCAAAGGTAAACTGAGGTAAATGTATTTATTATTCTTTTTGTTTAATATTTTAGCATATACGATAGTATAAAATATATATAGACCGGATTTTTCCTGATTTACCAAGTTGAGGTGGTAAGGCCATTGCCTGAACTGGATCGGGACTACTATTATGCTGCAAAACTTAACTTCCTAGTAATATTATAAATGCAAAAGTTTGTGAATATGTTTGTTACTCTTTCACGATAAAAGTACTGGACGGATTTGCATGAAACTTTTACAGTAATATAGATTATACAAAATATAGGCTACAATTTGTAATGATTTTATGTTATTTTGGTCGTAATAATACATGTCAATTAAGTCGGAAAAAATCTGACCTCTTAGAGCTATTTTGGTGTACACTGCCTAAACCATCGGAGTTACACAAAGATGATGTACAGTAGGATTGTTTGTCTTGAATAGTTCTAAATAAAAGTCCCAGACAGCATATATCTACCATTTATGTGAAAGCCACTATGACCAAAATTGTATATTATACAGAAGATATTCACTTGAAATAGTTTATATGGCAGAACAATGTTTACCGGGTCAGTTAGTATATAATAATTACATAATATATTTAAGTTGTGTAGAAACAGTAATAGTCGTAGGCTTAAATCTCGGTACGTACCTCTGGGTTTTCCAGATTACGTATGGATTTAGGCACCATATATGTTTACTGCTGAAGAAAAACATCACGTGAAAACCGATTTGGCAACTGATAGAAATGTCATGTGTACTAGTGCTGTGAGAACGGCGATCAGCTGCGCTACTGGTTACGTTGGGCACGACATATAAGAGCAAAGTGGATAATTTCACTTTTTTTTTGTACGCTGTGTCGGAGTCGCGCCGACTAAAATCCCCGGGGTGTTCCTTCTCCCGTTTGCCGGGGCCAAAGACAAGGCTATGCCAGCTTTCTCAGCACCCGGCGACGTCTGGCCCGTTGATGGAAGGCTCCTGCACACCATTTTGCTCACATTCATTTTCTTTGAGCGGTGTGCGGGAACACATCACGCACCGCTCACGCCTTGGAGATGTTGGGCGACGCACTCCCTCAAGTGAGCCGCCCAGGCGTCAATCCGTTAGGGAGGGAAATGCCTTGAGTAGGCTTCCCTCCTGTGGATAATTTCTCTAATGTATCTTTGCTCACCCCGTAAGGGATATAGAGAGATGATATATTATTTTTTTATTATATTAACTACATTTGTTTATTTTTTGTTGTTTCCGAATTACTGAGTTTTTTTGATCCGTGTTTTGACGAATTTATATAGAATTCAGAACGTAAGTGCTCTCTCTTCTAATATCCAGCCCTTGTTTAGATGTAAAAAGCCACACAACTATACGGTGGTCATAAAAAAACTTATAATCAGTTTATTATAATTTAATATTTCTTGGTTATTGTCTATACCCCGCACTTTGATGAGCCCGCGTTTGTATAGAGATGTACCAGTAAAGTATTGATATTCAGAATTTAACAATAATAAACGCAAGAATAGTTTTTGTGTTTTAGTATTTTATAGGTGACAATAACTTACTTCCATTAGATTAACTGTTAGTATGTTGGCTAGCTATTTAAATAAGAAATATCAAATTCCAAGCAAAGTGTAAGCACGAGTTGACTGTAAATTGCTGACCTACAAGAAAAAAATTAGTGGGGACATGTGTGCAGTTTGACATTGTTCTTGTTATTGTTTGTGTGTTGTGTTTGTATAAATTATTAACAATGTTTTTTTTTTAGTTATATTTAATGAATTTCATTGAATTTTTGTCATTTTTATATTATCAGTCAATGCTTTTAGGAATGCTCTGGTTATCTCTTATTAATGTCTATTATCGATATATAACTAGTCCATATTATTTTACATAGTCCATAGATTTTTGGCTATTTGAACCCAGGCTATAGCAACCTATAATTGAAGGAACACTAGAGTTTTATGTTAAATTCCCTTTTATTGTCTTTAATTTTTTTTATATATGTTACTATGTTTGTTGTGCTTTAATAATAAAGTAAATAACTATTTAAAATTTTAATATTTAAATTTATACAAGTGTAAAGGGGATATTTTTATTTTATTTATTTATTGAACTCTTATTTTTTTACAAATAATAGTATAAATTAACAATAATGACCAAAAGAATGCAAATCAACTACAATTAAAGTTAAAATGAGAAAGAAAATGATAAGAAAAACGAAACTAAAAAATCTGCATACATTTATCAAATCAATTTAACATATTTCTTTTTTTGTTATTATTTAAATAAAACTTTTTTTTAACAATGTCTTTTAATAATATTTTATTCATCATTCCCGAGTTACAATATTTTTGTATGTTGTTTTATACCTCAGCTTTAAATGATATGCAAATGAAATAACTTTAGAATTATGGAAACTCTATGATTGACTTTACCTTTTGCACGTTTACCAGATATCAGTGTTATATAGTATTTGTTAACTTAAACAAAGTCATTGGTTTGAGATAATGTATAATATCGATAAAGTAAATTCCCATCACTAATAGTAGTAATCAAGCGACCATGGTTCGATTCGATTCCACATTAAAACTAGAAAAAAAGCGGAATAGAACTACGTACCGAGTAGAATTCCGGAATCTTTCATACAAAAACTGACAATCCAATCTCGTACTGGGAACATAGTTCCATTTTACTTTATAAATAAGCAATTATCGACTTTGTCTTGTTTACAATAAAGGTCAACCAAGCTGCATATATATCTTTGTCAAATGTACAATAGTTTTTGTTAAACATAATAAATCATAGCATTTGTCTAAGGTGCTATTTATGGACTATTGTTTCCTTAGATACTCACGACAAAGTTATAAATGCTGGTGGTTAAAAAAGGAACTACACAATTAACGTAGAAATTCCCGAGTTTTACGTAGACAGAGGCGCCACTTCAGACGGGATTTTGTTAACTTTGTTAAATTGGTTTTGACGTTTCCCTTTTCTTTGATACGTTCGCAAGGGGATTAAGTTTATAAGGTCAGAGTGACTTTTTCTTGTTTGTAAAATTAACTTGCAATCGCTTATTATATAATTTTGAGCCTTTTTTACATTATACATAGATGAAAAATCTCAGCATAGGGACTTTGGTTATATTACCTAGATATAATTTTATATTTATTATACATTTTTTTATTTTTCGTTTTTCTTTATATAATTTGGTTAGTTTAGTCTTATTGTTGTATCCCCTAGCTTAATTTTTGAAACTTTATTTTTTATTGTTTATATATTCCTGTATGTTTCCCTAAAAATATAAAAAATAAAAAAATATTTTTGTGTACAAACTCTATTTTTAAAATCCTGATAATTCAAAGTCCAAATCCTTATAAGTACTTTATCCTCATAATCAAGACGGTCAACACTCTTCAGAAAATAAGTCAAATTAAAGATTAAAATCATAGTTCCATTTGTAATAGAGTTTTCACATTTATTCTTAAAGTCCCATTATCTTAAAAGGTTTCCCAAAACACTGATTTAAAAAAAAATTCAACATGATATTTCGATGCATTCCTGAGAAACAGGGTCTTCACAGTCAGACAGACGGATATCAAGCTGATCCTATAAGAGTTCTGGTATCCTTTTTGAGATACGGAATTCTAAAAACCGGAGTCTATTAACGTGATGTACCGAAATTGAAATATCTATAGATGAGAATCGTGTAGCGGGCGTACGCACATCCAAACCCACGAGGAAATTCGTTACGACGAAACCTGGTACAATTAATTAGCGTGACATTGATTCCCACGATATCTTCACAATCTGACACGCCTCTTTCGTTTTGGTGATAGCGATTCGAGAATTCTAATCAGCGGATGAAAGGTTCTCTTATTCTTTCGGATTTTAATGGGGGGAATATTTTTAAGTGCCCAGGAAAATTGTGGCGCCTTCGTATCTAATGTTTTGTTGTTGATTACGATCATCACGCTTTTTATTTTAAGGCATAAGTAGAGTTAATTGACTCAGGAATATTCGATTATACGATAGATTTCAGCGAATAAAGGTACATACTTTCTGTTTTTATAATCAACAGTGGAGTTCCGCGTTTCTCAACTTACAATACTTGTCTCCTTGGACGTGAAGGACGGTTATCACATAACCATTTGATTACAGAGATATATTAGTGGTAGTATCCACTATGCGCTTATATATTTTGCCTAATGTGACCAGAATCGCAACTGGTCGCCGTTTTCAGGGCACTTACACATGACATGGGGGTTTCCTCATGATGTTTTCCCGTTTCTGCTCACCCCAAAAAGAGTATACCATGACGATATATCATTAACTTGATTACAAATAAAATCACATATCTCAAGCATAGTTATGTGAAAACAATTAAATGTTAGAGGAAACTCAATAGATGTGAGACTTTATAAAAGTCACCCGTTTTTCAACGAATAAATCCAATAAATAACCTGAAAACTAGGTGTCTTGTAATGCTCAACGGTCAGGGAGTTACTCTTTCAACCTTATACGGGCAAAATGTAATCAGATTAATGAAAAATGATTACGATTACATTTTGCATTTTTCATCATTAACAAGACTGCATTTTGCTTATTTATGTTTTAAACACTACGGAATCCTCAATGGCATACACATTTATGACTGTTTAATGTTTTGAAGGGATTGAATGATGATTACAGAGCAACAAAATTAAAATTATGGCTACATTTTGTAATCTTTATTCATTAATCAGATTACATTTTGCCCATCTCTGCTTTCAACTCGCTATCAAAATTCTTTCCCGACATCTCTCCCTTTAGCCGCACGTTTAGATGTCGAACGAATCCACGTGCACAAGCTAGTGAAACAGCATAGCGGTACCCTCTACAGGCTTTTGTAATATCAACATTAGTCACAGTGCGTTGAGCATCTCGAATTAAACAACTCAGTGAGTCCATCTATCATCATCTTACTGACAGATCATCACAAATTAAGTTTTTTTTATCTACAACTACTGTTTCGTTTGTGTTAATTCGATTTATAACTAAAATATTTCCTTTTTTATAAACTTGTACTATATTTTCCCGTTACAGGTTCAACTTTTTTCGTGCTAACTAATATTGTTAATCTAAGAGTACCTTTACTATTTCCCTGGACTTAAAATGGCGAGCATCTAGAGTACTTAGCCAATAATTTTAAGAATTTACTGGAATCGTAATACTGAAATCGTAAAGGCAGTTTTTTCAAAGTTTCGTGAAAGTGACTACATCACACCTGATGGAAAGAACTGTATAAGCCAGGAGTCACGGGTTGACAACTTTTTAAGTCTGAAGAGATAAAACTTACAATTTACAAATTTTCAAAGGTTTTGATATAAAACCTATCTATTCATTTATAAACTTTACTAAACAATGTATATTGTATTAAAAAAAAAAATTGGCATTGGCTTTACTATAGAACTAAAAAGCCTCAGCTTCAAATTCAAAGAGCCGCATATGACTCTCGAGCTGCAAGTAGCCAATCTCTGGTATAGACTAAGAACGGTAGAGAGTATCAAGGGAAGGGAATACGTAGAAGGTCGCCGTCGTTAAACTAGCCTACAGATAAACAGAAGGTCTCTAAGTATATGAACGACCGGACGTACACAAGCTAATCGTGAAACGCGAAAGGTAGAAACAAGAAACAATATTCACAGACAATTACAAATATCGACCTAGCCTCGAACTAAGCTTGTGCTTTTATACTAAGTACTAGTCAATGATACATATTTTTAAATATCTTTACTCATTCAGTACTTACGACAAACTAATCTGCTCATCACAGAAAACTTGAAGTCGAATTATAGTCCAAATACATACATGTGTCTATTTTAACACGCACTAAAAGTTATTACGCATGCATCGATTCTAAGTTTGAAATTTATAAAAGCTAAATCGACTTAGCATAGTTCTCAAAAGATAAATTTGTTTTGACAAAAAACTGAATATTTAATAGGAACTTGAGTATAGCCATAGTATTTGCAGCCAAGTCCAGGTTGACAATAGTAACTTACCAAATCCTTTGATATTCCTTGAGTAATATAAATTGTGATGCTTTAGTAAAGTCTAAGCAAACTTTAAGATGCGTCTATAAATCTCAGCCTTAGCTCCGTTGTGTCATCATACTGTGAAATGATCTTCCATAGGTGTATTCCTTTCCTCCTATGATATTGGGTTATTTAAAAGAATTATAATGTTTAGATCAACACGTGGAAAGTGACTGTATTTCATATTTTTTTAGGGGTTTTCTTTGAAATAATTTACAGAATTTCGTTTATAGTTATTACCTTTTTTTATATATATTATATTTCTGTATTGTATCGATGTATATATATTCGGTTTCTTCTTTGAATTTTTTTTACAATATTCTTCACTTTACTGTAAACTAGCATTAAATGTTAATCACTGTGCATGCTGTGGTGCCCTATAGTTGTTGGGGCATTTTTGTTTGATTTTTTATTTTGTTTGCCATAGTTATTTTGTTTTCTTACTCTATGAAACCCAAGCGTTTGTTCGTGGTTGGTTTTTGGTTTGTCCTGTGCTTAACACCAGGTGCAGTGTACTCACTTTGCCGGGCTAATATAAAAGAAGGTTTTTTCTGAGTGACCTATGGGTGCGCTACTAAAAAAGGTTGGGAAGCATGAGTTTATTTTTTTATATTGACAAAAGAAAAACCCGGTAAATAGCACCGAGGCGACGCGACGTTGTCTGCCGTTTCAATAGATCGAACCGCAAGTCAGCATCTAAGGAACGTGACTTTCCTATTTCGAAATCACCACTCCGATTGGCCGTCAAACGGGGCCCGTCAACCAATAGCCGCTCGTCAAATATCATGACACAGCGGTTCTTAAACAATTGTCTTAGAACTGACAGATAAAAAATATATATCGGCTTCTGTTAAAATAGTGCAGCTTCTGTCTTTTTGTTCGTTATTGTGTCTCTGCCGCTTTTGTGAGTCATTGACGCCTGTCAAAGACTACAGACCGTTATGGCGAGCTTTTTTTATTCCGTTTACGAATTTGAAAATGGAATCTAGTTTATTTTTTATTTTAATTGCAGTTTCTAACCTTTTTTGGTAGCACGATTATTAATCTGTAAAAGTTGGATACTTTTTGCTTTAAACAATTTATTTACTGCGTAACAGTATAATTTTGAAAGCTATTTCTATTTATGTAACGAAAATTTTGTATATCTTTTCATACCTATAATTTATAAAACGAAGTGGTGCGTGTGATTTGAAAGGGAAAAAAGAAAATTCGGGCACAAACTTACTTGTATACTTATGAAGGCATCACACATAACAACTTCATACGTTTTAAGGTAATGAAGAGTTTCAAAGCGTAGAGCGTTCGACTTTTCACAGATTTTGCACAGAACAGCGTTGTAGCCATTTTTTAAAGAGAGCGTTCGAGAGGGTTCTGGATCGCGACTACAGTACATGGGTGTAAAGGCTGTCATAGTGACCAGTTTCGGCTTGTCGAGTTTCGGGATCAGCTTATGTATATCCAGTAGCTCATATACCTACAGACCTTCAGTCGTGGTATATGTGGGCCGACATGACGACGAAGACTATCAATGGATTTTCATCCTTTGATAGTCGCTTTCGTTTTTGGACTACACTGTACTTACCATCAGGAACTCTGTAGTCACTATGTCGAGCCAGTGTAAAAAAAAGAAACGATAATGCTGATAACGAACCTGTGGGCGTAAAGGCCGTCATAGTGACCAGTTTCGGCTTGTCGCGTTTCGGGATCAGCTTATGTATATCCAGTAGCTCATATACCTAGAGACCTTCAGTCGTGGTATATGTGGGCCGACATGACTAGTGATGAAAATGCCCGGGAATTTTCCAAAGTGTCCAGCACTTCCGCGAACATTTCGTAAATTCCCGGGAATATTCCCCATACAAGTTTTGGGCACTTTGGGAAAATTCCCGGGCATTTTCATCACTAGACATGACGACGGAGACTATCAATGGATTTTCATCCTTTGATAGTCGCTTTCGTTTTTGGACTACACTGTACTTACCATCAGGAACTCTGTAGTCACTATGTCGAGCCAGTGTAAAAAAAAGAAACGATAATGCTGATAACGTACCTGTGGTGGTCTAGTGGATAAAGGACAGATATCCATGCACATCGATGTGATTGCTCGCAGGTTCATATTCCGACACGTACGTCAGGGTGTTTCTTGATTATGTATAGATAGATTTAGGCACCACATCCTCACTGGTAAAGGTAAATATCGCGAGAAAGCTCGCATGAGGTCTTATAGAAATGTCGTGTGTTCTAGTGACCTGAGAACGACAATCAGCTGCGCTACTGGTCATATTGGGGACGACATAAGTGCATAAGTGCATGTATGAAGATCATTCCACAGTTTAACGACTCGGCAAAAGTATGAGTTAGAGAACTTCTATTATTTCTTCTGTTATTATTATCTTCGGTTTACTGATGTTTGCTTTGGTGATGTTTATTGTTATAAGTCATTATTGTTATAATTTTAAATAATGTATCAGCCACTGGCTGCCATATAAATGAATACGTATTATCTCACAAGCTTAAGTCAATTTTTGTGTATATTTCTTTATAGTCGCTTTTTCGTTATATCGAGTTTTAAACCCAAATTATTCAAAAGAATTTTTTCTTTAAAAAAAGTCAAAGATGATTTGTGAAACATCCTGTAGATACGTTGTCTCTAACGCTGACCATATGCCAGGGGTCGGGAGCAAATAGTCTTTATTTAAAACAATTAAATACAACGTTATCGTTCGATCGGAGAGCAATTGTAAACAATTGGCTCTAACAGTTTACCAATTTAATGTCGTTTTGTTGAATTTATTGCTTTTGATGACGTCATTTTCTATACTGGCTTGACAAAGTGAGTAGAATGCACCAGACTGAAAGTACAGAGTAGTCCACGAAAGCCAACGACAGTCAAGGGACGAAAATCCGTTGACAGTCGCCTTCAATATATCGGCCCGCATATACCATGACGGTAGGTCTCTAGCTATATATGAACAACTGGATATACTCAAGTCGATTCCTGACAAAGAAATCTAAGTTCTAAGTTAGGTCGTGCTTTGTGTTGTTAAATTTTCCTCTAGTTGTAAGTTATTGTTAACTAGATTTAAGAATAAATTGTAACTTCTGTGAATAAACGGTACATCACAATCTTTTCAGTGGATGAATGAATGCGAGACTTATGCATGATGGTTTAGAATGTGTAATGTGTAATGATAATGATGTGAAAAGCAAAAAAACAAGTTGATTCTGAAACGCGACAGGCAACAGCGAGTCACTATGACGGCAATTGCCCTACAACATCAAAAGTAACATATTACAAAAAGAAAAAAACGAAATTATAAATATGAGTGGTCTCATTGAAATGTGGATTTTTTGTATTCCTTAATACGTTTCATTATAATATTAGCCATAGCAGACTGTAAGATCAGAGGTTTTAGACAAAGTGACATTCGACCTGCGAAAACGCTAGTAGAAAAGTGCAAAATGTATTGAATTGACATAACATTGACTAAAACAGCTGCTCGGAAACTGGGGGTTCTTTTCAAGGTTAGGCGGCATTTTACGCCGACCCAACTTCTTAGCCTGTATCAGGCGCAAGTTCGGTCGTGTGTGGAGTATTGCTGCCACCTTTGGGATGGTTCCGCCAAACACCATCTGGCTGCTTTGGACTCTATTGATCGCCGAGCTCGGCGACTTATTGCCGATGAGGCTCTTACGTCGCATAAACTACTCAGTTTGGAACACCGGCGTAAAGTAGCTTGCCTTTCCGTTTTCTATAGACTATACTCTGGAGAGTGTGCGGCTGAATTGTATGATTTAGTTCCACCTTCCCCCTTCTACCATAAATTGACGAGACGCCGTGCAGGTTTGCACCCTTTTGTGGTTGACATTCCTGCTGCTCGCACTAAGCGATTTGCCTCCTCCTTTTTGCTGCGTACCGCGAAGGAGTGGAACTCGCTTCCTGCGTCGGTGTTTCCGGCATCTTATGACATGGGAATCTTCAAACGTCGAGTGAATCAGTTTTTGCTGGGTGAGCGCGCTCCATTGTCGGCCTCATCATCACTTTCCAGCAGGTGAGATTGAGGTCAAGCGCAAACCTGTATGTAATAAAAAAAAATAACATGACATCTTATTCCAAACGCTTATATTCGCTCCCATACATATTGCAAAACGTTTTTCTTTTATCTTATTACTCTGCTTGCATATTATATTTCAGTTTTTGTGAAAACTTAGTAATACATCATCACGCTATGTTCCTTTCGGGGTTAGCAGAGATACGTTAGTGGCTGTATCCACCTTTTTTTTTTACACTTGCTCGACTTAGTGACTACAGAGTACCTGATGGTAAGTACAGTGTAGTCCAAAAACGAAAGCGACTATCAAAGGATGAAAATCCATTAATAGTCTACATCGTCATGTCGGCCGACATATACCACAACTGAAGGTCTCTAGGTATATGAGCTACTGGATATACACAAGCTGATCCCGAAACGCGACAAGCCGAAACTGGTCACTATGACGGGCTTTACACCCGTGCACTGTGGTCGCGATCCAGGCGGGCACCGACGCCCTACCACCTCGCTGCTGCTCGTTTAGCACCACCCAGGAGTCACGTGTAGGGAAACTAGGGTAAAGCCTACGGACGCGAGCAGCTTCGACTCCCAACCTCGCGCTTCGACCTTGCGCTTACATATCTTGTTCAACGTGACCAGTAGCGCAGCTGATCCCCGTTTTCAGAGCATTTACACATGATATCTATTTGATTTCCTTCACCGGTGAGCACGTGGGACCTAAACCCGTACATTGGAGAAACTAAGATGAACGGGTTGGGATTTGAACCTAAGCCCATTCGCGTAGCCGTGCGTGGTTGCCGGTCCCTAATTTACTAAACCACCATATAATTAGTTAAATAATGTAATTTGTAATATTTGAGTAAAATCTGAGCAAAGTGTAAGTAGCGCCTATAATTCTCAGCCTAAAAATGTAATAAGACGCGATTATCAATTGAGGAATTATTTTAAAACTTTATACATTTTTCTTAATTTTTTGGCATTATAAAATCTCATGTATTCGACGTTTATCTATTTCTTTCCGCTTTACTATATCTTATATATAAAAATGAATCGCTAAATGTCTTGATAAGCGCGAAACTCGAGAACGGCTGAACCGATTTGGCTGATTTATTTTTTAGTGTGTTTGTTGAAGTCTGGGGACGGTTATTACGGAGAGAAAAATTAAAAAAATTGTCTGGAAAAGTCTAAAAATAACACTTTACTGTATTCTCATACAAAAAATTCGTTATAAGTCATTTTGAACTTTAACACTATACCATAAAGTTTAAATGTCAGTGGACGGGTTCCGGAAAGGCAAAACAATTGAGTGACGTATAAATATTAATGTCAGTATTTGTCAATTTTTATACATATAGCATTAAGGCCAGGTTTCTTCAAACAATTTTCATAAAACAGCTGACGGGCCAATAGGTTTTGGCAGAATAAAATCTGATTTAGAGAAATAGGGCAGAACAAGGTCTGCCGGGACAGCTAGTTTTCTATATATTTAATAACTTTTTTCTTTAGTTTTCTTTCATAGCTTGTACAACCTGAAACCAGTGACCGCAATTATGCGTCGATCCCAATAGACATCATAATGGTCATTAACGAAAAAATATTGAAATTCATTAACGTTTGATGTAGTATCGGCATGCGATGGTTATGTCATAATTATTTCCCGGGAACATCAGAGCTTGCCGCGACGCGTGGCGCCACCTGCTTGCAGCTTGTTAGGGGCTATAGCGGTCTCAACTGGATCGAGTAGCATCAGCGACAAAAGCTATTACATTACAAATAAAATATTAAACTTTCTCCTTTTGTACCCATTATTAGAGATGGTAATAACGATTGACATTATAAATATATTAAAATAATAATACATTTTTGCTAATAGACCTGACATTGTGGTAGTGTCGGTCGGAGCCGGGCAATATTCGTTGATATCACCATACCACATGATGAGAATCTAGTGAAAGCAGAAAAAGAGAAGTTTTCAAAATATTTACACCTCGCACACGAGATTTCAAGCATGTGGGATGTGGATTCAACGATTATTGTAGCGATAGTCGTATCGACAAATGGGTTGATGGCAAAAAGCCTTAATTACCATCTTAAAAGGCTCACGCTTGGTTTTTAATTCAAGGGCCTGATACAAAAGACACTACTGGTGGCTTGGACTCGAACCTCGCTCTCTAACGTCGATACGTTTTTATATTTTAAAATGAATAAAAAATTAATTTAAAAAAAAGTTTACTTTAAAGTGTAAAAATAGCGTAATATATTTAATAAAATGTACGGAATATTTCTATGATAAAATAATATACCCAAACGGCTAGTTCACACAGTGATCCATTGTACTTGTCATATTTGATACGTTTTTATCCGGCTATTGGCTACAGAATATCAAAGTCAAGTTTATAGATATTAAAGAATTTGAAATATTTTACTGGATACTGTCGTATGCATTACACACATGTGTATGTGTGTATAATCATACCATATTGGAGTGCCGCTGAGTTTTTGTCGCGAGCGGAAAGTTATTTCCTCTACCCTTTTTTTTCTTAATATAAATCAGCACGACATATACCTCTCACAGTATCAACATGTTTTAAGACAACACAAAATGTAGACTTAGTTTTGTAATAAACTGAAATCTACGTCGATGATAACTAAAATCCATCATCTCGGTTAAAAATTTAAACATTGCAGTGCTCCATTTAGCTTATAACCATGGCTAGGGATTCCAGGTCAAAACCTTGAATCATAATTAAAAATAAGTTTATTCGCACATAAGATTCATTCAGGTATTTATAATTTTAATTGAATAACACTTTCCTATCGGACTGTACCGACATTTCTAGTTTACTGATAAGCTAGTGGGTCTGGAAGCGTCACATCCGCTAACAAACTACCGCCTCCGCTGCCGATCACCCGATTACCAAGCGTAATCATTATAAAATCAAAACTTAATGAAACATCCAATTTGTTTTGAATTGAAAATTGTTACAATTTATGTCGTCTTCAATTTGGTATTCAAAACTAAACATCCGCACATTGCAGATCCACCTATCGCATGGCAATCGGCCGATTTTAATTGTAGACTGATTCAACTCGCTTGTATCTTCATATATATTATTACGCCAAATTTCCATTTGAGGTAGGGCGATTGCCCGAACTAGGTCGTAACCATAGATGGGCAAAATGTAATCAGATTAATAAAAATGATTAATGATTACATTTTACGTTTTTTACCATTAATATGACTGCATTTTGCTCATTTATGTTTTAAACACTACAAAATCCCAGATTGTATACACATTTATCATTTCTTAATGTTTTAAATGGATTTAATCATGATTACAGAGCAAGAAAATTAAAATTACGATTACATTTTGCCGATCTCTGGTTGTAACCATAGAGCACAAGTGTAAAGATAGTCATAGTGGCTTGCTTTAGCTTGTCGCGTTTCAGAATCAGCTTGTGCATATCCAATAAGTCATATAGTTACAGATCTTCCGTCGTGGTATATAACCGAATTTCGTCCCACGGCGCTCGTTGCATTATTTATTTAATGTATCTCTGCTCACCTTGAAAAGGATGTAGCGTGCCGATATATTATTATAAATCAGTCGCTTTGCTCGCTGTCGACAGCGGGAGCATACTGCAGCTATTTTCTTTGACATATCACAATTATTAACCTGTCATTTTTTTTTTGTAGTGTACAGTCGTACGTGTGACTTCAATCACACCTGGTGGAAGGTGAAGATGACTCTAATGATGGACTCTTAAAAACTCCCAAGTGGAAATATGCGTACTGGAAGAATATTCCACTGCTGTTGAAAGAATCTACCTTGTAAATTTCATGATGATGTTGTTTTAATATTTTTCACAATTACCAAAAAATCTATTCAATTTTTACCGAGAAAAGAACGTTACATCAATAATTTAATAGTTAAACGTTATAAAACTTGAAATTACTCATTACAAACGTGTTTTATAAGGATTTAATGTGATTTTTTGAGATAATAATTGTTATAAGATACAGTTTTGCGAAGA
This sequence comes from Automeris io, assembly GCA_036320925.1. Classification (NCBI taxonomy): domain Eukaryota; kingdom Metazoa; phylum Arthropoda; class Insecta; order Lepidoptera; family Saturniidae; genus Automeris; species Automeris io. Next base: position 9,802,550 of record JAUDJH010000017.1, read on the forward strand.
GTGGTCTTCTAATGGTGATTTAATGCAATGCATAAAGCCAGATACTAATTCCGCGTCATGTTTGATAATTATGAATGCCTTATTTGCTTGATTTGCATAAAGTTTATATTAGTTTTATTTAATTTTTACGCCATTAAGCGCGTGCTAAAACATCTCAAATAAGATAAAAAACGAGAAATAGACTTTGAATAGATTGCTTTGCGAGTCGGTTTTTATTCAAAGTAAATTATTTTGATTTAAATATGATGTATATTTAAAAGGTATATATTTAGGAGGCATGTTGGAATAAATTAGCGGTGTCTACAGCAAGTGTTCGGGATGTGTCTGACACAAAGTAACCAGCAGCAAACCTGAATACCTTTATTTATTTTATTTACAATATACAGTGTAAACTTCATATAACGTCACTCGATTTAACGACAAACTCCCTAAAGCGTCTATATCACTCGGCTTTGGTTGGTTTAGCTTGTTTCCCATACAATGATACACTCTATATAGCGCTATACCCACTCTTAATAACGACAGCAATTTAATAATATAAATACTTTTTAAGTTGCCAAAATTAGTAAAAACAGCGCAGCTGTGTACGTTCTTTTGTCGTTTTATTATCGTAGCCCGTAATAAACTCGACTGTCAGCATTACACATACCGAACATCACCAAGATGCCTCAATATCGCGAGATTTGGATAAAATAATTTAAAAAATACAACAAAATTACTTGTGCAGCAAAAGACGTCAGACAAAAATAACAGATTATACTCAATAGCGATAAAAAAGAATTGTTTATTATGTAATTACTGACACTAGTCTGAAATAAACTTTTTCTAATACAGATATTTCTTCTCTCCATTTAACGACAACTCTCTATAACGTCAAAATATGCACAGTTCCTTGAGGGTCGTTATATAGAGTTTGCACTGTATTTCTTTTTTATAATAAATACAGTCGATCCTGGATTAATGAGAACTAGATAAACGAGAAAACTCTATGAGTGAGAGTAATAGCCAGGACCCGTCATTTTAAGCTCCCAAAACCACTATTAGCGAGAAACAGAAACCTCTGTAAGAGAGAGTCGTTTTTCCCTCATGGACCTCTGTAAGTGAGATTGCTGCTTATCTATACCTCTATAAGTGACAGTTGAGTTTTTTTTATTTATATTATTTAGGAGGGACAAATGACAAAACAAATTACAAATTTAACATCTGCTATTTCATGACTCATTTTTAACTTTCGTGGAACTTCCTACCATTGTTTTTGTTTTGTTTTCGTAAGCATCTTGATACCTACCCTTATAAAGTATTTATATGTCTAAATCTAATGAATGTAACATATACAGACTATTAAATATATATATATATATATATATATATATATGTACATAATACATTCGTACTTGTTGTGACTTGTTATTGCTGCGTACCTCTGTAAGAGAGAAACGCTACCCATGTACCTGCATTAGCGAGGAACTCGGGTTAGTGAGAAACCTCTACAAGCGAGAATGAGATTGTGCTCCCATGAACTCTCACTTATCCAGGTTTGACTGTACATATAAAAATAACATGTTTTAAAATATTAAAACATGTAAGCCTGTGGGGACGAGGCCTAAGGCCTAAGCCACTGGTAGTTAAGAGCTCAGAATGAGGAACCTCCTAACAATGCGTGCCGTGTCGAGTAATACTGTCTTCTGTATCCGGCCCTTGATCCAACAACCAAGCGAGAGCCTCTTGAGAAGGTAATCGAGGCACTTTGCGATCAACCTATTAGTCGATACGACTATCGGGTCAATAGTTGCTTGTAATCTCGTATGCGAGGTATGAATACTTTGAAGATTTTTCTTTTTCCGCTTTCACAAGATTCTCGTCATATGGTATGGCGATATCAACGAGTATTGCCAGGTGCACCGTCCGATCTACTACCACAATGTCAGGTCTTTTAGCAAAAATAGTTCTATCAGTGATAATAGATCGATTCTATTATTATGATTAGTTAGGTTTGTCCCACTGCAGGCATAGGGCTTCCTTCCCTTTATCCACTATATTTTTGGAATCCATGGGAAGGGGTTTGGACATTAAGCCTTCCACACTTGTCCAATGCAGGTTAATGCTTACGATCTCACTGTGATAAAGAGGCATTACTTCTGAAACGGAACCTTTAATCATTTTAGTCTTAGACTAAGGCTGAGATTTATAAACACTATTTTGACTTTGCTTTGCAAAGTTGTCAAAAAATACATTCGTTTTGACAAACAACTGAATATAGTATAATAGGAACTTAAGTTTAGCCATAGTATTCGCAGAGAAAATGCATGTTGACAAAATTGGTGACTTACCAAATCCTTTAACTTTCATTAAGTAATAGAAATCGTAATGATTTTGTAAAGTCTAAGCAAACATAAACTTGCAACTATAAGTCTCAGCTTTAGTAACAAAGAATCATCCATGATGCTAATAGAAGTGTGCAAAAGATATGATATTTATATATGTTAACGATACATTTGCACTTTCCTGTATCAGCCTTTATACATTATATTGCAAAAATGAATGATAATAGGCTTTATACATTACAAATGATAGTGTTAGTAGGTTGTATATATTGTAAAAGTGAACGTCTATTACAAACGTGAGTGTTAGTAGACTATACACGTTGAAAGAATGAGTGTCATCTAGCTTTTGTGTATTACAAACATAAGTGTTACTTTGCATTAAGTTTTGCTATCATGTTCAAATTAGTTACATTTGTTGCAAACGTGAGTGAAATGGACTTTATACATTACAAACGGGAGAGTTATTTAGTTGTATGCACTGTAAAAGTGAAAGTCTATTGCAAACGTGAGTGTTAGTAGACTATACATATTGTAAGAATGAGTGTCATCTAGCTTTGTAAACGTAAGTGTCACTTTGCGTTGAGTTTTTCTATCATGTTCAAATTAGTTACATTTGTTGCAAACGTCAGTGTGCTACTCAGTGTCCTGTAAAATTTATTGACGATCGTCGCATTTAAAGCTCACCGTGACCGTCAAAAGATTCCCTGCTCGACGGTCACCGTTCGTGTTCAAGTTACCGTCAGTTAGAAGTATCGAGTAACAGATTATAATTATCATAACTCATTAAACAAAACAGGATCTTATTAAACCAGCACAAGCGGAACACATTATAATATCTGGTCGACATCCTGCCATACTTGTTCTAGTGACTCATTAAGTCTATGTTAATGCTTTATACAACTTGCATCCAAACATGCGATTATACTTATTAAACATTTAAACTTATTTATCTCGTGGCTGTGGTGGATATAGGATCAGTATCCATGCGCGGAAGCTCGGAGGGTTCTAGCTTTGAACCCTGATTCGTACCTCTGTGCTATTCCACATTAAGTGCGGATTTAGGAACCACATAATTACCGGTGAAGGAAAACTTTGAGAGGAAACTGACATTGCATCTAATGTTCTGACAATGGCGATGAGTTGCGCTTCTGGTCGCGCTGGACACGATATATAAGTGTTAAGTGGATATAGCTACTAATGTATCTGTATCGGTATATCGGTATATTATTATATATCTATCTATATAAAAACACTTTTTTTTGTATCCTGGGGGAAAATCCTACATAGGACCATCAGGGACGCTGTGAGGGCAGCGATCCCGGTGTGTCAGACTCTTACTGACTAAAAACCCCCGGGGTGTCCCTCTGATTGCTCCACCCGGGCCTGGGAAGCCAAATTCGTCCAGACTAGTGATGAAAATGCCCGGGAATTTTCCCAAAGTGCCCAGCACTTCCGCGAACATTTCATAAATTCCCGGGAATATTCCCCATACAAGTTTTGGGCATTTTGGGAAAATTCCCGGGCATTTTCATCACTAGTCCAGACGGCCGGGGAACAAAAGGCCTTGTTGAAGCTATCCCTCTGGGGAAGGGGTGGGAGTAAAAATCCACCTCTCCAAAACCTCTCTCTCAGGCGGCGCGCCGGACACCGTGCACCGCCTCCCTCTCATCCGGGCAGCAGAATCCCTCAAGTCTACTACCCGGATATAAAAACACTTGTCCTGATCTAAATTACTATAGGTAGAAACATTTTTTTTTGTATTGGTTTGTTTTTGTAATGTAGGCATCAGCTAAGGATTTTTTGAGATTCCATCCTTGAGAGGCTGAAATAAGGGTTGAAACTTTGTTTGAAAATCTGTTAATTTTGAAATAATTGCTAGAAAAACTGTAAACGTTGTAGCTTAGTGAATAAGGGACCCGTATACATGCGCGGCGATACGAATGGTCTTAGATTGGAATTCCGGCATGTACATCTATATAATAGAAATATCATGCGCAAGTGCTCTGAGAACGGCGATTAGCTGCGCTACTGGTCATGTTGGGTACGACATGCAAGCTCAAAGTGTATAACAGCAGTTCATGAATCTGATACCTCAATCTGAAAAGAAACTCAGCATCGCGGGGAGGTTTCCCAAGACGTTACGACCTGCACTTTGAGAAACGCTGTACTAGAGAAATAAACAGTTTCCAATAACTTGGGAAACAAGAGTTGTGAACTTTATTAATTGGAAGGTAATTACAAAAGTTAGCTACCGGTCTTAGTTGAACGAAACTTTGTAAGACATTTTTAATTACCGCGTTGGTAGACAGTGAAAGTTTTAAATTAAACCAAGGAATTATCTGTGGAATAATTTAACATAATTTTAAATCAGTTTATATTTTAGTAATTGTGATGTCCCGGCGTTGCCTGGTTAGAATGTAATCCCTCGAGGGTTTGTTTTCCAATAACGTCAAAACACATTTTTTTTCTAACCAATATTTAAAATACTTAATTATTATGTGAATCCTACTTCCTACTAATATTATAAATGCGAAAGTTTGTGAATATGTTTGTTACTCTTTCACGATAAAACTACTGGACGGATTTGGATGAAACTTTTACAGTACTATAGATTATACATCGGAATAACATATAGGCTACAATTTGTAATGATTTTATGTAATTTTGGTCGAAATATACAATACATGGCAATTAAGTCGGAAAAAATATGGCCTCTGAGAGCTATCTTGGCGTACACTGCCTAAACCATTGGAGTTACACAAAGATGATGTACCGTAGGGTTGTTTGTCTTGAATAGTTCGAAATAAAAGTCATATATCTACCTTTTATGTGGAAGCTACTATGACCAAAATTGTAAACCATAAATTTAATTAAATTAGATACTATTTTAGAATGCACATTTTCTTTTTTCACGATAAATCACGATGATTGATCGTGAAAAAAGAAATATGGATATGAGTTTGGATAAGTTACAAGACATTTACGTTTGCTTAATTTAATATGTATATTAAGTTATGCTTCGTCACGAAAAACAGTTTTATGTGGATATCCAATCAAGTCTGACCTTAAATTAATTGTTATACTGACGGCAGAATTGGTTCTGGTTCAAAATTATTAAATAAAAACTTTTGAAAGTTCATCTATGTTAAAAAATACTAGTCTTGACTGGTATACTATAGTAGAATTTAAATTACTGTAGCTAGAAACATGAATTTTCTACGTTTTTTTTCTTAGGTACCCACTAAGGCTTCATTTTTTAATATTCCACCCCTAAGAGGGTGAATTAGAAGTATACAATATCTTTAAAACCTGATAGTTTTGAGTATATGTGTCACCTGGGTGGAGCTAGGCTTAGTCTGCTGGTAATTAATATTTGCTAAATTGGATGAACCTTTAATAGAAAATTCATCATTAGATTATATTTACATATATTGTAATAATAATATATAGTCACGATGTATCCCTTTCGGAGTGAGCAGAGATATATTAATGGCTTTATCCAATTTGTGCTTATAGTATATGTCGTGACCAACGTGACCAGTAGCGCAGCTGATCGCCGTTCTCACAGCACTGGTACACATGACATTTCTATTAACCTTTAACTAGTGACATAGAGTCTCACAGGCTTCGTGCATTTGTTATATTTTATTCTAAGTAAAAAGTGTTAAATTAATCGTTTTCCTAGCATAAAGTCGATTGAAACGTAGAATAAGGATTTCATACCAAATGAGGCTGAAAAATACCACTAAGTGTTAATACTCATTTTTTTAAATATTTTATAAAGAAAATTGATTTAATTTACTGATGAGTTTTTCATTACATACCAATACTTGAATATCAAGATAATTTTGGAACACGCAAGTTGATTTTCACAACAAAAATGAATTTAAAAGTTGTAGCCTATGAGTCGTCATGTCCTCTATGGTGTTATAAATTTTTCATGTCACCAGTTAAGGGTGAAATTCCATGCGGTTTTTTCACGTTTTTTTCTTCACTGGTGAAAACGTAGTGCATAAATCCGTATGTAATCTGGAACACCCCAGAGGTGCGTGCCACGATTCTAACCTACGACGTATGAATTGCCGCACGTGGAAATCGAAGGGAGTGGAAGTGGAGTGGGAGTCGAAGCTGCTCTCGTCCGTAGGCTTTACCCTAGTTTCCCTACACGTGACTCCTGGGTGGTGCTAAACGAGCAGCCGCGATGTGGTAGGGCGCCGGTGCCCGTCTGGATCGCGACCACAGTGCATGGGTGTAAAGCCCGTCATAGTGACCAGTTTCGGCTTGTCGCGTTTCGGGATCAGCTTGTGTATATCCAGTAGCTCATATACCTAGAGACCTTCAGTCGTGGTATATGTGGGCTGACATGACGATGTAGACTATCAATGGATTTTCATCCTTTGATAGTCAATATCGTTTTCGGACTACACTGTACTTACCATAAGGTACTCTGTAGTCACTATGTGGAGCCAGTGTAAAAAAAAAATCGGACCCTTATCCACTAGGCCAGGGGTCGGCAACCTGCGGCCCGCAAGCCACTGCGAAGAAAGCCGCACCGCAGGCAATAAATTAAAAACATTCATAGAAATAAGTTTTTCCGCCGGATAAGCCGGAAATTCAGTTCAAGTGATCACAGTCAGAAAAATGAGAGTAACAATAAAAATAGTTCAAATGCAAAAATTAGGTTTATCTAAAAAAATATGTTTATTAGATAAAATGTGGCCCGCGCCAATATACTCATAATATTTGTGGTCCCTATATAAGAAAAGGTTGCCGACCCATGCACTTGGCCCTCAAAACTACAAATAATAAATATAAAAATTAAAACGTTATACGACTAGTCAACTATTTCATTTTTGTCAGTCATGACCTCTTCGTTTTTTTCTGTCGACATACATATAACAAAAAAAAAACAGGTTACAACACCCGATCGAATCGCTCATCACGTCTCTATGTTTAATTTATCTTGTATTTAATAAATATCGTTATAAAGAAACATTTTTACATAGTTAATTAAATTTAATTTACAGTTAAAAGCTGTATTTCCTTATCTAAATAATTTTAATAAAATCATTCGTTTGTCTGTACGGTTTCGGTTGTATTGAGATTACGAAAAAATGTACCATAAAAATAGAAGTAAATCAAATTTGCTTGTATCATTGTATTTTGTGCTCATTAACTTACATAAATATTACAAACGTCGTGCAATGCTGTGTTGAGATCGATCTATTAGAAAATGGCGTTCTTCTGTGAGGTCGTGATGAAGCAGGAGGTCGCCGAAAGGTTTAGAGAGCGAACATTTTCTCTGGCTATTTAGCGGTCAAGGCACTGTCTCTAGAGGGACGCGTTCGTCCAGAGCGAGCGCGACATACCCCCGGCGACAATAGCCAGGTAGTAAACTTGAGGGAGTCTGCTGTCTGGATGAGAGGGAGGCGGTGCGCAGTGTTCGACGCGCCGCCTGAGAGAGATGTTTTGGAGGGGTGGTCTCTTCACTCCTACCACTCTCAGAGAGGTATCCTCGACAAGGTTTTTTGCTCTCCGGGCGTCTGCGTGAATTTGATTTTCCTGGCCCGGGTGGAGCGATTAGAGGGACTCCCGGGAGTTTTTAATCAATAGGAGTCTGACACGCCGGGGTCGTTGCCCACAGCGATGAGACCGAATGATGATGGAGGGTCCTATGCAGGAATCTCCCCCAAGATACCAAAAAAAAAACCTCATTGGTTGTTTAGCGTTAATTAGCGTTCTCATTAATCGATTTTTATTTTTGTTCGGCCCTGTGAACTGAAGTTTATGTAAAATAATCGATTAATGTAAAATGTTTCTAAATGAATACTTATTTGATAGAATGAAGTTGTTAAAAGATTAAGAAATAGGAAGACAGAATATAAGATAAGAGCAAGGCCGTATGAGATACTATTGTATGTAAATTCAACTCGAAACGTACGGTGACCACGCGTTTAGTTATATCTACAAGTTTATTAACAATTCTATTTATTTATTAGCTTCTGGCTGGATATTATTATTGCATCGTTGTTCTTAGTGCAAAATAGGATTTTATACTTAGGCACACGATCTCGTAAAATAATTCCAAGCAAGAGTATGCAACTCTATCACTCTCTGCGCCATTCTCATTCGACAACCAAAAAAGTTGATGAAAGTTCAGGTCCCTGCTCCATATGCCATCGTCGGCAGAACACACTGGTTAAAGAAACAGGTTTCAGGCATTGTGGAATATCCTATATAAAACTAAATTAATAAAATGAAAAATGAATTCGAAATACAAGGATTTGTGGACCCCCTAGTCGTTTCGCTAGATGGTTTTGTAGGCAGGTCGACAAAAAGCCATAAAAACTGACTGCATCTTGGTGCCAAGGGAAAACGCAACACAAGTGGACACTTGCCGTCATCTGCGTCATTTGATGACTCAGTTATTTTTTATACATCAATCCATATTCATAGCAGATAGGGAAATAGCGTGAGGAAAATTCCGTCGTAATATTTTTATACATTTTCCCTCAAGAGCCTACACGTGCTTTGAAGTACTTTTATACTGGTGTGAAGATGTGACTATAGTGCACTTGAGGGTAAGTACAGTATGTTTCAAGAAAATCAGCGATATCCTAGTCATAGGGGGTGGTAACTATTTAACCATCCCTCACCAAGTAAATGGGGCCTGCAGATGGCCAAACGTAGCCGGGTGTCGAGGAAGATGGCTACGCCTTGCCCATGGTACTCGGCAGGCGGGAGAAGGAATACTTCTGGGGTTTTAGTCGGTGCAAGTCCGACACACCGAGGGGCAGCCCTCACCACCTCCTGAAGGTCCCTCAGGGATTTACTCCCGGTTAGCAAAAAAAGCGATGACAATCTATTATTAATAATCGCCGTCACATGCTGACTCTCACTCACCAAAACTGTAGGTCTCTACATATATATGACTGGAGAAAACAAAATAACCCCAAAACGTGACAAACCGAAGCGAGTCTCTATGATGGGCCTATATTTGTGTTACAAAATTAAATTATTATCTATCTTCCCCATCAACCCGTATCCTTCCTCTACTGAAGACAGACCTATCCTAAGGTTCCCCAATGAGCCTGAACTTTGGCTTTGCTCATTCAATGATGCCTGCCACTTTGCGAATCGTCGCTCCCCCTAGCCGAAGGCCGCCCTACACTTACTGAGGCGTGATTTCCAGTCAAGAACACGTCTCTACCAGTGTCTACCAGTTCTTCTGCAAATATGACCAGCCCGTTGCCAGCAAGCTAATCCTGTGAGCTATGTCGGAGACTTTGGTTCTCTGACGAATCACCTCATGACTTATTTGATCCTTTAGAGAAACAGCGAGCATGGCACATTTCATAGCAATTACCTACCCCCACCACAGTGTTGACGTGCGCAAACTTTCGATCTTCGAAATTACTTAAAAGTAGGGGAACAGGGTTGAGAACTTATGAGAACTAACGATGAGATTATTAAAACTTAACAATTTATAATATCCTGATAATGTCAAGAAGGGCCGGCGACAAGTCAAGTGACCAAAATTAGCGCCAAGTGAATAAATATGTACGAGTCGTGCGGACGGCAAAGTTAAAATTGTTTTGAATTATTATTTTTATGTAATATAAGTGGGTGCTTTATCGGATATCTGCTTGATGCTCATAACTACGACTTGTGAAACATCTAAACGAAATTAAAGTAAGTTTTTCGTGTATAAAACTCGATAAAGTATTTGAAATATGTGCAAAATACGAGCTTGCAAAATTTTATGTTTTCAAGTACAATAATAAATATTTTATTATAATGTTTTATAGTGTACGAATGAAAAATAAAACGATGAGTGTTAATCTAACCTCATCGTTAGTCATGTAATTTTTATCGTTACAGGCAAGTGAATAAACGACGCAAGAACGTTTTTATTTTGACCAAATAAATAAAAATCTACTTTATCTTAATACGATTAAGTTATAAAATTATATAACAGTCTTCAATTAAATAAAATTAATTCAGACAATTGTAAATTCCTGCATTAAATTATTGACCATCCCGCTTCATGTGCGAATGAACGTTTGTCATATTTTCGCTTTTTTTATGCATTCAGACTGACGTTTGACAGATGTCAGATATGGCAGTTGACGGATTAACCGATAAAGGTCTATTGCAAGGCTATTGCTGGTGCATCTTTTTTAAATATTAATTGATTTTGAGCACTAGAAGAAAGTACTGTGAAAATTAATGTTTAAATATTAGGGTTAGAAATAAAAAATACGAATTCTAACGGTTTTTGGAAAATTAATCCCCAAGGGAATTAGTAAAGTTAATTATACCTGAACAAAGTCGGGCCACCACAGCTAGAATTACATAAGAACCATTAATATTATGATGCAATTATTAGGCCTGCGTATAATGTATGAAAACCTGTTTTTAATGAGTATAACAGACGCAGTAAATGCCAAGAAAGTCAGCGAATGCTAATAATAAAGTAATAAGCAGTAATAACTGGAGTGGCAATGTTTTGATGTGCGCGCGGCGATGTGGAACAGTTTTTTGTGTATCGCCGCTGACATTTCCGCCCGCCGTAATGATATGACTTATGACCGTGCGAGCTGCGAACGAGGGAACGCGATCTGATGACAAATCTGAAGATAATTCTTAATGATCATACTAATCTATCACAATTTAATACGTCAATTGGACCCATAACCTATTTAGTAGTGACGTGCATAGGATACTTGGACAGGGTAGGCAAAATTCGCATAATTAATTTTAATAACATATTATGATGGTTAATATTATTTTGCTTTCATAGGAAAGATAGACAGCGTGAATATAGAATAGATACGAATATAAAGGGTTCCATTTTTTTGCTTAACTTTAAGCAATTTAGTCCAGGTTTATTTGTCATAAGGGCATACAATGCTTGCATGTATCTATGGAATGAACGCTACTGCTATTTAGAGATCTATATAAGTAAATCGGTAACAAATTTACCCGATACAGTCGAGAAATCGATTTGGAATCTTTTATTTTTGTGGCTATGATAACCTAGTGGATAAGGAATCTATGTGCGACCACGCGAATGGTTGTAGGTTCGAATCCTTTAACGTACATTTGAGTTTTCCTATGTTAAGTACGAATTTAGGCCCCACATCCTCACCGGATATCAAAAAGAAATGTAATGAGTATTAGTGTTGTGAGAACGGAGATCAGCTGCGCTTCTTGTTGTGCGTTGGACACATATATGAGTGCAAAGGGGATGCGGTCCCTAATATATGAATACTCATCTCCAAAAAGATATTGCGTGACGATATATTCTTACATTTTTCATCGATTAGACTATATACAGATCTTTAAACTCCAATATTTTTAGCTTCATTCCTAAAACAATATGCAAAACCTTTATAAATGCAATTTAAACTTAATTTTTTCTTGATTTAATGTGAAAAGTAGGTACATAGTTAACCCGTATGATATTTTTTTTAAATTAATTTATAGGCGAACGCTTGACCTCAGTCACACTTGATGAAAGGTAAAGATGAGTCCGATGATGAACCGCGTCCGCCTAACAAATGCCTATTCTCTCTTCTCTTAAAGACTCCCAGGTCATAAGACCGCGGAAATATGGCCGCTGGAAGCATATTCCACTCCTTAGCCGTTCGCATGATGAATGTAGAAGCGAATCTTTTCGTGCGGATATAAGGAACATCCACCACATGATGATGTCCTAGTCGGATTCGGCCACGGCGACTGTTTCAACGCCGATTAAGAAAATCAAGGCCCAGTTTTCGGAAACAGTCAATTGCGCAGGGGATATTTAAGTGCATAACTGGACGCGCTGCCAGAAAAGCACTCTCTCGTCCGAGCTCCCTCAGGCCCGATGGAAAGGAGAACCAGTACGATCGGGAGGGAGCGGGATGCAGGTTTGGTCGAGTTGTCCTTCTCTAAACACCTGGTTGAATTGCGGTGTTAAAGAGATACCTTAGTCGCCTTTTACGACACCTCAGCAAGAAGAGGGGGGGTGCTATTCTATTCTGCCGGCAGCCATCACGGCTAACCACACCACATACGGATAATAGAAATGTCGTATGTACTATTGCTGTAAGAACGGCAGTCAGCTGCGCCGCTGGCCATGCTGCGCACAACAAATTGACATAGCCGCTAGTGTATCTCTGTTCACCACGAAAGGGATATAGCGTAAAGATATTTTACTCCGAAACGTATTTTGATGGATTTGCATATAATATCAAGTGTCTACGTAAGACATGATTCCTAGTTGCAGATGTCGCGTCTATACAAAGATAATGTGGCAAGCGAAACTATACCATGTTAATTTTACAAAGTCCCCCATAAAAGACAAAAATAGGTTAAATTTGTTTGTGAAACAATTATTTAATGTATTATTTTGTTATTCTAGTTTGTTTTAATAGTGTTTTAGTACCTCAATCGATATTTTTTTTTTTTACACTGGCGCTACATAGTGTCTACAGAGTACCTGATGGTAAGTACAGTGTAGTCCAAACACGAAAGCGACTATCAAAGGATGAAAATCCATTGATAGTCTACATCGTCATGTCGGCCCACATATACCACGACTGAAGGTCTCTAGCTGTATGAGCTACTGGATATACACAAGCTGATCCCGAAACGCGACAAGCCGAAACTGGTCACTATGACGGGCTTTACGCCCATGCACTGTGGTCGCGATCCAGACGGGCACCGACGCCCTACCACCTCGCTGCTGCTCGTTTAGCACCACCCAGGAGTCACGTGTAGGGAAACTAGGGTAAAGCCTATGGACGCGAACAGCTTCGACTCCCAAAAAACCCCAAAATCCTTGTGTTCACTATGTATTTTAAATCTAGAAGTGTAACGTGTACTTCAACATACAGAATTGTTAAATGAGACTTCGTAAAATTAACGAGATATTGTTTAGAAGTATATATCTAGAGTTAGGCTGAGATTTATAGACGCTATTTCGACTTTGCTTAGCAAAGTACTCAAAATATTAATTCGTTATGATAAAATACTGAATATATAATAGAAACTTGAGTTTAGCCATAGTATTCGCAGAGTCAAGTCCATGTTGACAAAATATGTAACTTAGCAAATCCTCTGACGTTCATTGAGAAATATAAATTGTAATGTTTTAGTAAAGTCTAAGAAAACTTAAAGTTCTGTCTATAAATCTCGAAATTTAAATTCTCATATCTCCAGTTTAAACTAGTTTATCTCCTCCGATTTTCTCCGTGCCCTGCAGCGCCCCCCTGCATACCCTCATCGCCCATAAAGGGGCGCTATTACCCACTTTGAGAAAGAGTAATTTAAACTCACTACAAACGGTTTTATGAAATGTTGTTACAACTAGACGCAGTATTTTATAGCTTTATCTGATCTTTAAATATGTGACTCATTCTACATCTTATAACTTGTCTAGATGCATTTCATTACAAGAGGAAAACACTGCGTAGAGATAGCAAAACAATCCTATTTTTTTATTACAAATTGGCTCGTGCTTGATATTATTCACACCTGATGGAAAGCGACTAGGAGGCCTATAATGAAACGGGCTCACCCAATAAAAACTGATTCATCCTTTACTTGACGACTTCCATTTTAGAGGAAATTGGAAAAACGGTAAACAGTATATGACTTGTTTGCCTTTGGGAATAAACAAACTACATTATGTACACAAAAAGCAAAACATGAATTTTATGCAGTGTTGCCAACTCTATTCAAGAAAACGCCCAGAAATTATCTAAAATCTTCCTAAAAATCTTTTATTCATATTTATTCAAGTTTTTTTCTTGCTGTAATAATTGTGAAATATAAAATCATAAGTTTACTACATACGTATTCATTTTGAATGAAATTGAAAAAACAATTATCAATATTTGTTCATAGTTAGTTAGATACATTGAATATAAAGCATTATTTATTGTTATTTTCAAAATATACCTATTTTTGATCAACACTAATCAAGTGCTATAAAGAACATAACGTGTATTAATTCATCTATTTCTCTCCTTCATCATCATCATCATTAGCCCAACCTAGTCCACCACTAGACCTGAGCCTCTCCTAATAAGCGCTATTGAGCTCAATCTTCGGCTCTTCTCATCCAATCCTTTCCGGCCACATTCCGGGGTTTTGTAATATTTTCCTTTTTTGTTATAAAACAAAATAAGGAGAGGTTTTAGGTATAAAGCAAAAATATCCTAAAAATCCTCATATTGACAAAATCCTTTTTAAGGGTAAAACTACTAAGTTGGTATCACTGATGCTACGCTTCCAAATATAAGATTAATTATTTTTTGTGTAGAGTAACTACTAATTAACTTAAACTTAATTCTCGGTACTCATGTATGAATGACTTGTAGTTTATTTGTAACTTGATGCTAGAATCCGGAATTACAATGTGTGTTAAGTAGCAAAAAACTTAATCCGATTACAGATTAAATTTATTATTTACGTTTGGCAACGAATTGTGATGCAGTATTAACGCTTGCTTTGATATGGTTTCTAAATTCATAGAAATGTTGCCCGTAATTATTTTCCAAGTCAAACTCGTTACAACTTCATTGAACATAAAAGTACTTTTTTTGTAACCCGGGGAAAATCCTGGGAGTCGAAGTTGCTCGCGTCCGTAGGCTTTACCCTAGTTTTCCTACACGTGACTCCTGGGTGGTGCTAAACGAGCAGCAGCGAGGTGGTAGGGCGCCGGTGCCCGTCTGGATCGCGACCACAGAGCATGGGTGTAAAGCCCGTCATAGTGACCAGTTTCGGCTTGTCGCGTTTCAGGATCAGCTTGTGCATATCCAGTAGCTCATATACCTAGAGACCTTCAGTCGTGGTATATGTGGGCCGACATGACGATGTAGACTATCAATGGATTTCCATCCTTTGATAGTCGCTTTCGTTTTTGGACTACACTGTACTTACCATCAGGTACTCTGTAGTCACTATGTCGAGCCAGTGTAAAAAAAAATCCTTCATGGACCGATACCGCGCTGTGAGGGCAGGGTTCCGGTGTGTCAGTCTCCTAGTGACTAAAACCCCCGGATTGTTCTTTCTACATGACTGCCATAGCCAAGGGCACGGCCACACCAGCTTCCTCGTCCTCGGCACCGTTTGGCTTTCTAGGGGTGGTGTATAGAGCCTTCCCTCGATGACTATTATGTATTATCATTGGAGCGGTGCGCGGGAATATGTCGCCAGGATGTGTAGATGGCGTACTCCCTCAAATTGCATTGAGCATCGACGTAAAGTTGCCTGCCTCTCGGTCTTTTACCGGTTGCACGGTGGAGAGTGTTCTCAGGAACTTCATTCTTTGATTCCACCAGCCCCATTCCACCACAAAACCACTAGACATCGTGTCGGATACCATCCGTATGTGGTGGATGTTCCTTATATTCGCACGAAAAGATTCGCTTCTACTTTTATCATACGAACGGCTAAGGAGTGGAATATGCTTCCATCGGCCATATTTCCGCGATCTTATGACCTGGGAGTCTTTAAGAGAAGAGTGAATAGGCATTTGCTAGGTGATCGCGTTTCATCATCGAACTCATCTTCACTTTCCACCAGGTGTGATTGAGGTCAAGCGTTCGTCTTTAAATTATAAAAAAAAAATCGCTGCTCAGGCGTCACATCCGGTTAAAGAGGAAGACCTGTAATGAAGGCCTTCGGCATGGCGGCGGATAGAGTTGTGAAGGTTGGCTATTGCCTCTCGATTCCTTTCCGCCGCCTCCTTCTTCTACATATTTCATTGCAAAAGGAGAAGACTGCCTGCCATGAGCTGAAAAGACTGCTGCCAACCATCATGTGAACTAGTGTCGGCAGCAACAGGTCACCCACCACCTTGAACTAAAAGAAAGTAGAGCGTAACTCAAAAATCGCGTACCACTAACTCAGCTCACCTGGCAAGGTACATAGTATGGCGATTTTTTTTAATAGTTAAAATTTAAGAATATTTACTCGGGAATCCCATTTTATCTTTCAAAATTCAGTCTTGATTTAGCAACAATATATGCTCGCGTAATAATTTATTCGTACCTACATATATTCTTAGATTTCAATAGCGTTTTTGCAGTGGTATCACGGGTTTTTACGTTCTAAACAAAATATATATTCTTTATACATATTTTTACGACTTAATAAAATGTGATTTCGTGCTTAAAACTATCTTTTTTGTATACATTCGAGTGGATAACGGCAAATCTGGATTAGATGAACTATGAAGTCACAATTTTCCTGTTTTTATTGATGTAAACAGTTATCATGGTGCATTAAATTAATTTTATCGACAAACTAAATCATAGAAATACATTTTATTTGGCACATAACATAACATACAATATAGAATAAAAGCCCAATCAAGGTATAAAATAACAAAAGCGAATACTCTCTGTTGGGATATTGCGCCAAAGAAAAACCAGCTCAGCATATGCTAGGTGACCGGATGAGGCACCAAAACACCCAGAGGCTGATTTTCAGCTGACATCCATATCGTGAGTCTGACGCACCAGGGTCGCTGCCCTCACAGCAGTTTTGATGGTCCTATACAATATTTCCCCCGGGTTAAAAAAAGGACATCTACTGACTAAAAACCCCTGGTAGTTCCCATCGCGTACATTACAACCCAAAATATTACTACGGTTATCAACAGTAACGAAAAACCTATAAACATCCGTAAATATTTTTTTTTTACACTGGCTCGACTTTGTGACTACAGAGTACTTGATGGTAAGTACAGTGTAGTCAAAAAACGAAAGCGACTATCAAAGGATGAAAATCCATTGATAGTCTACATCGTCATGTCGGCCCACATATACCACGACTGAAGGTCTCTAGGTATATGAGCTACTGGATATACACAAGCTGATCCCGAAACGCGACAAGCCGAAACTGGTCACTATGACGGGCTTTACACCCATGCACTGTGGTCGCGATCCAGACGGGCACCGACGCCCTACCACCTCGCTGCTGCTCGTTTAGCACCACCCAAGAGTCACGTGTAGGGAAACTAGGGTAAAGCCTACGGACGCGAGCAGCTTCGACTCCCAAAAATTATTATTGCCGGCCTGCACAAATATCTCTTCACACCCCTTTTAATGAACACAATAATATGGGACGATGGAAACGCCCTTGATGGAAGGTCATTCTATAGCTCAGCGACTCGGCAAAAGTAGAATTTAGACAACTTGATCCTAGCCACTCGAATTGACGACATCACAGATCATATCAATCCAATAGACTTTGTATGCGGTTGAACGCATTTCATTCATCGCTTTTCGTTCATTCATAGCGCTCATTATAAGTTGGTTCATTCATTTATTTTTTAATTATTTAAATACCGATTTATCGTGGTTTAAAATTAATGCAATTAAACGGTTCAATGGCCTTTAAAAGTACGGAGGTCATAAAATATTTTATGCGATTTTTTTGCTGCCCCTACTGATATCAATGTGTGAATGTGATATACATAGAGTTGTTCCGTCTGTGTGTTTCCTGCAATTAATCGCGTATCTTGTGAATCAGTGTTGCCAACATACCGGGTTTATCCCTAAAATTATCGTTACAAAAGTAAAATAGTATGACTTAATGGTAAGAACCTTGTATAAGGGGTAAAAGTGTAACCCTCACCAAATCTAATAAAAATATCATGCGTTGTGTTGTGAGAATGGCGATCAGAGGGCTAAGCTATGCTACTTTGACTTGGCTTCGACTTTTCTCAGGAAATTAGTTATACTTTGACAAAACACTGCAATAATAGAAACTTGAGCTGAATAGCTCGTGTATTCACAGATCCAAGTCAAGTTGAGCAAATCAGTGACGTACAGTATACTTCGATATTAATTAATTAAAATAATTAGTAATGTTTGAGTGAAGTCTTAGCAAAGTTAAAGTAGCATCCGATCAGTGATAAATCTTCTAGAAAAGTCTAATAGAAAACATTATGGGATTGATATAAGCTGTTTTTTTTACACTGGTTCGACACAGTGATACAGGGCACTTGATGGTAAGTACAGTGCAGTACCAAAACGACAGGAACGATATAATAAAGAAAATCTATTGAACGTCGTTATGTCGACTCACATATACCACGACTGACGGTCTCTAGGTATATGATAAACTATCGGAATTAAAAAAAAGACAGAAAGAAAAAGTTTATTGAGGCAAAGGAAACAAGACATAACAAACACATTTATATAAAAAAAAAACAATGAAATAATAGTACATAACACTACATCCCTAGATGGGCAAAATGTAATCAGATTAATGAAAATGATTAATGATTACATTTTACATTTTTACCATTAATATGACTGCATTTTGCTCATTTATGTATTAAACACTACAAAATCCCAGATTGTATACATTCATGATTTCTTAATGTTTTAAATGGATTTAATCATGATTACAGAGCAAGAAAATTAAAATTACGACTACATTTTGTAATCATTCATCATTAATCAGATTACATTTTGCCCATCTCTGACTGTTATAAATCCTCTTTTAACATTGATTTCTTTTTTACTTAGAATTATATTTAATTTTGATAGATATTGTCACTTACTAATTTTCCATAGAAATATACTAACATTAGAAACCAGCGCATTTTATTATTATTTATTTATTTTCAATACTGACTACATCATGTATCCTGTGTGCTGCTACCCATCTCAAAGAGCACTCGGCTCAGCGTGTGCTGGGAGACGCTGTACCGGGCAGTAGACTTGAGGGTTTCTTTTTTTTTGTTAACCTGGTGGAAATCGACTTGAGGGATTCTGTTGCCCGGATGAGAGGGAGGTAGTGCACGGTGTCCGGCGCGCCGCCTGAGTGAGAGGTTTTGGAAAGGTGTATTTTTACTCCCACCCCTCCCCAAGAGATAGCTTCAACAAGGCCTTTTGTTCCCTCGGCGTCTGGACGAATTTGGCTTCCCAGGCCAGGCTGGAGCAATCAGAGGGACACCCCGGGGGTTTTTAGTCAGTAAGAGTCTGACACACCGGGGTCGCTGCCCTCACAGCGTCCCTGATAGTCCTATGCAGGATTTCCCCTCGGGATACAAAAAAAGGGTGACGCTGTACGCGCCATCCATCACTGATTTTCAGCAGATATCACGACAGCACTTTGTGTAAATACCACCTGTATGTGATTAACTCCATAAATCAGTGAATTTTCATTATACTTTCAAGTCCTATTTCACTATCTTAGGCGTAGAATACGAACTTAGTAACTGCTATATTACAAAAAGAATCCAATGTGAAAATTTCATATTTCTAACTTTAGTTCTTTAGGGTCTACAAAGATAGATGATTTAAATGGCAATTTTATTTTTAGCATTAGCAACACTGGTAAACGACGAGTTTTCTCAGTCATTTGAATGGCGACGCAGTTGCTCTGTCGTTCAAGGCCTTAGGTTTGGTTTCCATTTGAGTTAAGCTTTATTCTTACGCAACACTTAGGAATTGTCGGCACATTACCGCGTAAGGTATGCATTTTTTATAACGGCACGGCAGAGTGATTGCATCCCACCCAATCGTAAATAATACAGTCAAAGAACGGGGATTATCATGCGTCGACGAGAGATTGATGACAGTCACCCTATTGAAGAATATGACTGAAGCAGTGACGTGCATAGAGTATTTGGACAGGGTAGGCAAATTCACATAATGAATTTGAATATGATATAATGATAATAAATATTATATTACTTTCATGGGGAAGATCATTTCATGCCATCTGGCATGAAAATAAAATAGATATGAATATAAAGGGTTCTTTTTTCGTTTAAATTAAAGGAATTTATTCCAGACTTATTTATCGTAAGGGCATGCAATGCTTTTATGCATTTATGGAATGAACGCTACTGGACTAAAGCAAGGAAGGCGTTGGATAACAGGACGCGCATGAGTTGTAAAAGTAGCGAATATTAATGACTATATCCCTATACACTATATCCCTCTGTGGCTGTGGTGGATAATGGACCGGTTTCCACACACGGCAACGTTAAAGGTCGTAGGTTCGACATGTACCTCTGGAGTTTTCCAAATTAAGTACGAATTTAGTCATCACATGCTCACCGGTGAAGGAAAATATCGCGAGGAAACTCACATGGCATCTAATAGAAGTGTCATGTGCAATCTGCTAAGCTACTGGTCTCGTTGGGCACGGCATATAAGCAAAAAGTGGATACAGCTGCTAATCTGTCTCTGCTTAACTCAAAAAAAACATAACGTGACGATATACAGTCAAACCTGGATATGTGAGAAAACTCTAAAAGTGAGAGTAATAGCCAGGACCCGTCATTTGAAGCTCCCAAAACCTCTATTGGCAGAAGCCTCTGTAAGAGAGAGTCGTTTTCCCTCATGGACCTCCGTAAATGAGACTGCTACTTATCTATACCTCTATAAGCGACGGTCGAGTTTTATTTATTTATATTATTTAGGAGGGACAAATGACAAAACAAATTACAAATTTAACATCTGCTCTTTTATGAGTCATTTTAAACTTTCGTGGAACTTCCTACCATTGTTTTTGTTTTGTTTTCGTAAGCATCTTAATACCTACCCTTATAAATTATTTATATGTCTAAATCTAATGAACGTAACATATACACACTATTAAATATATATATGTACATAATACATCCGTACTTGCTGTGATTTGTTATTGATGCGTACCTCTGTAAGAGAGAAACACTACCCATGCCTGCATTGAACTCCCATGAACCTCATGAAATCCCAAATCCCATGAAGTCTCACTTATCCAGGTTTGACTGTATTATTATTTACATATTTTCTGTTTTATATATGCTCATCTTGTTTTTTCGTATTTCTTCTTTAACTCTGTAGTATGTTAACGTAATTATAATCAAGAGTTAATGACGGATCAGCTCATTATAAGATTTTTGAATTTTCATGTTTATATCTGAACGTATTGTGCTGATTACGTAGTATATATTGGTAATTAGTTGGTTTCCATTAACTCCCACCAGTAGCTCCAAGTAGCTATGCAGCACGCAGCAGCCAAACTCTGGTAACCACGTCGGTTCGTGGGTGAAACCTGGTTGAGTGAGCGTTGTAACAGCGCAAGTTGTTGCAGTGATTCCCCGTTTAGAGCGAAAGTCTGCCTACTTATTGGTCATCTGTCATGGCTAATGGTGGTCTAGTCTACAGAGGATTCTAGGTGGTTGTGAAAGACCTGGGGCACTGATAGAGGTCAGTTATCAGTACCCAGACACAACATCCTGTCTCTCCCTATTTGGGCACCCAGTTCCATTACATTAAGAGCGGTTTTGACGATAAAGTTAAATTGGTTTTGGTTTTTGGCGGTATGGTGATTGCGGGAACTGGTTCATGACCACAGTACACAAGTGTAAAGACCGGCATAGTGACTCGCTTTCGCCTGTCGCGTTTTGGGATTAGATTGTTTATATCCAGTAACTCATATACCTAGAGACCTTCAGTTGTAGTATATGTGAGCCGACATGACGACGGAGACTATCAATGGATTTTCATTCTTTGGTGGTCGCTTTCGTTTTTGGACTACACTGTACTTACCATCAGGTGTATTGTAGTCAATATGTCGAGTCAGTGTAGAATAAAACGTGCATTTGTGCATGCCCTAGCAATCCCGCACCAAATGTATCCTGCGCAATTGACTGTTTTCTAATATTTTCATCAGTTAGTTCACCTTAGCCGAATGGAGCTAGAGCCGCGCTTACTTGATGTGGTTCGGGAACGTTGTCAAGGTCGAAATCAACCCAGTTATCATTATTGGTTACATATTTCGACGCGAGTAAGGAATTTCTTTATAATTCTATAATTATTTCTATAATATAAAAATGAATCGCAAAATGTCTTGATAAGCGCGAAACTCGAGAACGGCTGAACCGATTTGGCTGTTTTTTTTTTTTGTTGTATTTGATGAAGTCTGAGGAAGGTTATTACGGAGAGAAAAATTTTAAAAATTGTCTGAAAAATTCTAAAAACACCTCTTTTCTATATTCTCATACAAAAAATTCGTTATAAGTCAATTTGAACTTTAACACCATACCATAAAGTTTAAATGTTAGTGGACGGGTTCCGGGAAGGCAAAACAATTGAGTGACGTATAAACATTAATGTCAATATTTGTCAATTTTTATACATATAGCATTAAGGCCAGGTGCCTTCAAACAATTTTCAAAAAACAGCTGACAGGGGAAGCTATTAACGTTAAAAAAAAACAATGTGACTTTGTTTTAGAGAAATAGGGCAGAACAAGGTCTGCCGGGACAGCTAGTACGCAATAAATATATTTATTAATAATTATGTAACATAATATTTATTACAATTACAGACATTGAGCCGCAGGTAGGGTCGCTATCATGCCAACAAAAGAGAAAGAAAGAAAATTGAGCAATTATTTATTTTATTTTATTCATTACTAATAATCGTAATGTCATTGGTATGTCGTAAAAAGAAAATAATGATAGAATATTTTAATTTCTCCATTACCTAACGGTGCTTAAAAACAATAGACCACAAGGCCAATTAAACAAAAATTCGTGAATATTAGAAAACCATTTTATGTACACGTTCAGCGTTCTAAAGAGTTAAAAACCTTGTCTTTTGCGTAATTGAGCGACAGGGATGCATATACGACATTGCTTAGTGTTAGAGTGAAAAGAAATACGCCGGTGCCGACTCAAGGCAATCAACGTTTACTTGCGATCCGTATTCCAACTTGCGGACTGTGTCAACATTTCTTTTACAGTATTAAAGCGGAAAGACACTGTGTTCGACACACAGTGGTGCGTGTTTTGAATGGTGCGGTTCGCTGTTTTCTTGATTTCCAAGTATTCTGTAACTTCTTTTCTTTTATGTACTCCTGGTACTTCGTGTTTGGAAATATCCTTTTGTTTATGTATTGTATTGTCCTTTTGCAATACTAGTAAAAAATGGCTGTTGGAAAACAAAAAGAAATCTCGTTCAATTAAAAAAAAATTAAATATCAAAGAAGGTTCTTCATAATAAGAAATTCCTAGTCCTATGATATTGGTCTTTTAAACGAAACGTGAAGAGATATTTGTGCAGGCTGGCATCATAGCTGTAACTATTGATAGGTTATTATTTATTGTTGATAGTCATAGTTGTTTTTTGGATCGCACTATGTTTACCATCAGGTGTGATGTTGTCACTATGTACAGTCAAAATAAAAAACCTGTAACATTAAAAACTTAACAAACAATTGTAATTATTTGATCCGATTGCAGCGGTGGCTGAGTGATTAAAATCCGCGCTACAGGTCGCGTGGGTTCGAATAAATATTTGCATGACTTACACACATTTTATGATCGACATGCGAAATATGTGTAAATCAGTGAATAGATAAAGAGATGTACTTCTGTATAAAAAAGCTATGAAATCAGTACATCCTAGACTTTAATATCAAAACATCGAGGGATGAAAGGCTATTTGGTTTAAGCGGCTTTTTTTGGTGATATAGTAATATATGTATAAATTTTTGGATTCGGTAAAAAACGCTGACTATAAACAATTGATTTCTTATCTGGAATCACAATAAACTACTGATTAATAATATAACTGGGTATTTATTAGACTAGCTGTGCCCGCCGCATCTTTCGCGTGGAGGTATTATTATTATTATGATTTTAACAATCGTTTCAAGCTGAGATCTTTGTATAGATGATAAATAACTATTCGAGTAATATAACCTTTTATTTATGAATCGATTGAAATAATATTAACACTAAATTTTAAATGAAGCTTCCCACAATACATTAGTGAAAACCCCATCTAAATTGGTTTGTCATTTTTGAGATTAGCGATCATAAATGCGTATAGACATGTGAATATTGATTCCGATACAATTTTACTAACCTACATCGCACAAGCGAAAATTTCTGTGAGGTGGTACATATAGAAGTTCTTAAATCATTTTACATTTAGATAATATGTATGACTCAGTAGCGGATTTATGTATTGATGATGTGCCGACTGACTTTAATTGACTAGTCATTTAGTCAGTTGAAAGAGGTCGACTAATCAACAGGTTGGTTGGTCAAGCTGGTCCCAGTCTAAGGGATATTCGCCCGTAAGACACAACCGCCGCTTGCGAACTCGAAACATGTTTTGTTTACTTCGCATTACGTCTTGATTTTTGATTTTCACGGCTCAGAGCGGTATTTTTGTACAATTGTTAGAATTATGATTCTGTTATATTAGTTGTTATATAAAGATAATCAAGGTGAAATGTAATGTGAATCGTCTTATAAAACTTCTTCATATAAATAAAAAAACGGGTTATTTAAAGATTTGAAGAACTTTCGGTGAATGAAGAAACCTTATATTGTGTAAGTTTCGTGTAAAAATTATATAAAAATTACGCAAAGATGTTTGCATAAAATAAATCAATTTATTTTTTACTGGTCCACTTTCAAATGTCAAATCTTTGTGGGTTCATAATATAAGAATTCTGCGAAAAAAGAAACGAGATCAATCAAGCCTGCTGTAATTTGCTATGTTCAAATATTTTAAAACTAAACAAAGCAATGTACTCAGGAAAAAGTTTATTTAGATTATAAGGCGCTTAGTACTTTTTTTACTAATTTACTGGCGGCTACTTGACCTCAATCACACCTGGTGGAAGGTTAAAGTGTCAGAAACTTCTCTTTAAGACTCCTAAGTCATAAGATCGTACTACTCGAGAGCCAATATTTATAGCCGCTAATTTTTGCTTAAACTTTGCTAAGAAAATAAATCGGTTTCTGACATAAAACTGAATGTATAATAATAACTTAAGTATAGCTTAAGTATTTACAGAGCCAACTTGAAGTTGAAATAATCAGTGAATTACCGTATACTTCGCTATTAATTAAATAATATAATTTATTTGATGGAGTAAATGCTAAGCCAGAGTCAAAATAGCGTCTATTAATCTCTGCCGTAAGTCATATTTGCGATTATATTACATAGTTCGTATAAAAAGTATACAGATTAACTGTTATTTTTTATTTCAACATAGCACAAAGAAGGAATCAATATATATTCTCCCAATTTTTCACAAAAATAACGAATAGTAAAGTATTGAATCCCGCAAAAAATATATTCGAAGATTACTTAAAGTTTTGAGATAAATCACTCGATTTTATTATTTTTTATTTTTGCGTCTGTCCGCAAACCAGTTCTTTGACCCTACACAATAATGGTATTTTTTAAGTTATGCCTTATTTCATAAATACTCTAACTTACCCACCAGTTATACTAGCAGTGAAAAATTTAGAGCTTTAGAGTCACCACACGGTCACAGGAGCACACCGCAGGACGACAGGATCGCGACCAAAACTCCAAAGAGTGCATAGACAGAATAATTTCAGATAAAACATAAAGATGTAGATTTTTCAATCTGAACTACTATGTAAATAACTTAAAATGGGTGATGACTTCGTTGGCGCAACGGTTGTGCGCGTAACTCCAGCGCGTAGAGTTGTGGGTCGATCTCCACACGGAACAAATAATTACAGCCTACGTAGTTGCACTGGGCTTAAGACTTTTCTCAAGAAATAAATATATATTTGATTAAAAAAAACTGTATATATAATAGGAACTTGAGTAAAGAAATGAAAATAAGAAAAACCATTCATTTGGTACATAATATAACATCAACGCAGAAGGACAGGTTACTCTAGTAAGAAACAACAATGGGGCTGCGGCGAATTGATTACAGAACCCGCAGTCCCGACTAATTCGCAGAAGTAGTCACCTTGGGGTTTTTAGCTGGTAAAAGTCCGGCACACCCCGGCTGCTACCCCCTTCGCGGCCGGGACGGTCCTATGAGGATTTTCCCCAAGTAAAAAAAAAAGAAAAGGTAAGAAACAACTAAAGCAGATACTCTGTGCGGTTATGATGTCTAAAAGGGAAGTCAGCTCAGCAAATGCTATGTAAGAAACTAACAAAACAGCGAGGAAGGGAATAATACTGTATAGAGAAACAGCCTATGCCCGAATTTTTACAGAGCAATGACTAAGTTGAGAAAATTTCAAATTAAAAATAATTTACTATATATATACTTTGATTTTAATTAGATAATATAGTTTTTCATGTTTCAGTAAAGACTAAGCAAACTAAAAACAGCGTTTAATAAACCTCAGCCTGAATGTTTTTCGATGTAAATTTTATAAATGTAGGCGCATCTATGACATGGGAGTAAATCTTAATGAGAAGACATACTTTTTAAAAAATTTCATCTCAAACAATAGCCGGTGTTCTTAAAAGAGTCAATGAAGTGTTGTTTAATAAGGAAGCGCTGTAAATCGAAAATATAGTAATTAATATTTCGCTAAGCGTGGAGGCAAAAACAGCACCGTGCACGGTCGGCGCGCGCGGTTGCGTCGCTCGTTCAATGTAAAAAAAGGAAACCAAGCATGCTTTCCCGCGCTCTGGGAGTGTTCTGTACCTATTTTTACGTATTGAAATCTTCATTAGGCGTACTGGTCACTTTTAGAACAGGAAAATCACTGAATTCACGTGTCCATCACGCTACGAAGCGGGGTATGTGGTGCTCGACGCGCGACGTGGCACAAGCTGGAATATGGCCAGTGTCGTGTAGACTGTTAAGTTTGCTCGCGTGTTGCTTCAAATACAGTAACCCAGTGATTAGTTTTTATTTTTCAGTTCAAACATAGTTGGTGTAACCTATACATATATAGATGTGTGTGTACGTCTGTATATAGAGCTACATAAATCGTACGTACAAAAGGCTCGGTGACTTTGTTAGTATAAAAATTTCTATATCCTGAAAGTTTTCTAAATGTTCTCATTAATACGATCTTGGATTCATTATGGATGATAAATTTGCTCCTGAGGATTTAAGTGCTTAGGTTTCTTATTACGCAACTCTGAAGATTTAAAGACACCTTTTAAAGAAGTCTTTATATTTTACCTCACTACCCCATCATGCCACTAATTACCCTACAATGCACTTGTGCGTAATGGCTTGGAATATTGTAGTACAGTCCGGGATCCATTTTATCAGTAGCGTTCATTACATAAATGCATAAAAGCATTGCATGCCCTCACGATAAATAAGTCTGGAATAAATTCTTTTAAATTAAACAAATAAAGAACCCTTTATATACATATCTATTCTATTTTCACGCCATCTATCTGCCCTATGAAAGTAATATAATATTCATTATCATTATATAATATTCAAATTTATTATATGAATCTGCCTATCCTGTCCAAATACCCTACGCACGTCACTGTGTTTTATGATATTGAAGAAAGGCGCATCTAATTAGAAATTTCATGTGTATGTACCCTGCGAACGGCGATCGGCTGCGCTACTGGCTGGTTACGTTGGGTACAACATACAAATGTAAAGTTGATAGAATCATTAATGTTTCTCTGCCCATCCCGTAAAGAATATAGCGTGAAGATATATTATTATCATTAAAAGGAACGTTTAAATGACAAAATTCTATTGATCTCAATGTATTTAACAGTGACGCGCATAGGATATTTGGACAGGGTAGGCAGAATCCGCGTAATTCATTGGAGTAGTATATTATGATAATAAATATTACATTGCTTTCATAGGAAAGATAGACGACGTGAATTTAGAATAGATATAAATATAAATGGTTTCATTTTTTTTTACTTTAGGCAATTTATTCCAGACTTATTTATCGTCAGGGCACGCAATGCTTTCATGCATCTATGGAATGAATGCTACTGATATTTAACGATAGAATTTTGAAACTTAAATAAGGTTTGTTTTCGAGAGGACTGTGGAATAGATTGTTGTTTATTTGTTTTTATTTTTCTTTTATACTCTATTATGTATTTTCTTTGAAAAGTAGATTTAGTATTTTTCATTTTATTGCTGTTCATATCCGTGTGTTGCTCGTATTTTCATTTTTAAATGTAGATGTATTCGCAATGTGTCTTGTTTATGTTTTATATATTTATATATGTTAATGTTGACTATGTAAGTGTACCAATAAATAAATAATACCAAGTTGTAAAAAAAACGGTTTATCCCATTCTCCCACTGCCACGGAACCCCAAAAACCCACAATTCAACTCATACGGACGTATTAAAAATCAAGCAACGGTACTCGAGTTGTTATCCAACTGAATACACGAAATTTTAAATGTTGGCATTAAAGGTTGCACTCACGAGGCGGTAAAACTACGGAATATGTTGTAATATATTCCATTTTACGACTCACTTGTTAGGAACCGCGGCGTGGCTTATGCAAAGGCTTATTTGCATTGTCTTCACGCTATATCCCTTTCATGGTCAGCAGAGATACTTCAATAATCTGCATAAACACATCAAAAAACACCAGGACTCAGGTAAACATTTGTTACATTTGTTGATGTGTTTATACAAAAACACTTGCCTTAGCTGAAATATCATCGCAAAACTCGTTTTGTGGCAGGGCTATTTTCCGAACTGGATCATGAGCACAGTACACAAGTGTAAAGACCGTCATAGTGACTCGCTTTGGTCTGTCGCGTTTCGGGATCAGCTTGTGTATATCCAGTAGCTCATATACCTAGAGACCTTCAGTCGCGGTATATGTGGGCCGACATGGCGACAGAGACTATCAATGGATTTTCATTCTTTGATTTTGGGCTACTTTGTACTTACCATCAGGTGCACTGTAGTCACTATGTCGAGCCAGTGAAAAAAAAAACAAAAACGGAAACTACTGAAGGTAGAAACATTAAATATTTCTATTAGGTTCTCTTTATAACATAAGCACCAACTAAGGACGGATTTTTTGGTATTCCATCCTTAACAGGTTGAAATAGGTGTTGAAAGTTTGTTTGAAAATCCGCTATAAGTCGAAGCAATCAAAAGATATGTCCGTTTATGTCATATTTTTTTATCATTTTTGCCGTTTTCACAGAGATCACAACCAATAGCGTACTTCTCGTTGACCAAAATCATAAAATTTGGAAAGAACCAAGATTTTGTACCACAAGTATACGAAAAAATACGAAAGCCTTAAAGTTCTTGTTACAATACAAAAAATAGGTTTTTTGCTATTATAAATATATTTGCAGTTGGTAAAACGACCACGACCTATAATGATATGCGGGGGCAGCCATTTAGCAACGGCAAAGTTTGTCCCTAAATCTAGTTTCTTTCTGTTAGAACAATATACAACATTTTCTTAGTTTATTTGTACAGAACACTCGTTGCGCGACTGGATTTTTTCCAGCACTTATGATTTGAGAACCTATAAGAATAGAGTGATACATGTTTACGTTCCATGCAGTGTTTTTAAGGTTAAAAGTTTCTCTGTAAATTATAAAAAATAGCATTAATATAACTGAAGAGACTATATGTAAAATTCTTTATGTATTCTAGTTTAGATTTTTTTAACCCAGGGTAAAGGGCTTAAGCAAAGCCGAGCCGTCGGAAGTATTCGGATTCCCAGGCTCGGCGAAGGCGAAGAGAGGGCAGTGCTGGCACCCCGGTGGTTTTAGTCGGGGCAGGTCCGACACACCGGGGGAAGTGGCCCTTACCACTTCCCCTGACGGTCCGTAGGGATTTCCACCGGGATAACAAAAAAAAAGGGCTTAAGCAAAGATATGAGCTTTAGGGCAGCTGTGAGGCTCGCCGAGAGAAAAGCCTATCTAAGTCACAGATGGGCAAATGTAATCAGATTAATAAAAATGATTACGATTACATTTTGCGTTTTTTATCATTAATATGTCTGTATTTTGCCCATATATATTTTAAACACTACGGAATCCAAGATTGCATACACATTTATGACTCCTTAATGTTTTAAATGAATTCAATCATGATTAGAGAGCAAGAAAATTAAAATTACGACTACATTTTGTAACCGTTAATCATTAATCCGATTACATTTTGCCCATCTCTGTTTTTAGCTTACAGGTTCGAAGGGTAAATGTAAAGAGCCTACTCCTTAAGACCTTAGTATAACTTTTTTTTTGGTAATCTGAGGCAAACCGGCTATGGGCCGTCAGGGGGCGGTGAGGGCCGCTCTCCGATGTGTCGCTCTCGGGGTTTTCCTTCTCCCATCTGCTGGAGCCAGAAAGCAAGGCTGTGACAGCTTCCTCAGCACCCGGCGAAACCTCCGGATAACATTGGTCAACTGAAGTAACCCTATAAGTAACATATAATATGATAACTTCATGGCCTTTAGTACGTTCTTAGCGATTAAAATATATTTAGCGTGCTTGCTAAAGAATCTGTGTAACATGGATGCTCGAATGATGACCTACTAAAATTTTACACTAATCAATTATTTCTTTTATTATTTGGAAGTATTTATCCCCATTCCTTACAAAATCACGTCAATTTAGAAATACTAGTATTAATCTGTATTTTTTTAATTACATACAGGCTTGCGCTTGACCTCAATCTCACCTTCTGGAAAGTGATGATGAGGCGACGATAGAGCGCGCTCAGCCAGCAAATACCGATTCACTCGACGTTTGAAGATTCCCATGTCATAAGATCCTGGAAACACAAACGTAGGAAGCAAATTCCACTCCTTGGTGGCTCGCAGCAAAAAGGAGCATGCGAATTAATAATTATATACTTACCTGTTTATTTTATTGTATAACTAACGAATAAAATACTTAAATGTTTAATGCCTCCATTAGTTTTATAAGTTTATTCAATAATTTATGAGATTGCTTGTACTTGGATAAACGTAGTTGTTAATGATCAGTTTCTACGAAATTTCTTTGAATTTAAGAAATGTTATGTAATTATTTTATTATTTTGAATAAATTAATTGAAAAATTGAAATACAATTAAAATCTGTTATAACGACTTCGGAAGGATTACTCATATTTAGTAGTAAGAACCAGTAATGTTTTCGAGATACAAAGTCCTATATTTTTTGCCGGAACCTTTGTTCTGGGTCAATATATCCGGTATGTTGTTCTAAAAGATATCACCATAAACGGGTCTGACTATATATACTATTTTAAATAATTAATTATTAATTTAAAATATCAGGAAATTTATGGGCCCCAATTGTAATCCTTGAGGAACCCCTCGATGATCCAAGAAAATGATCAAGACATCGGCATTATATTTCATCGATAACGTATATTGTACATTGTAATCCTCCACATATATAGTAAATACAATTTAACTCCAATCAAAATTGAACTCTGAAGTTGAAGCGTTTTATGCTACAATCGGAATATTACGATTTACTTTGCCAAAGGTGTCACTAAAGTTAATGACAACGATAATAACTAATACTTGGGAATCCCCTGCTTTGAAAATTATTTGTTTAAGCTATGAGTATGACTGTAAATTTATTAATAATACGACAAAATTACAATTAGATAATTGTATTTAAAGTTTATTTTTCAAAATAACAGCGTAATACATGCAATACTGAAATCTAATGTTCTCGAAAAACTACATAAATAACTTCCACTTTCATGTCAAAAAGCAATGGATAAAGGCAGTAACATTCAAATGGCAATTTTCTTTATCTCTTGTAAATCACTATAATTTTCTTGCATTAATCTTTAAATACACTATGGCCGATGATGAGCACCTTTCCTTAATTGGTCTAAGTATTAAAATCTATCTCGTAGCTATGCTTTGAGAGCTGAAGCGTGCCTCTAATCTATCATTTACTTTGGAAGAATTCCAAAGATATTTAATAGTTTAACATTTAATTAAATTTTCAAGAAGGGGAAGGAGATATAGGTATCTATAAATATTATAACTAAACCAATATCTCCCCAAAATCATGTCTACTAGATAATTTTGAAAAGTGATTACTAATTATCTAGAAAAAGGTGAAATTTAATTGTTTCAACCTTTGGAAACTAGTCTAGGAAATCCTAAACATACATCGCAAGATCCACATCTCAAATGCCTGAATTAGACCTCAAATCTCCTTAATAAATACCCAATTTTTGCAATGACACAAAAGTGTGGACCAAAATGTCACTTCATTATTCGTTGTCTTTGATAAAAATTTGCAAAGGACATTCGATATTTTGTAAAAGGTTGCTTTAGCCCTTCTAGTTTGAAATTCTACGCTTGACGTCTATTCTAAACTTCTATTTACTTCTATGCTATAATTAGTATTTCATCATATTTCTACTATATTAATTGTTTATGGTTCGTCTCACTCGGGCTTCATTAACATATAGTGGATCTAACTTCACAGTGCGTACGAGAATCGCTCTATGCACTGTTTTATTTGATCTTTTATGAAGTAGTTTACGATCTACGTAATTATTTTCAACGTACAGACGCAATTCGTGTACATTTATTACACATTCGATACGGACGGGTATAAGTGAAAGTTATTGCCAGATATTAAATCAGACTGGCTACCGACTTTGACTTTTTAATTGACATTGATAAAAAACTTAATGTAAAGGGTTAACGTACGTATTTAAGTGTAAGTATTTAACCTAAATATAATATGCTCGAGTTCAGTTGGAAAAGGGCTTACGTGGACTGGTTGTTTTAGTTGTCGAATTCTTTCGCCTTTTTTTTAATAAACAATATGATCGGTGGTCGTGTGTATGGTGGTAGAATGATACGGATTTTAGCGTTTTGCTGTTTATTTGCACTTTAAGGCACACCGAACTGCGACGCACACGCTCGTACTCTAGCCTTGAATCTCAAATAACTATATTGTATTGTATATTGTAGTCAAATAATTTAGCTAGAGCATCCCTTGCGCGCGCGCACCCCTTACCCCGCGCATCCCGAAACATCCTAACGACCTTTAGGGCGTTTACCACAAACGTGTATCGAGCGGTGTCTACATGCTATACCAACCATTAAATTAAAAAAAAGTCCCCGTATCAATTTTTGTAAATTTACCTACAACTTATTTATTGCGACCATTCCAAAGAACTCAAACACAATATTTCTGCTGTAAGTTAGTGAAGAGTTGGGTTTATTGCTGATTCAGGATAATCCTGCCACAGTAGAGTAAAGTTACCATATTATCAATTCTAAATTTTATCAGCTATCTGTCACCACGCCGTATTTTTACTTTGGTAGACAAAGAGAATGTAACATCACTTTTCTCTATCCACCCATACAACCCGGCCAGATGTAAATATTGTCTGACATACCAATGCTGGATTTTAAATCCATATTTCTTTTAAAATTGTTTCACGGTTAAAATAATAAAAAAATCATAATTTGTGTATAAAGGATCTCTTGTTTCCATATCACAGTGCCATTAGAAATTTTTGCAATCGAAGTTCACTTTTATTATATGGAAATTTGCTTGTAGTACATGTTGCGCTTTCACGTAATTGGAGCGGCGCACTGTATGTGTGTATGGCATGATATCTATGGTTATTTTTGAATGCATACACTCTGTTTGAAAGCCATTAAAAAAAAAAATTAATGGAGTTAAATAACCAGTAGAAATTATCTATATCCCTTGAACGATTGGGAACGAGCTGATGATCTTAAAATAGCTGATTGGATTCCCTTTATTCATAGTTATGAATGCTCTCGATAAATTCGCCTTTCACACAAAAAATTAAATCAATATCGGTTCGACTTGAGACAAAATAGATTTTATAAGTTACTAATCTTTCAAAAGGTTTATTTTGCTGACTGTCACAGTTACGTAAAGATTAACTATACCCACACAAAAAGGTTTACATATCTCAGCCTACCTCGAGAAGAGATATGGCGTGAAGAGATATTGTTACGAGCACAGCCCGCGTTTCACCGCAACGCGCTGTTTCGAGGTCGCGAGTCCCGCCCTCTCCATTCATACCCACTTGGCGTATCGACTTTCAATATCAGCACACTTTGGAAGTCACCGGAGCCTATTTAGGTCACTACACCAGAATACAATCGACGTAAGTCATATTAATCCTCTCACCTAAGACCTCTTTTTTAGCCCTTTCGTTACCAATGTCGGCTTTAGTCGGCATTCATTTTCCATTTTGTGTGTACCAACACCGAATTTTGCCGACATCCAACTATTCTACTTTTATTGAATTAATTCCTCTTATAGTGCAATCAATTCTGTTATATATGCCTTTAGAAAACAATTCCTTTAAAGTGAATTTTGTATTTGGAAACTAAAAAAAGAAAAGTAAAAAAAAATATAAAATAAGAATTCATTTCTGAAGCACAATTCAATTGAAACATAAATATAAATTCGAACATCAACATGCAATGTGCACACTTCGCGGCGTGCTGCCCGGTTCAGCAGCACCACTTCGGCGGAACGGACTGCGGCAACGAAAAGGTTAAATAAAGGGTAAAAAAAGGGATAAGGGTAAGGGAGAAGAGGGGTAATAATAATAATAATAAAACATTTATTTGGCACACAACACAACAAACAACACAGCAAAATAGGTTATTAAAGATAAAAAACAGTAAACACCCTATGTTGTGATGATGCGCCAAAGGGAAGTCAGCTCAGCAAATGCTAAGTGACCAGCCGAGCCACCCAGCGCTGATTTTCAGCTGACACCCATTTATTGAATCGACGCGCAGAAAACAGCAAGGAATGGATCAATGGTGGTAAGGGGATAAAGGGTAATCCCTGACTAAAAATATGGGTGTTTTAAGTATAACCAGACATTGTTGATAGTATGTGTCCGATCTGAAACTGTGAGAGAGGAGTTTGCTCTGTTCAGATCAATGTCCCCATATGTCGTATGTTAGGTATTTTATATAAGGGTATGATAGGGCTGACATACGTATACACGTAAAAGTCCCCTAAATAAATAGCTTTAAAAAAGTATATCCGTTACTCGGTTTATTTCTTAGTTTGTCTATGGCATTCATTATAGCTTCTAAATGGTAGAATCCATTTTGATTTTATAATTTTTATTGAAAAATGATTTGATGAGAGTTTTATTAGCCATGATGAAGAGACATCTGATTAGCTTTTTAAAGATCATCTCTTTTCTAGTTGATAAAGGGATATACACAATTTGTACTGGCCTGATCTATTGGTACTGTCACTTTGATGATATGATATTATAATACAATAGTATGCCGATGCAATAGCAAATCAGGAATTAGCAACGTCCTTAACTCTTCATAAATTTACAGCAGATACACTTTTTTACACTAGCACTACAAAGTGAGTACAGTGCATCTGATGGTAAGTGGAGTGTAGTCCAAAAACGAAAGCGACTATCAAAGGATGAAAATCCATTGATAGTCTCCGTCGTCATGTCGGCCCACATATACCATGACTGAAGGGCTCTAGGTATATGAGCTACTGGATATACACAAGCTGGACCCGAAATGCGACAGGACAAAGCGAGTCACTATGACGGTCTTTACACTTGTGTGCTGTGATTATGGCCCAGTTCGTTTTTGGGGATCGAAGCTGCTCGCGTCCGTAGGCTTTACCCTAGTTTCCCTACACGTGACTCCTGGGTGGTGCTAAACGAGCAGCAGCGAGGTAGTACGGCTTCGGTGCCCGTCTGGATCACGACCACAGTACATGGGTGTGAAGCCCGTCATAGTGACCAGTTTCGGCTTGACGCGTTTCGGGATCAGCTTGTGTATATCCAGTAGCTCATATACCTAGAGCCCTTCAGTCGTGGTATACGAGGGCCGACATGAAGATGTAGATTATCAACGGATTTTCATCCTTTGATAGTCGCTTTCGTTTTTGGACTACACTGTACTTACCATCAGGTACTCTGTAGGCACTATGTCGAGCCAGTGTAAAAAAAAGTTCGGGCAATGGCCCTACCACCGTACAAATTATAAAGTGAGGAATCTTTTAAATTTTTAATTAATGATTTATTTTTTTGTAATATTATATAAATGATATATGTATATTTGTAAAGAGCTTTGTTGCTCAAAGTATCTCACGATATTTGAAGTCTTTATAGATACCAACTCTAAAAACAAATATAAAAAAAAACTCAAGCAAAAGTTAATAACTAAAATAAAGAAACTATAAGAAAATCATAAGTACGCATCATGCATTGAAGGTAGATTAAGAAATACATTAATCTTCTACAAGGAAACACTGTCAGAACGTTCTGAGTAATTACCGCAAAAACTTGACAGTAACTTTAACTTGGTACACACTTACACAGGTTTAAGTTACATCATATCTATATACGAAACACTGGAAAAGTTAAACAACGCTATTTCCTTTTAGAGGGGTCTCGAAGGGTGACCACATGAGACCCACTCAATAGACGTTTGAGAAAGGCTATCAGCTTGCCGGGTTGTTGGAGGAATATGGATTCTCAGGCACGGCTATTAGTAGTGACCAGTTTCGGCTTGTCGCGTTTCGGGATCAGCTTGTGTATATCCAGTAGCTCATATACCTAGAGACCTTCAGTCGTGGTATATGTGGGCCGTCATGACGATGTAGACTATCAATGGATTTTCATCCTTTGATAGTCGCTATAGTTTTTGGACTACACTGTACTTACCATCAGGTACTCTGTAGTAATTTTGTCGAGCCAGTGTAAAAAAAAAAGAAAAAAAAACGGCTGACAGCGAGTTGGGGGACACTCCGCGGGCTTTTAGCAAGCAGGAGTCTGACACACCTGGACCGCTGGCCTTATCCTGACAGTCCTATGGTGGATTTACCTCTTGATAACTAAAAAAAGTTACTTCCTTTAGTAAAATCTTTTGTATACTGGCTAGAAAAATAGACTACACTTAGCCTAATGGCAAATACGAAGTCCAGGAACGGAAAAGACTACTAAAAGCCAAGAATCTATCAAGTCCATTCACCATCATCTTTGCCATGCTCTGGCTGTCTTTTATTAGTATCCGTTGCAGACATTTCGCTTGTGCATGTGATCTCATTGTGAATGTAAAATGCAATGGAACTGTTGATGATGATGTCCTAGCCGGTTTCGGCCACAGCGACTGTTTCAACACCGGTTAAGAAATTCGAGGTCCAGTTTTCGGAAACAGTCAATTGCGCAGGAGATTTTTAAGTGCATAACTGGACGCGCCGCCGGAAAAACACTCTCTCGTCCGAGCTCCCTCAGGCCCGATGGAAAGGAGAACCAGTACGATCGGGAAGGAGCAGGATGCAGGTTTGGTCGAGTTTTCCCTTCTCTAAACACCTGGTTGAATTGCGGTGTTAAAGAGATACCTTAGTCGCCTTTTACGACACCTCAGCAAAAAGAGGGGGGTGCTATTCTATTCTGCCGGCAGCCACCACGGCTTAACTGAACGACTGACTTTTTTTTGAACTGTTGATAGCCCATACATAAATAAATAAGTCCATCAGATATTGGGTCTCGGCGACCTATTCTGGGGGGTATAGTGGCCCTTCCGTCCGGCGGTTCAGCATATGTCTCCGGGGTGTCACAATCTTGATGTTTTCTTTGCGTGTTGACCTGGTTTCTGTCAGGGGCCGTATTTCTCTTCACGTGTTCCTTCCTTTCTCTAATTAAACAAAAACTCAAACTATTGGTTCTAGGCATGACACTCAATCATTGGATTTAGGCATTCTAAATAAACATCTAGGGCTTACTGTCTGTAAAACTGAATTTCACCGCACCTCGGTCGCCTATAGACACTTCAAAATTTTAAGCGCTCGATTTTACAACAAACTAAATGTAATTCTCAATATCTATCCCTTTTCCCTTTATGAACTTAAAATCAAAGTCAAGGATTACTTGTTGCAGCTCGATTATTTACAAACTGAAAATCTTTTAAATGCTTATATATAATCTGCACTCACATTACACACTCTTTACTCACCCTTTTCTACACATAACACACCTATACACAACACGTCTGTATATTTTTATATATTTTTGTAATTATTTGTATTCTCTGTAATGGCGGGCGCTGACGTCTGCGATACAGTCTCACGACTAGTGCAGGCGTCAACGTAAATTAAATTATACAATGTAAAATTTTTGATCCAATAAAATTATTATTATTATTATTAATTCATGTCTGCACGAATTTGCTTACCATCAGATATGGTGCAGTCACTGTGTCGAGTCACTTTATAAAAAAAAGAAACGCCCTCAACGTGTCGACCACAAATGAAGGTCTTTAGGCACAACCGGTACGTCATCACGACAGATAATTCTAAGAAAATTGGTCTCAATTCGTATGCAGTACTCGAGTATTCACAAAATAATACTGTTTTTTCGGTCTGACAATACACGGATCGTAATTGGAGATTATGTAATGTAAACATACAAATAATTTTACAGCTACATAACAACGTATTTTTGCAGACTCGGATCAGACGCAGTTCACAACAGCTGATAGGGTAAAAAAAATATTGTACCAAGCCAGCCCTGTTCATAAGCGTGAAGAAATAAGTAAAATAAGCAACTTTAAATACATTTTAAATGCAAAGAAAATTAATTACGTACATAGAAATATTTCTATAACAATGGCTCACTCTGGCTCCTCAGGTATGTGTCGTGACCGCTTTTTGCAGGAATATGCGCATAAATATGCTCTAAATGCAGTTGTAATAGGTAAAAAATGTCTCCACTACCAGGAAACCCGCATTTTGCATTGCACGTGGCATAGTGTGTGAGGCTCGTGTCCATTACACGACCCAGCACGATTTTTTTTTCAACGGGGTATAAATGGTTTTTGCTTGGAAAGGCCTCAGCGTAAGATGGTCCGCCAGCGAATTTTATAGGTTGGTGGCGATGCCAGGGCTCATAATCGTTTTTCATTAATATTGATTACATTTTGCCCGTCTATGACTCGCAACAAACTAACCAATTCGTCATAGAAAAGTCGTAGTAGTCTAATATAGGTCAATATCTGGCAGTAGTCAAAGCAGATTAATTGATTATTGCCACAACCGGAATCCGTATATTTCAAAATCCTAAATCAATTCGAGGTTAGCTAAAAGCGAATAAAATAATAATTTTTAAGTTTTTACAAAGTCTGTGGATTATTAGTGACCTCCGAACTTGTCAAAAGGTGGATGAAACCAAAGCAGCAGTAAAGATTCGGTCAAACACAAAAAAATCTTAAATGTGATAATGGAAACGTACCTATGACGACTTGCTTAGAGCTGGAATAATGTGACAACTCATTAAAATTAATAACTTGCATTAACACACGGCTTTGCTTGAGTCATCGGGTTATACAGGGTGAATTTATAGACGAGGGAGATATTTCAGGACACAATAATACCTAATATGTACCTTCTTGCAACTACTAAAAATGTAAATAAACTATATACCCTATCAAATCATTAAGAAAATTTATTAACAAATAAGAATTGATCTGTAAAAAGTGTGGACACCGTAGCGCGTGTGGTGCACGATTCATTGGAAGGAGATAAAGTTCCTTTTTACGTAATTTTAGGTGAATAGGTATTGACTCGCTTTCCCTTCGCCTTGTATCTTGGCTTAGGACAGGCAAAATACCTACTTAATAATGTGTTGATATTCATTCATTCATATGTGTAATTGTCTCTAAATATGTTGACCATAATTTACTTTGTTTTATTAGAAATATTAAGATATCACTATTTCTATATATTTGGAATTTGGAATTAGAATTGAATATCTCCCCCGTCTATAAAATCATCCTATATATTAGTCCACCCGCTGTTTTTTTTTTATTCTGACTTGGCACAGTGACTAAACCACACCTGATGGAAAGTCCAGTGGTATCCAAAAACCAAATACTACTATCGAGAGACAACTATATGCCAAA
Source organism: Automeris io (assembly GCA_036320925.1). Taxonomy (NCBI): domain Eukaryota; kingdom Metazoa; phylum Arthropoda; class Insecta; order Lepidoptera; family Saturniidae; genus Automeris; species Automeris io. Next base: position 9,842,542 of record JAUDJH010000017.1, read on the forward strand.
AGTAGCCCCGATCATGCCAGCCTACTTAAATACTAGAGGTAGTGAAGTGAAGATGGTTTTAAGGTGGCAGGACAATTGCCCGCACTGGGCCATGAGTGTCGTGACCACAGTACACAAGTATATAGACCATCATAGCGACTCGCTTCGACCTGTCACGTTTCGCGATCAGCTTGTGTATATCCAGTAACTCATATACTTAGAGACCTTCAGTCATGGTATATGTGGGCCGACATGACGGAGACTGTCAATGGATCTTCATTTGATTGTCGCTTTCGTTTTTTGGACTACACTTTACTTACCATAAAGTGCACTTTAGTCACTATGTCGAGCTAGTGTAATAAAAGGTGATTATGTGACCCGAGGAAGTGAGCGTGGCTGTATCCTTGACTCCAGCAGACGAGTATGAGGAACACCCCGGTGGTTTTAGTCCCTAGGAGGCCGTCCCACCGGGGCCACTACCCTCACGATGACGCTGACGATCCATGAGAACTTCCACCAGGTCACAAAAGAATGATGATTACGCGACGCTGCTAAGCGGCGTGTTTAACTCGCGTTCGTGACAGCTGATAGCTCTACGCAGCTTTCTATACTGGACGGTTTTCCGAACGGTTCTTTCAGACAAAATCCCAATCTTACCTTTAGACTACGCAATACTGTCTATCAGTTGAGCTGTAGTCACTTTGGTAAACTAGTATAAAAAGAACAAAATAGGGTAGAAGAAGTAATTTCCCGCACTCAACGAAAACTCCGCGCCGCGCCAGTATACTCGTGACCGCGATTCGGTTAACCAGGAGTAAACGCCAAGCCATAATTAAAAATAAGTTAGAACGCGAAATTTTAATATTTGTTAGTATAGAAAGGTGACTAAACCAGCTTCCTTTTTGAAGATACACGGCATATGGCTGATGTCCAGTGATGAGTGAGAACAAGGAAATTTGTTGTGTAATGGATTATGCAAGAGTTTCTTACGAGGGTAGAGGCGCTCTTGTCGAGTCAACGGACTTAATGACGTTTTTATTACATACGCACATAATAACATTATTGCTTTTTAATCAACTGAGTGTGGGGCCCGTGGACGTATCCAGGCAGACTTTGGGGGTCAAAATTTTTGAAGTGAAACTTCTTAAGACGCTTTTTGGGGCATGGAAAAACCGCTGAGTTCACATAAGCATAACGCATAAGTACTGCGACAAGAGGGGTGAGCGATGGGTTCTACGTAGCACTTTTTACTAGCCCTCGCTTATGGCATAGTCGTACACACTGTTCCAATGTCTTACCTCGTTACTTTTTCTCGTATTACGATAATCAAAAATTTGATTTTCAAACAAATTTTGATCCCTTATTTTGTCTTCTTGGTACTATAATAAATCTTTCTCTATACATCTATAATATAAAAATGAATCGCAAAATGTCTTGATAAGCGCGAAACTCGAGAACGGCTGAACCGATTTAGCTGATTTTTATTTTTGTTGTGTTTGATGAAGTCTGTGGAAGGTTATTACGGAGAGAAAAAGTTTAAAAATTCCCTGCATCTGTCTAAAAATAACACTTTTCTGTATTCTCATACAAAAAATTCGTTATAAGACATTTTGAACTTTAATACCACACCATAAAGCTTAAATGTCAGTGGACGGGTTCCGGGAAGGCAAAACAATTGAGTGACGTATAAATATTAATGTCAATATTTGTCAATTTTTATACATATAGCATTAAGGCCAGGTTCCTTCAAACAATTTTCAAAAAACAGCCGACAGGGGAAGCTATTAACATTAAAAAAAAACAATGTGACTTTGTTTTAGAGAAATAGGGCAGAACAAGGTCTGCCGGGACAGCTAGTATGTAGATAAATAGAAGAATGATTGGTCAATGTTCTGTTCAACACAACTTGAGCAGTCTTATTATGTCTCTATCGAATTGGAGGCCGGGCTCTTTACACCCACCCTTTCCACAGAGGAAGCCTGATTAAGGCAATTCGCTCTCTGGGCGACTGGACTTCCCAGGCTTGTGTGGAGTGATTGGAAGGGCTTTTCGGGAATTTTTAGTCAGTAGGAGTCTGACATACCGGGGTCGCAGCCCTCACAGCAGCCTTGATGGTGTTAGTAGGACTTCCCCCAGGTTACCAACAAAAGTCTATTGAATGGCCGGTTTCAATATGCTATCATTCTCTCTTTCTCTCTCTCTCTCTATCTTGGACACGTCCATGTGAGAAGGGATATATTATGATTGCTAAAGTAGCAATTATATGATAGAGGTTGAATAGGATATCGAAAATAGCTGTTAAAGTATTACTGCTCCTCATATGGGGGGTCAACTCACATGTATGCACTGTCTGGCTGAATCTTCGGGCATCTAAACGTATGCCTGACTACAACCCTGGTTTGCCACCTGCGACTTATGTTAGCTTCCGTTCATTCGCTCTGTTTTATCTATGCATAAAATAATAAAGATATAATGCAAGGTGGCCAATGTGCGTGTAGCCACAGAGTTATAAAAACAGTAGTTTTTACTTAAAAATGAGTTTTTTAATGTTAACTCTTTGTGTTGATTTTCTTATTAGAATACCGCTTTTATCCTGTGTAGGGTTATTTCAGAAAACATTATTTTAAATAAATGTTAGCTTATTGGTGATAAAATCTGGGCTGATTTCGGCCTTTGAGAGGTCTCCAAGCTATGCCAATCAGGTATGGGCAGCAGTCCCAATCGGAGAAAGCGAACTCGATATGATGGGCATCTCACAGAACGTGTCATGTCATGAATTTTTATTAAAGTCATGTTTACTCATGCCACATGCCGCTTAATTTTTTTTTTTAATTTAATGAAGATTAAGAATACAGATAAATGCGAAATGTGTAACCTTAAAGAAGACGCGGAACGCGTATTGATGGAATGCACTCGGATTAAATCGGAAAGGGAGACTCTTTTTCGAGTCCTTAATATAAATATAATGGATCTCGGTGCATTCTATCAATACTTAATCGAGCCCGGGAGTACCCAGGCACTATTAATTTACACATTTATAAAAAAAAATAGAATTAAGATCTTAAATTTGTATGTTTACGGGGCTGACATGACTGTGTAGGCAAAAGCTTTTTTTTCAAAAATAAAAAAAAAATGTTTACTCTTGATCTCAGTCTTACCTGATAGAAAGTGATGATGAGGTTAGCATAAATAAAACAAACAGTAGGATGTAATCAGCGCTAATGACTCGTCCTAACCTCCTGGCGTTTGCCATAAGAATGTCCTCTTGACGTATTGCGACCGAGTATATATCACACACACTTAAGTCTATACGCTACAGTAGATACTTTTCTTTGGATGAACTATCAGTTTTTTTCATCGCCGTCTACCTATCTATATTTACATATCGCAGAGGCTAAAGTACTGAAGCTAGCTAGATACATGAAATGTGGACTTTCTGTTATTTTTATAACGTAGGCATCCTAAGGGCAGAATTTAGATATTGCAGAATTGTGATATTGAGGGTGAAATAAGGAATTAAAGTTTGATTAAAAATTCTCCAGTTTTTGAATAAAAATTTCACCTAGGCGAAACAGGCCGAATTCGCTAGTTTGGTATAAAAAATACCGTTAGCATGTTATACACATGCCAGCTTTCAACTTAGCCATATTAATTAGATTTAGATGAAATTTTTCTAAAATTGTAGAATAAAACACGTAATTTGTACATATTTATCTTAACTGACGGCGCCAAAAAAATATATTTTTGATGTTGATTATTGGCGATCAAAAAACGCATGTAATCTAGTAAGAAATATTATGTACTTACATAAAACGATTTCAAATGGTAGTGCCGTAAATTAGAAAAGCTTGAATACGATTGCAAAATTACGGGTTTCGTACATTGGTAAAAAATATACATATTTAATTATGGAATCAAGCCACAGAGTAAAAATGACCCAAAGGTTACCGCCAAAATAGTAATGACGTATAAAGAGAGTTATTTTATTCTAATTTTGATGAATAAAAATTATTATGCTACATCATAGACTGGCAAAATTGACTAAATAATAATATTCATAGAATATTATTACTTTTAATTCTAATAGTACGTAATAATAACAAAAACTCATCACATTATTTAAAACGGCGGTAGTCAAACTCAATTGTAATTTGGTTGCAATTAAAATGATATATTACAAAATATATAAAGACGTGGCTGTTTCATTAAACTCTCTTCAGAACTTATTTAGAATTATATCTCATATATTGTGCTCGCTGCACATTCACCGATTCGTGGGATTAAATTGGAAAGGTGTGTTTTTAGACCACTGAAACCACTATTGAAATTATATTAGACAATATGTGGCTGTCTGACCAAAGTACTTTTGCTAAATAAATTACATCAGGTAAACGGACAAATGTGTAATGCCACTACAGAGGACGTTCGAAAATCAAAAGTTCAAATTTGAAATTGGAACAAATCTCGGCGGCCGCGCGCTCGCAGCCGTAAGTAGGAAGTCCCGATTAAACCGTAATATGCTCAAGTGACGTTTGCTCGTTGTTAACCACCGGCCAGGTTACTTTGAACTTCGCCCCCCGTCCCGGGTCAAGCGAGGCAGGTACACGCGGGGAGGTGAGGTGGTTGATCGGGGATCAGGTTACGCCGGTGAGTATATTGGCTCGATTGGACCACCGGATGCTTGCTCAAGACAGTTGCTTCTCTAGTTGTAGGTTAGTACTATGTTTTTGTAACCTACTGTCTATGACTATGCTTACCTAGTTTTAACTCGAACAACGCTAAAGAGATTTGATACTCGTAATATTGAATTATTCTCCCTTCTCTAACAAAACCACGCGGCAGTGTAGCAACATTCATTTCCTAAAAAGGGCTGTTTTAGATTCTAAAGACGAGCTTGAAAGTTAAGAAGTGAAAAAGGGGCGAAAAGAGACATTTTTTTTTCTTTGTATGACTTTTCCTGTGGTGTACGACCAATGTGATTTTGCAATGTCAGCTTTTTAACTTTGATATTTGAAGATGGTTGATCGGTATTAACTAATTTGAATTACATTCAGATTGTCCGGTAAAAGTACCTAAAACAAAAAAAGGACTAACTACAACAAGATACACATCACAAACAAATAATATTGCGTTTTTATAATTAAAATCCAGATTTATTAATTTGTTGTCCTTTGTTACATTCGCCAAAAAGGAGACAAAGGAACGAGCCATACAGCCTTGTCTGCAGTGGTGTACATCTCACAGATGTATAAAAAGCATTATATGGTTATACTTTGACATTTAAAACATATTGACTTACAATCTGTTAATTACTAAATTCAAAGTTTCAGAATTCAAACTGAACCAAATTTTGAGTCAATATATTTATTGAATGCCAAAATATATTTTTTTTTTCTATGGAATGAGTGACACAGCTTTCTTGGTATACTGGAGGAATTTCTTCATTTCAATTTTTTTTAACTCATTGTATATTCATCATTCATATATTTCATAGTTCCACGGTATGACCAGGCAACAAATAACGATTTCCTAAAAATATTAATAATATGCAAATATAAGAAAATCAACCACATATGTTACTTAATAAAAATACTTAAATTATTTAAAGCAATCCGTTCACAATGAACTGAATAACTTGAGGTAAAATTAAAAAGAGCGACCTTAATATAAAGTTCAAACTGTTTTTGACATTTACAAGATTTCGATTTCTACATAAATTGTTAAGTATTGATAAGTAACCATGTATGGTAATTCCACGAATCTCTATATTTAATGCGAATTAATAAAACAATACCGATATATCTGTACCCTATATCCCTTTCGGGGTAAACAAATTACATTAGTGGCTGTATCCACTAATACACAGTACAGTGGGCAGTAGACTTGAGGGAGTCTGCTACTCGGATGAGAGGAAGGTGGTGCATGGAGTCCGGCGTGCCGCCTGAGAGAGAGGTTTTGGAGGGGTGGATTTTTACTCCTACCCCTCCCACAGAGAAGTAGCCTCAACAAGACCTTTTGTTCCCTGGGTGTCTGGACGGATTTGGCTTCCCAGGCCCGGGTGGAGCAATCAGAGGGACACCCCGGAGGTTTATAGTCAGTAAGAGTCTGACACACCGGGGTCGCTGCCCTCACAGCGTCCCTGATGGTCCTATGCAGGATTTTCCCCCGGGATACAAAAAAAACAACATTTCGATTTCTACATAAATTGCTAAGTATTGATAAGTAACCATGTATGGTAATTCCACGAATCTCTATATTTAATGCGAATTACTAAAACAATACCGATATATCTGTACCTTATATCCCTTTCGGGGTAAGCAGAGATACATTGGCGGCTGTATCCTCTTTGCGCTTATAAGTTGTGCCCATAGAGACCAGTAACATTTCTCTTTCTCAGTTCTCATGTTCTCCGGGTACATGATCCTGTACACAAACTGATCCTGAAACGCGACAGGGCAAAGCGAGTCACTATAACGGTCTTTACACTTGTGTGCTGTGTTGATGACCCAGTTCGGGCAATCGCCCTTACACAAAAATAAAAAATTATAATAAATGCAGTATAATATATCGACTGATGTCTATTATGAAACGATCTAATTAAAGTTTTATAGATTGTGTTGTTGTGTCGATAAATCACATAAGCACTAAACAAGTCGATGATTAATTGAGCTATTGAGATCTATTCTATTTATGGATATGACATTTCTGTGCTATATATTACGTTAAAAATTAGCACTATGCCTACGTCATTAATTTAAATACATTTTTAATTTATTATTCTGTACAGTGTACTTTATTCAAAATATTACAATAAATATTAATGTAATATTAGTTATAAATATTCAATAGTTGTATTACAAATTATTTGTAATTAAATGGACAGTATAAAGAAATATCACTAAGAGAAAAACTTTACGATTTGTCCAAGAAAATTATAAATATGTTTTCATTAAAAAATCCTATTATCCTATTTTTATAAGTAATTTATATTTATCATAATTAATTGAATAAATTATTTTAAAGTAGTTTATCATAATTAACTAATAAGTAATTACGTTTTTTTTTGCGTTGAAGTTATAAAGTAATAACTTAGATATTTCTTGAATCAGATCCGTCAAATTTACTTTAATATTACAAAAAGTTTGCCTGTATATTTTGTGTGTCGTTGCATGTCGTGTAAAAAACTTGCCACCTCCACCCCAGTTCAACGTTTCCCGCCTCAAACGAACCAAGGTTACAAATGATCGACTTCACAACTAATTAACTACTAATGACGTAACTAACAAAAAAGACATCAACGTTTCTATCAATCATTCGAATATTTGAAAAAAGAATTGTACGGAAGAGCGAACGGAAAAAAAATGTCAAACGTGAATTTGGTTTTGAGTGCGATGGTTCTGTATAAACGTTATGTATACTCAAGAGAAAACTAAACATACAGATATTTTCAAATGTTTTAAATTCAATAATGTTTATAAAAGCAATTTAAATAAAATTTATGGAGAAATGAATGGTTAAAAAAAAAGACGATGAAAAGGATAAGTCGACTAAAAAAGTAATAATCATTGTATGTTTTTACATACCAAAAGAATAAATATTATTTTATTTAGTCGCTTATGGATTTATGGAAACGATTTATTCATAAACAACAGTAATTTTTCGTTACAAATACGAAAAGGGTAGTAACACCAAAAAAGTTATTAAATTTTAAATGAAATAATATTAAATATAAATAATCATCATCATCATTTCAGCCGTACAATGCCCACTGCTGGGCATTGACGCCCCCCCTTTCAGTACGACCGATAGGAAGTGGCTTGCATACAGCGTTGTCATGCAATCTAGATTAGGTCGACTTACCTTGGAGGTAGGTGTCCCACACAGTGCTTACCAGTACTTGTCTTCCACTCGAGTTTTTCCTGCTCCATCTGCCATACTCTCTACGAGCTATTTAACCTGCCTTCAATTTGCTAATCTGACCTATTTTGGAAAATCTCGTTTCTTTTTTAAGACACATCGATAATATTAATTGATCTCTAGGACTATTTTTGGCAATTATGTTTAAGACAAGGGAACCCCAAACGAATGGCCAACTCTCCCAAAACAACTGGCCATTCGTAATTCCAAATTTGAATACCGTAGGGTCATGGGCTTTTGTTTCTTTTTAAATATCTTTTTTATTTCGTCAAGCGAAAGTGTCGTACCCGCGCACTGTCAGTCTTTTTAATTGCTTACAATAAATTTTATTATCTGTTTTAATTCAAAAAGGTGTCACGCTCGAAGGTTTCTCAGAAAAAAGGTGCAAGTGTTGTATATATATTTCGCAACTACTTATATTTCCTCTTTATTTAACAAGAAAAGGTAAAGGATGTGGTATTGATTTAAATAATACCAGGAAATACTTTAAAATATTTCTAAATGGCTTTAATTAGAAATTAGCTATAGACAGACAGGGCAAGAATCCATTGAAAATTACATTGACGGGATTCATTTTTAGACATCTTATTTTTAATAATGTTTCATGGCTGTATGTATTATTTGGCAAGAATACTATATCCCAAAAAAAAGCAGAACTCTTTACACGTGTAAATATTGTATATCATAATTGATAAAAGAGTATAATAAAATAAATGAAGGAATGACATCAAAAATATTATCATTTTTTTACAAAAATATTACTAAATTTCGGTTATTTATGCGAAACATGCTCATCTTGTAAACTTAACATGGTTTATAGGGGTTACAACATACTAGAGCTACTACCGGATGAGAGGCAGGTGGTGCACGGTATCCAGCGCACCGCCTGGGAGAGAGGTTTTGGAGGGGTGGGCTTTACTCCTTCCCCTCCCAGAGAGGTAGCCTCAACAAAGCTTCTTGTTCCCTGGGTGGCTGGATGAATTCGGCTTTCCAGGCCAGGGTGGAGCAACCAGAGGTACAACCCGGGGGTTTTTAGTCAGTAGGAGTCTGACACACCGGGGTCGCTGCTTTTACAGCGTCTCTGATGGTCCTATGTAGGATTTTCAGGAATAGAATAGGAATACCCCTATTTTACTAAATAACACTGTAAGACGTATGATAAGAAACACCGATCCAAGAATAAACATTATCTCAGGATCAATTGTTGTTACAGCATTACAACATTAAAATACATGTTTTTTTTAGTCTGAACCTTGATTAAAGAATTTTTTTACTCTGTTCGATGAAGCTAAGAATAATAAAAGTGATTTCATTTCGACCAAATAAGGAAATAAAATTATTATATAGAAATAATGGAAACGAATTGATATCATCCCGAATCAAACAGATGTTACGGTTAACATGAAAGATTTTTAATATTTTTTATTATAGGTGATATAACTGAAGCCCGAATCAAAATATGTCGGCGTCTTTATGTTAAAAACCGGACGAGATGCAAAGTTCTTTAAAGCAAACATTATATAAACACTCATTCGATTATAACCTCAAACGTTATTAAGATAAAAACGTCAGCTCTACATTGTCGATGGAAGTTTAATTATGTTATGTTGTCAGTCGTGTTTTTAAGGAACCGGAAATGTCAAAACGTTAGTTTTCGAATGTTCGCGTGATGCGGCAGACAGCGTAACTGTTATTTTCGAAGGTTTCTGTTTTCAAATATTTTAATAATTTGTTTTTATTACATTGAATGGTTTGGACGAAATACGGTTCAAAGTTATTTTTTATTGTATGTTTTTAACTTTACAAGTGCCTAAGATTGTCTGACAATAGACTGTGATGCCAACAGACAGGTTATATTCTTAAATTTAGGATTTTTTATGTGAAAGTATAATTTATATGCAAGATTTTGAAGATGTTTTTAAATCATTATTTCAAAACAAAATAAGAAAGAAATAGAATTTTACGTCAATTTATAAAATTACTTGATTATAACGATAAGTGCGTGTCCTGTTAAATGATATTTTACATTTAGTTTCACTACATTTTATGAATATAATAAATATTTGAAGATAATTAATTACACAAGTCTTTGCCCTAAGCAAACTAAGCTTGCATGTGTACTATGCGTAATAGACATAAAAAAAAATACAAAAGTTATACATACGTTAATATACAATATACACATCTGTAACTAATGACTAACAAATCTGCTTATCACAAGAAAGATTGCTGGCACCTACCTGTACTGAAACTTGGGACTTGTAATGCCGCAGATAAGGCCTTCACAAACTGCTCTATCAGACTGTTAAAAACCGTCCGAGAAATCCAATACATTTTGATTTTCAATTATTTTTTTTATAATATATTTATTTCAGAGTCATTGTATTTTTTTTTTTGGGAGTCGAAGCTGCTCGCGTCTGTAGGCTTTACCTTAGTTTCCCTACACGTGACCCCTGGGTGGTGCTAAACGAGCAGCAGCGAGGTGGTAGAGCGTCGGTGCCCGCCTGGATCGCGACCAAAGTACATGGGTGTAAAGCCCGTTATAGTGACCAGTTACGGCTTGTCGCGTTTCGGGATCAGCTTGTGTATATCCAGTAGCTCATATACCTAGAGACCTTCAGTCGTATTATACGTGGGCCGTCATGACGATGTAGACTATCAATGGATTTTCATCCTTTGATAGTCGTTTTCGTTTTTGGACTACACTGTACTTGCCATCAGGTACTCTGTAGTTAAAAATGAGCTTCAGCATCTTCATACTAAGCTAGTTTTAGTGGGATTTTAAATAAGATAAATTTTTGCACTAAGAAGTTCTTTAACTCCTACTTTTGCCGAATTCTTTCTATTCCCATTGTCCTATGATATTAGTTTCTTTTTGCTGTTGGTAGTCTTTTTGGACTGCACTATGCTTACCATCAGATGTGATGTGGTCACTGGACCGTGTCAGGATAGAAATAATTGTATCTGAGGTTGGCAACACTAATGTTAGATGCGAGTTTCGCGTTAAATTCTAACATTTTGTAGATAAACAGATTAGCATTTTATTACTCAGAATAACGAAGGCGTGAGATTTGAAACAAAAACTACAATAACGTTAAATAATTTGTTAAGCTTATGCTCGTCGCTACTTACGCAATTTTTCAGATCTTGATTTGTTTGACGGCCTCATAGCGCAGATTGTAGTGATCCTACAGGCTAAGGTCCTGGGTTCGAGTCCCGGTTGTGGTGAACTTTCCTGTGATGAGCAGATGAGTTTGTCACGAGTCATGGTTGTATTAAATATATTTACGTATGTATATCGTTGTCTAGTACCCATAGTACAAGCGCAAGCTTAATTTGGGACTATGTCAATGTGTCTAAAAATTAATAAATATTATAAAAAAAAAATATTAACTATTTTTACAATAAACTGTCTAGATAAAAATTTACTTTATCTATTTAGACATAACTATAGATTGTCTTTGAAATCTTAGTCTCGTTTTCATTAGTAAAATTGTCGATATCACATATAATTTACTAGCTTTTTTTGGTTTTTCCTTCCTTTTGGTTGGTCCGGGGAAAATCCTTAACGGACCTCACTGCCCCCGGAGTCGCATTTGCACAGACTAAAACCCTCGGGGTGTTCTACATTACCACCTTCCACCTACCGGCATCGAGGGCTGGGAGGACTGGGGTCTCATCCTCGATGACCGGCAAGGCGTGCGGCCTTAAGTAGGCCTCTACTCGTTTGGGGAGGAGTGGTGTAAAGAGCCACCCCTCTCATGCATCTGTGTTGTAGAGCGGCACGCGGGGACACATCGCGCGCCGCTCGCATTCTTGTTGGACGACACAATATAATTTTCTACCTATAGTAACCTGGCATTACCAGCAAAAAATCCTAATTTATCTTCTGGTAAATTGATTTTTATATCTAACTAATAAGCTGAGTGCCAGATTTCAAACGATTTACTTCAAAAGTAACGAATTTTCAAACAAAATTGCAGCCCTTTATTGATGATAAAAGATACCAAATGAAGAAAAAAGCACGATCTATCAACTAGTAAACTTTTTTAGATTTAATTTATTTTTTGCGGCTCGTTTCCTGCACATCCTTGCGAATTCAGGTCTTTCCCATTCATCCATCATTGCCCATCTCAAAAGTACTCAACGTGCCTAAAGAAGTTTTCACTTAATAAACCAGACAGGATATAAAAACATTGACGTATTGCACATGTGGTAACTTATATATAAATAAATAAGGCGATAGTTCACTTGATAGTAAGTGCTTACTGACGTTGAATAACGTTATTTATTACCTTATCAAGTATCCCATTTCATAGTGTTATTATAAATCTAGGATCACGATCTAATTTCAGAAGTCTAAAGTTAATACATGAATTTAAATGTCTGCTTACCTTGTATGGTTATAAGCGCAAATAGTGGTGATGAAAAAGTTTTTTATGTGCAAAAATAACAGTATTATCGATAATCTTACGATAGTGAAGTTACAACGCTTGTGCACCGAGCGTGGTTACCGAACGATGACGTCACGGTCCGGTGACTGACCAATATAAACTGATCCCCATTTCTCCCTTCAATCAAAGAGAATCCCGAACGTTACGCTCCCGGCGGAGGATCCGCTTAAACTGGGAGTTGATGAACGATTTCGAGTTCTCTTTTCAAATTTGAATGTTTTTAAATTGCTTTTTTATTGGACTAGAATTTATGATTGTCGATGGCAAACGGTTGGGGTAAAAAGTGAATTCCGGGCGAAGGAATCTCGCACAGCTTATATAGAAACAAATAGATTATTATTTGCAGCCAGCAAAAAGTTTTACACGTTCAACGTATAAATTATTTAATTTGTAATCGTTTTTTGTTTCAGGTACGTTTGCTGTCTTTATTTATTGGTGAGTTTAAGGAAATGTATTAGCTGGTTTTTCAGGTGTCAGGGAAATTTCTAGATCTTGATTTTGACCACAGTAGACAAGTGCAAAGGTCGTCACAGTGACTCGCTACGATTGTCGCGATTCGGAATCATTTTGTGTACCTTTTTATCCTGACTCGACATAGTGACTACACCACACCTGATGAAGCATGGTGCAGTCCAAAAAACGACAACGATTATCGACAGGTAAGAAAAATCCATCGGAAGTCACTGCGATTATGCAGGCTTGCTCAAACATCTATCTTCTGTGCCTTCAATTGTTCACATATTTAGACACTGAGTCGTGGTATATATGGGTCGGCATGGCGACGGCAATTTTCAATGAATTCTCGTCACATGGTAGTCGCTTTATCGGGCTAGTATATTAAAAAAATCTATTAATCCGTAAATAACATTATATTTTATAAACAAGGAAACAAATTAAACAGCCGCTGGTATATAATTTCTGTACGTATGACATATCTGGAAAAATGATTATTTCGCCATTTTTTTCCATTATTACTCTACCTACCATAGTTAATAGACAAAATGGCGTCGTCACGGACGACACACTCGTTAATGGGAGCGTTATCTTGGAAATGCCATCGGCCTTAGGTGCATCCGTACAGAACTTGACCTTTTGATAGAGATTTCTTATTGTTTGCATGTAAATAAGTTTAGAATAAAAATAAAGGTAATACTAGATTGTTCGTAGAAGTCATTTTGACCACTTTTTTTATTTAAGTTACATTTTTTTTTTATATTACAAGTACAAATGGATACACCCGCCGAACCGTCGGAAGTATCCAGATTCCCAGGCTCGGCGAAGGCGAAGAGAGGGCAGTGCTGGCACCCCGGTGGTTTTAGTCGGGGCAGGTCCGACACACCGGGGGAAGTGGCCCTCACCACTTCCCCTGACGGTCCGTAAGGATTTCCACCGGGTTAACAAAAAAAAAAGTACAAATGGATACAGCCACAAATATATGTATCTCTGCTCACCGCGAAAAGGATGTAGCGGGAAGATATATTATTATTTACAAACAATGACGCTTATTAGTAGGTGAAGATGAGGCCGATGATGGATAACGTTAACTTAAATGCCCATTCACTTCACTTTTAAAGACTTTTAAGTCATAATAACGTGGAAATATACGCGCTAGGAGTGCGAGGATGTTATTATAATAACACAAATTCAAATACCCATGAATAACTTGACCGTTTGAGGTGATAGGCGATTCCTCAAACTAAGCCGTGACCACAGTACACAATTCTAAAGAATGTCACAGTGATTTGCTTCGGCCTGTTGCGTTTCGGGATCAGTTTGTGGATTATCTAGTTCTTCGTATACCTAGAGATCTTTCGTCGTGGTACATGTGGGGCGACATAACGATGGCAACTATATACAGATTTACGTACTTGCAATCACGTGCAGTGTAATCACCATGTAGTGCCATTATAAAAAAAAAAAACAATCCAATTAATGTGTCCATTGATGGTGTTCTTCTAGAGCGCAGTGAACAGTATACTTCTTGGTCGGCAATGTAATAACAACCCTTTTCTTGTATCCCGGGGGAAAATCCTGCATAGGACGCTGTGAGGGCAGTGACCCCGGTGAGTCAGACTCCTACAGACTAAAAACCCCCGGGATGTCCCTCTGATTGCTCCACCCGGGCCTAGGAAGCCAAATTCATCCAGACGTCCAGGGAACAAGAAGCCTTGTTGAGGCTACTTCTCTGGGAGGGGAAGGAGTAAAGCCCACCCCTCCAAAAATGTAATATCAACCCTCCTTTAACTGTCTGTAGGTAACGAGAACCACTTAACATTAGGGGAGTCGGGAGCCTGTTTGCCGATAAATTTTTAAAAAATAATTATACTAGAAAGTGTTACAATAATAGAGAAGCACAACAGCAAATATCACTAATAATCTATGATGGATATAATATAAATAATAATTATTAAATATTAATGTGAACACCATTAACAAACAATTTATAATTCGCAATAATTATATTTTATGTTGGCAAGCATATAAAGTGACAGGAAGGATATGGAAGTGACACAAATCTTAATGGCGGCGGATAAATAAAGATGTGGAGAGGTGTTTGATATTAATATTCTGTAAATTAATAACAAATAATTATAAGGTCAAGGGTTGATACAATGATCAGAACAGGTGTCCATCAATTCAGTGCGAGGCCAAAGGAGAACCTAAATAAGACAGTAGTTGTATGGCGTGTGGTACCAGATAAGTTTTTAGAGTTTATAATAATATAATATTTTATCCTTTAATAAAAGACTATTTCATGCAAAAATGTATGACCACAATTTTCGATTGTGAATTTAGTTTAGTTTTTTTTTTACAAAATCGACTGTTGCGGGAGTGTGTAACCGGTGTTTCACACCTTGCGGGTTGCACAAACACCAATTCCAATTAAAATGTATGGGATGACTTAAGAATCCCTCAGAATTGAAATTAACGATGGTGATATTTTGCATTTTCTAAAAGCTGTTAGAGCTCTTAAGCTCAGGGTGGTGGGTGGTGACCTGTCGCTGCCGGCACTCGCTCGCGCGATGGTCAGTAGCGACCGGGCATGGCAGGCGGACCTCTCCTTAATGGAGGAGATTATGAAGGTGAAAGAGGCGGCGGAGCGGGTTCGGGAGGCTATTGCAACCCCCGATAACCCAATCTGCCGCCCAGCTCGGATAGGACGCCGAAGGAGGGCCTTCGCCAGTGGCCTTCCTTCATAACAGGACATACGCCGGGCGGCACGCCTGAGGGAGCGCGTCGCCCAGATCCAGGCGTGAACGGTGTGCGTTGTGTTCCCGCATACCGCTCCAAAGTCAAATCAAGGAGATGAGGAGAGGGTGGCGCTTTATACCACTCTCCCCGCCAATATGTTAGGAGTGCGTGGAGGGTGGTAACTATTTAAGCACCTTTCACCAAGTACATGGGACCTGCAAAAGGCCAGATGTCGCCGGGTGCCGAGGAAGATGGCACAGCCTTGCCCTTTGCACTCGGCAGACGGGAGAAGGAACACCCTGGGGTTTTAGTCGGTGCAAGTCCGACACACCGGGGGACGGCCCTCATTGCTCACTGAAGGTCCTTACCAAAAAAGGGCTCTTAAGCTAACATTTATGTGTCGACAAGGTCATTACAGCCCATCTAATCTAGTCATGCCGGCCGACATACTAATATGCCACGACAGAAGGTCTTTACATTGGACGTACACAATGTTCCACTCTGACCGAGCCTTGACCTTCTTTAGGCGTTACTTACCAACGTAGTCACTTTCGAAATGCTAGCAGATCGCAGTAATGTGTTTTTCCGGACTAGCCGTCCAAGTGGAGGTTTGTACCCATAGGGGTACCCTTGCGTTGCTTCTCAGCCCATAACTCGCTGGTTCGCTCGCTAAATTTGTAAAGAACATTCTCGACCACCAGGAAATTTTCCAGCAAACAAAAAACGATAACACGCAAGATGATCCCGAAAAGTGACAAGTCAAACGAGACAGAAAAATGATAGACAGATAGAAATATGTTACATCCATGTCTAAATATTCTTAACCCTATCGATAATTGAGTATTTATTTTCACAAGGACCGCCTGTCGAAGTAACAGATGTCTCACGGAACTCGAACCGGGGACCGTATTGCGATGTATTTATGAGTTTTTAATGATGACGGTAGCCAACGACCACCGTTGATACTCGAGGAAGTCGATTTTTTTAATTCGGATGCAGCTCATTTTATACTGGTCCGTTGGTATTCATGTCGGATGTTCGTTATTCCATACGGTATTACTTTTACTCTCCATAAATGTTTTGAACTGAAGGACGCCCTGGGGATGTGGATAAGTTCAGAATTCGCATGATCATCACACTAGGATGCCCGGGGTGATGCGTGCGAGGTGTCAGGCTAGATTGCTGCTGGTGAACGCTTCCAGTGTGACCAGCGTCATACAGACTTGTTATATAGCTTTTGTTCGCGTCACTTAATTTCCGTATTGCGTTTACATACACATTATAAGTTCGCAATCTACTAATCCAGTGGCTATATTTCTAGTCAAAAATAGGTAGTGTAACCTATGTAATATATATATATCTGTGCGTATGTGTATGAACACATCAACATTAATATTTACGCACACGACAAGATCTTTTCCTCCACCTCTCGCAAACTTGGAGCCGGATTCTCCTGGCTACTCTAGACAGACTGAGTTGAAACATGCCGAATGAAAGAATCCATAAGTTTTACTTATTATTTATTCCACTCTGAATTTTTTTTTTAAGAAACATTTACTTTTCCTTAGTTTACGTTACGTTTTGATCATCGTTATGTGCCCTCCCTAGCTGGCTGCCTAAATAAAGGTTCGTATCCACAGGAGTGCCCTTGCGTTGCCGTCCAACTCATAAATCGCTGGCTAAGCAATTTATGTACTCTTCTCTCTCTTAAGCCCGGTAAAAGACCTTTCCCGGCCAACAGCAGAGTATAACTGACCAGTGACTACTCTTATCAGGGCGCCCGTCTAAACGAAAGTAGATTTGAATGCACCTGTCTAGAAATAATATTACAAATGCATTCGTATTACATGTTATTATCGATGATAATTAACATTTCGTAATAATTAATCAGCTGTAATTACTTCCGATTTAGGATTTTTGTAATCACCTGACCTTTTTTGAATGACTTGTTTGAAACTTAAATTATATACTTCCAGACAAACTTATTTGTCGTCAAGTACAGCGAGTTTAGTATACAGAGTGTTTTTTTTTAAGCAGAAAAAAAATATTAATTTTCTAAACAGAGATGGGCAAAATGTAATCTAATTAATGATTAACGATTACAAAATGTAGTCGTAATTTTAATTTTCCTGCTCTGTAATTATGCTTAAATCCATTTAAAATATTAGGAAATCATAAATGTGTATGTAATCTGGGATTCTGTAGTGTTTAAAACATAGATGACCAAATAAAGTCATATTAATGGTAAAAAACGTAAAATGTAATCGTAATCATTTTCATTGATCTGATTACATTTTGCTCATCTGTTTGTAAATACAGTATGATAAGCTAAGGTTTATTATAACATTGAGTAAAAATTATAAAACTCACCATGCAATAAGTGAAGATTTGTATGAAAATATATTAAATAAGTTTTTTTTTTTAATTTATTTTTTATTAGGGGCTTTTAATTTAATCATATCAGCCCCATCGTAGCCTAATACATAGAAATAAAACCTTTCATACCTCACCTTTCATACAGTTTCCATAGCATTTCGGCAGTTGCTTTAGTGGCCACCGCCAAAATGCTATGGAACATACCAACATCCAATCTATTTAATTTTAATTTACATATAACATCCTTCCTTACATTAGCGTTCTGGACACACTCAATCAGGACATGCTGAACATCGTCTATAATTCCGCACTAAGAAATAAGTTAATCTTGAATTTGACTAACTTTTGATTTTCTGATTTTTAAATTCCTTGTGATAATAGTAACATATAATAACGATACCGGGTGTGCAGAGATATATAGTTATCGTCCCCCTCGCCCAGGTATATTGGACTGAGGCAGGGGCTTATTCAGCAAATCGGAAGAGGGCTGAGTAAGTTCCTGTTGACAAAATGCTAGCTTATAAATAAGAGCACGGCGCTGCACGAATGTATTAGATTATAGAATTGTATTGGGAGCAGCGGTTAGGTTAGGAGCCTCTATATCGGCTCAAATTAATTTAAGTTAGTTGTACTGCCTAAAAATCGGCCATTGTAATCTTTAAGTAATAAATTGTCTTTTTAAAAACATAAAATCTCGCTCTCAAGATTTGACTATATAATTAGATGTATCCACTTTCCGTGTATATGTCGTGCCCAACCGGACCAGCATCGCAGCTGGTCATAGCTCTCAGGGCACTTACACATGACATTTCTATCAAATGCCATGCGGATCTCCTCACTATGTGTTACTTCGCCGGTAAGCATGTGTTGCTTAAATCCGAACTCATTCGGGCAAAACCGAACCTGGGACAATTTGCGCATTGATCCGTTTCCGTGTTCAGCAAAGCCATACAAAAGATACTACAAAATCATTTTTATCTATAATAGCTGATCCGGCAAACGTTGTTTTGCTATATAAGTTATTGTAATATATTCTAAGATGTTCATTGAAATTAAGTGATGTCAAAGACAATTTTGTTCACAATTAAATACTCTTAATCAACAACACATTTATTTGGATAAAGATTAATATTATTATTACGTTGATACAACTCTTAACAAATAATGCATTAATTTCGACCAAATTCGATTACCATAAAAACGGTTCTAGTGAGTTAATCTTAAAAAATAGACATATACTGTCAAGGACATTTTTTTAGATCATTTCAAGAAGAATAATTCTTTCATACATATATTTTTGGTATCTTGAACCGTTTTCGCAGCGCACGCAATGGAAGCCCTCAAGGATTAATAATTTTCCCCGTTTTTTTCACATTTTCCATTATTTCTACGCTCCTAATAGTTACATCGTGATATTATATAGCCTAAAACCTTCCGCAATAAATGGTCTATTCAACACAAAAATAATTTTTCAATTCAAACCAGTAGTTCCTGAGATTAGCGCGTTCAAACAAACAAACAAACAAACAAACTCTTCAGCTTTATAATATTAGTATAGATTCAAATGTATAGACTACATTCGTTGCTGTTTATTACAGTATGTATGAATAGAGTTTTTATTCAAAATCGCACGCCTATAATTATAAAAAATGTCCCCATATTTACTTAAAATTGTATTTAATAATGGCCGACAATGAAAAACGCGTCTATCAAAAATGACTACATACAGACAAAACGACATTGTGCCATCAATTATTATTTAAAAATAACAGTTTTGTACGTACAGAATAAATTCACGCCTGGCTGAACACAAGCCGATGTGTGTTTGTGTGTCAGCTTGTATGTGTGAGTCCGCTATATACGGGATGTTCGTAATGGCAATGATGATTGATTTATTATGTGTTTACTTTCTAAAAAAATATTCATATAGGCTGTTTTAATTTAAAAAAAAAAGCTTTTTTCTTTGATATTCTATAAATTAATTTATATTTATATATCTTCAAGGGTTTCATTATTGTAATAATTTTAGAGGTGTATTCAATAGTTTGATATTGTTTGTAAAAATGTGTTTTTCCCCAAACCGCATATAACTGGAGAGTTACGTGCCCATATAAGACAAAAGTTAACGTTTATACACTTTGCTCATGTTCTGCGAATTGCAACAAATTCATCGGCGGCTTGCGTGCGACCTGCGGGCCGCAATTTAGCCATCCCTATACTAGTTTAATTCGATATAAATTTCGTATAAGTTTATCCTATCCTTGTTTAACAATTTGGGAAAATTTTCGTCGCCCGAACTGTTGCGTGATATATATCCGAGGAATTTACCCGACGAAATCTTTCCGTTATCCTAAAACCAAACCTAAATGACACATAATTCGTTGCCCCCAAATTTCCAAGTACTTATTGATGATTCTAAAAATCAGTATTTATTAAAAAAAAAGTTATTTTATCAGTTTTCCTTGTATTAATCTATCTCAAATATAATCGGTTGCGGTGGCCTCGTGAATAATGGACCGATTTCCATGTGCGCCAATGCAAATAGTCGTTGGTTCGAATCCTGGCATGAGCCTCAGGATTCTTCCAGATTACGTATGGATTTAAGCCCCAAATCCTTACTGGTAAAGTTAAACATCATGAAGAAACCCGCATGATATCTAATATATTTTGAAGATATAGAATAAAGAATCTCATAAGGCTTAACCAGCGTTTGTGATTTTACAACATCACATTACAAATCATTGAATTTTTCGGGCTTTCTATACAACAATATATGTATATATATATACATATATGTATATGTATTATACATATAAACCTGCCTCATGAATTAAAATTAATTAAAATTCGTTGAATAGTTTAAAAGATCTAAGCGAACAGACAGTGGGAGCGACTTCATTTTATATTATGTAAAGATTATATACAAGTATATCTTGATCTAGTACCCGTAGAACAAGTGCAAGCTTATTTTATAATATTCTAGCTATTAATCTTACACGTTATTGAATATAATAAACATTTACATATTATTTTACATTATAGATAGTTAAAAGCCCGCAGTGAAGAATTTCCTTACAATGTATGTCGTATCAAATAATACCGCTTTCTGTAACCAGCCCTTGATACAACAACCAAGTGAGAGCCTCTTGAGATAGTAATCGTGACTCTTTGCAATCAGCCCTTTGATCAATGAAAGGGCGTGAAACTCAGTGATTAAAAAACTAGGTTTGAAGTCCAAGTTTGAATCACGAGCGGTTGTGTTTTCTATTTTATTTATCGGAGAATTGTTAATTAATCGTTGTTGAGGTCTTTTGGACATGTTGTTATTGTTCTTTAGGTTGCTGTTGGGTCTATGCAGTGAAAAGATGCCTGGATGACAAAATACTGCGTTGAATTAGTGATTTTTCTGATGGCACGCGGTGGAATACACCTTGCTTAGGTCCCTAGTTTTGACGTCAATGAGATCCTACTGAATACTATAATTACTAACAAAGGGCTCATCAAGACTTGTATCAAGATTGGTAAAACTTAAAATAAATAAAAAACTTGGACCTGGTTTGATGTCCTATCGTAAGAATGCTGATACTGTAAAATATGGAGAATACTAAGCTCCGTACAAGCCTTTGCTAAGCTGTCTTGAATAGCCTGTCCATAGCTGATCTTATAATGAAAATACGCAGCTTTATCTAATCTTCTGAGCAACCCTAGACCGTTACTAAAGAACTGAGATATACCTAATCAACACAATACCTAAAGATATTTTAGAAATAACTATGAAAATAACATCGCTAAATAAAGGATATTATTTCATAATTGACTTTTTGATTGATAAAAGTGCGTGGTCTTAATGTATATAATTTTTCTTGTGGGACATCCCTACCTTTGTAAAAGAGCATCTACCAGAGTTTCTTGCTGACTCTTCTCCGTAAATTCTACTTTCCGAATCGGTGTTTGATTAGATTTCGACGATTCAAAAGTATCTATTAAAAATTCACCTTCGTGGACCCTCCGTGTGATTAGAAGGTTCCACGGAATTCAAAAGTGGACTGTAATTTTTTCAAGGTCTTTGGCTCATGTGATATAAAGCTTTTGCCATCCACCTGTTAGGCTGTTCAGAAGTCCCGGAGATATGTGACATCAACTTTCACAACACAGTTAGTATTTGTATAAAACCATAAAATATAAATCAGTAAGGTGCACCGTCGACGCATACGTATTGATGCAAAAGTCGAACGAACTCATATGAATTTGACAAACTACTCCCCCCTCTCCCCTCGGACTGGGTGGCAATTAAACGCAACAAGAGCCAGATAATATGTTAATTTGTTATCTGTGGCGTTACCACTTCGATCGGACATTATTCGAAATGGAAATAATTTTCCCTAAATGGAATAAAAGAGCACGCTCTATAAGGCGGTGTGTTTATGCACATCAATTATGGAGGCAGCGCGCGGAACAGCGTCCGACGGAGGGCGAAGCGCATTCGTCCAACATTCGGAGGTCATGCGTCTTGCGTACACACAGTTACACTGGCTCGTACTCATGACGAATTACAAATCATTCACATTTTGATGCACAGCCTGAGATTTCTCTCTATAGCCAGCCAGCTAGGTAACACTGAACAAAAGTCTCTTCAAACCTTTTCCACTCTTGGCGGTCGCGAGTTTCAGTTAACCAGTTTCCTCCAGCCATCTTCACAGGGTTGCGACATGTTGTGATCTCCTGATTTAATAATTATTGCGTTTGCGTCATGATTCTATTAAAAAAATTGTATAAAGTTCAAGAAACAACGCGGTAAAACAAGATGGATATGAATTACTTTCCTATGATACTTTGAAAGTAGTCTCTAAAGATTTGTATCTAAACTCCCTTCCTCACACATCACACATATCACACACACATCACAGAACGGTAGCTTAATTAAAACAGAAGACAATAAAAGCAAATACCCTGTCTTCTGATGAAGTCAGCTCAGCAAATGCTAATTGATTTTCAGCTGGCACCCATTTATTGTGTCGACGCGCAGAAAACAGCAAGGAAGAGATTAATAGAGTACAAATACACAGCATTAAAGACTGAATTCAAAGTATCATAGATATCATAGATGAAAATACACGTATACAAGAACACAAATATATAAGTATATTACATAGACATACCATATACATTAGTATCATTTATACAACGTTACTGGTAACTAACGCAAAACTTCTTAAAGGTAACTTAGGTACATCAAGACTAACAACTTTTGTTCTATGACTTTTGCCAAAACTTAACACATTCTAAGATATATATATATTTTTTAGTTTTAGTAGGGATTTCTATCAATCGTTAGCTCTATGTTTAAAGTTCAGTCAGCTGATGCTACGAAATCGTCTGCCCCAGTTGCATCGCGCCGCCTTTCGGAGTGTTAAGAAGATCAGAACTGCAAATTTGATTTAATTATTTTTTGTATGGGGAAAAAAAAGATGGAATTAGAAAAAGTCGTAAAACAAAAGTTGTTAGTATTGATATACCAAAGTCACCCTTAAGAGGTTTTGCGTTAGTTACCTATATCTTTGTATACAGATACACACAAAAATAAATGCAAATAGAATAATAAACAAATTTAAACAACTAAATTACTCACTAATATATTATTACGTTACATCCCATTCGGGTTGGGCAGATTCATCAGTGACTGTGACCACCTTGTGGTTATATGTCGTGCCCAACGTGACAAGAATTGCAACTGATCGCACATGACATTTCTATTAGATGCTATGTGGACTTCCTCACGATGTTTTCTTTCACCGGTGAGCATATGGTGGTGGTATGGTGGTATGGTGGTATGGTGGTATGGTTGTATGGTGGTGGTGGTGGTATGGTGGTGGTGGTATGGTGGTGGTAAATCCGTACGTAATCTAAAAAACCCAGTGGAGTGTGCTAGGATTCGAACTTACAACCAAACGCGTTGCCACGCATGGATACCGCGCCCTTTTTTTTTAACCCGGGGGAAATCCCTAACGGACCTCGGCGGCAGTGGGGGCCGTCCTCCGGTGTGTCGGACTTGCACGGACTAAAACCCCCGGGGTGTTCCACCTTCCACCTACTGGCATCGAGGGCACGACTGGGGTCTCATCCTTAATGACCGGCAAGGCGTGCGGCCTTAAGTAGGCCTCTACTCGTTTGAGGAGTGGTGCAAAAAGCCACCCCTTTCATACATCTTTGTTGTAGAGTGGCACGCGGGAACTCGTCGCGCGCCGCTCGCATTCTTGATGGACAACACACTCTCTCAAGTGTGTCTCCTGGTGCCGCCGCTAGAGTCGGACATTCCTAAGGAATGCCGCTTTGCGACCGAGTCCTTATCCACTAACCCACCACAACCATAATGAATCAATAAATTACTTTTTAGCAGTCTACAGTAAAATGAAAGCAAAGGATAAAACTACTCTTCCGTACAATTGACGTCATTTGGCTCTTGCGTCAAACAAATTGTAATGTGAAAGTTCCATGTAAAAATATGCAAGCAAAACTTCGCCACTGATTCGCGTGCAAGTTGCTACCGCCGCTTGCGAACTTGTCGGAACATGTTTTGTTTACTACGTTAAGTCCTGATTTCTAATTAGGTACGGGTCAGAACGGTGTGTTTGTACAAATGTGACAATTATTACCCTGTTATATTAGATGAAAAAAATTGTTACTTGGAATGTGTCTGTGTGCCACTGACATTAGCTCTTACACTAGTTACTCTAAATACAAATTTAGGTAGCGTCTTGAAAAAAAAAACACAAGATAATATCATATGGATTACAATGTTTCCGTCTTCCGAATTCCTACTATATTTGGCTTCTTTAAAAATACACAGTCCTGTTTATAATGATGGGCAAAATAGAATGAAAGCGACGCGCTTTAAGGAGAAAGAAATCGTGGCTGCGCAACATCAGGGAGTGGACAAGTATTGCCAGCGACGAACAACTGTTTCGCTTGGCTCAAGACAGAGAGGTGTTCGCTGAGCTGACGGCCAACCACCGGTAGTGGAGAGGCACTTTAAGAAGAAGAAGGAAAATACACACTGATACTAAGTTTTTTGTACAACTTACTCTTTTCTATAAATTTTAGAATTTTTATCACACATTAATTAATAAAAATGAAGTTATTTAAGCCATTTTACATGACATAATAATTATATATTTATTCATTCTTGTGTCATTATTTGCCAAAACATTTAAATAACTCTTTAATTAAACAAATAAATGAACGTAGATTAAAAATAAAACCATAGACAACAATGAGTTTACACTAAAAAGTTTTAAATTGTCAATTCTATTATACGCTTCGTTGTCTATGCAATATAGATAATAATAGCTATTGTTAAAAAAGGCGGATATATTAACGCAATTAGCAAACAACACAGGTTAAAAATTTGATAAAAATCACAAACAAGTTAAATCACAGCAATTAAGGCGATTATAAAATTTAACAGATAAAAATACATTTCATCGGAATAAATTTGTTGCAAACAATAAAAATTTATTTTTATCTTTACATGGTATAAATTAAAATCGCTATTCTTGATTTTTTTTTTGTGGTTGTAATGGCCTAGCGGGCAATAGACCGGTTTTCATACGCGGCAAAACGAATGTTCGTAGGTACGAATCCACGCGCGTAACTCTGGTTTTTTCCAGCTTACGTACGGGTACCACATGCTCACTATTGAAGGGATACATCATAAGAAAACCCGCTTGGCATCTAATAGAAATGACATGTGTACTAGTGCTGTGAGAACGGCGATCAACTGCGCCACTGGTCACGTTGGGCACGGCATATAAACGCAAAGTAAATACTCCCATTAACACGTTCCCGCCGGCTTGTACCATTACTGGTACATTGAGGACTGTTCCATCGGGCGGGGTGTACCATTAATGGTACAATGAAAGAAATCAATTTAATGTGTATTTTTTGCTAATAAAAAGAAAAAATATTTGCAAATGAACGCAGGCATAGTCAGCAGAAGCATTTAATGAGAGATATGCGATTACGTGAAAACGGCGCCGCACGATGAGACAAATTTGATTTTACAGAGCCGTCAGATGCCGAAGACAGCGAATTCAGCCACCGGCGGGAACGTTTTGATGTATCCCTGCTAACCCTTAAAGGGGTATAGCGCGATGATATATTTTTATGAATACAGCTGACGACAGCATTTGCTTCATCTGAAAACGCTCCGTACAATTTACAAAGCAGACATTTCGCTCATTGTTAGCCACGGCGGCAAGCTACTGGGGCTTCCTTTGACACACCGCCTTAGTATCAACTATTATAAACGTGTAATCGTTCCTTTACTATTGGATCCAAATGAAGAACAGTACAAATCTTGTTAACACAAAAAAAAAATCTCCGATTGATTTATTATCAATAGAATATCACAATAATGAAATAATCAGTAATATAATTAATAAAAACTCGCATTTGCGTTGTGTGGCCGGATTATTGGAATACGTACCGATCACTCATATTCTCGCATAACTAGTTCTTTTACGCACACATAAGCGGGCTGAGGAAATGTCCTATACAATGAAAGATATGCAGCGCTTTGATTTGTTCTAATACCATTTTATAAATTTTATTTTCTTGATTGCGCAAAATTAATACCTTCACGTGCGACGAATTTGATTTAAAATTACTTAAAAATTAATAATTCTCATACATAAAGTTGCATAGTAATTTATTCGACATTCAAATTTTTTGAATCGAACCTTGTTTCTTTGAAGGATTAGTGATGTTTGGTTTTGGTGAACCTATACAGTTTCAGTAATTGTGATGAGAGATCACTTAGAGCGTTCAGTCAACTCATGTATTTGGCGGCAACATAAGACGGCTTATAAAAATTAATAATTACTGATAACGTTTGTAGAAAAGTTGAAATTGTACAGAATTTGATACAATGTTATGACATGATATTTTGAACTATATGTTAATCCCATAATTTTGCACGTATCTACCAGCGTTATCGCATATCGATCGTTACTTTGTCTAGGTCCTAATTATTCGTCTGCAGAAGGCCAGACGTCGTTAGGAGCCGAGGAAGTTGGCGTGGCACTACCATTGGCCTCGCCAGATGAGTTTAACGAACACTCCAGTGGTTTTAGTCGGTGAGAGTCCGACGTATCAGGTCTGCTACCCTCATAGCAGCTTCGAAAGTCCATGAGAATTTCCATCAGGTCCCAAAAAAGGTCCTGATAATTCTTCTGGATATTGATCTCTTGGTCGCCCACCGGTATTGCTGGCTAACTTATCAGCGTTTCAAAAGCACCTGCCTTGAAAGGATACGCCTTAAAACGTCTTAGTGTTTGAAAGCGTACTAAGGCTGAGATTTATAGCCGCTACATTGATTCTGCTTAGACTTTGGTCAGAAAATAAGTTATTCCTTGACAAAAACCTGAATGTATCATAGGAATTCTAGCATAGCCCAAGTATTCACAACCCATGTCAAAGTTGAAAAAATCTACACTTTACCGTGTACTTTGATATTGATTAAATAATATAATTTGTAATGTGTGAGTAAAGTTAAAATACATTTAAAGAAAAATCTATAAATCTCAGACTAATACTTGGTATGAAAACTACTAAACTGTTTTTGATATGACTTTACTAGTTATAATAAATATTTTCCTACTTGAAACAGTCATTATCATTGATTTTGATTGATTAGTTCAATCCAAAATGAAGCTTGACTTCTTTGTTGACTTCTATGTCTTACTGACATACAAAATGAATAATAATTTTTAATGAAAATTATATCCTCGCTTCCATTGCGTTGTTTCGTGCTCGTATGACAAGCAAACAGCGACATACTTTCATACTGAGAGCACACAAATAAGCTGATATGCATCAACTTACCAAGTAATTATATGTTTACAAACACACCCGCTATAAGTATAGCTGCACGACATTTATAGTTATGTCGAGTAGTGATGTGACATGCCGCATTCTCAATCGGTATATGCATATCGATGTAGATGGTGATGAGTGATTACATTTTGTAGATTAATCGGTTATAAACGATCTATTCATTACAGCTTCCTTTTATGGTACAAAACAATTTATTTGTAACTCAATTATTTTAGTTGTGTTACTTATGTGCGTACAAAAGTTATTCTTGAATTTATTTCTCTTGATTCGGCATAGTGCCCACACCACGCCGGATTGTGCAGTCCAATAAACAACTACAACTATCAACAGTATATAAAAATAATCGATAGTCGCATTGATTCTGCCAGCCTACATAAATATCTCTTCACGCATCGTTTACAACACATAAGACTTTATAAGACGGTGAAACACGCTCGCCAGAAGACCGTTCCACAGCTCAACGACTCGGTAAAAGTAAGAATTGAGGAACTTCTTAGTCCTATCCGGGATAAGAGTTACTCTGTGGCCATGACTCCGCAAAACCGCGCATGTGGTTCTTTTATGGAAGAAAGAGGATGGAACAAGGTTAAATAGCTCTTTAAAATACTCTTCGTCATTTTCGTCAGATTTTGATGTTTTTAATTCCTTATATATAGATAATTGACGTTAAATATATATATTAATCAGCGCCGTGTTGTGCTCCTGCAGAAGCGATGTTAGTAGAGATAAACATGTGTAATACATTCGTAAAATCGATAGTTTTAAGACTGTCATAAAACACCTTTTTTATTTAGACAGTCTTATTTTTTAATGATCATTTTATCTATTTTATTGTAAAAATATCTTCAAAACTTTTAGACAGGAATGACATTGAACAAGTTAAAACATTAGTTAAAAAAGTTATTATAACTCAGTATCCTGTCCTCGAATAGAATAAAGAGAATCAAGCGTAAGTTTTGTAAGATTTATTGCTTGGATAAATATATATTTTAAGTATGTAATTTTGTGAAGTTTATTTTTTAAGCAATCTGGCAAAAACGCTGGACATTCCTTCCACACAAATAGGTATTTAAAAAGATAAATTATTTCAACTAAGGTACAGTAATTCTACGGTAGTACTCTTACAAAAACCTATATTAGGGTCTGAATACCCGTACCGTAAACGCAAAAGTAACTTACGATAAAGCAACGGTACTTTATCAACAGACATGAAGTATCGACACGCCCCGTCACTAGCGCAGCTGGACGTTCCGTGGCACGTAGACAGTGTTATCACAATAATGACAGATCTCAAGCTCGAAACGCTACGTGAGGCAAAAATACCGCAACATAATGCCACTTTAATATATCGCAACTTTTTAACATTCATTTATTTTCAACCTTATGTTTTCACAAATAAAGGCTTTCAATATTTGTTTATAAGAAAATGCAAGTTTGCTTAAGGCTTGCAAACGTGCTGTCCTCTAAATAGAAAAATGGCGGATGGAATCAATTTAACATTAAGTTTTGTTTATCACATAGAGATACAAGCATCTCTGAATAATTTGAAAGAAACAAGCCATATTTCTTAAAATAATAGTAGGAAGAAATATTTTAAAAAATTACAACACACGGACATAATGCATCTTGCAATCAGAGATGGGCAAAATGTAATCTGATTAATGATTGACGATTACAAAATGTAATCGTAATTTTAATTTTCTTTCTCTGTAATCATGATTAAATCCATTTAAAAATATTAACAAATGATAAATGTGTATATAATCTAGAATTTTGTAGTTTTTAAAACATAAATGAGCAAAATACAGTCATATTAATGATAAAAAACGTAAAATGTAATCGTTAATCATTTTTATTAATCTGATTACATTTTGCCCTTTTATGGTTGCAATTAATAAAAACGTTTAAACGAAATAATAAAAATATGATCTTCATAAACGAACCTATAAAATTCTACAACTTACTATCATCTTTTTTTATATTTCGTTTTACAGTTCTGGGTATAAGTCCTTTTGAGCCCGTCGTTAGTAATTTTAATATTTACTTATCTCCGATTAATATCAGAACCCACGAATTTGAATAATCACAATTCCTCTTATAGTGATTTATAGACGCAATTTTAAGTTTGCTTAGACTTTCTTAAAACTTTATAACACACACTTACTCATGACATTTCTATTATATTGCCATGTAGGTTTCCTTAAGAAGTTTTTTTTCATCAGTGAGCTTGAAACTGTATTTAATCTCGAAAATCAGAGATGTACCATGCCAGGATTCTAACCTATGACTATTTTTGTTTCCGTGCACCCGTACTAGTCTCAAATCCACTTAGCTACCATAGCCAACTGTCTATTTTTTAGACTTAAAATACAGTCTTCAGCGTAGTAATATTTGCTTGCACCGGCTTCCTTTTTGGACGTTAATCGCATGTCACTGGTGAACTTTAAGCGACGGTATTTTTCTACACATCGCATTTATTTTAAGGAACTTTGTTTGACTTTGCCATTTGTTAAAGACTTTAGTTTTAAAGCATTCATGTGTTTTAGAAGAAATGATTGCAAAAAAATGCATTATATAGAAAAACATGACATGATTGACATGACTATTCTCACGATTAAAACATGTTTTTGACAAGTAGTTTGAAAGAAAAATAACACAAATTATATATTTACGGTACCTTTGTAACAAAAAAATTGTCGCCAAGGATGGCCGGTGATTCTCACGGCCCGTGACTTTCCGTTGGTCGCAGGGTAACCATCTTGTAAAATACAAAAGCCGGACGCGACACTGTTTTTCGCCAGACATTTTCCATAAAAGCCAAATCATTTAATAGTCAAACATACCTTTTATAAGGTAGGATATTTGTTCTTAAAATTGAACGGAACTTTATCTTTAAAATCTTTTTTATATGATTTTCACGTAGACACTAAACCCTCAGTCACATTAAGTGGTGCAACGATGAACCGAGTCCGCCCCACAAATGCCTATTCTCTCTTTTCTTAAAGATTTCCAAGGCATAAGATCGCAGAGATATGCTCACTAGAAACATATTCCATTACTTAGCCATTCGCTATCTCTTCATGGAGATATATGGAACGTCCACCAAATACAGATGATATCCTACACGGCGTCTAGTGGTTTTATGATGAAATGGCGCTGGTGGAATTAGAAAATGTAGCTCCTGAGAAGATTCTCCATTATGCAACCGGTAATATACTGCGTGGCTTTACAATAAAGCTCGATATTTTCCATTTTAACCTTAACTTATTTCACCTTTTTAAAATAAGTTACAATATTACATTTTCTTAATAATCAGATGCACGATACAGCTATACGATATCTCACATCCCGGCTAGGACTAAGAGGTTCTCTAACTCCTTCTTTTGCCGTGTCGTTGGGCTGTGGAATGGTCTTCCGGCGAGCGTGTTCCCACCGTTCTATGATACGGGATCCTTTAAGCGTAACGTGAAGAGATATTTGTGCAGGCCGGCATGATCGCTGCGACTACCGATGGGTTTTTTCTTACCTTTCGATAGTCGTTGGTGTTTATTTGGACTGCACCATGCTTACCATCAGGTTTGGGGTAGTCACTGTGCCGTGCCAGTGTAAAAAAAATAAAATCAGTAATGACCAAAAACAATTAGTAGCCATTTTTTTTTAAATTATCTTTATAAATCATAACGCCTATCGAAAACAGACAGGCCGGAAGCATTAATATTAAGGCGGACATGACCAAAAAAGCCAAATATGTCCGGCTAAGGCTAGGAATAAATCCAAGCGGAAAACGTGGTGGAATATCGACAATTTTTTGAACAAATTTAGGTCGTCTAAATAGTTATAGTGGCTTGTTTCTGCCTGTCGCGTCTCTGGATCAGCTTGTGTACGTCCAGTTTATAGAACTAATGATCTTCTCTCGTGGTACATGTAAGACTCTTTTGTTTTAATTATTTATAAGACGAACGCTTAACCTCAATCACACCTGGTGGAAGGTGAAGATGAGTCCGTTGACAGACCGCGTCCGCCCAACAAATGCCTATTCACTCTTCTCTTAAAGACTCCCAGGTCATAAGATCGCGGGAACACGCTCGCTGGAAGCATATTCCACTCCATAGCTGTTCGCATGATAAATATAGAAGCGAATCTTTTCGTGCGGGTGTAAGTAACATCCACCACATACGGATGGTGTCCTACTGGATGTTTAGTGGTTTTATGATGGAATTGGGCTGGTGGGGTCAAAGAATGTAGTTCCTTAGAACACTCTCCACTTTGCAACCGGTAAAAAACTGTGAGGCAGACGACTCTACGCCGATGCTCTGCATTTTAATCTTCGCCCAATATGAAAACGGCGACTGTCAATGAATTCTCATTCCATGGTGGTCGTTGCAGTTCTTATACTACACTAAACCTTGCATCTGATGCACTATAATCTCTTGGTCAGACCTCGTATAGAAAATACAACTATGTCAGAAATAAATCTTTCATGGCTTCACAAAGTAAACGTTGTTTTGAATAGTTAATATTTTTTTAATAGAAATTATTTTAAGCAACGTAATAATATAGTAATAAAATACAGAATTATGTATTATATTGTATACATAATTTATATATAGCTTTCTAATAGGCAATTAGATTCGCGTAACGCTTTAGCCACCGCTCACCCCGCTCGCATTCTAGAATGACGGTCACTCAAATACAGTACTGTCCACCTCAATAGCACCCAAAAAAATATATCTTCAAAGACACATGGTGCTTTAGGATTATTTGGTTTTGCAAGGGTAAAGCGAAATTAAGCAAACCAAAATTTACTGACTTTTCCGCTTTTGTCCCCAGTATAAAGCTGGACAGATGGCACCCCTAGTCGAGCAGCCGAAAACTTGCGTTTGTGAATGATTCGTATATAATTATGGTTCGGACTTCCGTCTGTGTAGGAAAACCGCAATTGCTCCATTGCGTGCTGCCTAGAAACAATGCCATTGGACGAACGAACAAAAAAGCATTAAAAAGCTACATAAATATATACCAGAGTGGCGTAGGCATGGGAAAGGAAAGAGCGAAAAAATTTTAACACAAAACTCTCACAACCCGAATCTTCCAGATGATACCGTTATTGTTTCATAATTTAACAATCAAATTAGCCTGTAACAAAATGTAATCAGATTAATAAAAATGATTAACGATTACATTTTACGTTTTTTACCATTAATATGATATTAATACTTAGAGAATACTAAAGTTCTTATTATATGTACGTATATTCAGTTTTTTGTTCAAGACGAACTTATTTACTAAGCAAAGTCTAAACAAATTCAAAGTAGCGTCTTTAAATCTCTCCCTTATAGTCTACATTCGTTACGTCGATAAATTTCGTTTATTAATAAATTTCACAAGTTTGAGTTTCAGACGAAATAGCAGTTAGCCCCCCTTTTACCCTCCGTCTGACCCCTTTTAGTGTATTGTTTCGCAGATCTTATTGCAATATAATGAAGACTGTAACCTGACTATGTTGTAAACCCTATTAATAGTATATTTACTTTAAACTATCTTCTACATCCGACTTCGTATACATATTTCAACGAAAAAAGTCACAGATTCTACTTCCGGAGACAATCAAGTAATTTTGGCGTGCCCTGAACGCCTGGAAAGAAGCCAGTATTGTAGAATAATTACATATTCGACTATACAAAATAAATAATAATAATAAAAACATTTATTTGGCACACAACATAACATAAAACACATCAGAATAGGTTAATAACAACAGAAAACAACAAAAGCAAATACCCTGCGTTGTGATGTTGCGCTAAAGAGAAATTAGCTCAGCAAATGCTGTGACCAGCCGAGCCACCCAGCGCTGATTTTCAACTGACACCCATTTATTGCGTTGACGCGCAAAAAACAGCGAGGAAGGGATCAATAGAGTACAGATACACTGCATTAGAGAATAAATTCAAAGTATCATAGATAGATGTATATCAAAGACTAGCTGTGTCCGCGACTTCGTCCGCGTGGAATAGTTATTTTGGGCATTTTAGTTAGTTATTTATTTTAAACTTGTAATATCTTCTAAGATGTTCATTGAAATTAAGTGACGTCAAAGACAATTTTGTTTACAATTAAATACTCTTAATCAACAACACATTTATTTGGATAAAGGTTAATATTATTACGTTGATCAACTCTTAACAAATAATGCATCAATTTCGATCAAATTTGATTACCATAAAAACGGTTCTAGTAAGTTAATCTTAAAAGATAGACATATACTGTCGCGGACATTTTTTTAGATCATTTCATTTCAAGAGGAATAACTCTTTGATACATATATTTTTGGTATCTTGAACCGTTTTCGCAGCGCACGCAATGGAAGCTCTCAAGGATGAATAATTTTCCTCGTCTTTTTTCACATTTTCCATTATTTCTTCGCTCATAATAGTTGCATCGTGATGTTATATAGCCTAAAGCCTTCTTCGATAAATGGTCTATTCAACACAAAAAGAATTTTTCGATTCGAACCAGTAGTTCCAGAGATTAGCGCGTTCAAACAAACAAACAAACAAACTCTTCAGCTTTATAATATTAGTATAGATGAAAATACACATATACAAGAACACAAATATATAAGTATATTACATACACGTACCATATACATTATTAACATTAATATACAGATACACACAAAAATAAATGCAAATAGAATAATAAAAAAAATTAAACAACTAAATAAAAGAGGTTGCACGGTATGCTGCTCATTCAGTAAGAAAGTTTTTAATTTATTTTTAAAAGTATTTATGCTTAAAGACGACCTAATTGGAGGTGGTATATTGTTCCAGCATTTGGACGCAGCATACCGAAAACAACCTCTAAAAGTCGATGTAGTGTGGCGCGGTACGAACTGGCTACGAACGTAGATTTACATTCGTTCGTATTTTTATTATAGTAAAAATATATCGTCACGCTATGACCCTTTCAGGCTGAGCAGAGGTACATTAGTGGCTGTATCCACTTTGCGCTTATATATCACGCCCAACGGGCCCAATAGCGCAGCTGATCGTCATTCTCACAGCATTATTAAACATAACATTTTTTTATTATTTATAGGCGAACGCTTTACCTCAATCACATCTGGTGGAAGGTGAAGATAAGTCCGATGATGAACCGCGTCCGCCCAACAAATCCCTATTCACTCTTCTCTTAAAGACTCCCAAGTCATAAAATCGCGGAAATATGACCGCTGGAAGCATATTCCACTCCTTAGCCGTTCGCATGATGAATGTAGAAGCGAATCCTTTCGTGCGGATATAAGGAACATCCATTTCTATAATGATATCTTAATATTTTATTAAAACATAGTAAATTATAGACAACACAGTTCCATAATATTTATAGACAATTAAACCCATCAATGAATGAAGAGAAATTAATTATTAAATAGGTATTTGGCCTGTCATTAGCCAGGATAAATTGCGAAGGGAAAGCGATTTAATAACTTTTTACCACTGGCTGAGCACCTCAGTATCCGTCCCCTCGCCCGGTTAGTTGTGAAGGTCTATTCTGGCCACCAAAGTATTGCCTAGTTCCAAAAAAAAAAGAAAAAACCTTTTTACTAAAATTATGTAAAACAAATGTTATCTACTTTCAAACCAATCGTGAGTCACATCTGCTATGTTGTCCACACTTTTTACGGATCAATTCTCATATGTTCATTTTTTTTTTGTGATTTGATAGGGAATATATTTATTACCTACAAAAAGGTACATATTATTGTATCATGAAATATCTTCCTTGTCTATAAAATCATTCTGTATACATATCTATCTAAAGAGCCCAAAAAAATCATTATTATAAGAATTGATTTGTTAAAATTAAGACCGTATGCTTAAAATCGTCCGACCCCATGACAACACCCCTTAGGGTTGCCGAAATCGAGGTTAACTCGCCAATTACAATTAGCGCCGGCATTGTGCTGGAGTC
Organism: Automeris io; assembly: GCA_036320925.1. NCBI lineage: Eukaryota > Metazoa > Arthropoda > Insecta > Lepidoptera > Saturniidae > Automeris > Automeris io. The sequence goes on from JAUDJH010000017.1 coordinate 9,878,325, forward strand.
AACCCTTGTTATTACCCCGCTTGACATAATCAAATCTCCCCAGTCGACTGATAAATTAGCTAACAAATCAGATGCTCATATATTTTTGATTGTCTGTAGTTATTATACTAAAAATAAGATAAACATCATCAAGCTTTATCTCTTTTGGATTGACTAGAAATACTAATTACGTCACTACATATTTTAAAGCAAAATCCCCCACTGCGTCTATCTGTGTTTTTGTTCGAGATAAACTCAAAAACTACTCAAGGAATTTTCACACAGTTTTCACCAGTAGATAGAATGATTCATAAGGAAGGTTATATTCGTTAAGGGTTTTTGTAACTTGGTTGAAATATGACGATGCATTCAATAGCCCTTCACGAAAACCAGCGCTGCAGACTACCTCTGTGGCTTTAAGCTAATGGAGGGCCCATTTTCGCCATGTTTTTATGTTTTTGTATTTTCTTTTGTTTCTGTATACTGTGTTTAAATTTTTAGTTTTTTTGTAAGTTATGGCCAAATGTGGTAAATACATTTCATCTCATCTCATCTCATCTCATTTCATTTATTTTCATTTAATTATAAATGTCAGTCTCTAACGGCAGCAACGATTGGCATACTTGAGGGAGTGTATCATCTAACAAAGGTGCGAGCAGCACGCAACGTGCTTCCGTGTGCTGCAAAATCGCAGAGGCAAAAGAATGGTGGCTCTTTACACCACCCCTCCTCAAGTGAGCAGAGGCCTTACCAAGGCCTCACGCCTAGCCTCTATCGAGGATGAGGCCCCAGCCGTACCTACGATCCTGGTAGGTGGAAGATGGAACACCCTGGGAGTTTTATTCAGTGCGAGTTCCACACATCAGGGGTGGCCTTCACTACCACATGACAGTCCATAACGAATTTCCACCAAGTTACCAAATTAAAAAAAATATGTAATGGTTGAAAATGTCAAAAATCAAATTGCCTGGAATCTTTCATCGAGAATAGTGCCAAATTTCTCTGAGATGTATACAAACAATGTATGGCAAGATATATCGCTTTTATAGGCCTACAAAAGCCGGTATTTCAATAAAAACTAAAACTTTAGATAGTCTTAATGTTTCTCCGTTCACCCCGAAAGGGATATAGCCTGACGCTATTTTATTACAATTTACAGATATAAATAAAACATAGTCATTAAAAAGCTGTTCACAAAATTCATCAATAATACATCATTCTCGAAGTTATTATGTCAGTTACAAAGTTACAACTTCATAAATCGATCCAGAACGAGACTATTTATTGCTAATCGATTCTGACATATCGATGTCTATATTCATCTTTTTATCGACTTCTCACATCACTAAGGGCTTATACAGTCATGTATTTGTAATGTGACTTTAACTACATATGTAGTGTGGCCTGCATCTCTATTTTCAATCAGCTATCCTCTGAAGAATGTGAGTGAAAATTTAATTCCTCCCTCACCTTTTAATCATAAGTTAACAAGACTTTGTGTAGGATTCGTCTTCTCCTTTATATATGGTACTGCTAAAAAGTGAAATTCTCTACCAGCGTCTGTTTGTCCCGCTTTATATAATATGGGAGGTTTCAAGTAACTACTGAATCGGTATTTGTTGAGCAGACGGTATCCAACATCGGCATCGTCAGGTGTGATTATGAGATTAAAACTGTATTTAATTTTCAAAAAACTTATACGAAAATGTAGAGTATCGACGTAATATTCTCTGCCTAGCAATTATTTACCGCTTACAATCTGGAGAGTATATTACAGAGCTGCTTTCTTTGATTCCACCATCACCGTTCTACTACAAAACCACTAGTCGTCGTGGTGAAAGCAGTAGAAAACAGTAGAAAGTATAAATTCTGGTATTATCGATTTCTTTTTTTGGGAACCATAGGAAAAATCCTGCATAAGACCATGAAGGTCACCGTGAGGGCAGTAGCTTCGGCGTGACAGACTCCTACTGGCTAAAATCCTCGAGGAACTCAACTCGCTGCCAACCGGACCTAAGGATCTGTATTCCTCCAACAACCTGGCGAGAGAATAGCCTCTTTAAGACTCCATTCCTGGGAAAGATGATATATTAAGATTGCCTTCGTTTGTGGGTGGGTTTACAAAAATGAACTCCGTAAATATAACTAACTACCAGACCTGCAACAACAGTTATAGGTTACGAAATGTGTGTTAGTGTTGTAGCATTTGTTATCCTTTCATATTCTGCTAAGCAATTCTCACTAAAACTTTCATCTTTACGTAATTCTAAAAAATAATCGAGATATTTAATCGATTTAAGAAAAATTTGGCATTCGGCCGACTGGTTTTGTTGAAATCTCAATTAATATCTTTTCTGACAGATCGAGGACTGTTTTTACCACTTTATCGAGAAACGCCCAAGGTGACATGCCAGGACAGGTCGTAAATCATTTTTTAAGTCAATTTCATGTCGCCTGTTTGTATTACCTTTAATATCATTACGGGAAATGTTAATTATTCATTTTCTTGTGGTTTTTAATCGGTTTATACTCGCTAAACTTCGACTGCCACCTTCCATGTGAGACCGAGACGGTCTTATGATTATTGTCCCAAGTAAAAACAGCTTCCATTTTGTTTTTATTTTACATAATTGGGTGCCCAACATGGGTAACATTAGGCAAGAAAACAAAAGGATTATGGTACCAAAATATAATATATAAATTCCCCCACAATTATAGGGCACCACAGCATGCACATTGATTAATATATATTGCTACTTTACATTAAAGAATAATAATAAAATTCCAAAAAAGGAAAAAAGATTATACATACATACACAGACACAACCCAAAAGGATAATATTATAGATTGTATAAGTAACAACTTCAAACGAAACTCTGACTGATTTTAAGAAACACACAATAAAAAAGAAACAGAAATACACTCACTTTCTACACGCTGTTCTAAATTTTAAAAGAGAAACAGTCAGGTCCAAGTCACCAAGTCACGAGAGTGCGTTGTACTGCCTTCAGATCCTTGGCATGGTAGAAAACTGTCCAAGATTAGTTTTAAAAAAGGGTATAGAAAAAAAATTCAACATTCATGCACACCTGCTTCAGTGAATATTGCTTTATTAACAAACAGTTTAGAACCTTTAAATCTACCCTGAATGTCGCATCTCTGCGTGTTTTGGCAGATTAGTTAACCCGACGTTTCTGGCGAGGCAACATTTTGAAATCTCTAGGGCATTGATAGAAATCAGTTATCTGTTTCTTTTCAAGTACAAGGTCTATTGCCCTATCTGGGTCGTAACCACAGCACACAAGTATAAATACCGTCATAGTAACTCGCTTCGATCTATCACCTTCCAGGATCAGCTTTTTACGTCCAATTATTTATATACCTAGAATCCTTTTGTCTTGGTATATGTGTACCGATGGCAACTGCCAATGGATTTGTCCAGTGGCGGTCATTGCTGTCCTTAGACTAATCTGTACTTCGAATCAGGTGCGCTGTATTAACATTTTCGAGCCAGTATTAAATTATTAAGCTTCCACTTTGAAAGTCCATTGCACACCTGCTCCAGTGACAATCGCTTTAATTATAAAACCTGTAGATTTATAAAATCCAAAGTTTACATCATTCAGTGTCCGATGGAGGTATGCAGGTAGGAGCTACTGTTTTTTTTTTCTCTCAAACCAAAGAACGATGTTATGCGCTATAAACCACTTTAAAAATGAATCAAGTTTTTAAATTAATTTGTTATTTAATCCATTCATAAATTAAATATTTTATCGCTAATTGACAATGTTGAGAGATTGCTCGTGATATATTAGACGTTTATTATTAATATATGATTATCTATATATATATATATATATATGTAAAAGACTTATCCTAACCGACATGATATTGTAGAGAATAACGTATTACAGCTAGAAACATTAAATTTTTACCGCTTTTTTTGGGACCTCGGGGTAAATCCCTATGGGACCTTCAGGACGTGGTGAGGGCCGCCTCACGATGTGTCGGACTAGCACCGACTAAAACCACCTTCAACTTCCGGGATCGAAGGTACGACTAAGGCCTTATCCCAGATACCCGGCTAGGCGTGCGGCCACTGGTTAGACCTCTACTCGTTTGGGGAGGGGTGGTGTAAAGAGCCACCCCTCTCATACCTCTGTGGTATTTTTTTTCAATTCCATCTCTAAGGGACCTCAAGTCCGTCAATTTTGAAGTAATGTCTATGAAGTCGGTATTTGGGTATTTAATTTTTTTTTAATCAACCCCTAATGGAGTTAAATAGGGGTTGAAAGTTTGTTCGCAAATCTGTCAATTTTAACATTATGAAAAATGGTAATTGGATTTTTGGTTAGAAATAAAAAAATATTTGTTTTGACGTTTTTGGAAACTCAATCCCAAAGAAATAAATTATTTCTGCCAAGGCGACTCCGGGCCACCACAACTAGTTAATAATATAACAATCAGCAAATTGTATTTTATTTTGTTTTGACAGATCATTTTGAAGTTATATTTAATTTTATAAAGCTTCTTTAGATGTTTCTATCCATCGGCTAAAAAAATATGTTATGAACGACATTCAAGTTGATTTAAACGCATGTTTATGGATGTTTTTATATTTATTTTCATAATCAATTGACTTTAAAACAGGTTTTCAATCTAATATTTATTATATTAAACGTAATATTTGGTCGCTTTTTCAATGATACGATATGTAATTTATTGTACACAATCTACTGTAGTAATTTTTACCTAGCAGCTCGAATTACATGGAAATTTTATTAAGGAAGTGTAATATTACCACGTGTTAAATATGTTTTACTTATTTGTGGACATTCTGGAAATCATAGACTAAGAAACTAAGTTATATTATTATCTATTCGCGTTTGAAATTTAATATTTTAATAGTCTACTGCAAGAAATAAAAAACAAAACGGAATAATGTTATACTACAGAATACTTTGCAATTTAAGCAGTTATAAGAATCACAAGAATTTATAAAAGTGATTTAATCAATATTCTTTTGTCACTTAAAAAGTGTAATGACATTTTTTTACGTTTATTTGTTTTGAATAGTTTTATAGTTAATTATGACAATGTAGAATGAAAATGAGGTGTTAGCTTAGTTAACATTATAAATATTAATATATTGAAACACTGTAAGACTGAAAATGTATTAAAGAGTATTTATTATACTTTGTGATTGTTTAATATTATAATGATTCCTAAAGAGCTAAACTAAATAGTTTTCTTATAATATATAAATAAAAATAAGTCACATTTGATATATTAGACACTTTAATTATCTTTTAATTATTTTTCATTTATCATTGGGTAGGATCTCCGATTCATAGAAACTACAAAGTATAGAGAAACCTGTTTTTTAAATTTTCCATTATCCGATTTCTGATTGTAAAGGGTATTTAATGGTTAGTTCCGCTCGCGACCCTCGGTAACCAGCTTGACTTTTCTGGGTGATACTAAACAAGCAGCAATGATGTAGTAGGATATCTCTGCTCAACTGGATTACGACCATGAGAGTGAAACGCGTTATAGATCGATATAGACTTTAAGACAGTTTTCTTAAATTATAGAATTCTTCACAAACACTGATGAATATTAATTTCTCTAAGCATATGACGAATCATTAATGTTTAAAAGCATTTTAAAATGTGTGGAATGATTCTGAAACTTGACTATAGTGACACACTTTGGGCTATCACGTTGCGGAGCCAAATCGTCCTATATCAAGAGTCCTTTCGTTTGTCCCTGGGGCTCGTCATCACAACACATGTTTATTCAGGGACGCTGTGAGGGCAGCGACCCCGGTGTATCAGACTCCTACTGACTAAAAACCCCCGGGGTGTCCCTCTGATTGCTCCACCCGAGCCTGGGAAGCAAAATTCGTCCAGACGCCCAGGGAACAAAAGGCCTTGTTGAAGCTACTTCTCCGGGGGAGGAGTGGGAATAAAAATCCACCCCTCCAAAACCTCTCTCTCAGGAGGCGCGCCGTACACCGTGCACCGCCTCCCTTTTTTTATATATCCCAGTGGAAATCCATTATGGACCGTCAGGGGGCGGTGAGGGCCTCCCCCCGGTGTGTCGGACTCTCACCGACTAAAACCGCTGGGGCGCATCGCCAAGCACAGGGTGCGTCGGACTACGGGAATGTGACATTGGTCTCACCGCGGTCCGGCGCGTGATCTGCCCACAAGGCTTCATCTCACTGGTAGGGGGGTGAGAGAACAGTAACACCCCCCCCCCCCATCGCCAAGTGGCGTGCGGATTCACGCGCAACACCACTGGAGCATTTGAGTCCGGTACCGGCCCCCTCAGGTACGCTAGCTGACGCTCCGCGAGTTTGCCCCGTGAGCATATGTTCAGCCCGGGACTCCTCCTGCATGGGCTCCACCGATTTAGCAGCGTCATCGGCGGCCTTTCTTTTCCTGCCTCTCGGCTCCTTCAACGGCCTTATCGCGACAGCGCAGTTCTCGCTGCCGAGCTTGTGCCCCGCCGGTCTCCCGGCGTCTGCGCAGACTGCGCATCGGACGCTGGCCGTGCAGCCCTGGGCACGATGACCTGGGTGCGCACAACCGCCTCCCTCTCATCCAACGTGACTAATGGTGACGTGACATTTATTAACATACACCGCACGCAGATACTTTTGTATTAGTATGTTACAATGATTATATTCTATGTTATGTATTCTTCTGATAAATACATTATTTTATTTCTTAACTTTCGGCATGACGACAATGAACACCCATTTCAACGCTCACTATCTTTCTTGAACTACACTATATTTCTATCAAATGCATTGTAGTGTCTTTACCGATACATTATTAAAAAAAAAACTGGACGATCAGTTTGCTTCCCGCAATGTGTACTTATATCTCATAAATTCATAAGCTCCTCATTACTACTTGTGTTTCCATCAGGTTGAAGTATCTACTGGGAATATTTAACGCAAATGACGTCTATTTGTCAACGGGCAATTAATTTCGCATGCAATGAATCCCCGTCCTATTCTTGAATAGTCACGTACGGTGCAAACCGGTCCATGGAAGTGGCGGAATAGCAGTACCGTCCGAGGCACAATTCTTGGTGCTATGCGGCTTATGTCGGACATTTCTTTGAAGTCGCCGCCGCTCTTGTTGCATACCATCGTCCTTCGTATAGGTATGCTCGGATGTACTGAATACTTTGGCTCAGCGTTGACGAAATGATGGCTTGTGGGAACCCAGAGGATGTGATGCAAAAACATTTGCTCTTTTTATCGAGATACTTGCGTAAGTAAGAAGCTTAGTTAGGCGCGGCGGGATCCTCTTTTAACTAAAACGGCTATTGATATTTATTAACACGTATATCGGTATTAGTAACAGTTTTTTTTTATAATTTATAGACGAACGCTTGACCTCAATCACACCTGGTGGAAAGTGTAGATGAGTTCGATGATGAAACGCGATGGCCTAGCAAATGCCTATTCACTTTTCTCGTAAAGACTGAGAAAATATGGCCGCTGGAAGCATATTCCACTCCTTAGTCGTTCGCATGATAAATGTAGGAGCGAATCTTTTCGTGCGAATATAAGGAACATCCACCACATACGGATGATATCCGACACGGTGTCTAGTGGTTTTGTGGTGGAATGGGGCTGGAATGGTAGTTTCCGTTCCAGTAACTGTTATGATATTATTATATCGTTATTCAATTATTTTCCGGTTTGTAAAACATATCTACTTGCCCTTAAAATATGCGGATCCATAATGGAGGCTTTGGCCTTGATGAAATTAGAGTTTTTACTTTAATAAATGCACATTTAACCCGCCATAATATGGAATACGTTCAGAGTTTATTGAAAAAATTAAATAATTTCGTATTCACTGTCAAGCATAAATTAGTTGTGGCTACGGAATAAATACACCGGATATAAATATTTTTTAAGGCCATCTGATGGATAGCAAATTAAAACAAAGTACTAGTGCAATGATGATGTCCTAGCCGGATTCGGCCACGGCGACTGTTTCAACGCCGATTAAGAAACTCAAGGCCCAGTTTTCGGAAACAGTCAATTGTGCAGGAGATATTTAAGTGCATAACTGGACGCGCTGCCAGAAAAGCACTCTCTCGTCCGAGCTCCCTCAGGCCCGATGGAAAGGAGAACCAGTACGATCGGGAGGGAGCGGGATGCAGGTTTGGTCGAGTTTTCCTTCTCTGAACGCCTGGTTGAATTGCAGTGTTCAAGAGATACCTTAGTCGCCTTTTACGACACCTCAGCAAGAAGAGGGGGTGCTATTCTCTCCTGCCGGCAGCCACCACGGCTAACTATACTACTTACTACTACTTTACTTTTTTTTTTACTTTTTTAGCTATACTACTTTGGTATTACACTAGTGCAATACCAAATGTATTATACATTATTAACATTAATTTGGGTGAGCGAGGGGTGACTTTTTACAGCACCCTTCGCGAATGCAGAATAGCTGCAAAAGGCCCGACGTCGCCAGGTGCTAAGGAAGCTGGCAAATTCTGTACCCTTGGTCTCGGCAGACGGGTAGGAGGAATACCACGGTGATTTTAGTTTTGGCGTCGTCCTCCCGGCATCCAGACTGTCAATGAGGATTTTCATCGAGTTACCAAAAAAAAAGATATATTAACATTTTAATGCTGATCATGAAAAAGTCAATAAATAGCTAATCTTTTTTTCTTGTGTAAAATTTTATAATTTAGTTTAGTAGCAATTTATATTCCTTGTTTTTAAAATCCTTTTTCCGTGTCCTTACAATATACTTTTACCGCGAGGTCTCAGTTTGCCACTAACTATTTAATTGATTGTTCTCGAGCTACAGGGTTCCAGAGATTTGTATTTTAATAGACTGAGTTCGGAGGTAGTGCGCAACTCATCAGCCCCGGATCTTGAAATTTTTCGAGGCGAGCAGAAACTAATGCAGGCTGGGAAATATTTTAGCCTTTGTTTTTCAATTATAAGGATTAATACAATGAAAAACATTATATAGACCTTTTGTGGTCTACAACGTTGTAAAAATTATATATCTCATAGGATACGAAATATTCAAAAAAATAATGAGAATTTAAAATTGTTTTTTTTTTTATTTTTATTTTTTTTTACACTGGCTCGACATAGTGACTACAAAGTACCTGATGGTAAGTACAGAGTAGTCCAAAAACGAAAGCGACTATCAAAGGATGAAAACCCATTGATAGTCTACATCGTCATGTCGGCCCGCATATACCTCGACTGAAGGTCTCTAGGTATATGAGCTACTGGATATACACAAGCTGATCCCGAAACGCGACAAGGCGAAACTGGTCACTGTGACGGGCTTTACACCCATGTACTGTGGTCGCGATCCAGACGGGTACCGACGCCCTACCACCTCTCTGCTGCTCGTTTAGCACCACCCAGGAGTCACGTGTAGGGAAACTAGGGTATAGCCTACGGACGCGAGCAGCTTCGAATCCCAAAAACAAAAAACAAAGGCACGTACAAATGTGTTACGTATTATTAAGGAGAAGTTGGCCCGCTTTTTTATATACGTTTTTCAGTTGGTACGCTGGGGGATGTACTCGTTGCCACCCTTAGAATTTATCGCCTGGAGCAAAGACCCAGGTTTTTTCTCCCATACCCGGCCCTGCCACTCTCAAGCGGTACGGAATTCACCGACGCAGTTTGTAAATTAGATTTATAATTACAATTATTCATAATTACAACGAATGAAGTCGCGTGCTCAAGTTGATGATAAAGTTAATACAAACTAAGCATTTATATCACCAAGTTCACGTGAAATCCATTGTGCCTCGGTCACAAGTCACAATAGGCCATGGTCGGCCGATTTAAATAATTCGACATTTTGTACAAACATCAATAATACACGTTTCATAATTCCTTTCAATTTGTTTGTTAAGGCGTGACCAAGTTTCATATCGTAAATCTATGTTTTTTGCCATAAAATACAAATAATTATTCTTCCCCATAACCAATGAAAGCCAATAAACAATGATAAAACATGGAAGTATTTGTCAAGGCAATAGCAAAACAGTAATTTATCTGGAGAGTAACTTTTGTAAATACAGTATATGTCTGTATCTAAGGAGGACCTTTTTTTTTACTTGGGGAAAATCCTCATTGGACCGTCCCGGCTACACATGGGGGATGGTAACCGGGGTGTGCCGGACTTTTACCGACTAAAAACCCCAAGTTGACCTCATCTGCACTAAGACGGGACTGTGGGCCCTGTAATCAATTGCTCCACAGCCCGCCGTGAACTAAAAAGGACCTAAGTCCTGGATTTATAGACACAACTTTAAGTTTGCTTAGACTTTACTAAACATTACAATTTATATTACTCAATGAATGCCAAAGGATTTGGTAAGTCACCGATATTGTCAACATGATCTTGGTTTTCCGAATACTATGGCTATACTCCAATTCCAATTATATATTCAGGTTTTGGCAAAATGAATTTAATTTTTTGGGAACTTTGCTAAGCAAAGTCGAAATAGTGTATATGTATAAACTTGAGTCTAAATAACTCTTCAGAACACTCGCTGTGATACAGACGGTAGAGAATGCATAGATATGTTATCTCTACGCAACTAGAGCGGTTCTAGATGCATAGAACAACACGATCATTCACAGCGCGGACAGTCCTCCACTGAAACCTACATTAAATAATTATTTAACTAGTTTTTTAAGTCATTTTTTAAATTTAAAACGCTTTTTGCTTCGGTACAAACGCTTCTTCTCAAGTTAGTCGCTTTCTAAATACTAGTGAATTACTATCAACAGTTATTCCTTGGTTCCCGCCCAAATCGAGGTTTCGTATTTATTTTTTGATAATTTTGCTAAGCAAAGTCTAAATAACGTCTATAAATCTTAGGTTTAGAATGATACAACTTTAAGCACAGAAAAACTCTAAATACTCTATTATTTGTGCCGTTCATTTTGAAAATGGCTTAAGTCCATTTTCGTCTTTTATCAAGTGACATGAACTGTCAAAAAATAAATTGGTATTGAAATATACTTAATACATTTGAAAATTTTATATCACGTACATTTTCAAAATAATATAAAAAACGCAAAACCTTAAGTATTTCAAATTAAAGATAAGTGGACTTAAGTCGCTTTCAAAATGAACGGCTCATTTATTTTATTTAATATCAGGCAAACACTTCAAACAATTTAAAGGAGCCTTTATATTGCTATTCCGCATTTTTTCTATGAATTTCTTTTTGTAAATGTGAAAATATTAGTAAAAATATTGTGCAGTAAAAAATCGCAATGCGGCTTAGCTTTAATAGTTTCAAAAATGTATAGGTAGGTAGGTACACAAACCCATAAAGATAAACAAAGAATTCAAAGCATTTCGGTATTCTGATATTTACAATTTTTCATAAAATACTTGCTTTCGTGACGCCCACAGATAAGCTATACAAGAATTGTCACGCAAATATTCAATAATAGAATCCCAAAAACATGACAACCGTCACAGATAAATAATTTCGTGTGAAATAACCTTGTAGCGACGCCGCGTGAACTGAAATGCCGATAGGCCGATACAATAACTTTGTACGGCGGGGTTAAGTTATATCGTGCTTCTATGACCTGACTAATCAGGGTGGGGTGCAGTGGAGTGGGTATTAGAGATGAGCGATGTATTTGCTTATCGATATTGCCTTTATATTTTATCTGTCGTCCTCCTTATCGACAATCTGGAGGTATAATATCATAAACTGCTATTATGTGTGTAATTGTCGATAAATGCTAAAAGTTTTAATGTTTTTTTTCCTTTTCAAAATACAAAATACACTAGGTGTCTTTTTAACCAGTTTTTTTTTTCTGAACTGATACTTGACTATATTTTTAATAATAATTGAAAGCACCTATATTACAAACACGCAAAATCTGAAAAATCTGGAAAATCTGCATTTACTTTTATTTTATGATGTCGATAATTTTTTATATATGTGGGATAATGAGTTGTGTAGATGTTTAAATAAAATAAATAACATATGTAAGTACACGCATGCCTAGTTATTAATTTACCTAAATGTTTTCCGTTAAAGTATATTTAGGATGGTATTACAACGGTAACTGTTAATTGACCCTCATCCTTCACGCTCACCGTTGTTCTTGGACCAGTATTTGTTAAAAATCTAGTGCGTTGTAGTAACATTGTTATGCTACTAAAAAAAATAATTCTGCAGTGCTATTTTAAGATATCACTGCTGAGATTACAAACCTTACAAGTTGCGTAAAGGGCTAAAAACTTGTATAGGTACAAGTCATTTTGCATAATATTGTTTCCGTAAAATGAACCTGCCAATTAAATGGGTAAATATTACATAAGATATAATTTGTTTATAATTGGTTTTGTTGTGAAGCGGTATGTTATGGCACATGGTAATACAAGGCGAAGGCAAAACACTTGGCCAGGACCAGTATGACAACTAACATTATTGATAAGTGATCAATTTATACCGTGGATCCGTGTAATCAATGCATAACCTGTTTCATGTCGCATGTTTTGTCGAGCGAAAAATCCAATACAACACTTCATTACTATCAAGTTTGCTTTTATAACATATTTGCGAACAAATAAATGAAATATAAAGACTTTGGACCTGGCCGGGATGATCACGACGACGTTTTACAAAGTCTCTTATATAGTAGCAGTCAGTTTTTGGACTGCGCTATACGTAAAATCAGATACATTGCGGTCAATTTACCGAGATAATAAAAAAAAAAAAATTAATAGAAAAACATTTTCAGTTACTAAATTGTATAACTTCAAAAAATATCTGACGTTTATATATAAATAACAGTTGCAGTTAGATAAGTTCAATGACTGCAAAAAATGTATCTGATACTACAATAATAAACTCAAACTGTAGCTTTGATTTAATATTTCAAACTCTTTAATAATTACAAAAATCTGGAATCAAAAAATCTGATATTTAAATGATAAAGACATTGATCTTCTAAAATGTTCAATGCTATTTTTTTATGAAAAAAATAAAACTATTTCGTCAAAATGTTAACCTACAAGATAAATAATCCCTGAAATAAAAATTACATTGTCGTTTTCAAGCAAAATACACCACGTAGTGAAAGGTTATCTTAGTCATGACATACAACCGGGCTGTCGCAACCGACCCGGCATATCAGTCCCAGCGGATAGGTCGAACCACGACCGGCCAGCTGATGCCTTATGGGTTATGGCTGTTCAGGGTGGGGGCTCTAAGCGACCGGTCAGCAACCCCCGAGAAGACGGCGGTGCGTTGTGACGCGCTCTGCTGAAGTCTACTAGGTGGTATCGGAGGAGGCGGCGTCTCCCCCCGTGATTGTGGCTGTCAGGCGCGGCGTAGTGGGGTTGCGGCGATTTGATTACAGGACCCACAGTCCCCACTAATTCGCAGAAGTAGTCACCTTGGGGTTTTTAGCTGGTAAAAGTATGGCACACCCTGGCTGCCACCCCCGCGGCCGGGACGGTCCTATGAGGATTTTCCCCAAGTAAAAAAAAAAGTCATGACATACAATATGTATAAAGTAGTGACGACTCATACTTAATATATTCATTGAAACCTCATTTTTTTGTACCTTTTTCATTATTCATTTTTGATATGTAAACTTTAGTAGGCGCACCTAATTTTAATTTAAATAAAAATGTCATTGACCGAAATTTAAAGAGACTGCACTATTTGGCAAACATTACTTTAAGAACATGAAGATATTTTATATATCTGTTCTTTCCTTTAATGTAGCAAAACAGTAGGATAGCTACACGGGAGTGACGGGGGTGTGTTTACTAAAAACTAAAACGCGCATATATCTAGGTCTTGAACTTATAGATAAGTAGGCTTACTAAACGTCTATATTTGACCAAAATTGTCCTAGTCTTGGGCATACGGTCAATTTCGCATTTTGTTACAATTAAAGGTGGTATATCTTCTGGTACTACCCGAATATATTTTTATACACCCTATTCTGAGTCGTAATAGTACCCAAGCTCAGAATTTTGTAATTATAGGAAGCTTGCCTGTAGTCCTTATAGAAAAAGAAGTTATATGCTCTGTGGAAATCAAACTTATGGTAAATAACACAGAAATCCACCACTCAATCCTTACACTAATCGGGTCATCAAATAAATCATATCCGTATTGTATTTTTTTTTATTTGTGATTTGAAAAATATATACATGTCATCTTTTTTATACTTCTAAATTATATGCTATAAAACATAGATTTAACGCTGGTTTGTTTTTAATATGAATAGAATGTCTTTGAATATGGCTAGAAGTTGCCGTTTGGTACAGTCAGTACCAAAGCCGCCATATTTTACGTCGTTATGTATTTTTGGATCTTGTACAAATAATTTCGATCTTTTATAATAATTATAAATATTTTCTAGAAGATCACGTATTTTATTACGTATAGATGTTTTGGATATCTTAATATGGCCATCGACTCGTGTTGCTGACTGGAAACAATATGTTATTAAAATCTTGTTCTAGTTATCGACTTTTCGCTGTCCAAGTGCTGATTTGTTTAATTCACTAATGATAAATTATTTGGTGGATAATATTTTTGATGTATTTTAAATGTAAAGCTTTATTTAGAAGACTTTTATATATCTTATTATAACGACATTCATACCTTATTTAAAAAAAATATATACGATTATTCCTGAATATAAAACTTTATTTATTCTATTGTTATATGTAGATATTATTGAAAAAACATACGAATTAGTCGTTTGTACAAATAAGTGCTGGAACGCCACTTTGTTGCTGGCTGAATATAAATCTAAAATATCGATATCGATAAGCAGATTAGAACAACACTAGCACCGCTAACGGTAGACTAACGGTAGTTCGCACCCCTCTTTAGCTCCGCCTACGTAACACTATATCATATACAAAAGGTGACATATCATATTTTATAATATATTTTCGAGTACTTATAGGTATATTATTTTTACGACATATTATCGTAATTACTTCAGTTTTGCTGTCACAAGTCTAAAACTGAGATTTAGAGACGCTACTTTGAATTTGCTTACACTTTACCCAGAGAATTAACCCGTCATTAATAACAATTGAATGTGCATTAGTAACTTGAGTATTCGCAAAGATAAACCCAAGTTAACGAAATCAGTGATTTACTTTGACATTAATTAAATAATATATTTTACAATGTTTGAGTAATGCGTAAAGTTAAAGTAGACTTCACTTTACACAAGTTAAAAACTCAACTTGGCGGAGCCCGTACGAATCTGATAGTAAAATTAATGAAAGTTACTTGTCTCCAGGTGAAGATCTGGTTCCAAAACCGAAGGAGTAAGTACAAGAAAATGATGAAGGCGGCTCAGGTGGGGGCGCCCCCTCCCAACCTGGGTCTTCCGCCAGGCAGCCCGCCCAACAATAACCAACTTCTACATGGTAAGTTCATGGAGAAAATTCTATTTATCCTAACAGTAATTTTCATGCTATATGATAGAAACAAAAATAAAAAAGAAGAAGAAAACCGTTTAATAAGGAAAAAGAAATAGCCCACAAATCTTGTTATTATTTCTTTAATCAAACTATTTCGTATCTTCAGGAGCATTGGCACATATGTGTACGTTGTTTTTTTTTATTACATCGAGAGAAATTAGGTTAAATTTTTATCGGGGAATATTTCACTACAGAATCTCTCAAAAAAATAAATAAAAAAATACAAATTTTGTTCAACACAACCGCACTAATAACGTATTTTTTTATTTTATTGATGGTGTTGTACAAACATTAAAACGATAACTTTAAAAAATCATCCCTGAAGAGGTTGACAATATTATTACATGTTAAAATAAATTTCACAGCAATTTAAAAACATATAGGAGTGATGCCTGAATCCCAAATCACCGATATGTAGGAAGCTTTTTTTTACGTATGGAAAATCCTCATAGGACCGTCTCGACCGCACTGGGGGGTTGCACGACCGAGGTGTGTTGGACTTATACCGACTAAAAACCCCAAGGTGACTACTTCTGCGTATTGGCGGGGACTGGGGGTCCTGTAATTAATTCGCCACAGCCCCGTCGCGCCGCGCCCACTGGGCACAGACTCGGGGGAAGATGTTGCCTTCCCCGATACTGCTCGTTGTATTTAGGCAGAGCACGTCACAATGCTCTGCTGACTTCTCGAGGGTCGCTAACCAGTTGCTCAGGGCTCCACCCTGAGTGGCCGCGACCCCAAAGGCATCAGCCAACCGGTCGTAGATCAACTGGTCGGCTGGGACTGATAGATATGTAGGAGCCTAGAGTAAGGCATTGTAACTTCCTTACAATACGTGTCGTATTGAATAACGATGCATTTTGTATCCAGTTTTTATCGACGAATCGAGGTGTGAACCTTTTAAGATGGCAATCGAGGCTCTTTGCAATCAGCTAATTAGTCAGTACGATTATCGGGACAATAACTGTTGAATAGACAACCAATGTACTTATAATCTCGTGTGCGAGATCTAATTGAGCATACCTATCCATTTATTCCTCGATCCCTACACGTGACTTAAGGGATTGCTTTACGACAAAATTATCGACTTAAAGATATGCAACAGCAAATTACCTATAAATATTTTGGAGCTTTTACTTATGAATTTTTATAAGAACAATGATCTCTTAATGATTGTTTGGCTCATAAAAATGCGTCCGGGTGCCGAGGAAGATGGCTCAGCCTTGCTCTTAGCACTCGGCAGGCGGGAGAAGGAACACCCCGCGGGCTTTAGTCGGTGCAAGTACGACACACCGGGGGGCGGCCCCACTGCTCCCTGAAGGTCCGTTAGGGATTTCCCCCGGGTTACCAAAAAAAGGCTGATAAAAATTCGTGCCTATAATATATCAGATTGCTCACAGAACCTTTAATTTAATTTATATCTAAGGAATAATATATTGAAAAGAGCGACATCAAGAGTTGCCGGCTCATCTTGATGCTTTAAAAGCAAGACTTAGAGCCGGTGGTAAATTAATTTTATTGAGAATTTAAAAGGGCTTGCGATTGACTTTTTAAATAAATTTGTTATGACTTTGAGTTTTGGGCAACTGTGAGCGCAACTTGATTGTAGCAACCATTATAACCAAATTTACAAAAACCGTAATGCAGGCTCAAAGACCTAAGACTTTCCATTCTATGTTTGTGCTATAGACCATAGATGGGCAAAATGTAATCAGATTAATAAAAATTATTACTATTACATTTTACTTTTTTACCATTAATATGACTGCATTTTGCTCATTTTTGTTTTAAACACTACAAAATCCCAGATTGTATACACATTTATCATTTCTTAATGTTTTAATTAAGTTTTAAGCGGATTTAATCATGATTACAGAGCAAAAAAAATTAAAATTACGACTACATTTTGTAATCGTTCATCATTAATCAGATTACATTCTGCTCATCTCTGCTGTAGACAATGTAATACATATAGTTTTCGTTTAACAGGAGGAGGCGGTAGCTCGAGCGGGTCTCAGCACTCTCCGTCGGCGTATCAGGGCGGGGGACCCACGCAAGCGCACTCCCCGACACCCAGTTCGACGCCCGTCTCCGAGCTCTCCCCGGGACTGTCACCCACGGGCACCCCGTGGGACGTCAAGCAACCCCCGCAACCCTCTTGGGATGTAAAGGTCGGATATGTAAGAAAGATATCAATCTCCACTCTTTAGGCTTTGGAAATAAGGTTAATAGAAGGCGATAGTTCTAGCGGATATCAATATTATCAAATAAGTAAATTATGGTGACATATTTTGAACTGTCGCGTTCAAATAATAGAATTTTTCTTAGATGGTAATACAATTGCCAGAACTGTGTCGGGACTACAGTATACAAGTGCAACTACCGTCATAGTGACACGCAGCCTGTTCCATTCCGGGATCATTTTGTGTACCTCCATCCAACTGTTTGTATTCCTCGAGACTTTCTGTCTTGGCATTGGTGGGCCGACATAACGACAGCTACTGTCACTGGATTCTCGTCCCTTGACGGTCGCTGCCATTCTTGGCCACACTGTACATTCCATCAGTTTTAGTGTAAACACTTTGCCGAGCCAAAACATTATGTAGAGTCTTATACGTGTACAAACTTTTAATCATAGCTCCAAGATTCGGCAGGGTCATACATCCCGTGATTATAGGTAGATTGGGGTCACGCTGCTGTGTTTTGTCATGCCAAATAATAATGGAGCAATAATTAAGGTTAATTTGTTAGTAGCTGTGTAAAAATATTTACTGGAAGTTTCGCTGATTCCATGTGGGACTTGGCCATTCATCGGAATTCTTCAACATAAACATTATTGTTGCAGCCCACAGCAGGGAGGTCACCAGACGGCAGTTCCTGTGATGTCAAACCTCCACACCAACAGTCCTGGGATCCTAGGGTAGGATACGTAAGTATCATTCTCTAATATACTTAAAGGAATGTTTATTGAGGTCGTTAAAATATTAAAACAATTTCATTCGCGTCAAAAACTAACGTTAACTGAGTAGGTAAACATTGTCTTGTCCAAATAAATCTGACACATAAATGGTATACATATAAACTTTCAGTGAACTAAAGAAAATTCTTTGTGCGAATTTACGCTGTAATGAAAGAGGATTTCAAAAGTTTTAAAAAACTCTTTAAAGACAGGTTTTGAGCTTTTATAAGTATAGTTAGCATGTTATAATATGAGAACGGCGGTGTGCTATGCTATTGGACTGGTTGGTTATGACGTATAAACTCAAAATGTAGTAATCTTGCAATGTATCTCTAGTTAACCCGGCAGAGACATAGCGTCACGATTTATTATTAGTAAACAGAAAATCTCAGGCAATAACTAGTGAAAAACAGCCATCCAGTATTATATTTGAAGAATTGACCTATTTTTTTACATATTATAACACTGAAATAAATAAATCCTATAAAGGCTTATAAAAGTAATCGATTATTATTACAAATATAAAAGAGTTGTACAAAGTAATCGTATTCAAATATAGTCGATAAAACGGAAAATGTTCAAAGAACTAAAAAGCAATAAATGCCGCTTCGAATAAAAATTACATCCTGTTTTAAAAGCGCTCGCGACGAGATCGTCTGTCTCTTTCACTCGTGTTCATAGCCAAATGGGTTGATAGAGTACATTTATTAATCCTATTAACCTACTTAGAAAGTCATACAATTATACAGGATGTCCCAAACAGCTGACTTAAGATATCGTTAATGTTCACATAATTTATGTATTTAATTAGTATATTTTTTGTACAACGTCATAAAGGTGATGACAAATATGTAGCTTCACTTAGTGAGCGTTTTATAGACGCGTTCTTTAATTTTTTTAATTATTTTTTCTATGTTTTTGTACTAGAATTCCAATATATCTTCGTATATCATACTGATTATGCTAATGAGTTTTTTTTGGTATTCTGAGGGTAAATCATGCATGGACCTTCAGTGCCGCTGTGAAGGAAACTACCGCAGTGTTTCAGACTCCTACTGTCTAAAAACCATCGGGGTGTCCCTCTCATCGCTCCACCTGGGTCTGGGAAACCAAATTCGACCAGACTCCCGGGGAGCGAAAAGCCTTGTTGAGGCTACATCTTAGGCGGCGAGTCAGGCACTGCACACCGCCTCCCTCTCATCCAGGTAGCGGCCTCCTCAAGTCTACTGTCTGACTATTGTCACCGAGGGATGTCGCGTTCTCTCAGGGGCAACGTGTCCCTCCGAATGACCCGAGAAGATGTTCGCTCTCTGACTTTTTCGGTAGCCTCCTTCTGCTTCATCACAACCTCGCAGAAAGATTGTACTAGAGATCCCATCTATCTTCGTTTGTCATACTATGTTAATGAGATAGATTAACTTGATTTAATTTGATGACTTTAAATATTTTTTATAAAGTAAATATTACCTAAATAAACAGTTTTTACCGACCTTAATAAATGTATACCTTTGCTTTTCATTATAAAAGTAGATACTAGTTACTTATTCATATCCATGAGTACTTAATCACCGTTGAGACCGGATTATAAAACGAAGCTACAAGTAACCGTTCGTTGCACAAATAGAAGTAAATTAGACTTAACATTAGGTCTACTGGCAACTGTGGAAGAATTGATTACATATTTTAGATTACAGTCTTAGTGCGGATGAGGTAAACTTGGGGTTTTAGTCGATAAAAATCCGGCACACCCCGGTTGTCATCCCTAGACATCATCATGTATAACCGAGACGGTCTAATAAGGACTTTCTCCAAGTAAAAATAAGGATATGCTGGCAAAAACAATTTATATCTTATTTAGAAATAGGTATAACATAGTTTATTTTACTTTATTATAAATAAAATTAATTCCATCATATCTATTAATCCCTTGTATTAGTAAAAGACATGTTATTTTTCAGAATGATAAAATATTAGAGAAGAAAAAATTCTAAGACATGTATAAAGACCAGTACTTTTTCTAGGTTTCGTAAATCTAGTGTTGAAAAAAATTATTTTAGCTTTTATGCACAATATTCCAGTCTTATCTTACCAATTATTAAAGCTGCTTGTATTAAAAATATATGACTATTTTATTTATTAGCCTTAACATAAAAAAATAATATTTTTGTGTATATATATGTCACAATAATTTTCTATTTCAATAAGTTTAAATCTTGATAAATTTAAATTAATTTTGAAAGTTGAAGTATTTATTATTCAATTTATTATAAGACTTAAATGCAACACACATAAGTATATCTTTACCAGGCAAATCAAAGTTATTATAAAGCATATGTTTGCTGTGCCATAAATATATATAAATTATAGTGTATGTTTCCAGTAAGGTTAAATAACTATGCACATGGTTTTTAAGTCACATTATTACCACAAATAACAAATAAACGTAAATAGTTTATTATCATTTTTTTTTACACTGGCTCGACATAGTGACTACAGAGTACCTGATGGTAAGTACAGTGTAATCCAAAAACGAAAGCGACTATTAAAGGATGAAAATCCATTGATAGTCTAAATCGTCATGTCGGCCCTCGTATACCACGACTGAAGGTCTCTAGGTATATGAGCTACTGGATATACACAAGCAGATCCCGAAACGCGACAAGCCGAAACTGGTCACTATGACGGGCTTTACACCCATGTACTGTGGTCGCGATCCAGACGGGCACCGACGCCCTACCACCACGCTGCTGCTCGTTTAGCACCACCCAGGAGTCACGTGTAGCGAAACTAGGGTAAAGCTTACGGACGCGAGCAGCTTCGACTCCCAAACTTCTTCTTTCTTCTTCTTCATTTGGTTCTATAGCTTGTATGTTATGTATCTATTGAGGAAAAAGTTTATTTGTTACCATAGGAGAGTTATTTCGCTCAATCAGAGGACATAGACGGGTCACCTAGCGCCGAGGCGGCAAGAGGTCGACCCATGCCCTGGATGCTCAAGGTAAGGACAGGTCAACGCTCACAATTACATTAAATTAATCTACATTATGTCCCTGTATTATTAAGTCATTAATATATATAGTGTTACTCTCTATAACAAAATTGTAGTTAGTTTGTTAGTTCTACCGCAAACCGAAAACTTCTAAAGCTTCCTTACACATTTGAAACTTGCGCGTTTTGTACCTCGAGCCCTAATTAAAAGTAAGAATCTTCGTGCAAAAACCCCGTTAAAGTATTTATAATGAGGAATATCACTATTATAAAATAAATATATTATATGAGATGCTTGTGAACAGTAGCGTTCATTCCATAGAATCATGCAAGCATTGCATGCCCTTATGATAAATAAGTCTGGAATAAATTGCTTAAAGTTAAACAAAAAAAAGGAACCGTTTATATTCATATTTATTATATATTCACGCCATCTATAAAGATAGACGGCGTGATAGGAAAGCCTATGAAAGCAATATAATATTTACTATCATAATATAATATTATAGCATGTAGACGTAACCCGATACGCAGTTGTCGCCCTAAGGGTCGTTAGGGTGTTACGAGACGTGCGGGGTAAGAGGATGCGCGCGCGCACGGGACGCTTGGAAGTTAGTCGACTACCGAGACCCAAGGTGGGTGTACGTGCGTGTACGTCGCAGTTCGGTGTGCCTTAAAGTGCAAATAAACTGTAAAACGCCAAACTCGTGTCTTACTAAAACCACACCCACGACCACCGGTCATAATATAATATTTAAATTAATTATGTGAACTCTACCTGCCCTGTCCATATACCTTATGCATGTCACTGCTTGTGAAGGCAACATGATCACAGCGTCTGTTTATACTCAAAGATGGTTATCCGTCGAGACAGAATAAAAAAATTGTACTCGGTGACATTATAGAAGCGAATCTGTTACAGTAAAATTATATTATACTTTGCAATATAATTTTTCTTCTATCTATAAAAAAAATGTTATTTTTTAAAATGCGAAGTCCTAAAAAGTGTTTTTAGGTGGCAGTATTTATAAAACCTATTTAGCTAATCTCTAATTCTTAATTCTTGGTAAAACTATCGACTGAACGTAAAGTACCAAGAATTACTATAACAAAATTCTTACTTAATTATCAACTAGTCATTACAACACATATCTACTAGATTTTTTTATCAAATACAGCATTCATTCAGTAGGAAAGATCATTTAATTTTTTCTTCGTAATACTTAAATAGTGTTGCTAAGTAAAAGGATAAATTTTTTCGTCATTGTTTGGTGGAGGCATACACGCAGGCAAAGCCTAGTTTTATATTAAATTGGTTCAACATGTGTGACCTTAACTTTCTGACTAATGTTGCGTAGATTAAAAGGAAAATCTAATTTACGAAACTAAATTCCCATGTTCGGCAACTTGTTGCGTGTCAACAAATTATAAAAGCGACACGATACACTTTAGTTCATTAGGACGCCGTTAGGGGGCGTGCCGACCGCGCCTGTCGTTTACATTGATTACTTTAATAAATATAAATATGTGCCACACTCGATCAAAAACTAACATCCTGTATTGGCAGATTTGCACCAAACAAATATTGGCATTATCTGATTTCGCCAACCTTATTCCATCATAAAACCACTAGACACCGTGTTTGGAAGCCATCCATATGTGGTGGATGCTTCTTATATCCGTACGAAAAGATTCACTTCTACATTCGTCATGCGAACAGCTAAGGAGTGGAATATGCTTCCAGCGAACGTATTTCCACGATTTTATGACTTGGGAGTATTTAAGAGTTGTTGAGGCCAAGCATCCGCTTATAAATTATATAAAACTTTGTATAAATAGAAACCTCAAACATTGTTTTGAATTCCGACTCAACTTAGTGACCATGCTTTATGGTAAGCCTGGTGCAATCCAAAAATCAATTATATGATAACAAAACGGGAAGTACTACGACCGTAAAGACTAACATGCTTAACAACTTTGCGTTTTATAATCTATACTAATATTATAAAGCTGAAGAGTTTGTTTGTTTGAACGCGCTAATCTCAGGAACTACTGGTTCGAATTGAAAAAATATTTTTGTGCTGAATAGACCATTTATCGAGGAAGGCTTTAGGCTATATAACATCACGATGCAACTATTAGGAGCGAAGAAATAATGGAAAATGTGAAAAAAACGGGGAAAATTATTCATCCTTGAGGGCTTCCATTGCGTGCGCTGCGAAAACGGTTCTAGATACCAAAAATATATGTATGAATAATTTATATGGCAGAACAACGTTTGCCGGATCAGCTTGTAAAGAATAATAACGGAAATCAAATACTATCTCGCCTCAAAACATTGATGACGGCTAATGTACCGGCAGAATATTGTCGTAATAACTCTTGAGGGAATAACTAACGCTTATTAGTACAGCACTACTTGATTTGATGTAATTTATCGACGCGATGCCGACATTTTTGGCAGCACTATCAGATTCATAATTTCTACACTCAACTCGCGTTATGTCTATGTGTGCGCGTGCACGCGCGACGCTGCTATTGACTTTCCGTACTGTTCCTAAGTGTACTGTACAATTTCTTTAGATATTGATTGCGGTTTGTATTGTCGTAGGGCGCGCCACCTGGCCCGTGGGACATGAAGGGCGCTCACACCGCTCATTCTCTGCACCATCAGGGCGGGCCCCAGCCGCACCCGCCCTACATGCCGCAGTACTCCTGGTACCAGACAGACGCCAACCCTGGACTACTAACGTGAGTATTCCTCACGCCTACATTATTTTTTATTTTTCTTTTTTTTAAATTCTATTTATTTAAGGGACTTTTACGTGTTTACGTATGTCAGCCCCATCGTACCCTAATGATGATGATGATGTCCTAGCCGGTTTCGGCCACGGCGACTGTTTCAACACCGGTTAAGAAATTCGAGGTCCAGTTTTCGGAAACAGTCAATTGCGCAGGAGATATTTAAGTGCATAGCTGGACGCGCAGCCAGAAAAGCACTCTCTCGTCCGAGCTCCCTCAGGCCCGATGGAAAGGAGAACCAGTACGATCGGGAGGGAGCGGGATGCAGGTTTGGTCGAGTTTTCCTTCTCTAAACACTTGGTTGAATTGCGGTGTTAAAGAGATACCTTAGTCGCCTTTTACGACACCTCGGCAAGAAGAGAGGGGTGCTATTCTATTCTGCCGGCAGCCACCACGGCTTAATACAGATATACCTAACATATTACAAATGGTGCTTTGATCTGAAAAGGCCAAACGCCTCATCAGATAATAGTTCTGTAAAGATTTTGTTAAACATCCCGATGTCAAGTCTGTTCAGACCAAGCCTTCATTATTAAGAATGACTAGTGTCTGACCGCAGCTTCGGCCGCGGTTTCGCCTTTAGTCATCTTTTGACAAATCATGACGTTATTTTAATCATCTCTACACATAAACCTTAAATTTGTATCTTGAACTGATTTTTAACCCGATTTTCCGAAAATCTCTTCTTAACCGATACCAACATTTTATTTAGTTTATAGCGTTGATTAAGCAATTTCTTTGTGTTTTATATTAAAGTTATATATTTTATCTACAGGGTCTGGCCGGCAGTGTAACAAAAATGAAGGAAAATAAAATTAAAACAAGTGTGAATTTACTTCAAGATGTTTGTAACAGGAAATGACGTCATAACCTCTTTTATAAATTGACTTACATCGGCACAACCAACTTTAATTGTAAGAAAAATATTTAATAAATGATCATTGTAAATTTTTCTATACTTAGTTATAAATAATAACATAATTGTTCATAATATAATTGTAAATGTTGTACGCAATAAAAGGGTCAGTTTTTGAGAGAAAATATTTTCAACAATAATTTTATACACCATTTTTGTTATTTTTCATTTTTTAATTATCTATTTATATCAAAAATATTTCGCTAATCTTTAATAAAAATTAATTAACTAGGATTTTCAGTTGAAAATTTATTATGTGCACAAATAAAGATGTTCTTGTTTATTGAGATACGAGAAAAAAATATTAAGACATTTATTTATATTAAATATTTTCTTGATTTTGTATATAATTTTGTTTAAAATATTTGAGCTCAAATGATCAAAATTCTTGTAAGAGAATTTGTAAATGATATTCAGGGAAGGAATATAGATAAAAAACGTATTACCATAATAAAAAAAGGGTTATTTTAGAACAAAACAATTTCTATGCTATTGGCCCAGAGAAGAATATCTGTTCGTTATGATAGAAGTTACGAAACAGCAAAAAACATTAAAAAATAATATTCTAAAACAGTGTTTCCTAATCTTTTATAGAACAAACATTTTAAAAATAAAATGGCTAATATTTACAACTAAAAGGTTTTTTACAGGTCTTCGGTTCATGGTTAAGTGGAACTGGGACGTCCGCCTTTGGAAAAGATTGGCAAAGGCTGTTCTAGAGTGTTAAAAATCTATTTTGTTTATTCATACAGATAATTCTTTACGAAATTATAGAGATGTATGCAGAGTAGGATGGTTAAATTGAAGAAATAATTAACGCCATATTTGACATTTATAAAACTCGCATAATTTTTAAGAAACCATTAATTTATTTTATTTTTTGTGTTAGAAAATAAAATAACTTATGTAATTCTGTTTCTTTTTTCATATTAGCGAGTATATTTTTTAACCCTTTCGCTACGGCAGTTCTCGTTGCAATGTGTTTCACAGGAAACCGAGATCCATGCTAGTGTTCACATCAAACGCGTGCAGTCTACAGTATCCAGGGCCAAAGTTTTTCACGAGTTTTTAGAAGAAAAATAATACGGGTGAATAAAATAATAAAATATAGGCACCGGTCAGTACATTTTTTTTTTTTTGGTTTCTCGGGGGAAAATCCTGCATAGGACCATCAGGGCCGCTGTGAGGGCAGCAACCCCGGTGTATCAAACTCCTACTGACTAAAAACCCCCGGGGTGTCCGTCCAATCGCTCCATCCGAGCCTGGGAAACCAAATTCATCCAGACGCCCGGAGAGCGAAATGCCTTGTCGAGGCTGCCTCTCTGGGATGGGTAGGGGTAAAGAGCTCACCCTTCCAATACCTATCTCACAGGCGGCGCGCCGGACACTGCACACCGCCACCCTCTCATCCGGACAGCAGACTCCCTCAAGTCTACTGCCCGGCTATTGTCACCGGGGGATGTCGCGCTCGCTCTGGGCGAACGTATCCCTCTGAACACCCATCCACACATAAATCCATCCACACATCCATCCATCCCATCCACAACCATCCATACATCCGTCGTGTATAGGCAACGTTTTTCAGCCGGTGGCTATAGTCACCCATAGTAGCGAAATGGTTAAAATAGTTTGGATTTTTAATGAAAATATTTCGTATAAATATCGAAATTTTTTACTAAGTAATTAATTCTTGAATTAGACCATCCAATATCACTCAGTGCGTAAATAACTAAGACAATTTGAAAAGAAAAACGAACAAATTATCAATGAGCAGAAACTCAGTAAGTGAATTTAATTGATTGGAGTTCTGATTTTTTTAATATTATTTTTAATAGCGGACAATTGAATATTGTACCAAAATATATTTTGTATTTTTAAAAATAATTAAAAATTCCTATTAATTATTTAAAATTGAAAGGCGGTACCTATTTTATATTTTTTAAATCGTGACACTATATTTATTATTAGTTTGATTGTAATAATTTTATTAAAACCGTCTTCAATTGGTCAAAAATTATAAAAATATATAAGCTTTAATTAATTGATTCTTTTATATTTATTTTAAAATTATATAGAAATCAACCGGGAACACAAACCAGTCTGTTGTGATAAATAATTTTAAGTATTTTCGTTTTTTAGAACATTATTTAGTGAAATTTGTATTTATTACTTTTTGTGCAAAAATATGTGTTCTGATATTTTTTTAAAAAACTATAAATATTGTTTTTTCTAATTTCTACTGCAATATATTTTCTATGGAATACTGTAAACTCTTCACACAATGTATGGCTTAATTGGTATTTATAAAGACCATTCATACAATTTCCATGCAAAAATAAAACCAGTTTATTTGCTATTTACTGGATTTATTTATTTCGATTTGTAAAATATTTTGTTTATTTAACGGAATGCGAATTGGAAAAAGAAACTCGAAATACAGAGTTAGGCT
Source organism: Automeris io (assembly GCA_036320925.1). Lineage (NCBI taxonomy): Eukaryota > Metazoa > Arthropoda > Insecta > Lepidoptera > Saturniidae > Automeris > Automeris io. The sequence goes on from JAUDJH010000017.1 coordinate 9,905,934, forward strand.
AAAAGTATATACTGAAACAAAATATTTTTAGATTGTTTTAAATCTTATATCAAAATATGAACTGATTTGTTTGGTATTTTGATTATAGTGAAAGTTTAAAAGTATTCCAAAAACTATAAATGGGTCTTTACGGGATGATTATAAATTTTTGTAAATATTTTTTTTTGTATTATATAGAAAAACCAACTATACATACCTATAAATATAGTTAGATAGCGTAATTCTCTATAACTACAATGTATTATATAAGGAAAGTGGAAATAAGAAAAATGAATTAATTTCTTTTGTCAAAATAAAAAGAGAAAAATATTTATTTTTGTGTTTTTATTTCAACTTGTATTTTTTCCAATATAAGCCTTAGCAGCTCTCACTCCTAAAGTAATGTATGTTATTCGCATACAGATAAAATCTGCTCCTCCAACGCAAAAGATAGAATGTCCAAAATTATTTTTTCTGGGTGCTTTTTTATAAAATTCTTTACAATACTATGACTCTTGGCATAATAGCAAAATTTTTTGTCTATTATTTTTCATTTTGATTTTAGATTTAGAAAATATCTATATCGTTGGGTGGAAGGCTATTTGGTTTAAGCGACATTTTTTGGTAATATAGTAATATATATGTTTATATTTGGAATCGGTAAAAAACGCTGATTGCAAATATATATATATATATTACTATATCACCAAAAAATGTCGCTTAAACCAAATTGCCTTTCACCCGACGATATAAAGATCTTTTCAATATTTATATATAATCTACACTCAACACCAATACTTACTCTTTACTAACCATTTTGTACATACAAACACACACATACACAAATCGTCTGTATAGTTAATGTATGTTGTGTTATGGTGGGCGCTTACGACTGCGATACAATCACACGACTAGTACAGGCGTCAACGTAACATGAAATGTGTTAAATAGTGGAATTTGGAATCAATAAAAAATATTATTATTATTATATTTAATTTTATATATTCTATGAAGCTGCTAAAGAATGGCTCAAGGGAAAATTTTCCAAATTACAATATGCTACAGTAAAATGTTTCAAAAAATATCTTAAAACCTAGTATTTATTTATTTATTTAATATACCATCGATATATACACGTAATTAAAAAAAACATATATATAGTCTCTAAGACCGCGTGTTACATCATTACAGGTATACCTAATTATATACAGCACAATCCTGCTAAACTCAAGCAGATTCAGATGAGAACAATACAATCAAAGCCGACCGAAATCCTGATAGGGAGCAGTGAAAAATGTCAATGTCACTTCAACTTTGTTATATGTCTCTTTCATTCGATCAAAAGGTATATATTCGTTTTTAGCAACCTTTTGTCAAATGTTCTCCTAATAGGGAAACGAGATAATACTCTTAGGAGGTAATTATTTCCATTAATAAAACTGATTTGTTTTCTCTAGCGTTACAGTTTTTGTACATTATTAATACATCAGAATATTCCTTAGCCCTATTATACCCTAGCGTTTTATTTATAAGACATTGCCAATGCAAAGTATTTTTGAGCCTTTATATAGCTTTAAATGCCTATTTTAGAGGTGATATTCTTAATTACCAGTGTCCTATTTATAGTACAGGCTATATTTTCGTTATAAATTAAAAAAGCAAAAAAAAAAAATTGTATTCTTGTATTTCATTACTCCAATTAAAAAGGTTTCATTTTTTTTTATTTAAAAGTTGTGCGGTTATATGTTAATGTAGGGTACTATAATTTCAACGGCGTTCGTCGTTTTTTTAAGGATCTGTTAAAAAAGATTTTTCTAAAAAACCAGCTTACGTCCTCCTGCATGGGATATATTGAAATTTATAAAAATAATTGAAGATTACTTACATAAACAGGTATATAGCGTGATATTACATGTATTATTATATCATTAAAAATGCCAGGTATAACTGAGCAAAACTCGTTGCTTGAGTAAAAAACTTAACCGCAAAAATACATTGGAGATGATTATAAGCATAATGACTTATGTGACCTTGACACGATTATGAGAAGTTGATTGTATATCCATATATTCTCAATATATATTTATATTAGGGTTGTCAACCGCACTATATAATATAGCAATTAACTACATTTCATGAAATGTTAACAAATATATAGTATACATGCAAAAATACTATATTTAAAACGACAAAAGTTGTAGAAATAATTTACAATTTTATACTGTGTAAACTCACAATATTAAAATTCTCTCTCTCTCTCTTGGTGTGACATTTTTAAACTCTCATATCCATAAAATAAGGCTACCATCAAATTTAAGACTACAGTGAAATAAAAAAAAACAAATCCTTACTATTTTTCGATATCGAAATCATAAACACATATTTAAGCGCACTTGTTCCTGCATTTAGGAATTGACAGATGCTATTTGCTTTTTATCAGCTTTCGTGCAGCGCTCATATTTTTTTAAAATAATATCTTCACCCAAACCTATGTTTTAAATGAACAAAACAAAACAAAGGAAAAACTCTGACAGCTGTGTTAAAAGCCAATTATTTTTAAAGAGCATAAACATTCAGGATTATAAATATAAAATATTAGAAAAGAAATGTATTTTCTTACTTTCGTAAAGTGTTATATTTTAATGTGAATTAAATTTTAGACGATTTTGAAAATACTACTTTTATTTTTCCTAGTAGTTCTTGATAACCCTAAGATTTCGTTAAAATCTAAAGTAAAAAATAAACATTGTGATATTTTAATAGAATCACAATGGGCAAAGTTGGAGAGCTAAGAAGCTGGTGAGAATCTTTGAGATTCGCTTGAGGACTAGGATGATTGTCACAGTTGAATAGCAGTTTGGAAGTGGAGGTAGACAAGCAACATATGTCGTAAAACAAATAATAGGTGGAGAAAGAGAGTATTCGAGTGGGGACTATAAGCTGGATGTAGGAATGTAGGGAGATAGTCGGCCAGATGAACCGACGATAATGTCAAAGGGTAATGTCAAATGAGAGAAACTGATTGACCAAAACATGGGACCACCAACAGTGGAAGAGAATGGAGGAGACTTACACTTAGCATTGAGTGGTTGAAGGTTGAAAGAGAGCAGATAAAGTAACGTCCAATAAGGCTTTTTCAAAGTGACTAGCACACAAGATGTAAAATAGAGCTTAGTCCAAGATCGGCACTTAGGATCGGCAATAGGACTTTCAAGGGGCTAGAATCAATTGACACTCGCCGTTGTAATACCGGAACATAAACCATGACTGAAGGTCACTTGAAGGCATAGATGGGAAAAATGTAATGAGATTAACAAAAATGATTAACGAATTCATTTTACGTTTTTTACCATTGATATGACTGCATTTTTCTTATTTATGTTTTAAACATTACAAAATCCCAGATTGTGGATTTAATCATGATTATAGAGCAAGAAACTTAAAATTACGACTACATTTTGTAATCGTTAATTATACATCAGATTACATTTTGCCCATCTCTGCTTGAAGGTACTTAAGCTGATACTGAAGTCAAGCTGATATTTTGGGAGTCGAAGCTGCTCGCGTCCGTAGGCTTTACCCTAGTTTCCCTACACGTGACTCCTGGGTGGTGCTAAACGAGCAGCAGCGAGGTGGTAGGGCGCCGGTGCCCGTCTGGATCGCGACCACAGTGCATGGGTGTAAAGCCCGTCATAGTGACCAGTTTCGGCTTGTCGCGTTTCGGGATCAGCTTGTGTATATCCAGTAGCTCATACACCTAGAGACCTTCAGCCGTGGTATATGTGGCCTGACATGACGATGTTGACTATCAATGGATTTTCGTCCTTTGATAGTCGCTTTCGTTTTTGGACTACACTGTACTTACCATCAGGTACTCTGTAGTCACTATATCGAGCCAGTGTAAAAAAAAAACTGAAACGCGAGAGACCGAAGTAAAGCACTACGACGGTCTTTGCTCTTGTGTAATGTGGTTAGCGCCCTTGCAATTGCCCTACCACATCAAATGCTAATTAACTAAAATACTTGTCGTGGTCAAAACTTCTAGAAAAAAGCTACCAGCGGAGGCCATTTTGCAAACTTATATACAACGACTTCAAGTTCAACTCCCACATGTCAGTTTTTCTCATAATTTCACAATTATCGCATATTCCCTGCATTTGGACGTGTTCATCTGTCAACATTCAACTGTTTGACATTAGGTTATAATTTATTTAACTAGGTTACATTCGTCTACTAAAAGTTTCAACTTGAGCACTTATGTTGCTTGAAGTTTTTTTTAATTAATAAACCAACAATATATCCATGTAATTTTTTTCAATATCATATACATAGATTCTAAGAGATTGTCCTTATGGGTATATCTAGCTTTACACAAAACAAGTATTATATATGTAGGATGGATGTTATTGTGTGAAATATTATTATGTATGAAGTAGTAAATGCGTAGAACGGAACGTATGTGAGTGAAAGGAACAAATGATAGAAAGAGAGGGAGCATAAACGGTTTTTTTAAACGAGAGCGCGCTGTAAGATAAAGATGTAAAAAAAGTATTAAGACGTGAATAGTAAAATAAAGGAATTTTTTAAGATTATTTGATGTTTATTTGATCTGAAGATCCCCAAAACTACATATATATATATATATATATATAATCAGATACTGTTTTGATACTCAAGAGTATACAGATGAATACAATTTCATCAAAGCTGACCAATTATTTTTTTACTTACTATAAAGTCACAAAATCCCATATAAAATTCTTACTCTTAGCCCGGATCTGAGTTATGAGAGATTAGAGCTGCTTGTGGGGATGTTTTGACGATAGAAAGCTATTTTAAATAAAGCTATAGTTTATTCCATTTTAGCATAGTTATTTTACCAAGTTCACACATTTAGCAGTCACTCTGCATGCCTGGTGATACACGCATGGGCGACAGAAAAACGCAGATATCCCTTTGTGCGGTCACCGCTTGACAAAAAGACGTAAGTGTCCTTCTATCAGCTGGACGTTTCAATAAAGCGTATTTTAATTGGTTGCCGATCGTCAATTTAATTACGTAGGACGTTTTTCGCGGGGACGTGAGGTGGAGACAGCTTTTGAAGCCGTAATACTATACTCCGAGAATTAAAAAATAAATAGAAAAACGATCAGTACAAAATACGGAAATAAAAGTAAAGCCACACATTTTCTATTATTTCGTATAGTCATTAATACTCATTTTGTTCTAACGTATTTCTTTTTTAACTCTAAGGGCGGCTTACAGCAACAAAATATCTAGCTTAAGTTTATATAAAACACTTTTTATAAACGCTTTAAGTCTATCTCAATGGTTATTTAAATGTAACAGTTGTTAAAACTGAATAATGTTTCCGTGCAAGACAATAAGTGCATTTAACGCTAAATGTCGTTTTATATTAGCTTAAACTAGATTTAATTCTAGTACAAGGCAATTGATGCTCTCACTAGAAATTTTCAAGGCGCTATCGCAGACGTCACCAGGAAGGTTCCAGTAGGTGATATTCACCAGTTCTAGATATCTAGATTTTTTACAATTACTCCCATGGCAGGAATCGTGGTCTTGTTTTACAGTGACAGTTAAAAATGACATAAGGGATGTACCAAAGCTTACAGTGTCAGTATAATTGGTTTTTCTCGACAGGATAATTAATGGCGGTCAGGAGAGACCTTCACAATTACACCGGGCAGTGAGGGCGAACACTGAAGGTGCTCAGCCAGCGGTTTATGAGTTGGGCGGCAACGCAAAAGCACCCCTGTCGGTACGAACCTTGACTTGGATGGTCAGCAAGAAAAATGAACCTAACGCAGATCTACTAGCGTTTTGGAAGCTATTACCTTGAGAAGGTTAACGCCGAAAGAAACTCAAGACTACATCGGAGTGGAAAGGATAACTGTTATTGCAATATTAGTAACAATTGTAGTTATTAATATGTTATATGCTTTTTTTAGTTATTGTTTATTAATCTTATTTTATTATTGCTTTAGTTTCGAATTTTCTAGATTCGTATTTACACGGATTCAGATCTGATACAATGCAAAACATCTTACGCGTAAACTTATAACGCTGCTATATTGGTTAATTACCACTGAGAAAAGCTAGGCTTGGTCTGCTAGACCAGTAGCTTTTATTTTATAGATTCATAAAAACATTTCTTACTCTTACAATGTATAAGTAAAGGAAGGAAGTAGGAAATGCATTTATTTGGCATACAAAATAACATACAACACAGAGAGATATATTAATGAAAATAGGAAACGACAAAAGCAAATAACCTGAGTTGTGATGATGCGCTAAAGGGAAGTCTGCTAGCAAATGCTAAGTGACCAGCTGAGCCACCCAGCGCTGATTTTTAGCGGATACCTATTTATTGTGTCAGCTCGCAGAAAACAGCGAGGAAAGGCCTAATAGAGGATTTACTAAGCCTGGTTAAAATTACTAAAATATAAAAAAAGAGAGATTAATATTCGTATACATCCTACTTTCACATTATCTATACGAATAAACTATGTATATCTTTGTCTAGCATCCATAAGCGAAAGCTTAGTTAGAGACTGGCAATGTATGTAATTATTATTATTAAAATTCATTGCGCGAACTCTGCTTACCTTATAGAAATACCCTATGCCCGTCACTGCGCTAGACAATAATATTACTTCGCTGTGAATAAGTTTCAATTAACCTATAATGAAAATTTCGAAAAAATAGCGTTATCAACTTAATACTTAGTATATCTTTTTGTTTTTAATATAATTTTGAGGAGCATATGGCGAAAAACCACGCCTCCAGTCCCTAAAGTGTCATGTTATAAGAAAAAACCTAAAAAGCAGAGTTGCCAACCCCAAAAACTGTAAGTGAATGCGCCAACGGAAATATACGCCCACGGAACCCTTTTAAAAAATAATAAAGCAGTCTTTTGTTAAGTATGTGGAACATAATGGAGTTTTTCGATACAAAAGATGTTTTTTGAGCCAAGAAACAGCCCGGCCATCTGTCCCAGTACCGGTATAGCGAGATGTTTCAATTAGTTTTAGTTTTATTTATATTTTGTATCAACTAGACCGCGTCAGAACTAAGTTTCGGCTTCGGTTTCGGTCAATATAATCGAACCCATAGAGATTAACTTTTGCCTGTCGCGTTTTGGGATCAGTTTGTGTACGTCCAGTAACTCATGTAGAGACCTTTATATCTAGGGATGAAAGGCTATTTGGTTTAAGCTATATTTTTGGTAATATATATATATATATATAATTTCAGAATCAGCGTGTTTTACCGATTCCTAAAATATATATTACTATATCACCAAAAAGTGTCGCTAAAACCAAATAGCCTTTCACCCCTCGATATGTTTATTTGTTAAAAGTGAAAGAATTTTGTCTGACAAGTTGGGAGGTAATTTTTATCACCTCTAGAAATGTTTAAACAGTCAAATGTATATATACATATTTAATTTAAAAGTTTTTACAATAATTTTTGAAGGTTTTAATAGCACAGTTTGTAGAGACCATAGACTTTTGACTGCAAATGAAGTTTCGAGTCCCAGTAACTGTTAACTACACCATGATCCGCAGAACTGGTCGTAAGTGGGTAGACAGACGTTGTTTGAAAAGACTTTTTTACGAGTCATGAATATATATATATATATATATATATATATATATATATATATATATTAAGTATGTAGGTATATCTTTGTGTAAACCTGGAGCAGTAGCGTTCATTCCATAGATGCGTGAAAGCACTGCATACCCTAACGATAAACAAGTCTTGACTAAATTGCATAAAGATAAACAAAAAAGAAATAATTAATATTAAAATCTATTCTATATTCACGCCACCTATCCTTCCTTTGAAAGCAATATTACATTTACTATCATAATATAATATTCAAATTAATTACGCAAATTCTGCCTACCCTGTCCAAAAACCCTATGCACGTCACTGACCTGGAGACACAGTTTTGACGGAGTAGAGAGATATTGGTGGAACGCGGCGCGAGCTGACGCGTGGTACGCAGGACAATTTAAAATGGAAATGCTTTATGGGAGCCCTCTGCTCCAAATTATTCAAAAAAGATATTAAAAAGTTACTCAAAACAAAATGTTTGAATATCGTTAAATTTGTTTATATATAGAGTGTATTATTCCAAATTATATCTTAATCTAAAACAAATAAAACTCGTTTCATTCCTCAAAATGATCTCTTTCCAATTGTACGATATAATAAGACGATATCATGATAATATGATACGGAATACAATAGGTACTTACAGGGCAAGTGCAATCCAGTCGCGCCAAAATACAAGGCTGTGTCTTTGCTGAGATGCCGTCAAAAACAATAGGCCGCCGCGCATTCCTGCCGGCCTGCAAAAAGTCTCGGCATATTTGTCCCAGAGTCTGTAACCGAGAGCGCAAGAAAGAGCTATTTTTGCGGTAAAAAACCGGACAAATACTGCAGCGGTCATCACAAAGCGAGTCTTTTAAGGGATATCCGCTGAGCTGCAAATGACTCGGTTTAAATATAGCTACAAGGTTAAATTTATGTATTATTGGTGTGCGGTGAATAAATCAAAGGTAAGCCGGTACAATGAGACAAAGTCTGCATTATCCAGTTTAGTGTTCGATCGAAGCTTCGAGCTTATAATGGCTACTTTTTAACATATTGTGAGGTCATTTATTAATTTATTTAAGTTTTGATATATTATCATATAACACCCAGCTGTCGATATCGACTAACCCAGTGGTAACGCCACAGATAATAAAGTCCTTGCTTTGTCTGGCTCTTGTTGCGTTTGATTGCCACCCAGTCCGAGGAGGGGGTAGTTTGTCAAACTATTGAAAAATCGTTCGTCTTACAATCAAGACATATGCGTCGACGGTGCACTTTAATAATATATATTTTGGGTTTTATACAAATACTGTGTTGTGGAAAGGACATCACATATCATCAGGACTGCTGAACAGCCTAACAGGTGGGTGGCAACAGTGATATCGCATGAGCCAAGACCTTGAAAAATTACAGTCCACTAATAAATTCCACGGAACCCTGCAAATTCACGGCGGTTCCATTTGGTCCAGTCGATACCGGATCTGTATTTTGATCCAGTTAAGGCCCGATTTATATTTGGCCTAATTGAAACAGTTCCGTCCCACCTTGAAAAGTTGCCTATATAGTAAAAATTTGCTTAGATATTGTCTTTACACATATTTAGTATTTTGGTAAACTAATACTAAATACTATAATGTCACATTAAATAGCTATTTTGTATACCTATAAACCAAAACATAGTGAAAATTGCTAAATCATCTATTAACATTTTAATGTCACGGGTACCCTGAAAACAAACTGTGCCGAGCTCATATGTAGCAGCTATTGGATACGTATAAAATCTCGCTCGATGAATAATTTAGCAATCCAGGAACTATATGAATATATTGTATTATTATTGTTTACGCGTTAGTAACAAACTGTTTACTTTATTGTTGTTTAGCATATCGTTAGTTTCTTTGTATTACTTTAACAACAGTTGTTGGTATACAAGAACACAGGCTAACACAGTAATAGTTAGTTTGCTGTACGAGTATTGCTTGCACGATCGTATGAATAATAGTATAAGTAATAATTTATGTTGATTTTAAATAACATTAACGTTACAAAATTTTATTGCTGAGTTAGCTAGAACATATAGCTCATTAATTATAAAAAAAGGAAAAAAAACATTTCAAGAGTGTTCTGTATTTTGTTTCTTGCAAATAATATTAACAGATTTCAAACATTTTCTCGAGGGCACGGTTACTGTGAGGCATAGCGTTGTTTACATTGATAGAATATTTAAAAATATAAAACGTTTTATTTACAATCTATTAAATATAATAAATAGGCTCGTTCACGCGACTATCGTAATAGTGACATATGCCCACGGAAACAGCGCTTCTCTTTTATATTTACGCTCATAAGTATAATGTTCACTTTGACATAATATCTTATATTTAAAGTAATGTTTAATATGTTACATTTTTTTTTGTGAATTGAGGTATAGTCGAGCTAATAATTTTACTGAAACAATTTAACTTTGTAATTTGATCAGTATTTATCTGAGTATTCATTAAAGCACATATTTAATTATTGCCTTTGGGGTTTGAAATAAAATGTCTAGAAAGGAAAGGGAAGATACCTCGGATGAAAGTCCGCAGTACCGTCTTATCTATGCTAAGCGTAATGCATTGTTCGCGCGTATGCAGAGTGTATACAACTTATCACAGATTATTACGGGTGATGATGCGCGAAATAATTTTCTTATCGCAGCAAGTTCTATCAAGGATATTCGTACAGAATTTCAGGCTGCTCTTGATGAGTTTAATATATTGAATATGAAGAGAGACCCTAATGCGATACTGAGCTATGATTCTTTTATTGCGTTTGAGGATATGTACTGCGCGGTTAAACGTGTTTCAGATAACTTAAATTCGGCCAACTCGACACAAGTTGCACATATTAAAGACAAATACGCTGCGAGACCCATGCTTCCTCCTACTGAGCTATTGCCCTTTGATGGAGATGTAAGGAATTGGTCATTATTTTATAATAACTTTAGAAAGCTCATACACGAAAACCCATTGCTTACAGACGATGACAAATTATATTATCTCTTCGGTAAATTGTCTCCGAAGGCTCTTGAAGTAGTTTCGAGTATTACTGCAAGTGGTGAAAATTATGCACTCATTATGCAGACGCTAATCGATAGGTTTGAAGATAAACGTTTCATGGCGAACACTTACTTGGAGCAGATATTAGATTTTCAATTTACGGGTGGACCATCTTCTGATAGCTTTTAGTTATTTACTGATAAGGTAGTCACTGCTGTGAACGCTCTGAAAAATCTAAAGTTAACAGACTTGGCAGATTACATTTGTCTCTATCTGGCATTGCTGAAGTTGGATACAGATACCGTGATGAATTTTCAGATGTACACTCGTGGCTCTAAAATTCCAACCTTTGCCCAGTTGATTGATTTTATTAGAACACAGGGGCAAGCTTATCATTACAGTTCTGTGCAATCCCGACTTACTTCCAGTAGCATGAGTAAGAATTCTAAATCTAAGTATCAGAAGCCTATTCAGAAGGCTCCAAATCCGCAGTCATACGTAACAGAGGTTTCACAAAATAAATTAAGATGTTTGTGCGCTAATATTACTCACGAACATCTTTTTAAGTGTCCTGAATTTCAAAACATGACTCCCTTTGATAGATATTCTTGTATTAAGTCGAAGAATGGCTGCATTAATTGTTTAACCATAAATCATAATACTAGCAAATGTAAGTCGCCCACGAGATGCGGTGTGTGTCGTAAGAAACATCATTCATTGCTTCACTTTGTAGACGACGCACCAGCGACAATTCAACCCTCCGATAACATTGGTATTACATTACCACCCAAGGTTCAGCTTCCGTCGCAAACTTCGGCTGATATTTCTACCTCTTGTATCAGCAATTTACTAAGTGAACATGGCGGCACAATTACGACTGTCGCTCTCGCTACAGTGCAGGTTGTTGTGTACGATGATTGTGGTCAACGGCATATAGTTAGGGGTCTGCTAGACTCTGCTTCACAGAGTAACTTCATCTCGAGCAGGTGTTACTCGCTTATAGGTTTTACTGAATATAAGGAGTCAAACGTCATAGTGAGAGGTGTAGGTGGGTCTGAGAAGCGAACTAAAGGTGTTGTTAATATGAAATTTTATTCTAGACATAATTCTAATATTTGCTATGATATGAGTGCTCTTGTGGTTGACCAAATCACAGGTGACTTGCCCTCTTTAGCAATTGATCGTGCGGCTCTACCCCACCTGAAGTCATTACAGCTTGCAGACGAAACATTTGCTACGCCTGGCCCAGTTGACATACTGATAGGGGCTAGCCTATTCCCACATCTGCTTTTGCCTGGCTTGGTAGCCACCACCAAGGGTTCTTATGACGTGCCACCGGTTATTGAGACCGCGTTAGGTTATGTCGTGGTCGGGTCGTTACCAGTAGCTACATTGTCATCGAACACTCCAGTCACTGTGACATCATGTTGTTCTATTGTCGACGAGAAATCTATTGATTCTCTTCTACAACGCTTTTGGAACTTAGAGGAGATATCAATTCCGCGTGCTGAAGATCCAGATAATCTGGAATGCGAGGAGCATTTTAGGGTTACTACCACTCGTGATGAAGCCGGTCGGTATATCGTGGCTCTGCCATTTTGTAAAGACGCCTATTTATTGGGTAATTCTATGATGACTGCAAGAAATCGTTTTCGATGTTTAGAACGCAAAATGGAAGCATCGCGTCCACTGCGTGAGGCCTACGACAAAGTAATTCGAGAATACATAGACAAGGGTTATTTAATGTACGTTAAAATTGCAGAGTACGACCAAGTGCCTTCTTACATTATACCTCATCATGGGGTGTTTAGACCCGGAAAATCAACTCCTCTGAGGCCTGTCCTTGATTCTAGCTCCAAGACTAGTTCAGGTTTTTCCTTGAATGATATCCTTCATTCGGGTTCTAATTTACAGGGTGATTTATTTTGTATCATTCTAAACTTTAGATTGTTTCCTGTTGCCTTTTGTGCTGATGTGAAACAAATGTTTCTTCAAATAATTATGCGCGAAGAAGACAGACGGTTCCAACGGGTTTTGTATCGATTCAATCCACGGGATCCTATTAATATATACGAATTCAGTAGAGTCTGTTTTGGCATGAAATCAAGTCCCTTTCATGCGCTACGTGTTATTCATCAACTTATTAATGATGAGGGCGATGATCTTCGTATGGCTGCTTCCATAGCCTCCACTGCTTTATATATGGATGATATTGCATACAGTGTTCTTTCTGAGGACTCGGCCATCATAGCAGTAACGGAGCTGATTGAACTCTTTAAAAGGGGACGGTTTGATCTAGCGAAATGGTCTAGCAATTCTTATAGAGTTTGTCAAGCCATTCCATCCTCACACAGAAGTTTGGAGGATGTTGAATTCGACAAGGAAACGCAGCAGAAGGTGTTGGGGTTGCGATGGTCGAGATCTGAAGATTTTTTCCGTTTCGAGGTGGCCGTTCCTCCTGAAGGGTGCACAAAACGTATAATCTTGTCTACAGTGGCCCGCCTATGGGACATACTGGGCTTCGTTGCCCCTGTAATTCTTTATGCCAAATTACTCATTAAGGAGTTATGGCTTTTAAATTGTCATTGGGATGACGTCCCACCGCAACATATCATAAACCTGTGGCATAACTTTCAGTTAGAATTACCCCGCCTTAATGATATTAGGATATCACGCCACATTGGTGTGAAGAAGGACGTTATTGTTAACGTAATGGGTTTCGCAGATGCAAGTGAGCGTGCATATGGAGCTGTAGTTTATTTACACATTACTAAGGCCGACGGGATCCACGTTGAATTTGTATGTGCTAAGTCCAAAGTGTCTCCAACTAAAATTCTCTCCATACCTAGGCTTGAGCTTTGCTCGGTTGAATTGCTATCACGTCTGCTTCGTCGCGTTTGCGATACATATGGCCCGCGTTACCATATCTCAAATGTTTTTGCATTTACCGACTCAAAGGTAGTTTTATGCTGGCTTAATTCGCCCCCACACCGATGGCAAACATTTGTTGCCAATCGCGTTGTAAAGATTACGGAAAATTTTCCAAAAGAATCGTTCTATCATGTGGCCGGTAAAGAAAATCCGGCCGACTGCGTGTCTCGTGGTTTAACTCCTAGTAATTTGTTAAATCATTCAACCTGGTTTCATGGCCCACAGTGGGCTTCACTAAGCCCATCACGGTGGCCTATAAATCGAATTGAAGATATTCCAATAGAAAGCTCCCTGCCAGAGGAAAGATCTCATTCGCTTGTAAGCACCATCCCGGAAGAAATAGTAATATATGATCTTTGCTCCAAGATATCCTCGTGGCCTAAGTTGCTTAGAATTGTTGTATATGTTCTTAAATTTGCGAAAATTCTCAAGCCGCGAAATGAAGGCACACCTACACCTAACGATCTGGAATGCGCAGAAAAGGTTATAATACGTGCTGTTCAGCAAAGGTATTTTGCTGAGGATATTCGTGACTTGAGAGACAGCAAGTGCTGTTCGTCACCTTTATGGAGGTTGAAACCATTTTTGGACGAAGGTCTAATCCGTGTTGGAGGTCGCTTGTCTAGGGCCGCAGTCATAGATTATGCTCAGATGCATCCTATGGTTCTACCTCGCCGTGACCACATCGTAGATTTGATTGTAGATTACTATCATACTAAGTACTTTCATGCAGGCCCGGAACTTCTTATGTCTTTACTGAGGAAGCGCTTTTGGATTATCGCAGCTAGACGGATTATCCGTTATCGTATATTTAAGTGCAATGCATGCTTTAGATTCAAGCCACGCCCGACCTTTCCGCAAATGGCTGATCTACCTAGCCAGCGCGTGAATGAGGTTGACAAAGCGTTTACCCATACAGGATGCGACTACGCTGGCCCGATTCAGTATACTCCTATTCGTAGTCGAGGTATGAAGTCGCGTAAGGCCTGGCTATGTGTATTTACGTGTCTTACGACACGAGCTATTTGTCATAATGAAAAGCGAGTTCGATTAAGACTGAATTTTATTATGTACCCACAACATTATTATAAAAATACTACATCTCTTTCCTTAAAAAAAAAAAAAAACAGACAAAAAAAAAAAAGTTGTTACTAATACAATTTACACTTTTTTTTTTTTAACATTGTGTTTTCTTTAATTTTATAACTACGCTTATTTATATATACGAGTATATAAAATAATATTCACAAAACCTTTTCATATATATAAATTACATAGTTGCCTGGGTTCATATTATCAACTCAACTGTATAATGATTTAGTAATATTAATTTGTAAATTCTATTTGTTAAAATATACTTTTAATTTCTCCCGAGCTTCACTAGCAGCTGATCTGTGCGGTCGCATAGGCCCCGATGATTCGGACGCTGCTAAGTCTCTTGCCGCGGCCGCGGGACCGCGCGGCCCGGGGCGCCCGGGGGGCCCGGCCTGGTCGCCGTCTGCCACGTTTGCCCTGTGAGGCGCGGCGCACTCACCGCCGCTCGCAGCGCTAGTCCATCTATCTACCTCATTACCGTCACCTGAGTTTATTTTAACTGCCTTGTCCTGTGACGCTTTTGTTAAAATAAGATGACGTCTATTGCGCCTGTAACGAATCCCAGAAGTATCTGTTACAAAATATGATCTTGGTTGCGGCGCTCGAGACTGTACCTTAACATGTTTTCTATTTGAACCACTTATCATTATCGCCGAATCACCTGTTTTTAACTCTGGCAGTGCTCTCGAGTGCATATCGTAATATTTTTTACTAACTGATTGTCCTTGTAAAATATTTTCGTAATCACGCGTATTATCCCGACTCGGTCTTAGCTTGGCTTCGTGTATAGGCAAGCATGTATTCAAGCGTCGGCCCATTAATAGTTCCGCAGGCGAACTTATATTATCTCGCGGCGTTGACCTCAGGTTTAAAAGACCCATGTAAAAATCTGTGCCCGCGTTTGAACATTTTATTATCATATTTTTTATAGTCTGCACACTTCTTTCGCTGCGCCCGTTCGACTGTGGATAATTGGGAGACGTGGTCGTGTGTATGAAGCCCCATTCCCTACTGAAATTAGCAAATTCTCTCGATGCATAGGCAGGACCATTATCCGTAATTAGTTCTCTCGGAACCCCATGTCTGCTGAATTGAGACTTCATTGCGGTCACCACCGCCCTAGTGCCAATACTAGTTAATTTATTTACTTCTATATAGTTAGAAAAATAATCAACTAATATAAGAAAATAAAGATTTTTATATTGAAAAATATCTGATCCAACTTTGTTCCAAGGTAGATCAGGAATTTGATGCGGCATGAGGGGTTCGCGCGGGGGCCGCGCAGCACGCTCGGCGCACGCGTTGCAGTGCCGAACCATTTCTTCTACATCTCGTGACATGCCCGGCCAGTACATTAAGTCACGAGCTCGACGCTTACACCTATCTATTCCTAAATGCCCTTCGTGTAAACGTCTTAACATTTCGCTACGCAGATCTCGTGGTATAAATACTAAATTATCTTTGAATATGATACCTTTGACATATTCAAAATGTTCTTTATTTGCCCATAATCCCCGCACACGTTCATCAACGTTGTATTTATTGTTTGGCCAACCTTTTAGTATATACTGTATAATTAATTGACATTCTACATCTTTGCTCGTTGCTAATCTGACTAATTCTTTTTTACTATCACTAAATCGTATATTCTCTAATAAAAAACACGATTGTTCCTCAACATGCTGCGAAATATCATTGTTCATCAGCTCAGGGAGAGCCGCCCGCGATAACGCATCCGCAATATACATGTACTTCCCAGGTTTATATACAACTTTAAAATCATAACATTGTATACGTAACATCATTCGCTGTAGACGTATCGGAATAGAATTAAGCGATTTTTTGAATAACCCTTCTAATGGTTTATGATCGGATTCTACAATAACGTCCTGTCTACCAAATACATATTGATGAAAGCGCTCTAATGCAAAAACTATCGCTAGAAGCTCTTTCTCAATTTGAGCATAACGTGTTTGCGTATCTGTAAGAGTTGAAGACGCGAACTCAACCGGCCGACCGTTCTGCAGCAGCACCGCGCCCAGCGCGCACGAACTGGCGTCTACTGACAACACTATTGGTTCACGCGTCGAATACAGCCTTAACACGGGCGCGTTACACACAAGCTGCTTTAGTTGCACTACCGCAGCATCTTGCTGGCTGTCCCAGACCCACTCGGTTTGTTTTTTTAAAAGTAAACGTAATGGTGAGGCTATTTCTGAATAATTTGGAATAAATTTCGATAAGTAGTTTACCATACCCAAAAAACGCTCCAATGATGGTCTATCATTTGGTATAGGCATTTCTACTATGGCTTTTGATTTATTACTATCTATTTGCATACCATTTTCACTGAAAGTGTGACCCAAATATGTAACCTCTTTCACACAAATTTCACATTTATCTTTATTAAATTTAATACCTATTTGGCGTGCCCTATCAAGCAAAGCTTTCAATCGTTCATCATGTTGAAGCTTGGTAGACCCATACACGATGACGTCATCAACGAACGACTCAACTCCATCTAGATCTTCTAAAACTTGTCTTATTTTTGCATGAAAAACTTCTGAAGAACAATTAATTCCATATGGTAATCGTAAGAATTGATATCTTCCGAATGGTGTACCAAAAGTACACAAGTCAGCACTGTAATCATCAATTTCAGTCATCCAAAAACCAGATTTAGCATCTAACTTACTAAAATATTGCGCTCCTGCCAGTTTAGACGCAATCTCGGTAAGCGTTGGCAGAGGATAATGAGCGCGCCGCACTACACGGTTCAGCGGACGAGGATCAAGGCAAATGCGAAGACTACCATCCTTCTTTGGTACAACTACGATGGCATTCACCCACGCGGTTGGGTGTGTCACCTTCCTTATCACACCTATTTGTTCCATACGATTCAATTCCTGTAATAATTTGTCACGTACACCCATTGGTATTTTTCTGACCGCACAGATCGACGGCTTTGCGCTTTCATCTATTACAATCCTATATACACCTGGTAATTTTCCGAGACCATGAAATAAATCATTATACTGTTGAATATCAATGCTATATATACGTTTAATTAAACCCATGTTTTCACAAGCATGCCTACCTAATATACTGGTACAATCAAAATCTGCAATTATAAATTTTAATGTAAACAAACGATTTTTGTATATCCAATCTATTTCCGTCGATCCCACTATTGGGACATAATTTTTACAAAAAGACAACGCTCGCGTGTCGTCTATACGTAATTTATTAATATTTAAACCAAGTTTTATGTACGTTTGCTTTGACAAAACATTAAAATCTGATCCTGAATCTAATTTAAATCTCTCTGACATACCGTTTAACGACAACATTAACTGTTCATACCATTTGTTATCAAGTTTTCCATCAACTTCATCTATTACAAACGAGTTATCATAGTCCGTGTTATGATTTTCCTCCTGAATTTGTAATACTTTTTTAAGTTTCGGGCACACACTTTTAAAATGTCCTATTTGGTGACATGAGAAACACTTAACTGATCGGGCTGGGCACCTGTATCCGTCGCACTTCGCATTCGCGCACCGCACACATAAGCGCCTGGGCACCGGCATCGCCGGCTCCGGCTCGCTGCCGTGCCCGTGCTGTGTGCTGTCCTCGCGCGGCTCACGTAACCGGGCGCGCTGCACGGGCCGGCTGCGCCACGCGCTGCCGCCCGGCGCCCCGGCTGCCACAGCCCGGCGACTGAACCGCGTCACCTGTTTCACTGCATCCACACTGCTCGGTACTCTTACACCGTCACTCGTGGTTCCACATTCAAGTTGTAATTTCTCCTCTTGCGACATCTCACTCACCTGGCATATCCGGACCGTTCGCTCCAGGGTGAGATCCTCAGTCCTGAGGAGCCTATCGCGCAAGATACTGTCATGCACTCCGCACACTATCCTGTCACGCACAAGGCTGTCTTCAAGGTGCTCGAACTCGCATTGTTGTGCTAAATTTTTTAGCACAGTAACATATTCGTCTATAGCCTCGCTGGTATCTTGATATCTTGTAAAGAATTTGTAACGGGCCATAGTTGTATTTGTTTTTATTCGAAAGTGGTCGTTAAATTTTTTGATTACCGTATCAAAGTCGTCTGACTTTTCATCTTTGTTAAATTTAAATGTGGTATAGACATCGTACCCACTAGGCCCTATCAAATTTATCAACAAACTTGATTTTACATCTGAATCTTCCTTGTGCACACCTGAGGCTTTTAAAAACACCAAAAACTGTTTGTGCCATTTGCGCCACGCATCGGCGCGGCTAGCAGGTCCGCCTTCCAGGCATAATTCTGCTGGCGGTCTGGCATGCTCCATTGCAAACGTTACTATTGTGATATATTACACAATTTCACCATTAACACAAACAATCAAACTTGCTGTAAACTATTAAAACTGATTTTTTATCATAAACCGTCTGCGCCATGTCATAATGAAAAGCGAGTTCGATTAAGACTGAATTTTATTATGTACCCACAACATTATTATAAAAATACTACACTATTCATATTGAAATAGCTATGGATCTCTCAACAGTCAGTTTTCTGGATGCTTTGAGGCGATTTATTTCTCGACGAGGACATGTTAAGTGCTTGTATTCGGACAGAGGCACCAATTTCGTAGGCGCTAACACATATCTACGCGATTTGTATAAGTTTTTAAAGGACAATGATTCGCAATTTGCTTCCGAGCTTGCCAAGGAGCGCATTGATTGGAAATTTATTCCACCAGCCGCCCCTCACTTTGGTGGATGTTGGGAAAGTATGGTAAAGGTTATAAAAACACATCTTTTCAAGGCTATAGGCCAACAAATTCTTTCTTACGAAGAATTGTTAACCGTCCTTGTTCAAATTGAAGCGTTAATTAATTCGCGACCGCTCACAGTGCTAAGTAGTGACCCTTCAGAGCTATCCGCTTTAACGCCTGCTCATTTTTTATGTACAATTCCATTGTCCTCGGGTCCAGTCCTTAACATTGAACCTCACGATTTACGGGAAAGGCATTCTCTTATGCAGTCCTTAGTGCGATCATTTTGGAAGCGTTGGCGGCTCGAGTATTTGTCTAAATTGCAAGCTCGCGCGAAATGGAGGACTCCTTCCGTCCCAATCACTAAGGGTACCGTCGTCATAGTTATAGTGGACAATTCCCCGCCCTTCTCGTGGCCGTTAGGTATTATCGAGGAAGCTCACTTGTCATTTGATGGTGCTACTCGTGTCGCGACGGTACGAACGTCAAAGGGGTGTTTCGTACGTCCCGTGGTGAAACTGTGCCCACTTCCTAGCCAGTAAGATTTTGTCATGGTTATTTATAATTTAATTTAATTTGTTTACTTTGTTTATTTTATATTTACTTCCTATTATAATTTATTATTTAGGATTTTAATATCTTAAGTGTTAATATAATCTATATTAGATTCCTAAGTTCGTAAACTGTACGCGTTACTTTAAGTTAATTACTGTGCTATATAGCAAGTTTATAGTTATTGTTAATACAATTAGGTTAATAGTCTCTTAAAGGCAACTCTTTAAGGTCGGGGGGAAATGGTAACGCCACAGATAATAAAGTCCTTGCTTTGTCTGGCTCTTGTTGCGTTTGATTGCCACCCAGTCCGAGGAGGGGGTAGTTTGTCAAACTATTGAAAAATCGTTCGTCTTACAATCAAGACATATGCGTCGACGGTGCACTTTAATAATATATATTTTGGGTTTTATACAAATACTGTGTTGTGGAAAGGACATCACATATCATCAGGACTGCTGAACAGCCTAACAGGTGGGTGGCAACAGTGATATCGCATGAGCCAAGACCTTGAAAAATTACAGTCCACTAATAAATTCCATGGAACCCTGCAAATTCACGGCGGTACCACCCAGTTTATCGACAAACCCTACTATCTAGCCGGGCAACGCGTTACGTTATCGATAGAGGGTAGGGTTAAAAAGTAAAGTTATGATTCGGAGTTCGAGACGGTGTACTCAAAAACGTTAAAATAATTCTAAATATTTATTAAGCAATTTTTATTGATAGTTTAGGTACCATAGACGCCTTCTAAACCAGTTTTAGAAGTATAAAAATATGTATAGAGAACAGTTAAGTATATGTAATGAAAGACGGGCGGCGGTTTACGAACTGACTTTAATTACGTTAAACACGGTATACAAAATAATAGTTTGACAAATACCCGACAAGAACGAAGCATTATGAACAAAAAATCACGTTTTCCTTTTTTTCTAATTTTTACATAGTTTTACACTTTTGATCGACTTTTAACTATAACCATTCGAAAGAACACCCTCGAAAACATAAGATACCATGGTTCTCATATTTTTCCCGTTCCAATTCACGACATGGTATCAGCTCAAACTCGAAGCTTGAAAATCCGTCCCGTGGACGTTAAAAGGTTAATGAAGATAGAAAACAACAAAAACAAAAATACCTTAATAATGCGTCAAAGGGAAGTTAGCTAAGCGAACGCTGAGTGTTCAGCTAAGCCACCCAGTACTGGTTTTTTTGCTGACACACAAACACGCGCACCTGTAAATATATAAGTATGTTACATACATATACCATATACATTATTATTATTAGAACACAGATATGAAGTTAAAGATAGAATAATTAGGTCCTAATTTGTTAATTTTATAAACATGCTATTACTCTATGGGGTAAGTGAGATTGCAGTAATTTACCAATACTGTTCTCAGCGGGTAGCAAACAAGCAGTTCGCACGCTGTGGAGGGCACGCGTCTATAAATTAACTATTAAAGTTGTTATTTAGGCAATCAATAGTTTTTTTTATGTTATGTCTATGAGTGTATGTATGTATAATCCTTTTTTTTAATTTTGCTAATATTCTTTAGTGTAAACTAGCATTATATATTAATTATTGTGCATGCTGTGGCGCCCTATAATTGCGGGGCCATATATAAGTTCTATTTTGATACCATGATCTTTTTGTTTTTTACTTTATGTCATCCATGTTGGGCACCCAATATTGTAAAAAAATAAAATAAAATAACTATCAGACAGTAGCGTTCATTCCATAGATGCATGAAAGCATTGCATACCCTACGATAAGTAAGTCTGGAATATATTGATTTAATTTAAACAAAAAAGGAACCCTTTATATTCATATCTATTCTATTGCATGCCATCTATCTTCCCTGTGAAAGTAATATCATATTTATTATCATTATATAATATACACATTGATTATATGAATCTGCCCACCCTGTCCAAATATCCTATGCACGTCCCTGCTATCAGACACCATGTGTAGTTAATAAAACTATGTTTTATTACAATATAATAAACTTTAGATGAACCTTTTAGAAACCTACACATATTAAAATTTCTAATCGTTTTAAGACAAATTTCATGATAAAAATTTCAATTTATATTAAAAAAAACATAATAATAATACGAATGTAATATGTCATCCATGTTTCAGTGTTATCAGAGATACATTAATGGTCGTATTTACTTTACACTTATATCTCATGCCCAAGATGACCAGTAGCGCGCCGGAAAACAAAGTGATCCAATCTTCTCTTATATATAAAAATGAATTGCTAAATGTGTTGATAAGCGCGAAACTCGAGAACGGCTGAACCGATTTGGCTGATTTCTTTTTTGTTGTGTTTGTTGAAGTCTGGGGAAGGTTATTACGGAGAGATAAATTAAAAAAATTGTCTGAAAAAGTCAAAAAACAACACTTTTCTATATTCTCATACAAAAAATTCGTAATAATATTTAAAAGTCAATTTGAACTTTAACACCATACCATAAAGTTTAAATGTTAGTGGATGGGTTCCGGGAAGGCAAAACAATAGAGTGACGTATAAATATTAATGTCAATATTTGTCAATTTTTATACATATAGGCATTAAGGAAAGGTTCCTTCAAATAATTTTCAAAAAACAGCTGACAGGCCAATAGGTTTTGGCAGAATAAAACCTGACGGGGAAGCTATTAACATTAAAAAAACAAAGTGACTTTGTTTTAGAGAAATAGGGCAGAACAAGGTCTGCCGGCACAGCTAGTTGTTATATATTTTTGTATTTTTTTTAATGAATTTATAGGCGAACGCTTGACCTCAATCACACCTGGTGGAAGGTGAAGATGAGTCCGATGATAAACCGCGTCCGCCCAATAAATGCCTATTCACTCTTCTCTTAAAGACTCCCAGGTCATAAGATCAGGAAAATATGGCCGCTGGAAGCATATTCCACTCCTTAGTCGTTCGCATGATGAATGTAGAAGCGAATCTTTTTGTGCGGATATAAGGAACATCCATCACATGCGGATGGTATCCGACACGATGTCTAGTGGTTTTATATTTCATATATATTCAATGTATTTTCTCATCATTCAATGTAACTGACTTGAGCCATATTGTGTGATTTTACTGTTAAATAACAACATATAAAATTTCTTTTTCAAATACGGAACCCTTAAAATCTGTCATGGTCAAACATACTCATAAGCAGTTTACCTAAAAACGATCTAGAAATATTTTAGTAGTCGTTACATTATTTAATAGAGTCCGACCGAAACTGGTTTTCCGGCCGAAACCGAAACCGAAACCGAATATTCGGACGTGGCTTCAGTTTCGGCCGAAACCGAAACCGAAACTCACGTGGTCAAGTATAAAAGTCAACGTGGTCAAGTAAAAAAATGAAACAAAAACTTACATGTAATCAGTTCCATCAAAACATAACCTCTAAAGAATGTTTACGTCGGGTGATAACGCACTGACTAAGTTGTGTTGCTATAGAGCAATGCGAATTAGATCCGTCAACTGTCGTCTAAACGACGCAGTTACACTCCGACGCAGCCTTGAGTTTCTTTCGGCGTTTCTTCTCAAGGTAGTCGCTTCCGAAACGCTAGTAGATCACCGTTAGGTTTCGTATTTTTGGCTGGCGGTCCAAGTCAAGGTTCGTACTCACAGGGGTGCCCTTGCATTGCCACCCAACCCATAAATTGCCGGCTGAGCACCCTCAGTGTTAGCCCACGCGCCCGGTTAAGTTGTGAAGACCTTTCCCGGCCAACAAACACGCGTAAATTCGAAAAAAAAAAGCAATGCGAACGGCGCACGAATCCCGAACAGGGCCGCCAGCGTCCGACAAAGCGTTGCCGCGAGAAACGAAGTTATGCAAGCATGTACGACAACTACCGAAATCAGTTTCGGTTTCGGCAAAAGTTTCGGCCAATTTTGACCGAAACCGAAACTGCCGCCGAAACTTGATTTTTGGCCGAAACTCGGCCGAAACCGAAACCGAAACCGAACTTTCGGTCGGACACTATTATTTAATAAATTCAAGAATAACTCACAGCCTATTAAGAACTCGACTTCATTCACAAATAATTCCGTTCACAATAACTCTAAATTCCTTTATTCGTAAAAGAGATCGTTAAATGAAATTCTATACTCTGGAATTAACAAAATGTCAGCTACGTTCTATATTGCGCACGCGTCGTTTAATTCTACACTTAAATTAATGGCTGCCGTCGCGTGCCATGTTCGAATATTTGCGCTATTTTTTTTTGTCTATCGAAAAAAGATGATCTAATAAAGCTCCAGGTCGTGATGTCCTGCTGTCAGGCGGCGTGTCAAGCTTGTGATCGTGACAGTTAACAGAGCAGCATGTTCGCCTACATTGAACGCTTTTTCATATAAATGTATTGAGAGCTGTACATCGCAACTTGGCAGGTACTGCTAAGACGCTGACAGTATCAGAATCCGGCGCATAACTTAAAAGGAACTTTAGGCTTCTCTGGGCGAAATAGGTGAACGCTTAGGCTGAGATTTATAGACGCTATTTTGACTTTGCTTAGCAAAGTACTCAAAAAATTAATTTGCTTTCACAAAAAACTGAATATATATTAAGAACTAGATCAAAGCTATAGTATTCGCAGAGCTAAGTCCATGTGGAAACAATCGGTGATTTACCAAATCCTTTTTTTTTGTAACCCGGGGGAAATCCCTAATGGACCACAAAAAACCCCCGGGTTGTTCCTCCTACTCGTCTTCCGGAGCCAAGGGCACAGTATCAGCCACTTCCTCGGCACCCGACCACGTTTGGCCTTAAGGTAGGTCTCTCCCTGTTGCAGAGGAGGGGTGGTGTAAATGGCCACCCATTCCTCACTCGCCTACTTATCTTGGAGCAGTGTGCGGTAACACGTCGCACACTGCTCTCCCCTAGATCATTGGACGGCGTACTCCCTCTTGTCTGGTTTTTAGGGAGGAAAGCCATGGATGTAGATCCTCCCCCGACGTCCAGTTCTGCGTGGGTAGCGGATTGGGTTATCTGGGTGGCTATTGCCTCCCGGTCTCGCTCCGCCGCCTCTTTCAACTTCAGTGTGTCCTCACTAAATGCGAAGACCGTCCGCCATGCTCTGTCGCAGCCGACCATCGCGCAAACGAGCGCCGGCAGCGACAGATCTCCACCCACCACCCTGGACTTACCAAATCCTTTGACATCCGTTGAGTAATATAAATTGTAATGTTTTAGTAAAATAAAAAACTAAGCAAATTTAAAGTTGCATCTATAAATCTTAGTCTTAAAGCGTTCAGCGATCAAATTTATGGATTTAGGAACAATTCAAAGAAGTCTCAAGAATGTCTGTAACCAAGACGCCCAGCTTAGGCGACGAGAAGATTTCTTATAAATAACATCCGATTGTAGATTTTTCAAATATTCACCCACAATAAGATTTATGAGATTTTTTTAATAAAAAGTATCAAATATTTTGTCGTTCAAAAATTATTTGTTTATTTGTAAATATGAAGAACTTGTCGGCATAAGCAACACCACAAAAAAATTGAAAAGCGTGTATACAATAACCAGCGGACATTCAAAACTCCCGATACTTTTTGAAAATACTGATATTTGTCTTGCCAATGTCACTGGACACTCCTGGCAAAGATGGACGATAAAAGCCGATAACCGGGAGCAATGATGAAAGTGGTCTAGTGAGCTGTCCATGATAACTATGATTAAACAATAAGTACAGTCTATTTCACATGTCTATGTCCATAAAAAACTATGCAAACATAACAGAATCAAAATCGCGAAGTACAATAATAAACACAATACAATAGCGTAATAATACACCCCTCTTCCGCGACTTTTGTTCGCGGCTGTACTGCAGGGGTGTGGTCAGGGAACACAAAAAACACGCTTTTATATTTAAACCACTTTTGATATTCAACGTAGGGTACTTTTGAAACTTAGTAGGGGACTTCAGTTCCCAATTGTATTACAGAAATATCCACTGATATGACAAGCCTAAAGTAGCTCAAACGTGACATCAAATTGTGACGATATGTGTATGAGGAATGAAATGTGGCTCTCTGTATTTGCATGTGTGTTTTTGATATCGTAGCTCGTAAACTTATGAATCGATTTTAAATTCAGTTTTTTTTTTGTTTGAATGATAATTTTATCGAATGTCTTTAGCTATGATTAAAGAAAATCTGATCAGCTGCTTGAAGTTAATTGCAGCTCGTTTCTAGTTGAAAGAATGTGAATTTTTAACTTTGGGCGTTCGATTGAGGTTAAGGCTAAAACAGCTGCTCAGAAACTGGGAATTCTTTTTAAGGTCAGGATGCATTTTAGAACCCAACTTCTTAACCTGTATCAGGCGCAAAATACGGTCGTGTGTGGATTGCTGCCATCTCTGGGACAGCTCCGCCAAACACCATTTGGCATCTTTGAATTCAATTGATTGTCGAGCTCGGCGACTGATTGCCGATGAGGCTGTGTTATATAATTTAGTTCCCTCACTTAAGGTTCGGTAAATCTAGTGTTGATTTAATACAGATGTACTTGGATATATTCCAATGAGGATAATATGTTTTTATTTTCATTATTTACATGGTCAATAGATGGCGCTATATTACTTTTAAACATGAAGAAAAAACTGTCTTTTATCCTTTCTTTCTTGTATATTTTTATAGTTACACAATCAAGCTACTACATCTGATGGTAAGTGTAGTATAATCCATAAACGGCTATGACCTCCAATAGACGAGCGTTCAATGACAGTGTTTAGTTTCAATACCATAGTAACCACGTTGTTTATAAAACAATTGACACTTTAGATATTATAAGAAAAAATATACCAACATATTAGGTCCTTACATATGAAATTGGCGTTTTTCGTACTGGCCACTTTAATCACAAATTTCTCCTCTTTGGTAAGGAATTCCAAATTCAAATTTGTACAGCTATAGACTCATGTATTTGTGCTTCGATGATCGTCATTCATTTGTTTTTTTCTTCTGTTTTTTTCTGTTTGCGTCACTCATTTTACAAAATAGAAAACTTAAAATATCGCATTATTTACGAGTACGAGTTCCGCCGTGGCACTAGTGCTGCGGAAACAACTCGAAGGGTGAATGATGTGTATGGCGGTCGTGTTGCAAAAGAAAACACAGTTCGTTTTTGGTTCCAAAGTTTTCGTTCTGGAAATTTCGACCTGCAGAACAAGCCCCGTGGACGGCCTGAGACTCAAGTTGATAATGAAGAGTTGAAGGCTATTGTGGAAGCGGATCCATGGCAAACCACGTCCGAGTTAGCTGCAGGCTGCGATGTTAGTGATAAAACTGTTTTAATTCACTTGAAGCAAATTGGGAAGATTAAAAAGCTTGAAAGGTGGGTACCTCACGAATTGACTGAAGCAAACCGGCAAACGCGCGTCGACTGCTGCGTTACATTACTAAACCGGCACAATAATGAAGGTATTTTAAACCGAATCATTACCTGTGATGAAAAATGGGTTCTTTACGATAATCGGAAGCGCTCAGCGCAATGGTTGGATCCTGGCCAGCCAGCCAAATCCTGCCCCAAGCGAAAATTAACCCCAAAAAAGTTACTTGTAAGCGTTTGGTGGACTAGTGCCGGTATTGTTCATTACAGTTTTCTCAAATCTGGCCAGACTATTACGGCTGATGTCTATTGACAGCAATTGCAAACCATGATGGAAAAGCTAGCGGCTAAACAACCTAGGCTGGTCAATCGCTCCACGCCACTGCTGCTTCACGACAACGCTAGACCACACACTGCGCAACAGACGGCTACTAAATTAGAAGAGCTTCAATTGGAAAGTCTAAGACATCCTCCGTACTCCCCGGACCTTGCTCCAACAGATTACCATTTTTTTCGAAATTTGGATAACTTCTTGCAAGGGAAAAAATTCAACTCCGATGGGGCAGTCCAAATCGCCTTCAAAGATTTTATTGATTCCCGTCCGACTGGTTTTTTTAGTAAAGGGGTCAATGAACTACCTATGAGATGGCAAAAGTGCATAGAAAATAATGGTTCATACTTTGATTAATTAAATATATTATATTAAAAAATATTCGACTTTTTGTTCCTCCCATACAAAACGCCAATTTCATATGTAAGGACCTAATATTAACGAAGCCAGCCGCTTATTATTTATCCTGAACCGTCTCATGCAACAACTTGTTCCTGAAACGGACAGACAGTAACTGTCGCCATCTCGACCTACGTAAATATACCAATACAGACGCATTTAGAGGCTGTTTAAAAAAACGAGATTATGTATATTATATTATTGGTGTAAAATGAAAAGTGCCATTGTAATTTTTTTAAGTAATTAGTCCATGGATGTTCTCCTCCATACTTGGACGTCAGAAGACACTAATCATCAGTTGTGATCTAGTCAATCATATAACAATAAAAGACGATCCTAAGTCGACATGAAATATTTGCCCATTCGTTAATTTTTAACTTATTGTTATCATCCTCATCAGCCTAACTTAATCCAATGTTTGACGTAGGTCTTCAGCTATGCTCATCCAGTCTTTTCCGACCACCTATAACAAGTCCTCGTTCCCCCTTCCAACGTTCTCCAATCTAGAATGCGCCTGCTCCAGCGACCATCAGTTTTTCGGCATATATGCTGCCAAACTGCCACTTTAGTATGCTATACGCAAAGCAATGTCAACAACTGTGGTTCCATGTCAGATTTTATCTTTCAGAGAGAAGTCTTTTCTTTTTTTGGTATCCCGGTGCAAAATCCTGCATAAACCATCAGGGACGCTGTGAGGGCAACGACCCCGGTGTGTCAGACTCCTACTGACTAAAAACCCCCGGTGTGTCCCTCTAATCGCTTCACCCGAGCCTGGGAAACTAAATTCATCCAGACGCCCGAGAAGCGAAAATCCTTGTTAAGGCTGCTTCTTTGGCAGGCGTAGGAGTAAAGAGCCCACCCTTCCAAAACCTCTCTCTAAGGCGCCGGTCACAGCGCACCGGCTCCCTCTCATCCGAGCAGCATACTCCCTAAGTGAAAAGTCTAACATAGCTCTTTCCATCACACATTGACCAATCATATACTTTTATTAATGTAGAAAACCACTAGTTGGAACTAGTTTCTCCATAAATTAACCCCTTATATTTGTAAGTATTTTTCTTTTTGAAACAGCAATTATCGCGGAATTCTTATCATTTATCACTGATGTCCAATTGAACTGTATTTCTTGGTATCTCTTAATTAAATGTCGAAATATTCTTAATTACAGAGTTCCGTAATATATTTTTAATTAATTAATAGAAAAAAATATATAAAATAATATTTTTATTTGTATTTATTATTTATTTATTGATATGTATAACAAACGATTTGTGATATTAATATTCTGTCTTGTATGTTTGGTTCCTTTAGAAGACTGTTGAGAAAAAAATTGTCAGGTTTAATTTTCTTGTTGTATATATTTTTATTTGTATAATTAGTACGTTTTTTTTTGGTAACCCGGGGGAAAATCCTACATCGGACTATCAGGGTCACTGTGAGGGCAGCGACCCCGATGTGTGAGACTCCTACTGAATAAAAACCCCCGGGGTGTCCCTCTAATCACTCCACCCAGGCATGGGAAACCAAATTCGTCCAGTCGCCCGGGGAGCGAACAGCCTTATTCAGTCTTCCTCTCTTGGAGGGGTGAGTATAAAGAGCCCACGCATCCAATACCTCTTTTATAGGCGGCGCGCTAGACACTGCGCACCGCCGCCCTCTCATCCGGGCAGCAGACTCCCTCGAGTCTACTGCCCGGCTATTGTTACCGGGGGATGTCGCGCTCGCTCGGGGCGAACGCGTCCCTGCGGCTAATTAATATGTTTTCTCTTATTGTTTTGTGTCCATTAATTTGATTTTACTTTATTTTTTTTTGAAGAAAATTTTGCTGGTCTAAAAACCTTTTTTATCTTTTTTTTTGTTTATATATTGTTGTTTATTTCCCGAAAAATATAAAAAAAATTAAGCAAGTTTGTACAGATAATGTAGTATAACAATTAATGTCATAAGAAACCACCGATTCGTTTAACTTGGTTGTGGCTCTGCTCACACTTAGGCTATTTCTACATGTCCCTGTTTTGTTTTTCGAAAACTAACTCATATAAATACAATTTAAGCAAAGTTAAAGTTAGTGTCTGTAAATCGCAGCATTAGAAACTAATTGACTTCGGTCAGTTACAAGTTTTATTATATTTATGAGCCATTAAAGTTGTACGGAATCCTTTAACATAAATTATTTTCACGCATACCCCTCAATGTTTTTGCAATATGACTATTACTTTAACTAATTGACAAGTAAGATTTATAGACAGTGCTAATAGAGTGCGAATTGTCGAGACATTCATAACGGTGTTAAGTGTAAAGGGCATCGGACAACTAGAAGAGCATAAGTCCTAATTTCTAGAATATATTTCTAGAATAGATATTTTTACCACATATCGAGGGGTGAGCATTTTTCACCGATTCCAAATATATATATATTACTATATCACCAAAAAATATCGCTTAAACCAAATAGCCTTTCACCCCTCGATATATGTATTTTAGTGTGTATACCTTTGTCTAGTACCCAAAATACAAGCGCAATCTTACTTTGAGACTAAGTCAATTTATGTAATTGTCCACAACTATTGTTATATTATGTTGGTGTAGGTCGGCATGACAGCAGCGACTATCGGTAGGTAGTTGTCTCTCCATAGACACACTCAGTTTTTGGATTTTCTTTGCAAATATAGCTTATTATTTTAATTGTGGCAACCCCAAAAATACAGGCACAGCACAGGTAAGTTCTACAGACAAGATTTATAATGGTGTCCATATCTACTACTTAGACAATTTATAGGACAAAAGTATAGACTGTACGGAAGTACATAATATATTTGGCTGCACTGAATTCCCTTTTGCATGGTTTCTCAATAATGAACTCTGGGAAACAATGAGTGATAGGGATAAAGAGCTAAAACATCATCTAACAAAATCATTAGCTGATATAATTGAACAATAGATACAAAACACCTTGGAATCACAGTGGGGTATAATAAAACATTAGTGCCACTGCATTATAAGTCCGTGTTTACAAAAAGAACAGCGAGCGCCCTTATGTTGCAGCCTGAAGTATAAGCGCCAGCGAGAGCGTTTTATTGAGTGCGCGGAATTGGAACAAATGTCCAATCATGAATTTAAAAGAATGACTATGCGTAAATAGAATAAATTTTGAAATAAACTTTTATATATTTTACGAAACAGCGCGTAAATAAATGATTATTAAACCTTTATGATATACAGTAAGACCCCGCTTTACGCGACCCCATTATGCGCGGTTTCACTATAACGCGAAATTCAAATTTCGCGCTAATTGCCTCGCATTACGCGAAAGATTGCAGAGTATAGACAATAATGATGACCGTGCCTTGACCGTGTGTCAAATAATTAAAAACAGTGTTGGGTGTTATGAACGTCTTTTACAATAACGTAAAAAAAACGCAACCCAAATACAATAGATGTATTTTTCCGTAAAAAATAATTAATAGTAGGTATGTATTGCATTAAATGTTCTTAGAATTAAAGTAATTGATGAAAATTATTCGTATTTTTTGTACATATTAAATTTTGACTATGTTTAATGTTAAACCTCGATACACGCGAATTTCAGTTTACGCGATTTTTTCCAGAATATTCCTCGCATAAAGCGGGGCATTACTGTAATTAGTTGTTATATAACGTTAATGGCTGTGGTGGTGGCATGGTGTTCGTATCCCGCTAAGTACCTCTAGGTTTTTCCTGATTAAGTACTGATTTAGGCATCACATATTCCCGAGTGAAACAAAACTTCTAGAGGAAGCACACGTGGCATCTAATAGAAATGACACGCGTAAGTGCCCTGAGAACGGCGATCAGCAGTGCTACTGATTACTGTAGGCTTTTTTCGATAACTCGGGGTAAAATCCTACATAGTATCAACAGGGTTACTGTAAGGGCAGTCTAGTCTGTCAGACTCCTACTGACTAAAAACTCCCAGAGTGTCCCTCTAATCACTCCACCTAGGCCTGAGAAAGCAAACTCCTCCAGTTGTGATCACTGTAGGCAAGACATATAAGCGTAAAGTGGATACAACTGCAGTGTGTGTTTGTGTGTGTAAGTTAGTATATAAGTAAATGCGCATCCGCTCCGCAGGGCGCACTTAAAAAATACATCATTAAAGTATGGACGTTTAATTTGTTAAGCTCCCAACATCTCATATTAAGTGCGCCCTGCGCAATGGATGCGCATTTACTTATATACTAACTTACCCATACATACACACTGCACAACCATTAATGAAAATCTGCTCACCCCGAAAGGGATACAGTGTGACAATATATTAATACATTTTATTTTACTATTTAGTTATTATTATTTTACTGAAACTCTCGTAGCTTGGACCTCATGGTAAAGCAGTGTTCACACGTCACCCGCAGCGCGCATTAGTATTGTGTCCCGATAAGCCGGCGCCCTGCTGTCTCATTGTGACCGCGGCTTAATCGCGGCCCTCGCTGACAACCGAAATGTCAAGTGTGAGGACACAGTAGCCAGTTAAGGTTCAGCAGATAGGGGACAATAGGGCTTATTGAAAAGCCATTCCATAAAATCCACGTAATGATAAAATCTCTTTTCTATTGTAAAAAAAATTGGGACGACTCATGTTCTATTATGTCACTAGAAAACACGAGTGACATTTGTTATTTAGAGAGAGCTGAGGACCTAGACAAAGTAACATTCGATAAACGCTAGCGCTAGTAGATAGTTCAAAAAGATAATCGACTCTTTTTTTTCTATTCCTTACAGGCTTGCGCTTGACGTCAATATCACCTGCTGGAAAATGATGATGAGGCCAATGATGGAGCGCACTCGCCCAGCAAATACCGATTCACTCGACGTTTGGAGATTCCCATGTCATAAGATGCTGGAAACACCGACGCAGGCAGCGAGTTCCACTCCTTCGAGGTTCGCAGCAAAAAGGAGGAGACGAATCGCTTCGTCTATCAATCAACTCATTCAATCTTTCGGAATAACAGGTCGTCACGTAATACAATTTTTTAAATGTCTGTAAGGCCAAGGGTACAGTCAGGCCAACATCCCCGGCTCCCGGCGAATCATAGGCATACGTGAAAGAAGTAATTATGAAGTAGAGCCTTACATTATTTTTATCTTTTTTCGTAGATAAACACCCATTTGTTGCTCAACACTTAATAAATAATCCTAATTATGAGTCAATTTTATAATCTCCACCCATAACAACTACAATATTAACGTCAGTTATTGTCTAAAGTCTGGTAACATTTTTTTTTTGTAATATAATGTATTACAAGTATTCGTAATTCCGTCAAAAAAAGAAGAAATTTGATTAAAGATCATAGTCCTTTTTAATTGGACCAACTTCGCTATCAAGCCGGGCAATAGACTTGAGGGAGTCTTGTGCCCGGATAAGAGGGAGGCGGTACACGGTGTCCGGCGCACCGTCTGGGAGAGAGGTTTTGGAGGGGTGGGCTTTACTCCTTCCCTTCCCAGAGAGGTAGCCTCAACAAGGCTTCTTGTTCCCTGGGCGTCTGGACGAATTTCGCTTCCCAGGCCCAGGTGGAGCAATCAGAGGGACACCCTGGGAGTTTTTAGTCAGTAGGAGTCTGACACGCCGGGGTCGCTGTCCTCACAGCGGCCCTGATGGTCCTATGCAGGATTTTCCCCCTGGATACAAAAAAAACCCTATCAAACGTCCAGTTGTTTATGCCTCTAGAGACCTTCAGTCATGGTATACGAGGGCTGACATTACCACTGCGACTGACAATAGATTTCGTCCCTCGACGTTCGCTGCCGATCGTGGACTGCATTTTACTTCCCATTAGGTGTGGCTTAGTCACTTTCCCGACCCAGCACAAAGAAAAACAAAATGAGCTCATTTATAAAGCGATGCGGATTCCTAAAAAGTGACAACGAAAAAAAGGCCAAAATCTTTCCGCCGCTGCGCCGTTTCGCTCCCGTGCTGCATCAATTTCGTCTTGATGGATCTTTTCAAATATATGTACATGCGTATATGAAATACGTTTTTTATCCACCGGTAGCCTTTTGACTGTATGAAACGTTTTTATGATAGAACGAACAGCCTTTTGATGAGTTCCACTTGTCACTGACATGGTTGTACTTATTTATTACTTGCCGGCCGGCGAATTTTGTACAGTCAATTAAAGTCGTGTTTATTTTTTTTTAGCTAAACTTACTCCTATTCTCCCTACCCCTATTTCTTAACCCTCTCCTCTTTACCTCGTCTAGATTCTTTCTCTCGTCTTCTTCTTTAAGTTCGTCAACATGATTGCATTCCGGTTTTTGGCCATATTAACTACTTTCCATCAAATAGATTGCTTTTACCTTTTGGTATAAAACAATGCTTATTTTATTATAACCTAGCATTGTAACCATATTACATGTAATGGTGAGAGTAGTGCAGTCTAAAAATCGCCTACAACTATCGAGACAAATCCCACGATAGTAGAATCGATTATGCTAGTCTATGGAAACAGCCCTTTACGTTTCATCGAAAGAACTCAACATGATTGGTGGAATCGCCCTGTAGCTTGAAAGGTTCCACGGGATTAAAAAAATGGACTGTAATTTTTCTATAAGTCTTTGGCTCATGCGATAAAGATTTTGCCACCCACTTGTTAGCCTGTTCAGATGTCCCAGAGATATGTGATACAATATTTCACAGCACAGATAATTCTTGTACAAGCACACACCAAATATAATAAGTAAGGTGTACTGCCGATGCATACGTGTTGATGCAATGTCGATCAATTTCATAGTGAATTTGACAAAACTACCCCCAATCGGACTAGGTGGCAAATGAACGCAAGAAGAGCCAAATAAAATAATAATTTATTATCTGTGGCGTTATTAATAGAGCTGTAGGAAAACACTGGCTGGAAAATTGTTTTACAGTTCAACACCTTGGTAAATATAAGATAATATTTAGCTATATTCAGCTACATCTACAATTCTGACCAACCAATCATGACCAAACGTAGCCCTTGTTCTAATTATAAAAGACATGAAAATTACTAGATAATTTTTTCCTCCAATAAAAAAATAATATCATTCTTTAACGCAACAATTTATACAAAACATAAAAATTTTAAGCTTCTTTTAAACCTTATAAAAACTAGGAGCTAGAAACTTAGAACATAAAACAAGTTTAATACTCGAATACAAAGCGGAACAAGACAAATCAAGGACATTTTTTTAATAGAAATTTAATATTACTACAGGCGAATATCAAAACAAAATGACACGAATATCGTAGTTTCTTGTTGTGTATAACAAATTATGTGTGGTTCTCATTATATGTTAATTGTTTTTTGTTTCCAACTCTGCCGGGGAATAACCTTCGAATATGCAAGGAAACAAAAATCTATGTTTTAACAATTCGTCTATAAACGTTTTTTCCGAACCTTGCGTCCGTAAGCAGGGTCTTTCGCATTCTGCCGTCTATTAGCCCCTTTAAAGCACTAACCAAATTCTGAAAAAAATATTTTTCTTTTTAAAACATTCATTTTGAAATACCAATTGATAATACTCTTAAATTAGATCGTAGATCGGGGTGCCCGCCGCTTCTCTATTCAGCAGGTATAAACAGAAATTGATTTTGTTGAGCATAGATAACCCCCGCTTACAGACGAAGTATTAATAATAAATATAATAATAATAATAGTATTAATATAATATAATAGTGGATATAATACGTTATTCTTAAATGATACATATAACATTGTTGATTTTTCTGTGGATCTGTTAAAGAGAAAAAATCCCCCTATACATTGTTTTGATATATCAAAGAGATTAGGCAGTGTTTCCGATTAAAACTCCCAGGCGACTTGAGTTTTTCCCAGTTTACCAATAATTATCATCATATTTCAATCAATTTATACATAACTATAAAAAAATATATACAATAAAACGGACTTTATGAATCACTTCGTCTATCGGTGAAAACCTTATGATAATTTGTTCAGGAATTTTATGAATTTATCACGAATAGATAGGCAGAAGCTGAGGCGGACTTTCTGAACAGATGTGTGTGTGCTCGGTGTGTGAATAAACCGAATACATCCTACTTATGTATTATAAAATTATGTCTTTAATTGGCTCACAAAGAAGTACTACACCGTACATGCTATCATGTTAGACAGGATTGGTAGGAGGCTTATTAATTATAAACAAGGTCATGCTTGACCTCAATCACAGCTCATGGAAAGCGAAGATGAAGCGCGCTCGTCCAACAAAACCGATTCAGTAGTTGCTTCAATCCTGCTTATAGGAAGCTGGAAAAATACAGGCTGGCAATGAGTTTAACTTCTTAGCGGTACAGTGACTAATAACACAAAACTATAGATATATCAACTCTTATATAAACTGAGTCCGTCAACTGTTGTTTAAATAACGCAGTTTCACTCCGACGCAGCCTTGAGTTTCTTTCGGCGTTTCTTCTCAAGGTAGTCGCTTTCGAAACGCTGGTACATCACCGTTAGGTTCGTTTTTCAACTGGCCGGCCGCCCAAGTCGAGGTCCGTACCTACAGGGGTGCCCTTGCGTAGCCGCCCAACCAATAAATTTCGCTGGCTGAGCGCCCTCTGCGTTCGCCCACCAAGCCCGGTTTTGTTGTGAAGGTCTTTCCCAGGCCAACAACGTAGGACATGCCGAAAAAAAATATTATATATATATACTGTACGCTGTTGCTAGAGAAATCTCTAATTAATACATGTTGTAGATTAACCCTGAGACTTGCTCTTTGCCCCATTGATTATGGTCATCAGGCTTAAGTAAATAATACAGACATTGACAGACGGATAATAGTTTTAATCTTAAATAATCGTAAAATCGGTTTAATAAAAGGGTTGCTACACCGGCGCTCACTGTTGACACATAATAGTTTTGTATGATCCGTCATAATCATATACAAATAGTACAGTCGCGTACTAAACTCTTTATGAATTATCTCGCACATAATAATGTGTAACACTTTTTCAATTAATTCTGCTTTTGTCCTTGATATTCTACATCTGGACCTCAGGTTATGCAAAACGAGCAGTAATGGGGTAATTCGAGGATCATATAAAATGGAATTGAGACATCTGTGTACGAATTAGTGTGAAGCGATTCGCCTACTCATTTTTGCTGCAAACCGGCGAGGAATGGAACTTGCTTCCTGCGTAAGTTTTTCCAATATCTTACTATAGTGAATCAGTGTTTGTTGAGTGAAGGTATTCCATCATGAGGTCAAGCGCAAGCCGGTTTGTAATAAAAGATTGCGAAGACTGAGATAATAATCTGTTAAAGTAATAATATTAAAGTTTCTTAAACATAAGGCATTGATATAGTTATAATGAAAAGTAAATAAATATACAAGAAAAGCTTTGTGTTTATAATAGAGAAGAAATGCTGTCTACTATAAAATTTAGCTTCGATAGATTAAACAAATAAGCACTAACACGGTTTAATAAGATTTATGTTAATCTTTCAAGGTTAAATATAATTTATTATTATTAAACAGTAACAATTTTGTGTGCGAAAGTACTAACCTTCAAAACCGAGTTGTCAGCGCGTATTTTTCGCTATAAAATCATAGCTGCGCATTATTCATCGTAACAATAGAGTGTGCTTCACTGAGCACCGATTGTTATATCTGTTATTCACCGCTGCTACCTGTATTGAAGTAACACACTACTTGAAAATATTGTTGATAAAGGAAATAATAAATAATATTAAAATTGCTTTATTAATTTCAGTAGAACCATTTAGCAAGACACCCAAGAGACATTAACTTGTTTTATATATTACTAGCTGACATTATTTCTAGTGAATATCTTCTGTATTATAATATTCAGTTTGAATCATAGTGGCTTCCACATAAAAGGTGAGATATATGCTGTCACGGACTTTTATTTAGAACTGTTCTAGACAAACAACCCTACGGTACATCATCTTTGTGTAACTCCAATGGTTTAGCCACTGTACGCCAAGATAGCTCTCAGAGGCCAGATTTTTTCCGACTTAATTGCCATGTATCGTTATAATTCGACCAAAATTACATAAAATGATTACAAATTGTAGCCTATATGCTATTCCGATGTATAATCTATATTACTGTAAAAGTTTCATGCAAATCCGTCCAGTAGTTTTATCGTGAAAGAGTAACAAAGATATTCACAAACTTTCGCATTTATAATATTGTATTAAGTAGGGTTTTAAGCTAGTGTACTTGTAAAGGATACGTGCCTCAATATGATAATGTCCTACCCGGTTTCTGCCACGGCGACTGTTTCAACACCGGTTAAGAAATTCGAGGTCCAGTTTTCGGAAACAGTCAATTGCGCAGGAGATATTTAAGTGCATAGCTGGACGCGCAGCCAGAAAAGCACTCTCTCGTCCGAGCTCCCTCAGGCTCGATGGAAAGGAGAACCAGTACGATCGAGAGGGAGCGGGATGCAGGTTTGATCGAGTTTTCCTTCTCTGAACACCTGGTTTAATTGCGGTGTTAAAGAGATACCTTAGTCGCCTTTTAAGACACCTCGGCAAGACGAGGGGGGTGCTATTCTATTCTGCCGGCAGCCACCACGGGTTCAATATATGCCCATGTTAACTAGCATATGTTCAATTTCATAAACGATCTTTAAAGTTTAAAATACTTTTAAGCACTAATGAATTATGAATCGCGCACAAATTTACGATTAATTTAGGATTATAAGCGTTTTAAAATTAAAAGAGCATTTCTGAAATTGGACATCCGTCATAAATATTTTACCAAGCGAAAAATTAATCGGTTTTTAGCAATACAAATCATTGTCGGCCTCATCTTCGTATGCCATCGGGTGATTGAAGCCAACCGTAAGCCTATTTTATAATAAATAAAATAATTGTCCTTTGGAGAAATAATGAGCCTTGAAAATAATCGACCAGTATAAAACGACATTATTGTCCAACCCACAACCAGTGCCCCTACGCTTATTCATTGAAATATTACAAAAATATTTTTGTAAACAAACCTTTGGTTATTCTGTAATAATATAAAAACTGAGTTTTTCATGTGGGGCTTTTGGTTAAATCCTAAAGTAGGCAAAATGGAAACTGTCGCATAGAGTCAGATTCTTGAACTTAAATATATTCATATTATATATTTATTAATGGCGGTTATCGATGATTTTTTTCTGTTGGTAGTTGTTATCGCTTTTTGGACAGCACCAAGCTTACCATCAGGTGTGGTGTGGTCACTCTGCCGTGTCAAGATAAAAAAAAATATATTCCTTTATTTACAGTTTCTTTTTCAGCATGTCCTACGTTGGTGGCCTGGGAAAGACCTGCACAACAAAACCGGGCTTGGTGGGCGAACGCAGAGGGCGCTCAGCCAGCGAAATTTATGGGTTGGGCGGCTACGCAAGGGCACTCCTGTGGGTACGGACCTCGACTTGGGCGGCCGGCCAGTAGAAAAACGAACCTAACGGTGATCTACCAGCGTTTCGGAAGCGACTACCTTGAGAAGAAACGCCGAAAGAAACTCAAGGCTGCGTTGGAGTGAAACTTCCGAGAAATATGAAGCGAGATATCCGCGAAAAATTGAATTTCTTTTTTTTTTTCTATTTATTTGAGGGACTTTGGTGCCTCGGCACATGGCAGCCCCATCGTATCCTAAACATGCACTACTAACATTTATTTCGGATGAGGAGCCATCAGCCTGAACAACTTCTTTGCTGCGGCTGAGTAAGGTCTTGCTAAAATTCCGCAGAACATCATCAAATTTGCTCAGGCTAAAAGCTCCCATCGGAGAATCTCTTGCAGACTGTAAAAATTGAATTTAAATGAAATCAATTAGAATGATTGAAAAAAATCTAATTTCAATGAAATAACGTTGACTTCCTTTTGCAATAATGACTGATTGTCTAGTGCCTTCATTATATACACGTGCTTTATAAATCGATAGCTATAATACAATAGTTATATGACAGTTGGTACATCAATGTGGTACTATGTGGTGCGTAGCAAACAATAGTTGAATACCACATCGCACTCGATCCCATTTATTGACTATTTATGTCCTTATAACCTTTTAAAGAGCCCTTAACTACAAACTAGAGTCCTACACGTCGCTTTACTAATCTATTTATACATTTTTATTACGCTAAAATGACCCGTAACCCTTTGCAATAACACTCTAACCAAACGCAGAAAGAAAAAATGTTTTGTCAAGTGGAGCATAATTATTCTGTATTTATTTTAAAGTAGTTTAAACCTTATGTAATAGAACATAAGTTAGAGTTGGAATGTTTTGTTAAACTTGTTCAGTCAAGTATTAACTTGGAGTGGTAAAATTGTAACCAATTTTACATCTGTCATACACTTAGTTGCAGAAAAGATCTTTTATGGTATTAAAAATTATAATTAAATTAGTATTTAATTAATAATTAAATACGAATTAATCGTCAATTTTTGCTTTGGCAAAAAAAATATTTTGACTTGGTATAGTAACTAATGATGAAGATGCCCGGGAATTTTCCCAAAGTGCCCAAAAACTTCCTTGGGAATATTCTCGGGAATTTACGAAATGTTCGCGAAAGTGCTGGGCACTTTGGGAAAATACCCGGGCATTTTCATCACTAGGCATGAGTTATTGTATAGTCGAGACTTGACAAACCCGCGCGTGTTTTTTTAGACCTAGATTAGACCGCCACCCACAGCCATAGCACGAAGGCATAGATGGGCAAAATGTAATCAGATTGATAAAAATGATTACGATTACATTTTACGTTTTTTTACCCTTAATGTGACTGCATTTTGCTCATCTATGTTTGAAGCACTACGGAATCCCAGAGAACATACATGTTTATGACTTCTTAATGTTTTAAACGGATTTAATCATGATTACAGACCAAGAAAATTAAAATTACGACTACTTTTTGTAATCGTTAATCATTAATCAGATTACATTTTGCCCATCTCTGCATGTAGTCCCATCAGGAAAAAAAGTTTATTTAAGTTTAAAGAAGGCGCAATATCCCAATTTAACTACCATAGATAATAAAGATTTCCTCAATATACTTCGACCAAAATCCCACTTCATACTTGATTAAGTCATCCCAATTGCTGTAATTGAATCTTCCTCTGTTTACTCTTCGCCTAGAATCTGTTCGCTTTTGCAAATTAAGACTTTGTTTCTAAACACGTAAAGACAAAAATACTTTGCAATTAATTTATTTAGTTACGACAAAATGCCAGTAAATCTCTAAAATTCAACGGTCTATCGACACTTTTGCGTAAAAAATATATAAAAAAACTGACTTCTTTCGCCTGCTGTTTAGCATGATGCAGTCTAAAATACAATGTTTTTTTGATAACCCAGAGAAAATCCCTAACAGACCGTCAGGGGAGGTTTGAGGGCTACTCCCCCCTTGGGCCGGACTTGCACCGGCTTAAACCTCTGGAGAGAGGTAGTTGCCTTCTGCGAAGCAGTTATGAAGCAGAAGGAAGCCGCCGAAAGGGTCAGAGAGCGAACATCTTCTCTGGCCATTCGGCGGCCAAGGTACCGGCGCCGGAGGGACGCGTTTGCTCAGAGCGAGCGTGACATCCACCGGTAACAATAGTCGGGCAGTAGACTTGAGGGAGTTTGCTGCCCGGATGAGAGGGCGGTGGTGCGCAGTGTCTTGCGCCGCCTATGAAAGAGGTACTGGAGGCGTGGGCTCTTTATTCCCATCCCTCCCAGAGAGGAAGCCTGAATAAGGCTGTTCGCTCCCCGGGCGACTGGACGAATTTGGTTTCCCAGGCCTGGGTGGAGTGATTAGAGGGACACCCCGGGGGTTTTTAGTCAGTAGGAGTCTGACACACCAGGATCGCTGCCCTCACAGTGACCCTGATGGTCCAATGTAGGATTTTCCCCCGGGTTACCAAAAAAAAAAAAAAAAAAAAAAGGCTTAAACCTCTGGAGTGATCCTTCAATCACGCTTGCGCCAGCCCCCGGGAGAAACAGAGGCTTCCCAAAGGGACTCCAAAAAAAAAAATCGACTACAACTATCAACAGTAAAGAAAAACAATCGATAGACCGCAGTGATCATGCCGGCCTGCACAAACATCTATTCACGCTTCATTTATGGACCAAATATCATAGGACGGTGGAAACACGCTCGCCGGAAGACTTTTTCACAGCCCAACGACTCGGCTGCAATATGAGTTTGAGATCCTCGTAGTCTTAGCCGGGATATGAGATACCGTATAGCTATTTATTTATTTAATAAGTTTGCCAGTGGCCCGATACAAATCTCCACTCACTCAACACATACACAGTTACAATCAACAATGTACAATTCCTGTTAAGGAATCCACAACATACGTTATAGTGGCCTGTTTATATTGTATCAATGTTAATGAAAGTCAGGATTATAAGTCTGTGTATCTCTCAACAACCCGAAGACCTTTCTCTTGAATCTCGGCATGAACTCCCAGGATTAATCAACCGAATCTCCAAGAAGGTTGTAGGCCCGAGATAATACACAAAGCACTCTTGACGCCAAGGTTTGATTGTTTAAAAGGTGGACGAAAAAAAGAAAAGGCTCATATGGAATATTTACCGGGAGCTCTCAATGAAATTTTTTGGAGCAGTTGGGGACAGTCAATTTTATTATTTATAATGTTATATCATCATCTGATCTGATGATGTCCTAGCCGGATTCGGCTATGGCGACTGTTTCATCACCGATTAAGAAAATCGAGGTCCAGTTTTTGGAAACAGCTAATTGCGCAGGAGATATTTAAATGCATAACTGGACGCGCTGCCAGAATAGCACTCTCTCGTCCGAGCTCCCTTGGGCCCGATGGAATGGAGAACCAGTACGATCGGGAGGGAGCATGATGCAGGTTTGGTCGAGTTTCCCTTCTCTGAACACCTGGTTGAATTGCGGCGTTAAAGAGATACCTTAGTCGCCTCTTACGACACCTCAGCAAGAAGAGGGGGGTGCTATTCTATTCTGCCGGCAGCCACCACGGCTTAAGCTTATATTATAGCTATAGCTCCGTAAGCCCGCAGATTAACCGACTAAAGAAATCAAAATACATACAGCTAGCATATATACAGCTTTCCATTTTTTTTCTATACCCTTCTTTAAAACTAATCTTGGACAGTTTTCTACCATGCCAAGGATCTGCAGGTAGTATAACGCACTCTCGCGACTCGGTGACTTGGATCTGACTGTTTCTCTTTCAAAATTTAGAACAGCGTGTAGAGAGTGACTGTATTTATTTTTTCTTTTTTTTTGTGTTACTTTTTGTGTTACTTGGAATCAGTCACGGTTTCGTTTAAAGTTATTATTTATACATTCTACAATATTATCCTTTTGTGTTGTGTCTATATATGTATGTATATCTTTTTTCCTTTTTTGGAATTTTATTATTATTCTTTAATGTAAACTAGCTTTATATATTAATCACTGTGCATGCTGTGGTGCCCTATAATTGTGGGGGCATTTATATGTTCTACTTAAGTACCATGATCCTTTTGTTTTCTTGTCTAATGTTACCCATGTTGGGCACCCTAATATGTAAAATAAAATAATAAAATAAAATTATTGACTACATTTTGTAATCGTTAATCATTAATCTGATTACATTTTGCCCATTTCTGCTCCCTGGCTAACAAAATTCTGGCCTGTAGAGGGGTAACCTCTATAGACTATATTTTGGAGAGTGTGCGACTGAGTTGTATGATTTAGTTCCCCCCTCCCCCTTCTGCCATAAATTGACAAGACGCCGTGCGGGTTTGCACCCTTATGTGGTTGACATTCTAACTGCTCGCACGAAGCGATTCGCCTCCTCCTTTGTGCTGCGAACCGCGAAGGAGTGGAACTCGCTTCCTGCGTCGGTGTTTCCAGCAACTTATGACATGGGAATCTTCAAACGTCGAGTGAATCGGTATTGGCTGGGTGAGCGCGCTCCGTCGTCGGCCTCATCATCACTTTCTAGCAGGTGAGATTGAGATCAAGCGCAAGCCTGTATGTAATAAAAAATAAACCTCATATCAATAGGTACGTTAATCATCACACTCACGGTTATGTGAAAGAAAAGAATGGTCAATGAAAACAAGCAAGTGGAACAGTCAAAATTCATCTACGATTACTAAAAACCATTGTTAGTCGGAAACAAAACCTTTTCATATCGTCATGCTCGAGAATCATTCGTAATGTGTTTCAAAATGCACTCCGCTTCGTGCAAAAGGGAAAAAGTAGACAACATCTGTCTCACTCTACAGAATGGCGTGTGTCAAATGGCAGGTCCCACGGTATGCAGGGCAGGGCCGAACTTACGAATATTTTATAAATAATCAAATATTTTTATTTGTACAAATGTGGAGGATGCATAAATTCATAGTGAGTATGGGAGAAAAACTAGGTAACAAAGATATCAGAAAATG
Organism: Automeris io; assembly: GCA_036320925.1. NCBI lineage: Eukaryota > Metazoa > Arthropoda > Insecta > Lepidoptera > Saturniidae > Automeris > Automeris io. The sequence continues at coordinate 9,950,416 of JAUDJH010000017.1, forward strand.
TAGTAGCTAAAAAAATATTATGTAAAACAGGAAATGGTTATCTTTATAAAATATTCTGTAACCTAGTTATTATAGATGATATCCACCATTTGTTGATGGAATGTGTCCGATCTGAACCTGTGAGGGAGGCGTTTGTGAGTGCCTTTGCTCTGAACAGACTTGACATCGGGATGTTTAACAAAATCTTAACAGAACTATTATCTGATGAGGCGTCTGGCTTTTTCAGATCAATGGCACCATATGTAATATGTTAGGTATTTCTGTATTAGGGTACGATGGGGCTGACATACGTACACACGTAAAAGTCCCTTAAATAAAAAAAAAAAAAAAAAAACCTAGTTATTACATAATACAACCATAGAATTAGTAAATATAATAAATCACAAATATGCGTCAAAAGTGGCACCAAAAATATTCTCTTAAATAGAACAATAGAAAACGAGTATACTTAGTGTGGCGCCGCGTAAAACAAACGAAATAATTATAATATATCGAAACCAAATGAATCTCGATCTCGCATATACCATGTGAAACATTCTTCCTTCACTAGTAAGCATGTGATGCTTTTTTTTGAACCGGTGGAATACTTCATGGACCTTGAGGGCCGCCGTGAACGCATGTATCAGACTCTTACCGACTACAACCACAGGGATTTTCCTCCTACTCCTCTGTCGGGATCAAGGAGCATCAGATGCTTAAACCTGTACTTAATTTGAAAAACCTAGAGGTATTCGGAGGAATTCGAACCTTTTTTTCATACTGGCTCGACATAGTGACTACAGAGTACCTGATGGTAAGTACAGTGTAGTCTAAAAACGAAAGCAATTATCAAAGGATGAAAATCCATTGATAGTTTACATCGTTATATCGGCCCACATATACCACGACTGAAGGTCTCTAGGTATATGAGCTACTAGATATACACAAGCTAATCCCGAAACGCGACAAGACGAAACTGATCACTAGGACGGGCTTTACACTCGTGTACTGTGGTCGTGATCCAAACGGGCACCGACGCCCTACCACCTCGCTGCTGCTTGTTTAGCACCACCCAGGAGTCACCTGTAGGGAAACTAGGGCAAAGCCTACGGACGCGAGCAGCTTCGACTCCCAAACAAGAAGAGCTTGCATTATGATTCTCCTACTTATTTGTAACTAGCGAACTCAACCTGCATCAATCAGGTGTGACTATGTGTAGCATAAAAAACTATCTAAATATATTTTATAAATAAAATGTAACCAAATCAACAGATTTATAGCAGGTTTATAGCATTTATTATTAGTGAACCGTTTAATAAAACATTAAGTGAAGGTTGCCATAATACATTAGAGAAAACCACAACCGAATTGGTCAAGCCGTTTTTGAGATTTACGTATACAAACGCACCGACAAACAGATAAAAGTTCCTACAATCATTCTTTCGGGTTTTATTGCGGTAATAAAGGCACTCAATAATATTTTTTCCCCATATACCTTCTTCGTAAAGACAGCCATCAGTAACATGTTTATTATATGTATTGATAGAAACTACAAATAATATTTGAGAATAATTACACACATTTACCTAGTTTCAAAGTAAACTTGCGCTTGTACTGTGGAAACTACACTGAAATATACATACTTAAATACAGTGTAAACTCCATGTAACGTCACTCAATTTAACGACAAACTCCTTACAACGTTGATATCACTCGGCTTTGGTTGGTTTAGCTTGTTTCCCAAACAATGATACACTCCATATAGCATTACACCCACTCTCAATAACGACAGCAATTTAATAATATAAAGTACTTTTTAAGCTGAGATGACTTTTTAAGTTGCCAAAATTATTTCGCGATAACGTTCATTTTAAGTGTTATACATTTATTTTGGTAGAAATGCGGTAGTTTTTTCTATTTACGAACTCTAGATGCGGCTCTGTCGTATTCGCTCGCAGCACGACATTTCATTTCGTGCCGCTACATGACTTGGGTAACACCTTGTTTATAATACACTAGCTCAAACCCACTGTTTCTATCTTATATACCATTGTACATGGTTATTATTTACTCAAATATAAAAACCCACTCATAATGACTCGCTTTGACCTGTCGCGTTTCGGGATCAGCTTGTGTATCCAGTAACTCATATACCAAGAGACCTTCAGTCGTAGTATATGTGGGCCAACATGACGGAGACTATCAACAGATTTTCATGCTTAGATGGTCGCCATCGTTTTTAGACTACACTATATTTACCATCGGTCGCACTGTAATCACTTTGCGAACCAGTGTAAAAAAAAACCTACGCACTCGTGAAAAGTAAAGCCTACAACATGTTCTTATACAGAACAGTATGAAATTTTAATGATCTGTAACATGTTGCTTTGTGATTGCCTGACTTAATTAAATTATGACGTTTCTGTTTTATTTGTAACAAGAAATGCTACAGAGTTCGAGAAAAACACAATATAACAATGAGCTTAGGAAAACATTGTTATCAAAACATATAATTAATCCATTCTTTAGTCACCTACATAATATTATCCGAATGAAAAAAAAATTTTTTTTTTTTGAAGCGGTCTAACTACTGATTGCCGGGAAAGGCATTTTCAGTTCAACCGGGCTTAGGGGGCGAGCACAGAAGGTGCTCAGCCAGCGAGTTTATGGGTTGGGTGGCAATGCAAGGGCACCCCTGTGGGTACGAACTTCGACTTGGACCGCCAGCCAAATGAAGTACTAACCCTACAGGTGATCTACCAGCGTTTCGGAAGTGACTACCTTGAGAAGAAACGCCGAAAGAAACTCAAGGTTGCGTCGGAGTAGAACTACGCCTCGGTGCGTAAACGCACCGGTTAGCAGCAGTTGACTGAACTATCCTTCTTCGGCGCCGCCGGTGACGCCGGTGTCGTGGAATGAAACTAGTGCGTGTCGGATGAAAATTATTTGCGAGCTTCTATGTATACCAGTGGCGTGCATATGGTTTTCACATGTGGCATACTCACTATCTATTTATTTATTTCTGTCCTTAACATTATCTAGTTTCTAATTCTTTATACTATACTATGCTTCATTAAACGTCTATCAACTTGCTGTCTGGACTTCTTCATTTCATTCTTCATCAACTCATCTATCACGCTATCCTGCGCTATAGTGCACGGTAGGTCTACTTTCTTCTTCCTGCATACCTACCACGCTAAACTGGTGACCCCGACGTGATATGAACACGCAACCTTCTGAAACAAGGCAAACAAACTGTAAAAAAGTTAAGAGGTCTGTAAAAATGCGTCATTTTTTATTAATTTCGGCTAATACACATTCAGGTGCAAATTTTTAATTACTATTTACTTTTATAAAACTATATTTTAATTCAAAAACATGCTTGCTCTACCCCGCTGCCCCGCGGCACGCTCCCCTCCTGACACAGGCCGGGCGGTGGACGTTGAGGGCGTCCGCCGTCCGGCAGAGAGGACAAGGCGTCGTGTGTGTGCCCACATGACGCCTCATTATGAGGTAGTGATGGGGTTACAACTGACCTCCTTCAAGAGAGGAGACCTGCCACGGCCCCTCGCTCGCCGGGTCCGTAGGAAATATACATGTACCCAAGCCTGGCGAAGGCGAAGAGTAGCCAGTGCTGGCACCCCGGTGGCTTTAATCGGTGCAAGTCTTAGACACCGGGGTAGTGGCCCGCACCACTCCCCTAACGGTCCGAAGTGATTTCCACAGGATTAACAAAAAAAAACTTGCCCTACCCCTATACCAAAGTCGCTAGGTACCTAATATTGTGTTGATACCTACACATTTTGTATACACTATTGTTTATAATCCATAATATTAAAATTAGATGCACGTAGAACCTAGGACAAGCATTGCTTTTATGCTTATATAAGATGAACGCCACTGATACATACCATTTTAGGGAAAAATTCACTTGCGCGATGTAAATCGTTAATCATTTGGTGTATAACTGTAAGCGTTTGTGCCGGCTAATCTCAGAAACGGCTAAACAGGTTTACATGCGATTTTCACTAATGTATTGTGAAAAGATTCAATTAACATTTATTGTTAATTTTATCTCAATCAATTCATAACTAAAAAGGTTATGTTAAGTGTTTTAATTTATGCGAGAAACAATCGATGGCATCTGTATTATTTTACAAAGATTCTAGCTGGGAATAATTATTATCATAAAACTTTTTTTTGTTACGATGGCGCTGGTGTCGTTGTATGAATCTAGTGCACATGATGTCGGTATAGTCTCGTCGGTCTTTTTTTTCTCAAAGCTATGTCGATAAGTCCACATTAATTCAATTGGCGACAATAGGTATTTGAGCATTTAATATATATATATATATATATATATTATATATATATATATATCTACATGAAATTAAGAAACAAAATGGAAAGATACAAAATGCGTCGATCAATGTAAAGCGACTTATTTCCTATTAGCTATGCCCGCGACTTTGTACGCGTGTAAGCAGTACTTCTGTTATCCGGGCAGTAGACTTGAGAGAATCTGCTGCCCGGATGAGAGGCAGGCAGTGCGAAGTGTCCGGCGCTCCGCCTAAGATAGAGACTTTGGAGGGGTGGGCTCTTTACTCCCAAAGTTCCCGGAGAGGCAGCCTCAACAAGGCTATTCGCTCCTCGAGCATCTGTATGAATTTGGTTTACCAGATCTGGGTGGAGCGATTAGCGAGACACCCCGGAGGATTTTAGTCAGTAGGAGTCTGACACACCGGGGTCGCTGCCTTCACAACGTCCCTGATAGTATTAGGATGTAGCATACCTGATAGTACATAGCAGGAATTAACGTCGGTATACAAAAAAAAACCTATTAAATATGATTTAAGCTTGTATAAACACTCGGAAACACTGTCCGGTTTTAAAAACTGTCGAATGTAAATCACCATTAAGGTCATTCTAAGCCGCTTCAATTAAACTGTGTTTTATAAAAGCATAAATTAAATTTAAAATGTTGCTGCAAGTCACCCTTAATCAAATAATTTATAGAAGCCTTGGCTACTGTTGTAAATTGAATTAAGATATTTTTAAATTTGGTTTCGTTGATGTAGTATTGACCCACTTGATTTTGGGGATAAGTTACTTACCGCTGGTGATGGGCAAAATTGCGGTAACGAGTTGTGCCACACAAGACTTTCTGTCGGCCGATACTCCGTTGCAACTGATTTTGTTTTATAAATGCGCCGGCGGTAAGGATGCGCGTGGCGTTTATTTTAATGAATCGATGATTATTGAAGGTGGAAACGGGTGGAAAGGAGTAACAAGTTGTAACAACTACAGAAGTTAAATTTATTCACAAAATTATCGCGAAAACTACATCGAGATCTATGGTGAAACTTAGGAAATATAAGCGAATACATAAACTAACTAGTTAGTTATAACTTAAACTTTTTTTTGGTGGTAGGGCGATTTCCCGAACTGGGTCATCACCACAGTACGCAAATGTAAAGACTGTCACAGTGACTCCCTTTGGCCTGTCGCGTTTCGGGATCAGCTTGTGTATATCCAGTAACTCATATACCTAGAAACCTTTAGTTGTGGTATATTTGGGTCGGCATGACGAAAGAGACTATTAATGAATTTTCATCCCTTGATGGTCGCTTTCGTTTTTAGACTACACTGTGCTTACCATCAGGTGCTTTGTAGTCACTATGTCGAGCCAGTGTAAAAAATACACAGTAAAAAGTGACTTAGAAAACATATGTTTATTATTTATTGATACTACAATAGTTTTGCTAATAAAAACTTATAACTTTGTTCACTATATATAAGAAATGCAAAAATAAAAAAAAATTAAATATAAGAATATTTTATATTATTTTTGCTTGTGATATGTAAAAAAAGGAATTCTATATAGTGCCTCAACTTAAATAGATATCCATATTTTGTCACGCGATATTCGCGGTTGTATGTCGCAATTGATCTCGTATACATAATAGCGCCGTCCGCCGGCTTATTCCAATGTCACAATACTCTAAATCTGAGATTTATATACGCAATTTTGACTTTACTAACGCTTTGCTTAGAGATAAATTCGTCTTTAACCAAAAACTGAACCTGAAGGACTTGAGCTTAGACTAAACATTCCAGAGCCTAATTCATGCTGACAAACCGGAAACTTACTATGTATTTTGCAGTGACGTGCGTATGATACTCGGACGGGGTAGGCAGAATTCGCTTTAATAATATTAATATTATATTATGATAGTAAATATTGCTTTCATAGGAAGGATAGACAGCGTGAATACAGAAAAGATATGAATATAAACGGTTCCTTTTTTGTTTTACTTTGATCCAGATCTATTTCTCGCAAGGCCAAGCAATACTTTCATGCATCTATGGAATGAACGCTACTGGTATTTTGTATATATAAATTGTCATCACACTGAAAGTAACATAGCGTAACGACGCCTGTATTATTATTTTTATTTAATTTAATTTAGGAAGAAAATTCATTTCAATTAGACATACAGAGCATGTTATCTATCTATAATATAAAAATGAATCGCAAAATGTCTTGATAAGCGCGAAACTCGAGAACGGCTGAACCGATTAGGCTGATTTCTTTTTTGTTGTGTTTGATGAAGTCTGAGAAAGGTTATTACGGAGAAAAAATTTTTAAAAATTCCCTGCAACTGTCCAAAAATAACACTTTTCTGTGTTCTCATACAAAAAATTCGTTATAAGTCATTTTGAACTTTAATACCACATCATAAAGTTCAAGTGTTGGTGGACGGGTTCCGGGAAGGCAAAGCAAATGAGTGACGTATAAATATTAATGTCAATATTTGTCAATTTTTATACATATAACATTAAGCCCAGGTTCCTTCAGACAATTTTCAAAAAATAGCCGACAGGCCAATAGGTTTTGGCAGAATAAAATCTGACGGGGAAGCTATTAACATTAAAAAAAAAACAATGGGACTTTGTTTTAGAGAAATAGGGCAGAACAAGGTCTGCCGGGACAGCTAGTATACTATATATGATTGAAATAATTTAATATTGGTATAATTTATAAATACAGTAATAATAAAAGAAAGAGTAATTGTTTTCGTATAATTTGAAGAAGTATATAATTATTATGATCGACATAGAATTAGGAAATATAAAGGAACCACATACTCGTGCTAAAAGTGAAACCATTGTATGTTCTTAAATAGAATATGTAACTTTAATACTCTGGTGCAAGTCGTCGCATCAGGCTGCTGTTTGTGTCGTAATTGTATCAAGGAATGCTAAAACCTTTAAGAAAATCGGCGTTAGAACAATATAAGCATGAATGAGCTTAAGAAAAGATAGAAAATATGTTGCTTCGCTTTTAAACGCGCATTTTGTACTAGATTAACGTTTCACATATTTTAATTCAATGACTATCGATTCTATTATCAAAAACATCGTCTATAATCAAACTGTAATTTGAATTTGGATGCATTTATTTAAAATTACACAATAAAAGTATAATAAACAGTTAGTTAGTACTATGTACTATACATAATTTGATAATAATATCTATATTACTATAAAAACGAAGCCATACGGATACAATGCGAAATAAGAACAAATTGGGCCTATTATAACATCTTTATAAGTAAAAAAACGTAATAGTTGATATTAAAGCTCGCCGTAATTGTTTTTCACGCTCTAACCGCGTATTATTTAAACAAATTAGTTAAGTATCGTGTTTACATCAATAAATCTATTTAATTTTAAAGGCAAATTGTTCACACTAATTAGAATGTACGCGCCATTTTGATGTATGATGGCGTTTAGTTCACAAAGCTAACACGCTGTGACGAAGCGCTAGTGTCGCGTGGTTATACTACTCGATAATAGATGGCGCTAAAAAATCAATAATTTATGAAAGTAAAAATTAATTGTTTTTTATCCATATAATTGAAATATTTGACAATCGTTTATCAAAACAATGCATTAAATTTATTATTTATAAGCTATTAAAAGTTGTTGATTCTCCATAAAAAATAAAATAAATTAAATTTTACATATTTATTAAACTATAGAAATATTTATCTACATTATTAATATTTGTATACAAATAATAATTATATATCTTCATACTAAATTCCTTTAGGATGGGCTGAAATACATCAGTGACTGTATCCACTTTGCACTTATACATATATCATACCCAACGTGACCAGTGGCGCAGCTGATCGCCGTTCTCACAGCACTAATACACATGACATTACTATAAGCATAGATGGGCAAAATGTAATCAGATTAATAAAAATGATTAACGATTACATTTTACGTTTTTTACCATTAATATGACTGCATTTTGCTCATTTATGTTTTCAATACTACAAAATCCCAGATTGTATACACATTTATCATTTTTTAATGTTTTAAATGGATTTAATCATGATTACAGAGATGGGGCTGACATACGTACACACGTAAAAGTCCCTTAAATAAATAGAATAAAAAAAAATGATTACAGAGCAAGAAAATTAAAATTACGACTACATTTTGTAATCGTTCATCATTGATCAGATTATATTTTGCCCATCTCTGACTATAAGATGCCAAGCGGGTTTCTCCACGGCGTTTTCCTTCATCAATGCGCACGTGGTGCCAAAAACGTATCTATTCTGGAAAAACCCAACGGCCATTGGTTCTAACTTACGACCTCTCTCGACGCCGTACATATGGACACCTTTCCCTCATCCACTAGGCTGTAACAAATTCTTAAAATAGCTTTAATTTTTTCAATAGCTTTATATTTTCCTGTGACCGCAAAAAGTTTTTACATCTCATAAAAATAAAGGTTATAGTTTTAAGCGCAACTTTCACATTTTTCAGTGATTTATTTATGTTAGGGTGGTGGGTGGTGACTTGTCGCTGCCGGGGCTCGTTTGCGCGATGGTCGGCAACGAGAGGGCATGGCAGGTGGTCCTCACTTACTGTGAGAGAGTTAAGGAGGTGAATGAGACGGCGGAGAGGGACAGGGAGGCAATAGCCAGCGCCGACAACCCGATCCGTCGACCACGCAGAACAAGACGAAGGGGGAGGACCTTTGCCACAGACCTTCCTCCGTAACCGGAAAGACGTCTGGGCGACGCGCCCAACCTCTCCAGGCGAGAGCGGTGTGTGACGTGTTTCCGCACACCGCTCCAAGATAACTACTTATGAGGAGAGCGAGGGGTGGCTCTTTACACCAACCCCTCGCAAACGCAGAGATGAAGCCTACCCAAAAGGGCAGACGTCGTCGCAGGCCGGAGAAGTGGACACTGCTGTGCCTCCGGTCCCGGCTAGACGGAGAAAAAAAACACCCCGGGGTTTTAGTCGATGCAAGTCCGACACACAGGAGGGCGACCCTCATTGCCCCCTGAGATCCGTTAGGGATTTCCCCCAGGTTACCAAAAAAAGTGATTTATTTATGTAGGCAATTATCACTGTCACTGAATTGTTGCATTATGGTGGTTGTTATAGTCGATATATAGAGCGCAGCACTCGGCTGCCGCCATTAATATTTATGATATAGAACGTGGCTTTTGATACGTCAGTGTTTGTAAAAATAAATGGCGAGAACAGAGACTGGTTTTAATAATAAATTAAAACACGTAACAATTGTACATGACAGTGGTCAATGCCTTTTTTGGACTGTAATGTACGCTTCAGGTGCGCTGTTGAGAATAGTTATTTAGCGAAGCCGTTATAAAAATATAACCAATGAAACCAATGATTTAGACATGAAATAAAAATAAAATCAACACTGTAATCTTTTGAAAAACCGAACAGGCTCTCATACTTCCCACATACCTTGATTTCTGTAACAATAGTTATTTAAAACTGATTATTACCCAAAATATTAAGGCATGTCGCCTACCGAGCAAGCGATGTGATGAAATCCAGGATATAATCCAAATACCCTATGCACGTCACCGGTATTTAGATAGTTTATTATGTAACATTGTTATTGTAAATCGTTGGGAAACTCAGCCGGGTCCGTTAGTATTAAATATAAAATACCATGGCTGTTATAAATTATACATAATAAGAGTTTTCAACTAGAACAGAATGAAGAAATCCCAAATTACAATAGATACAACAATACCCCTTCAGGTATTTCTAAATATTTTTGAAGAAAATAAAAAATATGTTTAAAATACTTAGTTATAACGATTACATAAATACAAAAGTATCGCTTTTCGTATAACACAGTCCTTAAACATCCAAAATCCAAAACAAAATAAATGCATTATTATTAAAATATGGTTAAGCAGTATGAAAATTGTCTATCTTATTTAATATTCATAATTTTGTATGAGATGCCCATAAGTGGACGTGTAAGGGATATTATTATATCCTAAATATACATATATATGAATTTATATGTGTATGTTGTTTTGTTGACACGAGCAACTTCGGAAACTTGAGCACAGAGTAGGTTGAAAACAGAGACGGCGCTTTTAATATCTCAGTTTTCGATTTTATATAATTTTTTAGATAATTAGATGTAATGTAATATTCAAAAATAAGATTAGAAACGGTCAAAACAGGGTTTTAAACTATTATATGAAATCTTTTCTTTTTTTTTTCAACTATTGGTTTAAATTAAATGCACCATTAGGCCAATAACTAAGGCCGTGTTTATTCCTATATAGCATTGCTGTGATCTAATCGACCACTACCGCGATACTACAGAATATCACGTCTATAAATATCAGAAGTAAAACCCAAAGACACGTGCAGCTTCGAACCCAAAAAACCACCAATACAATAAAAAAACACAATATAGACACCTTTTATAATAATAATATATAGTCACGCTATATCTCTTACGGGGTGAGCAGAGGTACATTAGTGGCTGTATTCACTTTGCGCTTATATCTCGTAGCAAACATGACCAGTAGCGCAACTGATCGCCGTGCTCAGAGTACTTACACATGACAATTCTATTAGATATCACGCAGGGTTCCTCACAATGATTCCTTCACCGGTGAGCATGTGATGCCTATAATCGTATGTAATCTGGAAAAGCCATGAGGTAGATTTTAACCTTCGGTCATTGTCGTTGCCGCGCGTGTAAAACCGATCAATTCACGTTATTTTTTACTATTTCCACGCTAGTATTAATGTAGCATCTAAAAATTTTAACCTTCGTGATTATATGAAAAGGAAAGAACCATTTAGCAGCTTGAAGTCTCTGAACCTTCTGGGTAACCTACAATAATCCCAAGTTATCATTATGTTAATTCGATGCTTTTTTAACTCGAAACTAGACTTGTTTCCGAGCTAATGGCGCATTAGAATTATAATCACGACGATACCCATCTGTCCTGACCAGAAACAATTTATTTTGAATATAGGTTGCCTTGCTAAGCGCGGAATAAGTAATGACTCCGTCTCGAGTGAGTTTTGTTTCAAGTATGACGTTACTGGATTCAAAATGGCCGTTTCTAAATTAGAATGACCGTTATAAGGACTCGCTTCGGTCAGTTGTCTTCAATGATTTGTGTCTTTTTGAATATTGTTGATTTTTGTTGGTAACCTGGGACAAATCTCTTTATAAGACAGCCACAGTAGTAATGAGTGCGGTGTCCCTGGAATGCTACACTCCTACTGTCTAAAAACCTCCGGGATGTCCTTCACCTCGCTGCCAACCGGGTCTGGGAGTCTATGCTCCTCCAACAAACCGATAAGCGAATAACCTTTATTGGGCACCATCTCTGGAAGGGGTGAATGTAAAGAAAGAATCTACCCCTCTGGATCTCTTTATCAGGGAGCGAGCAGGACATATTCGGTACGCCTCTGCTTCATCCACATCGCGTACGTGGTTTTGTTATAGATGAGAAAGGATAGTACAAGGTTAAAGAATTTTTCAAACCACTCGACGTGCTTCAAACGGTAGAAAACGCTTAGCGAACCAAAATCTTTGTGCCCCTAGACCTATTCAAGATACTGAGGAAAGTATGGATCATTCACAATGCGGACAGCCCTCCACTGCAACCTCTCCAGAACTTCAAGTAGGTATGTACTGTGCAGAACTTTCCCAGAAATGCGAACAATTTTCCAAGCAAGGTCTGATTGGTGCTTTATACAACATAGCTGACCCGGCAAAGGTGTTCTGCCATATAAATTATTTCTAGTGAATATCTTCTGTATTATAATATACAATTTTGGTCATAGTGGCTTCCACATAAAAGGTAGATTTTTTTTTTTTTTTTATTCGAATTGACGCGTTTTGTCGACCGGGAAAGGTCTTCACAAACTAACCGGGCAGGTGGGCGAGCACTGAGGGTGCTCAGCCAACAATTTATGGGTTGGGTGGCAATGCAAGGGCACCCCTGTGGGTACGAGCCTCGACTTGGACCGCCAGCCAAAAATACGAAACCTAACGGTGATCTACTAGCGTTTCGGAAGCGACTACCTTGAGAAGAAACGCCGAAAGAAACTCAAGGCTGCGTCGGAGTGTAACTGCGTCATTTAGACGACAGTTGACGGAACTATCCTTACTCGTCGTCGTCGGCGCCGCCGGCGACGCCGGTGTCTTGGTATGTACCTGGTGCATGAGTGTACCTCACTGTTTTTGGGATCTGCGGTTATCAAAGCCGCGGTAATTGGATCGTCCGGATCCAACAGGACAGAGCGCGGGCGGCGTGTACCCCATCCGGTGCCGCGAGTCGGTGGGTATTCGCATACGTTGCGAAGAAGTTCATTGGGATGGTGTGGTAACCTATCGAAATAGCGACGAGATGCTGTGCGCATGAAACTGGCGATCGTCTCGAGTTTGAGGTCGTCGTGGAGATCGACATTTCTCAAATAATGTGGGGCTCCTACTATAGTGCGGAGGAATTTGTTTTGCACTTTTTGCAATCGGGCGATGGTGGACTTGGAGGCGTGGGCGAAGACTACGCTAGCGTAAGTCATCACTGGCCTAACTACTGTCTTGTAAATTGTCAGCTTATGCCTAAGTGACAATTTACTCTTTTTGCACACCATGGGGTGTAGCCTACTGAGGATAAAGACGGCGCGATTGCGCACAGTCCTGACGTGGGAGTTGAAGGTAAGCTTCCTATCGAGGGTGACACCTAAGTATTTGACCTCATCGGCCCAAGGGATCGTTCGGTCAAATAGCTTAATGTCTGTATCGGGGGTGGGGTATCGGTTACTCCGAGAAAAGAGTATTGCTACACTCTTCTCGGCATTCACCTCTATCCGCCATTTGCGGAACCACTCGCCGAGAACGGTGGCTGCGTTTTGTAAATTTTTGTGGAGGGTTTTCTTATCCCTTTGGGAACAGAAAAGAGCGGTGTCATCCGCATAGAGCGCGAGATGTATGTTCGGCAATCTAGGGATGTCATTTGTATATAAACTATACAAAATGGGAGCAAGTATAGACCCTTGCGGGACTCCTGCTCGGATCGGTCTTGGGTTTGAGAACACTCCTTCGACGCGGTATTGGAAATGCCTGTTCGACAAATAGTCTCGCAAGATGAGCACGAGCCTGTCTGGCACTTTGAGTGTGTATAGCTTGTATAGCAAGCCATTGTGCCAGACTTTGTCGAAGGCTTTCGCCACGTCGAAGAAGAGCGCCCCTGTCGGGGTATGGTCATAATTTCGAATGAAATTATCGAGGATGTGCTCCGTGAGGCGGTGCACCTGATTGACGCTCGAATGTTTGGCACGGAAGCCAAACTGTTCGTTAATCAAAATCTTATTGGACTGGACGTGATCTTGGAGACGGTTGAGAAGCAACCGCTCATACAGTTTCCCCATCGTCTTGATGAGACTGATGGGCCTGTAGCTAGTAGGGAAGTTTTTGGGTTTCCCCGGCTTGGGGATTCCTATCACACCTGCCTCTTTCCACGCGTTTGGAAAGATGCAGTTTTTGATCGCCGCATTGAAGATGACGACGAGAAGGCAAATGATTTGCTCCGGCAGCATCTTGAGGACTCTGTTCGAGATACCGTCAAGACCGGGAGCTTTCTTGATCGGGAGGTGTCTAATGATCTCGTTGACTTCGTCAACTGTGACGATCGCCAGATCTGCAGTGGGAGGAAGCGCAGCCAGACGTTGGACTACAGAGTCCACTCTGGCTACGTGGTCTGGGTCCGCCGGGAGCAGGCTGGGAGAGCATTGGCGCTCTAAACTGTCCGCCAGACATTCGGCCTTTTCGACATCGTCGAAGGAGACAGAATTGTCCGGCCCTAGCAGAGGAGGCATGCAGCGGTCATTATCTAATTTGAGTGATCTCGCCAGATTCCAGTAAGCCTGGTGGGAGGGCGAGAGTTGGGACAAATAATTATCCCACTGGTTTCCTCGCATGTCGGCGATTCGTTTCCTTACCTCCCTCTGTAAGGAACGCAGCCTCGTGCGGTTTTCCGCAGTGGGATACCTATCATATGCTCTGGTCGCGGCATTCTTCGCCGTCATCAGCCTCCTCACGTCATCAGGGAGCCTCCAACGGAAAAAGTTTTCCGCTGGGGCCTCCCTGGTGCCTTCGGCGACAGCGCCTTGAAGGTGGCCGGTGACGGCGTCGATTGCCGCATCTGTATCCTCTGTTGAGGAGAAGAAGTCAGGGATCGGGTCGAGGAGAGGTTTCGGACCATCCGAGGTTAGGATCGCTCCTAGCTTCTTCCAGTCCGTCACCAATTTTGTGGGGATTGCCTCCGGCTCAGAGGAGCCGAGTTGCATTAAGACAGGTCTGTGATCCGAATCCAGTTCACTGAGCGTGACTATAGAGCGCAACCGTAAGGTTATGCTCTTTAGCAGCGCAATGTCCAGGATATCGGGCCTGTGGTTAATAATGTTAGGGAAGTGAGTTGGACTCATCGGGGACAGTACGTCAAAAGGGTAGACATTACTGTGGAGACGTAGGCGTTTGCCATTACTGGTAGAGTAATGACAGCCCCACTGCATATGTTTGCAGTTGAGGTCGCCTGCGATGATAACTGCGGGACCTAAGTCCAGAAGTGCGTATAGGTCACTTCGGAGAAGTACTTTGTTCGGTGACAAATAGACCGAAGCAATATATATTGAGGGATGACCGCTCATGCCGAGCCTACAGACCGAGGCCTCGAGATTTTCGAGGGGAGGCGGGTCGATCG
Organism: Automeris io; assembly: GCA_036320925.1. NCBI lineage: Eukaryota > Metazoa > Arthropoda > Insecta > Lepidoptera > Saturniidae > Automeris > Automeris io. The sequence goes on from JAUDJH010000017.1 coordinate 9,965,493, forward strand.
GCATGCAGTGCAGAGCCCTCCTATAGTATATGGCAGTGCCCCCGCCGCGGGCGTGGGTCCTGTCATTCCTAACCAGGTGATAGTTGGCCAGACGGGGCCCTCTATCACTCGGCTTGAGGAGAGTCTCTTGCACTAGCATGACGTCGATCTGATGGGTGCGAAGGAAGTCACCGACGAGATCCTTCTGCCTACGGAGGCCGTAAGCGTTGAACCACGCGAGGTTCAACGCGTGCGGTTTGATCCTACTCGTAGTAAAGAGCATTGGATCAACAGAAAAAATTTATTGAGAAACGGAGGGGCATCTATTTAGATGCACTGTATTTTTTAAGATTTCTTAGTAGATCCGCGTGCTTCACTACTAAGGCAATCCTATGTGCCGGGTCGGTTTCACGGAGCTCCCGCGCGAGTTCTGTGATTTCGTCCACGTCAATGGCGCAGGCGAAGTCACAGGCCTCGTCGAGGTCCTTAGAAAAAGAAGTGGGCGCGGAGGGCGCCTGTGGAGCCGGTGCGCTGCGGCGCACCCAGGGGTTCTGGGTGCGAGCAGGCACGGGAGGAGCGGCCACGAGGGGACGCACTCCCGCCTTTGCGGGAACGGAATTTGGCCGAGCGGCCTGGGAGCCGGCGATGCCGGTGCGAGCTGGCTGCTGAGCCGGGGCGGCAGCGGTGCCGGTGGGCTCAGCGGGGCCGCTAGGCGGGAGAGTTGCTCCTTGCCTGGCGGGAAGCGGCGGAAATTCGGACGCCGGAGGTGGTCTGGGGGCCGCAGGGCGAGTGCGCGGTGCGGGCGCCCTGTGAGGCCTCCAAGCCTCGCGCCGCGGCTGCGGGGCGCGTGGGCAGCCGCGATAATTCGCGGGATGCCCCTCACGTCCGCACAGAACGCAGCTCGGAGGCGTGGGTGCCTCCCTGGTGCGCGCGCACTGTGAGGTGCCGTGGTCTTCCAGGCACTTCACACACCTAGGGCGCGCATAACATCGGAGGGCGGAATGCCCATACAGTTGACAGTTGTGACACTGTCCGGGCATTCCTGTCTTGTATGGAGGCTCAACTTTAATACCGCTGAGCAGGCAGACGGTCTTAATGTTAAATATCTGTTTTGCCTCTGGAGTCAGAGGCAGAATGACAAGCACCATATCGAATGGTGTCTTTGTGGACGCCCTGTGCATCCGGTGGACTTCTTCCACCGGCAGGGCTTGGGAGAGAAGGTCCTCCTTTATGAGCTCAGTGCTGAGCTCTTTCGGGAGGCCTTTAACGACTACGCGGAGTCGTTTCTCTTCAGGGAGGGAATAGGTATGATAACCTATTTTTTTGTCGCGGAGGTATTGGGTGAGGTTTTTGTGGTCACCCGGCGTGGGAACGACCACCCGGATGCCATCCATAGTCGCGGTGGCGCGCGTATAGTTTATGCGCTTCTCCTTAAGCGCAACGGAAATTTGCGTCCAGGCGCCTTTCTCCCGGATAATTACCGGGGGAGGGGGGCCGGGGCGGAAAGCGGGCGGGTTGGCCTTTTTTGGCTTGGGAAGATTGGCGGCTGGAGCGCGCGCCGAATCTTCGGGGTGGCGTTTGACGGCCTTGGAAGGCCCGTCAACGCGGGCAATCTTACGTTTGCCGAGAACGGGGGTGAACCCGTCGTTGGCAGGCGCGGGAACGTCGGATGAGTCCGAGTTATCAGAATCTTCGTTCGCGATTGACATCGCGGGCGAAGAATCGCGAGAGCGAGAGGGGCCGTCTGCGTTCGAGAGAGACGAACGGACGGGCGATCGGTCGCGGGTGGAGGAAGCGTCTCGCGGGACGCGGGGGTCGCGGCCTGTCGGCGCGGCATGAACGGAGGGGCGGGGAGCGAGGGGCTCCGCGTCGGGGGAGGCGGGTGAGTCCATTACGTAATGGATATTGGAGGCTGCTTGCGACTGCAAAATGGCAGATGTAAGTTGCTGCAGATGGTCCGCGGGCAGCTTAAGGATGTGCTCGATGAGCACCTTTACCGGGAGTTGGTCCATGTCTTAGTTATAGAAACTTACTAAGGTGGGCAGTCCCCCAGACCCGTTTAGGGCCCGAGGGGTGTGTACCTAGCGTCCCTAGCCAGGGATGTGTGCCTACTTTGCACCACCGAGACAGGGGTCCGCGCTAGCAGACCCAAGTCAAACAAATGGCGCGGCAGGAGAAGGAAATAAGGTAGGGTGGGAGGGTGATGGCCGGCTTAGACTGAGGGGTCGCTCCACAGCCTAAGACCCCGACCCCAACCGGGTTTGCAGGTTCCTGAGGGGAAACCGCGAGCGCCCGGGACCCGCCCTGTGCCTGGTTCGTTTACACCGGTGGGTATCCCCAGGCACAACCACTAAAAGGCGTGGATTTTCAAAGCGTTTGACTGTCGATGTTAACGAAACTTGTGCGCCTCGGATGTCTTGAAAAAGACACCTCGGCGCGAGAAAGCGTTTGACGGTCCGCACTTAAAAGAAACCGTACGTCTAGGACACCTTGAAAAAGGCGCCTAGGCGAGAAACACACTGCGCAAGGGCGCACGCGGAAGCACGTGATTATTCGGCGTCGCGCTGAAAAGCGCGCGTCTAACAACACGTAAGATCGCACGGGTGTGGCGGGGGGAGGCGCTCGTGAACACGCGTACACGTCCGCACTCGACCGCGGCCAGATAAAAGGTAGATTTATGCTGTCGCGGATTTTTATTTAGAACTATTCAAGACAAACAATCCTACGGTACATCATCTTTGTGTACCTCCAATGGTTTAGGCAGTGTACGCCAAGATAACTCTCAGAGGCCAGATTTGTTGCAACTTAATTGACATGTATCGTTATATTACGACCAAAATTACATAAAATCATTACAAATTGTATCCTATATGTTATTCCGATGTATAATCTATATTACTGTAAAAGTTTCATGCAAATCCGTCGAGTAGTTTTATCGTGAAAGAGTAACTAACGTATTCACAAACTTTCGCATTTATAATATTAGTAGGAAGTTAATACGGCGTGAAAAGTTTTCGCACCCTATTCAAGCTACCTACGTGATGTTGCGTAGATGACAGTCCCTATGAGGTCCATATCCATTGTTTGATCCATCTATATCGTTGTGATCGCGGTGAAAAACCTTACTCAGGATACTTAGGCTCTCGAACATTGCAAGCGATACTTTCTTGAGAGAAAAAAGTAAGGAGAATGTATTTTTACTGGAAAACATACTCTTGTGTTTTCCTCGCATTGAGTCCAACTAAACTCTAGTCGCCCCAAGAAGAAATGAGGCATTTTATATCGAAAATCTTATAAAATGTAAGTTGGATCACAAGAACAAAATACATCGCGCTATAGTTGTAGAAAAATAATTATTTTTAAGTTGTGTTATAATAAAAAATTAATCACTCTAGGAAATAATTGAATTTGAAAAAGTGGCGGTAAATATCATTTGAGAAACTCTGGTCTAAAAAGCGTGATAGCATATCGAATTCTAAGCTAAAGCTCAAATTACAATGATCATATAAAAACGAGCGAAAACTTGACTCCCTAAATTAAGGCTTATTCAAATAAATTGGGTTGATGTAATTGGACAAAACCGCAGTATGTAGCCGGCATTATCATTACGACAGCAAACGCAGTGGGGGATAGACATGCGAAAATTGCGGATACACTGGTTAAGTTATTCAAACTTAGGTGCAAGTACATAGGAGTTTGTGAAAATGTATTGTGTTTTGGAAGTTACTTCCTGAGTGTTTACAATTTGAGTGAAAGTTAAAGTTTTATTGAGTGATTATATTATTTATTTGAATATTGGTAAGTCAATTATTTATGGCTATTGTGCACTCATAATATAACCACATCTGCTGAAGAAACGATGTTCTTTGGTGCTGGTGGGATCTTGAGTGAAGACCGCGAATCAGTGAATGTAATGTGGGGCAGTGGCGTGCATTACATTAAAACAGAAAATGCAGTTTCTTGTTTTTACATTTGACATTTATTAAATATATTGACTTAAAATTTGGTCTAATTTCGATTCTAAAATACTAAATATAATAATCATGCACACATACAACAAAAATTGTCATAAATTGTAATGTTATAGTAAAGTCTAAGCAAACCTAAAGTCTAAGCAAACCTAAAGTGGGGTTTATGTATAAATCTTAGCCTAACAGAGTTAAGGCATATTTTGGAATTTAGCAGTTGCTTCCCGGCCACGATGTACCACTCTGCATACATTTCTATACAAAACTGCGCAGCGCTGTCAAAGGCGTGTCAAACTCGCAATACTGACGGTTGATAGTTTTTTTTTTTGGTTGCCTGGTGGAAATCCCTACGGACCGTCAGGAGAGTGGTGAGGGCCACTCCCTCTGTGTGCCGGACTTGCACTGACTAAAACCACCGGGGTGCCAGCACTGCCTAATCTTCGCCTTCGCTGGGCCTGCGGAACCAGATACTTCCGAGGGCCCGGCGAGCGATTGGCCTTAGGCAAGCCTCTTCTCTGGGAGGGGTCGTAAATTACCCCCTCATTTCCTCACATTGGGACGGCGTGTGGACACGCCGCTGCCTCAACTCCATTTTCCGCTGGACGGCGGACGCCCTTAACGTCCACCGCCCAGCCTATGTCAGGAGGGAAGACAGTTGATAGTGCTGCGCTGAAAGAAGAAAGAAAACATTAAATTAATGGAAGTCGCAAAACAAAGTAATGACATAATACAAATAAATAATAATTTTGAATAAACATAAGCAACAACAAAACATAGTTTTTTGTTAGTAGGGAGCTTGCCTTAACTGGCTCATGACCACAGTACACAAGTGTAAAGACCGTCATAGTGACTCGCTTTGGCCTGTCGCGTTTCAGGCTCAGCTTGTGTATATCCAGTAACTCATATACCTAGAGACCTTCAGTCGTGGTATATGCGGCCCGACATGACGACGGAGACTATCAATGGATTTTCATCCTTTGATGGTCACTTTTGTTTTTGGACTACACCGTATTTACCATCTGGTGCACTGTAGTCACAATGTCGAACCAGTATAAAAACATACAAAGAAAGTAAAAAATATATGAAAGAAAATGAACCTCTTTCCGGTCCACAATTGGGATCCTGCCTCAGCTTCTACTGAAGCACTGGTATTGTGACATCACAGCCGCTTCACTGTGATAGACACACCATAACATTTTTTTTTTAATAATTAATCGTCGAACGGTTGACCTCAATCACACCTGGTGGAAGGTGAAGATGAGTTCGATTATGAACCACGATCGCCTAGCAAATGCCTATTCACTCTTCTCTTAAAGACTCTGGGGGTCATAAGATCGCGGAAATATGGCCGCCGGAAGCATATTCCACTCCTTAGCCGTTCGCATGATAAATGTAGAAGCGAATCTTTTCGTGTGAATATAAGGAACATCCACCACATACGGATGGTATCCGACACGATGTCTAGTGGTTTTGTGGTGGAATGGGGCTGGTGGAATCACGAGTGAAATGTAGTTCCTGAGAACACTCTCCACCGTGCAACGGTAAAAGTCCGAGAGGAGGATTATTAACAGGTGAGCGGTCCGCTTGTTTGTCATTTCAAATCAAAGATGGGCAAAATGTAACCTGATGAATGATTAACAATTACAAAATGTAGTCGGAATTTTAATTGTATTACTCTGTAATCACGATTAAATCCATTTAAAACATTAAGAAATCATAAATGTCTATATAATCTGGGATTTTGTAGTGTTTAAAACATGAATGAGCAAAACGCAGTCATATTAATGGTTAAAAATCATTAATCATTTTCATTAATCTGATTACATTTAGCCTATCTATAATTGAAACGTTTCTAAATATTACGGTAGCATACATTTGGATACAATTGAAGGTGTCTTGGAGTTCAAAACATAGATGTAAAGTCATATTAGTGAGTAAAAATGCTAAATGTAATTGTAATCGTTTTTCATTAATCTGATTACATTTTGCCTATCTATACTTCAAATGTCATGATGTAAATTATAAACGTAGAAGCCGACGCTAGTAAGTGTATTAAAAAGTTCATTCAAAAATGTACCCTAAGAGAAATCGATTGGTTACATAACAATAATTATGTCAATTTTGACAATCCAATGACAGCGAGTGCGCCCACCCCAAAACCACCCCTGTTTACATCTGTAAGCCGAAATGGCATTTTTTAACTTAGCCACAACTTAGGCACATATTACACTTTATGTAAAGCAAACTTTAAACAAATTTATTTAAATAAATAAATAAAGTAAGAAAAATATTTATTTGGCGAATGATATAACTTAGAAGTACATAGAAAACAGAAAAGCAAATATCCTGTGCTGGATGATGGGCGAAAGGAAACTCACAGCATAAGGGCATGACCAGAGTACACAAGAGCAGTAGCGTTCATTCCATAGATGCATGCAAGCATTGCATACCCTTATGATAAATAAGTCTGGAATAAATTGCTTGAAGTAAAACAAAAAAGGGAACCATTTATATTCATATATATTCTATATTCACGCCGTCTGTCTTTCCTATGAAAGCAATATAATATTTACTATCATAGTATAATATACAAATTAATTACGCGATTTCTACCTACCCCGTCCAAATACCTTATGCACGTCACTGCACAAGAGTAAAGACCATCAGAGTGACTTGCTTCGACGTATCGCGTATTGGGATCAGTTTACTTGTATCAAAAAGCTAATATACTAAGAGACCTTCCGTCGCAGTATATGTAGGCCAACATAATGATGGCAACTATTAATGAATTTTCGTCACTTAGTGGTCATTGTCGTATTTAGACTACACCTTACTATAGGTAGACAAAAAGGTTCATTTAGTATTATTTAAATTTTATATATGTTTATGTATATTATACCTTAGAAATGAATTTGTCAATTTAGTTATTGTGTAAGCAATTTCTAAGCGTAATTGGTTTTTAGAATAGCAATGGCCGTGTAGTTTGCCAACAATTCAGAGCACCAGATGTAGCTGTGCAGTCGGCAGTACAACAGAGCCAGTGAGGCAGTACAAGCTTCTTCAAATTCAGTTATACGCAGCATATATCGGCAAACCTAATAATAGCTTCGAAAGATCTTTCCATCAAATGCAATATAGTCGCTTTGTCGACCCAGTATATAAAACAAAAACGTAATTTTGTTAAATCTGGTCACGCTGAATAGCAGAGACTTTTGAATTGACAGTAAAACTTTTAGTCTAATGCGGGCTTTAGGCGGCAAACGCGCGGCGCCTTGCAGACATCAAAATTTGAATTGGAAATTGTGGGTAATGACGAGCCCAAGAGGTCGTCATTAAAAATAGATCATAGAAATAATCGTTTCGTATAATTTTACAATCGAGGACTATAATAATAATACAGTCAAACTTGAATAAGTGAGAAAACTCTATAAGTGAGAGTAATAGCCAAGACCCGTCATTTTAAGCTCCCAAAACCTCTATTGGCGAGAAACAAAAACCTCTCTAAGAGAGAGTCGTTTTTCCCTCATGGCCCTCCGTTAGTGAGACTGCTACTTGTCTATACCTCTATAAGCGACAGTCGAGCTTTATATATTTATATTATTTAGGAGAATAAACACTCAAAATACAAAAACAGAAACCCTAACGAAATTGACGGATTTTTTTAAGTGTAAATAAGTTCTAAATAAAATAAAATTACATAGTGCTTGAATTTTTGTTTCGTTTTCGTAAGCATCTAGTCAAATCTTGAAAGCGAGATTTTATGTTTTTAAAAAAATACAATTTATTACTTAAAGATTACAATGGCCGATTTTTAGGCAGTACAACTAACTTAAATTAACTTGAGCCGATATAGAGGCTCCTATCCTAATCGCTGCTCCCAATACAATCTGTCTCGTGGAGCGCCGCGCTCTTACTTATAGGCTAGTCTTTTGTAAACAGGAACTTACTCAGCCCTCTTCCTATTTGTTGAATAAGCCCCTGCCTCAGTCTAATATGCCTGGGCGAGGGGGATGCATAACTATCTTGATACTTTCCCTTATAAAGTACTTATATATCGAAATCTAATGAACGTAACATATACACACTATTAAATATATATATGTACATAATACATTCGTACTTGCTGTGACTTGTTATTGCTGCGTACCTCTGTAAGAGAGAAACGCTACCCATGTACCTGCATTAGCGAGGAACTCGGGTTAGTGAGAAACCTCTATAAGAGAGAATGAGATTGTGCTCCCTTGAACTCTCACTTATCCAGGTTTGACTGTATATCATCATACTATATCCTTTTCGGGATGAATAGAGATAAAATAGCGCCTGTATGCTTTTTTTGGTAACCCGGGGAAAATGATAAGTAAGGCGATTGCCCGAACTGTGTCAGGATCACAGTACACCAGTGTAAAGACAGTAGTGACTCCCTTTGGCCTGTCGTGTTTCGGGATCAGCTTGTGTATATCCAGTAGCTCATATACCTAGAGACCTTCAGTCGCGGTATATGCGGGCCGACATGACGAAGGAGACTATCAATGAATTTTTATCCCTTAACAGTCGCTTTCGTTTTTTCACTACACTGTAATTATCATCAGGTGCTCAGTAGTCACTCTGTTGAGCCCGTATTTAAAAAACTTACTTTTTTATTAGAAACTTGTGTATAACGTAAGTTTTCGTAGAGCGAACTCTAATTTTACATCTGTAGCTTGCCTAAGCCTCCGATATTCATTGAGTAATAATGCATTGTAATATTCGATTGAATTCTAAGCAAAGTCAAAGTAGCGTCTATAAATTTCAGCCCAAGGTTATCACGCTGTCATGTGTCACGCACGCGATCGTGATAGCTGGCAGCGCAAGAAATATGTGTACAATTTCGACACATCTCTGACAGCACCGTACGGGTATTCATTTGATTTCACTCGCTCCATCCATCCGGCATGTAACGACATAAAAATAGACAAATATCTATCTTTCCATCCAAATTCATTCATTCCAAAGTATACCATATATATGTGTGGTAAAGAAAGATCCTTGACGAGACCAGTTTCCTGAAGGAGGATCAAGGGCCTTTGAGGAGTTGATGAACTGGTGAACGAACATTTTTAGGCAGCCCGTGTCGCTGTTGCGGAACTATCGAAGTACCATACAAATGACTTTCTATATTACATAGATGGATACAGAGCAATGCATTACAGCCTCCGGGGTTTCTCCTCGAATTAGTCGCTTCCGAAACGCAAGTAGATCAACGTTAAGCACTTTCCTGGGCTGGTAACACAAATCAAGGTTACTATCCACAAGTGTAAAATTCGCTCCATAATATATTAAAATGAATCCTGATAATCAATTCCACTTTTAGTTGGCTCACTTTGATACTCTCTTTAGACTTGTTCCTCGCTTGGGAGCTGGCAGACGACTGACTATTCAAGCTCGCGGTAGCGATATATAAGGGCTGAGGAAATAGGGTAGCCACTAAATAGTTCTCTTTGACATCAAGACAACGATTAGTGCTACCATTTTAACAACGAGCGTAACACAAGGGTTGTCCTTTCGTTGCCACCCAACCGATAATTCGCTAGCTGAGCATCTTAAATGCTTACGCTTCTCACCCGGTCTAGTTGTGGCTGTACCCGGCCAACAGTATCCTGTCCTGTAAAAAAAAACAATCAACAATTATCACTTTCCAGTATAACAAAACAAACCATAACTCAGTTAGCAACATCAAAAAAGGTGCCATTTACAAGCCTGTGATATCGGATCCTGCACACTTCTCTTTTTAACGTTATTTGCACGTGTCTCGATGTAAGTTGTCCACTGAACTACAAAAGCGACTAATGAAATATAATTCAAAAAATATTTCCACTAGTTTGAACGATAAAATCATCTCGAATTGGCCCAATGTGTGCCCACAAAAGGATCAATTTGCTTATTGTCGAGTCAAATTGTCCGCTAAAAGAGGGTAGACGCAAATCAATTGTATTGTGCGCGCTCAGTCGCTCGTGAGCGACGGAGGGGTGAAGACGTTCATGAGGGATAGAGAATGTGTTGTTTATTTATATGTAAGACTAGATATTGGTCATAAATAAAGGCCCTAAATTTAAACTTTTATAAGGCCCAGGTCAGGCCTTGCATGGAATACTGTTCACATCTCTGGGACGGTTCTGCACGACGTCATGGATAGGTTGCAGCGGAGGGCTGTCCGCATTGTGAATGATCCAGACGTGACTAAGCATCTTGAACCGCTCCAGTTGCGCAGAGATATTGCCTCGCTGAGCGTTTTCTACCGTCTGTATCACGGTGAGTGCTCTGAAGAGTTGTTTAACCTTGTTACACCCTCTCCCTTCCTGAATAGAACCACGCGCGCGGGTTTGCGGTATCACAGCTATACGGTAACTCACATCCCGGCCAGGACTAAGAAGTTCTCTAACTCCTTCTTTTGCCGTGTCGTTGGGCTGTGGAATGGTCTTCCGGCAAGCGTGTTCCCAGCGTCCAATGATATGGGGTCTTTTAAACGAAGCGTAAATAGACGTTTTCGTTTTTTTAACTGCAACAAGCTTACCCTCAAGTGTGATGTAGTCACAGTATCGAGTTAGGATAAAAATGGAATTTAGTACGACATATTTTTTTTATTGTCAATTGAGAATTATTTATTTATTTATTTGGCACTATCTTAGGAGGAGTTCGCCGGGTGCTGAGGAAGCTGGCACAGCCTTGCCCTTGGCCCCAGCATACGGGAGAAGGAACACCCCGGGGGTTTTAGTCGGTGCGACTGCGACACACCGGGGGGTGACTCTCATCGTCCCCTGACGGCCCATAATTGGTTTCCTCCGGGTTAAGAAAAAAAAAAGGAGTTAAAAATCATCTACGATCCCCACAAAGATTTCGGCAGCTGTTATAAACAAGTATTCGATAAATCATCTTTATTTAAAGAATATTTCTGCAATTGTATGTCAATTCATTCAAAGAAAACGAGCTAAACAGTAAAACTACAGGTTTGATTCGACTGGCTTCCCTTTTGAGTGCTCATCGCACCTAAATTTTTGTTATTGCTACCTTAGGTAAATCTGGGAGCGATATTTAGTTAAAAATAAATGTATTTAGTAGACAAAACACTATCATATAAATTCCCCTTCGTTTAAATTTTCCCTGTTTTCACCACATTTTCAATATCATTTTTCATCTATCCATCCCTTTCGTACATTTAAAAACACCTTTGATAAGAGCGAGATAAGTTATAACGCTTAACACAACTTTAAACATCTCATAATGATATGCAATACGATTCTTGTCATGCGCTATCTCTTTTACACATTAAGTAAAACTTGCACTAGAAAGAGATAACGGTATGCAATTGAGCTTCTATATCAAATTACATTATGGAGGAGCGGCAATGACCGATTTAAATAGAACTCTAGTGTTCTATATAAAGTACAAGTTTCGTGTAAAATTTTATTTGATTTTAAAATACTCAAGCTCTTGTTACACTGGTTACCATTTTCATGGCTCCGAAGTGACAAATGGTTTTAGTAAAAAATTATTTATACTCAACCCTTGACAGGTTTGAAAGGTAAACTGTCTTTAATGGCACCCATACGCTGTTTGTTTTATGGATTTACGATAGGATTTAGTAAAAACATGAAAAAATGTCTATAATTATTCAAAAAATTAATACCAAAATATCCATACTTAGTACCTAAATAAAACTGAAAAAAATAAACATCCTACTTGATAGTAAGTGGTCACTGAAAAATGTTTCATGATAAAAGGAAGGCGGCGTGCAGTGAGCGGCGCGCTGCTCGTGAGAAAGGTTTCGAGGATTAGGCTCTTTACACCCACCCTCCCAGAAATGTAGCCAAAACAAACTGTTCACTACCTGGGCGTCTGGAAGAATCTGGCTTCCCAGGCCAGGGTGGAGTAATTAGAAGGACACCCCGGGGGTTTTAGTCAATAGGAGTCTGATACACTGAAATCCTGATGGCTATATGCAGTATTTTCCCCCAGGATAAAAAAATGACAAATATTACATTAGAAGTTTGATCTGGCCGAAGGATGTATGTGCAACAAAATCTGCGCACCCTCCCGCCATAACTATCAGCTGGGCAGTGGTACTTGAGGGAGTGTACTGCCTACTGTTGAGGAATTGAAGAAGAAAGGGACGGGAGTACTCCCCTCGTCTTCGGTAATAGAAAAACCCATCTAAACGCACTGCGCGGCGGTTCGTCTTTTCGAGTTTCTTAATCGGTAGGAGTTTCACACTAAGTCCGTTGTAAGGTTTTCTCCTGCTTAAAAAAAAACACGAGAAGTGTCGCTATTGTGCTCTAGAACTGAAAGAGCGTCTTTCACTCTGTTTTTAAAGACCCTCATGTCGTAATCCACAGGAAATATTGCGCCTGCAAGCCTAATACTCAACTTTAACCCTTAGCACTCCGAGTGTTCTTTTACTCAAGACTGCGGGAACTCCGTGACATTTTTGCGTTGGAGCATCGATAAACTGAAAGCAATAAATAACTGAAATAAATAAATGAAAGCATATGGCGCAATAGCAGCGCCTACAGAGTTAGTGGCTTTGTTAGCACTGGCGCAATAGTGGCGCCTACGGAGCGCAAAGGGTAAATTGCACGAAAAGAAGGTTCTAGAAAACAGTAGTGCTGCTGCGATTTGTTGAGCCTTTAAAGTGTATATTATAAAAGAAAAAAATAAAACAATAAAAATAATTATTATAATATTGTAAATAAATTCAAGCGACTTCAAAAATTTAATAACAATCTAAAAATACTAAAAGCCTTTGTAATTTTTCAAGTCTTTGCAGTGTAATTTATTTTGTGTTTCTTTTTGTGTAAATTTTTCTAACTAGTGTATCTTTTTTATGCATTTGTTATTATTTATATATGACTGTATGTTTCCCTCAAAAATATAAATAAAATATAGTCAATTATAGAAACCTCCTCGATTTTGAAAGTGGTAAAATAATAATCGTACTAACAAAAAATATCATTTCTACAAATGTTCTTCTCTAAGAACTGTGTTCGGCATTTATTAACATTTTTAATGTTACGTTACATTTTTTTATTCACGTTTACAAGCGCTTAACCTAAGTAGACATTACATCAAGGTAGCGTTAAGACTTCGTTCCGGTCACTATCCATCGGCAAGTTTTGCATATCTTATGAGGAAAATAGAATCGCCTAATTGCAGTACCTGTGGAAGACGGGAGGATTTGCACCACTTGCTGATGGAGTGTGACCGGAATAAAAGTGCAAGAGAGTCGCTGATGAGCCAATGCAGAGTCAGCTTATTTGATGTAGGCGCCTTTCATGGCGTCCTATGTGATCCGACAGGGAGTACTATGGAATTGTTGGTGGACATGGCAGCACTGACTCATCAGCGACTCTCTCAGAGCTGAGGGGTTTTTACTGTATTGGGTACAATAGGGCTGATATGCCAAAATGGCAAAAGCCCTTAAAACAATAAATAAAAAAAAAAAAGCGCTTAACCTCAATCACACCAGAAGCGCCAGCAAAAACATCCTTTACTCCGAGGGATTGACACGTTATATCAATTTCATACTTTTTCAGTTTGAGCGATCGCCAGAACTGAGTCATGACGTTATACTGGTGCAAAGATCATCGTAGTGACTCACTTTGGTCTGTCGCGTCAAGTAGCTTGTGTGTTGGCTAGCTTTTCATATATCTAGAGACTTTCTATCGTAGTACATATATGTGAAACCACAGCTGGGCAAAAAGTAATCAGAGTAATGAAAATGATTGACGATTACATTTTACGTTTTTTACCGTTAATATCACTGCATTTTGCTCATTTTCGTTTTAAACATTACAAAATCACAGATCGCATACACATTTATGATTTCTTAATGTTTTAAATGGATTTAATCATGATTACAGAGCAAGAAAATTAAAATTACGACTACATTTTGTAATCGTTGATCATTAATCAGATTACATTTTGCCCATCTCTGTGTGAAACATAGCAACGGTAACTGTCAATGGATTCCTGCCCAATGATAGTTCCTGCCTTTTCTGAACTACACTCAACTTTCCATCAGGTGAGGTGTTGTCACTTTATTAAACCCGAAAAAAAAAACACTGTTCCACTAGTTTTATTGCTGATCGAATCTTACTTTTCCTAAGGTCTTTGACCACATTTAGTACTTTAGTAGTTTCTAACTTCTTCTTTTGCCGTGTCGTTGGGCTGTGGAATGGTCTTCCGGCGAGCGTGTTCCCACCATCCTATGATATGGGATCTTTAAAGCGTAGTGTGAAGAGATATTTGTGCAGGCCGGCATGATCCTGATTATTTTGAGAGTCGAAGCTGCTCGCGTCCGTAGGCTTTACCCTAGTTTCCCTACACGTGACTCCTGGGTGGTGCTAAACGAGCAGCAGCGAGGTGGTAGGGCGTCGGTGCCCGTCTGGATCGCGACCACAGTACATGGGTGTAAAGCCCGTCATAGTGACCAGTTTCGGCTTGTCGCGTTTCGGGATCGGCTTGTGTATATCCAGTAGCTCATATACCTAGAGACCTTCAGTCGTGGTATATGTGGGCCGACATGACGATGTAGACTATCAATGGATTTTCATCCTTTGATAGTCGCTTTCGTTTTTGGACTACACTGTACTTACCATCAGGTACTCTGTAGTCACTATGTCGAGGCAGTGTAAAAAAAAAACTTGATCGCTGTGTTTACCGATAAGTTTTTCTTGCCGATAGTATAGCTTGTCGATATTCGTTGGCGTTTTTTGGACTGCACCACCCTTACCATCAGTTATCAGTCACTATGTCAAGTCAAAATTTAAAAAAATATGACGTACCAGGGCCTAGTTACAGCTATAAATGTGTCTCTGCTATCTCTCAAAGAAATATAGTATGACGATATAACAAAATTTACGGAAAATTTCACGTATTGACTTAGTCCCAAAACAAGCTTGCGCTTGTACTATCGGTACTAGACAAAAATATACTTTTTTTTAATATACATCTATGGAGCAATTGATTACAGGGCCCACAGTCCCGTCTTAATGCGGATGAGGTCAACTTGGGGTTTTTAATCGAAAAATATACATTTTTTTTAATATACAACTATGGAGCAATTAATTACAGGGCCCACAGTCCCGTCATCACGCGGATGAGGTCAACTTGGGGTTTTTAATCAGTAAAAGTCCGGCACACCCCGGTTACCATCCCCCATGTGTAGACGGGACGGTCCAATGAGGATTTGCCCCAAGTAAAAAAAAAAACACAAAAATATACATATTTATATCCTACAGACCTATGACTTGCGACAAACTAATCTGCTCATAACAGTGCAGTTTACCAGTATCGAGACTCGAACCCAGAATCTTCAGTGACGCAGGTACAATTCGTGACTTCCAATTTTTAATGTACACAGAGACCTTCAGTCATGGATAGATTACAGTTTTTTCCGTTGATATTCACTACCGTTCATGGACTGAATTTCACTTACCATCAAGTGTGCTTATTTTGTTGAGGGACTATACAAAAGTAAAGGCCACACTACAAGCTGCGTTGTCAACTGTCATTATTATTAAATTTATAATAATTACAAAAAATCGCGGTATAATAATATAATCGATGGAATATAAGCTAACAAATGAAATTCATTTACATTTGGATCCCCCACCTCGCTCCCTGTGGCGGCCCACCCTCGCGACGGTTTCCATGGCAACCGACCCCATAGGGCGTGCGTTCCCTGTAGGTACCTATCACTAAGGGGTAGCTACGGAATAACCCCTGATAACGTGACAGTATTACTTGTTTACTTGTCTCTATCCAAGACCTAGTATAAACGAATACTTAGATTTTTTTCATGAAATTAGCGTAAATAATCTATACTAATATTATAAAGCTGAAGAGTTTGTTTGTTTGTTTGAACGTGCTAATCTCAGGAACTACTGGTTAGAATTAAAAAAATATTTTTGTGTTGAATAGACCATTTATCGAGGAAGGCTTTAGGCTATATAACATAACGATGCAACTATTAGAAGCGAAGAAATAATGGAAAATGTGAAATAAACGGGGAAAATTATTCATCCTTGAGTGCTTCCATTGCGTGCGCTGCGAAAATAGTTCAAGATACCAAAAATATATGTATGAAAAAATTATTCCTCTTGAAATGATCTAAAAAAATGTCTCCAACAGTATATGTCTATCTTTTAAGATTAACTCACTAGAGACGCTTTTATGGTAATCAAATTGTTCGAAATTAATGCATTATTTGTTAAGAGTTGTATCAACGTAATAATATTAATCTTTATCCAAATAAATGTATTGTTGATTAAGAGTATTTAATTGTGAATAAAATTGTCTTTGACATCACTTAATTTCAATGAACATCTTAGAAGATATTACAATAACTTATATAGCAAAACAACGTTTGCCGGATCAGCTAGTGTACCCTATATCCATATTATTTATTATTATTTAATATATAAATAAAATCACATATTGTTTAAATTTTAAAATAAATAGTAAAAAAAAACACGTAAATTTTAAAATACAAAAGTATGTGAACCTACGAGAGCCATTCACTCCGAGGCCACCTTGAGTTTCTTTCGGCGTTTCTTCTCAAGGTAGTCACTTCCGAAACGCTGGTAGATCATTGTTAGGTTTCTTACTTTTGCTGGAAGTTCAAGTCGAGGTTCGTACCCACAGGGGTGCCCTTGCGTTGCCACCCAATCCATAAATTTGCCGGCTGAGCACCTCAGCGTTTGCCCTCTCGCCCGGTTTAGCTGTGAAGGTCTATTCCAGCCATCAAAATAAATCCTATTCGAAAAAAACCTACAAGCCAGACCTGGGTCTAGGAGTTTTAGGAACTCACAGTGAGGAACCTCGTAAGTTTGCTTGCCATATCGAGTAATACTGCCTTCTCTACCTAACCCTTGATCCTACAAAAAGCGAGAGCCTCTTAAGATGGAAATCGAGACTCTTTGCGACCAGCCCATAAGTCGATACGACTATCGAGTATTACTCTTATTATTAAAAGTTTTATTATTATTGACCAGTTTCATCCCATTGCTATACCTCGTCATTGCACTGCTGCTTTTAGAGGTAGTTTCAAATACAATGCAAGTAAATGCTGGAACAATATACCTCAACCTATAAAATCTTCGTTCAGTATTTATGCTTTTAAAAATAAATTAAAAAAATATTTGCTTGAATCTCAAATTAAATACGAAAAAACAACTTTAGATATTTCTGTAATTTGACTTGATATTTTATTACTTGATATTTTATGGAACAGCCTGTATGTATGTATATGTATTTTATTATCAATCTACCCTATCTATATTATATTTAGTATTCTACATTTTTGTATACTACTTAAAAGTATTCTATGTATTTATTGTCATACTTGTTTATTATACGTTATAAGGTATGTCTTTGTATGTTTGGTTAGGTTCTAATATTGAAATAGCACCGTGATGTCCGCGCAATCGGTTCCCCTGAGCGTCGGCTGAAAATAACGCTGGATACGCTGGATGGCGCGTACAGCGTCGCCCAGCATACGCTGAGCCGAGTGCTCTTTGAGATGGGTAGCAGCACACAGGATACATGATGTGATGTTATGTATTCTTTCATTGTTGTTTTATATAAATATGTTTGTTGTGTGTTGTTTCCTTTGCCTCAATAAACTTTTTCTTTCTTTCTTTCTTTCATCCCACCGCAAGGCAAACCCTCTCTTCACTTATTCCACAATATTTTTGGAATCCATGGCAGTGGTTTGAACATTGTCCCCAACATGCTTGTCCAATGCGGGCTGACGAGTGTGCATTATATGCGGAGAAGATGGATGCAGTAGCTTAGATACTAGCAACCAGCGTGGAATTCCGCATGCTGTATACCTTAGTCGGCTCTTACGACACCTTAATATGATGAAGAGGGAGATACTACTATATTCTGCCGGTAAACTCCACGCTATCTCCATATATCAGATGAAATTTAAATCGTTTTAGAGCTAAAGATAATTGCTGTAAATTAAAATCGTTATAACAGTTGCTGTTTCGTAACCGTAAAAGTTCATTCACTAATTTGGCCTAACATGATTGGCTCTCGAAATGTGTCGCGAGCGCCACCTTATGGATGGCGCGATGCGTGCACGACTTGTAAGACTGACACTCGAAAATTGTAACCGGAGCAAGCAGTTGCTCATTCTCAACGCAATAAAATAAATTCGGGAGGAAAGACACAGGTGCATCGAACGAGTTCGCGACACCGTATGCAACAGCATTTGTCGGAATACAAATCGCAGAGTGTGGTGTTCGAACGTTTAGCCGGCCGGCAAGTGTTGTTAACTTTCCTCATCACCCATTCAAGTCTACATCCGTTGCGCTGATCCCGACGAGCGCAGCAGGAAGGAACCGCCTGCCGCGGGAGCTGACAAGCTGGGACCGCGAGAGTGCCGTCGGCCAGGTTAGTGCAACGCATTGTACGCGAGAGACACACCATCGGGGCTAGGATTGTTAGCCAATCCTTAATCGCTGTCTCATTCCCATATTGTGGTGGAAAATCCTCCACAAACGCGGTTTCATCATAATTATTTTTGGTGCCGAAAAACCCGGGACTAAAAGCCTAATTATCGGTCAGTCCTAATCATAATCATTTAAAAATCGAAACGTTTCATTTTCAAAATTATCATTCGTCACCCACCAAGGTATAATCATATTGTATTTCTTTGTTACGTTTGTTATTACGCCATCTTAACTAAGTGCAACTAATTCGTAAAATAAAATTGTATTGTCATATCTTCGAATTTATACCATTTAATACCAAACGAAATACACTTTTCCGTAATTAAATAGGTAAAAATTCATTTTAATCGTGTTGGCAATCAATTTTATTATGATTTTAATATTATTTTAAAAGCAATCATTATAATCCAAATAATTTGCGTGGTCTGCATTGTAGTGCTATACTTGAGCGGAGGCATATGCAACGTAATTTAGCCGTATAATAATTTTACATCGTACGTTAACAAAGTTTATTCGTATTACATTTACATTTGTTGTTGGGTTATGAATATATTTGTGCAATATGTATGTTCTAAGATGATGCATTATTAACAAATTAATATATTATTACGTATAAATTCTTTTTATTAATCGGTATACGTATAAATATTTAATTTAAATCGTTGAATGAGTTGTTTCATTGACTTATCGATATGTACGTTTAAATTCATTCATCTAATTCGGTAAACGTACAACGATTTGTTTCAGTGGATAACTTACTTTCAATCTACAATAATATTGCAAATCGTTTTAGAATAGTTTTCAATTTATCGGGTAGATAAAAATAAATTTATTAATTGCGCTCAATTCATTTTCGTATCGTAGTAACCAGTAATCATAATATATTTAGAACATTTTTATTCGAATTTGTTGTGAGTCGTGATTTCGTAGTATAATATTTGTTTTTTATTATACTGCACATTCCTTTGTTGTTGAATTGTTTTATACGTAACCGTTTTGACTCGTTCTCTTTGCTCCATCGATATACAGGATGTATAAAACAAAGAAACTTCGTAGTATCCGTTCAAAATCTATTGAAAAGAAAGGTATAACAACAGATAATTTGCCTGCTTTACGTCGTAAGCGTACTTTAGCGTTTAATCGTGTTGCGAAAATATTAGAGGTTGCACAATCGACTACATCGGATGGCAGAAACATAGATAAGTTTCTTGCATATTTCTCTGAGCTAGAGAAAATCGTCAACAATTTCGAAGATGCTCATGCTGATATAATTAGTGTTATTGATAGCGACTCAGAGGATAGTGAGGATGTTATACGATCGGATTTTGATGACAATCATTTCGAAATACTAGCGATACATCGGCAACTTACTGGTGAAGTTTATTCTTCCAGTAATTTGAATCAGACTTTACCGGATAATTCGAATAATGTCTTCCGAGCCAAACTACCTAAGGTGAACATACCGAATTTCAAAGGCGACATCAAATCATGGCCTGAGTTTTACGACGTTTTCAACACACTCGTTCATGAAAACAAGCTGCTATCGGATACCGAAAGAATGCATTATTTGATTTCCTCTCTTTCTGGTGAAGCCTTAGGTCTCATTCGTACGTATCCAGTGACAGGGCCTTATTACAGGGCAGCGTATAACAAACTAATCGAGCGCTATCGTAATAAACGCGAACTAGCATTTGCTTGTTGGAAGGAGATGTTAGAGACGAATCTCCAATTGAACTCGCCGCTTAGCTTTCGCAGATCCCTAGACATCTTCAACGAAAATCTGACCATGTTACATGGGCTGGATTTACCAACCGAACAATGGGATTTTATATTATGCTATCTTCTCCTTTCAAAATTAGACTCGAAATTACGATGCGCATTTGAACAATCATCCCCATCTTCTGAAATTCCTAGTTATTCGACCTTAAACGATTTTCTTTATGCAAAGTGCAACGCTCTAGTTCGCGATTCTCATTTTTCTACTCCTATCAAATCAAACTTCTCGAATAAGAATGCGTCATCCGTTTTGATCTCTAACATGGAATCTGAGCCTCGTGTTACAAAACCCAGAGTGCCGCACAAGAGAAATGTCGCGCCTACATCACAAGCGTCTTATTCTAGTGGGTCTACATTTAAGTGTGCGTACTGTGGAGAGAGTCATCCAATTAATAAGTGCACATCGTTTTGTAATTTATCCGTCCAAGAACGATTCGATTACGCCAAACGACATGCTTGGTGTTTCAATTGTCTCAAATCATCACACAATCTGAAAAACTGTAAGTCTGTTTTTAAATGTCAAAAGTGCCATCTACGTCACCATACATTACTTCATCGGGGAGTGGAAGATTCCAACGTCTCAAATCCGAACTCCAACTCTCCACTACGCGAATCTGAAGCCAACGACGTGGTTACTTGCGCTCAGATAAGTACAAGTATGGTGGGCGGATCGTTTGTAAATTCAATGGTACTTTTATCAACAGCTAGAATTAATGTACGTGATTCTACTGGCCAATTTCAATCGTTACGTGCACTTATTGATACCGGTAGTCAAGCTCATTTCATTACCGACCGTGCAGCTGAACGCTTAGGACTCAATCGTGTATCAACTTCACGTACCATTCGAGGCTTGGGTCAATCTCCTGCCGAGGTGTCAGGTACCGTCAAACTTCAGATCGGCATCGAGGGTCAGACAGTATTCTGCGTCGATGCACTATCCATACCTAACATTAGCGGTAAAATGCCTGCAACTAAAGTAGACAGTTCTGCTTGGAAACACCTGAAAAACCTAAAGTTAGCAGACCCTGACTTTAAAACTCCTGGAAATATCGATGTACTCCTAGGTGCGGAAATATTTTCGTCGCTTCTACTTCCAGGCAGTATATGCGGAGATTCGAACCAACCTTCAGCCTTTAACACCATATTTGGGTGGGTTTTGCTCGGCAATGTTAGTGATAAACATAAAAACAATTCGACAGTTCATTCGTTTTTGGTAACGGTGAACGATCCATCTCATGAGCAAAATCAAAATTGTAGGGAATCCGAAAATTCAACACTACTTTTTAATACACTTTCGACCGAGGCAGAACACTGCGTAAATTATCGTGATACGATTACTGGTAATACAACGGGAAGCAGCATCGCACACTCGCCCGTTCAAGATGAAAAGTCAAAAGAAATAGTTTCGGTACGCCTTAACACGCTGGAACGGAAGTCTACTAGCAACCCCAAATCGTCCTCTGACTGGCTAGTTGACTTACCTGCTCAGAGTCCTCTCATACCTTTCGGATCGTTAAGAAGCGTGTCTCGGCTTCAGTTTCCTAATCAATTTAATCATGATTCGGTATGGTGGGCGGGTTCTACGAGGCCTTTACAATCTTTATATTCGTGGCCTCTTGACGACAGTCGTGATTTTGATCCAGTAAAAAATGTTGACGTTCTCTCGGAGGAACGCCTTCATATTTTAGTAGCGCGTACAGACTCAACAATTAATGATTCGCTGCTTTCTAAGTTTTCTTCCTTGAGGAAAATTCAAAGAACGGTAGCTTATTGTTTGAGGTTCACCTTCAATACTGGTATCAAACTTAAACGTTCATTCGACTTTTTTCTTACTTGTTCTGAATGTTATGATGCTTTGCTCGCCCTAGTCAAACACATTCAATCGCAGAGCTCTCAGGATGACGTCGGTCGTTTGACAAATAATAGGACTCTTATAAAACCCATTCTTAACCTCAATCCGTTTCTTAACAACCGTGAAGTTCTTCGTTTTGACAGACGTCTTTCAAGATCTAGGCTTAAGTACAGGCATACGCATCCTGCTTTACTATTTCGTAACTCAAACCTTACTACTACTTTGGACATAAATCGTTTAAGGCAAGGGCAACTCATTCAGCGCTTCCAACAAATTTTTTGGAAACGTTGGAAGATTGAGCATCTACAATTGCGTACTGAGCGTATAAAACGGAAAACGCGTTGCAAACCCTCAATCGTAATCGTGCATTGGCCTCTCGCTCGAGTAGTAGAACTGCAACCTGGACCCAACCATGTAGTGCGTGTTGCTACAATTCGCACAGCGAATGGTTCTCTCTTCAAGAGACCATTAACTAAATTGTGTCCACTGCCAGATCAGTGCGACTAACGTTTTTTTATTTATACCGTTTTTTCTTTTTTTTAATTTTGTCATCGTTTTATTTTGTTTTTGTTTCATAGTATTAAGTTTGATTCGTAATGTTCAGCTTTGATTCGTATTATTTGTTTCACATTCATATAATTAGCGTAATTACCATTTCATGTCTGTTACCGTTAGTATTTTTTGAAAATACAATCAGTTGTATTTTGGTGGGCGGAATGTTTCGTAACCGTAAAAGTTCATTCACGAACTTGGCATAACATGATTGGCTCTCGAAATGTGTCGCGAGCGCCACCTTATGGATGGCGCGATGCGTGCACAACTTGTCAACTGTCACTCGAAAATCGGAACCGGAGCAAGCAGTTGCTCATTCTCAACGAAATAAATATATTCGGGAGGAAAGATACAGGTGCATCGAGCGAGCGCGCGACACCGTATGCAACAGCATTTTGTCGGAATACGAATCGCACAGTGTGGTGTTCGAACGTTTAGCCGGCCGGCAAGTGTTGTTGACTTTCCTCATCACCATCAAGTCTACATCCGTTACGCTGATCCCGACGAGCGCAGCAGGACGGAACCACCTGCCGCGGGAGCTGACCAGCTGGGACCGCGAGAGTGCCGTCGGCCAGGTTAGTGCAACGCATTGTACGCGAGAGACACACCATCGGGGCTAGGATTGTTAGCCAATTCTTAATCGTTGTCTCATTCCCATATTGTGGTGAACAATTCTGTATATCAACGCGGTTTCATCACAGTTGCATTAAAAACGTGATTTAAACAATATTTTCCTTCGCAATCATGATTTCGAGCCCCATTAGTAACTGAAAGCTTTGATATCGCGGCGTGCGGGGGTAGTAAAATCAATATAAATTTTATACCATACGATATTGTACAAGTCGTTGCAATGTCGTGTGAGACATATCGGATTACTTGGTTTTTATCTACATGATCCAATCAGAAATAACGATATCTATAGACAAACAAGTGTCACTAAGATAGTCCAGCGGATTAGCAAATTGAAGCGGCAGTAGACAGGATCTAAGGCTCGTGGAGTGGATAGGAGATGAGGCAGAAAAGTTCTTTAGCGGAGACCACGTACTGGCAAACACAGTGTGATACGTCCACCTATAAGGTGCGGTCTTTTACCGGTTGCACAGTAGAGAGTGTTCTCAGGAACTGCATACTTTGATTCCACCAGCCCCATTTTACCACAAAACCACTAGACATCGTGTCGGATACCATCCGTATGTGGTGGATGTTCCTTATATTCGCACGAAAAGATTCGCTTCTACATTTATCATGCGAACGGCTAAGGACTGGAATATGCTTACAGCGGCCATATTTCCGCGATCTTATGACCTGGGAGTCTTTAAGAGAAGAGCGAATAAGCATTTGCTAGGCGATCGCGTTTCATCATCGAACTCATCTTCACCTTCCACCAGGTGTGATTGAGGTCAAGCGTTCGTCTATAAATTATGAAAAAGGTGTAAAGGTGACATAATGCAGTCTATAGCACGACACTGCGTACCAGACGCTTCCGACCAGTTTCTCTGGAAAACATTAAGGAATTCCTACTAATGTGTGCATAAATAACTTCGGTATCATATAGTGGTGATAAATGAATAGGAGTGATTTGGTGGGTTTTTTTATCGAACCAGATCACAACCATAGTAGAGTATAACTAGATTTAAAAAGTTCCATTAGTGTACATTATTACTTTACCAATTTTTCTGGCATCGTAATATTTACTTCTGAGGAGCTAGTCCGGCGATTACCCGAACTAAATCACGATGTCAGCATAAACATACAAAAATCGCCATAGCGGCTCATATAGGGATCAGCTCCATCTTGTTTTCTTTTTATCTGCAATTGTAGGTAGCACAGTGGCAATACTTTTCGTGTAGTAATTCGATTATAGGCAACAAAAATAGTGAAATTACTTTTTACCAGATTTGTTTTCAGCTTGTTCGTCAATGTTTTAATAAAACACTTTCACTTCTGTAAATTTCATTTCAATAGCCCCAAAATCTTACTAAAAAAAGTTCCAAGAAGTCACAAATAGTTGTAGTCACAGAAAAACGATTATGATTACATTTTGCATCGTTAATATAATTACATTTTGCCCATCTGTGTTTTAAACACCAATTAATCCTCAATAGCGTACAAATTTGTGACTCATTAATGTTCAAAAAGATGTTAATCATAACTACAAATTAACTCAATTAAAATTACGATAAAATTTTGTAATCTTTCTTATTTTCTTATTAATCTGATTACATTACGAGAATCTCTGCAACAAGTTAATTTAATTTTAAAAATCGTGTATTTGAATGTAAGGATCTCGATAAAAATTGCGTCGGAAACAAAAACGGAGTGCTTTTTAAAATCTAGAGCACGTTATTGCAACTTGGTTGAAGTAAAGAGAGATACATTCAACATTTATTGTTATTTTAAAGCGGATTTTCACCCACAGTTAGGTACATGAGTAAAGATTGTCGCATTTGGAGATTACCTTGTTTACAACCAGCGGCTCTATCACAAACTTTTGACACAGTTTTGTTTCTATTATACTTTCATTGTTTACAGCAGTTTGATGTGGTTAAAATTACACTATATTAACTATACTAACACGTCAAAGTGACGCCACGCAATCTAAAAGCCGACTTCTACTATCAAGGAAATGAAGACTGTTCGTCGATAGTCATAATTATGCCGGCCTGCTTAAAAGTCTCTTCACTCTCATTGCAAAGGATCCAATATTATTAGTACACGTTGGCTGGAAACCATTCTACAGCATGATGGCACGGCAGAAATAAGAATTGGAAAACTATTTAGTCTACTAAAAAAACGGTAAAAACCACAAGACATCGTTTCGGATACCATTCGTATGTAGAAGACGTTTCTTATATCCGCACGAAAACATTCGCTTCTACATTCATCATGCAACCAGCTAAGAAATGGAATATACCATATTTCCATGATCTTAGAACTCGGGAGTCTTTAAGAGAAGAGTGAGTAGGAATTTGTTGGTCGGACGCGGTCCATCGTTGGACTCACCTTCACCTTTCATCAGCTGTGCGTCCGCCTCTAAATCATAAAAAAAGTCAAGGAGACATTGAGCGAAGTCATCTCAAGGGTGTGAACAGTATCCCATACGTGGCTGAACATGGACCTTATAAAGATGATGTAGCTATTCCAGGGTGACAAACCACCGCACCTTGTCAAGGGTATTGAGTTTCCGCGAGGTTCCTTGCTTATGTAATCTCTTGGGTTGAAGCCGCAGCGTGAGACAAATCAAGGATATTGAGGCTATCCAGGTAATGCTAGCAAGTGGTTCTGAAGGCTGAGCAGGTGGGAAAACGGGGACTTTCTACTGGTGAATGTGCAATATTCAGTTTTCCTGGCAATGAATTCAACCAGGTTACTCGCTGATAACAAAGAAATGAAAGTTGACCTTATTACGATTTCGTAATACCAGAAAATAGTGCAAAAGTAACAGATATTATGAAACATGAGCGAAACAAAACCCAAACCAGTCTTCCGTTCGCAATCCACGTATAAAACCATTGAATCAGTCGAGTGCCTCCTTTAAGCCATTGTGGCACACCCCCATGCCGGGACCTCGAGTACCCATTGTCTTGACTATTCGTTACTGGCGCATTGTTTTTAACATTACTCTTTTATTTTCTGCTTTCCTGTAAGGACGGGGTCGGATTGACAGCGGCAACACTGAGAGGATTAAAATTTATTTTAAGTTCAATGAAACTTTGACTAAATAATCCTACAATAGAACCTTGAAATACAATAAGATTATAAATTCCTTTATAAAATATTTTCGCAAATAACCGCATTTTTGCTGGATGTCATAGAGGAGTCAACATATAATAATTTATAAGTGATTTCAATGCAAGAATTTAGTATTATCTGCGTAGTACTTTTATCTTAACGAAATTGATTTGTTTTAACGTTACTTTCGAATATAAATTTTGACTTACTTTTTGATTGCTTTTGAGTTGTTTATTGGATTGGTTTTGGGTTACATTAGAGTAGCTTTCGGGTTTCTCTTAAGCCAATATCAAACAATTTTGTTTTGCAATATATGCATCGGATCGTTTGCTTGTTAGTACTTTGTTTTACGGCAGTCAAGCTTTGGTATATCAGAAAGAGCTTGAAAGTACGATGAATGCAGTGAAAATGCTATCTCTTCATTTTATATACGGAGTAACGCTCAATATCAGAAAGAGCATGAAAGTACCATTTTTGCAGTGGAAATTCTATCTCATCATTTTATTTAGGTACGGAGTAACGCTCGCTGATCTAAATAGAAACGACATGCAAAAAGGCATTCTTCGCTAGCTTGGACACGCAGAGAGGATGAGTGATGAAAGAATGGCGATAAGAAAATAGAATATTGAATGCGGGTGGAAGCAAGAGCCGAGGCCGACCGTGCCTCATCTATACAGACTAAATAGAAAGAGTTCTGATGAAGGGTAGCGTCAAGAGTACCTAGAATCGGCGAGAATCAATGAATTGATAATTGATTGTTACGGAATCAAAAGAATATTGCACTTTTTTTTTTGGTAGCCCAGGGGAAAATCCTACATTGGACCTTCAGGGTCACTGTGAGGGCAGCGACCCCGGTGTGTCAGACTCTTACTGACTAAAAACCCCCGGGGTGTCCCTCTAATCACTCCACCCAGGCCTGGGAAACCAAATTAGTCCAGTCGCCCGGGGAGCGAACAGCCTTATTCAGACTTCCTCTCTGGGAGGGATGGGTATAAAGAGCCCACACCTCCAGTACCTCTTTCATAGGCGGCGCGCTAGACACTGCGCACCGCCGCCCTCTCATCCGGGCAGCAAACTCCCTCAAGTCTACTGCCCGGCTATTGTTACCGGTGGATGTCACGCTCGCTCTGAGCAAAAAAGAAGCTTGCCCAAGTAGCGTCCCATTACTCTATCTGCCATAATAGGAAATCGGCGTGATGATAGAGAGAAAAATTTATAACTACTAAATATATATATTACTTAATTAATTAATAATTAACACTCAGTTCGATTTTGTATATTAAGAAATAAATAAATAACGCTATCGCTTAGAATTTCCGACCGCATCCTTACGTCACCCTTAAAGTTAATTATGCCATCTGTGATGTGTATTGAATTAACATGTGGCGATTTCAAAGAACTCTTCGTAAATAAAAAAGTACAAAACTTTATTAAATAGTACTCATGTAGACAACAAATATCATACAGAATATAGTATATAGCAGTGGCGTGCATCCCATATAAAGCAAAAAAAGCATAAATTGACGAGACGCTGTGCTGATTTGCACCCTTTTGTGGTTGACATTCCTGCTGCTCGCACGAAGCGATTCGCCTCCTCCTTTTTGCTGCGAACCGCGAAGGAGTGGAACTCGCTTCCTGCGTTGGAGTTCCCAGCAACTTATGACAGGAGAATCTTCAAACGTCGAGCGAATCGGTATTTGCTGGGTGAGCGCGCTCCATCGTCGGCCTCATCATCACTTTCCAGCAGGTGAGATTGAGGTCAAGCGAAAGCCTGTATGTAATAAAAAAAAAATCTCGTTATACTTGGACATTTAACACATATATGTATATACTTAAATTGTGATCCAATTTGGTCTCTCAGGCTGCTATTTTGGAAAACACCAGATTTTAAGTCAATGTATTTATTAAATGTCCAAGTATGTATAACAAGATTATGGCTTTTATGCTTTATGTGGGATGCACACCACTGGTATGTAGCATAAATCATACACATTTTGCTACATTAATTCTCTTTTGATTGCATTGACTTAGTAGATCGAGTTTATAGGGTTACTAGGAACTTGTAGACCTCAGTATTTGATAAAAATGTCAACTTTTTTAAAATAATTTATAGACGAAAGCTTGACCTCAAACACACCTGGTGGACGGTGAAGATGAGTTCTATGATGAAACGCGATCGCCTAGCAAATGCCTATTCACTCTTCTCTTAAAGACTCCCAGGTCATAAGATCGCGGAAATATGGCCGCTGGAAGCATATTCCACTCCTTAACTGTTCGCATGATGAATGTAGAAGCGAATCTTTTCGTGCGAATATAAAGAACATCCACCACATACGGATGGTATTCGACACGATGTCTAATGGTTTTGTGGTGGAATGGGGCTGGTGGAATCAAAGAATGTAGTTCCTGAGAACACTCTCCACCGTGCAACCGGTACAAGACAGCAACGGCAGGCAACTCTACGTCGATGCTCGATGCTCTGCATTTTAATTTTTGTCAAAGAGTTGTCACCAATAAGTCTACGAGCTCTACGATCAATCGAGTCAAAAACTGCCAACTGATATTTAGCGGATCCGTCCCAAAGATGACAAAAGTACTCGACACCCGACCGCACCTGTGCCTGATACAAGTTAAG
Organism: Automeris io; assembly: GCA_036320925.1. Classification (NCBI taxonomy): domain Eukaryota; kingdom Metazoa; phylum Arthropoda; class Insecta; order Lepidoptera; family Saturniidae; genus Automeris; species Automeris io. The sequence continues at coordinate 9,994,482 of JAUDJH010000017.1, forward strand.
AAGTTGCGAAGGTAAGAAGAATCGTCTGACCTTAAAAGGATACCCAATTTTTACTTTAAACCTCTTCGAGTAAAAGGAGAAAATCATGTCATCGTATACGTGATCCTATATTTTTTCGTTTGAGGTACAGTACACTTAAAATTAAAAAGAAATGTGTAGTGTGTATTATTCACAAAACATAGTTATAATTCCCGATGTAGGTCAGCCAACGTATAATTTCCTGCATCTGCCAATGTCTAGTTCGGTGACCACTGTGGTCTAAGCAATTTACGGTTAGTGACATCTTGAATTTTGAGTACAGTCGATAACTAAATTGTTAATATTTTTTTAACTATACGCTACTGCTGCTTATATAACACAGTTTAGGTATTTGTTGTGTATGTATTAAATAAAATATCAGTTAGATGTCACTGGCTATTTATTGATGTGTTGGTTACGTGACAACTTGGGAATGACTGTTACTCGCTCCGTAATACACTAAGTACACATCTACATAATATGCATAGCTAGCAAGTACAAGGTCCTCATTACAACAGCATAGCAAAGCTTGTTGAGCATGACATTAGATTCCTGGGAACACAGCTTGCCCTAAAAGCAGCTGTCATCGTGATATCGCTGTCACCTTGAAATCTCTGTCATCGTGACTATGCCGTCACCATGATATAGCTATCATCGTGGTCTAGCCGTCACCGTGATGTAGTTGTCACCGTGATATAGCCGTCATAGTGAAATCGCTGACACCGCGATATCGTTGTCACCGTGATATAGCTGTCACCGTGATAGCAGTGAAACCGTGATATCGCTGTCACCGTGGTATCCCTGAAAACGTGAAATCGCTCTTATATCATATTTTTTTATTTATACCCAGCACTTTTGTACATGAATATACGACACGTATAAAAAACAGTTGTCCATTGCTAGAATTGTATTAATGTTTTCTGTGGTCAACCGGCTTTTGCTTTTATTATTTTTATTTCATTTGTCCTTTTCAATTCTATTATTTGATTATTCAGGTCTGTAGGTCTTTCGATATTCCAACATGTGAGCCCCGAATGTGCTGTGCTACAGGAGTAGTAAGGTATCAGCTTAGCTTTAGCAGGATATATTTACCTTATTGATCTTGTCCGGTCAGATATTTCTTTCCGTCTTGTCCGGCTTTCGGTAGGCTCTTTAATATACCTAATTACGATGAAAATAAATTTGTTAAGTATTTGTTCCTGAATAAAAAAAAAAAACAGATTAATTTATTCATAGTCTGAAAAGAGGATTTAATGTAAATAGGCAACAGATGATGGAAGGGAGGGAGGAAAGGGAGAAAGGGTCAGTAACGTGCATAGAATATTTGATCTAGTTAAGCAGAGTTACATAATTAAATTGAATATTATATTATTATAGTTAACATCATAGTGTTTTCATAGGAAAGATGCAGGGTGTAAATATAGGATAGGTATGAATATTTCCTTTTGTTTTATTTAACGTTATGTAAATTATTCCAGACTTGTCTAATGTAAGGCCATGCAATGTTTTCATGCATTTATAGAATGAACGCTACTGGAAAAGGTATACGTTTAATTATGAGTTAATACGACATTCAGGGCGTTACAAAGTTCGCCGGGTCAGCTATTTAAACATATAAATGAATGAATAACAATTAATTATTAAATAGGTATTTTGCCTGTCCTAGGTCGGAATAAAGTACGAAAGGAAAACGAGTCTATACATGTTTACTTAAAATTACGTAAAATGAGTTTCACCTACTGAGCAATTAATTGTGTGCCACACGCGGCACGGTGCTTACACTTTTTCGGATCAACTCTTGATTTGCTCATCATTTTTTTTTTTATTTGTTTAAGGAATAAAGTAATTTAAACTTTTAGTAATTTAACATTATTGTATTCTGAAATATTTACCTCATCTGTAATATGTATTTATATATTATAAGTATTTCATCTTCCTAAATATAGTTTTTAAAATATTATTATCTTCCTAAATTTTAAGTGTTTCAAGTTAGGTTTAACTTGACAAATGGTACGTACTTCGCCCCTGTGCAAGATCAACGTTCTCTTTGACTATATACGTACCGTGAGGTAGAATAGGTAATTTTGAAAATCCAGTATAAAAAACCACTTTATCAATAATCTTCAACCGGAAAAAACCGGAAAGATTCAAGCTTTGCCGGCAAAGAATCGTAATTAGGGGGAAACGGAAAAAATGTGTGTCTCGACGAATTATAGTCCCAAATTATAAGGTGTACACAAACCCAGTCCTAAGGTCCGTAATTTTTTACTCTTCGGCGACGGACCGGCGACTTTTATGTCATTTTATGTGATGATTATAAAAAAAATCAGCTAAGTGCGAGTCGGGCTAACCAGCCGAGTATTCCGTACAAAATTGTTGGTATAAATTATCAATCACATTTTGTTTTGCGAAGTATTAACAAATTGGAAGTTTTCGGTTTTCGTTCTATACTTGTGCTCTTAAGCCTCTTGCCAAATTCGATGGTATTCTAGTACAATGGAAAATTCCCTGTAAATTTTGATTTCTCTGCAAATATATAAATTTTACGATATTTAAACGCCCATATCTTCTAACTACGTTAGCTTAAAAGTTCGATTTTTTCATAGCTCAAGAGATTGTAAAATTGAGTATTTAATATTAATTTAAAATTAAAATAAAAAATTAAAATTATAATTAAATTATTTAATATTTTCTTGTGTTCTCGAAAAAAAGGAAACTTGACAGTCGTCAGAACGAAATAATCCTAAACGAGTACCTTTTCTTCTTTTGAGATACGGAACCATAAAAACGGTACAAAAATCATTATAATTCTGTTACTGTGTTATTAGATATCACAAACTTTACCAAAATATAATATAATGATGACATTCAGTAGACTGCGGCGCCATTTGAAAGGTACACAAGTCAGTGCCGTCAACCATATAAGCACAATTAGCTGATCCGGCGAATTTCAACCCGTTTAATATTTAATGAATAACATTTGTTACATTGGGAGTCGAAGCTGCTCGCGTCCTTAGCCTTTACCCTAGTTTCCCTACACGAGACTCCTGGGTGGTGCTAAACGAGCGAGCGAGGTGGTAAGGCGTCGGTGCCCGTCTGGATCGCGACCACAGTATATGGGTGTAAAGCCCGACATAGTGACCAGTTTCGGCTTGTCGCGTTTCGGGATCAGCTCGTGTATGATGATATCCTAGCCGGTTTCGGCCACGGCGACTGTTTCAATGCCGATTAAGAAAATTGAGGGCCACTTTTCGAAAACAGTCAATTGCGCAGGAGATATTTAAGTGCATAACTGGACGCGCAGCCAGAGAAGCACTCTCTCGTCCGAACTCCCTCGGGCCCGATGGAATGGAGAACCAGTACGATCGGGAGGGAGCAGGATGCAGGTTTGATCGAGTTTTCCTTCTCTGAACACCTGGTTGAATTGCGGTGTTAAAGAGATACCTTAGTCGCCTTCTACGACACCTCAGCAAGAAGAGGGGAGTGCTATTCTATTTTGCCGGCAGCCACACGGCTCGTGTATATCCAGTAGCTCATATACCTAGAGACCTTCAGTCGTGGTATGTGTGGGCCGACATGACGACGGAGACTATCAATGGATTTTCATCCTTTGATAGTCGCTTTCCTTTTTGGACTACATTGCACTTACCATCAGAAACTCTGTAGTAAATATGTAGAGCCAGTGTAAAAAAAAAATTAGTTAAACCATACTCTTCCCCTGCACTCCATCTCCTTATCCATTCCCTCTCCTCTACTGAAAATATGAATAGTATCCTCTTTTCAAGTAACCATTTCCACGTGGTAAATTGCTTTAAGTCTTGTAAATAGGACACTTGAAGGGATTGAAATCAACAGAATAGCCCTATGTCTCGAGATTCAATAGTTTAGGCTCTACAATGGTATTTTGTCAGTCAGGACAAGTGTTTTGTATATATAGATAACGCATTAACGGTTATTGTAAGACAACCATGCCACGCGACACCAATCAGGGGACGTGGATAAGAATTCTAAATTCGAATGGGCCAATTACAATCGATAATTGTTACAACCGGACGGATTATACTGTTGAAACTTGTTATTACTATATTTGTAATATCTAGTCGATTAAAATTATTGCTATTCACTATATCATTAACTAATTATAACATAGAACATTGTCCTTATATATTTCGTGAATTAATTCATTCGAATTTATTTGAATGTTTAGGCTCCGGCCGCATTGGTAATTTTTACCGCGTGTTCTAGTGCAATTTTTCGCGTAGTGTTTTTCGCCCATACGTGTGTTCTTGGACATTTCCAAATGTTATAAAATTTACAGTAAACCATCGGGCTTTGAAAACTCACAGTGTGACCTAGGTAGCCTTCTTATGGCTTACCTAGATGCGTTTTATACGACCATATTAATTGACCTTTTTAGTTTTTAGTGTATAACGGCTGGTATTACTAAGTCTTGAAGTTTCAACTCAAAGTCATAATAACTTTATTTAAAAAATCTTCTAACAAGTATTTTCAAATCTTTAATAAAATTTCTACCGATAAGCGCTGACAAGAAATTCTGGTAGTCGCTTTTCTCAAAATATTGTTCTCTAGGTACATAAAATGCACCGAAGGACAAATGTAGGCTACCAGACCCGGCTAACAGCGATGAAAAGACATTCCCGACACCCCGACACCCCGGGAGCTTTAATCTCCCATAGAACACCATATTTTCCCGTGCGGTAAAATACCTTAGTGCGATCTTACCTCAATGCTTATTAAAAACAATTGAATTTATTTATTATAGTCAAAAATATAATTTCAAATAAATACTGGTACTGATTATCAATGAAATAATTAACGCGCCCCTCGGCAGTGCAGAATCGAGCATAATGACGTCACAACATGGCCGTCGCTAGTCACACGGCGTGCACTGATATGTGCAACTAAGCCTATTACAATTAGTGCAACCAAATCTATAATTTGTTTGTTGTAATGGATATGGTATTCTGTGCACAGTTTTAATTTTCAGCGATCGATAAAATCTCTTTTTGTAGGTTTATTTTTTCATTGCAGAAGCATACACCATTTCTTGGTGGAATGTGTTCGGAGCGTTTCTATGAGAGAAATCTGTGTAAAAAATTTGGTTTGAACAAGTCAGATGTGGGTCTATTTCAGAGCGTCTTAGCTGAGGAAACATCTTGCGCAGCTGAGATGCTCTGTAGACTCACATATAAATTGTTGAAATAATATTTAAATAGTATAATGTGATTATGGGACAGACATGGTCAGCCTGATCCAAAGTCCCATAAAATAAAACAGAGACCATAAAAAAAAGATCTTGCTTGATTACAGAAACGCAATCTATTTATGCTGTTTTTTGTTAGATGTTTTATTCCTCGATAGAGATGAAACCAGGCGCGTACTTGTATTCTGTTACGCATGAATAGTTATTTTCAAACATTTATTTGTTTATTTGAGAGAGCACCAGAGATCTGTTGGTAGGCCCGTTGCAAGGTATGCCG